>OY390736.1:32735755-34046256 GCA_959613385.1 Geotrupes spiniger | reverse complement strand
CTCCAATAATGTGATAGGTACATTAAAACTGCGTTAACTTGTGCTTATCCATGAATTATTATAATTCTACATAATTCTTCTCTAAGCTCTATCATGTCTCTATCTTTCATTTGACATCCTTGTCACACTCATGTGTTTCTATGTTTTCTTCAAAAGAACTAAGACAATTCGTTCACAATTCACCTAGAACATTATATACTTCAAACTTTACTTAATATTTCTATAAACTAATGCTTTTCAGGAATTTGTTTCAGGAAGCAGCAATCCTATCGTTTACAATGATGAAAATTTTGGCTTCGATTTTCTTTGATAATTGTTTTAATTTTTTAAAGTAATTGTAATCAACGCAATTCTAATCAGCGCGTGTTGAGCCTCACCTGATTTAATGTCCACTTCTTCTAAAAGCAATTCCAACGCCTTAGTCAGTCAACCGATTTATACACCTATTTAAAATTCACAAATAATCTAGCGGTCGTTGGAGCTGAAGTCTTTTTTCATCCATCTTGTAATATACTCTTCTGTATTTTCGATCACAATAATTTTCCTTGTTTGGTCCACCTCGAACATTTTCGTTAACACTTCATAATCTTCTCTTACGCTAGTTTTAATTTTATGCTATGCCTAACTCGTTCAGCTTATGTATCCCATCATTTCCTGGTTAATTTCTTTTTCCCTTTTTGAACCAGGAAAGTAAACTCTATCAATCAATAAACTTTTGTTAATTATTTGTGAAATTATTTAGCATTTGAAAGATTTCTAGTAGTAATAATGTTCAAGGAGCATCTTGAAGCAGTTAAATCTATTGACATCGAACTAGACAACTACAACTTGTTGGGTTGGGTAAATAATTTATGAAATTACTTGGAAATATTTTGCCTTGATTTGGCCTCAAATTGATCACTTCTTGTTCTTTCGTAAATTTGATTATATTTTAAGGAGAGACGTGAGAAGTCTTTCTGTGCTTCACTGGCACATACAGAAATTAAGACACATCAAGAAATTACATGAACCCAATTCTTAACACGCAACTAATGTGGATTCCTTCAAACGAAACAGCATTTAGGCTGCTTTGTACTAGCCGGAAAGGGCTGTCTTGTACAAGTCACTGTCATAAAAATATCTAGAATTGAACAAAATAGATTTGAACAAATGGAGCCATTATGACGGTAATGGAGATAGTATAGATAATGAAAATTTAGTAACTCAGTGTGCTGAGAAGAGAATGAACAACTTGTTTTAACTATGCAATAAAGAATATTCGTATATACTGATTGAATTTATTAAATTTATCTAATAATATTAGATAATTAGAAGAATTTGTGTAAGAAAATCAATGTCATGTTAGGCACCATAATCACCATATTTTTTTCTCAAGAGACGCAATTTTCGATTTGACAAATTTTTAGAATTTGTAAATCAATTATCCTATTGTACAAGTCCGGATGACGCTCATACAATTAAAAGGTTTTCACAATCAAGTTATCAGGTTAGGTGGTAGTCAATCAAGTACGCAATCAACAGCTGCAGAAACGAGGACCCGCGAGGATGCTCGAAGAAATAATGGTCTGAATTCGTTTGATGACAGTCTGCAAGACTAATTTACTCTAATATATTGATTGTCTCGTATGGTTAACTAAGTCAGCTACCGCACTACTTAGTTTATTTTCTATTTAAAATGCATATAATTTGTTTCTAAGGAATGCTTTTTGACCCTGTGCTTGAAAAATCTTCGGGTTACAAAACAATTTAATTGTCGAATTGTCGAAAGAAATTAAATTCTTCACAAATGGCGCATACCCTCAATACAGAACTATTAACTCAAATTACTTATTCTTAAATAATTCTTAAAAAAATTAAATTAAATTCTTAAATCTTTCGGTTACCCATTCTGCTGGTAATTACTTAAAACCGAACCCAATTGCAATGATTAAAGCAACGACAGTCCCGTAGATTTCGCAAACGGATAATATAGACAATGCGTGTCTGAGGAAACAAATTCTTACGAAGGTTCCAGAATGCAAATCTAGTATTTTTTTACCCCTAACGAAGCCACCCTCGCTTTTTTTCGCCCTCAAGTCAACGCACAGCAGACCTGTAAAGTAGAACGCGTTTTTTAAAAGTCCTCGTGCATTAATATCGCGCATGACAAAATTGGAAAGCTTCAATCTTCCCTAACTTGAAAAAATCTATAATGGTGTATATGTGTATATAAGATATGCTAGTTAGACGAAAGAAAAGAAGTTTTGATTGCTTCACCCAAGACTTGCAATATTGATTACGGAATTTAAACGACTGCGTGTTTGTTTCAACCATTTGTTGTTTAAAATCGTCGTTTTAACGTCCATAGATTTGTTTTATTTATAAATAATTTGCGATATTTAATTATATTTTTGTTGTAAAAATGTCGTATTGCATGAAAATAAGGTGGTAAAAAGTAACCCCATAAATTTAATCGACGCAATAACTGAAATTGCTTATGGTAATTTTTTAGTACACTATTTTCTTGATGTGAAAACGACCTATTGTAAAAACCAGAGATTGTGAGTTAAAACGATCATGTCGGCAGTTCTACCCATTTAATTAATAAAATCGGAGACGAGTAAAATCGATTAAATTCACCGCACGAATTTCCGGTAATGGGTTTCTATTTTGGAGATCAAAATAAATATGGCATTGTATGATAAAACTGGAGACGAGTGGGCTGGTCTATGATGGGATGATGTTGTGTTATTCTGACGGGACAGGCGGCCTGTTCATGCGTGAAGTTTAAAAGCTCAGAGTACGGCTTTTTATACTTGAAAGCTCGTGACAGTTACAGCTATGTTGGATTGCAGGCAAAATCTCGACGGAATTAAATTTTCCCGGCGACGTTAAGGTGTTCTTAATTTAAATATTTTCGTCCATGAATTATTTGCAATTATTCTAGATCGTGTAAATGAAATTATTTAAATGTTTATGTAAAGTAATAAAGTGAGTCTGATTTGGTCAAATAAGGCAATATCAATCAAAATAAATATTCTGTGAGGTTACATGAATGAGAAGAGATGAGATGACGATTTTAAAATTATTATTTATCTAGCCAGGAAAACAACTCAAATAATATTTTGAATTTATTTTTAATTCTACACACATTGAAATATTTTGTTGTGGAGCATTAATTTAAATTCCAAAATATTTGCAATGATAATAATAATAATAAAAAACATTACTGATTAAATGTTAAAATTTATATAAAATTACTAATACTACTATTATTATTATTATATTAGGTATAGTTATGTATTTAAGAAGAGGGGTGAATCTTGTCATTTTTGTCAAAAGCTCACCCATAGCAATTCCTATGACCCAAACTAACAACAATATGGAAGTATGGAGCTCAGTAGTCGTAGCTCTGTTTTCTATCTTATCACACTTTTAGTTTCTAGCTTCAACAAAAATGGAACTGGGGAAGTAATAGTTATATTCTTAACACAATAACGAACGATTCTGTTGATGAATTTATCTCAACTTTGAACCCTACATTTATCAATATTTACTGCAGCCATGTTAAAATGTTATGTATATATTTATAAATATATTAAACTAGGAATTTAAGAAAAATTAAACGAGAAATGAAATAGGGATAAAGTTATAGTCTTTGCTCAAAGTAAATATTTCAGTCTTCGATTTGGAATGTTTGAGTTTTTAGCAATTTTGAGAAAACATTTTGTGTTAACGAAATTGGAAATATTCAATTATAGGAATATGCATACTTCGCAGCACATATTGCAGTAAATTTATATCTAGGCAAAGTGCGATAAGAAAACTGCCCATTTGTGTAAGTTACGTTTAAGGACATCATTTTTCTGATCAATAGAGAAGTTTTTATTAAAAAATTATTTATATATACAGTCTACAGGATATTGGGACCTTTGCAAATTTTGACAATCGCATTTCGTTTACTCTTAGATGTTTTCGTGTAGTTTTTCTATCGAGTGGTTACTGGTCGTCCATCATTGATTGTTGCCTATGCTGTTCCCTCCTCGCCCTTCCATGAGCGTCATAGAGTCGACAAATTATCCTTGACTTTATTATATTTTTTTAACTTTGCAATACTTTAACGTGATTCTCAAATTCTTTGTCCAGCTTCAAGATCTAAAACTTTTTTTGTAGTTTCGGTGTTCTCGAAGCTTCATCAAATTTTCCTGGGATGATTGTGTCATATGTCTGCTTAAAGTCAACAAATAGCTTATGAAGATTAAGATTCTGTTCATATGTGTCATTATCGCCAGGTTTAAGATGTAAGTTTTGTCAATGGTAGTACTAGAAACCACCTCAACATTTTACAATTTTTTAATACAACTTTTTTCATTTTCCATTGTCCTTACTAATTCCCTTTAAGCTACATCAAGCTGCGCTATCTCTCTATAATTTTCGAGCATGGTCATCTCATTTCGTGTATATGGGATACATTACTTTAGTTTTCCAACACACTGGCATATGTTCTTCCCTCTAAATTCAACCATGTACTCCAGATTTAATTTTTCTGTCGATTAGTCGATTTCTTTTCCACTTGTTGTTTTTTAAGTTCTGAATTACCAACTTGCGTAGGTTATATCTTCCTCGTTTTGTTAGTTACTTTATTTCGAATTGACTTCCAGGTTGTTTGAATATGATAACCAGGTTGGTTATCATATATATTAGTTAATGTGCCGCCCATCATCTTGCTTTTTTCACATCTTTTCGTTGCAATTTGGCGACCTTTTAGAATATAGTTGCGTACACCTGTTTTGATACAATTTCGATTCTAAAGTGATTTCATTAATAAACATAACATGGTACGATCAAAATCTCATGCCTAGACGTAAATTTCACAGCTGGGTAAATATTTATAATGTCCCCAAAATACTAATAGTGCACTCATCAACTTGTAACACCGCTGTCGTAATCAAGCTACAGCATGAATACTACAATTATTACTATTGAACTTGGAAGTCAACCTAATTCCTAAGTGTGAACCTAATAGATAAAGGTGGACAGATGGTCGCAATTTTTAAATGACGTTCGTTATATGCTTGTAAACGAAACTAACGACGATTTTCTGGATTACTTATCAGGTACATGATTCTTCTGCACGAATTTATTTCGTTCCAACGCCAACATTCTTGCTTTGTCTTTATATTTCTTGCCTGATCATCCATAATGTGCTTATATGTCGATAATTTTGTATTTTTGTCTTCTTCCTCCGGCTACTAAACAATATTCTACCAATCCCTTGTATCATTCTTCCATGATCTACAAACCCTCCTTGATACACTCCAGGTATCGAATTTTTGGTTTACCTCGCGGCCTGGTTACCTTTGGTTTCTATCCACCCCACCATACTTTTTTCTTCCGCCTTTGACCATTGTCCGCACACATCACAACTATATAATCTTTTGAATTTTCCATGTCACACATTGATCTTGATTTTGGCAATATTTTTAATCTGTTGTTAATTCCAATATTACACTTTGCGTTATATCAATCCTATATATCCTTTCAGATATACAGGAGAGGTAAAGATTAGCCATCGAGCCATTGTTTCTAGCGACAATCATTCTTCTTCTATGTGTACAGTCCGTTCCCTTTCCTGTAGTCACAGTTATTTCCATCATAAAATTAACTTTCGTCTCTTTCAGCTTCAGTACCGATTTATAATAGTTATGGTTGGCTCATGGATAAAATAATTACAATTAATCGAAAATTAGTTAATTTAATTTATACATAACATCATTAATTGCTCGTTGCTAATTCGTGCTTTTCTGAAGAACAGATCGCCCTTAGTTCAGGTTAATGTGAAGGTGGTGGATTGGGTTAAAGTTTTTCATGTATTGATCACTTTGCAGTGTTACTTCAAAACAGACAAAAGTTCCCAACAAAACTATAAAGAGATATTTTTCAACTCTTAACCTGATCATTATTTTTGGTTCTGATCAAAACTCGCCCCAGTGGCACTTCGCACATTACCACGTTATGATCATTTTACCTAATCGAAATATTATAAACATTCTCTATTTCGAGAATAGAAACCACAGGTATTGAACATATATTATTTTGATTGCTCCCTGAATTTAAAATTGTATAAAATTCTCGATTCATTGAACTATAACAACGTTGTACGTAGACATTTGCTCCTTAAAGTAAAAAATTAAAAAGTGTATTGAATCTGGATTTTGAATCCAATTTAACACTTAAATTGTAAAAAATCCTACGGCGGGATATTTGGTGGAAGAGGAACTCTGAAGTTTGAACATTTTGGCACATGACGACGTTAAAGCTGAAGATTACGAATGATGTATTTGGGCAATGACCATCAGAGCCAGGACAATGTGACAGTTCTTGGTTCAAACATTTTGGACACAACAAATTTAAAGGTGAAAATTTCGCTTCACATTACCACTAGAGCTAGAACAATGAATTATTTCGCGGTGGTAAATAAACATTACAATATCACTAAGTATCTTTTTTCGTATGAGTGGAAGGGCGCTTTGGGGCACGATGAAAATATCCCACATATCCATTAGTTCCTTGTGTCATAGTTATTTTAATCGATGATCCTGAAGTCGGGTTGGGTTGGGTTGAGTTGGGTTGGTCATTTGAAAGAATGGAAGGAAAAAATGGGAAGACTTCTGTTTTCTTTTGTATATATTTATCCTCAAGGTACTTTGCAATCTATTCAAATTGGACATTAAATAAATGTTGGGTCTTTGCTAGGATTTGAAGGGATTCCATCCAATGAAGATTTTCGTTCATCTTCACCTTTTAACCTTACACTGTATAGGCTACATAATGTATTACTTTTCAAGTTGAGATGTACACGTAGCAACAATATTACCGATTGAATTATTTATTTCTGTGACTCATGTAGCTTGGGTTCATATGTCCAAGCTTATGCATAAGCTTTATGAGAGAGTTATATCCTAGTAATTTGTCTCATAGTTAGATTGGACAGCCTACCTACGAGATTCTAAGATGCTAGATATTTTGGATATTGAGCTTTTAGCTTCTAGCCCCCCCCATTCAGTACAACAGCGGAAACGAAGATAATATGAGTACATTTACTTAATGTCATTTACTTTCATTCATTCATTTCATTCATTGCCTAAACTAGTTTTCAATCGTCGCCAAGTTTTTTGAAGCTATTACTGGGTTAGGTCACATAACAAATATATTAGCTAGTATGGCACCGCCTTGCGGAACGTCATATAAGATTTTAATTCGTAATAGTGACATTACATATTCTACTCGAATCTGTGACACAATCATTATTGACTGATAGCCAGGAAGGCAGTGATCTAAAGATTTTTAGGCCATTAATAATTTTTTGAACCTAAAATCCAAATAACTAGGTCGTCGAGTTTGTACTGAATTTGATACCAATAAGTCGTGCAAGTTTCCATGGGCTATAAACTTGCCTCAGCCTTAATAATGTTTTAAAAAATTGCAAGACATGTATTATACTTTTTTTCGATTGCTTCAAGATTTTCCTGCTTGTAAACAATTTGTTCCCTCGTTCGTTCGATTTCTTTTAGAATTGTTATTTTGATTTCACTCAGGTTCATGCATGGGGTTCTTAATCGATTGTGCTATTTTATAGGGAGATATTCTTTGACTTTTCCCATCGATTTGTGCATATCGACACAAACCAATGTTAACCGTGCATATACAATTTTCTCAAATACATTTTTACACACGTTCACATTCATTACCAATTATAACCTTGCGATATAAAATGTATAATTCGAATTATTCTAAATTAAACTAAAAAAAACAAAAAAAAAACCAGCACGAAATCGCTTAAACGCGTCGCCGAAATGTCGCTTAAGACGCGGCCAAAGAACAGAATTTTGTTTCGCGACGTACAAAAACGATTCCGTTTTTTTCGCCGCGCGGAGGGTGAAAAAAAACAGGGGTAGCTTTAAGGGTGCAAAAAATGAAGGGGGACATTTTTTATGAATGCCCGATTTTATTGTGACGTTTCGATCGCGGCCGAGGGGAATCTATCGATAAATTCGATTTCTGATGCACCGGTGTTAACCTAGGTAAGGGAAGTAAGTAGTACACTTTTTGCGTCGACCTGGTGAGCGTCGAATTTTCACGTGAGTTTCAACGGACGCATCTTTTGCACAGCTTGCTTGCATTTTAATTAATGTAGTTTTATGAATTAGGCGATTTGCGTTTCGTAATGCAGTGCATTGCCGTGGGTGCAAGGTTCGATATCAGATTTGAACGTAGTGTCGAATATACAAATTTAAATCGTGTTTTTGGCGTCGTTTCTCTCGGTCTGATATCGACTCTTGTTGTAGTGATGTATAGGCACAATCAGTGTGTGACTGTCATCTTGGAAAATATGTTACTTATATCTGCGTAAATTTTGTAGTAAAAATTTCTCAAGTAAATTTAAAATAATTATTGAATATATAAATAAATAAATGTGCATGCATAGTGGTAATAAGGAGGTAGTTATAATAGTAAATAATTTTAGATCTTAACTGTTTCAATCATATACAGTATTTTACAATTCACAAACCCGGTAAACACGTCTATATAAAAGTTGTGGACTATTGACTCTATAATACGAAGCTATTTTGATGAACGCCACAACAATTATTACGCAATATTCAACAATGTTTCCATTAAAAAGATATACAAAAAATCTTACACCCTTAGAGTAACGACTGAAAATAAAGAAATACATAAAGGATCGTTTAATATTAAACACCATTAAGTCAACGCCATCTATGCTATGATTTAAATATTTAAAAAAATAATTACAAGTTGGTGTGGTTAACATTTAACAATAAGATATGCATAAGATATGCATTGATTATATTATTGCTATTAGTATGTTTTGTACGATATGCGAGGCTTCATAAAACGTTTGCTAAAACTAGGCGTGCAAGTTGCTCAATGCTGTGTTAGATAGGATGCACGAAGCTTGAGCTGTGCTGGGGGTCATAGTTGTTAATGGAAAACCGCAAGCATTGCTCAAAATTTACTTTATAATCAAAATTTGAAACATGGACAAGTTATTAGTCAATATAATAGCTCCGTCTACCTTAAAAACGACTTTATATTCTCTTGTACTCACGTACAATTCATCACTGAATTAATTGCATCAACCGTCTATTTGAAACTTGAACTTCAAATTTTAGTTGCCGAGAAAATATTAAAATAGAAAATATTTTTTTAATTTACGACACTGACAGTTTTGGGCAAAACTTTGATATACTTGCCAATCTTAATAATATTGGTAATTTTAATTGTGTTCTCAACAATTTCAGCATTTTATATATTTTATCATTGATTGTCATTTTTGCGTTTTTATTAATTTTAGCAATTTTTACTAATTTATTCTATACAATTTTTTTGTCATACTTTTCTTGATTAATTTCAAAATTTTTGACAATTTTACTAGTTTTTTTTTTAATGTTTTTACGACCTTGCCGAAGTGGTTGATTGTTTCAATCTTCTGATTTTATCGATGCTGTTTGCGTTGCTCAGGATGAAAATTAAATTCGTAGACGCGAAGATTCGTTCGTAAATAGTTTTCGGCTGGGGTCACGCCGATGTAACCATTTGTTTTATGTAATTTCTCGACGTTTTATTCAAAGATTTTCGACTGACTGTAGTTGGCACTATATACGATTTAAGGTAATACTTCCTCCACTGTTACATCGAAATAAAAGTTTCGACGAAATTTCTTCCCAAAAAAATTCCCCAAGAAACTACTAAATTTTGTTAAGGCAGGCCATATTATTTTTCCATTGCAAATACTTTTGGGTTGATCGGAGGGACCATCGCGAAAACTAACGAGCTTTGACTGGTTGTCGAGTAGCTGGCACGTCCCATTAAGTGTTATTTCTTCTGAACATAATGTTTCATTTCTATTTCTAGGAAGAAAGTTAATTTTCGTTTACGAAGCTATTTACTAAGCTTAATTTAGATTGTGAAGATATGATATCAAATTGGGTTGGTTTTATAAGATATTTTTGAACGCTGGTTTTTAAACGCTGAAAATTAATAGTAGCGTGGATAGGATTGAGGTGGGATTGGACTCGTTCAAGAAGCTGTTTGATTAAGTTGACTCGGTTTTATAAATTTTTTACAAGCTAAATATTTTTTTTCAATCATGAAGTTGTTCTATTCGTGTAGGTTGGGTTGGAACGGCTTGGATTACTCCAAGAAGCGGTTCCATTAAGTTGAATTGGTTTTATGATGATATTTTTTAACGCTAGTTTTTAAATAACAACAATTTTTGTTTGTCAAATTGTTTGAGCAGAGCAGATAGGGTTGGAATGGATTTGATTCGTTCAGGTAGCTGTTCGATTAAGTTTGATTGGTTTTACGATTTTTTTAAACGCTGAAAATGTATGTTCGTTCAATAACTTGTTGAATTGGTTTTGGGTTGAATTAAAGTTACATTACCATCGGCTAGTTGAGTTGAGTTGGTTTGGGTTAAGTTGGGTTGAATTGAACATTAATTTAAGATCTTTTACTTAGTAACTAGTAACTTAGTAACTACGTTACTTCAACTTACTTGTTTACTGAGCTTGTTAATTGGGTTAAATTGCAAGGTAGGACAAAATATTATTAATTTGAGTTAATTGAGTGTAGATTAAATGCCCTTGTGTTTCAAGTGAATCACAAGTCGATATAAAAGGCTTAAATCATTGACGTTCGGGATGGATTCGAAGAAGCAATTGAATTAAGTAGGACTGGCTTGAAGACGATATTTTTTCAAAGGTTGTTTTAAATGCTAAAAATTAATTTTCCTTCATGAAATGAATTGCACAACAATTAGTTGAGGTTGGGTTGAGAGATTGGACTCGTTCAAGAAGCAGTTTGATTAAGTTGAGTAGGTTTTATGAATTTTTTACACGCTACTACTTTCATTTTTGAAGTTGTTCGATTCGTGTAGGTTGAGTTCGGACGGATTGGATTACTCCAAGAAGCGCTGGATTAAGTTGAGTTGGTTTTATGACGGTAACGATAAAATAGTATTTTGTGAACCAAGGCCAAAAAGTACTGTTTTTTCGTCCGAGTTTTCTATACGACCGAGGCGTAGCCGAGGTCGGAAAGCAAACGAGGACGAAAAAACACTTTTTGGCCGTGGTGCACACAACATTTTTTAGGCGACCCTCATAAAATTTTCAAATTTATTGCAACATTTACTTACAATTTATTGACATAGTCATTTATGACAACTGAACAATTGTACATATTTGTGACACCTTCAGACATGTTTATGTTTTCTTTGTCTACATTCGAAGTTATTTCGGCTTTATAAACAATAATTACCCAATAATCAGTTAAAAAGTCTATCACCAACACGTATTTACTAATGTAAACAAGATGCACAGTTTGACACTGACGGCAATGTGGTTATTTTTATACAATTTCGGTAACTGTCGGTAGATGGCGCCACCCTATTGCGGACGAAAAATGAAAGCGGACGAAAAACGATTACTTTTCGTCCGCGTTTGACGACTGAAATTCCAATTTTTCGTGTCGGTCGCCTAAAAAAATATTTTCGTTCCTGAAGTTGTTTGAGAAGCGTAGACAGAGTTCGGATGAATTTGATTCGTTTAAGGAGCTGTTCGATTAAGTTGGATAGGTTTTATTAATTTTGTTTAGACACTAAATATTTATTTTTGTTCGTCAACTTGGTCGACTAGAGTAGGCTAGGTTTGGATGGGTTGAGTTAGTCCACGAAACAGTTCGATTCAGTTGGATTGGTGTTATCACGATTCTTTTTAAACGCTTGTTTTGAAATGCTAAATATTTATTTTCGTTCATGAAGTTGTTCGATTAGCTCAGGCTCGGTTGGGATGGATTTGATTAAATTGTATTGGTTTATGGCGATGGTTTTAGCACTCCCAGTTGATCTTTTATATTTTTTGTTAATATGCTATGAAGTCGCTTTGGGTGTCAAAAAACTCGTTGAAGAAGCTATTCCATTTACAATGGTCACTGTTTATCCCTATATCCCTATGAAAGACAGTTCGAACAATTTTGTATCGGCTAAATATTTTAGTATAAGCAAAACTAATTTGTATTGTTAGAACACTATTCAAAAATGCAATAACGTACACAATTTTCCAAGAAATGATGCATATTGTGAGGCTGTTTTATAAAAAAAACTTAGCACGATCAAGCACCAAATAAACTTGCAACTTTGTAGCTTTTCCAGACCAATTTTGTCGTGCATTTAGTGTACAATTGAATAATAAAACTTACGTTAACTATCTTATTAAAATAATAAATTATCATACCTTATCGATTTCGCAGTTCATGCAATCTAATTTAATAATAAACTAAATACGTTTATTAAATAATAATTTAATTATGATCTCAAGAGATAAAATCAAACCGCTTACAGGATTTTAACAAAGTGGGTTAATAATAAACACCATAAATTATTAAATAATAATATCAATTATCTTATTTACCTCCTCGCCGCTTTCACGGCTTGTACAGGTTGCTTAATTATAAAAATCATATTATACGATTTTTACAAACTATCTTTAATAAACACCGTAACTGTACTTTTTAACGAGTAAAAATAATTATAAAATTCCTTTTATAATCTTGGACCAAAATTGAAGCAAACGCCTTAAACCATATTCGCTTCTGCGCCTACCATTCCCTTTACTTAGCTTGCGTCGATGTGAGTGTTTCCTTCGCCGTTTATTCGATTTCATTTTCGAATTTAATTTAATTTGTTGTAAGATATTTTTTTATAAAATATATTTTATAAAATATTTCTTTCCCATATTTATGAACACAAGAATTGTAATTTTTTGTGTTTTTTAGTGCTTATTTGGGTTGTGCTTTTATGACAAGTCCTTTGATTTGTATTAGCTTTTATGTTGTTTTATTATATTGCGGTCTTGTTTATGTTATTTTTTAATTAATGTTGCCTTGAAGCAATCGTTTAGAATATTGTTTTCTTTCATAACTTTTACTTTTATTTTTTGTACTTGCATAGAAACACATTTCAACGTTTTTGGTTATTTTGTTGTATTTTCAGCAAAATCCTTTAATATAAACAACGTATGTATACAGATTAAATTAAATTGGTGTCATTAAAGTTTAACAAACCCTATCAACTACAAGACTACTGGGATTATTACCTAATATTGTGAATTCTTCTTTGCTTGAAAATAATCTAAAAAATGATGATAGAAGAAGAAAATTAAAATAAAGAATTTGTATAATCACATAAACATGTATTCTAAAGTAAATTCCAGGTAAGAAAGTTCAATGAAAAAGAAAATATAAACATTTAGTAAAAAAAGAAGGCACGAACACAATAAATAAGGCATAAAAATATATTGATGTTAATTTTTCTAAAAAAAATCGTACTTATAGACTGAAAGCTGAATTGTTAGACTAGTTTGCTCATTGCTCAGAATTATAATTTCGTAGACCATGAGATAATTATTTTGTTGTGTTTTATTCGTACGAAGAACCTCGTTATATCTGGCTGGCGTCAACCTCTCCATTGTTTTCCAACGAATGAAAACATTTGTAAATCGATAAATTGACAAAATATTACCGTTTAGAAATTTCCATAAGAAGAAACGATTATGAACTGTAAAACTGCAAAAATTTTATTTCTATAAATAAAAGTGGGTCGCTAGTGATATAGTCAAGGGCTCAAATCGTAATCAGACTATTCGAATTTTCTTACGAAAATGGAGGCAATAACGTGTCGTTTTTTTTTCTTATATGTTTTGTGATCATTTTATTTTATTCGCCATTGTAAGAATTAGTTCTCGCCATATGAGACAATGAAAAAATGAAGAATTGAAATAAAATAACCGTAATGGAAATTTGAGTCAAATCCACCTGATTATCCAATGCTGACAACGACTAATGAAAAGTGGGTGAAAACGTATCGTTTTAAACAACGCGAAGAACGCAGGTCTCAAACGACCGCAAAACATTCAATTAAAACATGAAAACTTAATTAAACCGCAATTAACGCCGATACGCGCAAAATGAGCGCAGATGTAATCGATGGTCGAAGTGTCGCGCTGATTAGCGTCGGAGATGGGGGCGGTCCGGTTGCCGCGCTGCCGCCACCACCACCGACGCCCTGACGTCACGCGCTCGCCTCCCCCCACCGCCGCGCCGCGCAAGGACAAAATGGATACTGCGCCACCGCGCAAAACAGATCTAATGAGGCCTCCATGCCCAGTTTATCGGACTCCTTCAAACGTCATTAAAACTTTCGCGGGGATGGTCGGTAATGAATTTTGGAAGTTGCGCTTCCAACGAAATGCACTTCGGAGAGGTGCGAGTAAATCGCACGTGAAATTTACGACCCACTCTCTCCTTCCATCGGCAACGGGCCACATTTGGCGGAATTATTATTGCCGCCATAAATTAGACGCACGCGAATTTAAAGGCAACTAAATTGCAATTCGCGAATTTGATTCGAAGGAACCAATCATTTTGGATTTAATCATAAATTAAAATAATTATTAAATAATTAAATCTATATTTATGAACAGATTCATAAATATTTTTAAACTCCCAACCAATTCACTTTTTTTTCAATTGGAATTCAAATATATTCTTATACAAATTTACCCCCAAATCAAGTTTTACCAGTACTGATATTTCAAGGATTAAATAGTATTATTTTAATTTCCACTTTTTAATCAAAAAAGAATGAGCGCCCATATTTTCCGACTCTGTCACATACGGCGATAGATCACGGGATAGCCGTAGTCTTGTAGCGCAATAAAAATTATTGCCACAGAAAAAAAAACCGAGAAAAAAACTTAACAATGTCATTAAGACGGCAGTCCTCGTAGAGAATAAGGGAGTAATATAAATAATGCACGTGACAACCTCTATATATTATATCTACACACGCTTTCTTTGCGGGGAAATATATAACGGCATAATCTGGGGTAGAAATGTATCTACCACGGCTTTGTTTTGTAGAAGAATTAAGCTTGTCTAATACAAGAGCGAGCGAACGGAAAATAACGTACGAGCCAAGTTCGGACGAATGCGAGGTCGGATGCGCCCTTTCGGTTTCTCCGTCTCCGCATTTTTGTTGTGAGAAAAAAGGGAATGGGATTAAATGTGCTTTTTTACGGCGAAAGTTCGATTAAATCGTAATCAGGTTGAACAAAAGTTTTTATATTTTTAATTATTGGTACGGTGTACGAGTAAGCGTCAGCATTTATTAACGAAGGAATATTTCAAAACAGCTGATAATTAAATTAAATTATGTATTTAGCACGAAAACTGTAAATATATTAAATGATGTAAAAATTACGAAACTTTACACCACCGCATGATAATTATAAAAATTTTATATAAACTTGCCATTATCAATGCTGAAAAACTGTAAATTTCTTAGCAAGAAGCTAATATGAGCCTGAAATGGATGCGTATATGACAAAAATGGCAAGTGCACTTTATATATAGGCACACTTCATAAAGACGTAGTTAGTTGTTATTTACATTAATTACTGATATAGTGCATTTTGGCTGGGTTGGGTTTGGTTGGGTCCAACCAAACCCAATTCAAACGAAAATCATCCAACACGCTTGTATTGGATTGAGTAACATTTGATAATAAATTGAAAATATGTTATAAATATAAAATCTATACATATAAAAATATCGAAAATAACTTATATATAATAATAATAATAAAATAATAATAACTTAAATATAAAATATATAAATTAAAAAAATATATCACACTTGATTTTTAACAAATTTAAATACTTATTTCGGCAACTGTCAACGTCAGTAGAATTGTAGTGAAGATGGCAACTTAGTTGCTGAAATACGTATTTGGATTAGTTACAAATAGTGTGGCAGGTTTTTTTTTAATTTACAAATTTTAGAATTATTATAGTTATTTTGACGATTAATTGGGTGAGGTAGGGTTAGAGACAGTACTGATGGTACTGACGGTACTCACTCTAACCCAACCCAACCCAGCCTAATCCAATTAAACGTCAGCCAACCCAACCCAAACGTGTTGGTCTTAAAAAACTGTGCAAATTAAATTATTACAAATATTTTAATTTGCATTTATCAAGTATAAAGCTCACGTAAAGGAAAAGTCAGCCTTGGCGTAAATTCAAAATACAATTGAAATAATGTTGATGTTAATATTGCTATAAATGCAGAACGTCGATCATAATTATTAGGAGACTTGTGCACATTTCATTCTCGTTTGGATTCATCAGCAAGCCACATGCATACTTCGCATTCAACTTTGATGATTTTAAAATATTTTTTATGCAGTGCTCAGTATTTCCTGCATGCATCATAATTGTTATCCAATATAAAGCATAATAGAAAACCGAACTGTAAGAACAAACAATAAATAAATACAATAAATTGTGTGTAGCGATATTTCTTTAGCCAAATCAAATTGCAATACATTAATTTAGCATGAAAGTTGATTCCGCAAAATGCGTCATCTGCTGATGCTGAACCCGAATAAAACGTGTCACTAGTACTGCAATGTTAATCAGAAACATTATTGAAATTAAAAAATGTTCCGATTCATGTGAAAATCTCTACGTAAAATACAATGCAAAATGCCCAGCTGTCAACCAGTTTCTGCCAAAACTGGCAAAAGAAGCTTCAAAAAACCTCAATAGGCACCAAATAATGTATGCAATGTAAACGCGTATTCAGTATTTTTTGGTTCTGAAATATATGTCACCGATTGTCAATTTCGGATATGCTTCATTCATTCAAATGAGAAAATTAGATGCGTTGCTTCAAGAAACCGTACCCAAACAAAATCGCAATTTTTCGTTTGAAATTAGGTTGCATTTATGGCAAAATTAAGATGAATATGTAATAAATAAGTTTGACTGCTTTAGATTATAATATTATAAACCACTGTGCTCAGCTTTAGATTATAAAATTATAAACCACGGTGCTTAGTCCTCAAGAAAAGGGGGCTGAAATTCTTTGAATTGTTGGCGGAAGCCTTAAAATTGGTTTTGTTTTACAGCGTTGAACATATTCCCAGGGTTCGGGGATATTTTTGTTACTGGTAGCTGGTAGCTATGAACACATACTTTCGATTTGAAATAAAATTTACCAAAATGTTACACTTTTCTTAAACAACACTATTGTAATATGTTGTAACAAATTCAATTGGGGAATGGTAATAGGATACAATATTGCATATCGTAAACTAAGGTAAATAAACTAGTTTACCGGATGTAGGTACATATAATGAAACAGAAGACGTGATGTAAAACCCTTGCAAAGGTAGTACGATTGACTATGTCGAATGCAAGGGTTGCAACGAAAAAGAGTTCGATATGTGACACAGTCCGGCGAGTTGTCGATCCGTAAGGTCAATGCTAATCGCGCCGGCGATGCATGCTGACAGTGTATAAGCAAGCTAATTATGCACTGAACCACATTTTGATGTGAACTAAGTTATGTTGGCCACATTAGCCACATTTTATTTAAGGACACAACGAAATGTGTTTATTGAATTGCACGTTTCCATTCGTCGGCGTCAAGGTTACCCGAGTTACCCGCATCCTGACTGTATCTGATTCGTACTCCCACAAACTTAATTCGTTTCTCAAACAAATAACCTTCATCAACGATGGCGTTCTTTTTCTATTCCGTTGATATTTGTCAATTTCCGTTAGGCTATTTTCTTCTTATACCCATTGTTATACTTTGCTGCGATCTCACCATATATGGATAATGATGGATACTTATTTTCCGGTATTGATTTAACTTTTGCGATACTTTTGATTTAGAACGTCAGGGAGTTCTTTGGTAGTTAAGAGAACAATGCTTCCAGTATAAATAATAATATAACAATGGCTAGTACACGAAAAAATATGATTTGTGATTTGTGCTTTTATTTAAATGAAAATTGAAAGCAAAAAACGGAAAGTACAATTAATCATAAAAATTAAGAAACAACCAAGAGCGTAAAACTGATTCGGTGTAGAAGATATATTGTTTAGAACATATGAACTATGTGTAGGTTTCGTTGAAATAATTTGGAATGTTTAGTAGTCAGTTGTTCGGGTTCCATGCTGATAAGATTCATCCGGGTTGGGTTGTGTCCCATTGGATTAGGTTGAGTTGAGTTGGGTTAGAGATACAAAATGTATTGTAAGACTTAATCACATTATCACTTTGTGTCATTTATTATAAAAATCGCAATTTTTCGCGAAGTAAACGACTTAACAATATTAGTGTAGCGAGTTTTTACTTTAAGTTTATTTATCAAATTGTCACGATTCCTTACTAGATAAAAAAAAATAATAATTAGGGGTCAACGAAATTTGTCAGAACCTAATGGTAAAGTTGAGAAACAAGTCAAAACGCCACAAAAATTAAATTTACAAATTGAAACCCGCACGTAAATAAAATGCACCAAATAATCTATTCCAGCCGAATTCCGTTCCGATGAATACAAATTCAAATAATCATTGATTTATAAAGCCGAACGAAAACTATGAAAATATATTCGGAAGCTCACGCAATACCTGTGAAGCAAGAGTACACTGCCAGCTTCCTAGTTCGGCAAAGTTCAGTTTGACATCAAAGAAACTGACTCAACCCAACCCAACCCAGTTGAACTCAACTCAAAGCTTTCAACTTTAACTTTATCTAAATTCAACGCAAACGTTTATTTCAGAATGAAGTTATCAAGTTATCAATGATTTTTAATAAACCTGTAACGAAATTATTGGGCTTAGCTAAAAGCTCGCGATATCAAAATCTGATATCATTTATATAAAAATTAAACGTAAGCCACAAACACGCAAGCAATATATTCACCGTGAGCTTCGAGCAAAAAGCTATTCAACTCGTAAAAACTGACCCAACCCATCGCAATTGAACTCAGCTAAAAAAGCTTTTAACTTTAGCTAAATTTGATACAAAGCCAAGTGCAATAAATTACTGCCAAAGTTAGTTGTTTATAAAATAAATTCAAAAACTCGTACGTGCTATTATTTTTTATCTAAAGCCTTTGAGCTGTGGTCCATTCAATTCAATTGAAATTTACGTCAAACTTAGTTTTATGCCCAAATCGATGTAAACTCAAAAGCTCGCATTAATATTCCACAAAAATGTCAATGTGTTTCAAATATGGTGTGAAGTCGAATTTGTTCACGTTTACGACATTTTTTTAACTCAATAGTTGAATAGTTGAAAAAGAGCTCAAAAGCTCAAGGTTGGTGAAATATTATCTACAATTTAATAACACGAGACACACTTTTTTCAAACTCAAAAGCTCTCCACGAGACATCGCTCACAACGCCATTGATCATTTGAAGCTTTTGAGTTGATGAAAACTCAATTCATATGTACGTAGGATTTACTTTAAAAGAAGCTCAAAACCTCAACTAACAATTTTTTGAGAAACAAGAGAAACGGAAACTAAGATTTACAGATATCAACATCAACATTCGAAGTCATATATTTTAAAAACGATCGTAATAGTTTTTGGCGTCCAACGAGGGGTTCGTAAGGCATTGGTATGCTTGTGTTAAATCTTTTAGGCATACGATATAATGTGCTCCACTAACAATGAAATGAAATGTCTCATTTGACACACATTTCAGAGCATAATGTAATGAAAAACACATTAAAGTCAATGCAATTTAAGTATTTTTAGCATAAAATAATATTTAAAATTTTTACATGTTGCATTATAAAAAAAATGAAATAATTACGAAAAACCCTTTCAACATCGATACGCGTACGGGTGGGAAAACTGAGGCGAAATGTTCCCTTAAATAATTAAAAAGATTTAAACAAATAATTTTCTTGTTCGTTTCTAAAGAAGTATAGTAAATAAAATAAAAATTTGAACAATATGGACTGTAGAAGCTTAGTGGTTTAAAATTAAATAACCATAGGTCATTGAACAAGCCCTATGCCAACGATTGCATACCTGACTCAACAAGCTGCGCATTTCACCAAAACAAGAATATTTATTTTATAACCATATAACTTTTAACTAATATTTTTTATAATTATCGTAGAATTAATATAAATAAAATTTTGTAACTTCAATGGTGACAATAATTAGCTACATTTATAAACCCTTGTATATATATACGTTTTCAATGTCGCTTATCACAATAATAATCACCCTATAATCTCGACCAACCCTTGCAAATTAAGCACTTTAAATTCCGCTCTAATTACATAATTACAATTTCCACCAACTCCAACATAACTGATTAACGATGTAAATTACGGAAATGAAGCATTAACCGACTTTCGCGAAAATACTCATTTCGTTGTCAGCATCCACGTATGACGACGTACGTCCGAACTCTCCCCAGCCGGCGCGGCAATAATCGAGAGAAATGGCTTGAATTTTGTATGAAAGACGAAAAAAGGTTTTTTAGCAATTGACCCCCCACCACGGTAATATATAAAACACACGAGTGCGACCGCGACGGGGCCATCGGGCGCTTACGCGTGCGAGCGAGAGGCGACGCTGGTGCTGCACGAGTAACGTTTGCTGAACGGGCAGACACCCATTTAGTCGCAGCGTTTCTTATAATAATCTCGGGGTGAGTACGGGGTAGTTAGTTTAGGCGGACGTCCCTCCGAGGGGACTTTATGGGCGATAGCATTTTTTTGGTTATGGATGCGAAAGTACTTTCAGATAAATAATGGAAAACATTCGATTATTCGATTTAATTAAAGCGGTTTTTATGACCAATGGTTGGTTTTTTTTTTCACAAATATTACAATGAACATTGACGATTAAGCACCGCATCCGCCGATGTCAATTCTATGTGCGTCACATTGTGAGCTGATGTTGATGATAATTATGATGCATGAGCAATGAGATTGAAGTCGAAGGGAGAAACGTCACAGATGAAGATAACGCAGATATAAAATTCAAATATGGAGAGGTTATAAGTAATGTCGAAAAATATTGTGCGGGAAAAATAAATGACGTGTCATTTATTTAAGATGACAAGTGAAAAAGTTGCTATTATGATTCGTTGTAAAAGCTAGGCTATTTATCTTTAATTTTATAAAAGAAATAAAAAAGAAGAGGCGGGGTATAATTAATAATTACGACTTGATTTTATTTTGCTTATTTATCTTGGAATAATTTCCATTGTTTGATTGACTGCACTATTTTCGTTGGGTATATTTTAATTACTTTCAGTTTCTTTTATTTCAGTTTAGTTCATACGTGGTTGTGATTTGATGAATTTTAGCCTGTTTGGCAAAAATGTTTGATTTTGTATTCACATTCAGCACCCAACTTATTAAAACTTAATTTACTAAAACGAAACCCTAGCAGTTGGGAGGTTCATGCAATTAGGTTTTTACTTTATTTTGCGAAGGTTTCGTTTCGTCTGGTTCCAAATAGTTTTATGTTTTGCTTCAATGTCGTTTTTCTTTGTTTTAAATTTTAGTATTTCTACACCAATGGTGTCATTTCATTTGTTGGGCAAATCATTGTTCATTTAATTTTCATTATGATTGTGTCGCTCTTTCTTTTAGTTGTTAAGTTTTTTTGTTTCATTTTCTTGTTTTATTTTCTTTTGCTTTCGTTATTCCCATCATCCATTGAATTTCATATTGTTTGAAATTTATTTCAACCATTTCCAATGTTGTGACCATTTACTTGATTTCAAATTTTTTTCTTCTCCATTTTTTTGTAATTTATGGAAATTTTTCAATTATCCATTGTAATCTTCGATTAGTATTTCGCGTGTTCATTTTTAATTATCAGATCGATTGGTTTTCATTGAATTTATTTCAATTATCGAATTATATTTCATTTGCCTGCATATTTCCTGTGTTTCATAACATCCCCATTTATTGCTTTGATCCTGTCATTTAAACAAATTTATCTGTCGATTATAAAAAGAAGTAATTTGGTAACTAAAGCTTTGTGTCTGTTTTTCGAATTGAAAGCGACTATTCACCTCTTAAGCCATCGAGTCTTTTTTTCTACTTTTTGCTAGAGGCGATCGCCATCATGTAGGAAAAATGCACCCAAATTAAATGTGACGTCAATCTCAGGCAATCCACGATTTTTTAAGTGCCCCTGAATGAAATTAATGAAAGTAAACGTTTGAGGTAATGTGGATAGACTTTCTTTGTATATTTTTCTCAACTTTCTTCTCAATAACAGCGATGCAACCCTAATTTAATATATTAATGTCAGTGCAATTGAACAAAATAAATGGATTTTAATGGATCACTTGATGTATGAGTCCATATTTAATCAATTGGGTTGCGTTGTGTTGGTTTCCTCAATCAAAACGTACTCTGTCTCATCTAAATCAATGCAACTATAATTCAATTTTAGTGAAATTTGGATGACTGGACTTGAGTTTCAATGACATTCGCCTCAACTTGTCCAAATCGCAACAAACTGAACATAATTTCATTTCAAATTAATAGAGTGCTAGTGAACGGAATTAATGGATCAATGGGTTCGGGTTTCCTTCACAAAGGGCTTTTTGTCGTTTCACCAATCGCAATGTACTTTCTCCTAATGTAACCCAACTCAAAGTAATTTGATTGAAACTTACTAGAATGAGTTAGAATTGATCTATAGGTGTTGGATTGATATACAACCCAGTATTTTTGCCAGCATCTTAATTTAACAATATTTGCACGGAGCTATTGAGTTACTTGCTTTATCATTCAATATATCTTTTTTCAATCATTACTTTCTTTTACTGTCCCCAACCCAACCATTTCCAACCCAACTCAACCCAACATCATTTAATTTCATTAATTCAGAGAGAATGGAGAATTAATAAAAGGACAAGAATGAAAGGAAGAAGGAAACCAAGAACAATGACAATAAAAATGAGTGTAGTAAGAAAAAAACATGAAAAGAAAAGAAATAAGAATGGGAGAAGTAGAAAAATCGGCCAGAAAGTTAAAAGTAGGAAAGGCCCCAGGGATATTTGGGAAAAGAAGGAATAAAACTCTTACACAAAATGTTGGAGATAGTGCGGAAGATCCAGGAGATGTCTCACGACTGGAAGAGAACAACAGTGGCAGCTATTTATAAACTACCAAACAAAATACACGGATTTACAAGTTACCACCAATGGGTTTGGATTTGATTTATATGCAACTCAATATTTTTCCCAATCACAACTTACTTTACCCCACCCCATCACAACCGTAACTGATTGAAATTAATCGAGTTGGAGAAATGGGTATGGCGTTTCTTCACATACAACGCAATAATAGATTCCCAACCACAGTATTACTGTATCACTGTATTCTAAAACCAAACATAACCCAATTTATTTGTAATGACCCATTTACCAAAACATGTTTTATTTCGCCCAAATAGGTCGTTGTAAACTAAATCACAAACATAAAACATGTAACCAACTCAAGTATAATTAATCTCACTATAACAAACTTGCACGAATGTGCAGCACTGTCGGAAATCAAAGAGGGCCAGAAACGAGATTGATTTAATTTGCATTGTATTCCTAGTGTTGTAGGTTGATTTAAAAAATAGCCAAAAGGCCAAAAAAGTAGCAAAAAATCAATAAATGTTGTCTATGCAGAGTTGAATTGATAATGCAATTAAGAATATCGCAGTAGATAAGTTGGAACACAACTTAGAGTGGTGATGATGAAGCCAATGTCGTAATTGTGGCAAAATTTGTAATTCATCAACCTGGAGATCGTTATTGCATCACTTGCCCTGTTTATGGCGTAAAGCTTTTCAAAGTTTTTTTATTGGTTAAATTTGGATTCGGTTGAGTTGTTCTTTCATAACAATAAAGCTCGTTTTATTTTTGATTCGAAGATACCTAAAAATTTTGATAATAGAGACGATAAAAATTATGGACCAGGTGAATGTGATGTGGTGTTCGTAGTAATCAACAGTGTAAGCTTTGTACGTTTATGGTTAATTGAGAAATGTTGATGACTGTTCGGGTCGGGTAGTTTTTTAAGGAAATCATTGTATGGATTGGCTTGTGTGGGATTGAAGTAGTCAACTTAAATTTGCCAAAAAGCAAGTGTGAGTTTTCTTGAATAAATAATTGTGCGAATTAGGATTTGGGATTGATGCTTATATTATAGATGTGGATGTTAATGTTGAGGACAAAAAAGGTGAGGAAAATTTATTACAAAAACTTGGCAGAAATCAGGTGGTATTGGGCACAGAGTATATCCATGTTTGAGATTGTAGAAGAAGGGACGAAGGAGGAACTACATTACTATGCTAGAGGGGAAATGGGTTAAAGATATTGGACGAGATTCTTAAATAAAAATCGGTATTGGCGACACATATGGGACAACTGATGCTTGAATTAAAACTTAATGATATTTAAGGAAGAGTCAATAATACGAGAAAAGAGAAGAAAATGAGAAAAAGGGGAATGCAGATGTCGTAATCGATAAAGTGTAGCAGGTGGTTCGAGAGGTGATGAAAAGACTGGACTGTCGTTACCTTTTATGGGAGTTTATGACGTTAGACAACTGATATTGACACACCTAATAAGGATAAAATAGGTTTCTGATTGAAATGACCGGCTACCGTTAACAATTTATCAACATCTCTCCATGTGAATATAAAGAAAAACTTCAAAGGACCTCAATACTAAATAATCGGCGAATGAGCATCTTGTCTAGCACAAAAGCGTTATCCGAGGAACGTTTAATTAAATTTGAAACTAATTTATCGTCGGCGGCGTTCGGAATTTCGAGAGTTGTAAGCCCGAGTGTACCGGACACGAAGCACTCGACTGGACACGCTAAAACAGATTGCCTAATCAATTCCTTGTGTCCGAACCGACTCTGATCAATCTAAATTAATCCCCGCTGCCCGTTTCGGGCGCCACGACGCCCCCAACCCCATCTAAACGCCGCCGTTAAAAAAGCTCCTGCTCTATAACTTCTTCGTCTGAAACAACACACGAAAGAAAAAAGGGACGTTTGAAATAATTGCCGGGAAAATCGTTTGAGGGTTTTCGACGACCCATCGGCTTGATTCACTCCGCCAGACTAGAGCAAAATTTCAAGATATTTAGCGCGTACAGTTTCAGTTACACCTTGAACGCCGCCGCCCACGTTCGTTTTCGTTTGATTTATTTACCTCTCGAAATAAAATGGGATTATAAAAAGCATAAAAACGTAATCTGCTGGAAAAAAAAACAACGTTTCGTTCCAAACATGGACATAAAAACGTTGTATATTCGAAACATGAACAAACACGACGCCGTATCGATTTAATCCATTCGGGTCCGCAGTAAATGCCGACTTAATTTATTCCCGTAATAATAAATTGAAAATTGTTGAAACATTGATAACTCGGAAATTTATGGCCCATAGCGGGCTTTAATAAGCTCCGGCATCTCGTTATAGCCGAAATGCGATATTGCTCGGTAACGATAATCCGAAAAAACCATTATGTGCGTCTTTAATGGACTTTTTTCGCAGCGAGGGTATTTCGCATGCGTTCTATCGACGCCGCCGCCGCCGCCGTCGCCACCCCTTATTATTATACGTGGACAGTATAAAGGTGCTGCACATATTATTTCGACCCTCGCGCAAAAAACTAAGCAAAAATGGTCCGGCAATTCGTAGTCTATCCCTTCAGCTCTTCATTCATCCCTCGGGCCCGAACGCTCGTAAACTGGCCGCCCGCCTGCGACCCTACACCCTTAAGCATCACACCCGTGTAAGTTTTTTTTACGGGTCTTCTTCCTTCGCTTTGAAATTATGCACGGTTTGATTTTACACGACGACGTTGTGTTTCGGCAATTAATTTCGGATCTTTGAGATTAAACTGCACGTGGTTTCAGTTTCTTACAATTATTCACCAAGGTGTTTTAGATCTTCCATCAGTGGTGCATTTCTATTAAATTCGTGCCAAGTTGTATAATAAATCAGTAAAAATTGCGAAATGATAAATAAAATATGATACAATTTTCTTAAGATTGTTGTCGGTGTTATTTCATAAAAAAATATGCATGGTATTCATTGGTCCAAACATATTTCCTTTTCCAAACTTATGTAGAAAATGGTCAAGCATTTCGAGATTATCCTAGAGGACAACTGAATGATGTCAAATCTTTTCGACAACCGATAAACTTGCATCGTTGCTTCTCGTTCCCAATCATATTTTGAGATCGAGGGCAGACCATTTTCAGCATTGTATGAGGCTTCTTGATAAACATTTTTGGACACTTATATTTACTAACACCAAAGATATTTTTTTCAAATACCCAAATTGCTCTGTTAATCTGAGAAAAAAATCGACTCTGTGGTAAGAAGAATATTTATTTTATTTTATTTTATTGATATTTTCGTTAAAACTTTTTTCGTGTTGCGTTTTCACTAATAAATAATTTCAACTGCATTCAACTTTCATCGGTTATTTCATTTTCTGTGTTTATTACAACAAAATTCTACAAATTCTGGAATTGAGCGATATTAATATACGAACGTGATCAAAAAAAAATCCATTAAAGGTTGGCGTTGGAGTAAATTTGATCGATTGAATTGGATGAATTGAAGGTGGAGGTCAACAATTCGATTTTCAGTCAATCGGGACTTACGACTTAATTCTAAATACAAACTAATTCCATAAATTCCATCAGTCCGTGATTTTTACCTCAAAAATGTTGGTCGATAGTCGACACCTCGCCAATGAAACTAGTCGAACGACTCATCTTCACTGGACAGGGTTTGTTAAATCTATTACAGTAAAACGTTATAGGATATCCAGTTGAAGGATAGTGTTATCAATCTAAATTAAGAGTGTGGATGAAAGTCTGACGAATTATAATTAATTGATATGCATCGATTATTTAAGACTTCCTACCACCTTAATAGCCTAGGAAATGTATCCTTCCTTATAACGCCCTTATGTTTGATTTGCAGTGTAAAACGTCCAAATGCTGCATCATATGAGTACTGTTCCGTTCGCAATTTGTACTAACATCTAGCGAGAGATGAACAGCCAAACTGTCCCATATGAAAATATTACGGGAAGTAAGGAATTATAATAAAGTGCAATTTTTTTAAAAACAGTCTTAAAATATATTAGTATTGAACCATCCAATGCGAACCACCCTCCATCCAGGTATTCCAGACATGGCCTTGTACACAAGTTATGGCGGTAGCATAATACCTGACGTAGGCAAACATTACAGGTGGATGATTGTTTTTTCAGCATTCTTAGACAAAATAACTAAGTAAATGTTTATCGAGTCTGTTGTTTTTTCAGCACGGTTAAATCGTTTTCAGACAATAACTAAGCATATCTTAATGGTCTTATGGTCCACCATTGCTTTGTTTTTTCTAACAGACTTCTTTTTGACACGTCATGTCCATGTTGATTCAGAACCTTAAACCTTAAACCTTAAAGGGTTAAAAGGTTAACTTAGATGTAATTCAACTCATAAATTTTATTAATTATAATAATTATATATTTTTTCCAAACTTGTAAAATTTTACAGCACGAGAATTTGCTTCAATTTTTTTTCTGCATTTTCGACACATTTTCTTATAATTTTTATTTATAGTTATGAATTAATTGTTTGACGATTACTTTAACTAAAATTGTACATGATCTCTAGTTTATGCAACAGCATAGTATGCAGTATAAAAAGGGAAAGTGTTCGACCATATGACATTCGGGCATGAAACCGCAATAGATTTTATTCTACTTTACGTATTATTCTAGGATTAATATTTATTGTTCCAAATAGATTCTTCGAACATAAATTAGTAGAACTAGTACATACTCGTACAAGTGTTTTGCCTTAAACATAGCATGTGTTGCATATATTTAAAATTTTTAATGAATTTTAATTAAGAACAAGATTTCATTGAAATGAAAAATACACCTCTGCTTGATTAAGTGACTCCTCATAAAAATGAAAGCTCTCTGCGAACATCCCCAGAAGACGCACATAAATATGAGTACAATACAAAATCTTTCATCTTGATCGAATTGAGGATCCTATGTACATAAATATTTACGTTTAATGATTTCATTTAGAAAATTTATTGACCACATTTCCCAAATTAGACGTTGTAATTTGTAATAAAATTTTTACTTACTTTATTTTTTTAATCAGTCCAGCGTTTCATTTTATAACACAACTGATAATTTTTGCTAACCATTATTGTTTTTTAAACAAACATCTTTAATTTTTTCTAAAAAGCACTGCTTGTTAATAATAATAATAATAATAAACTTTATTTTCATCATACTTGCAGTAAAAGTATTTAAAGTCGTCAATAGAATATACAAATTGTATATCAGTGGGACACAATAATCACCAAAAATACACTATGTAGTACAGTCAATACAAAATAGCAATAGCAATAGCAATACGACAAATACCAGGTTAGAATAATAAAAAATATCACTCGACGGCACCAGTGCAGTTCAAATATTCGGAACTGAATAAAAACTGCTCCTCAACAGGAATGATTTAACTTTACTTCTAAATTGGCCGTTAGTTAAGTTACATCAAAACCACATCAATTAAGAAATTTTTTCTTTCGAAAATTTTCTGAGAATAGAAATAAATATCATATTTTTAACTTTTTCCTTTAGAGTTTTATTTTATGATTGCAATGATGTAACACTATCGTGATTTACATCACTGCAAAGAAATTAAAAATTTAAATAACTGAGGATGGGTCGAGTTGTTACATATTTTGAAATAGTGTAAAATAGGTAATTGACTAAATCTCGTGACCTAGTAGTTCAATCAACATTACTTCGTTGAGTCGCGATGAGCACTGACATTCCGCACAATTGGGCGAACTCCGCATCAGTTAGTTATATCATGAAATTATGTATTTTTAATTAACAAACGTCGTTTTTGCGTCCTAGTTTTGATATTTTCTATTTGCTTATAAATATGCCAATATAAAAAAAGCAAATTTATATCAAGAACATTTTGATTAGTATTGATTGATAAAGCTCATTGCTTCTAATCTATGGTAACTAGTGATGTGCCAACTTTGGTATTGCTTTACTTAATTTCTGTTTTATTTACATTTATTTAAAATTAAAACTTTGTACTTAATAAATTTCATATTTGGCAAAATAATTTTTTATGTACATAATCTTTTTATCGACGTGCGTGCAGAAATAAAAGAAAACCATTATTCGGCGAATATCGCGTAGTTACTACAATAATAAAAGCAGTGAATGACAACGTAAAGTTCACGTTAAAGAGCAGTAAACAACGCCAATAGACTCTCACATTCAATTGTAAACGTTAAGAGACTTCGCCGGAGTTATGTCCTCCATTTCGACGGGAAGATTAAACGCGATCATTACGTAAGAATATGTGCAGGTATTAATATTTCCCGGTTATGAAATATACGAAAGCACGCGCTCAGCAGTGACAGGTGCCGAAAGGGGGCGACACCGACTACTGATAAATTTATGTGGACCCAACGAGAGCACGGCTAAAAAGAGCGGCACTAAGATTCAATCCACGTCTCGTGAAAATACACCCTGTTAGACAGTCGAAGGAGAACGTAACTACTAAGCGCATTTTATAAATGGCTCGGCCCCGCCGCCCGCCCGCCCCCGCGATAGTGAAACACAAAAACACAAAAATTAAATTACGTTTCGGCGCGTCAGCTTTGTTTTTGGGCGAGAGAGGCGACCATCTTTGTTTTCCGGCTACATATGATGTATGATGTAAAACTTAAAAAGTCCTCGACAACAAAACTGTCAAATTAATCAAAATTCCCGCTGAAGTTTTACTGCGCGTTATTAGAAGTTGTCGATTTTATGGACGACTTGTCGACTCGATATTGCGAGCGCAGATGTCGGGAAGAGACGACTCCGAAACGCTGGAGTTTAATTGGGAATTAATGCTAGATGCATTTTAAATGAATAATTAAATCGGTCGGTGAAGCGACGCCGTTCGATTACTGCGTCAAAACTATGCACAGTATTGCAATTAAACTCAATCATAGTCGGAGAGCTAAACTCGTATTGATTCGTATCCGGTGCAAAGCAAGGTTCAGCAACAAATTGTTCTCCATTCGAGCTTAATTTGATTCCGGTTCCGGAGAACGAACTACCTACACTGTTAAGTTTCTCAAACTCTCACTACTTTGTTACGAATTTTACTTCGCAAAGCATTCTCTTACTTTCTCGTTTACGCAATAAACGCTTTAAAAAATTACATTTATTTTAATTAATTGAAAAATTCACTAAAATTTATTCTGAAATATTATCAAACAGAAAACAAATTCAATTGCAGCTGTGTAAAATGTTAATAAAATGAATTAAAAATAAAATGTAAGGTTGTAATATATTGGAAACGGTCTAATATGTAATTGTAAAAAGAATAGAATTATAAATAAAAAGAGCAACTATAATAAAAAAAAATGTAAACAGCACGTTTCATTTTATTTATTTTACATAGCTAGCACTGATCCAAGGTCGGCTTTCGATATTATAACCCTTAGTGTACCTCATCGAAAATCTACTATGTTTAATTGGTTCCTCACTGGCTTTGTATATTAATTACTTGTTAGAACTTTCTGAAACAGAGTTTATTAAATAGGCCCATTGAAAAAAGCTGTGTAGCTTTTCACTAAAATACAGGAACACCTGTTTTCCTGCATTGAGACCGCATGCATTAATTAAAATTTTGATGATTGCACCCCCAAATGAAAAATTACCCAGTCATTGCTATTGTCTAGTAAAATTACCCGCACCTATTTCTCCTCTATTTTTCCTACTATTGCTTCCATCTATTCTCCTCCGGTATTGTTGCAGCCTCGGCATCATCGCAGGCTTTCTTTCGTGAGCCATATTTTCTCTTTCAGTATCATTCATCTCCATTTTCAGGCCTTGATTTGACTACAACCTTTTCCTCTTTTTTCAGTCTTCAGTTTCAGCTTCTCTTTCATTGACGATATTCAACCCAATCATCTTTCGATTCTAAACGTACTGAAATGTATCTCTTCCTTAACAAATATTTTAGGAATTTTAATTGGTTAAATTCCCTCTTCCTATACTCATATTAATATTAATTTCCATTTCCATTTCCGTTTCTGTACAACGTCGTTTTCCTTTTGCATAATTCCATCCCTTATCCAAAAAGTTGCAAAATAAATAAAATGAAGTGTGAACGCGGATATTTACATTTACATAAAGTATTCTTATAGTAATAAAAATATATTTAGTTGTAGTTCATTGCTTTCAGTGCACTTGTTGGTTTAAGATCGTCTTTTCTAAAATAAGTATTTTTCCAAATGAAATAATGGAAACTCATCAATTCAGATGCATTTTTTTACGAACTTGATGCCATAAAAAATAATATATTGTATAAATAAATAAAAATAATTATAATGCACATTATTAAGCGTAATATAGTACTGCGAACACGATTGTTTCAGTATACTAGAATTTTCAAGGTGTCAGTAAGTATGGGCTGACTTTTCTGCACTTTATTAAATATGATAATTTTTGTCAATTTATGTTTGTGTTGCTGCGATAACAATTTGCTCAAATACACTGGAAAACTGTCAGATCACCGCCATTTCCATCGCTGCAAATGCTATTTCAATTGCATTCACAAACAATATATTGTATGCATATTAAAATTTGATACTTTTATTTTCTTCATTTATTCCATTTGAAAAATACCCATTTTGAAAATGTTTAAAATTTCGTTTTAAGCCAGCAAGCAATTAAATCAGCAACAAATTTTGTACTAACATTTCGATAAAAAACGTTGCAATTGAAATAAATTATGATGTCATGCAATAAATATTAGATTTAAAATCCACGACGTTATGATCTGCAAAAATTGTGTGCAATGAAATCAAATATGTGTTTAAATAAATTAAAATTTATTAGAATTTATTAAACTAAATAAGTAGATTTTACACAACACACAACATACTGCAGGTCTCACATACTATTATCAATTCTTCGAAATTCACACTCCTTCTTACCTTCATCATCATCATCATCAGCCCTTCTTCTGCATTTCGTGCTTTCCTGCTTACCTAGTTCATGTATTCCTCATAGTTCTTACTCTCTTTCTCTATCAGCACTAACTCTAAATACATGCACTTCTTTACCTCCTTAATCGTCTCTCTTTCCTATTTCACTTGTATGTCCTTCCGAGTGACATCTCCTTTATGGACCACCATAATTTTTGTCTACTTGAGATGTATTTTACGTTTCATTTTGTACATGAAGTTTTCCAATCTACCTACCAGTCTTGTAGTTTAGTCTTGTATCTATTTCCGCCAATATCACTATATCGTCTGCGAACACTAGCGATCATCTTCGTTTATTTCCAACTCTTGCTCCACCATCTCGACAATTTTTAATGGAATTTGTTAGACTTTAAGACAGTTGAAGACACTACTAAAAATAAATATTATATTTAATACTTGCGTTTTCAACTGTATTTCACAACGTACTGCACGCCTGTTTGGTTAAGTGGCTGTAACTACACAATTTATCACCTCGTTTATACCTTTTATTAATTTTTAAAGTTAATGATGGTAATATAAGTAGATTAGATGATAACGATGGGTATAAATAAAAGAAAATCGAAGAAAAATATAGTGAAAGATATAACCAACACTGAAACAACTTAGAACTGGGAAGAAATACAGCATGCGAACCATGAATAGAATGAAGAATGTAATTATGAACGAGGATAAAATATATGAAAGGTGGAGACAGGATTTCAAGGAATTATAAGAAACAAATGATGTAGAGGAAAGCAACAAACTGGAGAAGAAATAGGAACGAACAGGTCAATGTCCAATCACCAGAGAGGAATTAAGAATAAACGAAGTTTCACCAAGTATTAATAACAATAAATATTGTAAAGTAAAGACCTTGTAAATTAAAAATTGAAGAAAAAATATATCGACATGAAGCAAACCCAAAGAAAATGTCTTTGATATTAGAGTATATAGGGGCAAATATAGAAGAAGATGGGAGGTTTTTGAAGAAAATAGGATAGAATTACAAACGCGCCATCTCGAGAAGAATTGAGAGGATTAATCACGTGTTAACAATGATTCAAAAAAGAAAACTGGGATGGTAAAGATATAAAATCAGAATAGATAAAATAGAGTTACCAGGACTGTGAACGGAGCAAGACCAGGAGGAAGAAACAAAAGAGGAAGGCCGAGAAAAACCAGGAAGGACGAAAGAATTGTGAGAGTGGAACATTAGTGGAAAACGCCAGGAAACCATCCCAGAATATAGAAGACTGCAATAGACTTGATTCAACAGGCTTACAACTAAGAGTAGAAAGACTGATGGCTAAGGATGACTAAGGACTTACTCTCTCCAATGTATTTATATTACACACAGAGATAAATTTAAATATCTATTTTGATTAAAATTGCATGCATTTCACATTTGAAATTATATATTGTGAAATCTTACATTATTTTCATGATGACGTTAGAGTCGGCTAATGTTATCAACTCAACTTTGAAGTGGCGATTACCGACGTTCTACATTTGAATCTCAATAATAAAAGAGATTTTTTAAGCATGAACTTTTCAGTTAAATTTTTTTTATATAAATTTTTAATATAATCCGTTTTTGAAATCGAATATTGCATGAAAATAAAATTAAATTGGTGCAGTTTATATGTCACTGAACATATATCCAAAAACTATTTTATTGGTGCCTTTAAATTTGATTGAACTATCTATGAAGAGTTCTTACAAATATTGATATAAATTTTACTGCGGGATCGCGCGATCGTTTGATCTTGAATTCGAAACCTTGAAGCTCGCTCCTTATGCATTTCCAATTTACGTCGCATCAAATGACGTAATTCATCCGTCGATTAATTTGCACGAAAACTACGTGGGTTTTGAAAGCCTCTAATCCATAAATAACGCGAAACTATGAAAATAAGGATGGGGATTTAAAGAAAAGCTGCTTGTATAGCATCAATTGGTATTCACCACTCCATCTCTCCAAATTCGATTCCCACACACACGAAAATGAGATGCAGAGAAAATCATCAAAGGCACAAAGCTTAATAATGCCAAACCGAATATCGGCGAAGCGGCAAAACGCGCCGCCTCGAGTTCGGCTCCAAGCTCTTCCGCGAACGCGCCAGCGCTCCGCGCGAATCCCACCCGGACTAAAATAAACATAGGATATAGGGTGAACAAGACGATATTCCGGCGAAGAAATTTAAAAATCAATTTCACGTTTATCGTATCTTAGACAGCCGTAGTCTGTAATGCGAGTAGCATACATCATTAAACGGCAATATCAAACGGAGGATACTGCGAAATATTAGATAGTTTCGTGGAATTAATTGCGACGGTATCGGAGTGGGCGGAGAGCGTCGCGTCGGTTCGGTCGACGCGAGCTCAGGTAGGCAGCCCTCGTTACTCAGCTAATATCCTGGCTGTCTAATGCGGTCACATAAAACCACCCGTATATCTTGTGCTTGACATATCTCACACCTGTGCCTCTCAGGCTAAGCGTATTTACATACAAATATATACGGACGACACACGTGGCATTTAGGGCATTGATGTCTCGCGCACCACCACAGTCAATTTTGCAAATTGAAAAAGGTATTACATGATACTCATCTGGAAATTCGCATGATCGATGTGTAATATAAATAAGCCGTTTGTCGGTTTTTCTCATTTATCAAATTTAGTTCTTAGTCACGACGTCGCCCTTCAATATAAGTCGCGGACAAATGCTATTATAAATTATTGAGTCTTAATTCGAAATACATTTACCTATGTGATTTTTCTACAATTTCGTTCAAACGTAGAAAATTACATAAAATACATTTGAGGCACAGATAGTACAGGACTAAGTGATTTAATTAATTCTAATTAATAAATTGCGTCTATTGATTTGATTCAAATGTAGGAAATAAAAATCCTACTTATTATTGAACCAGGATAAAAATAAGCTAAGGGTGATTTTAATTCCTACATAGAAATTAGATCATAATAGCAAATTTTAATAAACAAACCACACCTGAATTTGTAAAAAGGTGGATCTCTAGAATCTTTGGGATCAATCGCCTAATCGCCAAAATGATAATCATAGAAAATCCACACACACTTTCATGTTCTTCCTCTATATAGTCCATTGTTCATATTCTAATATTTCAACATATTTCGTTTATGTTGATTTCATTTCTCATTACTTCACAATCTCAGCTTTTAATCACGTGATACAGATGCTTTTCACATCCCACTCTTTACTTATTTACTACCGGTCCCTATAAAGCTTTGCTTTTTTTTATTTTTCCCTTGCACTCCAATGCGTTGTACCGTCATCACGTTCTTTGATTAGTAGATGACATTAGAGAGTTACAAACCCATATAGATCCCCACGCCCCCAGATTTGCAAATATCAAATATTTCATGACCATCACAGGATAGCTATATAAGTTCTTCTGTAGAACTGAAGCAGGACTGTCCCATAACTTTAAGGCGGCTCTGAGACAGACTTTCGATCTAAAACAGCTTTCATGAGATATACATGAAGAAATATAGCAAAAAACATTTGTGTTATAGCACAAGTTTTCGAACAAGTTCGTCTAGTCTTCGTAGAGTGGAGCTGTGGATTAGCTAAGATACCAATCGATTCAAGAACACACAGTAAATGACAACCTCGCATCTTTGCATTTCGCCATAACATGTGTTTCATAAGTTTTGAGACTAAATGCAAACGAATACCATTTAGAAAACAAACACAGTTTTCAAAAATAACTTTTTTTGGGAACTTTATTCTATTCATAAACAAAAACAAACAAAAACATATTTAGAAGGCACTTAATGGACCGCTGTCTTTGAATTTCTGCAATATGAAACGAATATCCCGAATTAGGTTTTTGATGGTGATTATGTTGATTTCAACTTTCGTCTGATTCGATGAATCAACTGTTGCTCGTTTCGAGCCTGCAAGCCATTGTCGTACACCATACGCTTGAGAACAGCCCAAAAATTTTCCATTGGACGTGCCTGTGGTTGTTTGGAGGATTATCCTTTTTCGGTAGAAACGGTATTTTTCGTGTCACCCAATCTATTGTTTTTTTTCTCATAATGATGCTTGCAAGATGCGGCTCAAACATTATTTTGTCACGAGCGTGATATTTATGGATAAATTTCTTCATTTTCGGCAATCATTGACACCCTTTGATGACACGGCTACCAACACCAACACCTTTGGCTCCAATTTCGATCTTTTGACATATGTAACATTGTCCGATGATGCTTCAATGTTGTAAGTTTAAAACCCATCGTTTCTACTTAATTCCTTGTATGAAAATGTGAAGTACGATTCGTCATCCAAAATAATGTAAATTACTTTCGCAAAGTGATTGAGACGAAGAGTACAGCAGTATTGTGGTATTTTATCGAGTTGTTGCTGTTCATATTTCGGTGCTCGTTGACGTTTTTTATAAACTACGTTGTTTTTTTCAAAATACGATGAAACGTTTGAAATATGAAATTTTCGTACCAATTTGCGCGATGATTGCCCAACTTTGTTATTGGCACTTGAAAGTAGTCTTTTTGTTGTTCTGACACTTAATTTCATTGGGCGACCGGATTTTTTATTATTTTCCGGCTCTTTACCTTCACTACAATCCTTCAAAACGCGGAAAATAATTGCACGTGAGATTGGCTTGTCTTTGAACACTGCAAATTCCATTTGTACTCAGCCGTCCAAACAGATTTGAGATACTTTTGCGCAAATCCAGTTTATATAACATTTTTGATGGCAAATTTCAAACTATGTACAACCAGTACAGCAGAAATATAGTTACGTGTGACAAGTGCAATGGTTGACAGTTGTGTGTTTGTTTAAACAAGCAAAAAAATACGTGAATTTAGTTTCAAAATTTATGAAACACATGCTATTTCATTTATATTAATTATTTTAAATTAAATTATATCAATCTTCGTAACCCAGCTCCTTCCTACAAATTAATTTTATTATTGCCCCACCTGTACCTCCACATGTTTTGTTTGCTTCGCTGTTTCTCTCCCTCCCAGGTACACCTCACCTCATAGCCATACGTAGAATAATAATATAGGTTTAACATAGTGATGATGCCTTATAAGTAATCGTGAAGCAATTTTGACAGTAGCAGGATATCCTTTATATGATCAGTTCTATCAGTTCTACAGCAGTACTTAATAATTAACAAATAATTTCACAAATATATTAATTGAACTCGTACATAATTTACGTTGTACCCTGGTTTCTTAATTTTGCTGTCTATTTCCTGTCCATCTACTTGCTTCCATTTTTCCACTTGTTTTCCCTGTCATCCTCCCCCAAAACAATTTACTCTCCTCAAACACTCGCTTCTATTACTTGCATCTTACCATTTTTTGCGTATCTGTATTACCATGCGTTCCACCCTAGTTTCTCGCTGTACCATATATTCCAGCGTTGACGTTTCCATGTTCAGTGCCTTTTGCAACTACCCCTGTAGTATCCCATCTAACCTCTTTTGCTCTTTTGCTGTTCGTCATTCCCCCTTCTCTTGCTCCAAAGACTCCACTCGTGTGCACTTCATAACAGGTATTCTCTCTCGCCATCTATCATAGGCCCATCCAGTGTTAACCCCCCATTCATCTCACAGTATTCGAGGGTTCAGTCAAGCAGAAGTCAAGCAGTAAAGTGAGAAGTTAATTAATTTTAGCAGAAACTTGTAAATGAAATAAAATATTTGCGACAACTACAAACAATTACGTACAATAACGTGCACCATCTGGGATGCATAAATAACAAAAATAAAATCGTATATAGTTGAATAAATCTTCCTAATGATGCCGTGGTCGTATACTTGATTTAAGGCTGACAATGCTGCCAAGTTCTTCAGAAGTTTTTAGAGAACTTCTTAAGAAGCTGGGAGAATTCATCAGCGAAACTTCACAATCTCAGCTTAGAACCAATCGAAACATGGAAGATATTTGTTAATTGGTTAATGAAATATTATGTTCAACTAGCTTACATACAACTTGTATGACTGCTCGACAACATATTGATTCTAGGTAAATTATCACCAATACCTGGTGTAAATATATTTCCAAACAGTACCAACATAAACATAAACTTCTACAAAAAGTATAAACGCTTTTTTAAATATATTTTTTAGGAAATTCTAAAATTATATTTTTGTCTTCTTCTTTATTTTGAATTATTTACTATATTTAAGGTTTCAAATTTTGAACCAAGTTTGCTTAGTATGAAGGGGATGAAGAAAAAGTTAGCTCTGTTGTGTTTTATTTGCGACGTATTTATATTTAGGGTCGGTGGTATAAGAATTGAAATAAATGACCATGACCGAAACGAGATGTCTGTATCGTAGACGATCAGAAGAACAGAGACAGAAAAGGGGATGGAGCAGTAGCAGAGAGGGAGACGATAGAACTCGCCTTCAAGAACAGGTTCACGAAGGATGACTGCAGGGAAATAGTCTCTAATTGAATACAAGTATTAAAATTTAGTGATATTTTTGGCCAAGTGATCAAGGTTGAAGGTGAAGAATGCGGATTTGATCTTCAAGCAAAATAATTGGAAAATGTTAAATTTTTATGAAACTTTTGATTGTCCTGATTTGTAAATTGAGTGAGTGATAAATAAATGGTGTGGTCAGCATTTGTTATAGAAGAGAAAATACGTTATGATGCAAAGGAAAATGATTAGGTGGTAATTAGACAACTGGGGTGGTGAATGTGGGAATGTTGTAGAATATGTAGCTTAAATTCCGATGATGATAATAATGATGAATGATGTTATAGAGATTACGGAAAATGCCAAAGAAATGAAAATATATGATGATTGCACCACAGCCATTAGCCTCCTCATACATTTATCGCTTTGCATCGTTTTCCAATCTTCCTTTCTCAATCCACATTAACTCTGTTACCTCCTCAAACTCATCCAGTTGTATTTGCACCTCTTTGTCGGTTTCGTGCTTATCTGTGTCTTTGTTCATATCAAATAAGTAAAATGATTTTTGTTTTCATTATTCTGTATTTTGTATTCTGACAATAATGACATAATATCTTTGTCTTTGGAAACACGAGATACTCTGCATGATTGATGGTCTACAATAGCCAACAATTCAAGCAAAGATGGTAAGTCATATGTCTCTAATTCGAAAAGTGAGCAAATTAATAAATAATAGCGTGCATACTAGTACACCAAGACGCAATAAATTATTACCGGCAAGGGTTCGAACTATACATAGATACAGACGTGCCAACTGAAACTGGTCAAATATCTACCAGTAAACTTATAGAAAAGACATTAGAAAATAAGATGCAAAGTACAATAGAAACACGACACACACAATTAGGAAATCCCAGGTTAATTTCGAAGCATTCAAATATTACCCCCCTAATGATTTTACAGCAAACTTCCATTAGGTTTTTTAGAGGACTACATGATGATCCAACTGGCTCAGTTACATTTATCAGACATCTGTCAACGTTGACAGTCCTTGATCAAGGACGAGTTGATGTTTTATAACAAAATTTCAAAATTTAGCCTTAGATTTTTTTAAAAGTACTTGCGAACTCACTGAACCTAGCAAAAGTGACCAATTATGGTCAATGGACCATTAGGTGGTGTCCTTTAAAAACTCAAACGAATTATTCTGTAAAATCATTAGGGAAGCTGAGTGCCTCGAAATTAACTAAGTTGGATATATATATATATATATATATATATATATATATATATATATATATATATATATATATATATATAGATATATATATATATATATGTTCCATGTGACTTATGACCCGTTATTCAATTAACTTTCCCTTCTCGAATAACGCCACTAAGCGCCGTTTATTTCGCGTCCGTATTTTAAATTTAAATTTCACAGCAAAATAGCGTCGCACTCTGGAGCATGCAAGAAATTCCGTTTCGATTTTCCATCCGACATGTAAAGGAATCGATCCATTAAACGCTCTAAATTATTTTCTGCTGTTTATTCTCGCTTCGAGAAGGCTATCTGCAGAGATATTACAATTCCTTTGTCTATATCATCATATATGCAAGACTTGTCCAAACCGTCGTCTCTTTCCAGCGCGCGCGCAATTAACGTCGCCGTCCTCGTCGCTCCCGCGGGATTCGCATGCCGCCGCCCCTCCCTGCCTTCGCCGGCGCTCGCTGCTTCTCTCTTTCCGTTTCCACTCGAGAATTATAAATATTTTTTCTCTTTCGTCGTACCGTAAAAATTAGTTTTTGTTCTCGCTCCTGAGCTTTCGGAGCTTTCGTACGTCTGCGTCGTGTGACCTTATATATTTCAATTGATGCGTCGCATTTGTTGGTGCGGGAATGAAGGCGATGTACTACCGATGTAGAGTTCTATGTAAATGATTCGTAATAAGTGCTAATTTATGATAGTAATTCAATTTACATGTTGCGTGTAATCGCTTCGGACGTTTTTATAACAGCTCCTAATTTGCATTTTAATGCTGCTCAATTGTTTGTGACTAAATTATACGTAATGATAAGTAAATTAAAATAAATTATGCGCCGTGTCGTTAACTGCATCCGGGGCAGCCAAAAGTAAAACAAAATACCGTTTAACGCAGGCTATTATTAGACAACAAACAATTGTTGGGTTATTAAAGCCGAAAATTAATGGGATACGATTTTTAAAACAACCCAATCTAGTTGTTTATTAATATGGGATGAAAAATTATAGAAAATTAATATTTTTGAAAATACCTTAAGACACAAACAATGTTTTATTAAGTAGATTACTATAATTAACTGACATAAATTTATAATCGTTTCGTAGAAATTTACGTAAAAAGATAGAAAACGTTGTAGCGATGCAAACGAACCTACAATATTTGAATGAACTTACCGTTATGTCCTTGACATAGACGGAAATGTGCATTTCTGCAAGTTTCAAACGGTTGTAAGAATTTATTACTGGGCATTGTGATGAGCTTACGATGATAACTGTAAAACTGATTCCTTGGACGTGGGAATTCTAAACGATTTAGTAATTATGAAAAAAATTTCATTTATTTAATTTTAAAAAAATATATTATCGTTAACTTATTACTTCTTCCTCAATTATAATGGCCATGATGTGATTGCCGTTTAATGAGTGGGTAAGCGGTGCCCCACGTTTAGTCGCCAAATTTTAATTAAAGTCATCGTAATTTATAATAACTTTTTGTCTCCCAAGGAAATGATTGTTAATTTAATGAAGAATGAAGGCCGGATATTTAAAATAATAAATTGAATAATTTTATCACTAAATATGACTATCATTGTTCGCTAAATTAAATATCCATTAACACAAAATATTTAATTAAACCGCAAAATAATTGCAAATCCTGTAGTGACTTTTCTTTTCAGTCGTGGCGTCTTCGTAACTTCGACAACGCAGTTTGATCAATAAATAATGGTAATTAGATGATAATTAATACAATACGCTCGGGGTTCGCGGAGACCATCTTCCGATAGCCTTCCCAATTCCCGATTCCGCCGTCCGGAGTCCTATAGGGGGCCCGTGAAATATGGACGTATCCTCGTGCACACTCATTCATACATACACATACATATTATATGCAATTATAATTCTTAGTGCATGATACAGATGTAGAGGGGATGTGGTGGGGGGATGTTATCCGCCATATTGTATCCGCCCCCGCTCGGTGGCCCCGCCTTACGGCCGTCTCGCTCCTGCCGAAGGACTAATGTATGCATGGCGCTCTTTTCCACTATGTATAACACATATACCATAGCGTGCTCAAATAATTTTAATGGATCGCGAGAAAGAATCGGTTTTGTGCGGCGGCGGGAAGGAAATTTGGAGACCATCGGAATTCCGAACGGGAGCTTTTTGTTATATTAAATGTCCTTTTCTTGCCTTCCTCCGTTTTCCTTTCGAATTACGTCCGGGATAACGTCGCGGCGCGTTTGTCGATTTGCATTTGTTTGCGTTGGGTTCGATTGATGTGCTGCCAATTAAATAAACCCTCAAGAATTATAATTCGAAATAAAATTTTGCCAATCATTTTAAAAAGGTACAATTTACAAACAAAAAAGCATCTGTCTTCAGCATTGCAATACCAAGGACATTAATTAATTGAATCCTCACGAAGGACTAACGTTTTACCCTTTTATAAAATCTTCAGCAATCAATATCTAACATGTCGCACCAAACTCAAATAATTAATCAATTTAGCTTGCAACAAATAGCCAGAAACTCACCATTTGCATAGCATGTCACTAATTACTCACCCACAGCCGTTCAAAAACCATAAAGAAATACTGCAGCACAAAAACAGGCATTTAATTCAAAATTAATATAATGTACAATGTTGTGACAAGCTACGCAAATGGCGATCTGTCAGAGTGATTCTTGTACAAGATTTCTGTTTAATCTTTGCAATTCCTTGCTGCAGATTCTACAATAAGAGCGGCATTATATTCCCCGTGAATTATTCTTATCCTTATTCCGATTCTTATCTAAAAACTGAGTTATTTTTGTAGATACAAACTGTTTAGCTTATTACTTTGAAGTATAGATTATTTTATTTCACAAAAATCGCAAATCCATATATTTTTTAACAAAATTTACATATTTTTATAATTGCATTATTTAAAACCTTAATGGACCATACATATTTTATCAAATTCTTTGCCATAATCATTTTATTACATCGTTAAACAACTGTTTAGTTCCCTGTCGTAATCACAATGACGATTCTATTTCAATGCATTTTTTAGGCTAGCTGCTGTTAAATTAGGTATTAATGAAATAGACTTAAGCTCACAATGTAGAGCTTAGAAATCCTTCTTCCCAGTTGACTACCAATAAATTCGCGCTTTGTGGAATCTATCCAAATAAATTGGACGGCAACCCTACATACACAGAAGTACGTGTATTGGATACGCAAATTTGTTTTTGAAAACTAACGTTTTCAAGCCATGAATGCATATGTGCCTGGTGATCAATTATTATCCAACCAAGCTCAACCCAACGAAACAGAAATGTGACTTTGAAAGTAACAATTTTTTTAAGCTGTGATTAAAGGAATCTGCTGGAAAAAAGGGGAAACTATAATGCTTGCCATGGAGGAATGGTTTCAAAAGAATAACTAATTAATTGGTCACTAATAAAACGGATATTACCCCCAATTATGATCCTCAATTATTATTATTTCTAGTTATCTCATGTATTTAATATATTTAATTTTATATTCTTTTCTCATTTACTTAACTTCCTAGTCCATTTTATAATAAACCATAATGTTTAGACTGTAAAAATACTATGAAGTAATAATTAATAGGTACTCTTAATTAATAAAAATAAAAAAATAGCTGTTTTTTTTTTAATTAAATCCAACATTTCGCAATTAATTACAAATACGTAAAATTCAAAAATAATTCATGTTATATTATTGGTTGAAATTGGACGTTGCACCAAATATTAAAAAAATATTTGGAGCATTGTTAAACCGATTCCAGTGTACAATGTACGTGTTATTGTCTACTATTTATATATAAATTTCTTGCATGTATATATGTTCAATATAGCTTTTGTGATAAGAACGTGCAAAATCGTTGGTGTGTCATTTTAACTGCCGCCGACTGTACCTCCATTTAATATGTATTTTCGGCTGAGAAATCTACCCCATTTTTTTTGAATTTGTTGTATAGGGTATTTTAAACAAAATAGAAAAACTTGAGCTTTCTGAGCTTGTTCCACTTATATTGTTACTTATTTTGATTTCTTATTTAATGTGTGTTTGTTTCCCTGTTGCTAGTTTGCCACAATTTTTTTGCGATACCAATTAGATATTTTTGTTTTTAAAATTTTTTCTTTCACATGAATAGATTATCCGTCGTCTTTAATGAATATTGTTCGGTTCTATTTTCATGTATTTTGATTAATTTTTTAATCAAAAAGTACTGTGATTTTCATTTAATTTTCTCACTGATTTTCGCAATTCATTTCACGTTTATCATGAGTGGTTTAGATTTTATTAATTTATTTAATATTTGTTGTATTAGTTTGTTGTTATTTAATTGGCGTTTGTATAACCACTTTGGATGTAATTTGTTTCGGTTTTAAAAATATTCATTCATTTTGAATTGCGTAGAAAATAAAGCAAAAGAAACCACAGCGGCATTAAAATACCATGCTATTTACTATGTCGTGTTCCCAAACTAGTCGTGACGATTTCGAAATCACCCTTTTCACCTCCCACAAGTTCAAAGTGCTAAAGTAGCAAAAAATATATTATTATGAATCAACTTGTCCCTTGACGAATTTATGTCTGATTTGAACTTTACAATATTTTCCATCGACGACGTTGAATGTAATTTTTTGTTACAAACAATGAAACAATGTACAATGTTTAAAGTTAACCAACCGTTTTAATATAAGACAATGAATGAAGTATGCACTTCCGATTAACAGATTTGACATGTACACAAAGGACAAAGGGTACTACAAATATAAAAACTGACGTAAATGTCGAAGTGACAATTGTCAAAACTGACGAAAATGTAAACATTTGCGTAACGTCAAAACTGACAAATGTATGCCAATGTCGAAACGGGCAAGCGCTAAAGTGATGAAAATGTAAAAAAATGTGCAACTGCCAAAAGTGACGTAAGTGTCAGCGTTTATCTAAATGAAAAATATTTAATAAATGTTAAAATTTATGTCCATATAAAAACTGGCGTAAATGTTAAAATTTACGTAAATATCAAACTGTGGAAATCTAAAATTGACATGAATGTCAAAACTTCTGTGAAATGGTAAACTGGTTATAAAAGAATAAAACCTACCTAACGTCAAAATTTCATTAAATGATAGATTGGTAAATGTCAAAATTAAACAAAGGAACTGACTTAACTTGTGTAAATGTTAAAGTGACAATTCCAAACTTGCGTAAATGTCAAAACTTGTCTAAAATGTCAAAGCTGACAATCCTATTGATTGCTAACCACATTTTTAATCGGTGATGATTGACAAGCATTTCATTAACCCGGACATAGCCATTGGGGCAGCGATTGATCATCGGCCATATAATTATTATTATTTATCTCAATTTCTCAACCACAAAGCAACATTTAAAACTAATAGTAAATACAATGGAAATAAAAAAAAATTAAACAATTTTGCTTTAAAAATGGGAAATAAAAAAATGTGCCAGATGAATAAATGAAAAACTTAACCAGAAATATAAATAAAATTTTATATTCTAAATAGTTGTAGTAATGATTTATAATACCATAGCAATTTTTCGTTGCAATTAAAAATTAAAATCTACGTGATTTGTAACGTTTCCTTAGGACCTACAAAGTCATAAATCAATTTTGTATTGTGTTCCCAGGTATAGGTCGTAAAATAAAGTATGCTCGCTAATCAACATGACAGATCTATTGTTTGTCGATGGACAATTCAACAATTTTCCATTTGAACAAATAAACGGTGTCAGTTGGGTGCAACGCCTTGATAATCTAGAATAGACTAACGACGACAAAAGACATACTTAGACTTATTGAGAGTTAATTGATTTGGAGTTAGGAAGAGTTAATTATTCAATTTCAGACGATAATATCGAATGTTATTAATAACTACTACAAATAAAAATTGTCAAGAGCCAGAAAACGAATTCTAAATCCATATGAATTCGTAAATTCGAGGAAAATATTTTGTTGTAGTGGTTTAAATTATTTGTAGCTTCGCTACAGAACAGGATAGGATTTGTATGGGCCTCAGAGTGTTTGCACCAGTGTGTTATTTAAAATGTATAACTGGATTGGTTTCTAACTATTTGTTTAATTAAATGAAGAATAAAAACGGATTTAATTAAGTCATGTTTAAATGAAATTGACAGTTGCAGAAACTTTTGTTATACGAGGGCGGTTCACCAATTATTGTCCCTTGCAAAGAAGCAAACATCTGAGGAGAACGAAATAGTTTTATTTTTCAACATAGTCCCGAAAGAGGTTAATTCATTATGAGTATCAGTATTTAAGTGCTTGTTGAATGCCTTTGAAAATAAATCTTTGTTTTGTTCACACATTTACGACTGTGATCACGTCTTCTTCATTCATAAAATGGGTTCCCCGAAGATGTTCTATTAATTTTGAAGGCAGAAAATAGTCGCTAGGGGCCAAATCTGGTAAATAGGAGATTGTTCAAAATTGTCAAAGTCAACGTTGCCAATGGCAGCCATTGAAACACAGCGTTTGTTGGCCGGAGCCTTGTCCTGATGAAATAGCTCACCTCGTCTCAATTTTCGTCTTCTCTTTTCCTTGATTGCTTCTCGAACATTTGGTATAAAATTTACGTAATATTGGCCTGTTACGGTATGCCCACGTGGTAAATAATCCACAAAAAACTACCTAAAAATCCCAAAAAACCGTTGCCATGATTTTGCCTGCCATGATTCCATACTTTGGCGTTTCGACTCTTGGTCAAAGTGATGAACCGAAGAATCACTGTAACGAGTTTTTGGTAAAAATTCATCGGGGTCTCTGTTAATGATTGCCAGATTGGTCTCTGCGGTAACGTGTCGCGTTCTTGATTTGCCGTTAACATTTTTGGTACCCAACGTGCAGAGACTTTTTGAGACCCAATTGTTCGTGCAAATTTTTTTCAACGCTCCCAACTGAAACGTCACATGTCTCAAGTGAATCATCAAGTACCATATCACGGATCAAATTAATATTGTTCTTGTTAACCAGAGTTTTTGGTGGTCCTGCACCTGGCGCATATCGTGTTCACAGAAATCTTGACCAATTTTTAATTCATTGGTATGAAGGCGCACAACCACCCATTACTTCAGTCATGTCCTTATGAATTTTTTATGGTGGTAAACCTTTCCTATAGAAGTATTTTAAAACGCTCTTGTTTCAATTTTATCCATTTTGATAAAATTACAACAAACGCAAGAAAACTGAACTAATATTTCGAATAAATGGAAAGATAGAGAGACGAAATTTTACATGCATTAACGTCAATAAATGACATTTTGGTTGAAAACAGTTTTTCATTTGTCAGTCAATGCTTATTATGTTAGGGACAGTAAATAATGAACCGCCCTCGTATGTACTATTGAATTAAGTTTAATGAGTAGTTCTTTTTTTGTCATCCTTTTTTGTATTTAGTTAGGCTTAGATTAGGTCCAGTTTCCAGTTATGATTTATAATTCTTAATATCTGGTTTCGTGTTAACCTGTTTCTTCTTAAACCTTTTCGGTCTCAATGTATCTGTCAATTATTTGATTTTGTTTTATTTCTTTTTTATTATCTTGGAGTTTTGTTTTCTTGCAATCCCCTTTAGTTTATTGATTTGATTCTTTTGATTGGTGTTGTTTTATTACAATTTGTCGACGAATTTTCATTTTTGCTATTTTTCATTATCGCGTTTCTTCATTTTTCTTTAAAATATCCATTTCTGTTATTTCACTGTTGATTTTTGCGCTCTTTCTTCTGAGGGAGTGTTCAACTTTTAGACATTTTCTTGCTTGGATATTTTCTTCAGTACTTTTCATATATCGTGATCCTTTCGTCCTGTGAGTCATCTTGTGAGCTCTTCAGCAACATACAACGAACTTGCCCACCATACCTAATTGTTTATTCCTTCTTAAAATTTTTGATAAAAAATTTATATTTCCGACATTTTGGAAATTTGTCATTTTAGACTTTCTTGTCAATTTTCGGTCCTCGTGCTGAAATTTAATTTAATTATTGATTTAGTAATTTTCTTTCTTATCTTGATGACTGTTGTTTTGATAAGTATTTGTTAAGCGAGTTGGCTTTTATTGAAACGTCGATGTCATAAATTTTACCAATTGATCAATTTTTACATTAATTAGAAAATTATTACGAATTAAATTTAATATCAAAATATGCTCATTACAGTTGTTTTTATTTGTTCATAAATTATGGATAAAATGCGAAAAACAATCCTATGATATATAAAATATAGAAGTTGTAAACGTATTAGCATATTCATAAATAACATACATTTCAGCTGCCAAATTCACACCAACTTAGCTGCGAAACAATGGAAAAATATGTTGTCCATAACACAAAATTCCACATACTATAAATTATGCGTATATATTTTTTTTATTATAAAAGGAATTAAATATTGAGAAATTTACAAATTTGAATTGAACTTGATGATTATTTACTAATTTAATAATATAAGCATTATTTGACAGAATTTATTTGAACAAATGCGACTTTTATGAAATCGAAAAATTATGATTGGTATGTATAGTTGCAATTTAAAATTAGGCTTAGATTTGAAGCTCGTAGTGAAGCAACTGATGCCACTTTACATACCGTCATTGTATGTATATTCGATCGTCCGAGTCCTCAAATAAGGCACTTTGCATTTCGCAAAGGTCTTTTTACATTTTTACACGAAAAATCGCAAAGTAATTTTGATCGGAGGCCTGTTCGGTTTTTCGTACGCGCTCATTTAAATATTCATGCGAGTCGGCCGTTCGCGATACATAATACATGTTAGTTAAAAATCTCGTTTGGAAATAACATGAGCCGAGAGTGTGACTGCCGCGCGACGTCTGTGAGGACATCTATCGGATCGATTGGAAGCCCGGCATTCCTTCGAAGCCCGTCCGCTCCAAATGTTAATATATTCTGAAGAGTTTAATTTAGCACATAGCTCTAGGGGGCGGCGGACAGTGGCGGGACGGGGTATCATCCCCGCATCCGATATTCCGTCCGCGTCCTCTCAGGCATTGTGGACACAGGAATATATTAAAAGTGGATTCGGATTGTTGACGTTTGCACAGTCAGATTGCATGGGCTCGCGCGAGAACTTCAAAGATATCGGCTTTCGGAACGAGACCTATAGCTTAGATAAATGTTTTTCTTTTGCTAAAATCGATAACGACGCGGCTTAAATTTATGGGATTATGTGCGAGGCGAACTTTTTCGACTGTTGACACTCGGACTGATTAACCATTTGGTATTGTGCGCCTTAAATGTTTTGTAGTTTATTGAGGGGCGACGACGAAATCGTAAATGTCAATAATAAAAATTAACTAAATCTCCGGGACAAATAAACTCACACTAGACGTAACTGGTTTTGAATTAAATCTATTTAAGTAATTTCAAAAAAATAACGATGCCTACCATTTCAATTTAATCTAATTTTCTAATCTAATTTACGATAACTAACGCAAAACCACAACAGTATAAAAAAAATCTCGATCCAACCCAATCTAACCCAACCCACCCTAATCCAACCCAAATTAATCCAACCCAACTAAATAAACCACTATAACCCAACATAAGAAAACCTAGTCGAACCAAGACAATCCAGTCTATCACTTTTTACAGAGCCAACTGTTTGGATGTGAGCGTCATATTTATCCTATTCTGAACACACAATAGAAAAAGTAATACGAAAACTGATCAAATGAAATTTCACTATAAGTGGGAGAAAATTAATCCAAAGCAAATTGCATAATTGTAATTAGTAATACTAAAAAAATTAAACATGATCGATGCAAAAAAAGTAAACAATATTTAGGAATTAAACCATGAACGAAACAACACTGAAACAAAGGAGATTGAGTAAGAAGAAAAATCAATAAACATTAAAATAGCGTTAATAAGCCAGCGAACTCAAGTAAATAAATTTGTGGAAAATAAAATGAGGGCAACATACATAAAAAAATTAAAGCAAATAAATACATGCAAAAGAAGATATAGTAATTTTAAAACACAACGATGCCAATAAATATACTGAACCGACATCAAATTAAACAACCGCGAAAAAAAAATATTGGTATGATACAAACGACGAAGGTTCATATTAAAAGTTTAAGCAAAAATGAACTAAATTCAAAATAAAATGAAATGTATCGATTATAAAATTATACCAAAGCATTTTCTGTTTCGTACGTTAATTGTAAAATACAGAAAGGAACCTATTCATGCAGTGTCTAGCACCAGTAATGCTTTGAAACAGCAACTGAAGCAGGAACAGGAACAGTAAAAAAAGGAAAAGTATACAAATACGTATCAAAATTAAACAAAAACGACAATGAAATTAAAAATCGGAAATAAAGTCTAAATAATTGAAAACTGGGTAAGAACAGCATTAGCAGGAAATGAATGACATCAAATATGTAAAAATAACACAAACGAAAGCAAACGGAAATAAATAGACTGAAAGAAATTATAGATATCAACTGAAAATTATTATTGAAAGGCAAGAAAAATGATGAAACGAAAATTATAAACAATCAACTCTTAGAAATGCATTCGAAATTCGAAAGCAAAGACTAAGTAGCTTCCACCGACGTCGATTTTATTTCGTTTCGTTAATTTAAGTCTATTCGAGTTTTAATATTTTATTTAATTCGTTCCTCAAACAAATTAATTAGCGTTGCTTACTTGCTTACTTGGATTTCTTTCCTAATGGTAAAACATTTTAAGGTTTTGTCTCTATTGTTGTCTTAAATCCTTCTGTCAACTCCTTACCCACTCTCACCCTGTACCACACCACTTCGTAATCGACGAGTATTGCCCCCCCTCCCACTTGCGCTTGCCCCTATCAACCCTGCATACATCTTGTATCCTATGTCCAGCACCGATATCCCCTGTAATTTCCAACATTTTCTCTGTTTCCTTTCTTCCAGATTGGCACTATTATCGCTGTCCTTCACCGTCCAGGCAACTCCCTCCTTCCCATGTACATATCATATACCCATCTTAGCGTCCCTTTCCAAGCTATCCCTCAGCGTCGACTCCGCCTTCCCACGCTGTCTTCCCATTTTTCAATTAATGCTTCATCTTCATTAGTTCTTCCCATGCAAATTCTTCCATTCCGTCATCCTTTCCTTCTCTAAACTCCTCTTCCGAGTTTAGAGAAGGTTTTCCCTCTTCCACTCAACAATTGTGTGAAATATCGTCGCCATGCCTTGCCCCTCTAATATTGTCCTTTTTATAACAATAGAAATTTTCATAGCAATACAGTGGAAAATAAATTGGGAGATGGAGCAATTCTAATAATTTTAATTTATATCATAGCCTAAAAAACGATTTACAAATGTTTTAAAATAAAATATATACACAAGAATCAATTAGCGCATTTCCGTTGCAGAATTTTTTGCCATTGCATAGCCGAATAATCTGTTGAGGCCTAGAGTCAAGGGCGACGGTGTCCATAAATTTAAATAATTTAAATAGCTGACGTGCTTATATTAATAAATTGTAAATTTGTATCAATTAAATAACGCAAGTCAATAAATATTTTTAGTGAATTAATTGGTATAAGAAAAGCAATTGATGGACTTCATATTTTGGTTTAAATGGTCACATCCCGCGTAATAATTGAAGACAGAATAGAATATACGAAATAACTAAATTGTCAAAAACTTACCGGGATTACTTGCATGATGGAGTTATTAAGACTGTGGAAAATAAATTGGATGTGAATATTCCAAACACTTATTAATTATACAAAGTGTTTGTAAAAATTGTAAAAAAACGTCGTGATATAACCCCATGCCTACTTATTCCTCGATTTACAAAAATAAATAAGTATGAAATTTCGGTAATTATGATTGACACGTTTTGTACTTTTTTATGGTACCCGATTAAATCCAGTGAATATGTAAATTCCCATGTAACTTAGATTGAGTAGAATTTGATGAAGTTACACAGACTGTTAAAATGCATTTGGAGATGTTGCAGTTAGTAGTGAAAGCTAAAAAACATTGGACTCAGTACCATAACCTGAAGAACCCCATCTTAACTACAAATAAACTTAATTAACTTTTCTGATTACGCCACGCACTTAAATAAACTTGATAAATAAATAAAATTAATTTGTTTATTCAAATCTACATCGCCGGCCCCAAGCCCCAGTCCATCAATTATACTTTTAAACAAATTTCTCCCTAAAGCAGAATTATTACCAAGTCTAATTCCATTATAATGCAAAAAGCACGAGAATGAATACATTTCTCATGCGTATGAATTACGAAACATAACTGGAGGACGAAATTTCTTTCCATGCCGGAATAACCACCTACCCCTAAGGGCGTGAGATAAGACGATTCCGCTCGGTTATCCCGGTGGGTGGCGCGGGAGACGCGAGACCCTCGCTAAATCCCCTGATATATCACACGGGTTAAGCAAATGTCCGCTCGGCCGGACACTTTACATATGTCATACATACAGATGTACAGTAACCAAACACATGCCTCATTACCACCGGACGGAGGCGTCCGATTATCCGCGCCTAACTAATATACGGTCAGCGTTCGGTAAACATTCGCCTTGTCTTTGATTAATTCGCGCTTTTAAAGCGCTGATTGAAATTAATTGTCTTGCGCTCGCGTCTGGTGGCTGCCAGGCAGGCGAACCGTATGCGCGAAATCTTGTCGTTTTATTTTACATTCCGCGGATGCGCTGGGTGTACGTTTAATTAATTAATTTTATGTTAATTTGGAAATTAATAAATTATTGCAAATTATTATATCTTGCAATTTTTGCAAATATTTAAGAATTGAAATTTACAAAAATTTACAAAAAGTTGGAAAAATCGAATTCAAAAATTTTTTGTAAAGTTAGAAAAAAAGTGGATAAATTACCAGTTATTTTTCTCAAATATTAAAAAATTTTCAAAATTTTAAAATTCCACATTTTCAATTTTTCCAATCGGGGGGCGCTTCAATCCTAGTATTTAATTTACGAAATTATTATTTTCATTGTTTATTAATTTATGGACATTGAATAGTCCAATATGTTTTGTAATCAAATCTCTAGTCGAGAAATTAAAATATTTCAATTATATAACCATCGACAAACAAATCAATAAACCATTCGATCACAACGAGACTTTAAAAAAAAACTATTTCAAAAGTGCATCGAACGTCACAATAAAACTGGAACCGGAGGCACAACAGATATTTTATGCGACGTAGTATTAGAAATATTAAATTAGTTTTCCAACGGCGACATTCGGCCGCGCGTTGTATTTTTACGCCGTGCATATTTTTGGTCGCGTCCGCCAGATGGCTCCGCCGCGAGGTGAGCTTAACTAAACGAGCGCTGCCCGGCTAGCTTTGATTTCCGCGGATTTATGTATTGTAAACGATTGCTTTATGCGATATGAGACACCATTTACATGAAAAATGTATCTGGGAAAACGTCCTTATACGAGCTTTTGTTTTCGATACCGGAAAATATTGCCTCTCCACGGAACGTGACTGCCTTTTTAGTAATTGATGGTGTTAGACCTTTTTGGTAAATTGCGCTAGGCCGCGGCGGATGTTTACCGTAATATTATTGCGCTATTGTTCGAATTGTAATGATGGTGCTCTTGCTGCTTATCAATGAATTATTTATAAGAAATGTTAACTATTATTTACGCAGGTTGCTATAAATTATCGAGATCCTCGGCCGCCATTTCCTTGGATATATAAATTCAATAATTGAGCTTTTCTGCGTATTATGGGTTCATTAAACGATTCAATTTTATTTCAATTTAATTGCAGAATTCTTACAATTTAATCTATATATCCATAAATCTTATTAAAAATTAACCAGGTCGTTTTAAACATTTAATTTAAAATTCATTACTCATCAAGTTAAGCCTTTTATTGGCGCTTATAAAATATAACGATTAATAAATTTGAAATAAGGTAAAGATTTTCAATATTTTCATTCATTTTTAGTAAGGGAAGCAATCACAGTAAATTGTATTATATATTTGCGGTTTTGTGTGCTTGTCAATAATATTTATATTATGATAGTTATGATACCGCCCATTTTCAACTTCCGAGGTCATGAATTTTAATGCATGAACACCAATTATCAATTGATCGACCATAACAACGGACGTCATCACATGGAAATCATAACTCAGCACATTCCTTGCAAGAAAATCCTCCATTCCTCTAGGTCAAGAGCGTCACATAATCAGCTTACACAGTTTCGTTAATTTACATTATCGAATGTCAAACATTTAATCACAATTTGCCTACAATTGTATCTACGACAAAATTCCATTCTTGGTGAGATTCGTTGTTTAATATAATTTGCAATGACGCAAACATCAACTTCATGCTATAATTTATATATTTTTCAAACTAAATCACCTAAAACCTTAACTATGCTTTTATAAATGGCCTAATTTACACATATGTTATAGAGTTTTTTGTTTAATATTGTATTTGCATTTTCATCATGTGAGGAGATTATTTTTTGGCATTGCACCACGTTCTTGTATTTTTAACTTTGTGGCCTAACTTTTTCGTAAAACCACGGAATAATACGTTGTTATAGCTCCTGCCATTATCAAAAATAATTTTCATATTTTCACTTTGGATATATTTTCATATAATAATAAATCAACTATACGTTAAATCTGTTTAAGTTACTTGAACTTGTATAAGCATGGAAACCATAACAATTAAAAACTGAAGTCACCTCAACAGTCAATGGAAATTTGTGATAGATTGGATAGAAGATCTGCCCAGTGTTGTATAGACTTGCAGCGGAACATATCTATGTATAGTGTATCTTTCGAGTTCGGTTAGGCTGTGATTAAAAATATAAACAACATTTTGCAAATAATTAGTACTTTATATATTTTAGTAAAACTGTAAAAGTAACCACTGTTAATGATTCAAAATCACATTCAATCACTTTGTATTACTTGAGTCTGGTTGGGTTGAGGTTTGGATATACTTTGTACATTGTAAATGTCACTGTTGTAATTACGCCCTGTCCTGAATTGTATTCCACAAACTTGTAATCCTTTGGAATGTTGAGTTGGGTTGAAAATATTTGAAAATGGTTTATTCTTCCTACGTTTTAGTAAAACTCCAAATCACATAGTTGAAGTAATTTAAAATAATCACTGAATTCTATTCCACAAATTTGGAATATTTTGAGATAAATTCACAATCACATTGTGCCCTAAATTGCATTGCTTAACCTTCGAATACTTATTGTATTATTTGAGTTAGTTTGGGTTGTGGTTGGATTGTTTTTGGGTTGAGGTTTGGTTGAATGCATTGTGTACTACACTTCGTAGATTTTAATAAAACCGTCAAATGTCACTGTAATTTTTTTAATCACGCTCTGAATTGTATTACACAAACTGGGTACATCCTTTGGATTTTAAGTTGGTTTGAATATAGTGTGAAAATAATGTATGCTCTACATTTTAGTAAAACTCCAAATCACACTGCCGAAGTAATTTAAAATAACGTGAATTCCATTCCAGAAACTTGGAATATTTTGGTCTAAATTTGGATTGGTTGAATGCATCTTGAAAATAATTTGTACTTCATCTTTCTGCAACTGTGAGTCATACTTTACAATATAGTTTAAAATCGCCTCTTTGAAGTGTACAGCACAGACTCGGACTATCGTTTGGGTTAAGGTGGGTTGGGTTGGGTTGGGTTCGGTTTCGTGAAATAATGAACCATTTTTGAAAATATTTGTACTTTCATATTTCAATAACATAAGTTTGGTGTACTTTTGTACGTTTGTATCCTGATCAAGTAAACACTTTTATATTATCTAACCTTTATTTCACTAATAATAATGTTTGACTGTTAGGGCTCATAGCATTTGAGAAGCATTGATCAAAAGTGCTGTTACTAGGTGTAGGTGTAGATAGGTGTTTACTTAATAATTTTTTACGTCAGTTTTTTCTTCAATAACTCATTTTTTATTTATCATTGTACGAGGTATTTTAAGGATATGGTGCACTAAGGTCCAAAAAATGTTGCTGCAAGAAACCCAATCCAACTTAAAATATTAAAATAAACGTATTTAGAAACAGAACTAGACATAATAGATAAATAAGTAAGGTTAAAGCAATCCAGGATAAAGAAATACGTATATGCTCAACAAGCGTAAACAAACAGCGGCCCTCTTAGCTTGGTAGTAGATGACGTCATGTGATACATGTAGGGACATAAAATATTTACATACGAATTCAGAAAGAGGAAACTACGGGGAAGCTTTCTGTATACTAATCGTTAGACTACTTCTCAAAAAATACACAGCAAAGGGACCACAAAATTGGAAATACCCAATCTATGAATGCGTGTCATACTTATATGGAATTTGCAACAACAAGTGTATTGTTATAATTGGAGATGAGTGATGAGAGTTTGTGACATTAAAAGAAATTGAAGAAATTAGTTGGAAATCGGTAGATATACTTGTGTGTTGCAACATAACATAATATACAGAAAGAACCGATGAAGGTAAGTAAATACGTTTAAAACCAAATAAGGTTAAAATAAAATTTACATCGCAGTGGTCAATCTGATGGAGTATTTCGGGACAGCAAGTGGTTCTAAAAGTAAATCGGGGTAAATTTTCATGATTTTCATCTATTTGAGACCTAGTATGTCGGCGAGTCACATTCACCTTTCTAAGTCAAAATAACATAGCTTCGTATAGTCATAATAATCAGTGGTTGAAAAAAATATGAAATTGAGCAATTTTTTCTTTTAAAAGTATCAAAATGCTTGCAAAAATCTAGTTCATGTAATTCTAATGCCAACATCTTTTCGCCTCAAGTTTCCAGTGGAAGATTTCTTCGGGCCATAATTCTTCTGGCATCCTCATTAAATGTTCAAATCGAACCCAATCCACATGGATCTATTTTACAATTGTTTATTTTAGATTCGCTGCAGCCCAGATACCCTAGCACGTATCCCACGCTCCACCTCGTACCCTGATTTCACATCCACAACCAGACGTGATAGTAAATATGATGCTGGACATCAACATGATTGAAATTAGATGAATACAAAACAGGTATAACAAATCATGATGAAGCAAAAAAATTAATGACGGAATAAAGAAATTAAAAAACGAAAACGAAAATCGCAGGAAATAAATCGCAGAAACTATGAAAGAGAATTAATTAAGGGAGAATTACTTGTTATCAGATCAGAAGAACAAAAAATAAGAATAATGTGGCTACGAAGGGGTAAATAATGAACAGAAGTAGACGCATCAAAAGCATCTGCTAAAATGGGAGAACAAACATGATTTATTGTATTTATTGGAAACGAAAAGGGTAAATCAAAAGTAATCAAACCTGAAAGATCTGAAACCAGAAACAATATGTATTGTCGATAATCTATGGAATTATAATACATCGAGCAAGAAAGGAAAAATTCATAAGGATGGGGTGCATAATGTATAATTACAGAAGGAATAAAAGTGGAATAACGATAAGGATAAGCAGAAAGTGGAATAAAAAACTAAATCAGCAGTATTTGAAAATCGTTGGCGCAATAGACGAAGGTTAAGGAGACATTGAATTGAAAACAAGAGGGAAGGAATTCACCTGTAGAAGAAAAAACTTAATGAAAACTGAGGAAAATATATGTATAGCAACGTGAAAATGACATATTATGAAGGGGCATTAATCAGATTGGTGGGAATGATGAAATGAAGACGGAAAGCTGCCGACTGAATTTTTGATAGGCTGCAGAATGAAATAGTGGATTTTAATCCGAAGTCAGAAAATATGTAGATGATTGGGTTGATTAGGGTTGGATTAAGTTGGGTTGGGAACATTAGATTCACTGGGATAAGTATTTCTTTCTGATGAAGAATCCAATAATACAAACAGGAGAATGAAGAGCCTGAAGATAAAAAATCTGAAATCCGCGAACGACCATTCTTGGAACAATTGAATAGTGCGGTACATTGCTCAAGAAATAACCAGAACAAAATTTGCCGACATCTGAAATCTGAGTCGTATTTTTATGACTTTAGATTTTGAACATGTCGTCACTTCGTCGTTGTTAAATATTATGACGTGCATTTCAAATAAGAAATTGTACCAACCTGAGAGAAAATTAGATATGATCAGAAAATGCAGGAATGGATCTTAAGAATACGTAGGATTTTTGACAAAATTTGTGATAGATAAGCTAAATTTGAAAATCGAATGTGGTAAAAAAATAATTATTTTTATTTTTAATTAAAGAAACTGACGATTATCAAACATATAAATAATGTCGTGAGTTTCAATGATAGTGAAGAATTTTAAACATTTCCAATAGCATTTTAGTTTGCACGCCTGCAGTTTCGAGTGACTACTCGTAAAGTACAGACTGTTCGTTCTTAACAACCGACAAATCACAACAAAACGATGACGCAACGCTTTGATTGCAAAAATTCTCCGTCACCATTGGTGAAATGGTCTCATGATTGACCTCCTACCAAATTCGCTCGTTAATTTCTAAAATGCTTACCTCTATATACAAATTCGAGATATATACTAAAATGTTCCCAGTTTTATTTATGATCATGTTATTTATAAATCATCTTTGGGGAAAGCCTTGGTGTTAAATAAGTAGACAATGTTGGGTTTCTTAATAGTTGGTAGCAAATAACAAATCGACATGATATGGCGAGTGACAGGTTATCGGTATCATTGTGACTTCGTACAGCGAGGTGATAATTCCGGAAAATTCCTGAAAATAATACTAATATTCCTGAAACTAATTTAATTGCGTGTAACTTGAAAGGAAACACGCGACAATTTATTTAAAATATTTTGTCTGAAAACTAGATGAAATTGAAAACATGTCGTGGGTTGTGATAATGTTTTACGGAAAAAAAGCCTGAAAAAAATAAACAAAATAAATTGTAATTAAAAATGTGATATAATCTTTGCTATTTTTATGAAATCAATTACTAAAAACGATGACTAATAACAGGAAAATCTTTATGATTGAGGAATCTCGTTATGAATAACTTTATACGCGAACGCGCAATTCCCTGATTGTCAATATCGACGACAAAGCAAATTTCACTGCGTTATATCTATTAATAATGCATGAAGCGATCAGTAACATGAAAACAATTCCGCTACTTATTTGGCCACGTAATTAACCAAAGCTTGCATAATCGACGCCGCGCGGCGTCTTATGATTCAATTTCAGGCGGCGGTAATTAGGTTGGTGCGTTTTCTGAAACAACAGTCGCAAACTCGGCAATTCCTCCAATAAAACGTATCAGGCAGATCTTATAGACCAGTAGCGAGCCAACAATCAGGGCCGGCGATTGGACGTGCAACTCCGAACCAAGATAGCGACTTGTTCTAATTACGCAATCAAGGGCGCTGATTGGAGACTTTCCGGCGAGAGGGTGTGGTTTCTGTGTTTTAATTACTGTCCTCGGATCGTTCTCTTAACGAGAGCGCTGCGTGCCCCCGTGGAAATGTGCACGTCGCGCTCGGACAGGTAGGACGACTCCGAAGCGCGCAGGGTAATTTGGTATTCATAGCAGGTATTTACGAACTTAATGCTCATTTATGTAGGTCTTATTTATGACAATGAGATAAACAGGTTTCGCCGGGGGAATTATAGAATATGTTGAGCATAGACGAATGTAATTTCGAGGCTGCGTCGTGATGGACACTGATATAACTAATCGGAGAGCTTTTTTGGGAACACAAAACCGCTCGGCAAACACGTTTAATGGATCGAACGAGACATCCGACCAACATTTATAATTAGATAATCAATAGTTCCAGTTCATGTGCGCCTCGACGTATACTTTAATCGAAGGAGATATTTTTCTCATTGCGCAAGCTTACGCACATTTAAAATTGTAATACGTACAAAAAAGAATAATAAGCTTGCATGCACAAGTAGCAAAGGTTAGGTCGTATTTTGCATTTAAAAAGATGGGGCAACGTAATATACGACTGTTTTCTTCTCCTATTTACACAATCTATATTATTATTTCGCAGTAACCGGCTTGAAATGTTAATAAAGTAGACGACGTTATGGGAATCACCGTAATAATAATATCGAAGATGAGTCCTTATTAATATTGAAATTGTATGTTAAAATTTATAAACTGCAGCGAACATATATGTAATACATTGTAGGTTTAATTTTCTTCAAGTACATATAAATTAATTTACAAAAGTTGTGGTCAATGGATAAGTGGGAAAGATGGATACGAAACTAGGAAAAAAATCGAGTTTGATTAATGACGAGGTTCGATGATTCATGCATTTAATACATGTTTTACATATGTAATTATATTATAATTTTATACCAATGAAATGCATTTTTAAAATTATCATGTGATTTTAATATATAGTAATCTTTTAATTTATGCATAGAAATACAACGATTATTTATTAAAACTTGTCTACTTATGATAATTACTGTTAATTACACAAACAAATATAGAGATGATTTTTTTAATTATATATAAAAATATGCAGGTTTTTCTGATAACCTGGCTAGAAGAGAACCGATTAAGTTAAGTTTGCACACACACTTTGATTTTGCAAAGATTGACGTATTAGAATAATAATTTGTTTTTCCAATTCGTAAAACGATCCTGGAAAATATCGGTCGTGTATAAGACATGGTTTTCTACAAATATTTAGTGGTGACTTCTAAGAAACTGACGACCGAAAGTGAATGACGTTATGAGCCAACAATTTTTGTTTGAGAAAATTTTGATAACATTAAAATCTAAACCCCCACACCCCACTTGGAGTGGAGCAAAACAAAAAATATTAAAACGAAACATAAGTAACTCAAAAATCACTGGCGTCTTCGATAAAAACAAATACAAAATAATTGACGAAATAGTTGGTGGGATGAGTTAGGGTTAGGTTGGATTAGGTTGAGTGCGATTGGATTGGGTTGGGTTTGGATGGGTTGAGATGGGTTGGATTGTAATTGAACAGTCCAACCCAATCCAATCCAACCCAACCCAATCCAACCCAACCCAACCCAGCCCAACCCTACCCAACCCATCTCACGTGGTTGATCGGAACGAATTTAAAAAATGGAAAATCGTACAGAAAGTTTTACTTTACAACTACATCATTTATATTTGGATCCCCCCCCCCCCCCCCCCAACATAAATCACAAACGCAACAATGGAATAGTCAAATAAATTAATAAATTCTCTTCATTTTGTTGTTTATTACGTTGGGTTAAGTTGTGTTTATTATGATTGTTAATTATTTTTTAAAAAGGGTACTGGCAATCGCTAAAAGTTACTATTTAGCACAAAACTGAATTATCTTTTGAGAAACCGTATCATTACCTTAAGAATTCGCAAGAGTTACAAACGATTATCGCAATAATTGTTACAGTGGACTGGTTTGGGAATTGTATTAGTAAACTCATCTGGTTTGATGAAAGAGTCAAATTTTAAGACTGAAAGTATGTTAGTTAAACTTCATTTATATTTAACGCGAATGGAATAAAGCACCTCTAAAGATAAGTTAAACCCAAAAGCAATATGTATCGAAAAATATGGGTTAACCAAACGAAAATCTAATGCAACCTATCCCGTCATCGTTAAGTTTGATTGAATTGCGCCAAAACAACGAATAAGTAATAAATAAGGGGAAAAACGCAATTTTCGACCGTCAAAAAAATAATGATATTTATTTTTAGTCTTACTTCTAATAGTCAGAATGCACTATTTTAGTCGCAGAAACGCTAATTGTACAATTTTTCGCGGTTTCTAGAATTTTTTTTTTAAAAAATCATTTTTTTTTTGTACAAAGGGGTACCCTATGGAAAAAACGCAGTTTTCGACCGTCAAGAAAACAATGATATTTATTTTTTTTCTTACTTCTAATAGTCAAAATCCACTATTTTGGTCCCAGAAACGCTCGGCTGTCAAAAATAATTTGCGCTCCTTTGGACCATACAAATTATATTCCAATTATAACCAATAGCTAAAGCAAACAATATCATAATATAATAACCATGAAACATACATCAAAAGATCAAACGAAAGATAATTGAAACCTCATTTTAATGTTTGTCATGTATTAAAATTCAATAAATATTAATGAAAAAACATCAATTCGAGCGCTCTTTGGGTTCTTGGACAATCTGTTTACCCTTAATGTTAGGTCCAAATGTGAATCTTAAAGAAAGTTAAAGATTTAGGATCAGACATTACTGGCAAATGTCAAATGCTAACAAATAACCGCTGGTTACTAATTTAATAACAGAAACCACTGCAAGGTATCCCTTTGAGAACTGTGTATTTTTGACTAATTTTGTCCAAACTTATCACGTTAAGTTAAACATGCTGATGATTTCGCAACAATGGTGAAACGTTTTTGCAGATCCAAAGTAACAGTTAATGGTCATAGATTTTTATGACTGACATAAATGTTAATTAGCAAGCGTTTGTGTTGACACTTGACATTTGGCAACAGGTGTTTATTAAACGTTAGGTTGGGTCGATTTGTGCGGTGATAATGTTTGGTGTTGGCTGTCATGTTGATTGTCATGTTTCTGCCATTTTATTTTTTAATAATTTTGCACAAAATTTTTAACGAAATGAAGCTGTTGCAAAATTTTGTTGTCTTTACCGAGCATCTCGAATAGGAGCGACACAATCGTCCTAGAATCGAAACCCTTGTGTAATTTCATTGCATTTTTATGCATTATTAACATCAAAAAATAGTTTCCATGTGATTCTTACTTCTGTCATAATTAAGGTAATTTTATTTTAAAGTTTATATTTAATTCAAACGAAATTACTTGATGATTTGGTTTAAGCAACGTTGGTGGTTGGATTGATTTCTGTTTTTATAATGTGTATGAATGGTGTGCTTTTAATAAAGCTTACATGGCTTACATCTTTTAAATTTTAAAATTATATTCAATTAGAACTCATTTGCTTGTTTATATATAATTTATATTAGGTCTCTATTAGACCTGTTCATTGGATATATAAAATTCTACCGTTGCATAAAACCCATACAAAAAAATAAAAATAAAAGAATGCGAAAATGTCGAATTTACAAAATTTCAAATATGAAACTTATTTAAAGCTCAAGGACTTCCCAGATGCAAAAATTGCAAACCATTTCGAAATTTTAGCTGAAATTGTCAAAAATATGAAAATATTAAAATTTGCACCATCGACCAAATTTTATCCTTGGCTAAAATCCAACTCGACCCAACCCAACCCAAGGCAACGAAAAATTTGAATAATTAGTCAAAATTGTGAATGACGCGAAGCAGAAATTATAAAAATTGCGAAAATATCCAAATTGATAAAAATTAAAAAGTAAACTAAAAGCGATTGTCCAGATGCAAAATATTGGAAACCATTTCGAATTTGTATTCAAAATTGACAAAAATATTAAAATTTGCTAATTTTACTCCAAAATCCGACCCAACCCAAGCTAACGAAAAGTTTGGAAAAGGTTACAAAATCGTGAAAACCAAACGCGAAACCAAAATTATAAACAACGTGAAAATATTTAAGTTGATAAAATTTGACAAAGGGTCGTCGTGATTACAGAGCGAAATATGCAAATGAAAATTTAGAAATCGCCAAAAAGAACAAAATTGTTAGCCTTATCTAAAATGCAAGAAATTCGAAAAATGTCAAAATTGTAACAAGTCGAAATTTAAAATATCAGAAAAGTCAAAACGGTCAAAAGTGCGAAAATTTAAACAGTGGTGCAATTGTAAAATTTCTCTAAATCAGTGACTCCTATTTATCGTTAGTTGTAGTTAGTTATGTTTAGTTATATTTAGTTGTGCTTATTTATAGTTAATTATGATTGGTTATGGTTAGTTACATTATTTATGGTTAGTTATCCTGAGTTATGGTTTTTTATCGTTAGTTATAGATATATGTGGTTAGTTATGGTTAGCTATGGTTAGTTATCTTTAATTACAGTTAGTTGTAGTTATTATAAAATATCGCAAGCGTCGAAATTGTCAAAAATAACAAAGTCTAAAATTTATCGAAAATGCAAGGTGTGCAAAAAATGTCAAAATTGTTAAAAACATCAGAATTATCAAAAATTTTAAACACAAAAATACATGTAAAACATTTTAAATCAAAATTAACCAAAATTATAATTTTAGATTAGAATGGTGACGATGGAAAGGGGTAACAATTTTGCAATAAAGCGAAATAAAATAAATTCAGAAAAAAAACGACATCTAAATTAGAAGTAAAAACTAACGAAGAAAAAATATTTCCAAGTCTTGGAAATGCTGGAGAAACAATTTAGAACTTAATCTGTAGAAAAAGATAAGTACTAACAATCAAAATGGGAAAAATGTCCACGAAATAAATATATTCAGGAGGAAAATTTCAGCCAAACGGATTTTGACAATCTGAATAAAAAATATTTAAATTGCCTGAAGTACTAAATGAGTATTAAACGAGTGGATTGACAAAATCGATAATCGTTTATAAACATAATTAAAGTCTTCATATCTTTGCTGATACGCGAAGGGCGTCACCGCTCTTCGCTTAAATATAATTGCAGTAAAAGCTCAACGTTACGTCACCTAGTTTATTAAAGTTTGTACAAAATTATCAAGCCTGCAGATATTATGATAATGCTTGATTCGACTGATGGATATCAGGAGGCTCGGGTCAGGTCGATTGATTAAAAATAATGGTGGGACAAACGTGCACCGTTAGTACTGTTGCGGCAGGACCTTCGCGGGCCTCTATCAAGATCGGCGAGCTCTCGAGGCAGAGCGAAGATGCGCGCACAAACACACGCACGCGCGTCATCTCAAGTCAATAACATTGCCTTGCATGTATTATATTTTAAAATGTGACCGGAATAACTTAACATTAAGCAAACAAAGGCGCTCATTTGTGTCACAAAAACTTTATACTACGGACGACAGGATGGCTTTTTCCCTTTTGAGGTCTTCGTTATTTTTCTGCACTTCGCCATCTCGGAGCGTACTTATAACAACATTCGCATGTTTTTTTTACGTTTATTGTAAATTTATGTACGAAATGTATTTTCGTATCGCTGTGTGCGCAGTTCAAGCAACGAAATTTACGTTTAATTTTTAATAATTAGAAGTTATGTGCTACGAAATTTTTATGTTTTTCGGTGGAGTTGTGACAAGTTAATTATTGCTAATGAATATTTAGTTTGGTTTCGACAATAAAACTGTATGAACATCGTACATTGGCATAATAATTATATATTTGAACAAAAGGCAAATATTTCAATGTGTTCGTTTTAATATTCAAATAATTTTTCCCATTGCAGTTACCGCGCGCATTATTTCCTTTACATGGTATTATTCGTTCTTTGTCAATTGTTTGAATTTATTGAAAGGATAATCGGGTGAGAGTCTTCAAAAGGGGAGCACAATAGTCCTAAACAGTCCCAACTTGACTTGATTAAATCTTGATCCATCTACAGGAACGAATATTTGCAGGAATGCCAAAAATGCATATTAAGCTATCATTATATAACGTGCAAGTCATAATCGTATTTTCTTTTCTCCAAATTACATTTTTGATATATTCCAAATTGCGCTCCGCATAAATCGTCAAATTATCTAAGATATTTCCAAAGATAAAATCGCTCGGTAATAATTCCCGCAATAAATGTCCTCCAAATATTAAAAACGCTATGGGAAGTTAATGTGAGTCTATATAAAGTATTAATATAGCGGAGTTAATATCGCGTCTGCGGAGAATATTGAACTCTACGTCCCGCTTCAAATCAGCTACCTTCGTTCAATTTCTCATCCCGTGCCGTCTCCAGATATGCAGGATGTATCCTTAAAATATGAGAATTTTTAATATGGAGAACGTTTGCTCTTTTTTAATATGCGTACATCTTACGACGCGACCTAAAATCGTTTGATGCATCCTGCGCAGACCGAGGAATACTTTGGGATTTTATTTCAGCTTTAGTTGTATTTTAATGGCGTTTTGTTTTAAATTGAATTATGCTCGTGCGCGATATAAAATTGAATATGATGTGGTATGGGGCATTGACGGTCATCTCGAAGAATTGGAGCGAAAAAGGAAATGTGTATTTTTTCATAAAATTCGTGGTTCCCTTTCATAGTTATTTCTCAAAATGAAGGGACTTTTAGATGATTAAATATCTGTGAAAATTACCGCGGCGTATAAAATTTAAAACCAAACCCAACTCAACCCCAAAACCTATTTTTTGAATTGTTGGCCACCATTTGTAAATTTTGAGTTTCGATTTTTTGGATATTATTGATTAAATTTTAAAAATTGTGGCCTCTTATAATTATGTAAAATTTTCGAAAATGCATATGAATTTAAAATTTTAAAACAAAGATAAAAAAGCGCTAGAAATTTTGAAAAAATCAATAAATGTGACAAGCTGACAAAAATTAAAAATCCCAAGTGTGACAAAAATTATGCACACGTTGGCCTTTCATTTTAAGTAATCATAATTAATGCAATGGTAATTTTCACAGATTTTATATTTCTTGAATATTTAACTGTTTATGAATTTTTTAATATATAACTTTTGCGTTTGTGTTAATGTATTTTGGAATTTTATGTAATTTTAACGTTTGCCTATTTTGCCTCTTGTTTTCAGTTTTCAGGACTTTTGGACATTTTTTGAATATTCAACAATTTTAATATTTTAGGTATTACTGAAAATGTTTACCATTGTTAGTGCTGCATTGTTGAAAATGTTGATAACTTTTCACAATATTGACAGTCCTTGAATTTATCGACAATGTTGATATATTTTGATTTTTTCTAATGTTCAGAGTTATCAATTTGATATTTTTAAAATTTTGAACGTGTATTACGAAGAAATCCTGTGAGTGAACTAACGTAGACATCATTACATAGACCCACCTAAGTCCTCTTTGACCGGCTTAAGTTGGTGTTGTCGAGATTTGTAACTTCTTCGCAGCCGTCGCCACGAAAATAAATTTCAGACATGGCAGGTGATCACAGCTGTTTCGTCCTTGACGATCATCAGCGAACGTATCGTTGGTGATCTGATTAGCCCTGAAGGACTAAATAACTGTCTGATACTGATTTATTTTGCTCTTATTTAGATGTCATTTTGGAATTGGTATTTTTCAACAGTTTAACACTTTTTTGAATTATGAACTTGTATTTGTAGTATTTTCGAAAATTTGAAAAATAATTTTACAGCAGTGGTCAACGGCATATAACGCAAAGTATTGGCCCTGACACGAACCTTAACGTACCCCTGATTGGATTGGTTTTAAAGACGAGTATGCTTTATTTTACTTCACCCGGAAGTTGCTTCAATGAAATTGAACCAGTAGGTCTTCTCGGAGATAATATTTACCTTAATATTTTTTTGAATTCAGTGCAAGCCACAGGAGACATTGACTTTTCTTGGTTCCCACTATTTTGGGTAATTAAATCTGGATGCCAATAATATTTGCCTTTATTATCATTGTTTTGTCCACATTTTTCATTGCACTTGAACATTTTTTTTTAGTTATTTTCCAAAGGGAATAATAAGTATGGATGTCATGTCCATATTCTCCAACGTATATGCGAAAACATTGATTTCTGATTTTGATGGTTAATCTATTCAGGTTAGTTTTATTTCATTGGATTTAGATTTCATTTTGGTTTATTTAGGGGACTTGGGTGTTTGAAGTTCATTAATGATGCCTTCTATGTATTTTTTCAAAAATAAACGGCAGCCCTGTTACTCAACCTGGAATTTGGTTCTTTTGGAATGATTTTTTCAAAGTCATAATGATTGGTGGATGATCAAAGAGGTTTAGGGTGAACTCGCCATTTATTTCAATGAAGATCTTATGGAAATGTTCGTCAACGTGAAGAAATCAATTACATCGATCTTTCTTGTAATGTCATTGGGTGTTTGATAGTTGTATGTTATTGCTTGAAAGAGTATACGAGGTTCTTTCCTTGAAAATGTTTCCTTCCAAATTTGGAAAATAATTGCATCATAGACATACATTGTTCCTACTGTGTGCCAACCATTGTATCGATTTTTGCTGCGGTTACTTTAATTTTTTCAAATTTGAATACATTGATAAAATGGAATGTGCTGTTTTAGCTGAAAGACAGAACATCAACTTCTAATTAAGCGGATGAATAGTGTTGTAACAAAGATTAGTTGGAGGTGAGATCGTCTTTTGTGCAGTGCATCTCAGAAATGGGACATATGACTATTTTTTGGTGATTAGGACCTTCTTTGATTTCTTCAAAGTGTCTTAGCGCATTTTTATATATATACTGTCATGATTCGCAGTTCAAGATTGCTAGCTTTTTCATGGTTGTGATCTTCCTGTCTTGCCCTGCTGCTTAAAATCTTCAAAATCGTTTGTAGGGTTGGGTTGTATTAAGTTGGGTTGGTGCTTTCTAAGTAAGTTCGTATTTTTTGTGTTGTTTTGCCTCAGATTCCACTTTATTTTGTGGGGAAATTTTGCTTTGCGTTTCTTTTACCACTCCTAATTGATATGATGACGATCCACGCCTTGGATTGTCACCCTCATTTTATTTGCTTGTTGTCATTATGTTTATAACAGTTGTCTCCAAGCTTTTGATATTTTATATTTTTATGGTCAATTACTTGCATTCATTGTAATCTATTCTTTCTTACAAAACGTAATAGTGAAGATCGGAAAAGGTTTCTTAGTTTCCAATTGAAGTATTAATAATTTTTTTTGCCATATAGTTCCTTTTTTATTTTTTGGTAATCACTTGATGATTTTGAGAGATGATGAGATTGAAAATTTAAATTTGGCGTTGGGCCAAGTTGAATTTTTAAAGCGGAAAATGGATCGGGTTGTGTTGGTGTGATTGCGAAAAAAAATTAATGTTTATTTAACGATTTAAAGTATTCGTAAACCTTCAATTGATAAGATATATATTTATGGATTTAATGTTGAATAATGTTCTTTGTCACCCAACCCAACCAAACCTAATGCAACCCAAACCAATCTAGTCTAATTAAAACAAATTAAAAGCTCAACGTTTAAAGTAAACCATTCTGACGGCTACATTTAAATTGTGGTTGATGAGTTGGATAGACTCACTGAAAACTGAAGATTGTTTTTGAAATATTAATAAAATATAATCATGGTCAGTTGAAATTAAAAATTTTGAAACCAACAACGAAATTAAAGAATTCGATAACTTGGTATAATTTAACATGACGTAATCCACAAGCAATAATTGTTGGGTAATGTAAAAAATTGAAAATTTGAAGCTGAAAGGTGCATTCCGTTGCACCTTTCAGCTAAGTTGAAAATTGACACTGAAAACAAATAAATTCTAAAAGAGACAAACACAACTAAATGCTAGTCTAAAATTTTTTAATAATTACTGATATACAAACAAATACGTTTCAACTGCAACCTTGGAATTTTTGAATGTTTTGTTTATAATTATTTGTTCAAATATAGATATATCAAGCTAGGAATTTATAAATATTTTTATACAGACAAACACAATGAGCAGAATGTCTAGATATTTGTTATAAAGACAAACGTGTTATTTGAAGCCTCTTATATTTTAACAATTTATGATAATCATCTGAAAGAATGTGTTGAAAACACAACACATGTAGTGATACGAAAACAGTGATGCAATTTTTGATCTTTTTAATAATATAGTGTCCAAACTAAGTAGCAACAACGTTGTATCTAGGATAAAATTAATTATTTGCATAGTATTTATTATAGGCAGACATTATAACAATGAATGTCGAATTTTCTGAAACCCCGAAACTCATATTGAAATAAAAAACCATCCCGGAGTCTAAATTAACACGAATTAAAATACAACGAAAAAATTATTAAAATTTCTCGAATTAATTCGTCCTCCGTAAATTAAATACTCCCAGTGGTACGTGCATACGATCGGGCGATGGTTTATTTCGCATTTCGTAAAGTCAGAGAGGAATTTTTATGGTCTTTTACACAGATTGTTTTATATGCCTCGCTGCATTCCTTACACGTACTACGTGGAGATATCTCGTATTCATCATTTCCAAATTTTCGTCGAAACGTCTTCATAGAATTTCTGTAGCGAAATTAATAACGTTTTGGCCGTTAATTGAATTTATGTTGTGTGTAATTATTGAGATATGATTATTTGGGGAAATAAATGAATTACAATTGAAAAGAACTAAAAACAGTTTAAAGTTTATTATATTTTAGAAGTATTTTAAATAAAAGTCTGTTAATAATACAAAATTACTACGTACAACGACATAGAGTGTATTTTGTCAATATTTTAATATTATAAATAAGTCACAATAATTAATTGTTGCAATGGAACGATTGGCAAAAGTACAGGGTCGGTTTAAGACAAATTATGAATAGTATTGGCAATACAAGAATTTGAATCATGGATGAATGAAGTATGAGAAGAGAAACTTAAGTAAATTTTTAATGAACCGAAAATGGATTTCTAAAAGGGATGGGCATTTAAGGCGATATTGATACGTATGATGAAAATAATGAACGACCTCGTCATACTCGAAATAAAAAGAATAAAAGACAAACGATATAATAATAAGGATGTGAAACTCCAAATCTAGAGATGATAATAAATATAAAAGAAAAAGAAAATCAAAACAAAAAAATAAACAAACTAGACTAACGAGAAAGTTAGCAAACAATTATATAATCTGAACAGTTGGGAACAACAAAATCCCCGGTCGGCACTTTCTAAATTCGGCTCTGGATTTATTGATATGTAAGTATAACGGTTTTGAATAAAAGTAAAACAAATGTAAAAGAATGTAGTCAAACCGAAATCGTAAAAATGTGCAACAAAATTTATGTTAATTTACGTAGTAAAAATGATGGCAACGACGTTAAATATCGAAGATGTATAACGAAATGTTGTCGCATTATTTGAATTACTGGGACGCTAAAATATTTCCAATGAAATAAATTCTAATTTTTTTGTAAACTAATTTAGTTACCAAGTTGCAATTGGGAATAGAATCTTTTGACAAATTCACATTTAAAATCCAATAATGAAACGTTTTGTGGGTGTGTCAAAGCTATTACTATATATTTTTAGTTACATTTGCAAAATATATAAATTCAATTAATTATAAATGTTCACGTTTAGTTTTTAATTGAAATTGTTCATTGCCACTAGCTACGATTAGACATTGAATTTCAATCTAAAACCCCAACTTTTACTTTCATATTTTTGTATTAATCTCCCTTTCAATTTTTAATCTTAATTTGATATTCAATCTTCAACACTGGCTGGTAATGCAATTCTTTTCACGTTCAATATCCGGACATTAGCTTTCATTATATTTAATTTTTGTTATATGCAAGCCAGTGATTGACAACGTAACGCAACGACACTTATGTTATAACAATGACTCATTTTGTTTTAAAACGTAACGATATTTCGCAATGGCATATAACGTTATAATTATAATTTTCGACCATTTCATTAATTATAATGTTTTTTTTTGTTTTATATAGTAAATATTATTGTATTTTCTTTATTGTTGGTGTTCTTTTTACATTAGATAACTTTGTTAATATATTTTGTTCTAATTGTGTGAAATTTATTAGTTTTATGTTGAAATTTTCGTCCTTCAACTATAGTTTGTTTCAACTATAAATTGCTACGTTCTAATCACACAACCGATAATCTCCAGATTTCGATGTTGAGATTTAAATCAATAACTTTCAACAAATATTCAAATATTTCTTTTCAATTTTCAACTTTGATTTTCCTCTGTGCAATTTCCTGCACGTTACTCAGTTTAATTGTTGCTTGGTAATGAGATTGCAATGTGAAATGAAAAATTAAAATTTTATCGTTATTCAGTAATTTTAGAAAGAAAATCTAATGACTGAAATATAAAAGGAACAACTTAACTGGCATGGCATTTGATCAGAATGAAACAAGAAAATATAATCATCGAGTCATGAAGAATGGGATAGAGAAGAAGGGGTAAATCGAGGAAAAGATGGAATGAGGATGGGATGAGGACCTGGAGGGAATGAAATGATTATATTAAAAAACATTGAGTAGTGGAAGAAATTGGTAGAAGTATTAAGAATAAGAGAAGAACAAAAAGAATAAATAATTTTGAATTTCTGACTTCTATTCTATTCTTCTTCTATTTATCCTTTAACGATTTGTTAGGCGCAGATGTTTCAACCATCAACTATCAGTCGTTACTTTTCAATAACAAAAAGTTCAGTCGTTAATTTCCATATTTCAGTCGCAAAAGTTCAAAACAATTAGGTTTAAAAAGGTTTTAACTTTGAAGCCCAAGTTGTGATAAATTGTAATGTTCAACTTTTTATTTTTCTAGTTTATTTTTCGACTTGAGTAATTTGTCTTAGGGATTCACAAATAATTATGTAATTTAAAGTTACAAACTAATTATAAATATTTATAATGTTCAGAAATTTCAATCTGAACCATTGCGATTGTCTTTACTGCAGAACTTAGCTTTAAGCTGACTATTCAACTTTCAACCTTTAACGCAGCTCAACCCAACCACTAATTTTCAACTTATAATTGAGCACCAGAATAATTTAATATATCTTGGTTTCTTAGACCAAGTTTCAACATTAAATAGTTGAATTATAATAGTCGTACTCATAATTTGTAGATTCCATTGTTGAGGTTTAAACCAGCAAGTTTCAATCAACATTAGAAGTACATACAGATGATTAGGGAATAAAATTTTACTTGGTGAAGAATTAATTAAAACCAAAAATTCCTAAATTTTTGGCCATGTTTTAATTTTCAGCAACATATTCATTATTTACTATAAATATTTTTTAGTTTAGAGCTTCAAAGGTAAATATACAATGCACAAAAAATAAGTACGAAGTAAACGTAAACGAATGGGAACCCTCTTTGGGAAAATTACCAATGGTGCATTTACAAGTTATGCAAAAAATAGTAAATTGAGAGGTGATATTTCCAACATTTTTAATAAATGACTATTCATCAGTTGCGAAAAAAACGTGGCGTTTCATGTCAGGTAGCTTTGAAAAGTGATCCCATGCATATTATAAAATAGTAGCAATGTCTTGCTAGGGGAATTGCACACAGGCCATTACATTGTTACTCTAGGGCGAACTAAACGGCGTTAAGTTTGTTTCGACACACTGCCCAACCGGTACGAGATACGATAAAAATCCTTACAAATGAAGTGTATAGAATTGAATAATATCTGCGAGGGCATATGTCTATCTGCAATAGTTTAGAAATGGCAATCGTTCAAAGTCGGACTTTTTCTTCGAAAATTTACATTTACGTTTTGGTTAAATATATCATGAATAGATATGCACAAAGAAAAAACATTTTCTACAATTTTTTCACTTGTCGAGCGGTTTGGGCGGTGTTTCGGATAATGATGGGGCGTCAGATCTCATATTTATTGCGTAGTAGATAGACGTTTCAGCGCGAGGCGGGTGAAGCAAATTGCTTCAAACTTGAAATTTGACGTTACGAAAAAAGGGGGCATCGCTCCAGTACTTTTGCGCTGGATCCTGCAATTAGTCGCGTCGGCCCTGCTTGGATATCGTTCGTTCTTATTTTGACATCATTCCAACTGAAACCAATTTGAATTTTGAAAAGATGCAAATGTTCGAAGGCTAGTCGCCAAATACCCCCCACTCACCAAACTTCGCTAATTCATCTGGACCATTGAGCACGTGGATAACAAGGAATGTGAAACTAAATTAATAATGAGAAACAACCGGGAAGTTTTATTATATAAATTAGTATGTGAATAAGTCACAGTTACTGTCAAATTTCGTTGTTGGAATTATTATATATATGTGTCTTTCAATCGGGCTGATCACAAATATCGTTTGGAATCCATATACCATCTCAATACAACCCCGTTTGGTTGTATTGAGTCAGAAATGTTGGTTTGAATTATTATACGTTCTGTGATGCCCCACGTTGGGTTGGGTTGGGTTGACTCAGAAATGTTGCTTGGAAACGTTATACCATCTGTGATGGTATGACAATTCCCTGCTAAGTTGGTGAAAAGTCAGAGAACTTATCGATGGTTCCATAATGTGAAAAATGTCGTTTTATAGAACGTTACACGAAAAATTTACCATTAATACACGCTGAAAATATATGTTCCCATCATATATGAATGAACTGAAAACTTCACTGTTCGTGATATACGCGAAGACTTACAATGCTGCCAGTTTACGTTTACACAAATATACACAAAGAAAAAATATTTTCTACAATTTTTTCACTTGTCGAGCGGTTTGGGCGGTGTTTCGAATAATGATGGGGCGTCAGATCTCATATTTATTGCGTGGTAGATAGACGAAGTTTATTATATAAATTAGTATGTGAATAAGTAACAGTTACTGTCAAATTTCGTTGTTGGAATTATTATACAGTCTGTGTCTTTCAATCGGGCTGATCACAAATATCGTTTGGAATGCATATACCATCTGAGGCGCCGCCGTTTGGTTGTGTTGAGTCAGAAATGTTGGTTTGAATTATTATACGTTCTGTGACGTCCCACGTTGGGTTGGGTTGGGTTCACTCAGAAATGTTGCTTGGAAACGTTATACCATCTGTGATGGTATGACAATTCCCTGCTAAGTTGGTGAAAAGTCAGAGAACTTATGGATGGTTCCATAATGTGAAAAATGTCGTTTTATAGAACTTTACACGAAAAGTTTACCATTTATACACGATGAAAATATATGTTCCCATCAATATGAATGAACTAAAAACTTCACTGTTCGTGACATACGCGAAGACTTGCAATGCTGCCAGTTTACGTTTCCCGTATATGTCACAGACGTGTGTTTTAATTACGTAAACAAGAGCATATTTTGGAGCTCAGTTAAAAATAAAAACATACTAAGCGAAAAAAAATACTGTGCTTCAAGTCGTCTGGAGACGTGTGATTGCATGTTTTCCTATTCCACTGTAACTACGGAAGAAGCAAATGTAAGTTGAAAAAGCTATTGAGTTGACTTGTTTTGAATGGCGATCTTAACCTGGACCCATTCTTCTATGTCGATCTTTATTTTTTTGCTAACACCAGAGAAGTGAAGATTGAAAAATATCTATCTTCTTCTTCCAGCGCTGCTTCTGTCAATGATCTTCCTTCTTGTATATGTACCCGTAGCATTTTTAAATTACGAAATCATCATATTTTCATTTTCATAGATTCATTCTTTTAGTACAAATCAACTAGATATGTTGAAATGGTTGTGCAACATCAAACCGATTTTGAAATTCTTGAAAGATTTAAAAGTCGATGGGAGTATATTTTAATTGTATTAAAGAAAATCAGGAAATATGTATAATACCAATGAAATATAAATGATTTTTTTATCCCATACGATATTCAAAGGTGTTATTTATAATTCAAGTGTACAAGAACTTCGTCAATTTACGTTTATCGAGAGAGGCAAAGCCATACTGCTTTATGGCAATATAGAGTATCGCACGTGTATAAATTGTTCGATATTATAACGTGAGTCCGGGCGTGTTTAAAATGAAGAAACCGTGCAAACTGAATTACACACATCCATAAATAAATAATCGCGCATTCTCTTAACGACAGCTTACAGAATACGAGAAAAATTTGATTAAGGATCTATGCACATTTCAGAAACAAAACTAAAAAGTCCCTCAGTCTGTAGTATGTCTATACCTAGTTGGCCAGTCCGACGAGATTGCACAATTACCAGGTGTGTGGTTCGAATCATTCGTTGCTCCACTGACCAGAGGTTAGCTATAACTCGCGAGGTTACTTTGCAGCATATCGCGACTTATCTCGCCTTTGTTTACTTGTCAACATAATTTTTGTTGTGAATGCATAAACAAAATATTTATATTGTCCCCTCGATTGGTTTTTTTCACGAGAGCAGGCCCAACTTTTTGTTCTTGGAATTTAATTTTTGCTGGCCGCTGAGCTGGAATAAAACTAAATCGTGATTGAGTTATTGTAACTATAATTTAACTCCTGACAGCGGCCAAGAGTGGTTTCTGCGCTCGATACTTAAATAATATGGAAATACGTCACATTAAATGTGACGTTCGCCGTCGACGTACAACGAAACTAATTAATAAAATCCGTACATATAATATTTCTAACGTGCGCATTTTTTTCATCGGATCAAATCTTAAACAGCCGGGCACTGTCATGAAATGTTTCAAATTAAATTTATTGCCGTGGATTTGTACCGAATCCATAATGTATAAATTCAATTAGGGATCGAATTGTGCTTAAAAAAGAAATATTTTTGTATGTTGTCATGTCAAGTCGACTAAAACTGATTTACAATGATGTTTTGACAGTTCGTTGACCAAGTCTCTGGCGCGCGGAGTCCATATTAGACGGGCAATGCTGGTGCAAAATTTATATTCGACCAGGCTGTAATCTTTTCAGTAAAGATGGTGAATATAAATTATAGTGTATAAATATTGAGGAAGGCATTTTAGATGTCCGCATGTCGAAACTTCGGGCCGACTTGCGACGAAAACTACTTCGATATTGCCTTCCGTACGTGCTGAGGAATATCTCAAACATTTTGTCCGAAATTTCATAAACCGCTTATCTTGTATCAATATTTGTAATTTAAAAGATGAATCGGTTCGCGATGTGATAAAAAGGATGAACTTCCTCTATATCTCGAGCTAACGCAATCGTTTTTAATCCTATGGGTTATTTAGGCTAAATTTAGTTAATTGGAATTAAAACTAAAACATCTAAAATGATGAATAAAAAATATATAAATATTTTTAAACCGTTTCATAATCAAAAAGGAAGGGAATGACATTTATGTTAATTTAAGGCAAAATATATGTAAAAGGCACTTTCGTGGTGATTATTTATGTTCACCACTTTCTAATATTCAACGCGTTCAACCCAAATTCGCGTGGACCAAATTCCAAAATAGTAAGTCATTGGAATTTTGTTACCCCCTTGTTAGAAGATTATATTTTCAAATGTGTGCTATTATATTTTATTCTTTTCTTTTTATTTTATTCTCACTCCTTTCATTATTTTTTCACAATTCTTATCATTATTCTTATAACCAATAAATTCTTTCAGAATAATAAAATCTTTCACCTTCTGTTATTATAAACATTTTATATCCATTTATAATTTTATTATCTGCTGTCTAGTGTCACATTTTTGTTTGAAGTTTCACTTTCCTTATTTCATTGCAATATTTTCTGAAAGATGTTTGGGAAATTTTCCAGAAAACTTCTTATTATTGTTAGGGGTTAACCAAGGTTTATTTACATAGATACAGTACCTCCTTCTCGTGGGTTATTCCATGTTTGCAAGCCTTTCTTTTCGAAAAATTTGACCTCTTCTATTTTATTTGTTGCCGCCAGTTGGCGAATAAGAAAATTTGAAAATTGCATTTTTGCCCAATATAAATATATTTAAATAAATATTTTGTTCATATAAAAGCGTTGTCTACAACAGGGATTTTATTGTATTTCGGTGTACAATTATTTTTGCATCAAGGCTTTCAAGTTCAATTTTTTATCATTTATGTGGACGTTAATTGGCGAATCGCTACCCAGATGAGTAATAAAATAAACTTGGTCAATATTCGTAATATTTAAAATGAAAAGCTCGGTGAAGTGGCAAGCAGAGCTTTCCCTCTTTTCAATGATGGTTAGTAACTCGCGGTAAGCGTCGAACATAACCACGAGATTCTTTGCTTGTAAACAAATGGTTACTTTTCACGTTTCATCACAGCCCAATTCGTGAAATGGTTTCAGGGCCAGCGCACGAAGTCGAATAAAGAAAAATACCGCCAAATATCATTTAGTAAATCGTTAGAAGCAAAAATTAGAATTGAGAACATTGTTTAGAAATTACCCTTTTGTGTGTGAAGTGCTGGTGTGGAAATTTTCCAGAAGTGGTGCGTTTTGCGTTAGGATATAATAACTATGAGTTGATACCATTTTTAATAATATCTATTAATATTAAACAGCTATCTCAACTAGCTGTTTTGTTTTTACGTTTTTGATTGAGGGCGAATCAAATATTTTTGCAGCTAGTACAAAATACAAAGTTAAATTGTCGCTTCTGCTTGAATCGTCCAAACTATTGATGGTAATTTTGTACTTTTATATTGGTGCCAAGATACATTAAAGTGATTAAAATATGAAAATTAGAGATTGATGGCCGAAATAAGAGAAAAGGTGGAAAGGGAACAACTCACTGCAAGGATAGAGACGTTGGAAGGACATACAGGCTCGACCGGTCAAACAGCAAGGAAATGTGATTTAGTTATAATGACCTTCAAGAAAATCAGGGAAAAGGAATCCCACATATTTTTTGAAACTAAATTAGGACTGAAAATGGAGATTTAGGAAGTATGAACAAAAAAACTCAATATAACGTGATTAATGTGGTGCAATTGCCAAATTTCGAAGAAACATAAATATCTACATAGAGGATGATAATAAATACAAAGTATACTAACAATCCAACCCCACCCAACCCAACCCAACCCAACCCAACCCAACCCAGCCCAAGAGAAAGGCAAAGGGAAAACGGTTGATAGGTTATAAACAACTGATTGTTGCAAACCAAGTCTGGAATATGCAACTAAAGAAACTGTAAGGCAAAGGCTGACCAGTCAAAAAACTAAACGATTTAATCATCTGGAATATATTTTAAGGACTGCCAGATGGACAAAGGACACGAGGAAAAATATGCAAAACTCAAACAATTAAAGAAGGAGAGTGAAAAGGATATACTTTTTATTGGCATTTGGAATGTAAGTTGAACTTTTGCGCCAGGGCCTCTTAAAGCATTAATAACGGTAATCAGAAGACATAAGATAGAAATAACAGCTTGGTGTGGTGGGAAAATGGTGGAAAAGACAAAAGGATTCATAGTACTGACAAATTATAAAGATAAGGTGATGTCTTTGAAACCAATATAAGAGAGGTTATATATTAAACGTTTGCGAATACAGAAGAAATCATCAAAACTGTCAATATGCACAATTTCTTTGAATAAAAAAGACGAAGAAAGTGATATATTTTAAGAAACAGTTAGAAGAAGAATATGAAAAATTACCGAAACATTACGCGAAAATATTGATTGGAGATTTCAACAACAATAGGAGCACAAATAAAAATAGAACTATATGATGTGGAAAGAATGCAGAATGAGGATGTTAAAACGGAATATCTGGGGTAGATGCAAAACAAGAAGAAATATCGCCAAACCACACAAGTTGAGGGGATGTGGAAACACATAAAAGAGGGCAATAAACTGTTAAAAGAAACAGATCCCGGAGAAAAGGAAACATACAAACAAGAAAGATTGGTTCGATGAGGAGAGTGTAAAGAAAAAGAAAATAACACAAGAATTACTGAATAATGATACAATAGGAAACAGAAAAAATATAAGAAGGTAAAAGGAAATTCAAGCATTTTGTCACGAAATAAAGAAGACAGATACACAAATACTATAGCAGAAATAGTTATTTTAACAACCGGGAATGTCTTACTGAGAGAACCAACGCAAATAATAGTAAGATGGACGGAAAACATTTATGAAGTCCTGCAAAGTACTACAAATAAGGAAGATCAAGAAGAAAGAGGTTACTATGCCAGAAAAGAATATGAAAATATAGAAGTACCAACGAAAGATGAAGTCACAAAGACTTGAAAAATAATAAAAGTCCACGGGAGGGAACTAGGAGACCTCATTTTAAATCTTCAGCAGACTACACCCGTATAGTAATTTAGGGTTTTCGAAATATTACAAATTAATTTTTATATTGCGTAATGAACTGGTCCAGGTATCCTGTCTTGTAAACTTAAAATCCATGATTGAAGTATTGAAGTAAAAGGTGGATTATTTTTGTAAGACAAGTGTATGGAAGATAGAGGATGTAGTTACAAGGATGGTGAGCATAGATGCCTGAAGAAGGGGGTGGGAGAGGTAAAAGAAAAGAACGGCGTAGAGGTGAGAGGCAGAAGTGGCAAATCTATAAAATAAGGAAAATGTGAATATGCGGAAGAGATGACGAGAAAAATAGAGGGTAAAAGAATATAAATTGTTAATTGACGAAAATGTAAAGAGCGGTTATTTAGTGAACTTAGTGGGAACCCATAGCATTTAAATGGAAGCGGGGGCAGGATTGCTCGCGAGATATGGTGGCGAGTTGAGAGGAAGTAAATATTGGATAAATTAATTTATAAGAAACGGGGTTGGGTACATTTCGACATTTCCTAAAGGACGAGCACGGAAATAATTGTGAATAATTACGTATGAAAGGCCTCAATGGGAAATGAAAAATACACGACTGACAACAAAAAAAAATCGTTGAATTTATCAAGTTTAAATCTGATCGATTTCCATCCTGCATAAAAATCGTAATTAATGAATCCTAATAAACGTTTAATGGAAATGGATATTGATACGGTCCATTTCCGATACGAAAGCGCCCCCTAATGAAAATTCAATATTTATTTCCATTTCGCCAATTACGACTAATGAAAATATATTATATTTTACTTCCACGAATTCTTGCCGCCGTTGCTCCGTTCATTATCCAGAAGAACTCGCGTTTTTAAGTCTTTTGTTTACTTTGTTCTGCGTTCCTCCGGAACAAGTAATATGATTACTCGAATACCGACACCAAGCATTTTTTCGACTTCCGCGAGCTTAATTCTCACAAAATTGAGAGGAACCGCCGCCGCAGCCGGGGCGTGTAAATTCAAATTTAGAGAAAGGGTGGCCGCGTTTTTATTAAGGAAAGAGTGGATTACGAAAAAAGTTCAATCGCGCCGCGCATTTTAATGCAATTTGCGCGTTATCGGTTTGTTTGCAAACAAGTTCAGAATTTAAATAACGCAATTATGATTTTTTTTTCGTAATTGTTTAACTTAATTTAAGAAAATACTCGATGTAAACGTCATGTGATGTCGCAACGACAAATGTTATGTTCTGCGAACTTGGCTTTGACGTTTTATAAGTCATAAAAATCACTTGCAACAAAACACTTTGTAGAGAAATTCGTATAAATCACGTCAACTTTTTCGAATTATATTCCGTACTTTTCGCGTATAAAAACTACATATATCGGAGTGCGCGGAACGGGGGTCGCTCGGTCCAAAGGAGGGGTTGAAACATAAAACGAGTTCTAGATTGAAACAAGTGATATATAGCCAGTGACGTGCGCCATTAGTGTGTCCGAAAATATTAATCTCTACGAAAAATGAAAAAACAGACCGGCGATACGTGTTGTTTACTCGAAATGAGTTTCCTTCATTTTTCTTTCTCTCCAAATGGCCGCCGTATATCTTATTTGTCAACGCTTAACCGCCCGAATTTATTTCCAGGTATACGATTCTAATTAATCTCGATATTTTATATAATTACCCCTATTATTCATTCGCTGTATAAAAAAGGGAAATGCGCTTTGGTTTTATTACCAAGCTCACGAAGCGCTATAAATTATAACGTGCGCAGGTTAATTTCCTGATAACTCGTCGATAATACAGAAATTAATTCAGCTCGAGCTTCAGATGTGTCAACCGGAACAACGTCACCGTTTAGAAAGTCGTAAAATGCCCCCTTTAGGGCAGGTGATATGACAATGCGCCCGAGACGTTAATTTACGAAATATTCCACCTACATAATTTTAATTTCGTCGCATTCTAATTTCTCGTATTCGGACAGATGTCACTGGCGAGAAGCGCGCTCAACAACTGTTAACCAGGTGTAATATTAAAAAGCACAAACAACGTTTAATGATACTCCTTAAAATCAGCATAATTTATGGTATTTTAAACTTGTCGGGAATTAATTATCGGCCGTAGGATACTAGACTTTATTATATGTATTTATGCGTCGGGTTCTAGTTGTAGTTGGTGCGCCCCTTATAAAATTTTTTGGGAAATTAGGAAATTGGTCTTTAAAAGAAAAGACATAATTGATCAACATGTGCGGGTTCGTATAATTAGTTGTAAATTTATTTTCTAACCATAATAGCATAATCGCCCCAATGGCTAACAAATATATATAATTATTTAAAAACTTGGATTAATTAGTCATAAGTACTACCATGTATTGACCCTAATTTGTTACGTAAACTAAGGTTATGCATTGTTGTCTACATCGGGAACATTGATTCCACCAAAGAAAATTGGTCTTCATTTTTATCAATTTTTTAAATATCAACATTTGGAAAAATAAATTTAACTATACTTGTTCCACTTTATAGTGTTCTAAAAGGTATCGAAATATGTCAGTTTTATATAATCTTAGGTGTAAAACTGCCCTTCTTATGTTAGACAAAAAAAACAATTACGATACCTGACGGGAAGTACTAACCACTGTGATAACAGACAAACTAACAAGAGGTGATAATAGCTCCTGGCAACTCCAGACTGTTCTGGTCTTAAGTCAACCTTCACCAACTTATCAAAGTAAGCAGAGTATGTTAGGATACATCCTATGACAGCTTGCATCTGATTCTGTCAGTATCCGTTAGCCCCTTTCAGTTTTCGACTAAGTAGTCGAAAAATGGTGGAAAATAATTTTGATCGCTTCACTTACTTTCTCAGTTTCCCTCGCCCTTCAGTTCGTAGCGAATGTTGGCAGGTTGTACACGCATCGAAATTCAAACGAAATCGTTTGGGCATTGTTAGTTTTTCAAGAGATACTTATGCACCGCAGCCACGATCACCTTATAGACTTGCAGGAATGTAGTTTCTCAACACCGCCTACAAATCAGAATTATTTATTGACTAAATTGTCAATAAATCGTTTGGTATTAGTCTTGTCTTAGCACTACTTTCCAAATCTCCTCCGGCGCATATGCCACCCATCAGTATCTATTCGATCCGCCCCCGCCGCTTTTCCCTTTTTAGCTTAGTTTTGATTCTGTGCAGTTCCTCCCAGTTAAAGTCTTCTCTGTTTCATTCTTCTTCCGTTTCCTTCTTAACTTACCTCCCAGCATATTCATGAAATCTTCTCAATTTTTTATATCTATGGAATCTTCTACCCTCATTGTTCCCCATTGTTCCCATGTTAAGTTTTTCACTTCGTCCAGGTCTCTCACGAGTTGTTATACGCTTTCTTTTCCCATAGTTCTTTATATTTTCTCTTTTCACATCTAAAAGTCTTTTTATTTCCAAAATGTATCCATTCGTTATTTTGCGTTTTGCCATATTTCAGCATTTCTGCCATTAATTCATCTTCTCCTGGGCTTGAATAAATATTGGATTGGGTTGCTCATTCACGTGCATCATTTGAATGTTTTCAACTGTTGACATTTTTGGTGTGTCTTGACATTTTTGGATTGTGACAAATTTGAATTAAATTGAATAACTGTCAACAAAGTCATTGTTTGGCTTGGGTTCGGCAGGGTTCATTTGTGAACTCGGGTGCATACATAAATAAATAAAACAGTCTGGAAAAATTTTCGAGGAGAAAAGACGATAAAAGTAGTAGAATTTTTCGACGATGAGGTTACTATTTTGCACAAGATTGGAGTCAAAGATTTCGTAGGGGAAAACAGCAGGTTAAAAGTGAATGCAAGTACAAGGATTGGTATATTGAATAGGAAAGTCAACGATATTTTTAAAATCAATTGTAGCTTTCTTGCAGAATTAAATGCCGCGATCGTAGCCATTATATTGAGCATTATCCGCGACTTCAGCCTAGTAGTAATTTTAACTGGGTTAATATAGGTGAAAATAATTTACTTGTGTCAAATCAGCGATGCATGAGTAAGTTAACTGACGCTACCTTCTCATAGAAATAATTGTAGCAACTATGGTTTCTATTACAAATCGTTCAAAGGGGAGTGTGTGCACAGTAAGTATTGTGTAAGGTCCGAATAAAAAACTATGGTACAATATCGAGTTCCATTTATTAACATGAATTAAAAGTACAACATACGATTAAATCGGAGAATCATAATTTCGCAATCTAGAAGCATCGCCGGTCATCCCATCCCAAGAAAATCCCATTGAACAAAATAATGCAGTATTGCCACAAAACATACTGTCGCCACTTGAAGAAAACAATGAAAATGCAACATACATTAAAAAGTGTGAATTAAGTGACAATTAACCAGGAATGCAATAAATCGATCCGTATTGGTAAATTCCATTGATTAATCGACGTACAAGATTTAACATTGCCATGAATAAACTGCCACAAACATGCACTGTATATAGTGACGATGTGAGACATATCAGGGGATCATTGGTATCGTTGGTAACGACACAAAATTTTAAAGGCTGACCCCATATGATTTTCGTTCATTTTAGCAAACTGTAGCAAAACTTGGCCAGCGTTGAGCGCCACAAAGCTTAAAGAACCCAATGTTGCTGTGTGATTCAAAATTTCTATCACTAATAGGTTGTTACAATTACTATTAAAATATATATGGGATGTACTATAAGGATAACACTATCTACGCCTAAGTTACTTAGCGCATTAATTTAAGAGCCCAACACTGCTGCGCGATTCAGAAGAATAGTTTGGATTCTCTTACTAAAGGCAGGTTGTGAAAATTTACTATTCAAATATACGGGAAATGGTCATGACGTACATAAAACTATAAAAAGGATAAAACTATCTACGACAAAATCACTTGCTCCACATGGCAAGGACAGAACCTGCCGCGCTCATCTAATGATAATTTGATAGTCACCAAATTACAATGCGTGATAAATTTGTACAATCGGTCCTGATGGGTAAATCTTTTTGGTTGTAGCTTTCTTCAATGATTTTATTTCTGAACTAAGTTGTTTCATCTTCCAATGTGTCACAACACGTTAATAATTTATACTACAGTACAATATTCTAAACGCTACCCGAACCGCTCGACGAAATGACAAAATTAAATTATCATAGTGGTAGTCAATTAAATTGCGGTATGATGGTTTTGGAGGGTTTTGAAAGCGGAAGATATTTTTGCGGAATACAGAGTTGCGAATTTGAACTAGTCCCATTTCTAAACTATAATTGATAAATATTTGTCTTCGTGGACTCCATTTTAAAGAATTCTATACATTTATTTACCACGTGAACCAATTCCGCCTAGCGTTCGTCCATCGAGGCTGAGGGATGTGAACCGGACAATTAAAATTGCTTATCGTTTTATAATATGCAAGGTGTGTGGCTAATGCAATAATTCAAATTACAAGATTCTCGTTGCTCAATTATTTGTTTCATTTCCTTGGTATTTAATGGGCTATGTGACGAGATATATTAAGCTTGATGAGATTTGATCATCGAGAACATGAACTGCCCAATAACAAGAAACATCGTGAAATTTACGAAATGGTGACACTGTCCCATCAAAAAATGATGAGTATTAATTTTAATTGGTTGGCATATTTGATGTTCATATTATTATTTGATTTATTAGATTTATCGAAATTAATATTGTTTTTAAATTGTCTTAGTTGATGCACGAAAACTTGATCTGAAACATGCTATCCATTTTAAAATGTTTGTCTATTCGTGGTATAGATTTCACATTTTGGGATTCATCGCTTCCTAACCAACGTTGTATTAAGTATGGCAAGAGATGTTGAATGTTGTCTCAAAAGAAAAAAAATATGTGATCAGAATTTTACTTCTGCAAGAAAACAATTTTCAGAATGACACTTCTATGTTACACAAAATCAGTTCTTGGCTACAACTATAGTGTGGCTCACGTTCATGGAAGATTGTATATATTTCCGAAATTTTTGTAGATTATTTTACGAAAATTACACAGTATCGACTAGTAAGCGATTGAAGGAATATTCATTGTCGCAAACCGTCAATTTGGGTGCCACAAAGACCAATGGCTGCTGCGCTATTAAGTAAACTAGCTTTGACCTGTCTCACAAAAGATAGGTTGGGAAAAAGTGCCATCAAAGTAAACAATGAAAAAATGTGTTAAATAACTTGTTTAATGACATACCTAATTCAAGAGTATAATGAAAATAACATTACCCAACGTTAATAAATTTCGTGCTCTAACTAACAAATAACAAATAAATTTGTTTTAATTGCTTCAACGTTGGCGTCGACAAAATGTTGAGGGTTTTGCAAAAGCAAGTATTAACGATAAAGCAAAGCAGTCCTGGTATACAAAAATTTCATTGAACAAAATCAAAGACTGGATACATCAGTAGTTTGCAAAGATTTACTCACTTGATGTCCCTAAAAATCAAACTAATCTAAAAATCCCGGCCGCAAAAATCGAAGACAACCACCAATAAATTACTTACGATAAATTACGCCTTATTAACCGAGCCCTCCCGTCCCTCCGAAAGACCATTAGAAAATTTGCATCGTACGATATTATATGTTTAGTAACGCCGATGCATAGTGATAAGGCAAATTGATAGGTGAGGTGACGTGGGCCGGTGATGCGTACTTTTGATGGCGGTGATTAATTCTGTATCGACGTCTGAGCGGGTGCCACCCGCGGGGACTCGAACCACGGACTGCGAGTTAAAATAACAAAAACAGCGTGAGCCGTAATTAATTTAAATCGTTTCCTCTTTTGTTTTTGTTCTACAAATTGTCCTATTTCGATATTTGTTCTCGATACTCTTTTTGTTGGATTGTCGTAATTAATCAAATTTCAGAATTAATTCGTTGCGATCGATCCGACCCGCAACAACCTGAAGTGTGAGTGATGTTCTCGACGTCAATTAGAAGATTTTATGGATTGCGCCTGGGAAAAGTGAATTGTGACTAAGAAAGTTCTTTCTAGGGTTCCCATTTTAACCAGTTTGCATTTAAATTAATTTCATTGTAAAAACTTTCAAAATTGTTATTATTTTAACTAACTTTTCACCAAAATCCCGTAACCTAGGGTAAATTTGTGATTGATTTAAAATGTAACCATTTCGTTTTTATTTTACATTTTAAAGTAATACTGATTCTGTTACCCTAAAAACTGCAGGATTATTTCCACCATAAATTACACGTTTTAAATTTTAACTTAACCGAAATGAAATACTGCGAAAATCTGTTGAGCTCAATCGTCCAATGTCGAGGAGAATGTGGTCAGATCGGTATAAATCCTTCTCGCCTTTCATCAATTTCTTATTTCCATACATATAACACATCATGCGAGATACACTCGCTCAGCTGGACTTTGCTCTTCCATTTAAAACTGGAGTTCATTTCCTGGAACGATGCGAAGGATACGAACGGGTTAATTTATTTAATTAATTACGTATAACTAATATTATTGTTATTCATATCTGAATTATATTTTGATTGTGATTGTAAAATTGCTCTAAAGCTAAGCCATCTTCATTGTAATAAACTAAGACAAAAATATAAACGAAGCTGATAGTAGCTTAACAAATTAACATTATTTGTTAAAGTATACATCCTTTCTCATTAACTTTTATGACCGAATTGCATCTGATAATGGAAAAGCATATAAATTATTTTGATGAATTTTTTTTAACTGAAATTGCAAATTATTTTGCAATTTTAATTTGAGTTAAGGGTTATATATATTCTGTAATTATGTATATTTTTGTTATAATATGTACGTTAACATTGCCTAGTGTTCTGTTGGTGAATATGAATATGTGTTGTGAAAGTTCGATTTTACAGAAATAAAAACTGGGTAATACTCGGATGGTCGACTTCATTCATATCTATATGCATATAGACTGGACGCACGGAAAATGGAAAATGGCTTTTCTTTGACACCTTGAAATTAGATTTTTTCTGAAAAAAGAATAAAACGCTAAGACGTCCATATACCCAAGGGCTTTAGCAGTTATATCTACCTAAAGCGTAGTCCGATGCCAGTGGAGCGGCGTCTAACGTGTAACGATTTTCGTTGCGAGCGCGCTCTGTAATTGCCCACGCATGCCTGACATCGGGGTCGGCGGTAACGTATTCAAACTACGTATAGGTATAGGCGCTGAGATAACGCCCAAGTGTCCACATCTAAAGGCTATTATATTTTCCTCTGTTTACTTTTCAGAGCTCTCGAGTATTTTAACTCAAAAAATTGCCCTTCTTTGTCCTGATTGGTTTGCGGGCACCGGAATAATCTTCCGTAAACGTGCGGCGAAATTTATTTGCGATAATTTACAAGTGCATAATGGAAACAATGCGGGACGTATTTCACGTCGAATTTGTTCGGAACGAGTTAAAAGTGCAGTCCATTATTGCGCCGAAGAGGATAACATGTAAACTTTATATCTTCGAACTTTTGATAAAACTAACGATACACATTGTACCATAATTGACTATTAGTAAATGTGTTCCTTCTTTAGTCAAGTCAACATTCTGCGGATCGTTATGAATTCTGCAATTATGGCTACATGTACGAAACGAGTTTCTTTGATACTCGGAATACATATTTCATACGTAATGAAAAAGCTATAGGTATTTATTTATTATAAATTATTATGGTAAAGCACGTAATATATGACTTTCGCGTATGCATATATGGGTGTATCAGAATTAAAGTAATTATATTTATATATAAATGCGATAAAATGAGGCCAGTCAAACGCAATTATAACGTGGATTATAAATCACGTTGCACTTGCGTTAAATAGATCTGCATCTAATTTAATTATCGTCGCGATCTGATCGGTTACGGTTATCGTTCGTTCAGACCCGCGATATTTTTATCGTGCACATGGTGGTTCTGCTCTTCAGAATTAATGCCAATTTAATATTTCCTACGTAAGTTAATGTAAAAGAAATAGGAACATAATTTAATCAGGACACTGGTTGAACGGTCATCTTATATTAAGAAGGACTGGTTTGAAATAGTAGGCGTTTAGCTCGGTTACACTAAGGAAAAGCTACATTACCTATGTCACTGAAAAACTATTACTGAGCAACCAACCTACGTGGGTACAAATGATTCTAAATTATATTTTTGAAGAAGTAGAAGATTTACGTGCAATAAATTATATGTTTCATGGGATCTTTAAAATGCGATTAAAATTATCATTGGTCATCAGAATTATAAACCCAAGAAAGCAATTAATTGTATACTAAAAATAAAGTAATAGTGCAAAATGGCCAAAATATGAAAATATATGCTTTTTGTCTTTTATCCAATTAAATGTTACGTAAATCCTTTTACGAAAAAATTTAACAACGGTTAATACAAATTAAACTCAACGATTTTATAAAGGTTACATAATCTGGTTCAGCATTTTAGGGGAGCTGTTAACATTTTTTGATCCTAGTAAAATAGTTTTTGCTAACATTTATAAGGTAGTTTTATTTGTTTCCTTGATTTGCTTGGGTTGAGTTTAAAACATGCAAATCGTTTATCAAAGCTTTTCTCAGCGCAGTTTCGTCGACCTGGAATTTATGAATGCAATATCGGTTTCAAAGAATTTGTGAAACTTCACACTACACACTTGTAGTTTTCTAAAATTTTCACTTTTAACTATTCCTTGCCAACTATTACAACAAAATGCATTTTCTTGCTCAATTTTCCACGAAATTTCAGATTTGAAACAAATCATCATTTTGTAACACTCGTGCGTCATCAATATGTCCGGTGGTTTGGTCTTGGGGATCTGGATTTAGAGCCTCTAGATTAAGAAAAACCTTGTAACCTTGTACTGTTCCTCCATTCCTCCATTCTCGATGACGTCGATAAAGAAACGTGAAGAAAATTGTATTAATTTTGCATAATGGTGTAGTGCTGGGGCACAACTACCCCAACAATTTTAGTAACGTCGCAGATCTCCATAATAAATTGGAAAACAAGGAATATCCATTATCGTGATCATGATCCACGAAACAGTGTAAGCTTTTGACCATTCATTTGTACAAAGAAGAGATAGAAATTCTACGACGCTGAAAACTTTGAGAAAGAAAGGCACGCAGAGCAACTAGTGCGATCCTCCGTTACCGACAACTCCACCCCATAATTTTATCATAATGGTAGGCAACCAACTGTGTCCTAGGTGTCTAACACGAAATAAATCACTAGGAAACAACAACTAGGAAATGGAACATGGAAAAATGATTGGAAATTGGTTAGGATTAAATTAAGGCTGAAGCTGACGTGGATTATTGATGTGAATGTGAAAACCAAAAATAGGAGTAAACTAGACGCGAATGAAAAATACATCGATTAGCGTTTTTGCTCTTGCTCAAAACATTTATAAAATAATATTATAAACGCCTTCGCAATCTTTTCCATTTTTGAAAATACTCTACGAGTAATTCCTTTTGAAAAATTATTTAGATCAGCCTCTGATTTTCCCTTTGTTTCAACAATTCTTGCAAGTTCTGTTAAAGAGTTTGTTGGTTTTGTGCACGTGGGAAACTCAAGTGGGTGTGGTGGGCTTGGAATGATTTTATTTCTTTGTGAAAACTAATTAATTCCAATAAATGCATTACAATTCATCAATCGATTTTTGCGAATACAAGAACTTCTTAATCCGTTCTTGTCTTGTGCATAAACAAAACAAAAATCACGGAACCAAATCCAGTGAGTGCGTTGAATGGGGATACATTTTATCTCAAAACTGACAAATCCGAAAATATGGTGGGTATTAATGAGGGCGACTTGTTTAATTAATCTGACGAACCAGGAGAGATACGTGACACGTTTCTTTGGCAGGTCTGTGTTAATTAAAGGGATCTAGAAATTGCTTTTAAATTTCAAATATGGAGGAATTGAATGTCAATAAAAAGAATACCCAATATCGCAAAGACTGCGAAACTTCCCAACCCTGTTATTTTTGTGCGATACTGAATTGTTTTCAGTTTTCATAAAACCGAAATCGTAGGTGCCTGCTAGTAATGTGGTGGTATTGGTAAAGCTCGGATTTCTAGATATTTTGTTAATTGTTAGTTTTGTATTAGGATCATAATTAGAGATATTGGGACAAAGACGCAATGAAGATATACAAGAAGAATTTCTAAAAGGGGAGAAGCGATAAGCATACAGGAACATGAAAGGAACATTGCGGAGTTTCAATAACATGGGCATGGTTAAATAGACGATTTGTATAGGTTTGAAGCATGTAGAAAAATAGTTTGTTATAGGGTAGTTAGAGGTATGGGTAGTGTAACGAACCTGGATAACAAATAAATTGACGTTTTTGATGATATCAACTACATAGTGTTACAGGAGACAATCAAGACGAAGCTCATAGTGGATGCGATATAGATGATGCCCAGGTTTGAGAGCAGCGATATGAAACGTCACTTGTGTTGCAAGGAAAAGAAAAATAATGTGAAATAAAAACGGTGTACGAAAGTGTATTAAAGTGATTTACATAACGAGAGATTAACAAGTCTACCACAGGTTGTAAATCAAGCCACATTGTGAGGAGTATTTGTGGATGTACTTTATCTCCAATGAATTAAAGGTAAATAAGTGATAATAACATGGTATTAATGAGTGAAGTAGACAGAAGGGGTTTGTGTAACATATGGTGGAGAAGAGGACAAGTGATGGAGAAAACTAGTCAGAAAGTAGAGACTGCACTTATAATGCAGCTGCAGTTCATGTAACTAAATTATTGAAAAAATTACATGCATGCGTCCATAACAATGCATATTCTAGTGTTTTCGTCCAGCTCCTTCTTTTAAATTGAAGGGCAACCGGCCATTGTTTGCTCTGCATAGGGACCTTAGATTTCAATCCGGATATAAATCCATATGGAGGCACGAATGATCAATTACACCAACGAACACCAGAAAAAAAATGTATAGCTAATGTTGCGTGTACGTTGAAATCCAGAAGGGTTATAGCAAAGCTAAGAACACAGTGGACAGATGCGCACCATATTAATGTTGAGTATTAACCGGCCAACCCAAGCGTTCCCACACCAACTCAACCCAACCCAACCAGAGATATATATCGAGTCAAATCTTCATCGGAATAACTAGGATATTTGTTGGTATTCAGTATCTAATCTATCTATCTTAATGTGAAGAATTGTTGGAGCTGTTCGAATGTTGAAAACGTTTCGCCAACACCTGTCATTCATCAGTACTGCTTCTTACGGGCTGTTGAGCTTATATACATCAAGAAGAACTAGAACATGCTACATTATACCAGCAATTCAATCCGGACCACAAAAATAAGTAAAAATAAATAGAAGAATTTTGTAAGGAACGTTTAAGTGGGTTTAGTTTCCCCGTGTTTGATGATGCTATATGCTTACAATACATTGCTGGTGTCATGCAGAAAATATATACTACGTCCGGTAAAAAAGATTGGTCAGCGTTAACATTTAATAAAGATACGATACCGAAGCTTGAACCCAAGGGTTTTCGCTTATGATAACGTGCAGATATTGGCTAGCCTGGATAACTATTAATATCCACGAACAGTGAGGGAGTCATGAGGAATAACTTTAATCGAAAAGACAAGTGTCGATCTAGCAATACTTTGAAAGTGTTAGTAGAGAACAAGCAACATAAATGAATCATAAGAAACAGGGACCAATGAAATATTTGTTCCACTTTTTCGGATCCCGTTCTTTAGTTTAAAGTGTTTCAAGTGTTTAACGATGCCTAGAGGAAGGAGACCTCAAGTTTACCAGCAGTTAAGTGACTGGCCGAGGGCGTATTGTTGATTTACGAGAAGCAGGTTTTTCGTTTAGAGAAATTGGCAACCGTTTGGGACGGCACCACTCAACAATAATGCGTGTTTATCAAGCGTGGTCTGAACGTGGGGTTGAACGTTGGAGAAGAGGCACTGGGGCTCAAAGACGAACCAATGAACGTCAAGATCGCCGCTTAAGACTACTAATGGCCTTGAGAGACCGATTCTATACAACTAGATCAATAGCTGATCAATGGTTAGGTGAACAAGGTCGTCCGAAAGGCTTGCGAACAGTTTATCGTCGAATAAGAACCTTTGGCTTGCTCTCTTACCGCCCACATATTGTGCTACCCCTCACTGCTCAACATCGCCAGGAACGTTTGGCCTTGTGCACGGAAAAATTTCAATGGAACTTGGAGTGGCATCGAGTTGTCTTTAGTGACGAATCGCGATTTTGTTTAGGAATGCATGATGGTCGGATGACTGTTAGACGAAGACGTGGAGACAGACGCAATCATGATTTTTCGATTGCAAGGCATGTTCACCGAACTGTGGGGTTGATGGTGTGGGGTGCTATTGCTTACGGCAGTAGGTCACCCTTGCTCTTCATTCGGGGCAGTATGACCGCCCGTCGTTACATTGACGAAGTGGTATGTTCTTCTATATCTTCGAGGGCTGGAAGACCCAGTTTTCCAGCAAGATAATGCACGACCACACATAGCAAGGGTTTCTCTTGACTTCTTTGAAGAGGCCAATGTTAATCTTTTGCCTTGGCCGGCAAGATCTCCCGATTTTTCGCCCATTGAGCACGTGTGGGACATGATGGGTAGTAGATTGATGAATCTACCGAACCCACCGTTGACAGTAGAAGCTCTACGGCATGAAGTACAGGCTGCTTGGGACGCCATACCCCCAAGAAGACATTGATCACCTGCTGGAGTCAATGCCAAGGCGGGTCAATGAGTATATCATAAATAGAGGCGGACCAACACATTATTAAAGAAAAATCAAGAAGATGAAGTGTTTTCTTTATCAAATTTTAATCAATTGTTACCTTAGACTAGTGCAATGTTTCTGCCAAATTTGGTCCAAAAATTCCCACCTCTTCTAGGTGGTGCAGTTTATATGTCACTGAGTATATTTAGCACGGAGCGGAAGACGATAACAAATAACATCAGAAGAATTTCTGAAGAAGCTGTGAGCATGACTATCGAAACGTCAACAGCAAGTTTAGGCGCATGGCGAAACCCAGAAGACAATAATTGTTGGTTTATGTGCCCGCAATGTGCCCTTGTGCATCTATACTATCGTGTTCGGTCATTTAAGACAAATATGACATAATAGTTTTATTAATTCAATGAAAATGCAGTGAACTACAAAAAGACGCACCTTTAATATAGTTCACTGTCTAAAGTTGATAAAAATAACTGTCTATCTTGCGCAACACGTTCCTTGTTTGTTTTTCTTTATAAAACTTGATGAATCGTGACATTCTTTTGAGTACTTTGGAATATTTATTAAAATTGCTCGAATGTACTTTTCCACTTGTTTTTAAATAGTCCTTTCTTTAATGCTACATACAACAGGAACCACCATTAACAGTTTTGCGAGCTTTTAAGCTGTTACTGTTGTAGACGTAATTGAGGAATCTTCGTTTTCATAATCACAAAATAAGAGCTGTAAAGCTGTATATATACACAAGCGCCGAATTGAGTTAGTTTTAACAAAAAGTATTCAATAAAATTTTGAAATAAAACCAACCAAATACATTCAACTGTTATCAATTGGCTATCAATTAACATTCACTTAAATTGTTATAATATTCTCATTTTATACTTTAATTGATCTAGTTCTTAAAGTGTATGCTACTGTGGTCTAGAGTAAATCGAATTGTTCTAGTAGATGAGCTTCTGACGTTTGCTTTCTAATTCGCGGGTCGTGTCTGTATACTTCTACCTTATGTAAGAGCCATGCGTCTACGTTTATGCTACAGTATGCCAGGTTTTTTTCACACCTGAGAATCCTAAACAGTTGATATTTTAAGTGATAATCTATTTGCATCCGTCAAAGCACAATAGACTTTTTGATTTACAAGTTATAAATGCATACGACTTTTTATTTTAAATGACACCTTGGCATATCCACTATAAATCGTTCAGACGTAATATGTTTTAAATAAAATATTTACCGCTGTTTAATGAATTTAGTTGACAAATAAACAATTCTTTCGTCTTATTATTTTATAATTATTTACCGAAATTATTTGCATTTGGTTACATATTTCGAGGCTCCATAATTTATAGCGTTATTGGATATATAAAATTACTGTTTATTTTGTAAGCTGTAATTTCTATACACGGATTGCTTTGCATTTTCATGTAATGTTTTCTACGTAAGGGTTTAAATAAAAATGTTTTCTATCTTTAACGAAAACTTCCGTTTGAAATTTGCCGGAACAATATATCCATCGTGTAACTTGTAGATTTACAGCCAAATGCGTCTGAAATCTAAATCAGCGATCATTTATAAGGCGAAAAAATTATCCCAGCGATCGTTTGTTACCAGACCCCCGTAACGGTCCGGCGAGAGAGCGTCATCCTCATCGACCCGTAACCCCCGTCTCGAGAAGCACCCCCGGCGGCAATAAGAGGCCGGTGGTGTCGCGGTTTGCATACGCCCCCACCCGCGGTGGACACACGGAGGAGGTTAAAAAGAAGAAGTCGTCTCATCACATCTCCATGGTAACGAGCTGGCCCGTGGTTGCTTTGCATCGATCTTTAAAACTGTGTGTAGCACGTCCCTCTATCAACCGGTAGCGGCCCATATGTTAATGCGGCGTAATTAACCAATTTACGACCAATTACGCCTAATTACGCAATTAACTAATTGCCCTTTTTTGCGACGTCACACCTCGCGCCGAAAAATCGCCCGGCGAACCGAACGCGGCCGCACGGCGGATTTTTCTTATCGCGTAAGTTGCTGCTTCGCGGTTTTCACGGTGCGCTTAATTACTTGCAATTGTATGATAATTATAAGGCGATCCTGCGCGGAGATAAGCGACGGATTTAAGATTGTTTTTTACGGGAACGATGACGTTTAAAACGTTGTAGGTATTTAAAAGATTCCAGATAACGACGGAATGTACGTTTTTGTGCAATTAGTTTTAGATACTATCTGCGATATTTCGTTAATCATTTATTTCATTTATACGAGTCGCGTTTGCCGTTTCTTCGGGCGCTGCTTATAATCAGGTGTACGTTTAATGATACATAACATTAGGGCCATTTAGTTAATTGATTTATGTAACTATCGAATTAATTCCAACTCGTGGAACAGATTAAAGTGTAAATACTACGATTTATAAGCGTAAGTGTTGTCATAAATCACATATCCGACTGATCTAATTAGAAACTAGTGGATTATTATTTTAGTCTGGATATATAGTTTTATAAAAACTAAAATCTAACCGATATTGCTTGTAATTTTACCCCACCTATATATTTTAACTGCGCATTAAATGAATCTACCCGAAATAATAAATTATGCCGAAGAACCACATTGATCACTTCCATTAATCACAATCCATGTCAAATGTAGCTAAAATACTCCGTCGCTAAAGAAATTCAATGAAGAGACTCTCCAAAGCCTTGCATTAAGGTTAAACATTTCCCAATACAACCCAATCATAAAAGCAGCAAAGAAAATTAATCAAATTAATACGAATAAAAAACAAAAATATGTTAATTTTACTCTACCTTGGTATCATTTATCTTAGTATGTACTAACTTCAGTTCATACATCACACAAATTAAACAAAATACAAATACAAACTAAATATCTAGATATAAATTGAAAGAATGGGTTGGCAATGTTTTAAGTTTCAAGGTCATAAATAAAATGTTTAATGAAATGAAAACAGTCAAGCTTTAGGTTTAGGCAGTAATCCTAAAATCCCGGTTTAAAAATCGTAGTTGGTGTCATTGGAATTTTATTTCAGCGATTAGGTTCGCAATATTTAATGCTTACGCCATCCTAAGTTGTTTTAACGGCACTTCGCGCACATGTTGGCGTATACTGTTTTATCTTCAACGATAAATATGAATAAACATATTATTAATATATTTACCGCAATCCGCCTGCAATATTAATATTATTGCTCGTTCTTATATTTTTCATTAAAAAAATTCGATAATTAATGATTATTTTGTTGGAATATAAGCTAAGAAATCTCTGAACTTGACTTGTAGAGTGTACTACACATGTTAGTAGTACTGCAACTTGGCATTCGTGGATGTACTGCCAAAAAGTACTGCTTAATATCTGGATCTGTGCATAAAATAAATTACTTTGCACACCAATTATACCAAGAGAGTTACCATGTATCACTGCACACATTGTTTTGAATAAAAGCATACTTCAGGTTGTAGATAAAAATAGTTACGAATATTTAGATACTAAAGCGCTTATTCTGGTCAATGTAAAGGAAATATTTGTTTAATAAATAAGTTGGCTGTGCAAGTGTTACGCCTGCCTTGCAATGAGGCTGAAACGATCACCGATGATTCTCAACTGTGTTAAGTTAACAACCAATCAGATTGTAGGAATTGCATTGAATGCCAAATGGTAATCTTGAACCCCTGCATGCGTTCTTAAGTTGCAACTTCCGGTATTCGTGCGATCTGACATTTGATAGAAATGAATTAAAAATGTTCGTAGACTTTCCGGCACTTGTGGTGAAAATTAATATTTTCGAGGAGTAGCGCACGAATGTGCCATTTTCTACACTATTTGTTGTTCGTTTTATATTTTTCTAAGAAATGCCATAAACTTCGTTAAATTGATGTGCGCATTGTTAATATAAATTACCCAAACGGTCAGTTTTGAATTGGCCAAGATCCCTGAACTCGTTATAGGGAACCAGTAAGAATTATCAGTAGATCTGATAAAAAAATAAATAAATAAATATTTACATTTCATTAATCCGTTATCAATGAATGTAAAATTGAGGACAAGCAATGCTTTCGCTCGCTTGTCATCACCTAAAAATCGTATTTAATTGACTTTCAATTTTTAGTGGTAATTGGTGTTTTTAATGACGTCCGGGAACGTACAATAAATGTTTGAGTTATGCATTTCTTGTAAGATGTGTCAGTTTGAATGTTTGTTTCCACGAAAAAAATTAAACCGAATATTGAACCAATGATTGCAAGGATTTTCATTAGATTCAAGTACACATCCTGTAAATCTTCTTACATGCTCACACTTTACAATCCAACCGTAATGGACGATATGGCAGAGTTTATCTCACTATTAGAATTAAAAAAACTTTATTGGTATATTGACATTCTTACAATAATTTCCATCCAACATCGCCTTTCGGCTCCGCCTCTTTCTTCTTCCATCTCCTCCTGCCTCGCCATTCTCCTTTCGGTGTATTTTTTCTTTATCTCCATCCCCTCCCCATGTGCTGTCTTCCTTCACTTGTGCCCTTCAACTTGCTTAGTGGCCCCTCCACCGGTACTAACTTAAGTTGTTCTTTCTTTCTTCCCCCCTTCTCTCTGTCCTCTTTAACATGGTATCCATCTGGCCTTTTTCTTTTCCTTAAGATTTCTAGCCCATATTCGTGCTCTCCTAAATTTCTTCTCCAGTCTTCTCCTTTCTTCTTTCATTCATCTTTCAAGCTTATTCACATCCTCCCATGCAATTCATTCATCCCAACCTTTTCCGTAGAACTCGCACTCCTTATAATATGTCTTCCATCTAGTATTTGTTGGCCTTCTCATCAGTTCCACGTCTGAACTTTGCCATCATTTTTTCTTCTTCTGTCGATCTTTACCCCCTTAAATATCTTGGTTTCCAGAGAATCAAGGCAGACGGCGGGGGCCTTGATTCTCTTGTACTCTGAGTTGTACTTCGCATTTCTGATTTTACATTCCATATCCTGCTCTTCTACCTGCCTCCATCTTGTTTCCCCATATCTTCTTCTTATTTTCGGCTCTCCACGGGATACTCTGTCTTTGTAATGATCTGTCGGGTGTTGTTTTTATTATCGTGTTTTGCGTTTAGAAAAATGAGACAGTTTCTGTTTTGGCATATTATGTACATTCTGTTAAAGTCATTTAAATTTAAAAAGATCCCTGGAGTTACGAATGATCACATTTAGGTCCTTCTGTTTTTATGTTATTGCCCAATTTAAGGGTTTAGCAAGATTAGCAAGTTCAAGTCAGTAGCTCGTGTTTATGTGCCAATTTCCGAGAAACGGAAAGAGCAAGTGCGACGAAGAGAACTAAATCGGAACAACTCATACAATGTTTGAACAACAAAAATGAAGTTACACACATGCAAAATAAATGATTTAATGTCTATGCAGAGAAAGTAATAACGGAAACCAGTGCCTATAAGATAAATCCATTTAATTGAAAACGACATCGAGACATGTGTAAACATTCGCTGCGAACATGCTCAGTAGCCACGAACGCAATTAAAAATCGTCATGTTGGTGGCTCTTTTAATTTACAGACCGGAAGAGCGAGCAGTGACGGCGTCCGGTTGTCTCATTACCTATGCTAAATGTTTAGTGTATATTCTGTCGTTGGCTAAACGCCGATTAACACTCGTCACTTCTTATCTGCGCATTACATCTTGATACGATAACTCCCATAGTTAGCCGTGTCCGGTGCTTAATTTATACGGGTCGTTTGTTTTAATTTGTGTAACATGTACGCCGACCGCGGCGCATAATTGTTGTAGTTTATTTTATTACGTTAGCGGAACGATGTTTCGTGCGGATCGTACCCACCGGGAGGAAATATCGCCGCACGTTGATGGATCTTGAAATCTAATTTACGGCGGTAATTAGTTTCAGAGATTTATAAGGTGTCGATTATTATTTATTAACGACGTCGGCGCTGCTACGGCCGCAAGAACATGTACTCGTATGAACATGTTTTGATTTATCTGATTGTCGTTGATTCCACTAATTTGGACGTGGGGGGCAGTCGGAAATTATCGAATTGCTCTTTTCGGTGAATTTGCATATCGAGTAACTTTAAACCAATAATATCAATTTAAATATTCCCACGTAACAACTGCACGATGACAATGAGTAATTGTTTAACGATTTATTTGTCATAAAACACATGATTTTTTTTAACAATTTTCTGAACTATTAAAAAATTGTTATGGAAACTACTACTGTCGCATTCGTACGGCCACGAAAATTATAAGGGATTATAAGGAATTTATCACAAAAACATTTCATCAATATTTCAGGCTTATAGAAGTAGTCACAGCAATTGTTATATAGTTGCTCGGTATTGGATTTTCATTAACAATGCATTAATAGACTCGTTGTTCCAGCATAGCCGCAGCTATCAGATTTAAACATCAAACTATCTCTCATTTTAATTATTGTTGGGTGCTCAATTAACTAAAAATTGTTTGTCAAGAAAAACATTGAAGCAATGCGTCGTTTTATGTGATGAGAGGAGAGGAAGTGATGGTCTTTCGTAGCCATGTATAACATGTTAAGTAGGTTATACTATCAAATCTTCATCATGGTCAAAATTTCTTATTATGCTTGCTCTTTCTAAAATTTTGGATGTGCACCTGCATTATTATATATCTCAAATTGCTTTCCACTTGTTTTCTCCATTAGCTATTCAGACTGTCCTTAGGTCTACTTTGTCCAGGGTTCCATTCCGTTGCACTTGAATCCATTTTCAGGCCTCTTCTTCTTAAACATCCATACCATCTCGTTGCTACTATAGCCCGTATAATATTTCTTTTTCCGGGGGTTTCTTTTATTTTGTGGTCCTCTTTGAGCAATTATTATTCGTACACTGTACATTGTTTAAATTTTTTTAAACCTTTGTCTCTGTAGAAAGTCTTATGCCTTTTTGAAACGTGTTCCATTTGCATTTCGATTATTGCTCCTTTCAGCTCTCCCTTGTCTTTTGCTACCATAAGGTCGTCAACTAAAGCCAAAATTTGTAGTAAATTCTTATTTAATGTTCTTACTGCATCATTTTTTCTTGACTTTCGTGGTCAACATCAAACATGATCAGCTTTCAGAAAGCCTTTATCGAACTGCGCCAAAATCTTTCTTGTTTATTTTTCCGGCCATAAAAACCATTTATTTGCAATTCAACACTATCTTTACAATTTATTTCCAAAAATGTTTTAAAAAAGGTCTTCATCACATAAATATTGACAACCATCAAAATCATTCATTTCCATCTGTAAACTGTAATTCTACGGCAGCTGGTTTGTTACAAGTGATTTATTCTCATGCAGTTCTAACATAAATGCAATCAAATAAATCATGTTTGATCGTCAATCTATTTTCTTATTATATGAGTACGATTTAGGTGAAGACAATAAGACTGCCAAGGACACGCGCAAGGAGGAGCAGTCAGTGTGACGCAATATTTTTCGATTGTATATTAAAGTATTCGTAAATTATTTATTGTGGATAAATATAAATATCGTGAGAATTGGTTGAATACTTAAGCTCAATAATATCCTCTAAAAGTTATGTGTAATTTGTGTGAATGGTCCCCACACAATAAACGTATATAGAAGGACATAAAAGGACAGCCATTTATTAAAATTAACGAAAATGGTTTCTGTGATCCTTGCATTGTATAGATGATTTGAACTGTAAAGGACATAGGCGTGGCAGATTTTTGGTTTGGAACAGTCCATTAGCATAAAACGGGGGTGATTGTAAAAGCAGTGTCGCGAGTTTTGTAGAACGCGCTTGCATTTGCTTCGCGTCCGCCTGAAATACGATTTCAAGCCACTGAACTTTTCCCGCCGCGCAACTTGTTGATGACGTACATGTCCTTTACAGCCTGAAACTACTATACAACTAAATGAAATTATCTTGTCTAGCTATGTATGGCTTTTATTTCATGATTACTTGTTTCGCATGTCGTCTCGTTCGTCAAAGGTCTTCATTCTCGACATAAATTTATTGGGTTTGTATTTTAAGTGCTTACTCTACAAACAGTCGTAGAAACGTTTTATTGAAAACATAATTTATTCTTAGGTCCAATATTATTTTATAATGTCTTAGAAACTGAATCCAATTATAATTTATTTATTTTAATTATTTAGATAGTGACGTCTCAAAAGGCCAACCCAACCCAATCCAATTAGATAATGTGCTCTTTTATTTGTGTCCACTAACATATTTCCAGTTGTTCTCGACGGTTTTTTATTTTGAAATTCTGATGATTATTTTCAAGAAATCATATTGAAAAAATTGATAAAAAAACAAAATAAAATATAATTGTGTAAATTTTGTCCCTTTCAACCACCACCTTCATATGGAACTGTTAATACGAAACTGGTGATATATATTGTTGTCGATGTATAAGATATTTTGTTGTTAAATTTTTCTTTGGTCAAATTCACAATAAAGACATTCATTATTATTATTATTATTATTGGTTTATTTAAATTGTGGTACTTCAACATGTCGAACTCAAATGATATTTTAATTTATGGAGGCTTCTGACAATTATTGATCGCGAGTGGCTGTGTTGATCTCACTATCAGATTTAGACGCAGATTTAGTTGACCGCACGTTTTTCATTTGGCGAACATATCGACGTCAATAATTGTCGTCAGAGCAGCAAAAAGAATTGCAATCATAAATATATCAAGTGTGGGCAAATCCAAAAAAAAAAAACTGTAAGCCAGTGTATCGAAGTGACGAGCATAGGAGAATATGATGACAATACGATGAAATTAATGGTGTGTCTATGGTGAAAATTCACGATGAATTTGAGAAGCCAACTCATACCACTGAAAAGAAAACGAACTGGTAGGGGAGACAAGTAATGGACAATATTTGACTTAATAAAATTTAATATAAAATGTAACGGAAGTCACCATTTTCAAACTCTTATACCAATCCGAAAGAACTTGATTCGAAAAAATTCTAATTGGGTTTAAAGTATATCACGAATAACTTTTTTTCAAAATATTATGATTACTCGTAAGAAATAGTTTGTTTGGTGATAATGAGACACGGTTTCGAAGCTGTATTCCGTCGAAGTATTATTAGAAATATAAAAAGAGAGGGGTGTTCTTTAAATAATCCGATTTCATACTTTATAGTTATTTATACATATTAATTAAATCGGTCGCGTAACGCGCGCATTCACCTCACGAGCCAGATGTTTAAAATACGTCCGCCGAGACGCTAAAAAAACAGTATGGAAAGTTATGCGCGTTGCGAGAATAATGCCATTTAATTAGTTTATTTAATTTAGCTCTTTATTTAATTTCGAGAAATATGGCGACGGGCACAAGAAACGCAATCATTGTTAAAATTTTTCGCATCGGCGGAATATCCGATAAATCAAGGGTGACATTCATCAGATCGGAGTAGTTGCAATTAAAATAGTCTCATGCCGGTATAATTGCCGCGTGAATGCCGCTAATTGTGACTCCGGGTGCCGCCCTGTCACCGGTCCGGGCAATCTGCATAACTCCGGCAATTAGTTCGGCCTTGTGTGCGCCGACTGAATAGTTACGTTATTTTCGCTAATCCGTTCGCAAATTATTTCCTACGGTGGCTATTAATTTAATGCGGCATAATGCACCCAAGTGTAATAAGTTTGATCGTAGGTTCGTGGTACTGCGAGATAAAATTATTAATATTATATAATATGTAGATAATAAATGTCGGGGCAACAATTACACGTGCTTAAGTTGAAACGTAAATAATGATTAGATTCGACGCGGATCATTAGAGGACCAATCATTATATATTTTCTAACTATCACTAGGTATTACAAACTTTTCATAGATAAAAATATTAGAAACAAAATTTTAACAGAATTGACAATTAGTATCTTTCATAAAGTCTATATATGGTGCGCCAAATTATTCATAGGAACGTAATAGTGCGCCTAACCTATCATTCGCTAAAATAAATTTACAGCATGTTATACATTATACGTTTAAACATATTAACTGACTCATCTAGCAAAGTCGAGGTGTGATGTGCGACGACTTTACCAATAAGATACGACTATTTTGAACAATTCATTGTGGCACAATTATTACATCCTTGATTATTTTTTCTTTGGTTCGTAATTTAAAATTCATAGTCGTATTACGTAAATATTTTAAAGCTGTAAACATCGAATCTTGTAAACGTTTTCAGCAAGCTTTCGCGTGAAAAACAAAGACATTACAAATTATCGATCATAATTGTTTAATGAATTATTAAACACCGTCATCGTTAATAAATGATCACATAAATGAAAGAAACCATCGATGTAATTAATAGCCATGAATTTATATAAATATAAATGATACCTCGTTGTTCAATAGAACATCAAACGACTGCATTAATGGCATTAATACGACGTGGTTAATAAATTACGCATGCGATAAAATTTTCATTAATGTGCATTTTTTTATTATTTAATGGTCTCATCGACCACGTCCGGAGAAGCTTCGTTCAGTCGAGGCACGTCGCGAACCGTACATCGAGAAACTAATACAAAGTGCACACGTTTTATTTCTAAACGCGAATGAAAAAGCTTTCGCCGTGGCAATTCTCATCTGCATCTGTTTGAGGTGAGAAGAGTCGCATTTGTCATAAAATGCAATTCGATTGGACGCCGGAGTGATCACAGTCTAAGCGCGTTAGTGAGCGCGATAACGGACTCGTCTCTTTGGAATCGTCTATAGATTGCGCCCACCTATCTGCGAGCTTTCGCGTCGCGTTCGAATGAAAACGGCGACAAACAAAATAAATTATTAAAAGTTTGTGCATGAATGCTATCGTTAGTTTCAACGTATTAGGAACATTTATTGGTATTTCACCTTTGCATGTGTTATTATGGGATCGATGTATCGCCGTTTGTGTCCCACGTGTCTGCCTTGTTACTTTGTTTCTCCTACCGGAACACATCAATTTGCACAGTACACAGTTTACTCAAACTTGTTGTCCAGGCCCATTTTTCTTTCATTGCCACCTAAACATGTTTACCCAATGCTTATCTGACATAAATTCTGATTTGAATAAAAATTGAAAATGAATATTTGTAATGACTTTTAGTAGAACCTGCACTTAAACGTGCTTCACGTGCTTCAAAAGCCATTCCGATTAACTAGAACGAGAATCGCTTCAGTGAATTTTCCTCATCGAATTGTATCACGTGATAACATAACATTTTTAAACAGATATCACGTAATAATAAAATTGATTGTCGAACAAACATGATTGCTTTGATTGTATTTGAGTTGGCATTGCAAATCACTTTAAATAAATTAACTGTTTTAATCCTTACGAGCCGGTCAGTACATATGCATTTATTCGCCTGTTCAATAGCTTTAAATTCTATTTGGTTTATTACCAACGCTGTTTATGTGATACTATGTGATAAGTTTCATGTACATTGCACTTATAACATGCACTTTGCTCTTTAGATTATTGTCATTACAACTTGTTTAGAATAATTTGTAAGTTGCTTTAAATTAGAATATTGAATAAATTGTTTGTGCGATTGCGTTCAAATTAAAAAAAAAAAAAACAAACAAAGGTGTGCGTTCGTGACAAATTACGAACAATTCGAATCGAAATAATGAGGCTCAGTTAGTAGAAACGCAGTAATACAAAGTATGACGGAGTTGATCTGCAAAGTCTCAGACTTACCATTTCCTGCCGCACACAATCAAAGTGCGGTGGAAGGGAATGCAAAGTAGAATTTAGATTTTACAATTGGAATAGCTATATACGTCTCTATATATGAGTAAATGGTCCAGGCGTGGGATGGTGGATTTGGACACGTCTTGGGGCCGCGGCAGGGAGAAAAATGCTCTGCCCGACTGCAATCGAAGCGAGATTTGAATAGCTAAGCCGCGCTAAGGTTGTTGTGCGGCAGAACAGATAAATTCTGCCGGAATCGTACGACAAATCAACGCTAAAACGAATTGTTCCAATGGACCACTCATCTATCTGTCCCTCTAGCGACGGAATCGAATTTGAAATTACTTTAATTCACAAGGGAGGCTCGGGATTTTTTGGGTCGTGCGATTGTTAGCTAACGACTGTTGTTAGTAACGTACCGAAACGCGCTCAAAAACCAAACGCGTTTGTTTATTGCGCGTGAGCGATGAGTCTTAAAATGCAACATTATAAATTGCGAGAGTTTCGGCGTGAATCCGAACGCAGGGAAGCAACGACAGGCGGAAGGATCCTACATCGAAGCAATTCGACACGCATGTATATTTGTTGCAGTAGAGTTGACGATTTTAATGTGATGGTAAATACTCACTCCCCAATTAAATAATCTGTATGAAATTAATCCAATAATTGTTTTAAATTTGTCGATATTATCAATAATATCAAATAAGTCCGTTATAAAATATACATGTTGAAAAGTATGAAGCAAATCTTAAAACATTAAGCGAGATTTAGGTAATTAAAATGCGATTGATGTGCGGTTTTTCGGAGAAAAGTCGTAAAGCGAACAATTGAAATGCTGACCCAACCTAATTAAACCCAATTCGGGCCAATAGATTGTAAATTGCACGTCGTTGTCTTAGGACATTTACGACTGTTATAATATGTTGTTTCTAGTCTTTTGCTATGAGCTATAGCATCCGTGAATATTTTAGTAGCCAATGAGGTTTATACTTTACGGTCCCTGTAAAATCGAGTATTGTAACAACGGAATTCAGTTTTGTACTAAACTCATTATCAAACCCAATCCAACCCAACCCTACCCAGCCCAACCCAACCCAACCCAACTTAATGTCCTCGTCAACTATTCCCATTGTCATGCTGCCTCATTTAGTCTGTAACAGACAGTTAATACATCGTGGCCTGTATACTGATCTGGATGTAGTTGTACTGGTTCGTATAAGTCTGTACTTATATGCACCTGTCTGTGCAAGTTTGTACTGTTCTTATGAAATAATAAAGTAGCTACGTCAGCTCCAATTAATTATTACATTTGTTCTAAACAACTACTAGTTATTCAATTTTTCACAAATAAATGTTAAATCTTCTTCATACTGTTTCATACAAATAATTTATCTAGGACAGGGAAAATGATTTTGACTGTACAGACAAATGAGTTCAGCTCGGTACAGATACAGAACATTGTATAGTGTGTCCATATTTCGATGCTCACTTTTTGCCCCACACCACATTTTTGACATCTTGTTCTAACAGAGTTACAAACTCTGGTGTGTTTTCGTTTAATGACGTAAGCACATCCATTAGTTTTTGTTATAAAATGTCGCGATTGTCTCGTGGTTCAAAATTAAATACTTCGTTTTTAGTGCCACCCCACAAATAAAAGTCAAGAGGGGCAAGGTCGAGTGATCTTGCAAGCTATTGCACTGGTGTATTATTTGAAATAATTCTCTCATTAAAATTTCTTCTCAAAATAATGTTGCACGTCAGGAACATTATGGACAGGGCAGCCTATATATAATAACTAGTTTCAGCGCAGGCATTATATATTACCATTTCAGTTGTAATAAAAGATGAAAGGAATAAGTGATTAACTAAAATGAAACAAAAACTCAAAAACAAAAAGATGTCAACAAAAGTTCGTATCAATCAAACCACCCAGGGATTAAAACCAAATGGAACCTGAAATTTTCTTTGACTTACCAAATGTAGAGTTTCAGTAGACTATTAATTAGTTATGCCTATTGAACACTCCACAATTGGTAAGCCGTGTTTCATCTGTCTAAAGTATTTCCCTAGGATAATCAGAATCATCTTCACACTTTTGCAGATACCACTTGTTAAATTGTAATTTTCGTTGACAGTCATACAAGTCATAGAAGTTTCTCAAGCCACTTTCCATAACATTTTTCAAAATATTATTTTGACATATATCAACATTGTTAACTGGTAGTTAGTTCTTTTTTATACGAAGCTTCCATAGTTCATTAAATTTCTGATCATTCAGTTAAAAATTGTCAAATGTAGACATATTATATATAGCAATATAGAGTTCATTACAAGTACAGTGCAATATAAAGCGCAGTATACAATTCACTTTACAGCTCCTTTAACGACGAAACAAACAAAACCAATACATGTCAATACAGATATAGCATGTACAGACACGTTTCATAATTGACCAGGACCGCTAAAAGTGTACTAAGCTGGGTTAGATTCTGTTACAAACGTCCAGACAAGTTGGGTTGGAACCGACCTCCAACGAAGCATCGGGTTGGGTTATTTGACACCTCCATTGGTCTCTGGTCGATGAAATTATTCGTAGTGGTCACCAACGAAGCTCTACACCACGTTACTTGTTGCTTTATTTTTTTTTATTATAAGGTGAACTTAAAGCATCGTTGTACAACTTAACTTTGATGTTTGAACTAAACAAGTTCGATGTCATATCAAGAACTCTTTTTTCAGCTGATGCATCGAGCACTTTCCCCAAGTCGTCCTTTTATGCAGGTTTGCCTACGTTCCGAAGCTACCCATCTATATGCAACGTTATTCGCATTCATTGATCAAACCCCTATTGCGTGATGTGACCACGACCACCAGCTATTGTTTCACTTGATCAACACATGCAATGTCAATATTCCAGAACAGTCGTTGTCATGAGTAAATGATTTATGTAATTGTCTTGGAATGGTTCCACACATTTTTCTTAAGGTCCCTCGCACACCAAAGCACCGGGGCATTAAATCAAATACTGCTATTGATTTGAACTTCTTAACTTAAACGCAAATGTATCACAATTATTTACGTTTTGATGTTTTTTTAATAAATATTCCGCTTAAGAGCCATTATATTGGAAATGGGGAAAGTGAAATTGAAACGATTGAATACATTGCAGTGTCAAAGGAACGCGAAAGGCGAAGTTGCATAAAATGTGTGAGATTCTAAAAATAAATTGTACATCGTTCGTAATTTAGTTCAGCCCTCATTTCGAGTTAAAAGATGAAAAATTCAGGCAATTTTCTGGGGTTTGCAGTAATTTTGTGAAAGAATTTTCGATTACGAGAGTGACTTTTTACAGAAGAGCAAAGTTGAAATGTAGATATCTTGGAATAGAATAGTTTTTTTTTTTTTTGGAGGAAAATTTCAGTAGTTATGATAACATAATGCCAGAACAACAATCCTAGTTTTGAAGAAACTTTGGACCACCATGTCGAAAATAAAACACACCCTGGCATCGAAAATTCAATAGTAGAATAGGAAAATTTCGATTTTAAGATTTATTAGATATGCAAGTAGATACTGTTTGATCATATGGCTTAAGTTTAGTTATAAAGCAAGTTAGTTCCTTTTTTGTAACTAAACTTAAGCCATATGGTCAAAAAGTATGAACTGGATTCACAAGAAGTCAACGGCAAGAGGGTTGGCCGTAAATCCTAGCTACTACATCACGTGATCTGATAATTATCAGGCTCCCCTTTCCAACACGTTTTGGTTCACAGCAATGGGTTTTTCTCTGTAATTATAAACCGTCTCTTCTTGGCAGCGTATGTGACACGTTTTGATAGAAAAAGCTTCCCATCTCATAGAAAACTGTGTTCAGGATTTTCGTGTTCTCTAATATTTAATTTATTTCCAATTTAAATAAATGTGAGAAACTTCCTGTATTTTGGTTAGTGATAACGCTGAGAATCCTCTAATTTGTTTGCCCTTTCTATGATGACCCCCACCCCCCAACCCTCCTGAAACATAACCTGGTTGTAGTCAGCAATCATAAATAACCGCCTGAAAACTTTGTAATAGATATACAAAAGAAAAATAGAAGTAAGTCCATATAAAGGAAAAATGGAAAAGAATAATTAAACTGAAAAATCAAGAACAAAATTGAAGAGAGATAGTGATGGTGGACGATCGAATAGACACAATTGCATATAGCCAGGTAACATACAAAATAATTCTGTAACAAACAAATTAAATTTATAACGAAAAAAAATCTAGACAACAAATTAACATTCATTAATGTAATGTAAGCATTAAATATACAATTACATTCATTTTAATTCATTATGTCACCGCCACTGTGTTTGCGGATCTAAACAATTCAATTTACTTCCATGTTATAAAATACGATACCCTGAGGTTACTTACAATTGAATATATTTAAATAATTTCTCGTACGCAGTCGGATTATTTTAATTATTTCTACATATGTGAAGTGAATTAGTAACGCTAGTGGGTGATTTCTAATTCGTTATAAACAATTAAATCAAATGTCCTAGCGACATATTTTTAGCACATTTTTAATTTTTCTCCGTGAAATTTATACGGATTCCTATTTTTTCTTTGTTCTTCTTTGCTTTTTCGTAATTAGCTCGTGTCCTTTCCAGTCGTTCCTCATTTAATTACCTTTCCAATTCACTACAGAAACTATTGCATATTTCAAAAAACGTCATCAATGTGTTTTTGTTGTGACAATCGCGAAATTAATGCAATTTGATTAATTAATTTAATTAATTAATTTAATTAATTTATTGCACTTTTTCGAGTGCAAGTGTGGTGGCTAGGATTAATGTTAGCTGCGTCGTTGTGAAATTTGACAGATGCCTTAATTGTCAATGAAATGAGACACAACAATTAAGTTTCAGTAAACCAGATATAACTAAATTATAATGAATTATTGGCGCTCAATGTGCAGTGTGCAAAAATAGAAAATATTTAATTTAACAAGTCATCGTTTTCATTAAAATACTACTAGCACCTAATTAAATATATTTCAACCAAAAAACAAAATACAGGGACGAAGGACGTATTAAGTTATGCTTGGAAAAATAGTAAAGAAAATTTGGTTAAGTTTTATTACCTAGGCCTCCATTAGCTCGTACATAAGAATATATATTTTCTTAAACCAATCAAAAGAAGAAGAAGAATGAACCAGAAATTATTACAAAACGGACGTGGTTATCAATAGCCACACGGAAGGTAAGATTCGTTACCGTTTCATTGGTATTTAGTTCGTAAAAGCTGCATTAACAACATCATACGTGTCTGCTGCTATTAATAAGTAAACAAGATGAGTACATAAATCAATCAAATAACGTTATATTTACACTCAATGTAACATTCGATGCATTATTGGTCCAATAAATTATGGGGCGTATCAATACAAATATACTTGGAAACGTCTCCTGGTCAACAATAGCAATAAAAATAATCACAAAGTATTTTCACAAACTGCCAACATTACACTTGCATTGCACTTACATCGACAATGACCAGTAATTAAAATTTACGGCCGCCACGAAAATATCGAAACCGAAATAAAACCACGAAACTCGACGTCGCACTCATTAACAATTTAAATGGCGCGGGCAGATAACGACGGTTATTTTGCATGGTAATGAGATTCGCGTCCGATAGAGTTCGGCCTTAATTGGTATTCAAATTTCATTTTCTTTATGATTCGAGCCCAAGTTCAACACAAACCATTTCATCTCTCATTTCCGGCTGATGAAGATGCATATTCATAAGGCCACGGATGAATGAGGCGATTCTCGGTTAGTTAGTGGGTTAATTTCCCTTGTGATACACATTACGGCAGACAGGGTACGGGCGCGCCGAGCCCTCCGCCGCCGCCGCCGCCGCACCGATGAATTGGAACACGTTCTCGATCCTAATTACATCTCGGAATGTTGCGGTGAGACGCGTCAGTTTAAACTCGAAGTGACATTTCGTTGATTCTTGCTGTCGTTCGGATTCGAATTAGGGGGACGGGACGGTCGGATTCGCGTTTTGTGGAATTAACACGCCTAGGTGCTTAGTGCACGAATGTGGCTGTTCTCGCAAATGTCTGTGTGAAAACCAACAATTTTGAATTCAGTTGCATGAAAGAAATGAGTAAAATTCTAAACCTTACCCAAAACGTGACAATTGAAAAAAAATTGTCTGAATGTCGGACACACAAAAAAAATATTTTTTAGGCGACCGACACGAAAAATTGAAATTTCAGTCGTCAAACGCGGACGAAAAGTAATCGTTTATCGTCCGCTTTCATTTTTCGTCCGCAATAGCGTGGCGCCATCTACCGACAGTTACCGAAATTGTATAAAAATAACCACATTGCCGTCAGTGTCAAACTGTGCATCTTGTTTACATTAGTAAATACGTGTTGGTGATAGACTTTTTAACTGATTATTGGGTAATTATTGTTTATAAAGCCGAAATTACTTCGAATGTAGACAAAGAAAACATAAACATGTCTGAAGGTGTCACAAATATGTACAATTGTTCAGTTGTCATAAATGACTATGTCAATAAATTGTAAGTAAATGTTGCAATAAATTTGAAAATTTTATGAGGGTCGCCTAAAAAATGTTGTGTGCACCACGGCCAAAAAGTGTTTTTTCGTCCTCGTTTGCTTTCCGACCTCGGCTACGCCTCGGTCGTAAAGAAAACTCGGACGAAAAAACAGTACTTTTTGGCCTTGGTACACAAAATACTATTTTGAATCTGGTTTTAGATTTTGCCTCTAATTAGTGTTACTTGAACATCGTATATGAAAGTACATAACAATTTAAAAATTAAGAAAAATGTAATAAATAAATTTCAACGTTGAAATTGTCACTTCTGTAAAATGCAAAGATATCAAAATTGAAACAATGTCTGAAAATCTATAAAAATGTTGCAAATAGCCATACCATCCAAAAATACCAAAGTGGTGGTCATTTTGACAGCTTTCATCAAATTAAAAATTGTAAAAAGTTGTAAAAGTGTAAAAAATGTCAACTAGATAAAGTGAAAAGAGTGTCAAGGATGAGTATATAGCAAAATTGTCAAATATATAAGAAAGATATGGAAGATATGTCTACATCTGATAATTACTAAATTATAAAAAACCAAATTGTATAAACATCGTGAAAATACCCAGGATACAAAAATTTTGTGTTCAAAGCTTGGGGAAAATATTCAGAACCCTTTCGGTAAAATAAGTGTCGAACCATTTTTAGCTAATATTTTGGATCACTATTTATGAATAGTTATAAATTTACTTAATCGATAGTAATTTTACTAAATACGTTCGAATTTTTATCAATTATTCATCCCTATTGATTAAGTTCCTAGTTTACCCCATAAATGCGACGAAAACCTATGGTCATTCCACAATAGAAACATAATGTTGGTAATTCGTAAAAATTATCAAATACACTAAAATGAGTAACAATGTCAAGAGCATATAACTTATATAATGAATTTTTTTAATAATTGAAAAAAAATGCATTATTTTCAAAAAAGTTTAATTGGCGACTATCACAATTATCAAAACGTACAAAACATTATGAAAATGTAGGTTGTTGACATTGCAAAATATTTAAGATTTGAAAATTGGAAAGGATGTAAAAAATATTAGAGTTGTAGAATTGAAAAATAGGTTTAGAATGAATATTATTAAAAATGTCAATATTGTGCATAATATAGAAATTAACGACATTAACGAAATTGTTTAAGTTTAAAAATTACCAAATGCGAAGAATTCACTAACTTGCATAATTTATAAAAAATGTCAAAATTGTGAAATGTATAAAATTACAAAATATTGAAAAATTGTTGAAATACCCAACGTGGGTATTTAAAATGTAAAAAGTACAAAATATGTTATTAGCAAAAAAGTTGTAAAATTGGTCTAAAATGGCAAACCCAAACCAACCCAACCATACCATACCTAATTATCCACCATGCACAAAATACAAAACTGCACAATTTCATAAAATGTTCGATTATGAAAGGATAAAAATCTATCAAATCAAATCTAGAAATGAAAAACAAAATGTTTTAAACAAATTACAGTCAAATGGAAAAAAATCATGATTGTTAAAACCTAATTCTTAAACAAAAAAATTACACCATTACAAAAAAAGCTCAACTGAATTATTCGACATTATTCTGGTTCAGTATGGCCTCTCCATATGCTTCCCCATACATTCCCTGATTCGCATCTGAAAGCGTAGACGTCTTGAATTAAATACGATTGTAAACAAGTACCAGAATTGCTCCGTATTCGGCGTCTTCCACTATCACCGTAGAGAGCACATATCAAGTCATCAGGCCACATTATTTAATTGCACCCTTCCTTCTAATTTTTATGATTTTGACACCATTCGTCCATCGGCCACACTTAACTCTTTATTGCCCAACAACAGATTTTATTTCGAATTAAGTTATACTATATTTGTCAGAACTAATAAATTTTTGTTCAAAAAGAACTCTCATTTTTTTTAAATTTTAAATTGACATTTTGACCTTTTTTGGCGGTGAGTCAAAATAAATTTCACACCTCCCTCTACTAGTGGTGAAAACTGGCCAGTGTTTTCCTAGTTTTCCTGTTCTAATATCATCTAGAACACTGTAATTGTATTTGCGGCGTTTTCCTTGACTTGACGATGTGGAGGGACTGAAACTAGAGGGTATCGTAGAATGCGACCTTTTCTTTTTATTTGCTTGGCTCAAATTTTCTGCTTGATTCATCAATCTCATTGCAAGTGACCTACGAAATTCCGATGGAGACATCTTTTCAAATAATTGACTGAAGATTATACTGGCATTCACAAAGGTTATGTCAATAACACCCCAAAAGATTCGGTGCCACCACTTCGAGATTTTCGGTCAATGTAGTAGGTACTTCTAAGTTGATCTGCTAGATCAACTCCGCCCATACTTGCATTATAGTCATTGAGACATTTAATTTCGTCATATGATCCATCCTTTGCCTTTCTTCTAACCAGAGATGCTTCATTTCCATGATAGTTAGATGCAAAGTGCACAACTTCATTGTCTTTCCAAGCAAAATATGCAATTCGAGTCGATGAAAATCGGTAGTCATAGTCGCCCGTTTTCATTTGTTTCTCATTTTGCATATGTTGCGGTAAATGCTTCCGTGAGGTTCGAATAGGACCGCACGCTAAGGTGTTTTGCATAAGAAGTTTTTCTAAGAGTTGTATTGATGTAAAATAATTGTCGAAAATTAACTTTCTATTCTGGTTCCAAAATTGTTTTGAAAGGGTAAGAACAACCCGTTCTCCAAATTCAAATTTCACAAACTCTTCCTTTAATGCTTCATTTTTGACAAATCGAAGCCAAGTATATAACCAGTTTGGTCTGCAATTGACCAAAGTTTATAGCCTCGTTTTATCGGCTTCATTGGATTGTACTGTTTGAGGCTGCTGCGGCCTTTGAATAGAATCATTGATTCGTCAATGACTCGAAAGTTTTGGTAAAATTCTCAACATTTCTGTAATTAATAGCAATACCAATACACTAACAAACAACAAATACAATAACAATAAATTGTGAAAAATGTCCCTAAAAACTTAAAAAGAAAAAATTGTACAAGAATTATTATAATTCAAAGAAATTGTCACAAATACTAAATTCCCACAAAGGCATTCATTTCACATATGGCGCTCTTTACACGAAACCACTTGCAACTGACAAGAAAGCATTCCCAGATTCTATTAATTAGCGAAAGCCGATGCACCCAATTTCGTTTGTCTTTTATATCGCGCAGGTGGTGTGGATGTTTTCCGCCTTTGTTTTTTTGTGCGATCGCCGCACAAAACGAACCCCTCCGTCATATTGCATGCAAAGGGCCTCCGGTTACACAATAAGTGTTTTTGTGTCTATGTGAGCTCCCTTTGATGCATAAAGCGTAATTATATATGTAAATACTCATTTACATTGAACTTTGAACAATTGTGGTCGAAATATTATTCAATTCATCATATAGTCGTGTTGGCTCTTTGTTAATTATAATCGTGACCGACTCTCATTGTTACTTGATCGTTCATTAGACCTTGTTAGTGCGTCAGATATAAATTCGTATAGCTCTGTCAATTATTATTCCGTTTCACGGAACGGTCGCTTTCCATCAACTTTAATAACTCGATATACATAAAGTACGTCGGTTTTTTGTTCGTATTAATTTCGCCGTGTGAAGTTAATTAGTGTTTTTTTTTCGTGCGGCGAAAATATTCAAATTTTCGAGACCGTCGGAATTTATAATGGTGTCCATTAACAACGGGAATTTATGTTTCGTTTAATTTATTGAACGCAGTTTGAAATCAATTGTCGGTGTCACCTTCGATCGTGGTAACTTTGATGTTAATAGTATTTTTTACGTTACTCAACCTGAGGCAACCGTGATGTAATGACAAATTGCCCACACTTGTTACGAACAAAAAACCTGACACGTATACAATCAAATACTGGTTCAAATTTTGTACACACCAAATGGAATTAATTTGTCCATTTCGAGTTTCCGTTCTAGGGTTTATTGTAATTGCACTGGTTAAATGGTTAAAGACATTCTGTTATATATTTTGTTCCATCAGAAGACCGAATACTTAGTAGCTTTACCAAAGGAGTGAAAATATTGTATGTATGTATGTAATCTTGATTTGAGTGCCGAATGAACTTTTTGTATAATCATTCATTCCTGGACGGTTTGCCAAAGTGGCATTAGCACTGCCAGTTCTTCAGGTATGTCTCCTTGGTCATTGTGTTGTAAAAAAATTAACTGTTCTTCTAGATTATTACGACCATGTAGTGTTAACCCATATTCTTAATCACAAATATGATAACAACAACAGTCGAAACGTAGAAATTTACTTTCGAAAATTTGTTGAAAATTGTTATGTGTGAAGGTAAGTGTGAAAAATGTAATTTGCAAGTGAGATTGTATTTAAGGGCGCGAATATTATAAACAAGTATCTCGCGAGTTATCGATGAATGTACACGGCGCTCCCAAAACTTTCTAAAATTAAGAAAAATAATACTAAATAATAAAAAATTATTATCGAAATCGACCTTGAAGTAACTTTCATACCAAAAAAAGAAAAACCAATCATTCTGAAGTGTAAGGTAGATACTTCAAAAGTGTTGAATATCTATAAAAACGTAAAACCTGTACGAATAATTCCACCAATGGTGACAAGATAATAAAGAAGACCCGGAATAAAGGTTGCGAGCTAACGAACCACCGCGGAAAGGACTATTTCACGAAAGCGAAAAACGAGGTCGCATTAGTTTAACTGACACTGCATATCACCATATCGCCGTTTTCAAGCCGAAGACGAAGATTAACGAACGAAGAAATTAATTCACATCAATTTTTCCAAACTTTGACTCACTGACTTTGACCGTTGTGACTTGTTATGTGAACGGTCGGTACATGAGTCGCTTTACTTTCTAGTTGAATGAATAAGTTTACAAATTTGAATTTTTACTTTCACCTTATTGTGGTTCTTTATGTGGTTCTGTAGTGGTTTCGCTTACATGCTATTCGTCTTCATGTAACTCGCTTCATTATTCGTATTGTTTTTCAGTAGACCACTGTTCACCTTTAGGGTGTTCCTCGTTAGCTGTGTATGGTATTCCGCATGCTCTACAGGCGATGGTTCATTACCTTCAACCTCATGTTGTTTGTTAAATGGTTTAGTGTGTTCTGGTTTTCTTTCTTCGTTAATATCACCTGCTTTCTCAAGATGCTATTCCGATTTTGTTTCTTCATTTTCCTCAATTATACGTTCTGTAGTTCTTGTTTCATTACATTGGTACCCATTATGCTCTTTAGATGGTTCCTCACTGTTGATTTCAGAAACGTCTTCTTTTGTGTGTCCTTTGACATATTATTCGCTCATTTCTTCAGTGGAAGTTTGATCTAGTCCAACAATTTCGTTTGCTTCCTAAGTAGGATGTTCATTACCTCCGTCTGCCTTATGTTCTTCATTTATTTTCTCCTATCCTTCCTCGGTGTTCATTTTTTCTGAAGATATAGTTTCACGTTCTTGAAATTCTTCACTTTGTTCTAGCCTTTAAGTTGTATTTGTCGGTACAGTGCTCTTTACCTTCGCTTTCCACAGTAGCCTCTTCGTATTGTTCTTCAGTGGATTGTTCACCCTCACCCTCAATATGCTCTTCCAAGGTGTTTTGTTCTTCAGGAAGATTATTAGTATGTACGCATGTTCCTTAGGTGACGGTCTGGTATGATCGAACTTACCTTCTTCATTAATTGGTTAAGTATGTTCTAGTTATCCTTCTTCACGAGTTTTTCGTATTCTGTAATATGTTCTTTGGTGTTTGGTTCATAATCACTGTGACCTTTATGCTCCTATTTGGATATTTCGATTACTTGCTCTTGAATGTTTTCATTCTGTTTTCAAGGAGGATGCTGTATAGTATAGTTCACCTTCACCTTCCTTCCATCTCTCTCATTCTTCCATCTCTCTAATTCTCATTCTGATGATGTTTCTTTAAAGGTCGCATTTTCTATATGTTCTTCGTGGAAATGTTTCGTTTCTTCAAGTTGTATTTCTTCATATGTCTTGATAAGTTCTGTAGTGCTGGCTTACATTGGTCTTTTCGTTCATCTTCTTTGCCAGAGTGATCATATTGCTTTTCAGTGGACCACTTACCTTCATGGGACGACTATGCCTGAATAAAACTTTCAATTTTTTCAAAGTTTTGTAGATACAGTAGCTGGAATGAGAATTTTGTTAGTGCACATGGTTGGGTTAGCACATATTTTGTAAACGTACTATGATTTTTAAATAGCTTTGAAGTTTTTTCGTTGCTTTGTTAAGGAATGAGCACAGGGCTGAAGTAGGTGGCAAGGAAGAGTGACAGATCTCGAAGTCAAGGGACCCTAAGGCATGTACTATATAAAATGGTGGAAGTGTTTTGTGGCTAATAATTTCTTTACACTTTTATTTTATTTATCGAAGTTTAGAAAATTGTTCATTCATTTTCTCGACAACTAAGTTTAGATGTACGAGTTTCATTCAAGATAGTTAAATAGTTAATGAACGAATCTGTTTTAGATATTCTGATAGACCCTTAATATTTAAAATTCACCTGTAATACCTTGGGTATTAATTTCCTCGACAACTAGTCTAGATGCTATAGGTTTTCAATCTTTTTCAGTTGAATCAAATTGTATGAAAATACAAAATGGGAAAGCATGAAAAAAATTGCAATCGATAAACTTGTCAAAGTTATCAATATTATGAAAAATTTTAATATTGTCAAAAATTTAAAAAAGTCGAACTTGTAAAAGTGTCAAATTCTACTCGCATCTATACTTTTCTACTCCTTACACTTTTAAATAGGAATTATGCACAATAAAATTAAAAAATAAATATTTTGTATTTTGTCCACTTTTATAAAATTGTGCCATAGTTTTTTTGCTCTATTCTTTTATATTAGGCATTTGGGCTTCGTAATTTGACAATTGATTTTCAGGAAATTTTGTTTCATTATTAGCAATTTAGACATTGGACATTCTTAACATGCATGCAAAATTTTAGCAAAGTTGAAAAATTTGTTATTCTTTTCATTTTTTCATTGTAGAAAATTTTTTCGTTCGATTCTCTCATTTTGCCTTTTCTACACTTTTTCATTTTAATTTCTCCCTTTTTTCTTGGAGCATTTTTTCTTTTCGTGTACAAGCGTACTTGTACTGTTAAAAATATAGAAATATCCGAAAAGATATTTTCGTAATAGAAAACCTGAAAAAGAAATTTGTGAATTTTGTTATTTCCTATTTTGCATTTTATGGGATTGCTTTTGACATTTTTATTATTTCTGTATTTAATTTTAAGTGAGAAGTTTTTTAATTTTGTTTAATTAAGTTTGTATATTCATGCACATTATACAATTTTGATTGCGTTGTAATTTAAAAAAATCTTTTTTCTTTCTTTCAAAAATTCGCACTTTTAAAAAATTTTCGCGTTTTGTCTATTTCGATATTTTTTTAGCAATTGCAAGAATATTTTTCCTACTTGTATTAGACTTTTTTTAATTTGGTATATTTTTGGATTTTTACCCAATTTCTTCCATTAGTTACAATTATCAATACGTTCTTGTTTTAAATGAGCGGAATCATGTATCCACTTGGAGATTGTGGGTTAAATTATTCAACTTCCATAGCTGTAAATCTCAGCCCACTTAAACCTAGTTTGACGTTTCGTATATACTTTGACGACCTTATCACTGTGGAGGTATTTTGGTCGTTGAGCTACCATTATGCGAATGTATCATGAAGTTAACAAGACACTGTGCCTGTAGGATGTTCAATAAACTATATGTTACGAGCTTTCTTAGAAAAGTCATATATCACTCCGTATTACCCAAATATCAGGCATGTTTTAAGACAATTGCACACTAATGCCCTTTGTATTCTAAATAACGCATCGAGCTTTGTACTTTCTAATGCATATTGTGCTCGTTTTCAATTATTTATAAAAACTTATTTCGAATATTTATATTGGGTGGCTGCTCATATAATATTACAAATAAAATGCGCAGGTAAGAATAACATAAATTATGAGTTATGTTGACATTCCTCAAAATGTTTACTATACATATATTGTTTTGAGTGTGGATTGTTTGTTGTTTGTGATTAACTTTGTTCTATTAAATATTTTTTATTATTTCAGATTATGTTGGGTTGCGTTAGGTTGGTAAGTCTTTTTATTATATTATTATTTCGTATTCTATTTGTGAATTGTTTTTACCTGTTCCCATTTGTTTGTGCACTTCTTTTTTATTCCATTTCAATTTTTGCATTTTGACACGTAACAAAATCTTAATCCTTATTAACTTGTTTTAATTCGTTCCATGTTTATGTGGTTCAATTTTATTGTTAGCTTTATGTCGTTTTTATCGTTCGTTGTATTATGAAGAACCCGTATTAATGACCAATTGAAAATTAACTGAGTTTTCGAACGAATGGGTACCGTTCAAGCTAGATTTTGAAATGTGTCAGACTTGCATGTTTGGTTAATGATAATTGTGCACTCACAAATACCGACGTGTCGCTTAAGTTATTTCGGACGAAATATTCATTCAAGTAAAACTCTTTATCGCCCAACATCAGCAGTCATAACTCAGCGCTTTTAACGCACGTTTACGCGAACGCATAAATGTAATCGCAAGTTCCGTATAACTATGTGCACATTAAGCCGCGAGGAGAAAGAGCAATTTAAAAATTTAATTGTGGAGACACGCGCTGCGGTCAGAGTTCAAGCCGCAGGCGAGCGAAGCAACTTTGACAGCAAACACGATTATAAAAATAACGCATATAGTGTTTGGCCTATAACGCAATCGTTAAATATCGATGGATATTTGAGATAAAGCGGCGCGAGTTAATCAGGTGGACGGCTGGAGACTTAACAAGTTTTAACGCCGCAGATAAAAGAGGCACGTCATTTGAATTTTATTGCCGGACGTAAAATTAAACGCGACGTTACAAATAGCCCGTAAATATATGGACAATTGGGATGGACGCAAATATTCCATTTCGGAGCGGGCATCGACTATTTTACCTTGTGCCACTTACAGATTCGGCGGAGCACTTCCCGCAGCGAAAGTTGCGGCCGCAAAAATGGGATCAATTTCTTTCGGTAGTTTCGATAGTTTGGCCCTTGCGCTGTAGATGGCGGGACGATGCCAAAGTGACCGGCGAGTGGACACGCTCTCAGACGTACAAAAACCTGAATGAATTTAAAACGAGTTTGTAACCGCTTTTGTTTTACTTTATTGCACATATATATCATATCATTAATAACTATATTATTGTGACAGATTATATATTATTAACGTGATTTTCAGCGTTTGTATGGACAAGGATGTTTCGAGAGCGACGCAATCGATGTGTCATTTTTTCTGTCGGGTGTCGAGTGCTGCGAATCCAAACCAAAATTGTTCATTATCATTAAAACTCAATTTGCCGATTCAATTACGTAATCAAGATGTCTGCGATAGATTAATACGTTGCGTTTTCAACATTATTGCTGCGATTTATAATTAATTTAATTTAATTCAAATAAAGTAGAACATGTTATTTGAGATCGTATTTGATAATAAATACCGTTGCGCCGTCAACAATTATTTGTTGATACAAATGATGTCACAAATTTACTCATATTGGTTTTGTGGTTTTATTGGTTATCATGGTTTCTTAGAGTTTAATTGCAGGAGGATCACTTTCAATTTTTTTTTCAATTTCTTTGTCAGTGCAGTTGTATGTTGACAAATGTGTGGCTCGGCTCTAATTACGGATTATTCGGTTATCTGATCATAACCAACAAAATATTTTACGTAGCCAGTTGTTAATCGTACAAATTGTTATATTCATATGTATGACATATACATATATAGTGCAATGAGTGTGTATTTATTATCGATACACATAAAGCCTTACAACGTTATTCTTTTACTTAATTACTTTTAAGGAAAAATTTATCCAGGTAATTTTTTATAAGTAAACCTGCTCTTATCAAATTAATTAATTTAAATTAAAATCACATCTCTGTCATAAACATATTCAATAATTGCTGTAGATATTGCGTAAATTGGTTTCAGTAAACACAGTGATCCTTCCTACGTTATTATAATAAACTACAAATTGTATTTTTATTTCAAGGCTATGAACAAAAATACAATCACACAACTATCACGCAAAGTAAATTTTAAAGAAACTATCTTAAACAGTCAAGGTTATCAAAGAATGTCTAGTTTGTTACTAACTTAATTACATTGATTAAAAATCAAGTATGGTTTAAATTATTAAAAGTGTGCGTAATAGGTTCACACTGGTGTAGTCTCGACTGAGATGTCTATAAGTAATTTTTGGAATCGATATCGTTTCCCCTTTCTTGCAAATATATTTAAATATTTTACTTTGTTTCCATTCAAATTTTAGAAGAGCTTTGAATGGGGTGCACATCATAATCTTGTTAATATATTAGTGTTATTTGAGGTTTTTTATGTCGTATGAAAACAAATTCATACCCGTCGCATTAAAAGCTTTCTAATCAGTATGCATCTACTTTAAGTGGCACTGAAGTAGTACCCCTCCATTTCATCCAGCTGCAAAACGCTCTGCTCAAAATTCGAATAGGTTTTAAAATTTATAACCTATCTAATCTCATACATTATGAATCAATCAAACAAAATTTTGACTTAACTAACAAAGTTATAATCACTTTAATGTGTCCACATTTCAATAATTGTGTTGCTCCGTGTTTTTGTGCCATTTGCATGGCTTGCTGGTATTGCGCTAATTTTTGATATTTTGTTTTCATGATTGAAAATAGATTAAAGCCCGGTTTCACAATCGATTGTCAAATGGTGAATTAGTTAACAAGCCTTTAAAGACTCCTTATTGTTTGTGAAATACAAATTTTATCGGTTCGTCAATGTAATCAATCGTCAAAAATTTGATGATTGATTAAGGACTCGTTAACGAATCGTCAAACTTCTGACGATTCGTTAACAAGCTGTTAACGACCGATTAGCGTTTGTGAAACCGGGCATAAGAGTACAAACAAGTATAAATGGAGACAAAAAAACATTATGCAGGATCGATCAACCAACAAATATATGAAATCGAAGAACTCAGCCAACGAAAATTCTTGGACGTGTTATTATTTTTGGCGTCCACCTTTGAGAAAAACTCTATTCAATTGAGTGTTTCAATTTGTTGATGTAACACCAACAAACATTGAACCGTCCATAGGATTTACTCCAGAATACTTTATTATGATTAAATTAACGACACGTAGATCTTATGGTATTATTTCATAGGTTTTCTGTCCGTCATTCTTTCAATCTAAAATAATTGGTATAATTGGTATGAATTTTAAACAAGGAATCAGAATCTTTGTACTGTACGATCCCATGAAGGTATATCAGGTTATCAAGTTGCCATTATTTAATGTGGTCATCAACTTATTTATGCTCATCTGTAGGTAGTCGGGGAAAGATTATGGTGGCCTCTTAATATTCCAGGCGACTGGATTCTCGTTAAGGGTTTCTGAAGATGATTTCTTTAAACTTTGTCATATCAAGGTGAAGCTACATGACGCTAATTTATTGCCCAGAAAAATACAGGCAATTAAAATTCAATTATTCAAATAGAAATATTGGTTTGAATTTCAACATACATCTTATAAATTGTTATTCCTTACCGTTTAAGACGGTTTGAACGAAGTAAATGATAAATAACTTAAACGCTGTAAAATGTCAATCAGATACGTATATGAATGATATTAGCATTTATCAGTGCCAAATAGTTTTCATGGCAAAGCATTTACTTTCACAATGAGAAACAGATTACTGCACCCAAACTAAAGTATTTCACTTGGAGTTGCATCTATTACCTCATTTTGTCACTATCTATTAGTTTATTTTCAAAGATATTCCACACTCCCTCCTTATCAATCATATCAAACGCCAGATATACATTTTCATCCCGTGGTTGTGTCTTCTCTATAATTTGTTGTATAGGAAATACTATATTCTCATGTGCAATATGTGCTGGTCTAAAATTACTATTTTCGTTGTGAATGTGTCTTTCTATAATTTACCACAGTTTACTTTCCATTATTATCACGTCCATCTTTATGGTATTGCGTGGCAATGAGATACCCCTATGGTTATTACAGTTTCTTTAATCTCCTGTTTTATATATGAGAAGGAACCACGTGCTACGTCTTTGGAGAGCATTTCCTTCTCATAAATTAAAAATAGCAAAAATTAAGCATTTCTTCTAGTCTTATGGTATATGATTAGCCCTGCATCCACTTTATCCAATCTTGCTACTATACCTATCTTTATCAAAAAAAAAAACCTTTATCGCATATTCACTTTCTAACATTTTTTTGTCATTCAACTTTAATATCTCCCTTCAGATACACATTTTTGTCCTTCAATCTCTTCGTACCTTTTCTTTTCAGTTGTATTATTTTTTCTTCATTCTGCTGTTCCGTTAACCTGCAGCAACCTGAAGCATCAATAAGAAAGAAGAAACGAAAATTGAATCTTGGCAAGTATTATCCTGTTAAATAAAAACCAAAATATTGGGTGAGAAAGATGAACAGGAAGATCCATGCACGGACATACAGGTCTGCGGATGACCAATAAATCACTGAGGAAGTGTTATATTTTGTAGAATAATAGATGTCAAAACGGAAATAATTATGTTTTTATAAATATAGTATAGATGAAGAGTAAACAAAAAATAAAATGGAAAACCTAAATAAATACTTAATAATAAAATAGAAACGTAGTAAGTGACAAAGGAAGAAATGGCAATTATGGCACGAACATCACTGATAACAGAAAAAAGATAAAAAACCGCGACCAACCCAACAAGTGTAATGCAGAAGAATGTGTTAAGACTTGATTATGACTTTTGTTTATTTCTATCAATTAGGTGTTTAGATGATTTAAATTGAAAACAATGTAAATTTTATCAAAATTAAGCGCTGTCGTCTGTTGATAGCAATTGCATCTTTTCAGCAAATGCTAAATATCCAGAATTTTTTTCAAGAGCACGCCATTAGTCATTTTCTATCTGAATTGACAAGACAAGATTACTATGCAGTAGGCAATATGTAGCTCTTATTGTTCTTACTGACTTGGAAGAACTGAATAGTTTTTTTTTGCTTATGACCTCTTCATTCTAATAAACTCAATAAAAGTATTTTCAGTCTTCCCATCTCAACATTATGTTCTGTCCAATGGTACTGATCAGCTATTCATCGTTTTTGACTTTTACCGTTTTAGCAGTAGGTTTTCTTCCTCATACAGCGTCTTGTAGAACAGTTTATAGTTTGCTTTGCTGTTTCCATCTAACTTTTCCTTAAATTATTCCCATACTCTTTGCTTAACCTACTTAACTATGTTATTTATTTTAGTTCTCTGCTACTGTACAATAATTTTCTTGGCGTTAGTGCTGCAAAATATACCATCCATAACTTTTTCTTTCCTTTTACCTCTTAATTTCTTCGCTTCACAAGTTCGTCTGTTCCACTTCAGTCCTTTGTTATTGATTTGCAAAATTCTGTGGCTGCTTTGGCCATGGTTTGCTTAAATTTCTCCCATCTATTTTGTACTTAATAATGTTTGCATACCTCCCCTTACTTAATTTGTAACATCTAATTTATATTTCATATTATCCGCATCAGGTTCTTTTTTGTTGTTTGCTTTTCCTGAGTAAATTACATAGTCTGTGATTGACCTCGTTGTACGTTGTGACACTTCTGTGTAATAAAAAAATGTATAACATGGCATCACGTATTGTCCTCCTTCGTTTCCAATTACTTCCTGCTATTTTTTGTAGTTATTTCCTACTCTTGAGTTAAATTCTCCAGTATAATCTTGTGTTATTTCCTGAAAATTATTTTCTTTCTTCCACTCTTGCGTCCCCATTATATGCATGTACAATAACAATTGTGATTATATCATTTTTCTTTCATTTACTTACCTTATTGACTATATCTTGTTTCTCTAAGCAGGCTACTCCTCCAAGCGCTTTTACGTTTTCTGATAATCCACCATCCTTTAAGAATAACCATTTTCCAAAACTTTCTTTCCTGTTTCCTTTCTGTTAGTTTCAGTAATGGCAAGGACGAATAATTTCCAATTTAAACCATTAACATTCTATGTTACCAGCGTCCACTTAACAGTCCTTTGTTGCTGTTTTTTCTTTTCTTTGTTGTGTTCCAATCTATTATTCCTCTTTTCCATTGCCTGCCTTAGTTCCACCAACTCAAATCTTTCGGTCACCTTGTTCCACATCCATATTTCTCCATGTATGACGACTACTTTTCATATTTCCCCATCAATATTGCTCATGATTCTCTGTTGACTTACATATTGTCTTATTTTCCTCTGTATGCCTGTTTCAGTACTACATAGTTAAATCATCACATTTGTAACTTTTCCTTGTTCCTCATTTGAAAATTCAAGAAAAAGAGGATATGTTTTCCTTGAATATTCCCAATTTTCATTTACATATACTCTTGATCAGGCGTTCCATTCCTGTGTAATTTTTAAGGTTCATTTTATTTCATCTTGGAGTTAATCTAGTAGGTACTAGGTATGTGAGTACCGTAATTATATTTTTCCTTCTGTCCTTCTTCAGAAAGTAGGACCAGTTGTTGCATTATTTCTTTGTTAAGAATCATCTCCTTATATCCATTCCCCACTTCTTTCATATCTGCGAAAAATAAATGTTTCGAAATGTTTTTTGAAGACGCTGCTACTCTTAGGGTAATGGAATACTACAAGTTCATTTTTTAGCATCTATAGCAACATTCCATAGGATGAAGATAGAAATCGTACTTAGAAAATGGTGATCGTATAACACTTTTTTGGTTTTTCATGATTCACTAGCCAAAGTAGAAACGGAGATGAATGAGTACATGCGAAGTAGTTTGTTGAGAATAACATTACATGTCCTGGTAGATACTTTTCAGTTCATTCACTTAAAAATATAATTACGATCCCCAAATTATATTTTCCGCACCTGTGATTGATTAACCAAAATAAACCATAAACATAAAGAAAAGTTGTAAAAATAACAAACTACTTTTTTGACGAACAAGATAAACCGTGTAGACAAAACCGAACCGTTGATATGTGCAAAAGGCATTAAACAAACAGAGCAATAAACGTGCATTGTGTTTCGTTTCGGCGCGCAGTCGTTTGAGACGTAACGCCGTTTTCACGTTTCTGGAATACGTATTTTTAATTAAACTCCAATTCATATTCAGCGTGTGCACTACATACAACTTTAGACAATGAGGAGATTTAAGTTTTGATGCCCAGATAAACGGAACCTTCTCGGAAACGGAGGAAAAAAAAGAACAGTAATGTAAAACACGTGATGCAACAGTCCCTAACATAATGAGTATTTTGTGTTGTTTTGTATCGCCAGCATCTTTATTATGCGGAGATGTAAAATTTAACGTACGGTTTTAATTCCGAAAAGCGGCGCACACGTGCCCGCAGTTCACGTATCTTTATTCCGCGTCAAATGCCGCCGGTTCTATTATGTTCGTGAATAAAACATAAAATATTAAATTCCAATAAGTGTATATGGGATTTTGTATTTGTGGATGAAATGTTTACATTAGCGAAGTGTAATTGGTTGGATGCAATTTGATTCTTCGTGTCCATAAAAATTTTCTTTATGATCTTATGTAACAGCAATTTTATTTTTGGTTTTTATTTTTGTGACAAACTATAAATGGTTTAATAAACTTCACATATACCTACACTTAACATTCTTACACACAAAATTTTAATGCGATATACTCAAGTAATTTCACACGTACCGAGCTTAAAATTATTATGGTGTATTTGGGGCCGAGTGGAATATCTATTGACTTTTAAGGCGACTGCATGCGATCACGTGTTTATATGATGAGCGTATCAAATAAATGATGCGCAAATTTGGAGGTAATTACTCAACCAATTAGACATGTTTAATAATTCAATTTTAATTATTATTTCGTGTAGGGAGTGTAAAATAAATTGATTGCGGTTATGGGTCACATATTGCCTATTATTTATTTTAATGGCGAACATATTAAAATAAATAATGGGCAGTGCGTGATTCAACAGTTTTGAATCATGCGCGATTTATTTTTTTCGATAAAATAATAATATGCACGAATTGTGTGAATTGTGACTGCACCGCACTTGGAAAATCTGCGTAATTAATTCGTGTTACGCTTATGACGAACGCTGCTGCACACGATAATTAAATTAAAATTCAGGCCTACACCTGTGCGCGACGCTACTCCTTAAATAACGAAGTGGAAAGGTACGTGTTTTACATATGCTCGGTTTTAATTGTCTAAATATGATAAGTGCTGTCCGGTAGTATGGACCTGGACATTTTAACGTGATATATGCATCTTTACCGGCGAGCGGCGCTTTGTTCAGACGTTCACCTGCATCATCTTCTTCTTTTGTATCTTATTCCTTTCTAATTGCCATCTCCGAGGTACGGTTGTTCACGTAACTGCGGGAATACTTGTTTTACGTTTAAATTAAGATTTTAGTGGCCGCGTCGCAGCGTGCAACGGACTTATGCAAAAAAAAATACAGACGGCATACTGAATAAATAAGTTAATGTCGTATCTTGTTTCCATATTAAAATTAAGTGGGACTTTTGGTTACATCGAGTTGCACACTGTTATTAATCAATGACACTGTTGAGTTTGTATGTAGTATTTAAGGGGGGATCCTGCTTTAGGAGGCTCAAAAAATCGATTTGTTTTTTATTGCTCAAATCTATGCCTAATATATCTAAGAATATGTATAAAAAGTTATAGCGGCTAATTCGCAATATTTTGAAAGATACAGCACTAAACACAGTGAGGTGTCGTGCAAAAAATGTACGAACGCATGAACGCTCGGACAAACGAAACGCGCGCCCCTCCCCGCTGTAACATAACACCGACTATGTACTGAAAAAAGTTCAATCGGTCGTTCGAAACAATAATATTTTGAGTTCGTAAGAGCTATAGTAGGATTATAACGAGATATTCCGTAAGTAATCGATAATTTACATTTTTCCTGATCGTAAACTTTAGAGCGCGTTTTCTCGAGTTTTCGTTTTTACGATTTTTCTAAACTGGTGGGCGTGATTGCGAGAAAACTAGACAAGCAATCAAAACGAAACAAAACTTTTCTTGGCTTCAGTAGCATTCTATTCTATTTGAACTAAACAGATTAATGAAAAAAAAATTCTAAACAACTCTTTTAGCAAGTTGAAATGATTTTCTCTTCCTGCAAAGAGCACATTTATTTTCAAACCTGCGAAAAATCTTGAATTTCAAAATTTTTGTTTTTTTTTTAGTTCACATAGAAGAAAATATATGAGAATTACCATTTTCTTTGGTTTTTTTTGCTTCAGACAAAAATTACGGGCTGCATCTTTCCCACCGATTGTAAATTGCAATTGAAAGGTGTTGCACAAATGTGCATAAAATCGGTTCCGTTTAAATATTTTTCTCTCGGCATATTTTTTTTTAATGCTCAAATATGCAATAAAATGCTCTAAAAAGTTCACTAGACTTGCTCATTTTTTTCTGCCCTAAAAAAATTCCCCCAAAAACCCTATTTTAAGGCCTCCTAAAGCAGGATCCCCCCTTAAGTTGACTATGAACGCTGGTTTATATTATTTCGTTATAGGGAAGATAGGGAAGAAAAGTCTACAATACATTTACGAGTAACTGCAGTAACGAAAATTATAAATTAACACATCAATAAGATTTTTAAATAATTGCTTACATGAGAAACCTCTATTTAGTATACATATTCTTTTACAAATTCATTGAAATCCATTTAGTATCAAAACACGTTTGAAATTAAAAACAGGACACGAGATACAATTCTAATTATTCACGAGCGATCCGTTGAATTATTCATTCACTTTGTAATTATTCGTGTCAATTTCTTTAAAATATTCGACTTATAAACGTAACTGCAACTGTTATTAAAATAGCACAGTTTACAGTAATTAAAACAGCTGCATGTAAAAATGCACCATGTAGTTTATTGGAAGTGTATTCGTGAGGCTAATGTATATTTTCCTTGGTCATTGACAATGCACTTATGCAAAATATTGCTCAACATAAACATGTGACAACCGATACTGTCTGCATATTTCAATTTTCTATGCTTTTTAAACTGTGTAATATATCCATGTCAGCAATGCACCATTTCTCTTACAAGTAACGACTTAATGGTAGAATAACTAATAAACGTATATATGCATGCGTGCATTGCTCTAACTATGGATACAGTTGGTTATCCAATAAGGTTAATTTAAATTACTATAACATAATAATATCGCATGCTGTAATAAATTACTGCATACAATTGTAATAGTGCAACTCATTATTTCTATTAACAGGTATAAATCTATGTGGTATTTTTTTCTAGTTGCGTATTATTATTGTTCTGCATTATTTTAACCACTGGATGAAATAATAGTTGTGCGAATGTGCATCTCGTTTTTACATAAGTAACGTTGATTACTGTTATTTATTTTGCATCTGGAACGTAATTGGTATCAATTATTTTATTTGCTAAACGTAACTCTGTGACTTTGTTGTCAAAACAAATACATGCAAGCTTAATGTAGTAAAGGCGACAATTAAATTAATTAAACGCCTAACATTTGTAGGAAATTTAAACTAAATGGTACTAAACAATGCCATGGTGACGTTTGGCTGTGTTCGATTAGTACCGGAATTTCAAACAGGACAAATTGGTATTATTTATTTCTTCGTAAATGACCACAGTGATCATTCATATTCAGTGTTTGGGCAATCATCGATGCATGTATTTGTGTATGCCGAACGATGTTAAACGATGATTTGTATTTAGGATTGCGTTCGAAGGCGAAATATCAATCCTGTTTTCATTTCCTCCAAAAAGTAAAAAAAAAAATGATGCATTGAATAGAATTGAAGCAAATTGTTCTATTTTCGGCATAAAAGTGTTTGTGTATGTCATAGACTTTGTAGCAGAAACTGAGTTAGAGGATTCCATGAACAGGATGAATACGGTAAGGAATATCTGGCTTACGAGTTAAAATTTAACGGGAATATATGAAAGCTACATTATTGCACAGAGGGTATGACATCACCCAACATATCATAATCCATCCAAACCTCAGGACAGTACAGAGCTGCTGAAACTCATACTTATGAAACAATGCTTTGATGTAGTGTACAATATGAATACCCGACGAATACAGTGAGAATGTTACGCACTCAGGAATACAGGTCGCTAAATAAAATAAAATTTAAATTAAATAAAAAGATGAAGCACATGAAGATGATCGTAAGATGGATGCACCAAATTCTCTAAATAAAGCTCTAGTCAAGGGGAGAGCACTCTTAGTGTCGATTACAAATATGATTAATCTTTGATACGAGGACAAGCTGATAAAAAAGATGCCTGACTATGAAGGACTTAAAATATAATAAAAGTCTTTGGTTGTTCTTTAATATCGCCTTGTGCATTTTACAATTAGCAATTAACGAAAAGGAATAATTCGTCCTTTGTCCCCTCAATTGCCTTTTCAAATTAATGTAAACAGGAATAACTCACAGGCTGCTAAGTCAGTGCACTGGCGCATTGTTATGCAAAAGCAGAATTCCATTTTTTAATTTCTTGAATTTCTCTGCATTTTTCCATTATGGCCTGTTGCAATTTCCATAAAATATCACCAATAGTTATCCTTCAGTGGTGTTATCGGCAAATAGTCTATTAGTAAAATATCCCAAAAAATTGTTGTCAACTCCTGATGCTTTCATAGTCATAGTGTTGAATACAAGTTTCATCGCCGCTTACAATTTACAAAAGCTCCAACAATTGTTGAGAAGTTTCAACTCGACTTTGTTTATCGAATGGAGTCGACATGCTCGGTACCCATCTGGCACGCACCTCTGACATGCCCAAATTATCGTGGATCGTCGTCCATACACGTTCCCTGCTCATTTGCAAACTTTCGGGTATCACATCGATTTAATAGATGAAAAAAACAGTAACTACGGCAACTTTATAGGCAATAGAAAAATTATTAAAAGAACAAAGAAGCAAAAAGCTCCGACGAAATTAATGTAAGTACATAAGGGCAGAAAACTAAGTGTCATAATGCACGTGGTAACAAAGCTAATACGAAGCACGAAGAGAGGGTTCTTCATGTTTGCTAATTCTCGAAAATTGGGCATCTGTAGTACTAGTACGGTAGCTTAACTGGACTTAGTATATAAGATACTGACTAAATCTACATATTTAAGCTTAGAAAATCGCACTGAAGGTAACACATAAAAATACCAATTTGGCTTAACCAGTCATATAGGACGACAACATGCATTTCATTGATTTTAGAAGAGCTTATGATTCCATAAACTGGGAAAAAATATGGAATTGGGAGATCTTAATGTTCCAAGGTAACTTCCCTTGGATGTTTGGAGAAAACGATATAAGAGAGTGCTGGTCGCAAATAACAATTGATAAAGTGAAAGAAATGTATGGAAACCCTACAATTAGTTGTGTGTTAAGAGCTCCAAGAATGAGATTGTTGGGACATGTGAAGGGAATAGGAAATAAATAAAGATATTTTCAATTTGCAATTGAAATGAACCTAACACGTACCAAGCCGAGGAAGGGTTCTGAAAGAGGTTATCGAAGACGTAAAGAAGAAGCTAGTCAAGTGGAGTAAGCAGCGCGGGATAGAAAACAATGGAAGAGAATAACCTTGCTATCTGCCTATAGGGCTACGTGAAGTCTTTCTATATGTATATAACTCGTGTAACTGCCGGATAGAATGCATGTGAAAGCGTTTTCACTACCATTGTTCCATAAAGATGTATTTTCCGGTGTTGCTGGGTCGTAGAAATAAACTTTCATAGTTCTTTTAGTGCAAACTTCCAAACAGTATTTAGTCTGTATACATATTCTCGGTTGACGTACCTCTTCATCTGCAGTGCATCCTTCACATGTTGAATTTCCTCGATTTTCTTACTAGCAGCACTAATTTATTTCCATTCTTGTGCAGCAATGTGGTGACTAGGGATCTTTTCTGTTGAGGGTGGTGATATAAGGATGCGCGCAAATATCGGTCTGTATGCGTTTTCTTGTATTACACTTCAAATCCCAATTCTCCACTGACGTTGCATTTTACTAATACGTCCAGAACGTTAAGCAGCCATTCTCTTCTCTCTCCATCGTGATGTTGATGATGATATGTTTTCCGTTGACGTGTTTCTTGAATGGGTGTAGTCTGTCCATATAGTGGGGCCCTATCACGAAAGTGTCGCTCACATAGTGGTATCCGCGTTTATGCATCTTATCACTAAAGCTGATGGCTTCTTTTTCGAAAGAAAAAAATGTTGGCGATGACTGGCCAGAGTGGTGATCCCATAGTTGCATCGTCCTTCTGTTAGTAGAAATCTCCATTCCATGAAAAGCAAGTGGTGGTTCAACATAATCTTGCCAGGTCAATTATATCCTCTTGAAATCCTTGTGGTATAAGGTTTCCTTCACTGACACGTGAGTGAATAGAGATTCCATGTCAAAACTTACTAGTATGTCTTCGATAGTTACTTGATGTTCATGTAATAATCTCCCCAAAATGTCCTTTACAAAACTGCTTGTCAAACCATTGTACTGTTGTAGTGTAGCAACATATCTGTCAAGTTCGTAAGTTGCAGATTCACAGGTGCTCATAATCGGTGGTAGAAGGTTTCAGTTTTGTGCATCGTGGGCAGTCTTGGAAGCTGAATATCTTATGACAGTAGACGTCGGTGTTCTTCCTTTGGTATGGTCGACTCCTTGATCGTTTCCTGGTTTGACTTTCGATCTTAGCTATTAGGTCGCTGCTTAATTTCATGTAGCGTTCGGGGACTAATAACGTGTTGATCTTCTCATGGTAGTAACAGTAATGATGACCAGGTCTATCCTGGCCATCATTACTGTTGTGTTTTTCTTAGCGGCTCGTGGCACGATGGTATCTTTTGTTTTGGCAGCATTAGGCATCGGATCCAATTAATAATTGAATAATAATTTGCTTTGATTATTTTAAGTAGTGAAGTTGCTCCTTGTAGTTCAAATTTATCCTTCTTATTATTCTTCTAATTATGTAGCCATGCAATAACCCCGTTGCATAAAGGGAGACTATGTGTTGTAAATGAGTATTGTGGGGTGAACGTGTCATGGAGGAAAGGCATACAATATATGTAATAGTTCACGACGAAATATAGAAGATGATGGAGAGGGCGAAGTTGTTGAAGTTGAAGCAAATTAAAGCTGATTCATCGTGCTGATGTACAAGTGGAACAAATGTATATTTGATCAAATATGCAGATTTGTATCACCGTTCTAATGAATGTAGTGAGATTGATTAGACAAATGAAGAACATGGAAGGCACAAGGCACACACGAGGGGGCCGAAAGAGGTTAATGTAAAAAAAATGCCGAGACAATGGAAGAGTTCACAGAGATAAAAAATATACATTAGAAGAATCTATTAGAAATATTTTCAATTTTCATTTTGTTGAATTTTAATCATAAAAATAAACTCACCGATTATCGGAAAAACCGTGCAGTCTACGACAACATATGAGTATATATTTGCCTCTAACCAGACTATAAAATTAAAATAACAATACAATTATTACTAAATTTAGGCAGTTGCGCAAAATACTCGCTAGCGGTTCTAAACATTGTGAATAATTGCATACAAAAGATGTGAATCACAAACATCCGCTGTAACATTAAAAAAGAAGTACCTTGATAACGACCGAGGGGCCAGGGAACCATTCACAAACTCGAGCGAGGCATGGTTATAATTGTTCATTATTTTACTTTACCGACGTCCCCGGTCGGTCACAATCACACAGAATACCCATACAAAGGTACAATTGTGTCGTCCATTTGCATTTATATTCTATTCAAGTGCGCGGAGCTGATAAACATCGCTAAAAGACAGTACGCGCTTTAGGAATTAACAAACTCCCCGGCCGCGGTGCTGACTCTCAAATATATGGAGCGCTGAAGCTCGGACGGAAATTAAGGCGCGCGATTCGCCGAACAGCTTTATTAAAATTGTGAGCAGAAGACACTAAACCAGATTTGAATAGATGTTACTTGTTTTATGGCCGAACACGTGTCCCGGTGCAGTTATGATATTGTGACTCTTTATATTTTACTGTGCCTGTGATTATTCCGTGCCTCCCATGGCCTGTTATCATGTAAAACTGCCGAAATTAACATTCCTGCGTCATCAGCTGGAGGTACTGAACGGAAGGACGCGACCGTACTATTACGCGTATAATCGCCGAGTTATGCCCAACTGTCGGAACGTTTACAATTCAACTTTAACGTGAAATGATCGTATTTAAAAGGCTCAGCCGCGTAAGATTACATACGACAATGCAACGGCGACTTTTTCGTTATTGTTTCCTGACAAATTGCCCGTATGCTGATGTGCACGTTAACAATTATATCCGACGAGATAAGTAGTGTGTTTAGCGTTCACGTCATAAATGCAGTTTCGCGTAATTAAATTCGCAGGAATGTAGCAATTACGCTGATATTTTTGAAACTGCGATGCTTTATTTGCGCCAGGAGAGCTATGATTTTGAAATTAGTTTAATAATGGCGAGAGGGTTAATATAAGCAGCGGAGCAAGCAGCGATATTAAAAAGCGATAAGGCTCAAATTGCACGTCTGATCCCAGTTAATTTGAGCTCTATGCATTTGCAAGTCTGATGAAAGAATCCATACACTACACGTTCGCAATCCGGTATCATTTATAACAACGTCTAAATTAAATATTCTAGAGCGCTGCGAAAATATGTTTACAAAAATATATTTAAAACGATTCGTATCAACTACGACAGAATATAATGTATAAAATTACTATGTAGATGTTAATCATGCAAAATATGCCGTGAACATTACTTGTTGAATGTATAAAAATAGTTTAAAGTCTTTGATGTTGTCGATTTGTTATTCACAAGAGCTAGTCAGCAAAAGACTGCCAAACCCAAAAAAAAATCATAATTATCAAAACTATCTGAGTTTGCAGCTTTGGTCGATCTATTTTCGGTGCATGTTGGCACATAATTGTCTTCTCCTCCATCCTCCAGCAAACCAAGTCGATAATTGGTTATATGGGTTACGTATTCCAAAAGTTTTTTCTTTACTTGTTCAGTTTTAATATTAATCCTATATCTGTGAAATTGGCCTGATCTTCATAATCAATTCTTTGATTTCTTCATCACCGGTCATTTCGAATGGCTGGTGATAATCAGCTCGATCAGTCGCTCTTCACCAAATCTCATTTCCTACTAATATAATGCCTTCGTTAGAAAATTTCCAAATTAATAAAAATTCGTTGAAAGTATATTGTGTGAGATGTTAAGAAAGTGTAGTGACAATTCGAAATGTGCTAATGGTAGGGTAATGGTGCACCCGATGTGTTACTGCGCATCGTACGTAATGCACTTTTTAGACTTTTTAATTGATTAATTTAACGAATTTGCAATTACTCTTGCTACATTGAAGCATCAGATAAGAAGTGCGGCACAAATGATTGGCAAAAATTTTATTGTATTGAAAAGTCACGTTCTCTTGTTATAACTATAACATTTAATCGATTAAGTTCGTCGATTTAATTTGCAATTTTCTCTCGAATTGTCAATCGATTGACAGAGATAAGCTATGCAGATTTCGCGGCATAAACACACGCATACTTTAAACATTACCTCGCGATTTGTTCTCGGACGGGGGAGATGCTACATCCTTGCGAAATATGCACGCTATGCAGTAAAATGATAAATCAAAGAGTTGTATACAATCTGATGACAGTGTGTAAGCATTGTAGTAGACAAACCGATGGTGGTGCACGCGAGACCGCAGCTCGGCGCTCTATCGGAACCAAGAAATCAAATTATTCAGTTAGACTGTCGTCTGCATATGAATAATTTAAATAAAGCTTAATCACTCCCACACCTTGGCGGTCGTGAGGAACTGGTCGTGACACAAGTAGGCTCCGATGTGGTTCTTTCTCCGTCGCTGCATAACCTTCATAAACCACACATGACCAGTTTATAGGACGGCGTTAAGGCGCATAATTCGAGATTATCAATTGAGCGTAATTAAAGCCGTTAAGTTTCGAAGTTTTTGATACTGCGTGGCCGTCACGGTTGCGTAATTAAAATATCGGTGATTAATTCTCAAAAATTATTTGAAAGCGCAAAGGGCAATAAATTTACTGTCCCCGTATAACTTATCTAGCTCCGTGGATGTTCATAAGTTATCGGTTTAAGCGACTGACTAGGAGAGTCTATCACTTCATAATCAATGCTTTATTTCGTGTAGAATGTTTGTTTAATAAATGAATTATGTCCACATATAATCACGAATACAATTTATCGAAATTAAAATGAACGACGTACAGTAGATAATCACATCAGATTTTAAAATTATTTTAAGAACTATAGAAATACGAGGGCAAAGTCATAAATACCTAGCCTTGGCATTTGACATTATTGCTAATATTTACACCTATTTACGTTTACATATTATATATAATGAGATAAATCCCAAAACACTCCACAGCGTATTTTGTTAATTTCTAACATTTTATAATTTCCTGCAATCACTCTTTTCTGACGCAAAACAAGAGGAAGGCAAAAATTGAAAATGTTGGAAAAAATAATTAAAACATATTTTGCTACTGTTTCCTGGTCGTTCATAATGCATGTGCCAATCAACAATAATACCAACGGTTCTATCTGGAAGAGAGTTCTAAATTGTGCCAAGACGAAAGATATCAACGTTATATACGAGTATATGGGAATGACTCGCTGAGAAGTACATATTAAGGAACATAGGATGATCACTATTGAGAAGAAAAAATAAAGTGTTGGAGGAGAGCTCTGGACAGAGGCAAGACAAGAGCAAACAACGATGCATATATGGGAATGGAAGTCGATCAGAAGGACATATGGTGGAACAAAGGAATATGAGTAGTAAATGAGGGGGAGAAATAAAATTGCGAATATCAATGGGCAAAAAAAATGCACGCACTAAGATATGGATGCAGCAGGAAAGAGAACCAAAAATCGTAGTGTCGTAGTGAAAAGGAAGCAGGATAACAGAAGAAGGAGAGGCCACGTAAACGACGACTTGAAAATGATGAGCGTGAAGGAATGAAGGACAGAGGCGAAGAACATGAAAGAGTAGATAACCTGCTGAAATACAACAACAAAATAGAAACATTGGGCAGCTTTGGCATTCTACTGTGAAAATTTTTTTATCTCGCGGATGACATAGTATTATTGGCTGAGACGGAGAAGGGGTTAAATGAAATGGCTAAAAAGTTAAACGGGTTCACGGACAGAAGAGAGTTGGAGCTTAACACAAGGAAAACAAAGATAATGGTGTTTAAAAAAGGGGAGGAAAGAGGAAGAAAATAAACGTGACATGGAAAGGAGATATAATATAACAGGCGAAGGAATGGATGTATCTAGGATATGTAATGACAGAAAACAACAGTGGAGAAGGAGAGATGATACACGCATGCAGAAAGGCGCAGAGAGCGGAGGAAGGATTGAGGAAGAATCTGTGGGGAAAAAGGAGTGGGAATTTCCATGAAACCATGAGAGTATGGAACATTTGCATAAAGGGCATTTTGATGTACGGAGTGGAAGTGTAGGGTTGGAAAGCCTACACCCAGGACAAATAATGTCACTGAACTTGGAGAGATCAATGCCAGACTATATAGTCAGACAGGAGACAGCGAGTAAAAGGTTGGGTGTAGAGGCAGGGAAAAGGGCAATAAGGTATGAGGTGATAGCGATGTGGGATAGAGCAGACCCTTATTAAGAAGGTATGGGAGGAGCTAAGGAAACGGGGAGCAAGAGAAGTGATCTATCAAAATGGGACGGATGTAGAGTAAAAATGTTTGAAAAGGCAGGATTATCAATAGAAGAGGCAGAAAGGAGAAGAAGTGGAGTTTGAAGCTGTTAGAAGCAACGGAAAGGGTCAGAAAAATAGGAATGCAATGTACACCATAAAAATATGTAATAATAAAAGTAGATGGTAGGATACCAAGATACTTAAGGGAATAAAACTGAAAGAAGACGAAAAGAAAGAAGTACATGATCGGGGAAGAAATATAGGAGCAAGAGCAGAGAGGTCATAAAACGACCAAACAGAATAACTTAGCTTTGACAAAGGATAACAAAGTATAACACGCTAACAAGGAATAATGAAAATGTTAATTTACATCTCCTGTTAGAAAGCCAAAATTTCCAAATTTTTTGAAATAGTCAAAGAAATCCTCTTGATACTTATGCGTATTTGAACACATTCAAGTCAAGGTGAATTTTTGAGAGACTATGATGCCCCTATTAAAGATAGTAGGTCCCAGCTTAATGCATGCGTGCATATGAAGTTGTGTAGTTGTTTGATTGCAAGACAAATGCTATTCATTAGTCGCCACACTTTATAATAACCAATGTCCCCACGACTAGTTATTACATTACATTTTGAACCTTCCATTAGAACCAACCAGTCGACAATATCCATATATCCATGCACCGTAATTACAAATTCCTCGTTTCTTCGACAAATATCCCTGTAACCGTTGGTTACATTCCCTCTCTCTCCGTAACCTAACCACCCTCCATCTTGAAAACATTTTTCTTCATATTTACTTTGATAACTGTGTTCTTCTTGTTCTTCTATTCAAAATCTTCAGTTCAATGCTCAGCTTGAAAGCAACCGTAATCATTCTTCACTGTGATTCCTTGGTAAATATTTACTTTCATATATCAGTTCACTCATTGGTAGTTTTTAAGTTCCTTCTCCCGTTTAGTAATATTATTTGCAGCAAATTTCTCCACCCGTTCATCCAAGTTATTCCACATTAATTTTGCAAATTTTTATTTCTCATCAAGTACATCAATTGGATATTGAACCCTCCCAAAGAAACTAGCCCATCACTGCCCTTTTCTTGAATTACTCATTTTAAATATTCAACTTTTTCTAATTTCTTCTCCAACGTTTTTCACCATTAATATCAATTGAAATATTTTTCTTAGTAGTTGAGGTTATTTCGCTGTCTTTTCAACTTTTCATCAAAATTAACAGATTTTGAAATTAACAAATTTCAATTTAATTCTAACTGTTGCTTATTGAAACGAAAAATTAAGCAAATTACAATAAAGGGCATCTGTTTGGCCTTTGAGCTGATCATAAACCGAACTATGTATTTAATTTACTAAAACAAGTTTACAAAAAAAATTATAACTACTCACAATAAATTATAATACAGTTTTATTGTTAGGCGTACGTTCGAAATTTAAATATGAAATATTATCTCAAATTAAAGTTAATGCAATCGAACAACAATTCACGAGAGACGATTACAGATTGCCTTTGTCATACGTCAGGCTACACCTCAGTCATTTACATTCTTAATGATAATTAATTATGCTTAAGTGTCGGTGGGTCAGCGAACCTCCACGAAGTTGGCCATTAATTTGTTATCTGCGCAATTGACAGTTGACGTCAAGAGCTGTGATTGTTAATAAACTGTAACTATAACGACGGTAGTTAGTTAATACGAGAGTGTTAGTGACCCCTTAAATATACTTAGCACTGATTGCTCGTTTAAACGATTGGATAATAAGTTATTTGGCAGATTCGAACGCAGCATTAATGTTAATAATTATAATTTATTTCAATGAACGGACAAACAAGGTTTCCGTCTCATTTTATTTCAGCGCAAATGTTTACCATGGGCGACCGTTTCACCGCTTAATTTATTGTTGTTCTCGGCCAGAAGTGATTGTAAATTGCGTCAAAGTATTTAGTAAATCGTTGTATTTTTATGGCTGTGGGACCACCGAAGGCGACCATTTAAAATAATAGTTATAAAAGTGCGTGAAGTGTCGGGTGCGTTATAAAATAAACATTAAATAAATTTAGTAACTTGATATCTCTATTTTAATGGATTTTATAATCGAAACACTACAAAAGGCTCATATCTACCGGACGGTGCAGTTAAGTCTTGATAGGCAAATAATTATGACAAGTAGAGAGTGCGATTTTTTGAAAATCGTGTATTGCATTTGTGCGAGGAAATGTTATGTGTGTTGGAGCTTCTTGAAAGTGGGAATATATTTGTGAAATTGCCCAAAAATCCAAGTTGAAATGCAACGATTAATAATTAAAATGTTGGTAAAAGATGTACCATAGGGGCAACACTGCGCCCACTTTTTTTCTGGTGATAGTTTATGAGGCAAGTCATCAAAACTCGACGAGATCCACCAGGAATATATGTATGTGGGTATAGTTGGTAGACAGATTTAGATGTTGATATATGTTGATTTAGGTTCCAGAATTACCGATAGGTCACATTGGTGTATCAGGTTTCGATACCTTTTTTGGTTATTATAGTACTTTGGAGAAATAATTCGGCTCATATGTATGGTGATAGCTCAAAAAAATATTTTATTAGGAATGTGATTAATAAAGTTGCTATAATATCAAATTTACTAAAGTACAAGTCAGTTTCGAGCGTTCGCTACCGCTCCCGCAACCGTGACCGTGACATTGTTTGGGCAATTTATCAACATAAGCAAGTCTAGTGCGGCCTGTTACAGATTTTTAAGTTGTGTTATTTTTTACTCGTTTTTTAGTCATCGCTTTCGTCATCAAAACTAACCCAACTTGCCCGAAATTTATTTTTCAATGTTGCGCTTTTTTTATCTCACCTTCATTTTCTTGCATTTCATTTTGTTGTTCCGTGTTTTTTGCGTTTCTTGTACTTTCGGTGTGAGCTCCGAATCGTTATAAATCTATCTCTAGGTAGCTGGCATTCCCTTCCATAAACCGCATCCGGTTTATACAATAGAATAATTGATTGCACGTCACATTTTAATTGGAGCTAGTTGTTACGTTAGTGTGTTAGTGTAATGTAATAGTAATGTTTGTCATATGGCATTAGTCGATTTTATGCACTTGGACCATGTGCCTTAATATCTCTATAGGAATTCATTGTGGCTGTTTACTGTTTTTTTACAGTATTTTTTTAATCGATCCACAAGTATATTAACATAGCTGATCTGAGGATTGATTGAGGATCAATGACGGGTTTTCACCACGAAAACCTGTCTTGTAGCGATCATTTACTTTTTGATTATATTTTCATGTTGCATTTTAGGATTGATCATTGGTGAATTATAGATTTTTCATTATGAAAACCTCTCTATTGTGGACCATGAGTATTATAACCCATTTGTTATATATTGGTCGCATTACCCCTAAGCTCCAGTTTTCTGGGGTGTTTCTATAATATCAAATTATGTACCTACATACTTTCTAGCAAAATTTTCCAATATTTTCACAGTTACATTGTTATATCCTGGAGCCTTAATATTAGGTAAGCGTTCGTAGTTGATACCATGTTATAAGCTTCGTCCCTTATCCTTGTTGAACTTTTTATCTTGAACTTTTTATCATTTATCTTTGCCCCTTCCTCTCATCCATTTTTTCTTCTGCAGTTATTTGCAGAATAATTTTGACTTGCCCTCACTGCTCCTCTACTTTTCTATATTTTTGCTATACCTGACCCAAACCAATGCAAGACAATCTAATAGGAATAGGTCCATGAAGTTATGTGTCCATGTCAACTGCTTCAAAACATGCTCCTAGACATAGTAACATTAATGTTCTTTTTCCTGTTTACCTGATACGATGCAGTGCTAGTAGAACCATAATTTGCACGTTTTTAGCATTTATATTTTACATTTAACAGCTGTTCATAATTGCGTATACACACATTATTATTTGTAATACTCCAAGAACGGTAATATGTAATTACTTAATTATTTATGAACGAGTGTTGCTAAGTAGGCCTAAGGCATCGAGCTGTTGCCACCGAGATATAATTATTAAAACCAACCCAACCCTATCCCACCAAATAAAACTCAACCCAACCCAATCGTAAAGGAGCATTTCTTCCTTCTTCATTATTATTAGTTATTCTTGTAATAATATAAAAAATAATAGTAATTTCTGAAAATTCATAGTAGCACACGACCCAATTACAACAACGATTTACAATTAAAGATAACGGTGTGCGACTGGCGAAAATAAAATACATAATCGTGCTGACATTTCGAATGAAGTACTCAGCTCAATTATTTTGACGTTGGTTAGTTATTCAATGAATCCATTGGAAGTAGAAGAAAATAATTAAATTTGATAGGTAATATGAAAAATAATAACAACTTATCAACGTAACGTTTTTAAGTCAAATTCATGTAACGAAAAAAACATTTCACACACGATAAAATTTGATGTTTCATTAAGGTTCTAGTTGACTTATTGTACATTTTATTAAAAATTTCCGGTTCGCACCATTGTGAATTTTGCAAAGCAACGAACAAGCTGAAGTAAGTTAAACGTAATTAAAATATCGTAAAAAGTGCAGAGAATATGTTTGTGCATATTTGGAATCGGCGTAATGACATTTTGTGTACATAAATTTGCTGAGTTAATGTTAAAGTTGGGTATTACATAGAAGCCTATAGAAAAAATTTGTTGCGGTTGGGTGGGATTGGGTCGGACACATCCAAAAATGCTTGGACTATTAACCGTGTAATGTTTTTTGGTTGGTTGAATAATTATTAGAACAAGAAATGCCATTCATAATCAACCTTATCTGTTAATTCCTTATATTAGCCTCAATTATTTCTCATAAAGAAATAATAAATTTTCACAAAATTGCTTTACACTTCTTCTTACACACCCTATAGTGTAGTATCAGATCTATTGTTTCGAAAACTTTCATCTTAACTGCTAAAAAATTTACAGATTTACATAAATATTTTTCAATGCAGGAAACTCTTCGATATTAAGTATAGTCCTGGGACAATTTATGCGATCGCTGCGATTGAACTGATTGTCGATTGGTGCAAAGGTAAACAAATTCAATTTTTGGATTGTTGTGTGATCCTTTCGATTGTTTATTTACAGATAAAACGCTTGATCGAAAAACAGGAAATCGCGTTCCGCGTATTTTTCCTATAGATCAATCTCCTCGTATCAGGAATGTCAAATGTGCACCAAAATATCACGAAATTGATTTTATTTTATTAATAAAGGTAATAAAAATTGAATAAAACAATAGGCACCCACTCATCGGCCGCACAGGTGCGCTGCAAGCGGCCCGTAGGTGTACTAAATAGTCTTGCTTGGATTCAAATCCGATATTTTTTATTTTGTCTTGATCCTCATTGTGTCAGGACATTAGCTTTAGATGCTATCGGTATCTTGTGGGTTTGATATTAATTTAATGCTTAGCCCGTGCTGCTCTTCACAATCCGAGAAGAATTGTTACTTAAACAATACACCGCGAGGAATGTTGTCTTATTTTCAGTAAATAATTTTCCCCGCCGGAACGTTATTAAAACGTCCGCCGACGTGTTAATTCGAAATCGGACGGAATGAGAAACTCGCGGGGGGCCGCAAGCGTGTTCCGGTATGCGGTCGGTCGAATTGAAAATTTCGAATTAAATATCCCATAATGGTTTTCAATATAATATTCGGGCCGATGCGTTGCGGTGACCGTTTGAAAATTGCAATTTCGTTTCAAGATCAAAGTTGCTTCCGCCCCGGTGGACACTTTGTCCGCAGCTTGACAGTTCGCGCTACCCTCTGGCTGCGGTGCATTCCATCGCAGCAGACTCTCATCGAATTATTCCTCGAATAAGTACATTCAATCGTATAATCTAGATGGGGACGATCGGGTCGAGAGCGATTCTTTCGAGCAAAATCGCCACCTCGCCGGCGAAGATTTTTAAACAACTTAACGAATATTAAATTCAAAACAACCGCTCCGTAGATATCTCGCACCGAACTCGATACTCCTAAATCTAATAACTCGAAGATACAAGTATAACTACTTTGCCAATTTTCTTAACTACCCTATTTTCTTAATACACATCTTGCGTCACTCTCGACCGCCAGCGTCGCCGATTTCGCCTCTTCGTCGCATCTGCACTAATATCTTATACTTATAACATTCTTAATAAGTGAAGTTTTTCGCATTTCTCTTTGACTTATGCCGCTCTTCTTTCTGTTTTCTTTCATCGGAGTAGTTGGAAAAACACGAGTACCAACTTCGTTAAAACTAATTGCGTCCAGAAAACTAATTCGCCTGTGTTGTGTGCATGTGCGTCTGCGAGTTTAACTGCATCTGTGGCAACTGCATTCATTATTTGTATACGAACGAAATGAATCATTTTTAATTTTGCGTTTTATCATCATTTTTATTAAACAAATTTGGATAAGTTTCGTTAAATTTTGTGCATTGTATGTTTTCGACGAAAATATTTTATTTATCTCAAATAAAAGAAAACCACACCTCGCGAAATGACTACACGTAAGTACGGGATTCCGCATTAATGCCAAGTTGCCATTAAAAGGATGATAACGAGGCCTTATTTCAATGATTGTCAAGCCCAGGGGATGTTATCTATCTGTTTCTTAAGTCTCCCCGCACGAACGTCGTTATCACAAATTTAACTCGAGTGTTTATGACAAAAACAAAAATCTTTTTTGTATATAAATTTATTTTCGTGGACAAGTTTCCTTATGCGATGAAGCACTTAATAATAACATTTTAATGCTTCATTTTTGTATCCATATGTGGTGGATTCTCTCATAGGAAAATTTCTGTATTTTTAGTTTTCGCTTAGCTGGTTAGAATAATTTATTTGTTTGTGAACTGGAACAAAACAGGCAATTATTCCAAATTAGAACAACTAGAAAATTTCGTTTGTTATTGCAAAAAATATGAGATTTGTTAAGTAACATTAACATGTAAATCATAGTTATGTAATTACATATATCGTGTAAACAAAACTCGAATGATTCACTAATTGTTGGGTATTTCTATATAAATCATTTATAGATGTTGTACATAATGAATCGAAGTCAATTTGCAGTAAAATTTTATTTTCAAGTACAAAAAATCGGACAATTGCAATCAACGACGTTACTTAGAAAATTGTACGAGAAACAATTAGTAACAGAATAACATACATGAATCTGTTTAAATTCTACGTTCAGACGTTTTGTTAATAAAATAGGGTACGTACATTAATCACACTTGAGATATATGTTGTTCGTCAGCACGTATTTGAACGTCCGGGCAGGTGTGGGTACTCAACACGTAAGAAGTTTCACTTGGTTGAAGTTTTAGTCAAATGAGACAGGAAATAATTTCTAGCAAAAAAAACAATAAACTTTTCCAAGCCCGGTTGCAATTTTTAAGCGATTTTCCTTCTATCTCAATTTGAATATTTCATCAGAATCCTAAAACGGACTTATGTTGACGTCACATATGTAAAGATAACTAATGGTGTGTAGGGTTAAAGGATTAAAGTTATTATTGACAATTTTTTAGAAGAATATTTCAATTAGAAAGTAGGTTTAATTACTTGAAAGCAATTAATTTAAAATTGTATTTTAAACATGGATTAGATTTTTAATTGAGTTGCATAATTAATTATTTTTTATGTGAGTTTCAAAATGAAAAATAATGCCCAATGAATATCTCAACTGATTCCAATTTAAACAAAATTTCAATAATTGGTATAGTAGTGTTTCTTTGTTGTGAATTAAATAATGTGTGTTTCTGGACAGTTATGCCCGAGAATACTTGAATATTTAAATTTAAAATAAAAAATTCGCATTTAAAACTTAGCCAATAAAAATTAAAACGTCATTAATAAACATAATTTTTTTACAATTTTTTTTTTAAAAAATCACCGAATGTCATGTCTGTTCTGCTAGTAAAAATAAATGATATGTTTCTGTTGGAGAAAAAAAGGTTCAAAATTTTATTTGACTAAATTCGTTTATAAAATTAAGGGCCTGGATAATGGACCTTATTAAGGAATACGGTTATATATGAATAAGGGCACGCGAAACCATCCGAAGGCGTATGTATATACATCTACATGAGCGAGAACATTTAAATCGATGTAGAGGGAATATTGTAAGAGCTCTACTGCGCCATTTCTCCTCCACTTACAATGTGAAATATGTACCGGTCAGCAAAAAAAAAAAAACAATAAAGATGGACGAATGGAAACTTTATCAGCGTTCAACTTGCATAGTGATGTATCGCGTTAAATACAATTCTATTAATTTTTATAATAATATTAGTCGGCCATGTGTAAAAGTTCCCCAATCATTTATTGCGAATTCCAAATGTAAATGTAAATTTATTTCAACCCAATTTATTATAATAGAGCTTACTAGCACTGGATACTTTTATATCATTTAATTCATTTAATAAAACTTTTGCCGATGCATTCGGTTATTTTGATTAAAAATTAACGTGCATTCAAAATATTTTATTAAACACTTTGAAACAATTTTCTATTGTTAAAGTTATGTGTGTATTGTACATAGCAAATATATTTTCCATTAATTCCTTTACTATGGAATATTTTAGTATAAACTTTTCATCTAACTATCTCAATTATTTTATGACTATTAATAGCACATTTTTGTTTGCGATTAATTGTTTATAAAACATTTGTAAACATTTTAAATAATCGTAAAAAATACTAGGTGAAACGTGTATTTAGAATTTGGAGTCAAACTGTAATTTGGCAATATAAATTATGTTAGATGAAATGTACGTTGTTACAGTATGCTGTTGTCTTGAGATAAATTTGTTCAATATGAATATCTGAGGCTACAAACTATGTGCAGGTCATATTCGAACTTGGGACTAAGGTTACGTGTTCGGATGCTCTCGCACGCCTTTGTTGATTCTCTTTTGCAATATTGATTTAAATACATATTTTAGACAATCGAAAAATTTGTTCGTGTAACTTTACGCAGCGTCAACACTCAATTAAATAAAATAGACAAGAAGAAAAATCAAAAATTCTTAATACCACAGAAGCAATTTTACTAACACCTATATTTATGTATTTTTGTGTTCGTTATCGGTCACCGAAATTTCAACTTGGTTGGTGTAGCATCCATAAGAAATAGTCAAGTCACATGATATAAGGACACTGGATCGATAATTTGTCGAAATATTTGTATTGATGCCACAAAAAATAATATATGACAATCCCTCGTCAATTGCTTCATTGGGGCAGACCTGGAAACAAAACATTTTCTCGCCCTGTTAAAATTAATTGAATAATATTATATATTATTGGAATAAAATAATTAACGTTTTTGCTAAACAATTACCTGGATGGTTAAAATACATCGAACAATTGGAAGAAATGAAATGGTTTATGACTATTCTAAGAAAATAGTAATAATTGAGCCTACGCGGTCAGGCTTCATATAAATGGGAATATAAATCCAAGCTGTTCGATTAGATCCAGTGCATAAATCAGAATTCTACATCGTCTTTATTCCAAGAATGTACAAAAATAGATTATTTTCGCATGCCATTGTCAAGCTTTCGATTATTTAAATAATTCCGATAAAGTAAACATGTTTGTTCGATTTGAAATCAAAATAATTCCATGTCAATGAAAGCTTCGGGATAAATGAAATGTAGGCAAAGTTCTCGTTCTCAGCTTTTAAATTCAGTTCAATTTAAATATTAAAAATATTTTTACAAGGTGGAGATCTGAAAAGTGATGAGTGTATATATGCATATGTTTGGTTATACACTTATTTTAATTTCCAATCTTCAACAATATAATTCACCACTGCAACGTTGTTTTAATAAAGCCAGCTGTACTACTTGCAATTTACAAAATTTTACCTTAAAACTATGATCAAGCAATTACGCCAACAGTAAATATTTCAATAGTTTTATTAAACACTTTGAAACGACTTTGTGTTAATTTGTGTTTATTTGTGTACTGTGTATTCTAATAAATATTAATTCCTCATACATAATTTCAAATCTTTTGCTGCAAAATATTCGTGTGTCTATCGCAAATTGTTTTTGGCATACGATATTGATGTTAATCTTGAAAGTGAATTTTAAATGAAAAGATTGATGGGACATGATTAGGAACCATGGATGCACTGTAATATTTTATTTGCATCTTCTGTCATTATTGACATGAGGCCTTCTTAATTATACAAAAGATAAAACTGCATATTTATAATGGACTATTAAAATATGTTATCACACCAATTCAATTATAAATCATCATTTCTTTTCTATTCTGACCTATTTGGTAATGAATCCCGTATCACAATTTCAATAATGTCACAAAATTAATTTTTAGGATAAATATTGACTGTAAATCACCAACTCAATAAATTTCCCTTTGACTTTAAAAAATTTAAACATTGAACATTATTTTTTATACAACCTAACCTATTTTGAATGAAATGCTCCATAGACTGACTTACAGCCCTTTTATTTTTTATTTTATTTTATTTGATAATACTATTAAAGGTATGTATGTATTTTACCTTAACACGATTCAAAATGTCGAAGTTTAATGATTTTATTTACTTATTTGCAAAACAGGGCATAAGAACCTACCGAGAGTCTGTGTTCATTGAGGAACTTGAGTAAATGTAAGTTAGAATGATTGGTTTTAGACCACTAGAGGTTTAATTGGGATTATTTTATTTTATTATAATTCAAAGTAAAAATTTAAGAATTACCTAGAAATTATTTAAGTTACAAAATAACGTTTAATGTTAATCAAAACATATAAATATGCAAGTTTTTACTACCCGCAGCTGGGGTATGATTTTAGGGGTTGTATCAAATTAAACACAATCGTAATTTAAACTACATCTTTATTTAATTTATTCTATCAAATTCTTGAAAAGAATTACAAGTGTCACAATATGCATTTATTTGCCTTTTACAAACTGTTTCTTTAAACAACGCTGTTGACGTTCCTGGATAATTGGCAAATGACGCCATTTAATTTTATACTTTAAAAGGAAGAGCAGCTGTTGGATCATTTTTCTACTTTTTCACATAAAATTTTGAAGTGATGATGATGAAGATTCTGCTATCTGGGTGCGTAATTTCAAAAGATCCATTTAACGCTTCTTTGGTGTTGCCAAAGACTCGCAGTCATTGCCATAAAGTAGCAAACAATTGACAATAACTAGATCAATAGAATGGAAAATAAAACCGTGATTTTAAGAGCATCTAGCAAGTCCACAGTTCACACCTCCCATAAATTTATTGTAGGTTTTCACCACTTGTGGACATTCTATTTCAATGGAACCCTTTGAATTCATGTTCAATTTTTTCGCATTAGTTAGTGAATAAGCACTAGAAAGTGTGCTTGCTACATGGACCGATCTGCTCTTATACAAATAATGTCAATAATTGTTTTTTTTCCTCGAAGATTTCTTTGCCTTTCTTCTTCACAACATTACCTTCAGGGAAAGTCACTGCAGGGAATCTATTGATACGAATTATGCCCAAAACTGCAATCCACAACGAAAAGTTTTTGTGAAGAAAACCAGTTGTCACAAAATATTGGGCGATATACATTTTTCCTTAGATTTTAGATTTTTCTTGTAAATATTTCGAAATTGTGAACAAGTATGACAAATAGCTTATAGTCCCATTTATATGGCTTGTTAGGCACATACTGTTTCAAGTTTACATTCTCCTAGAATTACATCATTTGTTCGTCGATACTAAGCATGTTGTTGAGGAAATTTTCAAATTTTAATTGCAGGTGATTGACAAATGGTCTGATTTCTTTGAGCGTCATTCTTGCATAATTCCTCAGCATTGTCATTCAAGTGTAAACACTTTTTTAATCTTTTCATCGATCTTTACTTATAATACCTGCAATCTGACTAACACGAGTATTTTTTGGCCAATACATATGGGATGGTTCCAATAATTGTAAAATTTTAGTTCTATTCAAATTGAGCATCTTGTTTGGATTTTGTTGTATAGAATATAAATGAATTCTGTTCAACAATGTCCTATAAAATCGGAAATATGACGAAGAATGCCAACTGGCATTTTCATTTCTTTCGCCTCAAGAATATTATCAAACCAATCTAGAATATTCGTAACATTTTCTGGTGACATCCCTTCACAATTGCTTGTTCACGCCTAGAACATCTTTGCCTATGATATATTTGCATCCTTCGCTATTTCTTCTTCATGTGTTCCATTTTTTAACTCTTCTTGACTCGTTTCATTTCCTGATTTTTCTTCACTCGTCTCATTTTCTTCATTATTTCCTCCCAAATTCATCCTAGCAGGATTACTTTTGAAAACTAATGAGGCATAGTCGTCACTCGTGTCTGTCACTCGAGCAACTGTCTACGTTTTCCTCTAGTTTCTGTCTTGTTTGGAACTATGCTTATTTTTCCATAAAATGACGAAGGATCCATGCCTTAAGAATAATTAGAAAAATAAATAATAAAAAATAAACGTACGAATTAATTTTAACATACCCATAATCAACTAACCAAATAAATGCAAATCATACGCGTACACGTATCTAGCACATAGTAGTAATTTTATAATTTTCTTACATCTGAAAATTCTTAATACCGAAAATATCGTCGTATGTTGTGTCATACAATACTTCAGTTGTTTTAACTGTAAATACTTGAGTTTCATCAATGACCACAGACATCCAATCAAATCGAATTCAATCAACAAAAATTTCTTGGGCATTTGGATTATTTGTACAATTTATGCCCATGCAATTTCTCATAGGATATTTTAAACCTGAAAAGCATTTTTTTTTAGTTTTTGGGTTTGAAGTAGTTTGAAATGTTTGCCTCATAACAGCTGGGAAATGTTTACTTTGACTGCATCAGTTGATATCTTTGAGTTTCGACCAAAGTTTACTTACTTTTATATGCTCTCTGATGCCCTTGTTTTTTTTTAATTAAAAAACCATACGACAATCACAATTCAGCTTGTTATGGGCTGGTAGTTTGGTATAATTGGAGCAGCGGCGAAGGAAATAGATTTTATTATTGATTCAAAAGAAACCGTATTGACCCTAGAACGGTGTTTCGCATACTAAAAAAAATTACATCGCTTGTTCACATTTTTTCCACGCTGACCATTGTACCCAAATTAAACAGGCGCAAATTAAAAAATGCATCGCTTTAACCATAGCCCACGTATCGACGATGCACAGATGCAGAAACTACCACACTTTCCGACGTTTTTGTCGTTAGCTTCGTTAACAATGTCCCCGTCGAAGAGAGTGGACACGGGCGTGTCAATGAAGAAGACTAATTGTGGCCGCATAATTTGAGCCGAACGAGTGACAGGCGCGTCTTCCAGTTGGGGGGTCGCGATACCATCGGCAATCGCGCATTGATGCCGAGTCATCCGTGGCCCACTACGTTTCCTCAGCGTCATACTGACCCGGACCGGCAATGATCGGCCGAGGTGCTTCATTATAATCACGAGATTACGATTATGACAGATGTTTGGATTTTATCTTATCTCGGATTCTTAATTGTAATATACAAATAAATCTCGTGTCAGAGAGACGTGCGGTTTAAAATTAAACGGATATTGTGTACATTCAACAGTCCGGCCGGCTCGCGATGTGTATCTGAGCTTGCGGGATGAAAAATTGAAAGTGGATGATTGGTTGGGAAAATGGATTACCATACAGAACGTGGAGGAAAATGGCTAAAATGTTATTATTAAAACATAATATTTTTAACGTTGGTTTTTTTTGCTTAACTCAATAGGTGTTTGCACATTGATTTGATTATCTTAAATGGGTGTCCTTAATCAGCCATAGTGTCCATATGTGTCACATGTTCATGTCCGCTGTTCCTAAAAAGATTACAAACAACAAATAAAATTATATATATTACAATTAATTTGCATTTGCATTACATTTGATTTTATTTATTGCATTATCATGTCAATGGAAGATTATATAGGAAATTGTTGTTTATGTACTAAATTATCCACATTTTAAAGTGGTACATACAAATCTTTTTCTTTTCAAAAAATCACTACCAATATGCATTCGTACATACACAGTAATTAGTTATTAGCAACACTCTACCGAATCGCTGTCCGTACCCTAGCTTTAGCTCTCTTCGGATTGTGCTTATAGTCTCTCGGTCTCTCTATCCATTTCCCTAGGCGTTGTCTACATACATATACAGTTAGGCATATGTACGTAACTTCATTGATTTGACATGGAATTGTGTGGGATGAAGAAGGAATGACTTAAATAAAGTCATCTACTACAATAAATATAGATGCATATAAATTAACTTAAATTAAATAATGAAATAAAGTTAAAATGTGAAACTTGAGTTCGCTAAACTTCAGACAAAAGTCCGCAGGTATTTGCATATCATAAATTAAATTGAGATATAAAAATCACACCTGTTAAGGCAATGCCGATAAAAACGGCAATAGCACGTCAATGACCTAAATACAAGGACGATTTATACGATCTGAATAAACTATGAACGGTCTGTGAAGGCATCGAGTCAGTTTTATTTATAAAACAAATATAAATAAACGCGTCAGTTATCAACGTGAGAATGGAGTTACTTACCGAGGCGAGGTTCATTAAGAATATTAAACGCACGTTCTCATAGATCAAGTATTCCGTATTTCATTTTTATTTAACAACACTGGTAAAGATCCAGTGTGTCGTAGGTGTGAGGCGGTTAAAGGTGAATGCGCCGAGGGTGTTTGGTCGGGCTACAATGAGCGGTATCAGCGACTGCAAGTGCTGCCAAGATGTGCGATGGTATCGGCTACACTGGTCTAGGGTCAGGTATGCACACGTGCCCGGAGTCTGGTTCACTGCAGACAGGGAGCGGATCGAATCTCATGTAGGATGTGTGGAAATAACTAATAGCAGTAATAGCCGGCATATTTACTGGTTTTTCAAGTGCGGAGATGCTGCATTAATGAATTATTGCCATTGCGTTCATGTTTAGTGCATTCACACTTCTTTCGAGAGTAAAAAATTGCTGCCTCGTTTTGAACATCGTACCCCTTCATTCCAATAAATATAAATGCGTATGGAAGTTTTAGCGTACACTCACATAATTATTTTAATTTAAAAAATCGACATCCACATTAATAATATGTACTAAGAAATGACCAATTAAAAAAAGAAGGTATAAGCATATATTGGGCAGATCAAATTTAAGTTAATGTACTCAATATCCCAAACGATTATCCGGAAGCTGGTTGATCATAAATATAGACATTTGTAATGATTCATGCAATTTTATTCACAAAGATAAGTTATAATTTATATTAGTAGAATACCTTATGTTTATATTAACTTATAAAAGAATGTTTTAAACAAATGTCTAACGAAATTGCGTCGGGTTCGCTTAACTGCTTGTGTGCTTTCAAGTATTTTTACGTACGCATAACGTTTCCTTTCCTTATACTCTTTGCACTTTGCACTAACAATAGGCATGTTCTTAGGTGAGAGATTCCTAAGCTTCAGAGGTCCCGCTGATCCCATGTAGCATCTAGTAGTTCTAGTTTCTATGCTTGAACTAGTCCTTTTGTGATAATGACATTAGCTTTGCACACTATTGCCAGTACTAGATACCATCGCTTGTCATTGTACCAGATCTGGGTACTTTTCGATCTAGACCTTGTCCTAAGAAATTACGGAGGAATAAGTTGTCGTCTGCATTCCATTTACTGGCCCACGCCTTGTCTCCATATCTCGATACCTTCATATCTCCAGCGAGTGTTCCAGTCCTTGAACCTTCAAATCATCCACAACGTGTTGACACCACCTTACACTCGGTCTTTCCGTCCCTCTTTTTCTGTGTCTCTCACCTTCAAAACATCACCAACTTTCGTTGTTGAGCTATACCCCAAACAATCTAATTATTTGTGCTCGATGTTTGGAGCTGATTATATCCATCATACGGCTCTTCATTATTTCTTCTCTTTCATATACTCCGTTTTATATATACGTTTTGCATTGCAAAGATTATTTTTAGTATATTCTCTATCATACTTCCAAATTAATCTACACAGTCTAAATTTTCAAGTTTAGATGCAAAAGTTACTGTGTGCCTAATATCGTATATTAGATAAGTCTTAAGTGTCTGATGAATTTTGTCATTATATTAACTTCTCCCAGTGTTTGAAACATCTCTGATCATTGAGTTGTGTCATAACCGTTCTTAAAGTCTATGAAAACTGCATGCAACTGCCGTGCTGTAGTTTTATGGATTCATGCTTTATTATATGTGTGTGGTCTGTGACTGACCTGTAATTCCTGCGAACGCTGTGTGATTGCTTTTTAAAATACGTTAACAAATTTCATCGAAGATATCACATGGGGTTTGGTGGTTTGTTAACTGAGTTAGTACATCCTTTTTTTCTCTTTCATTGGGTTCTTGTATGCCGCTTTATCTTCATCACTTTACCGAAAAATGTTTTCGCGGCTAACTGTACCTCCTATGTCACATAGTAAATTTCTATCTTATCCATCAATAACTCATTTGTTTTGGTACACTTTCAGTCTAGATATTATTTTTTTGAATTCCATTTCTGTTCTTTACAATTTAGTTTCGAAATATTTATTTTCTTCTGAATACACCCGCTACTCCATCTTTCCCCCAACTATCGCCTGGGCTCCTTTTCTGCTACACAATTACCTTTGTCTACTGTCTACATCCATCCTTCTCATGCCCTCTTCTCTCTTCCCCTTTAATTTCTCTAGCAACTCAGCCCCCTCCCCCTTCTATCCTATTATCCTTCTCCAATTTCTACCCATTTCCTTTTGAGTGTTGCTCCATCCAATTTCCTCGCATTCCTCCCATCAGTGCTTAAATTCGTCTTTTCCTCTTTCACATGCTACGCACCTCCTGTACTCTTCCCCCATCCAGTACTTGTTCTTTCTCTCCTCATTCCCGCATCTGTACTTAGCTACTGTCATTTCCTCTTCTGCCGTGTTGCTTCCTTCTAGGTATCTTGGCCTCCTCCTGTACACCTGCAGCTCCTTGTATCTCATTGTATCTTGTTCATTATTTTCCCTTCTCTCTCCTGTACTTCCACCTGTGGCCATCGCTAAACCAACTCTCTCTCCACAAGCTTCCCCTCCTCTCTCCTCCTTTCTACCTCCACCACTGACATTCCCGCCTTCTCGTACATTCTTCTTCTTGCTATTTCCCACTTTGATAGTCCTCTTCCCGTTCTCTCTCTCTTCTCTAGCTCCTCCACCAATTTTTCCCAAGACAACCCAACCTCACCCAAGCCAAATTTTGTCAATCAGAAATAAATCAATCGAACGTCTTTTTAATTTCGTCAAAATCGCAACATTATTCGAGACATGTTAATGCAACAAAAATAAAGCCACGGAACATAACCCAAGCCAAACTTTTTCAGTCAAAAATAAATTAATTAAATTTATTTGCACTTTCGTCAAAATTATTGACGATTTCCGATAAACTTCAAGACAAATCAAGTTAATGCAACTGAAATAAAACCGCACCAACATAACCCAACCTAACCCAAGCCAAACTTTATCAATCAATAATAATTTCAAACATTTTTTTTTTTAATTTTCATTGAAATTATTGACGTGTTCCGACAAAATTCTAGACAAACCGAGTTAATGCAATAAAAATAACACCACACCAACTTTCTCAATCAATAACAAATCAAACAAATTTCTCTTTAAATTCGATGAATTTATAAATAATACGAAAAATAAATAAATTTTAGACGAGTTCACTATTTTCTAACTCGATGGAACTCGAGACGGTAAATCAAGTTAATGAAACTAAAGTCAAGTCAAACCAACACAACACATTCTAATCCAAACCAAAATACGCCAATCAAAAATAAATCAAACAAATTCCTTTTGAATTTCGATTTATTGACGAATTTATAAATAATACAAAAAATAGCATTTCAATGGGTCTTCCAATACGATCTCACTGGAAAGAAATCAGGACAAACCAAGTCAATGAAACAAAAATACAGGGAACCCAACATAATCCAAGCCAAATTATGTCAATCAAAAATAAATCATATACATTGCTATTTAATTTTGACAAATTTATAAATAATACAAAAAAATTAAACTTCGGTGGGGTTTCTACATTTTAAGTCGAGCGAATTCAGTACAAACCAATGAAGCAAACATAAAACCAACCTAACACAACACAACAACACAGCATGTGAAAATCAAAACAAAAATTTAAATAATATAAAACAATTGAATTACTAGGGGTTTTACAATTCAAGACAAACCAAGTCCATAAAATAGGAAATATGAAAAAAATCGAGTTGCTATGGAACCTAAAATGTTGTTTGGCATCTTAACTTAACCTGCTCAGTTTTTTTAATCGTTTATATAGACATGGTTTGCAAGGAATTCTGAAGCATATCTTTAATTTAATTGTAGGTGTACCTAATGTCGAAGTCAAACACTTTTTTGAAAATGAATTTAGAACAATTTTCAACACGTTGGACCTTGTGTCCCCTTGGCTGAAAAACCAAAGCATTTTTTCCACGAAATGGGAACCTCCTAACTTTCTCCGCTCCATAGAACATTTTTGGATTATTTTCTCTCCCAACATGAGCAGGTACTTCGACGCAGAATATGCAGAAAAATTCCCGGAATTGATGTAAATTATGTAAACAGTTAACTGTCAATGTATTAGAAAACTTGCATTACAATGCATTTTTTTCTACAAACAATTTTTATTTTGAATTTTGAACGCTATAATTTTTTTCATACAACCGAACGATGGAAAATTCATCGACACCACCGCGTAGGTGTCTAATTTCATAAAACTACGACCTTTGCATCGCGCTGATAAACAGCCAATGAATTTGAAACGACCAACCGTTAACTTTAATTAGTTGCGTAATTTTTATATAATCACCTCGGAGCATCAACACCTCGCTTTATCACTTCTTTAGCATTGCAAATGAAGCAGTGAAAACAATTGGGCGAGCTCGACTGACGGACGTGGTAATATAAACATTGCGCGGGGTAGATCGATCACGTGGCCGCGTAATTAAGAACTGGGTGCAGCGGCCAGGTGGTCGAAGAGGGCACCGAGGAGCAGAGAGTGTGATCTCGCCTTGAGCATTGTTCTCTCATCTCGAGAACTAATCTCCGCAAGAGCTAACAAGCTGTCAGAGACCACACTTGACCCATGCGCTCTCTAATTGTTTATTCATTTCGTAATGGAAAAATTTTACGGGATGATTATTTTAGATTAATTTTTAATTATCACCTCTGTTTATCAACGTTGGTTTCAAAGTGGCATTGAAAAAAGCATCGAGAAGGAAATTTGTATTATGAAAATAATAAAAAAGTGTATTTTGATGTTGCTTCCAAATATATAAAATAAAATAATGCAATCTATGGTGCGGATAAATTTAACAGAGTTCAATGAAGACATTAATTATAGCGATTGCGTAAATGACAGCTGCGCGACATAACTTTCTATGCAAAAATTTTCGTTCTCCACAAACATATTTATTCATTTGAACAATAAAAATGTAATAGCTTTGAAAAATTCTCACTCATCTTCAATTTATTAATCGCCGAGAATCGTGCAAATTTCGCCTAAATACATCACTTTTCGTCTAATTACGAATAACCGTAGTTACCTAATTAGCAATTAAGCGCAATCAGACTTGAGTCACCCTAATCACAGTTAACAACAGTCAGCTGCTTGAATCAGTGCGCATAATTCCGCTGATTGTAATAACGCTCTCAATTAATACCAATTATACAATGCTGCCTCAAATTGATATTAATGCCGTTCGTTAGTCGTCGCATTATTTCAACTAATCAATCCCATATTCGGTGGCACGTTTGCTCAAAAGTGACCAGTTCACCGGATTTGTCTTATTACCTCGTTTGATGTTTTCGACGACAAAAAAACGAGATGAAACGGACGACACACACAAAGTAAGTACTGGTGCGAGTGTCCTTAAAGTCGTTTGATTGCTAATTACGGCCAATTAGAATGCATAAAGCCAATTGAAATCTTACGCGGTGTACTTTAGTAAGTGTACTTGTGTCAGATTTTTCACGTGGCGTTGATCTTTCAAATTCTTCCAAATAAAATTCTCTCTTTGCTGCTTTCAGCGTAAACCATATATTCTATTGCATAGCCTTATTATATGGTCAGGTTATCATCTACTCGTTATTTAAATTTTCAGTTTAATTACTTTTCAGGTGTAAGGCGGCATTTCGCATTCAATTTGCAATTATGTGAGCTGAGAAAGATGATTATTAAACTTCCCTTCGAGTCATAGTAAATTATAATTAATACTTGCGTATTCAGGTGTGAGATCATGTTTGAGGCTTCTCTATTTAAAGTATGTTATACTTGTCGCGGGGTTTATTTCACTAGGTGAATAATACTTCAAGACACGAATTTATTTATTTAAACCACACTCAACTGCCATTGGTCGAAATAGTCACACGAAACAAAAATTTCAATGTTTAACTAAAATTACGAAATATTAAAACCACAGTCGCATACCTATAACACTTATGTCGTCATATCATTACACTGTATTACTACATTTTAGACGTCTTTCGTGATTATAAGCTCTGGTGGCCTATATTGGTTGTAAAATTACTCCTCACCGTGCATTCCAAAGGGTTTCTGCCAATACAGCCACTATTTAGTTTCATACAGATATATGTAAACTGGTATATGTTTACTTGTACCAAATAATGTATCGTAATGTATGTCCTAAATTTGACGTAAAACTCTGAACTAACATGTTGTTATAATTCCGTTTTTTTTTCTGTGGCAATATAAATTTGCTCCACGAAACATAAATTTAGATATCGATTTTGCACTAATTGATGTTTTTACAATTTATCCCATATAAATAGATGCGAACCTCGATATGCATACCTTGCTCTGGCATTTTTATATTATTTTGTATATAATTTGCTTCAATTTTTAAATTATGAGAGTACAGCCATTTAATAATAAATTGAAATTGACTACATCTGCATCAACTGACGCCGTTATTTTTTTAAGTTCGAGCTGCAGTTGATTATTTTTATTATTTAGTTGCATTAAGAAAAACTGGGGAATCATGGTTAATTACTATTAATTAATTACTAGTTACTCATATAAGAAAGTATAGGAATCATAAAAATTCGAATGTCATATCCGTTGAACACGGAAACAAAAAATGACAAAATCACAAGGAATAATAAAAAAGTCAAAATGTTTAAAATAAACGTTAAATAATCGTTAAAACAAAAGAAAAACGAAACAGGTCATTGTAATTTGTTAGAAATCGAAACATATATTTTTTTAAAAAATTATAAAAATCGTTATAATTGTAAAAAAAAATATAAAAGTTGATCACAAAACGTTAATGAAATGGAAACAAAAATATTGTTAAAAATAAAGTTGTAAAAAAATCGAAAATAATTTATAAAATTGAAACATCTTTAAAAAGCGTAAACCGTAATAAATCTAGACACGTTGATAAACCTGTATAATATTCTGAGGCATTGCAAACATTGTTAAAAATTCTAAAAAACGTTAATGGGAAAAATAAAAAAATCTTGTACTTCGAATAAATCGAAAAAGTAAATACAACAAGTACCAAATAAAAATAAACGAAAAACAAGTTTCAAACACATAAATAAACTCGCCCCAACCCAACACATCACAAATCCCACAAGCAACCTAACGAAACAAAATTAATTTAAAAATAAATTGGAATGAACAAGAAAAATAAAATGCATTACTAAGAGCAGAAAACCAAAAGAAATAATTGAGAACACATGACAATTGTTCTGAATGATGAAAAGTCTTAGCTAAAGATCAGAAAATTAAAATCCAAAAAATATTAACAAAAATATGAAAAAAAAATACATAAATTAATAAAAATAAACTGAAACGTAAGGATGGTTACAGCGAAATATGTCAATAATCTAACGAAAAAAAAAACTATTTTTGAAGCAAACGGGGTTATCGAATTTCGTTAGTAGAACATGAGGGAGCAAATAAAAACAAATGGCAAATAACAATAAACGAAATTTCGAAATATGGATATACATCTAAATAAACTCGCCCCAATCTAACCCAACACAACAAATCGAGCGCAAACAAAAAGCACAAACAAATCAGTAAACAAAATTAACTTAAAACCAATTTTGAAAATATGTGCATATGGCTAAGTAAATGGGAATAAACAAAAAAAAATGCATTATAAAGAACATAAACACCAAAGAAATAATGGCGAAAAATCCAAAATACAAAAGCAAAAAAAATTTTATAAAACAATGAAAAATATAGCGAAATAAATCCATACTAATAGAGAAAAAAAAATAGACTTTATCGAATTCTAATCAAAACAGATCTGAAACATGAGAGAGCAAATCAAAAAGAACAAAACGTACATAAATTTAAAAAAAAATAAAGAAAAACCCGAAGTCGGGGCAAAATATCTTCATAAATAATTGGAAGGTATCTTTGAATTTTTTGAAGTTAATAAATTGTTTTTTTGGAGGAGTTTAAAATCATGCATGACTTTCTACGTTAACATCGCTTTATAATAAAATAATATTAACGCACTGAACATTTCTGTGTCTAGTGTACAAATGTAATCAGCAAAAAAAAATCATTTTGCTTACCTCGGGCATTATGTTATTTATAGCGATCCATATGCAGCGCTCATAATATTTTTTGAACAGGAACCTACCACAGACGACGGTGGTTAGACATTCGACAACGCTTACACAGACCCAAATAGAATTTCGTAAACGTGATGAATATTCACGCAGCGTTTTAAATAAATATCTGCTTAAAAACTTACTACCAAACATTAATACAAAAACTGTAGAAAATAATAATTGCAAAAATATATGATAATATTTTAGGCTTATGATGTAAAAATCTAAATCAGTTAGGTGAACATTTCGACCAAACGAATTGCAGGTTTTGGTACCTTTTACACTAAATTCTTTTTGGGATAATTTATATTATTGTAGAAATTTTTCTTTCGTTTCTGGATTTGAATAATTTCTATATAGCATTTTTCTATGAATCCAGATTCGAACGAAATTATTTCAATGGATCGAGGTCTGACGAATTACGTTAGAACCAAATCGAGAACTCCAGTTGTAAGATATTTTTAAACAGTCACTGTATTTCTTACGACCTTGTTGTTTTCTTTGCTACTATTTCGTTTTGGTTTTCAATTTTCACCAATGCTTGGCCTACGCTTTGTTTTTGTGCCCATTTATTTTTCTTTAACTTATTTCGTATTTCTTAGGTATCTCGTCTGGTTTTACGAATATTTTTGAATGGGGTGAGTTGGGTTGACTTGAGTTGGGTGGATTCGTTTACAATTTTGTCGTCAATATTGTTATATTCTTATACATTGTTTTATTCTTGGATCCTATACAGAAACGCATAATATTCTTAGTTATAATATCTTATAATTAAATATTTTTTACATATTTGGCGCATGTAGATGATAAGATGGTAGAAAGTAAAATATATTAAATCAAAAGAATCTTCACAAAAATCACTTCTAAGATGGGCAGTTGTGTAAATGTTTTTGTTCGTTGTTTAGAGACTGCCCATTCGGTTATCTTTGTTTTTAATACTGTTTTTTTTAATAATTCATTTAATTTGTTCTTTGATCTAAGTATTCCATCTCTCTTATTTGAATAAATTTATGTAAATTTTCTTTTAGATTTAAAAGCACACATTTGTTTGACTTTTTCGTACCAGGTGTAACCATCGACGTGTTTGATTAGACCATTTACTCCGTTTTATTTATGCGCCTTTTTGCCATAAATATCGACTTATGCCATCGTACGTGTTGCCATATCGAGAAATTTAAATAAAGAATCGGTATGCCAACGAGAGAAAAAGGAGAGTTATTAAATGCAACCACATTAATTATGCAAGTTTAAAATAACTGGTTGGAAGTGCGGTGTGGGTTCAGCCCGGTGTGTATATGTTACAGCGAAGTGTTTAAATATTAATATTTATAAATTGACTTAGCCAGAGGAGGTGATAGGTTAAGTAGTTAAGGTGTGGCCGTTCGGACCTAACCTAACGCGTACGTCCTTTGGGCCCACTTAACATCTCGGATCAATTACAATATAAATTAACCAAAAATGTTGCGGTGCAATTCCATCCATCGCGTTACCACCGGCTTACGTGCGCACCGTAACAAAAATGTGTTTGGTTTTAACCGTCCAATCAGCATTCCTGTTTTTATGAATTATTTATGGGGCAAATTAGTATAAATCAAGTAACACTAAAACGTGCATAAATGTACGGTCGGTGCGAAATTGTGCAATGGAATGTGCGTGAAATCTGTCGCTTTTGTTGCATTTTTTTGAATTAATTGTAATTATTTAAATATTTTAAAATACAAGTCAATGGACAAATTTGAAATAAAACATTCACGGGAAAAATCGTAAATACTTCAACTTTTAGCAAATTTGCAATAAAAATAATATTGCTCATAAATTTTTAATTTACTATTTTATATTGGTGGAGTATAAGAATAATGCATTTTTTTCTAAAGTGCATTAATATCACCAGATCTCATCCTTTATCACGTTCAGGCATATTTATATTTCTTAGGAATGTGGTCGGTGTCTGTTTCATTTAATATTAAATATTATTTATTGGACATCAATTACAATTTCTACATCGACTCAATTAATTAAATTATATTTCAAGTCATATGTAATCGCTGAATGATTAATAAACAAATTTATTCAATCACAACATTACAACTACACGCGGTTCTAGCAACAATAGGTATGATTTATATGCACTTAATTTATTCACAAACAAAGTATGCACTCAAAGACAATATGGCCGTGGTACACAGACACGGCACAGACTAAAATTACATATGCACGCTTCATTAAATAATGTCAATAACGTCCAGGCTCTCGGTAATTTATTGTAAGGACTCTTGTGGTAGATATCAAGGTGACTCGAGGACCACTACTATATGAATAGAAATCATTAAGAGTGCACACCCTTGTTTATCACGAGTTGACTGTCTAAGGCTAGTTTTGTAATTAATTGAACGCTGACTCATTGTAGATCGGACCAAAAACGTGGCCACCTTTTTGCTCTTGTCTAGAAATAATATGACTCGCACTTATTCATCTCCATTGTTTCCAAACGAATCAACCGACGGTGATTTTACATAGTGTTGATGAAGTCCGAAGAAAAAGTCGATGTGTAGAAAAGGCACATGTGACGTCGTCGTTTGTCCTTAATTGCAACCAATATTTTCGTATGGTGGGACTTTTTATTTTATTATAATAATTTCTTAATCTACTTTTGAAACATTAGGCTTTCCGTCGCTTCGAAAGATCAAGTTTTTGCCTTATGAGGTCGCCAAGTAATTTAATTGGTTCCACAACTGTGCTGGTTACTTTAGTGAACTAATAATTATTTTATGCTTAAATATCCAGTTGCCTAATTATTGCCTGCAAAGTTTGTTATTATTTTGCTTAGTGTCTTGTTTGATTAAAATTTTGGTGTGATATCCAAGTCAGGAAGAAATTTATATTTGCATAGAGTATAGTTTATCTTGAACATGAAGAGAATAAATTTATCGATTTTAAAGAAGGGAAGAAAAGAAGAAAAGTGTATTATAGTGCAGTGTGCAGAAATCGAGTTCATAACTCTATTGTGTAATAATATAGCATGTGTTTCTACTGGTCCAATTTAATATGTTTGGGGTCTCCAACTATTCACCTGAATCATCAAGTTGGGTTGGGTTGGGTTGGGTTTGAATAAAACTAGGGGTCTAATTCGCGAGAATTCGATTACTACTCAACATACTTCGTTGAGCCGTGATGACACAGACAATCTACCCGCCTATGCATAAGTTTATCTATTTCATACATTCTGTGTTGGATATTTAAATACTGAAATTATGCTGTGTAACCAGTAACTTAATGCAAACAAGGTTAATGTTCCATTCCATTTAACACGGGCTAATTATTGGTATGCCTATTTTGTGATGGAGGAAAGAGATGATAATGAAGAGGAAGTTAGAGGATTTCGGATGTCGTATCAGAATGAAGATTGTAGATATATACTGAAAGTTACTATGACGGGTTCGTTTGGGGAATCTACAATTATTATATATTATATATTATACAATTATATCTACACATTTCCTACTTTTTACCCATTCCTCTAACACTGCAGTATTTGAACGGATACGTTATTAAATATAGTGAACTGTAGCAATGGATTTAGATAGATACTCCACGTTGGATTATTGGATAATATCATTTCAACCTTGTTAAGTCCTGCTCATAAAAATGTACAACAATGAACATAAAGTCAGAGATATGTAAAAAAAATTGTGAAAAAGTACATAGCAATTTCTTTCGCATAAATTTTGGATGAATGTGGGTAAGGGAAAGCAGAAGTATTAAATGAAAAAAAGGCGAAAGGCAAAAAAGTACGTAGAAGCATATAAGATTAATTTACCAAAATAAATATTATTTATTAATGAGTTATTATAATTTTCGAGCAAGATGTGTTATAACGAAAGTCTTATTTAAAATTGAATTGAAATTGAAATGAATGGACTTTTTATTTATTTGAAAATTATAAAAACCTTTTGTTTTATTTTATTTATAATATTCAAACAAATTGTTATAATTATTATTCATACAGATTTAACATTTGACAGCTTGTGGTTAATGATTTATGAATTTATTTTCATTTGTATTGTTTCTTATATACAAGAAATTTATGCATATTTTTAATTTTTTCTTCCCTTGAAAGGTGCAGATTATGGGTAATATGGGTTCTATAGGGTGGTATATAAGGTGATATATACATTTAGAAGGAGTAGAGATGGTAATTCTTCAAAATCATCGATGATTCAAACGTTAATGACATAATCCAATATATTACTTTTCATTAAAATATTGTGGGTGTGATAAGATTCTTTTAATTATACATAGGTTCATACAAACAGCTTTGGTACCTGGTGTTGATGAGATTTTTTGGCATTAGTTTGGTCATTGTATCGAGTATCGTATAACGTGTCGTTTATATGGTAAAATTTTCTTAGATTTGGTTTGGAATATCTTCGTTTGCATTTTAAGTGCACCGATGACTGCATCGGATTTTTTAATGTTGGTCAGATTCTCTTCAATACGCATATTATATCCACCACTTGAGCCAACTGTAAATTTATCGTGGACTTGATGAAATTTGCTTCGCATCGGTGCATTGGATTTACTGCTTGTTTGTTGCGTTTAAATGAGTACGTAAATACACTTTAATAAATTACCGGAAAAAAATATTTAGTCTGAATTGCGGAATTTATGTACACGTCCTTAGCGTAAAGTTGCGTTTACGTCGAGAGCCCTTGGCTTTTCTTAATTTGCATGAATTATAGTAAATTATAATGGTATGTAAATAATATTTTTACGAGTCCGCGTGACAATGCACGGAGTGTTCAAATGGTGTTAACTGATATTCTCTATTGTTCAGACAAGGTGATAAATAAATTAGCCTACTCTAAACTCTTCGTTTTGCGCGAAATCTGGAACATAAATTTCATTAAGTGCGTTACTGGTATGGTAGCTTAACTTACACTTGCCCAGACGATTACTCGCGAAACAAAACCTGCATTACACGCGCGCAAATCCCGACGAATTAACTGTGCAATTATTTCTGCAAATTTATTTTATTTGAGGCCGCTGATCTGATAAAGAAACATAGTATTGATCTGAATTGTGTATCGATGTTTTATTATGCACATTGTTGTGTTGAGTTCCATTATTTATATTATTGTTTTAGACTCGGGGTTTCGTTATTTATTGACCCTGCGCTGGATTCTTGCTGATTTCGGAATTTCTGTTATTCATTTTCGGTATTATGCCAGCTATTTATGCGCGCATATGATCGAAACAATACAACACGTGTACTAAATTCCTGAATAATATTACATCAACGCGTCAGATCCGATTCATGGATGTTTCTCTTTCGAATATAAAAAAGATTTAGATGCATATGTAAATGTTTGTTGTCAACTTTTCATACAACAATAATGCACTAAGACGAATTAAATGTTAAACTTACACATTGTTAATCGAAAATCTCAACAGTTTTTTCAGCTTAGAAATCTCAACTTTCATGAGATCGTTTGAGTAAACAAAATCACAAACAATTTAATTTAAATTTGAATGTTAAATGTTTCACCTACTCTAGTTCAAAATTTTTAAAATCAATTTTCTTGAAATATCTGACAATTATGGTAAACGCTGTAGTTAAAATAATAATTCACACAAATATTGAAAATGCTTGAAAAAACTGAAAAACGTATGAACAAATGGAAACGATTAAGCACAGAATAAGTTCAATAATTTAAATAAATATGTAACATAGAAAATTAGTAGTCAACATCGTAGAAAATTAATAACGAAGTCCTCAAGTTTCAGCAAAAGACAAGAGAATAAATGTAACGATGAATTAAGGGAGAAGGAAGTTAATATTACCTTTGATTAAGTATAAAATTTTTAAAGACCGCCAGACGATTTCAACTAATTTTCTATAGTTAGTGATAATATATTTAATTGTTACAAATATTCAAATGACGTGAATTATTAACCGACGCAATAGTGCCACGACCTAAAATGTCGCATTTTTAATTGAATACAGTAACCCTATGCTATTCATCCATATATATGCATATAAGCAGTATTGGTTATTACAGCGGGTGCGCTAATTGTCAATTCATATGCAAATGTGTTCATCGGTACGGCAAAGTATTAATCCCGAGTCATTATTTCACAGCTTTTAACCCTCCCGCTTTAGCATCTGCTCCCTAAAAACAATGTTACGCATTTGGAGATTACCATGTCGCTCCATCGTCGAACATTTAGCGAGCGCAACGCGCAACGTAAACGCACAATCACTTTCCATCGTTCACGTCAGCGTTACACCCGAGCATTTTTTTCGTCACCTAAGGAATCACCGTGCACGCGAAAATTCGAATGCATAATTTACAAATAACAGCGGCAGCGTTGCACGTCTCCGCCGCGAGCCATCGAAATGAAATATAATCTCAATTGAAATCCCAATAAGCATTTCAAGACCAGTTAATCAACCCGTCTGCCGTGGCCGCGGTTGGGGTGTTTTTTATGTGGGAGATAATTTATGCGATTTTAACAGACTGGTTGTAACAATGGAGCATTATCCAGCCTGCAGTAATTAGTGATCAAGTAGGTGGAAATGTGGGGCACATTCGGCTTTCATCGAGACAAAAGGAACGAAAAAATTATATTACAATATGTACATCTGCCCGTTTTATTAAAAATAATCCCCACCTATAATTATAAATTGCGATGATTTTTATCGTGCCGCACAATAGGAGGAAAATGCGCTCGATTTTGTTCTTATTTCGAGGTGTATGTAATATTTCGCCATTGTTTTATGTAACTGTTGCGGCGTAATAAATTGTTTAATTGCTACAGGTTTTAATTCAATTATATTTATATAAATATATATGTATATGGCACCATACAGACCAAGTTAATACATCATTTATTATCTTCAACATCTACAGCATAAAAGTTACCATTTCTAAACAAACAGTGTTTTGCAAATTATCACCCAACTGATGTTTAATTTCGATAAAATTTTCATGAGTTTAGCAGATGCAATTTTGTTTGCGAAAAAATCACTATACCCCACAAAATGTCGTTATTTGTTCAACGACTTCATTGTAGATTTCGAGGTTAGAGAGTGATTTATGCTCTCTGGTTGCTTGAATTTAGTACAAATTAAAAAAAAAACATCTATTATTTTTCGTTAATTAAAGTACTATATTTTATGAAAAAAAATCAAAAATACTTTAATACGAGATTTTAAAATTGAAATACAAAACCTTACAAGAAAACTCAGAGATGCTAAACAAGATTTCAATTGAGCGAAGAACATATACAACCCACAGAAAAAAGTTTCCATCTGTAATAAAATAATGGTCGATATTGGGTTAATCGACAGTCACCAATTTGAAATAGGAAAATTGGAACAATCGGTGAAGGACACAATTAATCAAATTATCGAATAAACCGAGGGAACAAGTTGAGGATGACGTCAATGTTCTGAAGATATTAGAATTACAACACCAATGTGAAACTGACTAAAAATAGACCTTCGCAAGACCAAATGTCTCGAATTAGCAAAGAAACAAAATAGTTGAGAAACGTCTGCAGCTTGAAAAAAAACTATGCGAGGCGAACCGCATTTACAGGAACAGTTTAAAGAACGGAAAGGGAGATAACCGTAGGAGTCACGATAAAGGATCAAGAAAATCAACTGTAACCGGTCAACGGGAAACTGAAAATAGCGATATCCCGTTTGGAAGAAGCTACAGCAAGAAAAGGTCTTGTATGGTAAGGTAGCCCATTTTGATGATGAGAGGAAGACGGCTTGAAATGAAATACGGACAAATATGTCAAGGGGCAATTCACTGCCACATTGAAAAAAATCGGATTGATCAAGCAGGAACTGGACGAGTTGAGAGATAAAATTGGGAAAGTTTCACTAACAACATTGAAACAACTGCTGGTGAGTTGTGAGTTAGAGAAGAGAAAACTTTTGAACCATTTTTGAATTTCACAAAGAAAAATTCTAAGGATCTATGAAGCAGACAGTTATGGAGTCGCAGCCTTCATTATTAAATAAAACTGATTAAGGAACCATTTTTTTTTTTTGATTCATTAACTTATTTGAGGAAGTTCTTTTAAGTTTTACTTCATAAACATGAATTAACTGAAACAAAACCTTCATTTTAGGAAAATAAAAAACAAATTTTTATTATTAACGCTTTTATTGAATATCTCCAGTATCACTACTTTGTCTGTGACAGTACCAGATTTACTTCCACACCTTTCAATCCTTTTAACGACATCCATTCCACTAATCACATGAGCAAATACGACGTGTTTCCCAACTAACCAACAGGTTTTTACTGCACACACGACTGAGATCCGTTTGTGTTAGGTCCTGAATTTCCCATTGACAATGTGCCAGCTCCTGCGTGCTTCAAATTTTCATCTGCGTATTTACGACTTTCCACCAGCTTTCTTGATAATCTCCACAGCTTGTTGCTGCAACCAGGTGTCTTCCAACCACACGGGCCTCGTTAATTCACCTTTGATTCGCTGAAAGAAAGTTTCACATATTTTTTTTTAGTTTTGCATATGTACTGTACTGATGGAGAAATTTTGATAAAATTTGGGTACAAATATTGTGGCATCTATTGATACCTCACCCCCACTTCCTACTCTCTTTATATAGAGAAAGATTTTTGAGGATGACATTTTGCCAATTGTCACACACACATGCCATATTCTGCTGTCTCATCGTGTTAAAGGCATGGTCGGCATTAGTTGGCATCAATCAAGCCCAACCTATGATAGGATGCATTAGTCTAGTGTCCAGGAACAAGGACTATTAAAGGACTCAGGTCTTTCCAGGCCAGATCCAACAGTTTCCTGGTTCATGCAGCAGATGGGCGTTTCAATATTACCTTGAGATGTCCCATTCCCTAGTACTTATTCCGGTATTCAAGTACTTTGCGCCCCATCCAGCTCTTATTAGAGGTTCTGTCCAGAGCTCTTGTAATTCCAAGAATAGGTTCCGAGCCAATAAATTCAAGGTCTTTACCAGGTGTGCTTCGTTTTCCTTTGAACCATAGTATGCGGTAATCCAGACAAGTCTAACCTTGCTCGCAATCCATAGTTGAGAGAAACATCGACGTATCGACGTCAGCAAGGACTTACAGTGCTGTTCTGCTATCTGAAAAGATTTCGATTGACCTGCGCTGCAGCGGGCGCACATATCACTGCCAAACTCTTTTGCGTGTAAAATTTCAAATTTGCAAAGGTTGCTTTAGTCCTTGGTTTTCGATAGAAGACTCCGACTCCCGCTGCTGCAGTTGTCTTAGAGCCATTAGTGTACCATTAGTATCCTTATGTGAACTTTAATTTCAACCTATTCCCGATAGTGGGGCATTTCCGACAAAAAAAATCGCTTGATAAAATAAATCTACACCACTTTAGGATCGATAAGTGGTCTGAAATAAATTATGATAAATGGACATTAGTAGATTTACGCCATTTTGATTTCCCCCTCCAATGTACAAAGAAATTTTGGTGCTTACTTTATCTAACTACTATGTTGTCCACCATTTCAGCATGTCTTTTTTGTGCTGAATAAATATCTATGCCAATTCATCGTCAGCTGTCCCTAACATTTCTTTGCATGTTTCTCTCCCATATCTGTCAGGTAGAAATTAATAGGTGAAAATGTTCAATTTTCTGAAGTATATAATAAATATTCAGCATATCTTATAATAAAATAATAAAAAAAATAAAAAATAGCATTCATTCTGTGCCTATGTAGCCTAACAATAAAATGTTTCAATGATGCTCATTTTTATTAAATATATTCTTCTACTTCTCATCAGCAACATGAATTAGGGAACTTATTGTTCAATACTTTATGATATTGCTTCTTTGATACCGTAATGAGTTGCCAAAAAATGGAAATCGAAGGGCAAGTGGATAAAAGTGTTACCTAACGTAAATTTTAAACTATATTTACATTTGTGAGAACAGTTAAGATTATTGGCAATATGGAGCTTTTCTACACTGTTGTTGGATAAAATCTTACCATAGGAGTTATTTGACTAAAACTCGTGTTTGGAATAAGGTAATAAAATCTTATTCCCAACACAGCTACAATATATTCGTTTCGCGCAGCTCCAAAAAAAATTACTTTCATTTGTCCCCACCATTCATTCAATTCAAATGACACCAAACCTTCCTATTAATGTTTTTCTCCAATGACAATCAGAAATTTTAATTCAAAAGAATAAATTACACTGTCGTTTATGCGAAAGTCTAAAATCACGCTTCGAAAGTCGTAATTACGCTCGGCTCCGACACTTTCATTAATGCAAAACATTAAACCCCGATAATTGTTCTAATAAACAGTGCAAGTCACGCGATGATAAAGAAATAATAAATTATCTCGGTAGGGGTGTCCTCATATCTCACGAATTTGAATAACTTAACAGGGTCATTTACAAGTTAGATTAGATGCTATTTAAAATTTAGTACGGCCCCGTCGAGTAGACCTTAATTGATAATAATTACGAAAGTTCAACTCGCAATAATAATACATATTCGATGTCGTTAAAATAATTTAGCATTTCAGGCGCCCCGAATAAAGTTTCGCTCATTCGCGCACGAATTCGAACCAATCTGATTGCTGTCGTAACTAAACTATGTATGGCTAGAAGCTGTTATTAATTTCACCTGCCAAGGAATACATTAAAATTAATTACTACCAGGTATTGTGATCAAAAAAAAATCAGATATGCAATTTGATTTGAACCATTGACGTGGCTTTATCTAATTACAGTTGGCATATTTTTAATATTAATAATGAACCAGAACTTACAAAATAATTTATTGAAAATTTGCGATACGTATTATTGGATTTATTTGACGCAAAATAAATAAAAAACATATATACGAGGGACGAGTGCAATGTGTTGTAGTTCAAGGCATTCGACAGAACAGGACCATCCACACTTCTCGAGATAACTCAACTAAAACAAGGTATTACATCCCAATACAAGCTATGGCAATTAGCCCGGCTGTCAAATGAGGTTTTTTTAATTAGATTACATTATCAGCTAAAGTGTGGTTGTAACTTAAACCAGTTCGGAACCTCGTCGATTTCACCACACACCTGATTTTAATGAAAGAAGCGTAAATTTATCGGACGCGCTCCTCCGAGCACGTTTTCTGCTTTATATAAATTGCCCTCGTGATTTCATATATTGCGTAAAAAACTGCGGAAAAAACCAAGTGAGGTTCGTAAGAACTGACTGGGATACAATACCCCAGGGTGGGTAACGCGGCGCCCCAAACAAAATTAACGTATTAAACGGTTTTTTGCCGGCGTACCCGCACGAACAAAGGCCACCGGATTAACAGAAACAAAAAACGCGCACAAAAAGTGTTTAATGGTTCTTGTTGATCAGGTCACATCTGTCACATTTTATGCGCGCTCGTCCGTTCTTTTGTCACACCACTGGGGCATTTAATTGCTGGTCCGTATTCACAGGCACGAAAATCGGTCAAGTATGCCCGCGGGGAGTTTCACACCGTGATCAAATTGTATTTAAGAAACGTAACGATCGGTTATATAAAGCACGTACCACCCTCTTCGTGAGTGTCCACGTCCTGTATGTATGGTTTAATTAATCCAATTTTGAATTTCGACTGGTTTTTTTATTTGCAAAAATGGAATGTGGGCATAATTGTGAGTTAACGAAATAACGGCTGGTTCGATTGCCCCTTTTGAAACACGAGACAACCAGAACCAGATCTATTTAATTATTGTTTATAATAAATTAATTAATTTAGAACAAATATACATGAACATGAATTGATCAAAAAATAACAACTTTGTTCAAATACGATCTAAAATTACATTGAAGTTATTCTTACAGTAACCGCACTGAACTTTAAATGAGATTAAAAATAGGAAGATAAAAGCAGACCTAGACACATGTGTTTCCATTTCTAAGATATCGTCAGTAGGTTATTGGAAATGATTTAAATTGGATAATCATTTGGTACGAAATGTTGAATTACTAAACTGTTTGTTTAACATCTGGATTGATTACGCAGGAAGGCCTTCTAATGACTTGGGCGAGATTGAAACATATGCCCAGATATTCTTGCATTGATTATCTGCCTTTATATTTGATATTCACCGCATTCAAGCCAAGAATAATATTAGTGTAGTTGTTTACTTATTTGAATACATTTATTGAGATACCTACTTCAAAAATATTTTCGTCAAGTGATCTGGTTGGACGTCGAAAGAAATTTTTTTATTATTTAATTTAATTTCGTTTTAGTTGATAAGAATTTGAAATAAATATATAACTATACTGTAAATGTGAATTTCCGTTATTCGTGCCATCGCGGTCCAATTTTAGACATGTATTATAACTTAGATGAGTCTGTTAATATTTATTATTTCAATATGACTATACGAGGGAGGTTCATCAATTATTGTCCCTTACATAGTCGGCATTGACTGACAAATGAAAAACTGTTTTCATCCGAAGAGTGATTTATTGACGTTAGTGTATGTCAAATTGCGCCTCTCTATTTTTTCATTTATTCGAAATATTAGTTCAGTTCTGTTGTGGTTTTTGTGATTTTATCAAAATGGGTAAAATTGAAACAAGAGCTGTTATAAAATACGTATGTAAGAAAGGTTTATCACCGCAGGAAATTCATAAGGACATGACTGAAGTATTTTGTGATTCTGTGATTCCATGTAATTAAAAATTGGTCACGAGGTTTCAAACTGGGGAGAGAGTGTTGTGAACAGCGCTAGGTGCAAGACCACCAAAAACTTGTGAAGGAAAATATTAAAATTTGATCCATGATATGGATAATAGGGCAATATTACGAAGATTTAATACCAAAATTCGAGAAGCAGCCAAGGAAAAGAGAAGAGACATCAGGACAACGCTCCGGCCTACGAAAGCTGTGTTTCAATGGCCGCCATTCGCAACAATGGCTTGGAAATTTTTGAATAACCTCCTATTCGCCAGATTTGGCCCCATAGCCAATAGTTTCTGTTTCCAAAATTAAAAGTACATCTTCGGGGAACCCATTTAATGAACGACGAAGAAGTGATGACAGCCGTAAATGAGTGGCTGGCGGAATAAAATTCAGATTTTTTTCCAAAGGGAATTATTTTGAAAAGTAAAATTATTTCATGTGACATGGTGTGTCAGTTTCCATGGTGCAAGGTAGATTGATGAAAAATTTGCCATATAAAAATTTACCATACAAACTGGGATACCTGAACACGTGTTTCCGTCTTCTTTGAATTCGTCAACACGAAACGTCATTTTGATTAATCAGGAAAAAACGAAGCGATTAAATCAGTACATAAAATATTATCTAATTAGATAGTCGAGGCTAAATGCATTTAATCAAGCTTTTAGTGAAATTGGAACTATCTTTGTATTTTAAATGAGACACCTGTAGATTTTTGCTATTTTGGAATCCAGCTATTTTCATAAAATATGAGTAGCTCGATCTGTTGAACATTTTTCTAGTAGCCTCAATAGCATTGCCTGCTGACATAACGTTCAGTAATCGCCTGGACAATAAATTCAATTACAAAATATTCTCCTAAATCATTTTATTTTCAAATTGAATAATATATCTTTTATTTAGGATCAAAAGCTCAAGAAATTACAAAATATATCCACAATAGGACTTGTTCCTTACATGCCTGTTCGTATTAATGTATAAGGAAGTAATTAAAAACAAACATTTATTTACATCCGCTATGTGAAAACATAAATAAAATAGAAAATTAATTATCGTCATTTTACTGGCACACAAATACAATCATCAATATTTTCCTGCCAGGTAAATTAATTAGAAACAACGATCTGCAATTACTGCGAAAAATTAATCTAATTTAATAATGATTGGCCTATATAGTTTGGGCGCCATTTTTAGTGCAAGAGAAGTTTTTATAACCATATCTTGCACCAATCCCTCCAATCCAATATTTGTCCTACAAACGATTCGAATTTTCTTCAGATCTCTAATGGTCAAAGGGTCCACAAAGATAAAAATTTTTTGCAATTAATGATATTTTCATTTTTATTTTTGTATCAAATTTCGATGACACCTTTGACTTATAGATTTTAAAGGTTGCTTAGGTACCTAGGTATGTTTTATATAAGTTATGATTTTATTTAAAATATACCATATTGTTCACTTCGTGCAATTTTGTTTTGGATTAAGATTTTTATGGTCCAATTATAGATTGTATCTCTCCTAGAATCTCACCGCCATGTACTCGTTTATAACTGCACTCCTAGAAGTCGTAGTATTTATTTAGCGATATCTACGAGGGAGTGTTTGCCGTCGTACTTACATCGCCGTATTATCTTTTTAATTAGTTCGCCACGCCAGTAACAGGCTCCTAACAAGCCCATCATTAATTACGGTCTAAATATGGCGTGGCCGGTGGAAGAGCATTGTCTGGTATTTAGGGCCATTACAACTCTATCTGTGCAAGGAGTGGCAGATTATTTCATTACCAGGTGGGCGTTCAGCGGGGAATCAACTATTGTCAGGTGTAAATTCCGTAGACAGCAGAACCAGGCGCTCGGTGCAGTATAACTTATGCCCAAACACACCATACATTACTCCCCGAACACTTCTATGCTCGATGAGTGGGATTACACGTACATGTTCCCCAGATACCATCATCAATAATAACAAATATGATCTTCATTAACATATTAAATGTTATAATCTACTCCCGTCCGGCGTGCCTAAATATTATCGGCGTACGTTTTAATTTATGCGGACACAACGCGCAGACAGTAAAATAAGTTCGAGTGTCACGACTTAAAGTGGCCATCAAAAAGATACTTTAGGGTATACGAGATGCATCTGCTATCTGTTACAGAAATCGTTATTAATTTAACGTCGTAATTAGTTCGAATATCGAGAGGATAAAAATTATAAAAAAATTGAACTGATAATTTCGGATATAAAATTATAAAGTTTTATTCTTAAAACGACAGGATCATATCTAAGGCTTTTAAGTTATTGCGCAGTTGCTTCCCAGTTGCTTTCAATATTTATCATAGATTAAAATTAGGTTTACGCAAAGTCAACCTGTATTTTTGCATACAAATAAATTAAATTAAATGACGTAAAATGCTTGACGAAGCTGCTGATTTAAAATGTATTTTCGCAGCATTTGAAATGGGTGTGTCAAACGTTTGGTAAATCAATCGATCGGTCTTTGGCAGCAATCGCGTTTCACTCATTTGTAAAATGTTAAACATACAACGCCTAATAGCAAAAATAAACACTGGAAACTACTTGCTAATCATGTTATCGGTGTTGAAACCGTACAAGTACGAAATAATTAAAGCTAACCGCGCATATCGTCTCAAAAGTTAATCAATTACTTGATTTAATTTTTTTTTAATCATCAGGGAACGAATTAATCAAGAATTGAAAAACAGAATATAATAAAAGCATCTCACATGTTAAAATAGCGACGAGAACATAAAACGAATCATCCAACAGCGACTTGCATAAATAAAAATTCTAAAACTGGACACAAATTCTACATAACGTAAATCAGACATAAATCAAATGGGAAGGAATGAAAAAAAAATGAGCAATAACGAAATACAATTCAATCAACAAATTAAGGTTTTATGATTTATAAAGATTAACAAACAAAAAAATAACTGTAAAATAAAAAAGGAATCAGAAGTAAATGTTAAATAAAAGATTGAAGCAAATAAAAAAAAGTGCCCGGTATAGAATATGAAAGTTCCAATGAAACAAAAAAATCGAAACAAACAAGTAGCTGAATACAAACAAATCTAAAGAAATTGAAAATAAAAATGTAATAAATGAAATGGTGGAAAAATATATAAAAAAGCAACGAAATACAGAATAATTCGAAAATCTGAAACGATTGTATTGATTTGAAATAAAGAATAAAAGAAACAGAAAATGTGTTGGAAATATAAAAAATCCCAATCACTCCCTTATAGAAAGTTGCATATTTTAGCATGAAATTTAATTAATTTTTTTTGCTGCTTAAAAAAAGTGCTAAATGCATAGATAAATCTGACAGATTTGTGCAAATAATTATGACAATGTGTATCGAAATTTAAATAAAATTAACAATAATAGTAAGTAATATAATTTTGATGATCTTGATGAAAGGAAAACTACTTATAAATAGATAGGCATTTATGTGCCAAACTGTATTATTTCGCGTAATTAACCAACCAACGTTTTCAAAACAATTACAACAAGCAATATAAAAAGCATGCGTGCATACTTGGCGCTTCGTTGTCTGAAACTGACTTTTTCCAATGCAATTCGTAGTTCAATGACTTTGTTGATGCTGATGTAACAGTAATGTGGAAGCAATGTTATGACACAACCAATTAAGATGTCTGGAATGCAACAATGTCTCGAACGTAAAGGTCTTCTGGCTTAGTTGCCCACTCAATGGACACATTGGTGCAGTTGCAAACACACCGATAGATGAAGAACTCCGACAGGCACTTAATCATGAAATTATTTGTGATATTTTTTTGTCAAACTTTTTATTATATATCATAGACCATATCCAATATCCAAAGTAGAAAACGTTGACCAGCCAGCTTTTAGAAGAACCTTCATTTCTGATAAACGATATGTATTTCGTTCTACTTTTATTTACAACATTTAGCAAAATCCTAAAGAATTTTAATAGAATTGCCAACGAAATGTCTTTGTTAAATTGGAACTTATAGAATTATAGAACTAAAAATATGCATTGAATGATTATTGTCACTACTTACTTGGAATTCAGTGATAGCTTCCTCGTATACCTCGTAAATATAAACATTTGCATACTATTAAAAAAAATTATAACGAGGTTAATTGAAGAAGCCTTTACACTGATTTAATACAAAAAACGATTGTAATGGTTAGTCGTTGTGGTGAATAACATATTTTTAAATAAATTTGTATTATTATCATATCTCATACGAAATACTGTACAATCCAAGCCCATTTGTTAAAACGCTAGTAACATTGTAATAAGTACATTTCCCATTCCAAGAACAAAAACGACCTAATCTAAACAAAATCGTCAATTTTCTTCCATTTCAGCGGCAAATTCATTTCTTTGACATTTTAAATTCAGACAACTTTCAAAACTACTCGTAAAAAGCGACGATAAACTGTAACCCATTGCTGTTTCCACTTGTTGCTCATGGAGCTTTTCATCCATTTGGAAGCGTTATTGAGACATGCAAACTCTAGTAACTTTTATTTATATGTCATTTCATCACGACCCACGGCATTTCATTAATTTGTCGCATGCTGCATAAAAATCGTCGTACATGTACTAACGCAAATATTCACAATAATTAAAAGGTAATGTTACGGGTTATCAAAAAAATTTATTGGTCATGATTCTTTATTACATAATATTTTATGATGCTTATATGATAATTTATTTGTTACGGCTAAATAAAAAATGGCATTAAACTTACATACACGGTCACATTTTTCTCTTAATTTACTGTCACTTAAGATAATGGTGTACGAGTCGTATTTGGCAAAAACAAACAAAGCAATCCGCCTCCTATAAGGAGCGCGGCGACCACGAACGTCGGCGCTGGACAGTATAGGTCCAGTAGTGTGGCTATCACTATATTACCTACGATGCCTCCGAGGCGGGCCGCCACCATCGATATCGCAACGCCTGTGGCCCTGTAACAAAAACAATTTATAAACTTTGCTTGCATTAATAAAATTAGCGAGAAAATAATAAATATCGACACGAACGGATTTTTTACAGTGTTATAATAACTTCAGCAGGATTTTTTCACCGTAAATTGTTAATAATTGTTATAATTATGTCATAAAAAAATCGTTTATGACGCAAAACGATCTTTGTTGTATGGTGTGTTTTGCAAATCTGCTATATATACAGGATTGCTGCTATTGTGGTTTAGAATACAAGTTTGGAATTCTAGATTTGTTAATAAGTAACCGCCCTTCGACCACCTTAGTCTGAAATCGCCTGCTAATAAAAGCATCTCTAGTTCAATCATGGGATTCAACAGAAATTATTATCAAAAAAGAAAGTTTTAACTGCCCTGACGACCATAAGGCTGAAGGAGGTAGAGGTCTCCAGGGTTTAGAAGTATTTAAAAGTACAAATAAAAAGCTTCACATGATATCATTTACGTATGTAACGAAAAATCGAAATTTATTTAAAAATTCATGAAATGATAGTTAAAGTTAAATTAACAATGTAATCTAAATCTAAATTATTTACTTATAAGTTATATTGTGCAAATTTAATAAATGTAACAAAGGCTAATTATATTAATGGTCGGTTATGCAAACCAATAGTAACTGCAATGTATTCGGTGCAAGTCGTGAGAATGGACAGGAAATTATTTATTTATACATACATAATTTGATGTTAAGGTGGCGAGTAAATTGATTATGTAAAACTGATTCTGCTAAATTTATATTTGTACAATTATTATTTCTTACGACGTAAAAACTATTATATAGTTTGCATATTGAGAGAAATGAAAGATGCACATAATTATTTTGTGAAATTGTTCAAGTCTTCTTTATGACAAAATTGAATTCGTTCGACGTGAAGTGTACGTAATTTACTCAGATAATTTATGGATGTATGCCCATGTGTCTATTATCGAGTCAAGCATATGTGCTTATTTGTTTTTTATGTGTGACAATAGATGATCACCTCCATATTCATGTAGATTCCATGTACACTAGGACAACAATTTGTACCATTGTTCAATAAAATTATTTTTGTTTGTTTAGAATTAACAGCAACGTGTTAAAAACGCGACTCATTGGACACACCACGCCTATTTCCAGGAGAGCCACCGTATCTTACCAACAAATAGAGAATCAAGTTGTAGAAGACCCCAATACAAAATGTATAATGTGGTAGATTTGAAATTATGATTTATGAAAATAATTAATGAATTAGTTATATAGTTATAGATATTCTTTCATCCTGTATTATAGTATAAGAAATATGTACGAAAGAAAAAAGAAAAGGGATACGTTATTACGATATGTTGTGCAATGTTGAACGATATATTTCGATTACGATCACATATTTACAATTCGAATGATTTCCAAATATCATGAAAATTTGATTGAAGTGAATAATTTACTAATTAAGTTAATAAATTAATTTTGTTACCTATTATAGTTGGATCCTAATTACGAGTTATTATTTTAGAATTTGAATAACAGCATTTTTAATAAAAATTAAATTTTGGATTCACAAAAATAGTTGATTTTTGGAAAGTTTTTAAATATAGAATGCTTTAGCATGTAGATGTGAAGATGATTATTTTACAGTGGGAATGGTAGTGCATTTTTTTAGTTTTTATTGGCATTAGAACTATTTACATGAGATAATTGAAAAGCTAATGTGCGATAATACAAAAGTATTTTTCACTGAGTTGACTACGTAGTTCCTGCTACAAAGCTTAAAAATGAGAATCATATCAACGTTTGGTTGTTCTGGTTTTAACGGCAGTGATAGCCCAATGAGTTGGATTCTCATGCAAATAGGTCGGGTTCGACTGGTTGGATAAAATATCTCAGAACCTAAATTGGACATCGAAAATTTCTTGTGTGTGACTTCTCTCTGACTCAGGAATTTTTTTTAAAACCCTTGATTTCAAAAAAATTATCAGAAATATGTCACGAGTCTGGATGATATCGTTGAGGTAAACATTAGTTACACATGTTTGGACAAAACTCATAGAACCCTTTCCCAATTTAAGAAATCTCACATACCAACAAATATTAAAAACAAATTCCTAATTCCGATAATCTAGTACACATATTTAATAATTACATTCATTCACCACAATCTACATATGGATGGTAAGATTTTGCGATTTTTAATAGGGTACCAAAATGAGTCAGGTATAGAGATTTTATCCATCCCCTTATGCAATATATTGCATTAGAAATATTATAGTAGGATGGAATATGATATAGCCCCACAACCCTTCAACATATACATTGCGTAATTGGTGGAAAGGCACGAGCAGGATGCAGGTTCAAAATTGGGAAGAGCAAAAATTTTCATTCTACCCGAGACAGAGAAGGGGCTTCTAGAAATGGATAAAATGATAGTAGGATTCTTGGACAGAAGAGGGTATGAAAAGTGATAGTGTTTAGAAAAGGATGAGGGAAGATGACGGACATACAGATGAAATAATAAGGAGAAATATTAGAACATTTGAAGGAATTGATGTATTTACGGTGTGTAGCTAACTACATACCTTAGACGCTGTTATTGTTGTCCTAACTACATACCCTAAATATATCCATTGCTTCACCTGTTCTAATATTTCTCCTTTTATTTCATGAAACACATGAAATATATGGACATAAAAGCGAAGAAAGGGAAGGAAAGATTAAAGAGAAATCGTTTGGGGAAGAGGAAAGGGAAATTATACGAAACAATATTGATATGGACCATATGTATTAAGCGTAACCTGATATATGGGGATGGAAAGAACAGAAAATGATAGAAAGGATACACCAAAAGAGCAGTCAACCTGGAGAAGTCAACGCCAGATTACATAGCGAGGCAAGAGGCAGATAACGAAATGACAGTGGGGGCTGGGGAATAAGAGTTAAAGAAAAGGCAGAACAGTGAAGAGGCTTTTCAAATGGGGAGAAAGTAGGATAAAATGTATGAAAGGGTACCGTTATCCGTAGGAGAGGCGGAAAGGACAAGAAAAAGTAGCAGGAAAGGGAAAGTAAAATCGCAAATGCAAGGTACAACGTAAAATGCAAAAGAATTAAAGCAGATAGGAGGAAGCTACGCTACTTAAGGAAATTGAGATTACTAGAATAAGAAAAAAATGTTAACAAGGTTCGTATGTGGAAATGTGGAGAAGGCCAACAAATATTGGATGGAAGAGAAATATAAGACGTGCGAGTTCTGTGGAAACGGTTGCATGCATATGAATATTGGTTGGGAGATTGTGAAGAGATAAGATTGAAAAAGACAAAAAGAAGAGAAAAAACTGGAGAACAAGTTTGGGAGAGAACTGGGATTAGACAATTCACAGGAAATAAAAGGGACGAAAGATGAATGCAGGAGGAATATAGGAAAAAGAGGGAAATAGAACAGCAGAATGAAGAATAAAAAATAATATCGCTGTAAAAAGAATGAGAAGGTAGGAGGAGATGGACGAAGAAAGAGGTGTTAGCGAAAAGGTTTTTTTAGCCTCTTAGAGGAAGCTAACGTATATGAATACTGAGATGGATCGCGTGTTATCTGTTATTTTTACATCGCAGAGTGGTTGGCTGAATTTTCTGTTTAAGAACAAAATTAAGATTACAATATCCATTATTATTGTCATATATAATAAGTTCCTATATGTGAATGTTGGAGTCATAAATCGAATGCAAGTGACTCTTCAGAATAACATCGACATAAATTGTAACTAACTGTAATTTTTTAAATGAATAATAGTTTTATCGACGTTTTCACTTTGACCACTTTGTATCCTGACCCTCAGCATATGATGGCAAGTATTTTTCCCGGGATTTTTGGTAAGCATATTGGAGGAGGCGAAACTATCCCCCGATTTGACAAAATTGGTTATCCATTTACGACAACCCATTGACAATCTTTACATGAAAATTAATTGCAATTGTCGGAGATGAGTTTATAGAATGTACAGATGTTTACATAAAGAGTTTATTTATATACATAACAGACGAGTAAGAAAAATAATTTATAAATAACTTTTTCATCTTCATAAATTGGTTTCATCGTTGCCTTTGGTAATAAATTCCGGTGCGTTGTTGTTGTTGTGATATACTTGTGGTACTTATATTAATGAGAAGGAAATTAAAGTTTCATAATCTCAGTAAAGTTATTTAAAATTATATATATCATACGCCATGAACGAGTTGCAAAATATAGAGTGGTCCTTTATAATTTCGAGTTTTAATATTTTAGTAAATTTTCAAAAACAAAATTGGGCAGCTACTTATGAACCAATGTTTCTTAGCTCAAAAAATCTGTCAACTCAATTATATTGCAAATTATTAAAGTTTGACATTTGAAATGAATTCTTAAACTTGATGAGAAAATTAAAAATTTAATAACAAGTAAGATTGAAAATTTTAAATAACCAAGCATATGAAATTATTGTCGACAACTTTAATATTAATAAATATGATTGAAAAATACTGTGTTGTAGAATTTTCTGGTAAAACTAAATAGAACTGTTATACAATAATAATTTTAATACAGTTTTGGCCACGTTTTTGTGAACATTTCCCACTGCGCGTTGGAGCGATAAATAAGAACTAAGTAGCTATTAGATAATACGCTTGTTTTTAAAGATCACAATCGAAATAACAAGCAATTGTTGCTATGGAACTTAATAACACTTCAACAAAAAGATTCTTTTATTAAAAGTACTTCTCCGCTATTTTTTTATTATTTAACAACAATTTAATTAAATGCAATTATCAACGTTGATTGCTATGGTAATTTGTAACGATTTCTTTGAATCGATTTCAATTTCATAGAATTTGTTTAGATGTTTATACTCCTTCGCATTGGCACAGATTTAAAGCTACGTTAAAAAAAATGCCTCACCTGAGATTCGTCGGAAATATTTCGGTAATGAGACAATCCAGTGCAGCATTCCCGCAAGAAATAACACCGCTGAATACAGCTGATACAATTAAGTTGTGCGTTTTATTGTACACAAAATACATGGATGCAGCGCATATCCCTGACGTAAAGGTACTAAACACTGGAAGAAAAAAATACGATGGGATATATTCGAAATGAAAAAAGAATTCATACCTAAGAAAAATTTCCTGCCTAGTCTATCGATAAATAGGACTGCTACTATATTGGCAGGTATGGCCGCGGCTACGGTAATGAGCGACTCAAAGAAGACGGTGTCCTCGATTTTATCATTGCAGACGCCGCCATCCTGCTGACTCCCGTGACTCACGACGTAATCAGTTACTTCGCAAACTGTCGCGCTTTGTCCGGGGTGATCTCGCGAATATTCGTCGAATCTGTTGAACAACTCCGGGAACCACATCAGCAAACCGTAGTACCCGATGTGAAACGTGAAGTTGATGGTAATCGAGATCATTGTAAATTTCACGATGGGGTTGACGAAAAGCTGCTTGCTGTGGGCTTTGATGTCCATGGCCATGTTCTTAATTTTGCTCTTTTTCGGCGGCTTCCTATTTGTTTCTGATTCGTCAAGGATCAAATGCTTGATCGGGTACATATCCCGGTCGTTCCCCGTGTTTATGTGGTAAATGTTCCTGAATATTTCGATCGCTTTGTCCGTCTTGCCGCGGGATATCAAAAATTTCGGGCTTTCGGGTAAGAAAAAGAGCAGCACCGCGACGATGAAAGACGGAAGCGCGCATACCAAGAGAAATATTCGCCAGGAGTTGTACAAAAACGGGGTGCTGAACCCGATATCTTGAGGTATAATGAGCCAAGCGAGTCCCGCGACGAATAAATTGCCCAGAGTCCAAAAGGCGGCCATGAACGACAGCATTGAGCCCCTCTTGGATTTCGGTTGGAATTCGGCGAAATAGCTCCAAATGACCGGTCCGCTCCCACCCAATCTAAAACAAAAATCATTAGCGATGTTTTTGTTTAAATAATTTTAAATAATAACACTTACGCTGCGCCGTTCAAGAAACGAAACAACATGAAGAGCTCGTAGGACTGGCTGAAGCTAGACGCGACGATGCAAATTGCGTTCATGAATGAAATCACGATGAGTACCCTTTTCCGGCCCACCGCGTCGGCGATGGAGCCCCATATGTAAGCGCCCACCATCATCCCGATGAAGATGATCGAATTCAACCAGCCCTTCGTGTGTGTGTTTAAGTCGAGGTCGCATTGCGCCGATGGAAGGATGAAGGACATCGAGATGACGTCCATTTCCTCCGAGGTGCTGACGAAGCCACACACCGCCAACAGCAAGTAATGGAATTTGCCATATTCCGTCTTTTCGATGGCGCCCTCGAAATCGGCCTTGTCGGAGTCGGCTTTTTCGACGTCCGCGCGCTCCTTGTACTTGGGAAGCACGACCAGTTCTAAATTTGGTTCCCTGGGGGCGTCTTTTACATCACCGTTGTGTTTCTTTTTGCTCTTTGGATCACCTTCTACCATTCTACGGTGTATGAGGGTATTTTATACGAAAATAACTCTTACCGGATTTAGTGTACGTGGATAAAGCACTGAACTCTGCAACAAATTTTTAAACAAATGTAAGAGTGCCGAGTTTGCACAGCGATTTTCGAAAGTGTAAATATGTTTATAGGTCAGATTATTTTATTAGTCACGTGAAGAAAAACAACAAAGATGCGTACTACGTATTTCATGGTCGCGCACAACGACGTAGATCGAACCATGGAGATTTAATTAAGTAGTTAGCATTTAATTAATAAATCGAATTTCTCACTTAGCACCCGCCGGCGACCACATAAAACATCTTCTGGCGACGCGAAAACGTGAAACATTCACTTATATACAAACCTTGGATGTCTCGATTGGCACATTCCTAAATTTTCACTTATTTAGTTACTCGAGTTCCATCAGTTTCGACAAACGAGCGAAGCGGCAACAGATGCATTTATTACGATTATCGTAGATAAAAACACTCACGAAAGCTTCGACGCCGTCTACGTTTAATTTAACTATTTCATTTAAGAATTTAACGTGGTCACTTAAGAATATAAGGAAGCGTTTATAAAGCATTTAATCAATTAAGCCAGGAGACATACTTATCACCGCACCGGGGTTATTAATAATTCGCGGTGAACATATTTTTGCACGATATGGAGGAATTCTCCGACGAACAAATAACACTGAAGAAACGCATTAAACAAACCTTGGCAACACTTATGCAAAACAAAATATCAACAATCAGCTGTATGTACCATTCAGAGAGCGCATGCCTGGATTCGCGCATAAATTTGAAGGCAAAATCTCGGGCCATAAAGTTTCTAGCCATTATGACCATTTGCATCGCTAATATATTTTAGAAATGTATTTTTAATGATCCCTGAATTATGCGCGATGAATTCTCGGAATTAATAAAAGTGGCGTTTCACACCGGTTAATTGAAGAATCGTCGTTTCTTGTTTGTCGATTATGTAATTTATAAATCTCAAGGCGGTCGATTTGATTTTGGTTTTGCGTCATCACTTTTTATAGGTAATTGGTTTTATCCGCGATCGGCAACATTTTAGTGCAATTGATTTTGCGCTTTTGATGCAAATTAAATTCTCAATATAATAAGTTGAATATTTTCTAGAGTGCATCCCGCATTAGAATCATCGTGATCGTCGTTTTTAAATTATATTCAATAATGAAACAGTTTTCATATTTCAATAAACCAATATTTTGTTTATCCAAAATTTTATCCAACTAAAATTGAAAGATAAAATAACTGCAGGTTCGGGAACTGGCAAATACATCCACCTATTATTTATATTGATTCTTGCGAACATCTAACAAGTTAAAGTAAGTTTGAGATTAATTTCAGGGAAAATATCCACAATTATGAATTGAAATAAATAAAAATTGATAGTTCTATTTTCACATACAGTTTGTCAGCGTTCCGTGCAAAAGGAAAAAAGTTCTTGAACAAACTTTTCGCTCTTATTTTGAGCTCATTGGCAAGAGATAGCAAACCCAAGTTGTTAATTGTTTTGCAAATTTAATAAGACATTAACACAGCTTGTCGCTAACCAAGGCCGAAATAATTCTCTTACAGCAGAAACCGTTACGATACGTTTTGTTAAATTTAAGAGTGAACATTAATCTGGCACGTGATATAAAATAAACAAATAAATAAATAAATAAAATGTTACTATGTCACTCGCTTTTCACCGGCATCAAATTATTTACTAATTTTTAGTTAGACGTTTTGATGATTTTAACATTTATTTTCTTTCTTTCATTTTAGATATATTTTCACGTATTTCGAAAAATTGTCAGACTTGGGTTATAAGAGTATTAGGACAGGGTTTTGGAAATTAGATCAGTTCGTGTGTACTGAGCATAAAGAAAATATTTTAAAAAGAACGATAAACATTTCCGCATAGTTGTTGCGAGCATAGACATAATATTTTTATATGAAATTGTAATCAAAGTAAAATTTGTCGTTGTAAAATGTAACATTGATTGTGCTACATTAATAAGTGACAATTACAACCAAGGAGACTAGCGAATTATTTAACTAAATACTGGCAACAGTGTCCAATTTTAGTCATTTTTGTCGCACCCAGGCTTAATGTTGCTCTTTAAGGAAAAACATTCCAATTTGTACCCGGAGCAATTAAAATTTGTGACATCTACGTTCAACATTCTGACCGGTGTAATAATATCACAAAGTTTAGTGAAAATATGAAAACGAAAAAATTGCTTCCTTAATCTCAAATTTAATATTATTAACAAAATTCTCCACTCTCATTGGAACAATCTTTTATGGTAGTTACATTGTAATAGCAAGTTACTTTTTAGTTCAAATAAAATGAAACGTTAATTTTCCAAGTACATTGATTTTGGTTTTATTAAATGTATTGTCACTGCAATTAAAATCGGTATGTGATGCTAATACAGGTTAAATTTAAATTCACGACGTGTTCACACGTCATAAACTTGCAACTCCTATTCATTTTTAGTTCTTCAATAATTGAGTGAATCACAACAATAACAGAATTCCCGTTTCCTCATCTAAAATATTCACCTCTCTCATATAATAGTAATTAGGGATTAATGGAACCAAAATATTTGGTACAAATTTATATGGTAAAGTGTACCATACACATTTGTTCCAGTAACCCTTATACCAACGATATATGTATATATATAACCGCTATTATATGTGCAGTGTTAATAAAAAAAAAATAAGTTTGCAAACATGTTAATTGAATTTGATCATTTCTATCGTTATTCACCATGACGTACGACAAACATAGTAAGAAACTCACCACTAGCATAGTTTGTCAGTATTCAATCAGTGTCTACGTGTCGCTACTTGGTCGACCAAAATTCAAATGTTAATAAAATGTATTTTGGTAATAACACCTAATCACAGTATTCTGCCCCTGGCACATTTTAATTTTAAATGGCATGGAATATTAATTGTTATTCCACTGAAAAACATTCCATAAATAAATAACTAAATGTTTAGTGTTATATGAGGTTTTAAAAATTGGATTTTCCTATTAATATCGTAATGTTTATCCATCTGGGTCCTGAGCGCAAGATTGGCTGGCAGGAGGAATTTTAACCTTTTTGTTTCACTGTTATCACTTTCGTTGACATTCAACTATTTAGATAACATATTTATAAAGCTAGTGGGATGTCACATGAACGATCTTGTTATAGTCATAGTAGTACATCGCCAATGGCACGAAGAGCTTTATTCTGGATACTTTCCAAGATGGCTATACTGAAATTGCTAGCTGTGTCCCATAGTTGAAATTTATAGGTCCAGGCTGGCATAAGAATGTTAACCTATAGCAGCATCATATTTTCTAATGATATTTTCGACATTTTCTTGATCAGCCATCAAAGTTGTTTACGGTTTGTAAAGATGTGTTTGTGCCAAATTAGCCTACGATCAAAGTGCATTCAAATATATTTTGCATCTTCAGCTTGTCGAAGTTCGCTATTTTTTATTATTACATGTGGTTTCTTTACGTGAAAATCATCTATATACATATATATACATATAGATATACATGTGCCTTTCTTGTAGGCTCATAACCTGCAGATGTTGGATCGGCGTGGGATGCTAATAATGCTGTATCGTCAGCAAATATTGCAACTATCAGTAGGTGGTCATTAGTATATAAAAGGTACAGGACTGGTCCCAGAACACATCCCTGACGAACGTCAGAATTTATGAGAGGCAGTATTGATTGTTCGTTATTTGCTCTACAAATAAATATCCGTAATATGACTTTACTACTACCTTTCCTACTGCAAGTATAGGAAATATAGATGTAGAAGCTACTGTTTTTGTACTTTAGCCCTATAGGGTGTGCCTTGTTAAATGCTATTCATATATCAATGAAGGCAGCTGTGCAGTAGCTCTTCGCGTTTAGGGTTGTATTAATTTGGTCAACTGTTCTATAGTTGCATGTTGGTCATGGTACCAAAAATTTATCTTCGAAGAATTGACTTCTTTCACGTTTAAGATCATCGCGATTTAAGTTTTCAAGATAGCTGGGAAATCATCAGCTTTCTTGATATTGATATCATGTTTTGAACTTTTTAGGACGAAAGTCCATATGAAAACGAGTCCCTTAATTTGGTTCTCGAAGTTCTCTGTTTTCTGTTGAAAGTGGTTCAAATACTTGGCAGAATTGCTTCGAGAATACTTTTCCTTGTATTAAAAGAAATCGCGTTAGCGAAAGAAATAACAGCCAATTTTTTCAGGTAAACATTTTTCTCAAATTTGTCATTTATTATTTTTGGCCGTGTTTCGCTTCTGATATTTTCGCATTTTGCTAATTTCTTACGGTCTGTCAGGTTTTGTCGTTGTCGATCAACCATAAACCATCATTGACAAGCCCTGATTTTTTTAGAAATTGATATTTTAACGTACCAAAGTTTACGAAAATAACGTCGTTGCAGGATGGACCTTTCTTGATAGAAAAGTATGAGTCTGCAATTTTTTTAATTAGTTTTTTATAGAAAAAGTTAATTGGTTCGTTTTTATAACAAAAATATTAAAGAACCACAGCTTTAAGTTATGCAAAAAGGCCCTAAAATTGATAAATTCAAACGCATTACTTTGAATGAAATCGTAGTTTTGTTGAATGGAGAACAACTTTTTACATAATGCTGAAGAATTATACCATTGTCTAAAACTAAATAATTTTCTCCAAAAACTTTAGAAATGTTGTGGTCAACAAGTTGATCCAGACCTAGCAGTTGAACATGGGTTTCAATAAATCTTTTATCACACATTAACAAATCAAGTGAAATTGCAAGAAAAATATAACTGAATTAAGGCGAAACCAACGACTATGTGTTATGCTATCCTTGCTCAATCACTTAGGCATTAATTACGAGTGAAATGTTTTCGTTACTGCCAGTACGTTTACTCATTCATAACAAGGTTTAATAGATTAGAACAAGATAATATTTCAACGTATAATTGTTCAATTACAATAAATAATTTATAACATATAATTATAAGATATATAATTATGAATTTTTATTCAAATATACCGTTGTATAATTACCTATTAATTATTTTCGCTCAAGTAGTTACGTAACATTGATTTTGCATGGTAACAAAAATAATTTTAGTGCCTCCATATACTAATACTAATACACAACTACCATATTCTGAAAGTTGATTTTTAAACAAATTTGTTTTCATAATTTTCTTCTTCGTATATTTCTGTGTATTGTTTATATAATTTTTATTTGTATAATTTTGACATATTTAATAATAATTAAATTTTTTTTTGGACCATTTTGATTTTCAATGTTATTTTGGCCAGTTTTAAACTTTAAGGTGTAGAGCCAATGTCTTTTTATAGAAATGAAGGACCGATTGTCTAAACTATTCCGTAAATATGTTGCATGAATAGGTGCTAGAGATTTTGACAGTTCGTAATGGCACGGGAACTTAATTAGTTGATGCACTTGTAGGAAATAGTTGGGTAGAGAACAGTTAATGTGTGTGATGTTGTGAGTTGTGTTGAATGTCAACAAGGTAAATATTATGGCAAATCCAGGGTTGGCAAGATAGTGTTGACTGTTGACTATCTACTGTTAATGTGTTATTCACCTATTCTGTTGTTATATGCATTATTGTAAGGCATACACTTTTGTGGTGTAGCGAGTTTGTTACTGATACATCCCCCGTTGTGGTGTGGGGGTTTGAATTTTAACAAAAATCGAAAAGCTGATATTGTTCTTGGTGGATAAATAGCAGGTGTGGTTAACAGGAAGCCTTAACCTACCCCCGACGTAGTGAATGAACAGAAATTGTGGAAACATATGCCCAGAAGGTAAGGTATGCTAATATCCAAATGTCCCTGTCGAGAACACCCTTGCAATTCTTGAGCTCGGTTTGGAGCTAACGCCCACTTGTTCTCCTGTGACTCCATAGGAGAGCGTCAAGTACAAATGTTCATGTACAAAAGCATGCGAAAATATTTGGTTAATAGGCATCCAAAGCTGGTAACGTGAGACAATCCAAAGATAGCTACTTGAAGCAACATGGGATCTGAGGGGATCAAGTGCCCTGAAGTAACTATGTTTCCTAATAGATGTATTGTAAAAGTTCCCATTCATATTTACATGCAGTGCCTTTGTTATCATTGCTTTTGTCATCTCTCGCCTCTTTAGCATAAACTAACGAGATGCTATTAATTTGGCGATAAACGATGAGTTGACAATTAATCTGCTGCAACCTTTGTTAATTAATATTCACTATACAATCTAAATGGTAACGCCCACTTAACGAATGTTATTACCTTTTTTATAACTCTGACATTATTTGTAGTTGCTGTAAGTTATGGTAATTTTGACATCTAGATACATTTACATAATTTTGTAATTATTCACAATTCTATCCGAAGTGCAAAAAATATTTAATTACACATATTTGTTTAAAAATGCATTTACGGTATTGATACTTCATCAAGGAACTAAAGTAATTTTTTATCATGAATTTGTATGCTAATGAACTAAGTGATAAAATGAATTTTAATGCCAAGGTGTTCATAATTTTTTTTTTCGGAAATCGTGACAACAGAAGCATTAGTAATATTTAGTAAACATGGTCATTGTTATAAATGTCATTCAAGGGTATTGTTAAACTTGCCACAATAAACCATTTAAAATGTTTAATGGGAAATTGAACTACTATCAGGAACGAAAAGCAAACAAAATACTACCTTTCTGTACTAGTTTGCCATAATATATTTTTAATACAATTGCATACGATTCCAGAAAAAAAATAGGATAATACGCAGGGATTTCTTCTCTAGTACCTGTGATAAAATAAATAAATGATTTCGGAAAATCCGTGATCGATTGATAGATTGCGATGAGCTTGTTGGTCACTACTTCTCCAGAGTTTTGTCAGAAAATAATTTAACTTTAGCGCAAGGATTCAATCCTATAGCAGACATGAAGAAATGGTGTGGCCTTAAAATGTACAAAAGATTCAGTGTTCTACCAACTTTTCCGGAAGACTCAAGTAAATTACGTGGTTTATCTCGCAATAAAGTCTTTATAAACATTCATATACGAATATTCGCTTTTGCTATTAATCTACAACTAGGACAGTGGAAACGGTTATGCAATTCATCGTTGCTAAATTAGTTACGAAATGAATTATCCTATAAAACCTAAATTGTAAGTTTACGAAAGCACAGTTCGAAGAATGAACCAATTATAAATAGTAACATTAAGACAAATAGTGGAATGGAAACTCGAAGAAAAGCAAACAAAACCTATAGCTTAATTATAAAGAACCCTTTACACTAAGAAAATCAATAATGAAATGAAATATTAAGTAGAAATTTATTAATTATATCATTATTATCAATTGTCATTAAGAGTCTACTTTATCAACATATAAGCCTGAATAAAATTTCATTAAGGTTCGTTTTTCATGTATCGCTGGTTTTTAGGTACGTTCCCTAACATAAAAGTCAGTAAAATTTCTCTGAAATTTATTACCAAAACTATAAATTTATTCAATAAAATTTCATCCACTCTCATCCACTTAAAAATCTCTAATTTATTTACATTTTCGCAGCAACCAATAGAAATAATATAAGAATGTAGCAACAAGTCCCCAACCCATAGTTAGTTGATTTGCCTTTCAATTTTACTTGGCATAAAATAATAAATACTATATAGAAGAAACTGTTGTTTTGATAGAGTTTGCTTACGTCTTAACTACTGAATAAAATCCGGAAACTACGAATCCCAGTTTTATCCTAAAATGATTTTTATGCGATAAATCTATGAACTATTTAAATTAGTATACAAGTCCAACATCGATTCCACTAAAATGTGTTCGATTCTGGGTAAAGCCAATTACCCATAATTAAGCGATGACGCAAAACCAAAATCAAATCAGCCAACTAGAAATGTATAAACAACATCATCGGCAAACAAGAAATGACGCTTCTTCAATTAAGCGGTGTGAAAAGCTACTTTCATTAATTCCGAGAATTTATCGCGTAAGATTGATATATCATTAAAAATAAATTTCTAAAATATATTACGATGTATGCATGTCCTAATGGCTGTAAAATAAATGATCCGATAGTTGACTTAAATTTCTGAAAATTATTGATTTATAATTTCCAATGTTTTTATATAATTTTTACTCCTTTTTGGCATTTTTGCAAATTTTAAAATTATTTGATACTTTTTGCCACGTTTTCCAAGTTGATTGCATTTTTTAAAAAGCCGAAAATTTCAGAACTTTAAAATGTTTTCGGTAATTTTAAAATGTTTGATATTTCTTCAGCTTTTTTAACCATTTTTTTATATAGTTTGTGATATTTTGAATTTGTTTCTATCGCTCAGGGATATGAATGTGTTGCCATAGCCACGTTTTAATTCACGTGACTTCATAATTTCATAAATCATAATGCCATTTGCCATTTAAATACAGTCAAACTATAATACGAAAGAAATGGGGTTTTCAATTGAATTGAAAAAAAATAAATGACTCAAAGAAATGATTGGATGAATGTTTAAAATTTGATTCAATTCTTTACCTTGTATCACCTGTATGGTATTTGGTTTCTTAATATGGATAGATCGATTTTTACGGTGTTGTTGGTGTTCTTGACAGATCTTGCCGACGAAGAGACGGTACAACAGTAAATGAAGTTCATTAATGTTATCGCATTATTGGTAGTTTGAGGACCATCCTGTTTGCAAAGAAATATAAAATATTTTAGTTACACGATAATCTGATAAAATAATCTCAGTCGTAACCAAGGTGTAATGTCGCATGTTGGAAACTGAATAGGAAATGTGAAGTGGAGTTACAAAGCACATATGATATTTTACTCTCCTTCCAGTTACCCACGAATCCCTTTCTCTGCCTTTACTGTTGAGAGCTTAAAAAATAGAGGGCAGCAACTTGAAAGAACTATAACGTTCAATTGCAACTCGGCTAAAATTCATAAATCCCAAGGACAAATATTGTAACACTTTATATCCTGGTGACAAATAAATAGTTAGGCACAGGACGAACGAATTATTGAAAATTACAACACTCCAAAAAAATTTAAATAGAATCAAAACCATTCAGTTTTAACCTAAATTAAAAAAAAAATGGAAACGTCAAGCTAAGAAATGGACGGGTTGCGTCAAGATGTAAAAATTAATATTAATGACGCTTGATTGGAAGTTTGTAAACAAAGATACAAAAAAATCACTTACGTTTGTTTTCGATAAGCGTTTTAATTTCATTTACCAGGTGAGCACAAAAAAAAATCGAGTTAATCAGGACCTATCGTTCGCAGTCCGTCTCAATTTGCTAAAAAAATACGTGAGTTACGTGAAACCAGTTTCATTTTTCGGACGTTTTCGCTCCGGGCGTCAAATTGTGCCCGAAACTGGTCGAACGCGGTGTTAAAGTGAGAATTAGGAAACAATACAATTGATCACACCTTAGTTTGGCTTCGTCGCAGACTTTCGAAGATACCAAACACCTCACTTTATTTCGAATATTCTCCAATTTTTTAAATAAATAAGAAGGTGTCGTGATGACAATCGAGGTGCAACCCCAAGGACAATGGGGATAATTCGAAACTTAAAGGCATTGGAAATGTGTAAAAATAATTACATAATTATCAAATATTACGAGACTATAAATTAATGGTCGTTTACGAGTCATATTAGTAAACAAATGGCAAGGACAATTTAAAAATATGTGCAGAATGTGGGGGCTTAAACGCGCAACAGGGTGTGCTATTTGATACAATTTTTAAACCCATAAATATACTTAACATCTATCGCGATACCTACTTACAATTTAACATGGTTCGTATATCCATTTACGAAGCACAGCCTAACAACATTCATAAACAATAAACAAAACGAAGTAACTTATGACTATGTGGTGAGGCACAACTCTGAATCACGTGTCTGCACGGCGGAACAGTTAAGATAACACTCTTAATTTACGAATTTGTATTCCAGTAATTATACGTTCATAAGGCAAAAGTTAAAATTTGTGTACGTTAGCAATGAAAAATATTTACACAGTCAATTAACGAAACCGGCGGGTAAATCCTGCAGTCACTTCAATTAATTTATACGTTCGTGAATTAGCGTTTTTTTTTTTTTTGTTTGGCAATAAATCGTTAATTTTTCGCACCAATGGAAATATTGATTAGCGAGTTTTTTAAAACCGTGTTTTGCCACAGCGTCATGGCTAAATTTATAGGTTTGGGAAGCGTTAACCCAGTTTTTGTATTAATTGGTACTAATGCTAAGGTCATTTGTGATTGTTCGTGTGTTGACAAACATTAACTTTTTGTGCAATTAGTTGATTCGAACGTAGTTCGAGGATACCAATACACACATCATCAATGGGAGTCACATGAATAGAAAAGCAGTAAGCAAGGCCAAACGACCTCGAATTCGTCTGGGTGACGTGCGCGCTTACTAATAGGTTGTTTGGATATGCGTAACTGTCTTACGTGTGGAAAGTATGTTTAGTTCATGTCTTCAATTTTTGACTCCTTGGCACGGCGGTCGTCGATATCAGAGGGGAGGTTTTGGAATTTCTCGAGGTGATCTTACAGTTGGCTCGTGCAAGTTTCCAAGTTTCCGAGGTTTCCAAGAATTCATGGAGCCCGATTAATTGGGAACTGCTCTTTGTTACTGCTGAGTGAGTACCTTTCTAGGGCAAACGTCGCTGGTTTGTGCTGATTCTTCACGCAACCATTTCCGATTATATTCAGCTGTAACGTCAAATAGTTGCCATACTGCATTAACGAACTGGTAGCTTTTCTGGAAATGTCACAGGAGACACTTTATGATGGCTATTCGATTTTCCATCGTTGGCCTGCTTTCGTAGCAGTTACAAATTGTTTCGATTGTTTAAGTTCTTCTCCCCACACCCAGGGGTTGTCCTCAAGATATTTGCGTTAGAAGCCAACACATAGGTTGCTACTATGACTGAGTTGGGTTATCTTGCTGTTATCCATCGAGATCCCTACTCCACATCGATTATGGAAAGAAGCGTCGTTGTCAGAGGTGGCTCATCAATATTTGTCAATTTGGTCATTTTCATTCAGACCTTTAGTGACTTGAAAACACAAAATCTAAATATCGATTATTAATTGAGAATTGAACACATTTAAAATGCAATAAAAAACAAAAGATTTCTTATAAAAAGGTTCAATCACACCAACTCTTTCGTGATAATCTTGATGAGTTTCTAAAAAAAATGGATAAATCAAGATGGATAATGGCATCAGCTTCAGAAATGAATATCAAAATTGACGAATCAACTCCCAAGAATACAAAAAGAGCTAGAGAATACGCGTGGCAATAGTTTATTGACTTACATATTCGAACTATACAACTGAATAGTATTCTTCAAGACTACCATGTGAGACAAAAATGGTACCGATTGTAAAGGGGCTCTAATAAAATTTAACTGGGATACTGCTGCAGGAATTTTCGGCTTTGAAATTCAAAACTGCTCTCCAAGCTAGAGATGCCAAACTCAAAGAGCTTCGATGCGAAATCGAGAAAAGAAAGAAGAGCTCTGATGCATCGACAAAAATATTCGACAGACGGAGCATCGAGAAGTTTACAAAATAAATTCTATTTTATAACTGCCAATGAACTATCCTAAAGAGGTAATGGAAGAGTTAACGCCAAGCTCCAATATTTTGTTATTGAACAGGATAATTTTGGAAATGATCGGGGTCGTTACATTACAATCCCATATTTTCGAAGGGAAACCAAGGAGGATCAAAATCTAGTACAAAGAGAAAATTGTTGGTACGCAATTATTCAGATCCTGTTCGTAACATCAAACAAGAACTGGACTTCAAATTACACCATAGGTTGGTTATAAAACAGTTCGCTAGGCATTAACATGACGTCAAAATGGACATTAGAAACTGCGGAAACGATGGTTTAGGCGAGAGTAATGAAAAAATTTCAAACGATAGTCACAGGTCTTCTGTTGTTAGTCATCTAACCCAATCCCCAATTTCTGAACAGGAAGTAATGAAAATCATAGGGTATGACACTTCATGTTCTTCACAGCCTTATTTAAACATGCAGCCTAAGAGATATAAAATAATATGTTTGAATAATATACGAAGCTGTAAAGTCGTTTGTTGAATTCTCCAATCAAATACCACACGTAATTTGGACAATGCCAGATTATATTTTTAATGAATTTTAGATCGTTGCTATGATCCCAGGAAATGCCACTCGTTATCAATCGTTGCCGTTATCATAGTCTGATTACTGATAATGATGGTTATTTGCTTGCATCACTTCCGTGGTTCGTTATGTTTTAATAGCTTATATCCCTAACACACTTATCTGCAAGTGGTGCAAATAGCATAATGTCGATATATCTTCGATTCTACGAGCAACTTCCCATTAGTTGAATTAAATTTTTAGATACAAATTAGGGCACCTCATCGATATCGGTGAAGATTGTGGTGCAGTTATGGTGAGTGTTGCAATCCTAAAGGCATGCCCAGGGGTCTTAAAGTTTCAGGGGGTGAGGTGTGGGTTGGGACACCACATAAGGTGTTGGAATGTTATTCAATCCTAACCTGCATTTCCCAATTTGATATATCTACATAACTTATTATTTATCGAAAACATCCGGTAATGTGTGGCAAATCATCAATCTTTAGCAACAAATATTTCTACTAAATTACTTTCGCTGTCTGTAATGTTTGGGTGTATCACAGATTTAAGTCCTGTATTACACCTTTTACATACTGCTCTACATCAAGTTTTACTACCAGACATTCTTCACACCCCGAAATTGACGTCATAGTCATCTTGTATGATATATCTGGACTCAGTTTTTTAATGAGTGATCGTTGCTGAGTGAATCTTCACCAAACGAACGAAAACCCAAGACGTATTTAAAATTACTCCGTCGAACAAAAAATGGCAGAATCTACGGGTACGAACGGGTAGACAGTATGAACGATAAAATAAGAGAAAAAATATCTACAAGTCTACGAATTATTTAATAACAAATCTATGAATATGAATCTGTAATATCTATTCATGGACTACGACATTCTTATATTTTGAAATCAATGAAATCTATGAAACCTATTCAATCTATAAAATGTGTGTAATTTATGAAGGCTATGAATTCTATGAAATCTATAGAGTTGTAAAATTTATGCAAAATCGATGAAAGGCATGAAGAGTTAACAGATGGAGTTATTTTTGGACAAACTTTAAAATGTCCTGGATCTACCTGCCTCGAACAATTCGTAATATTTCCATGAAATGGGAAAACATGTACAACGAGTTTTCCGAATGACACTCCATGCTTGAAATCACTTTTGCATCCTGTTACGAATACATGTGGGACATTAGAGACGATAAATGCTGTTTCTGATTCATATGAAGAGTGTTGGAATATATAGAAACTCATTCACATTTCCACATATACTAAATTGTTGAAAATTTGTTTAAGCACAATTACTTGTTACACTATTTACAAAGACACCTGCTTATTACTTTAATTATTAGTTGCAAAGGAAGTCCGGTTACCCCCGTTCTTTTCATTGCTCCTTTTACACCATATACTGCTACATGTTGAGCATGTGAATATAAACGTTGGCTTTCGTTGGGCTATACCACCGGGGTTGGTAAAACCATCGATGTTCATCTTTTTTGTGCAGATACTTATACTTGTTCTTCCTGCTTACTCCTGCCACCAGTGGTCTGTATTGAACTTTCTTATATTATACTTAAATAAATTTCCCTCAAACTGACGCGATCACGAACGTTTCATGAATACCTTCATATAGTGTAGTGATATATGTCGCCCACGAAAACTGTGACCGAAGCCGCCCCTGCGATGTTAGAACTACAAAAAATGTCAACTGCCACTTCAACAGCGATTTTCCACTAAATGGTGGATTTTTTGACATAACTTCTCAAGCAAAAGTTGTTTAAAATTTAACGATGGAATAATATGGAAGAGGCTGATCTACTCTGTGGTACATCCCATATAAATGGGTGCAAATAAATCTGAAAAAACTAACAGCGAGGAATAAGTAAAAATATATTTTTGACTACTTAAGATGGTTTATTTTATGGACAAGCATTTGGTTCTAATAAACATAAATAATTTCGTATATAGGTGATTTTGAAAAATTATATCCGTGACAAAATTGTGTGGTAAATATAACAATTTAAATTTCAGCCCCATCAATTTCAAATTTTTAAAAATTTACGTTAAACAGTGCACTAGACAATTGTGTAGTTTCGACAATAGAAAATAAAAATTAATTAGTCTAGCAACTTCACAGGAATTAGCTGTTTTGTGTAATAAGTAGATCCGCTAAATTAAGATTAAATACGTAATTAGCATATGGGTGTTAAATCTTATGACGCAGTTACGACAATGGTTGAGTTTCTCAACATTTTAACGTACACGTACACGCAGCAGTAGCTGATGTATTTTTCAAGCACAATATGGTTTAGTACGGTATTTAAGGTCAGTAAGCCATCATCGTCGCTTAAAAATATTTTCAAAAATATTAATTGCCCATTTATTTCAGATTGTTATTGATTATCAACTATTTAATGGATAGTAGAGTAACATTTATGATATCGCCAAAATAAATTGTTTTGTTTGCAACTAATCCTTTTGATCCATTTCGATAACGTACAAGAATATTATAAAAGGATCAGTAATTGGAGATGAAGTGGCTGTTGCTAAGTTGCGAGATTTATGGGCGCCACGAAGATTTTCAGCGCGGTCAGTTAGTCATAAAAGTACCCATTGATTCAAATTTAATTAATTATTAGAATTAGGACAGGCAGTGTTTATATTATGTAGATTGGTTGCTTCGTTTCACTTATTTGATGCGAATGACAGTGTCATACATTTTAAAATAAAACTTGACAGTTGTGTTGTGGACTGTATCGACGTGTATCTAGACAAAGTTTATTGGTTGTTATCGATTTTCCTATTTCGAAATAGCAATCATCTTCCACAATATGCTCCTGTTCATTAAGCGTCGAGTTATATCTCAAATTTTCCATAATTTAGAAAAATGAACTTAGATTCGATCAAATTCTCATTCTGTAGGAAATCAGTGTATATTATGTCGAGGGGTACCACAATGGGCTCTGCAGTACGTAACCTAATATATGTATATGACTATTATGGAAGTTGCAGGATTATTTTTATAAAGTTCTTTGTACTGGAAGTCAAGGACGATATTTGCATCCAAGAATTGAATTTAAATAATTATTTACCCCGGCGCGGCGCTGGCAGTAAATTTTTCGTGATAGAAGATATTAGAAACAAATTAAGTTTCGCCTCGGAATATGTAAATACGACGTACTGTAGTAGGTAGCATTAAAGTCAGTTCGAATTGAATTTAAGCAAAAATATGAATGGCGTTCATTTTATTCAATAAAATAAAAGATAATTTAAAACCGACCGAACAACATGTGTATTTTCCGTGTAAAAAACGCATGCAGTTCAGTAGTCACATTAGAGTTTTATGATTATTATTTTCGTTTTTAGTAATTTATTAACAAAAATATGAGGCAAGCCGACGTTAACTGCCATAAACATACTCTTAATGACGACCAGTTTATTTGTAATTTATTCGAATTTTATTTTAATGTGAGAAATTTTATTACAATGTTTTATAATCATGGTTTAATAAGACTCGTAATGGTTTGAGCCACACCACAAATAATTTCGGATATAAAAACAGAACCATTATGCACAGTTAATGCTTATACAGTCGTCTCGCTCCGGCCAAATTGTGATCGACGGTAATTAACAAATTCGTGACCTTTGAAGGTTTAGTATTTAACAGTCATCGTTCATCGTTAAATTTAACAATTAATTATTGTTTCGTATTCGATTCGAGGCCTAAATAACAATAGATTTATTGTATCGGAAAGGAAATAATTACAACCATTCAAAAGTTGTTTGTAACGTATTTGGAAATACGTATAATAATTACTAAATTAATTTAGAATGGGTCGGTAGATCCATAATAGAAATAATAAAATCATTGTTGATTAATTTCTCACCAACTAGTTCATTACACAAATTATGGCTTACCTTCTAGATTTTCTATTTTAGGAACACAACACTAATTAACGCAAATTATACAAATTGCGACGCGATGAGTGATTTCTGGTGTATCATTCACAGCATGACGGAAAAAAACTCATTTGTGTAAAAACTATATCCGCAATGTTATTTATCCACAGAGCGCACTGGATGCATTGTCGTCTTGAAGGTTCCTTTAATCCGATAGGAACTTAATTTAAATCTCGGTGCTCGATTTATTATTCTTTAAATTTATGCACGAAAACGCAAGCACGAAAAATATTTCAACAAAAGGACGACTTAAAGGTAATTTTATTAGAATTTTGGTGAAAGTTATAAAGAAAAAGATTTACTTCGTTTCATGCAATAATGGTGAATATATCGCCCACAAGATTCTTACGAATTGGAGCACATTTTGCAATTAAATTTTTAGACTGTGGTTATTTTTAACCGCAAATTTGTCATTAAAAATTATTTCAATCGTCATGCTATAGTATTCTTGTTACGTTGAATCACAATTTTTTTCATTGTTAAGAAAAGGGATGAGGTTCATGGTATTTATTAACTTCTCGTGAATTTTCTACGATCCTTTCTACGTTTGGTTGCATGATATTAATCATTTTGAAAATTTATTATGTTTCAATTGTCGTAAAACGTGTAAATCAATTGGTTGCTTATTGTTAAGAAAGTATGCCTTTAAACTGCTATGTTGATAAATTTCTCAATGAGTGCTATGTCACATACCTATGTAATTCAAGGAAGGTGATGTAAAAGGAAATAATTTTAAATAATTTTCACAAATATTCTGCTAACCAGAAATACCATTACCTGTTTGATTGGCCAAACTTCGGTAAAAAATAATTTAAATAATAAGCGAAATTGAATCATCATCATTGTGGTGGACTTTTAATTTATTCGATTGCCATTTAAACAGGTAAGGCTGTCGGTTGTTGTTTTCATGTTTCTCCTGAGAATTAATGTTGTTTCCATTATATTTCTCCAAAATACTTTATTAATTATTTTTGTTCGCCGTATTGAAATTAAAAAAAAAAAAACATCACTAGGGCATTCAATTTATCTCGCCACTGCCGCAAAATATCGCTTCGAGTCCGCATCAGCCTCTACATTAACATTTGCATGTTACACGTCTCCAACAAAATAAAAATTTTAAATAAAGAACATACCAGAGAGCAACTTGTTTCACAAGTCGTTTTTATCTAAATCTTGTCTCTTTCTAATATGAAAAATCTATTGCAGTTTTACAAACAAAATGTTTTATAATAGGGGCAGAAATGGGGAACAATTTTTTTTTTTTATAAACTCACTGTATTTATTTTCTCCGACACTGTCGACAAGTCTTTATCTAGAATTTTAACTTTTTTTATATTGGAAAAATGGCTATGACATAATATACGCCATCTACATTGAGAATAAATGATAGGAACGTAAGCGAAAATAAATTTCAACGAATGTAAACAGCTGTTTCGCCCTCTGTGGGGTTATCAGGTCACCACACACACACACACACACACACACACACACATTCGCTGAAGGTGCAACAAGTCATAGAAGCATGAGTGACCAATAGTTCGTATGGGAGTAGGTTTAAGCAGACCTATGTAATCACGTGACAACACGAGTGTTGGGGCATTGATATTTATGACCCGCTTCCCAATTGCCCCCCTTCGTGGTCACCAATACGCAGTTGTTGAAATTTCAACTTCGATTTCATCTTACATCAGCTACACCGAACAAAAATCCCCCTTCCTCCTCTACACAGACGTTTTTGATTTGCAAATTAAAGATCCTTTCGAGTTGCCCTTACATGTAGCAATTTTATCCCAAAAGTTCAGTGCGGACCACTGCAGATTTTTCCTTTGGTACAATAATTACTTTTCAAAGCCAGTTGCTAAACTTCATTGCTTTGTATTGTTATATTATTTACATTGGGATGAAATGCATCTTCCCTTGTAATTTTTCACCAATATATTTTTATTTACTAATTTTATGATTAACATCAATCGACAAGCCTCTTAATGAGAGCTTGTAGCTAAACACTAAGGGCACAGTGAAGACGATGCTCTTAAAAATAGTCTTACACATGGGCGACACAAAGACAATGCAATACAATACAATGCCCTTACGAAATTAATTTATAAAATAAAGTTAAATTGGCTTCCATTGTAACGCTGATGTATTTCTTTTGTAAAAAATAACAGAAAAACGACGTTAGTTTTGATCTATTTAAGAGGTTGCATGTCGTCAAAGCACACAAGGTAATAAAAATTTTAAATAACCTGATAAACATTTTGCTCGCAGCAAAAATCTGGAAAATTTTAGGCAACCTGGGTACCTAGACCAATTTTAATATTATCTGTAATTCCTGTATTATCTGTGATATAAATTCTATTGGGATAATGCGATCAATTTTCGTAAAATATTTTAGAAGAGTGACAAAAATTCAAGTATATATTTTTCATAAGGATTTCACGAAAATTTGTCGCATGTTTTTCAGGAAAATTTACGTCGTGGCAAGGTGCATCACAAACGTCATCTTTTCGTGCAGATTACGTTAAAATTTGAGACAGACATTCAGATCAATAGACAATTAAATATGAATAGAAAATTACGCGCTAATTAATGATTTTAAATATGGAGACTTTGTGCATATTTCATTATGAAATTATATAAAATAATATGAAGATTTTAATTTATTTATTTTTACCTAAAAAGAACAGACGACGTGGTTGGAGGCAAAATATGCAGAACATAACTGAAAGTTTCACGAGACGAGAGGAGATGAGAGGACTAAGAAAATACGAAGTGGATGACGAAGGGAAGACGAGCGAGATAATGTGGTATATGTCCTGAGACGAAGGATTATTGGGAGCAGTCTTTAAAGAATTTGAAGTAATTTCCAGGTAAAAAGGAAAAACGGAGTTGAAAATGGATTAATGAGGTAGTGTATTGGAGGAATATTATGAGGAAAATGTTTTGGACCTTTCGTTACTAAACAGCCACCTGATTGAATGATGAAAGAAAATGATAAATGGAATAATGATGTTGACTCCCTTTTCAATGACACTGTTATTATAAAATCAAACTCATATTAGCAACTGGAACTGCCGTCACCTGTCACGATTAACTTTTGCTACTCTTGCAAATCTAGAGTATGGTATTTTTGGTATAATCGAGTTGGGTTGATTTGTTTTAATTAGAGAGGGTTATCTTAGTGGCACGGATAAATAATCACCTGTCAAGGACACCTGATTTCTGCAATCAAAATCAACTACGTTCAAAAGAAGAAATCATCTTAACATATGATTGAAGTGTTTTGGGTTCCGCAAGGTGGGTTCCTTGGGCCATAGATTTTATATGCTGTAACTAATATGTTAGTCCTTTCTGTATGTTTTTCTAACGTGATTGATTTAACTAATACGCCATTTGCGACACTTATTATTAAGAAATGGTGACCACCGATCGGCGTACAGCTGGGTCGCGACTCGTACGCGTGTAATTCAAAGAAGATATGAATCTCGCGACGCGAAAGCGCAAAATGAATGCATCATTTTTATTAAGCTTAAATAAGCAATTACAGAATCCTCTTAATCTTCTTAAGATGTGTATTTTCCTGGCGGTTACAATCTGCACACATGTATTTGAGCGTTTAATACTGTCGTGTATAAATAACAAGACTCCGCAGGTATAATAATGAGCTTAACTAACTTAATATGCATAACTGATTATGAGGTGGAATGTGTAGCGAGCGAAGGGCGCGGCAGGAGGGGGAGTCTGTCACACCTCACGGAATTCCGATGCGGAGCGGACAATAGCTGCCCACCGCGCGAGTTCCAGCCCGGGACATTCGCCTACCGCGCGACAAAACCATTTATAAAAGAACCACAGATATATTTTTTATTCGACTTCAAATGTTGCTCCGACCGCTGCTGGCTGGCGGAACCGGTGCCCTACCGCTAGTGGCCCGTATTTTCCGCTGAACGTTCCAGTCGTTTATCGCGAGATTTAGCTGCGAGATTGTGCGATTGATATGAGAACAATATTATCGGAGCTTGCCATGAAACGGTTACACATTGAATAGTTGCACACATTAATAAATATACTTGATTCTAAATTACACTGCACAGAATTGGGTAACAATAGTTATCCTCAGTGTCCCATTTTGAAATATGCCATTTAGTTAATTTAATTTAATTCTAGAATCTCTAATCTCACATGTGCAATGAATCTACAATTCTATAAGAAGAACTACTGATCGAAAATTTCTATAATGAAAATTAAATCCTCTTTTAATAATTTCGTGTATAATTTATTTCGGTCCTAGTAAATGAAGTTGCATAACTTTCAGTCAATTCTACTAGTGTAAAAAAAATAAAGTCTAGCAATAATGCATGGATATATTGATTAATATTAGTGATGGGGTGTCGCGATGTATTTTTTACAATGTTGTACAAATTGTATAAAAAGACCGGGGTGGCATTGCCCACAGTACATATAAACGTTAAAAAAGAGTGACCTCAACTGAATAACGTAAATACAAATATTGGTGTTTATTTTATAGATAACAAAAAACCAATGTGAGTGAGTTTCTTTGCCACCGATTCGTCAATAATTCGTCACGTTTATATCAGTTGATATTTGCATTGTCCAAATCATTGCAAACACATCGGAATAAATGGTACGGATTACTTATTTACATTCATGATAATAGAAGGAAATGATTCAAAGATAATTAAGAGAGATATTTTTCTCGGAAAAACCATGAATAATATTTAATATGCCAATTATTCCACGAGATACATACAGTGGTCCCTATGATAGATAACTTTCTACATGTTCAGGTCACTTTATACTATAAACGTACTATAAAACGAGGCATATACATAATTTGTGATCAGTGGTACCAAATCTGAAACAATGTTAATCTCACATTTAATCGATTGTGTCAAATCTCAATTGTGCTAATTTTTACCCATAGGGTTACTACGAAGAGAGTAACTTTTTGTATATTCGGCGATATTGAAAACGCTCCAATCACATGGTAATACCCATAAATGAATATACGAATATTTGGGCGCAATATGATTAAATTTTAAGATGAAAATTTTTATTGTAATATACGAATAGTATATGATGTAGTTCAAAGCCAGTAGGTGCCCTGTTGTAGCAGATTATACTCTCGGTCATTGTCTGATTGACCCCCCCCCCCATTTCTCAAGAGTTACCCCCATCACCCTTTCATCTACGTCAAAACTAAAAAAATCTGGAAGGCAAGAAGTCATATTGTATGAACCATTCCTCGCAGGAACAAGTGTCAGTGTTTCATAGACTAAAACAAAATAATATAATAATGTACATAGGGTTTAGAACCATTAAGTCGGTGAGAAAATAATTGCGACTATACATATCCCGATTCTAAATTTATTTGTTTTTCATGACAGATACCTTCGTTGTATTTTCTTAATATATTAATAGTAACTACGAAGCGAACATACAAAACCATATAGGGAACGAGAGAATTAAATATGGTCAAAGATGTGAACTTGAAATAGACCTGGAAGTTAATCGAGAACTCACCAATGAACTGCCCTACCAGATTGGCCAGTGTCATAAGATAAGAAAATAAAGAAAGGTAGAAACGTTTATTTCTCAATCTATTCTGCTCAGACCAACAAAACCTCATATTGCCCTCTTGAAGACATATGAACAGAGCAAACAAAATTTCAACGGTTGATTGGGAATGCAAAAGAGTAGAAGGTTTACCTACACCAGTGAAACCTACTGAATCAAGCAAACTGGAAAACTGAAGACGCTTCATTTTTTAGTATTTAGCTTAATAATGAACGATTTCGGTCAATTTGAAAAAAAATGTCATCGTTAGATTGTACTCTAGTGGAGTCTGCTCATTCGTTTAGCACAATCAAATAGTTAATAGCAGAGTTTATACGAGGCAGTACGAACTGCCCAGATGAACATCACACTGGTCGACTAAATGAGATGACCAGAAATTGTCAAGAAAATCTACAAAATGGTATCGGATAACCGTCGACTAAAAGTGCGCAAGCTAACAGACATGGTAATTTCAAAAAGTGCTTATTGACTAAAAATTTAGACATAAGAAAGCTGTGAGTAAGATATGTGCTGCGTATGCTGACAATTGAACAAAAACTGCGTCGTGAGGGTCTTTCAATCTATTCTTTGGTGATGTTTGGGCGCAATAAAGCCGAGTTTTTGCCAAGATTAATAACCATGATACATGGGTACATCTCTTCACACCTAACGCGGAAGAACAGTCAACACATTGAACTGAAAGGAGACAATCAGCTCCAAATAAGGTCCAGATAGTTCCATCTGTTGGCAAGGCCATAGCCTCCATTTTTTGAGACGTGCACGGGATAATTTTCGCTGATTATCTTCAAAAAATAATCATTTTTACGGTTACTATTTTAACGAGTTCGGCGGTTCTCACTATAAGCATGGTCTCAAAACTATAGATCATCGCTGGGCAAAGTGGAGACTGTGTTGAGAAATAACGATAGATTTTCCAAATGTTATTGTTTTCTATTGTATGTCGAGTACTTCTGGGACCCCCTCTAGAGTATTCAAGATCCATTAGATTTCAGATCTGCGGACCAATGTTTAGTTTAATCCAAGACATCATTGCACGCTATTTACATTACCCTTAGCCTCAAAAAGTTTGATTGCCTAACCATAAATGAGTATGACTGATACAATGTGTGCTAAGAAGGCTCTTGAAAAGTTTTCGAGCGCCAAATTTAGAGAATATGATGAACAAGGAAAAATTTGTGCCCCGTTCTATTCTAAAATTATGTAAAATGGGCCAGCAAGTTACTTTAGTACTCTTCGAATATTTTTTGTCTTTTTTAAGTAAATCAATCGAGACGATGCGTTCCAAAGAAACCGACGCTTTGACGTGCTTGATAAGATAATGAGCCAATGGGAAAAGCGTCCTAGGATGGTGTAACTCTTAATATTATACAAGGATATTACATAGGACTCAAGTTAGATCCCAATCGTTTTAAGTTTGAACTGTTTAGGAAATGGCTTACCACATGGAAGCACACTAATGGTGCTATTGTACAAAGCATGTTATATGCTGACCATACAGTTATTGCTGCCAAGAGGAACATTTTTGAGGAATCTCTTCACGAACTAGTCGCAAGTCACCTGAACCCACACCACAGTAAAATTCTTATCTACCCAATTTAACCATTATTACGGCAAACTAAAACTGATTATTAACTGGAGGCAGCTCGACACAATTATTCTTCAAGCAATATTGCTGAGGTGCAGAATAAAATACGCCATGTATCTGCTGTGCGGAAAGCAATGCAGATGTGTGTACGACTTATTAACAAAGCACGTGTTTTAATTGTCATACAGGTACATGACAATAAAAGCGTTCCATTATTGAGTTATTGATGCCGAAGTGTCCGCAGGAAGCAGGAAGCTAAGGAATTCTTTTGGCGGCAACTCTATTCACAAGAGCAATGCGCAAAAACGAATGAAGACGTTTAAAGACGGGAAGACCAGTATTGCAGAAAAACGACGTTATTGGAGACAATCGACTGCGACTAGTACCACGAATTCCAAACGTGTAGGCGAATTAATATTAAAAATTCATCTTCGATATTCTCAAAGAAACTTAGACAAAACGTTTAGAGAAATTACTAGAAGGAACAGACCACATTTATAATGGTAAAGTACAGCCATCTTTGACATACTAATCATTGGGCTGTTCAATGGTCGTTTAGCCCGGATTTGGCCCTCTCCGTCTTATACCATTTGATGACATAATCGAGGTGAAAGTGGCTACGGGAAGACAAATGCACAAATGAATATTTAAAAAGAGGATTCCATGCTTGCTTTCAACAGTGGTTTAAATAGGCACTTTTGCAATACTTTCAATGTTGTAAACGTATAAGGCTGAAACTATTGAACGCTTGAATTGAAGAGACATGGAAACAGATAAGCCCGCGCTATGTTTTATAGGCAAAATTCACCAAATGGAAGAATATGGAAAATACAAATAAGCAGACGCAGGCATTGATGAAACTGGGCACCTGTAGGACGATATATTAAAGTCGATACCTACTGACCACCATCTATCATCACAACAAAGTGGTATGGTGCAAAATTACAATGAATAAAATATTATTTAGCATCTTAGGTGAATGTGCAACAATTATTGATGAGGTCATGATTAGCGCGCAAATTTTCATATAGTGAATGAAATGACGCGTCGACTATCGCTTTCAATGCGTTTGCACTCTGACGTAACTAACGAATTAACCTTTGTGGCGCCCAGAGTGGTCCGATCGCCCACTGCGACTATCGTGAACGGATACGTTTTGCACGAAATTATCGTATCTTATCTTGCGTTGAGCAATCCTTCCTGCAGCATTACCGCAAAGGGCGCTCAATGAAGCCCCTAACATTAAAACTAAGCCATGAAGATTCTAATCTCAAACATGACGTCGGAATTTAATACGAGGCATAAGAATTACACAAAATACTACCTGTACAACGCTTGCAGTTTGTTTTATTTTCACGGCCGGTCTGAAGACGATCGTTTTATTTCCATCTAAGCGAGGTTCTTTAGCCACACACAGCCCATAAAAATTTTCCGAGAATTATCTCCTCGTGCAATAAACTAGCATGAAAATCCGGCCCGGCAATATTGTACGTACATGTCAATTGCGCCAATTGAAAGAAATACGTTCAATAAAGTACCGGTGCATAAATAAAGGATAATGATTCAAAGAACCACCTACGAGCATTAAAAGCGCATGGATCGGAATCAATATTGTGCGCCGGAGAAAGAAAAAAAACGAAGGAGACAAAAAGTAAACAAATTAATTTTCGAACTATAAATTTAAATAGTCATCTGTGACACTTTCTCGAAAAAACCAAATGATCCACAGATTCTTATTACAAATCTCTTTAAGAAAGATGATAAATGATCGAGGACCAACCGTGATCTATTGATTAGCTCGTTAAGGCACATTCCAGCGGAACACGTTAGTATTCCCCACATTATATTGTTATTCCGGCGTACCTGGTCTACCCCGGCGCTGGTCATCCACAAGAGATATATGTATATATAATGAATTCAATGTATTTATGTATTTTGTATACGATATCCCGTGGGGCCATTGTTAATAGTGTAAGATTGTGGACTACAATGGCACAAGAGAACAGTGCCAGGGATGTGGGAGGTATGGCCAGGCGTGGCCGGCTAACGATGTCATTTTTACGTGTTAGATGCCTTAAATTGGTTTAAAGAAATTAAATTTATCTCGATACGGTGACATATTTCCGATTCATTAGCATAAATTTTAATTAATATTCATTAGTTCGTTATTCTACGCTCTCGATCTTGATAAGAAACAAAAGGTTATGTTAATTTATAATTATTGTAATTCGTCCGATTTATTATTCAATTTTGATGAATGAAATAAATTCCAAATGGAGAAATTGTAATTTATCTCCGCCGAGGACACGGACTCGTTATGAATGCATTCAAATTTAGCAACACGGTTTTTAATGTGTGAGATAAGAGCGGACGTCGCCCGTGCCGGTATCGAATTGCAGGTCGCGTAGTAGTTCGATTATCTCATTTCCGATATCCGCGACTGTGACAGAGCTCCAATTAGTGGCCTAATGGGCCGCTCTTCTGCTTCCATGGCCCCTTTGCTAGACGTGCCCACACGAATTTGTACCTTTCAATTCTGCTCTACCACTTCACATCGTTCCGTTCGATCAAGATCGCCTTTTGTTTATTGCGCCGTTTATTGGACGCAAAGAAAAGATTAATAAAATTTTGAATGAATGTGAAAAGATATTTATTTCATGTACAAATACAAAAAATATTTTGATAGAAAATTTAGTTATAAATGCCTATGACTCGAAAGCATTGTATGTATAATCAAAACCCTTCTACACAAAGGCTTATGGTGTAATAGTTGGACAAAAATCTTCCATTCCTCACCATTCTTTGCCTCTGCCCATGTTATTCCCTTCTTCTCTAAAATTCGTACTCTTATATTATCCCACGCTCCTTTTTTCTTGTAGCTTTTGCTTCCCAAATCTGTTTGGTCTATATTTTGTCACTAATCTTCTGTATGTGTCCCCACCATCCCAATTTGTGTTTTTCTATATACACCTTTATTGATTTTCTTCTGGCTTTCTTCATGGTCTTAGATTATAACTTAACGTTTCGATGGTCATGCTGCCAGCTTCTTCAGCAGATCTCTAAAGTCGAAACGTTAACAATAAAATAACACGCAAAGAAATATAGAAAATGCAAAGACGAGCCGACTGGAAAGAGGTATTATCAGGAAACGAAAAAAAATAGCCGAAGAGCTAGAACTGGTGGTGAGCAATGACTTGGATGAAATATGAAGAATGAAATATGAAATTTTACTAAAAACAACGAAATATGCAGGAGAAATGTAAACGGAACTAGAACAAGTAGTAGATGGTGGATAGCAAATTGGAAGCTATTTAAGAAATTATCACATTTTTTAATTTGTTTATGTCACATACTGGTTGCCATTTTTGTTGTTTTTGCATTTTCATAAATGAGCAAAACATATTACAAAAGGCGAACCAAGAAATAAAGGAAAACAAACTAAATTAAATTTGTTCATTTTGTAGCTTTATTTTTTTTTTAACATTTTAAATCTTCATGGGTTGATTTTCGTTGGGCTGAGTTGGGTTTGTTATAAAAATATATCTGTGTCTTAATGAAGATTTTCTTTGGGTTGGGTTCACTTCAGTTGAGTTGGGTTGGGTGCATGTTTTGCAAAAAAAACATTTGTTTTGCATTTTAATTTCAGGTATTTTCCTAAATAAATAATTGTTTCAAATCATACAATCCAATCCAATCCAACTAAGCCCAACCAGATTGAACCAAACCCACCCCAACCCAACGAAAATTCAACAAAAATTTAAAAAAATTAAAGAAAATAACACAATAGTAGAACAGCTTCTTGTTACTTTTACTATTTCTCGCCATCTTTTCATCGAACTGTCTTAATGTTATTTGCTTTGATTCGGTTACCATGATCTTTACTTTACTTTTTTGGTCTTTACATTCCTCATAGCTTGCTATCGTCTTCAGATTTATGTATTTTTGGTCCTCCTTTCAATTTTCATTAATGTCTGCTGTCCACCATTGCATTTTATGCGCACATTGTGTATTTTTCCCACACCCTTTCCGTGCTGATTCAATAATAATTTTCCTGAATACTTCCCACGTCGTTTCAACTCCTAGCTCCTTAAGTTTTTGTATATATTTGTGTTTGTAAAACGTGTTTGCTGTAATTAGGTCATATACTAAGTATAATTTCGGCAGTTTCCTTCCGTTGTTGTTTCTCTTCCCTTCTCTCCGATCCTTTTCCTTACTCTGTCATTTATGTTTCGTAGTAGATATATTATCTCTTGTTGTTTCTACTGCCATTTCTACGTTTTCCCAAAATTTATCTTTTTTTCTCATACTTCTCGTTCGCAGTATATGCTGCTATTATTGTTGATTTTCCATCTATTTTCCATCTCAGTAATTGATATTCTTTCTGATGTTGTTCCCATTTTTTCAGGATATTGCTCTTTCTTGTTATTTTTTTTCATTTCTTTCCGTTCCTCAGTTTTTAATATATTCGTTTATTTGTTTTTTTTTCAGTTTCACAATTCTTTTCAATTTTCATTGTCCTCTCTCGTACATTTCCCTGTCCTTTTATTAAATAGCCTCTTCTGTTCAGTAATGTTGTTTCATTTAAACCATTTGCCATGATAACATTTTAACTGCATCATTTTCGCTTTACGACTTCAACTTCAAATACAAAAAAAAAATGCAAAATGGAATCGGTGAAATTTCACAATGAATTTTCGGCAGCTGCCTTATCGTATCCGACCCTTAAGCAGCTCTCACTGTTTAAAGAAGTGGTAATCTGCTCGCAAGATATTCTAGGAGTATGAGGGACGGGTTAAAGTTTTTGAGAATTAATTGGTAGGTAAAGGATATCTAAAATTCGTAACGGCGATTGTTTCAGTTCCAATTCAGAGTCGAGTCTATGTGCTCTTCCCAGCTGATATGTGATTCAGAATTTCTGGCTAAGTAATGCCTAGCTTTTCTGCTCTACTTCAACGAACGGTTTCAGGTGGTCGCTATCAAGTGATGAAAGGCGACCCCGTCTGCTGTCATATTCAATGCTCTAATCTTCAGCATGAAAGTTTTGGCACCGCACAATTCTATTGCAATGCACATTTTTAACACTACCCATGCTAAAGGTAGCTGCTACTTCACTACATGTTTCGAAAAAACTTCATCTCTATTATATATCTTCAAATTGAACTAAATTGGTAATAATTGGTGATTACGACCAAAATACATGCTGCAGCGCTTCTGCATCCAGTAACTTTGACGTTAGTTTTATGTTCGGCACATTGAGTGAAATTAGACTTTCTTACGACTTTGGTACTCAATGGAATTACTACTTTATTTAAATGTTTAAACTTTGAATTAGAAAGTTTTAAATATTTGCACCAATTTCTAGCTGGAATATGCAAATTAGAATAAGACGAGATTGGATACTATTGTAACTTGCACCTGCTACAGATGATGACGATATTGATATCAAAGAAATCAAACTATTCGCTTACATACTTCAATGCTATAAATTAAACGATACGATACGATTACTGCCCACTGAATTAGCATAATTTTGTAGATCGTTTAAAATGTTAGGTCAAAGTGATTTAATTTAATGAAAAATTTTGATTTTGTTTCGCTGTTATAAATGGAGAGGAGCCCATCAAACGCAATTATAAAAATTGTTAGGTATAACAAGAAGTTTCAAATCAAATTTGTAAATTTATCATCGATACACCTGTAAGCAGGCTGCATATATCACGGCGTATTAATGTTGCTGTAGGCAGCGGCAAGAGCAAATCAACCATCCTTGCTAGCTGTGGATGAGTGACAGGTCAGTCGGATCTCTGAGCGGGAGGTACGGTGCGAGCCAGCTCAGGACACCTGGGGCACCAGATAGTCCGATAACATCTATCGGATATAATTAATTGTGTTTTTATATTTTGTTTAATCATTCTATTAGAAACGATCTTCGATGTTACAAAAAGCACAATGCGAGTGTACATTTTTTGAATGCCAATGCAAAGTGTTTTTGATTGGAGATTAAAAGGTTTTTGAAAGGCGATGTTTGAGATCCTCGAACGCTCGTCGATGAAGAACTAATTCACTAATTATTACCAAGTGGGTTAAGGATTTGTTTGGCGAATATCCCAATAATTCACAACGTTCGTCGGACTGCATGTGCGTTTATTTATCGTCCGATAACGCACAAAGTTCGGACATTAAAACCTGCCCGGTGCCTCAGCAACGCTTGTTTTTTGTGTTTCGAAGTGGCGATCATTAGTCAATATGTCCATTTGGTTGGGTACAATTATGATTTAGTTATGCAAACAAGCGGGGGTCAGGTCTGTGATTGATAGACAGCTTCACATCGCACTTCAGGCGCCGAGAACCGCCCATGCATGTTCGAGGATTATCGGGCCAGATCAATTCTATTAAATTAATTCGATACACTGAAATTAATATAGTGTTTCGTGCGAGGCACGTACTATATTTTTCGAAGGCACCTAGTAGGGCGAACTTGAATATTTTACACCAATTACCATATTAGGCAATAAGTGCGAAATATATTTCAGAAATTTTACTTAACAACCCAAAATTATAAATTTTGTCTCACTATGTTTGTGAAGAAATATTAATTGGATGTTATATAAGTGATACGCATTTGAACCAAGAAATCTATTCAACTCACGACTTATATATTCATTTCGCAAAAGAAACTCCTCAATGGTTACAGGCAATAACATTTCCTCGCATACTAAATAATATAGCCAACGATTGTTGGCTATACTTGAAGAAATCAAGAGGAGAAGAATAAAAAAATCAATTGGCTTAATTTCATAATTTCATGTAAATTGGTAGATCATAATTATTGAAAAAAAATACCAAAAATGAATTATTGATATCATCGTAAATTACATTATAACTACATACAGTACAAAGTTAATGCAATGAAACACACCGATATTTTAATAATCATATAATCCAAACTCGGTCCCGTTGCGAAAGAGAGCGCACGAGCTATGGCCACCGATTTAATTTCCGAAAGACATATACCATAATTAACAAATATATCACAAATTCAAATTAGCGAAGTTTAATCGCGCCCTGGCGGCACATCCGGGACGGGCCGCTGTATTAACTTGTCTGCGTTAATTTCCGTACGAACTGATAGTAATATTTTGCATAATTGAGTTGTAATTGTTAAATGGAGTGTGTGTTTTCAATGTTGTACAATTTACATACATACCGGCCTGTCAACTTTACCATTTGCAACTTTAAATGGAGTTTCGCTTAAGATATAATTAATGTTCGCCGGTTTAGTGATATGGGCGCCCTTTGTTGCGTGGAATTCTCGATAGGGATTTATTTCGTTGAAATGCGCAGCTTGTGTTATTGTTTTGCTTCGGGGAAAAATAGGATGGTTTGAAAATTAATTGGCAAAAATATAAAAGATAAGGATTTAAATGCATAAAATATTGCTAGGATTTGACTTAGATTCCATGTATTTGCATGAGGAATTCAGAGTCACTATCAATATCATATTTCATCAGTTTGCAAAAAGCTCTGTATCTCAGATATATTTGCAATTATTAATCAGCAAAAAATAATACTTTTATTGAACCACCAAAAATTACAATAGTGTGGAAATGTTAAGTTTGAATAACTGCAATATTAGATGATAAACACATTCAGCTAGAATAATAATGCATTCAAACCAAACAAATCCTTTAATACATACAATTTTTTTATCTAGTTTGAATTATGATTATTGCATTCATGAATGCAATATTTGGCTCACAAAATCTTTTTAAAATCAATACGTTTTTCTTTTTATAAAATAGATTATTTAATGGACCTAATATTTGTAGCCTAGCATCTAAGTCCTTTTTATCGCAGACAAGCTCCACCCTCTTATAGAGCTTTCTGCAATAGCCGGTTACCAAACTATTTGTCAACTGTATTACACGAGCTAATTTCTTCATTTTAGGATCATTAATGACATCAGCACTCCTGCTCCTCCATACCATCGTCCTTTTTTATATCAGTAAAATGAACAACTGAAACTGAAACTTTTACAAATGAGATAAAGTCAGCAATAGAATTTGCTGGCTTTATCTGTTTTAAGTCCGAAAAGTAGGGCAATGCAAGCTTTGAGACTCGGTTGTATTTTATGATCATCAAAAATGTTTTGAAAATGTGGCTATCACCAGATGTTTTAAGATGGCTGACATGTCTTAAATGGTAAATAGCTGAATCAGACACCTTTGTCCTTATAAAGATTGTACATATTCCAATAAATATGATAAATTAATTCTTATACATCCGAAGATATCTGCATTTATAACCAAAATATAATATATCAGCCTTACGATTGTGGAAAAACAGTTTTAGATAATAGTGTCAGTGAGAAGTAATTGAAGATTTGATTCGAGAATGAACGGTTTTGTAGATCCATTTGGAAGACACCACTTTGCTTGCAAACCCTATTATCGACAAAATTTAAATAAGTGAAAACAACTAAACTTCAACCTACCTCTGAATAACGTGAGATTATCATGAGATTATCTTCGCTTAACATATTTGACAATCATAAGATAAAAGATACCCAAAAAAGACCGTCACAACTGAAACCTTAACAGTGGGAAACGGTGTGGATCACTCAATTCCACAATCGTCGAATCCATGATCGATTGCCAGTCAATCATTTCTTTTATAATTTTCAACCAATCGTGTCAATTTCAATCTCACAAACCCTAACAAATCGAGCAACAAAATTTCATATATTTATATATATATATATATATATATTGTACTCAAGGCATGGAGTTCAGTTTAAACCAACCACAAGTGAAATCCATAGAATATTGAAATAGCGCATAAATGCTACCGTACACATTGACACGATATGGAGTCAATTGGGTTCAGACAGACACATTGATTTCTATTCAAAATTGATAAGATGCAAACACCATCAAAGCAGTGCACTCACTACAATTTCTTCTTTCTTTCCTCCCATTCAACTTATAATATTACCGGAATTTTCTTAGATGTTAAAAATAATATTTGGAAATTCCATTTAGGTAGATAAATAAAGTGGTCACTTTCTAACTTTTAACTTCACTCGTAAATAGTGATCCATCATAATAGTGTGATTTGATACCCGAATTTATTCAGTCCATTTTACTATATCCCTATAGGTTTCTGGCATATGGATGAAGGGTGAATCCGAGCATTGTAGTCTCCCTTTATCAGGATTTACTTCTTCATTCGTTCATCCAACTCAGAAGACAAGAGGGAATCTTGAACGAGTCAATTTGTTGCTGGCCTCATCGTACCAGATGTCTCATAACATAGAATTTTGTTGATGATCTCACCATTCTATTCTATGATATAGACAGTATGTGTAATTAAATATTGCTAATTTTCCTGTTTGATTATATAATGTATTTTCAATTATGTAACGTACTATTAGGTAGGAGATGCATTATTTTCGATTTTGAGTAGTTTTGCTTTATACTCAAGAGCCCTATTTTAATCAATGTTTTCCGCCATATTCCCTCCATGGTTCTATCCTTCTCAACCCATCTAGTAAGCAAAATTTCAAATACTCTAAACCAATAAAATTCATGGATAGTTGTCCAATCCAAACTGTGAGTCTCCATTTTCCTTATTAATATTAGTAATATAACGCAATCCATTTGAAACCGATTTTTGTTGGGTTGGGTTGGGTTGGAACATGTTTATACAAGTTGAATTGGTTTGGACCCCGCGAACTGGGCGGACTTACATAATACATGCTGGGCTGGCTTATTTCAATGGAACTTAATTCACAATTCAATTCAATGGATTGATTTCCTTGCAGAAGGAAAAACAAATTTCCACATGATTCAATCGAAATTATTGGTTGGATTGTATCCATTGCATATTTCCTGGTATAATAAATTGAAAACAAGAATAAGATTGACCATCTTATTCTACTAGCATGATGCCATTAAATTTGTTCCAATTGGAAGTCTGAAAAAGTGTTAATTTTTTGAATTGTGGGAATCCAAAATATTTTCTGCAAATATACATCGTGGTCCACAACTTATCACATTACCTTAATATTGCCCGCGTCGTATCAACTTATGAAAAAATGTTTTCAATTACTGTAAAACAACTATGTTTTCCCACTTTCCCAAAAGTTATTCTACTCGTACTTCGGGGATTTATTTCCCTTTAATAAGTGTTCTGTTGAAATCAATTCTGTACGAGTTGACTTGGATTAGTCATAAGGAAATAGGTGCAAACCTATAGCACAGATTGTGTTGGACTGTGTTGGGATTGCATCATGACCAAGATACGAAACAACCAGACACAAATTTACTATTTGAAAATTTATATTCTTTCATTCCAATGCAAATTTTTGGCGTGTGTATTTTTTTATGAAATGGGCCGGGTATGATTCTAAATATTTTCTTGTACAAAACTTAAACCACCTAAACATTTAAAACAGTTTTAAGGAAATCGTATGGTTCTGATCTTTTTTTATTTATTAACAGAACAATTTGGAATAAGCTAGGGTGGGTTGAGTATTGTGGTCGACGACCAGTTGATATAATAGAAATCAACCTAAACCAGAGATTTAATGGATTTAGTAACCCATGCTTCCTCAATATGTGAATAGTTGAAGAGGATGAAATTCTGCCAGAAAGAGCATCCAATTTAATTTCTAGGAATAATTGTTAGAAATATGTTTCATAATTTACTGTTTCCCCCAAACGGCTCCTCATCAGGACGAACCCAATAACTGAGCACGAACTGGAGTTTCAGACCATCCTAAAACTTAAGTAGTGAACCGATAGGAATCACAATCCAATTGGTTATTGTTTTGAATTAACTAAAAATTCAAGGTTTGCCTTTTCCCCAAAGAACCTAATACGAGCGTTTAAAACCTTTACATCTTCAACTAAAAATTAATGAAATTACTGTATTTGTTAAAATAAAATCAATAGCATTGGAAAATTTCAAGCACAATATTTGCAACTGCTAGAATACTTATGACAACTTTTCCAAAAAATGTAATATTTCTTGGATATCTTTTAATTGTTATTCGTCAAAATCAATATTTACATTCATTTTATTAATTTATTTGATATAAAATACACTTACCTAAAAGATTAATCAACCTCGAACTAAAACTCGTACAACTACTATGCAATTTATTAATTTTAATCAACATTAATGACGAATACCTCACCACTAATTGAATTTTAACGCGAATAGCTGCCCGATTACAGCGCACCTATCGACGGAAATAACCTTTATTCTCCGGTCTGATTTCGCGAAATCGCGTTGCATCACGAAATTATAATTCAATATCGACATCGATCCGGCAATTTACAATAAACTTCATTAAACAAAATTATTTAACATCGCATTACAGCCAGATATTTGCGGTTTTGTGGTTAAATGTACACGAGGATATAGACGGATTAACAAAAACGTGATTATAAAAGTAAACCTCACGTATTGATGGCCGGGTTCTCATGAGGTGTATCCACCGTGCTTGACGGGCAACGACCCCCGCACTAATTTAGATTCGCTAAACAAAATATTTTTTATGCGCCGCCGTAATTGTTAGCGGCTATTGTCTATTGCGATTCTCCGAGCATGGCAAAACGTACAAATGTCTTTGGATATCTCGACCGTAAAACGCTATTATTTGTTGTGCATGATATTAAAATGTTTATTGAAGTTTTACCTGTCGTTAGAATACAATTAAAGTTTGAAAGTTTCGTGACAATTTTATTTATTTTATTTAGTGCGACCGCCATTAATTTCCAATTTAAAATATAATGAATTAACATATATGTTGTAGAGTGGCTGAAATATAAAGCAAAAATTAAACATATACTCGTCAGCTTTAATTTTCAACCAAACGGAATTGTTGCACAAGTTATGAAAATCATAATTGTAAATAAAGTGTTCCCAAGCCAATACAATGCAAAGTTTTTAAAACACAAACGAAGTAATAGATCAATTAGATTGTGAACTTGAAAGCGTCTTTTCAAGTTTACTGGTGTCAAGCTGGATATAATAACAACCCAAATCCGAAATTGAAAAAACGTATTTGCAACCAAACTCAACCTAGTTTCTAAAAAATATTTCCCTTTTTAATTACAAATGGGAAACAAGTAGGATTGGTTTGACCGTGATCATGACTTGCGTTGGCCGTTTTTACCAATTCAAAGATGAGACAAATTTCTAAAGCAACGTAGGATGTTGTATTGGAATTGGGGACGTAATCTAATGGTTTAGTTGTTTTTTAGTCATATATTTCATTCACTCCTAGCTGTACAGCTTTCCCCATCGTCATCCTCTCGGTCTTCTTTTCACACATCTTCTTTTTCATTTCTCTCATCCTCCCACATTTTTACTTTTTTGTAATATTTCCAATATACTTCTTGTCCAGTCTAAATCTTTATCCTTTTATCCACAGTTATACCTGTTTCCTCACATTCTTCCATTCAGTGATTCCACCAGCCTCATTTCCGTAGAACTCACATCTCCACATACTCAACATGCTCGCCATCCATCCAATATTTATTATTTTTCTCTACACATCTTCACTTGAACCTGGCAACCATTTGCTCTTCATCTCCCATTATCCTTCTCTCGTATTTTACGTTATATCTCGTGTTGACTTTACCTTCTATTTCTTGGCACCCATTTGCTAGCTTGCTTGCCATCTCTCAACTATCTCCATCCCCAGTTGTTTTCCCTATTCTCATCCTTTCTAACTCCCCTACGGATATCCCTGCCTCCACGTATATTTGTATCCTATTTTGTGCATATTTTTTCTCTAGCCAGATATTTTCTGTACCTTTCCAAATACTCACAAATCTCACCACTCTTTTCACCCATCTTCTCCCACCCGGTCCCTTGCCGCACTATGATTTCCGTAGTTGATCTTTCCAGGTTTAGCAACCTTTTCAACTGCCCTTATAGTATTCCTTTCAACCTGTTTTGCTCTTTGACACGTTTCAATTGAAATAAATCAACAGCAAAAAATGAGCTAAGTCTCACCTTAATCACTAAATATTAATATGAAATTGCAATCTAAACGCAATTATTAAATCGACCATGTAAACAATATATAATGTCGGGCGTTAGTATTACACCACGTACTGCACAAGGAGGCAAATCATCTGTAATTATTATTATCCGTGGCTTGGCAAAGACAAATTTTATTAAACGATAAAAAATTTAAAGACCGAAAAACAATTACCAGCAAGTCGATTTGCAAAGTGAAAATTTTCTTCTGACGAATTACATTATTTTTTAAGTGCTACCGGAGCAATATTTTTGGCAAAAGGCCACAAAAATTAATTTTATTTTCTTGGAACATGGACTCGACGTTTGTCTAAAACGTGCCTAACGAAGAAAACGAATTAAGGTGTGAAACCAAGAGAATAAATGTGGAAGATTGGAAAATGTAAGCGAGCTATGAATCAATATTGTAGGTTCATACAGCTTGTACTTGTTATTTTCACTTGTCTTATTTGAACTACAACATATTTCTACCACTTGCCGAAGAATCTATAATAAGGCCGAAATGAGCTCGCCCAAAAGGAGAATAGAAGACGTTAGCAAATGATGTTACATGAAAGGTATAATTGGTCAAGAAGTTGGCAGTGTTTACAGTGCAAATAGTCAATGGACCGACTAAAGGATAGGATTTGAAATTATTACGTTACATGAAAATGAAGCGGATCACAAACTACTTGTCCAGTGATGACGATGGATCTGTTGGATAGATGGCAGATGTGGTGAAGAAAAATAAACCCAGAATAAAAATTCAGCAGCAATGTGCAATTTCTGTCATTCATCAAGATTAAAGAGTCAAACAATATGGATGACTGGTATGAAGTAAACATAAGGAAAGAACGACTGAAGGAAATGTTGTTCAATTCATAGGGAACAAGACATATTGATGTAACGTAAAGTGTAACAGAAGTTATAGCAGAGTCACCGTTCTTACCTTGTTATTGCTTCGCAAGGTAAGAACAGAGTGGGCTCCATTCAATAAAGGATATCGTACTTCATGACCCTGTTGGATGGTGGAAGTGGAAACAGAAGAACAGCCAAAAATTGAAGCAACACACTTATTATACCATTACATAAATACATCACAGAGAAGTACAGATAACTGAAGACGATTGAGTCAGTTGGTCAGCGACGAACGACTAATGTCCGGTGTACAGTCAGCGCCGAGGAAGAGATAAAGAGCCATTGGAGTAAATTTTATCACACATCGCTAAAGACTACTTCGATTAGACTTTGAAGAAGACTATGCTCCATGTGCCCTTTACTACTGTTAAGTCTCCCTCATCACGTATCCTGGACACATCCCTCCCTCCTAAAATATACCCTTTCCTAAGCACCATATTATTGATCCAAAAAACTATGCAATATTGTTGCCACTTGTCTCTACATTTGCTTGGATGGCAATATCATCTGCAACGGCTAGCAACCATAGTTGCTAGTGGTGTTCTGCCTGCCATATCGAAGAATATCGATAAGAAATTTGCCTCATTTCTTAGCAATATATTCACAACTTTATAACTGCGCACATGTAGATTCTTTCTCGTTTCCCAGTCTTTTATAAATCCTGCCTGTTTTTGTAATAAATCGTTGCTCTCCACTTCCTCTTCCAGGCTGGCCACCTTTATCTCAGTTATTGTGAACTTGTACTATATTTTTACCAGTCATATCATATAAACGCAAAACTTCTTTTCAAATCTAATCATCTGCTATAGTCTCACCCGCACCTTACCAATATTTAGCTTTACTTTATCTACTCCTCCCAGGTAATTTATATCCTACCATCTTAGCCATTGTTGTGACTTCTCCTAACTAGCTGCAAATTCTTAAAATATCTCCTTCATTCTTTCATGCATGTGGAATCCTCTATCCGTACTCAACCTAGTTTTCTTCATTGTGATTACGTAAGTCCACTCTTATGTATAATAATAATGGATTTATGAGAGTAGATCTGGTGAAAGCAGATGACAAATGCTTTTGGCTGACAATTGTTGTAATTTTCATGCATTAGTTCTTATGTGGCAGAGGCATTCCAGAAGCTATATTTGGGAAAATTTAAATCAACAACGTAAAGAGAGCAACAAAATATATAATATACTACGTCTACGTCTACGTTGAAGGATATTGATAAGAGGATAAAGCTGTATAATACTATAACTACTGGATACGAGTCATGCAAAAGTTATAACGAGAATGTTCGAAAAAAAGTAAAAACGTTGGTAGTATTCCTGTAAAAGAAAATAGAAGTAAAAATAGAGAAAATTTTTAAATTTATCGCATCCCAAGAATGAAGGAGTACAGGCTGTTGGATAGAGGAATTGAGATAAATATGAAGACCAAGTGAAACTGAATAGATGGAATAAATAGGAGGCAGAAAAAGTGAAATAATATAAGGCATTGAATAAAGGTGTATAATCAATGAACAAATAACCTTAAAGCCCGTCGTCACGTAAGTAAGTAAAGAAAAAAATATTTTGTTGTTGTTGGGTTGGGTTTATTTTGCTCTTTCCTGGACAAAAGAAAATTTTTGCTGCTAAATTGTTCAAGTTGTTTAAGTTGAATTGGGTTGCACCGAGATGATAATATTTTTGTGATATTTTTGTTAACATTGTCTCTAACGAATGCAACTATAACAAGTTACTAAGGTTGGAGTCCGGTTCGAGTCCATGATTTTTTACCCACTAACCCAGTAACTTTGATACTAATTTCTGGACAGTTGTCCAATTGAATTTTGTCCTCATATTTTTTTAAATTTTTTCTGTTATTTTCATAGTTGGGTTGGGCTCCGTGCGTTGTGTTTGATTCTGATGGCTTGAATTGGATTTGAATATGTTTCCAATCCCCACTCACTTATAACCGCAATTTATTATCATAATCTATGGGAAGTGAAAGAGTGCGAAATTGTAAAAATTGCTACGAATTATAAGAGACGAGATACCTGGAAAATTAGTATGTTGTCCTTGAAGAGACTGGCAGGGAACGTTCTTTGATGGATGAAGGGTGGTGAGGTATTAAATGAATGTGAAAGATCATGCAGATATCCCGATACGATACAGATGAATGAAATGAAAAAAATAGTGGAGAAGAAGAAGAAATCTTCCATATGGAAGAAGAACGTAATAATGCTACATACATGACAGAGAAGGTTTAGCCCTAGAGATTAAGAAAAAGATGGTATAAGAATGTAAAGTGGTTATGGACAACTGAAAATTTCTTAAAGAAGAAACAAGATAAATATAAGGAAAGGTTTAAATTAAGTCTGAATGCATGTTAGAAATAATGCTTAAAAGTTTAAAATTCCAAGATTGTGACGAATTGAAGAGATAGGAAATAGTACTCGATGGATAGGGAGTATATTGTTGGGTTGAGTTGGGTTGGGTTGTTAGATATATTCCATTGTGATTGGTCGCTAATTTATAATCTCACATAATTCGCAAATAACTACATTTTTAACTCATCGAACGGATAATTGATTTATCGATAGAATCCTTCTTTCTTCTACATAATTTCCATATTTAACCAATAGGCAATGAAATATTTGTATTCGTTCATAAATTTAAAATAATGTTATCAATGCTCATTTTGACGAAATTTTCTTATTTTTCGTCATTTTTGTAACTAAAATATTACGTAAGTTTAAAACTGAATTTACAACAATCGACTCCTTTGACTCTTATAGTATTTATGATAAAATGTGATGTAATAATGGAAATAGTAATAGAAAATTCCATTTGGCCAGAGTCCTTTAAAACTCTTGTCCACCACCAAAGCGTTAATAAAACGGAAACATGATGAATATGTACGGATATATATTGCGCTGTGTACGATTTTTCTCTCACATTTCAATTAAGGCCTCTCTATGCAATAAATTTGTAAATATGCATTGCAGTTCACAAGAGCAGATCACCTCATAAATCAGTGACCACTTCGGTAGCCACGCTATAAACGGAAATTTAATTTACTCTCCACACGTTCATTTTACATACTAACATTGATATGCGATAATTGGCAATTTATATTCGCATCGCGTATATCTAGAAACAAAGTTCTCTATGCAAATGCGTCCGCATAATGTTGTTGTTATGGCTCCGTTTCGCAGATATATAAAATTATCTATTAAAATTATAAATTGTACGCAACGCTTTCCAGATAACCGGGCGATAAATCTAAATTGACGCGCGTCCATTACGCCGGAATCGCTGTTCCTTTAATTTGAAACACAGCGCTACCGACGACTTCAATGGAGTAAATTTTTCTAATTTTTTCGATAAACATTATGCAAGGTTTACGGCCATTTAATGGAAAGAACAAATTAATGGACGTATTATACGAGTACGGCGACGAAAATTTAATTAAGCGCATTAACATAGAATATTAAATCACCAACTGTGCAAACATATGCTACTTATTTGTGACAAAATATTGATTAACACAATTAGAAGTTAAGGTCGCTAATGTGCTGGACAATGTTTAATGCATCACACGACTAAAATATCACCAATTTTGGTCATAGTATTAATTGCATGAAAAAATACGAAAGAATTAATTAAGCTAAGTACATGCTACTGAATTAAAAAAAGTTACTACATATATTTAAAATAGAATATTCAACGTATGCACTTAATAATGAATAAAAAAATATATATCATATTTATTAGAAGATGTGATGAGTTAATGATCCAAACGAATTCCCAGGTGAGATCAAAAGATATAGAGCTTGGATGCAGAACACTTGCTTGAAAACATTTTACTCTAAACTTTCTAGTGACTTTAAAATCGAAAAAACACTCATATTACATTTAATGACAATCTACAAGCTTCCCTGTCTGCATGGGTAACGATAAGTTAGTGTCTCCCTCATTTATGTTGAACACATATAACAAAATATCGACGGAAAACAACCAGTATATTATAGCAAATTGAAATGCAATCCAACAATTAATTACGTTGTACCAACTTGAACGTTCACCAAATACAATCCGCATCCTTGCCATTCCCATAACAGTTTGTCTAAATACCTCCAAATACGTACCAATTAACAATCAACTTAATTGAGATTTACTTATACGATCGCATCATAAAATTAGTCAACTCCGATACGGTTAATAGATGTCATTAGGACAATTATCTTTCTACGGGTAATTATGCACGTATTGTAATGCACAGGAAATGATTTTTTTTTAAATGAACTCGCCCACATGTATAATCAAAGTTAAATGTTTAACAATGGTCTATTAGATATCTGATACGAATTCTACTTTCACATTTGTCAGCGATCTCTGTAAACTTTTTATACCGTTTCATTGTTTGGGTGAATAATGTAAACGCTCATTACGGACAAGTCCTGCGATGAATAAATTTTCGATCGATGCTCTTCCAAACGGGCGGCGAAAAAAAGTTAATTTTAACGACACGTATTTACGGTTCGATTTGAATTGCACACATCTGGCGCGTAATGAGTGCGAAAAAACGTCGATAATGAGCTTGAAATAACGTTGCTGCATATTTCTCATGAGACTGCGATTAATATGTGGAGCTCTGAAGATTCGGGTCTAATCGTTTGCTATTTTTGTGGTAACATTTTTTTTTTGGAGCGCCAATGATTTATATTTTAATGTGCACAATTTTACAATTAGATAAGTGAATAATTGTGAACAATATTATGAATGGCGATAGTATTATTTTTAAACATCAGGTATTTGTTTGTAGTAATCAAAATCGCATGGGGCGTTGTTTTTTCTTGACCTGTTAAGATGTTTCATTTTACATCAACTTTAAATCAATTTTAATTTATTTTTTTGTGGTTGCCTAAAAATATTTCGCTGCTGTCGCATGATGATGTTCGTCGGTCGATCTTGAAATAATTCACCTAGTCCCACCGCTGAAATATTATGTTCACTTCGTTTCCATTCGCCACATTTGGCTAAATGTGCCATTTTGATTCATGTATGCACTTTATTTAATACCATATTTTTCTTAATGTTTGCCACCTTTAATCAATTCTTAGGACAATTTCAAAGCGATGTTCGATTTATGTCCCTGGGTATTTTTAAACCACCCACCACTAATATCAGCTCCCAACTGATTTTGCTTCGTAATCGTAATTATCTGCAATATGTATTCATGTTTTTGTTTTGGATGATATTAATAGCACGTCACTAATATCCGTCACTCAATCTTTGAACTTTCCTGTAAACTTAAATATCGTTATAAACAATAGACTTGAAAAATTTATTTAATTGTTGAAGCGATTTATTACTAACTAGAATGTGCGACAGAGAATTTAATGACAAATTACAGTTTGCAAGTATGTCACCGTCACTTTCTATTTAATATGTCGATTTCACGAGATAAATAATAATTAAAACATGGACGTAGATATTTTGTGTGAGATTAAAATTTTTAGGGACAATTCAATTGATATCTAGAATTTTAGAGCAAGGTCATCTCAAGCAAGGTGCTTCAAGTATACCTCATGGTTATTAGGTTTTATTGTTAGAATCGATTGACCTGCCCTCGCAATTATAATCGTTGAAGCCATCAATCTTGAGTAGCTTGTACTAACAAATAAATGTAAATAAATGAGAGTTGTTAATGCATAAATACGTTATACAATAAATTTATTTATATAAATGTTATTTAACGTACATGATTCGTCAAGACCCATTGCTGCCACCAGGTTGCCCTTAACCACCAATTAATACTTTACACAATTTTTGCACCACCACAAATCAATGTCTAAGGGCTCAAGTATATTTATTAATTAATATGTTTGGCTTCTTTTGAGCCGGCTGTTGCACGTCTACGACGAACACAATTTATGTTCGTGAAATTTTACATAATATATCAATAAATCGAAATTGCACAAACAAACATTAAAATGAAACCTGTAGAAAAGTACAGCAAACAATGTTATGAAATTTTAAATCCAATTTGGTTATAAACAAAAAATGGAATCTAGAAACGAGCAGACGAAGATTTCCATTTCGTTGTCATTCGACACAAAATTGACGACCTACAGACATTTACGTTCCAGGTAGACATGATTCACACACAAGCAGTTACGTTACAAAATTTAGAAAAAAATGCCGTACGTCGTCAAAATACATTTGAAAGATCTGAATTTGAATAGAGGTCGCGAAGACTAGAGATTCAGAAATATCAAACAATTTTACAAACGTCAACCGCACTAATACGATAGCGTCTTGCTATACTCTCGGAAAAGTACACATGGGCATTTGATTGGTCGAGGCGGAGACGAAACGCTAACGAACGCGGCGCCAAGTATTTTTGAAATGCTGCCCGAACGGTGACAGATGTTCCACTAAAATAAAAATGTAGCGAATAAATTTCTTAATGGGATCGCATGGGCGAAATGTGTCTATCTTTTTTAGTTTTAAAACAAGCCGAGTTCAAAGTCGCAGCAGTGCGTTTCGTAGGATCATTTTTCGCCTTTGGACGCTTTCCGCATCGAATCCGCGTGCAGTCTATGCGATTCCTTTAGCAAATTTAATACTCTACGGCATTGCTTATGTATGTATAAGCATATCTAGAACGGTTCTCGCAGCGTTTTCAAAATTACCGGGTGACGCGCCTGACACGTGGGTCAAAGTACGTTGATTAGCGTGTCGGAATATCGACGACGACGGTCAAGAGGGCGATTTCTGTTTTTGTCGAATTGACCTCCTTGCGCGTGGCATATGACGTCACAAAATATAACAATCATGGACGAAATAGAATATATTTTTAATGAAAACACAAAATTCAAATTAATTGCAATTTCGAATTGCTAACTAATTGGTAGGTAAAACCTAGTTTGAGTTTCAGTTTGAGAAACATTAAGAAAGGCGTATTGTTATTTGTCGCAGCATTCATTCATTGTTTAAAGCAGCGACTGTTCGTAGATCAAATAAACTGCTAGGTGTCAACAGGTGATTCAGTGCATCGTCATCGCGATTCGCACTGACATTACTTCGCTCTGCAAACCGGCGCGAGCGAACGGTTTGATCGAATGGGGACATACTGTTGAAAATAATACTTGAACGAGGAGCATCGAAGACCAAGACCTAGAAAAATGGATATATCGAATAAAAGAAACAAGAAAAAGAACACTTGACAATACAATTAAATTACGTACGACGTGTGTTTAACATTAACATTAAATTTAACATGGAACAATTAATGTGTCAAGAGACGACATAAAATAAAAGGCAGTCAGTACTAATATCAGGATATAATCAATCGTAGCATAAGTGTTAAGTGACGCTATTTGTCAATTTGATTAAGGCATTTAATTGTCAACCTAGTTCAACCTAATAACTTCAGATTGACACTAGTATTAAAAATTTAGAATTTGTGCGCATATCGTAGCAATAAACTCAAAGTGGTTTACAACGATTTTTAGAAAATTGTAACGTAGAACAATTAATGGATCAAACTAGTTATACATCACCATAATAAGTGCATTTTACTATTCAATTGGTAAGTAATTGGTGTCAAAGGTTCGAAGTCGTCGAATTCAAACAGTGAAAGATTAATTTGATAGTATCAAGGCACCACCGTCTGAAGGCATCGAGCATCCAACAAGGACCAACGTCCAAAAGCAACAATTCTGCCAGCAACTAAGTTATTTAATACGAACTATAGGCGTTTGAGTTTTTAATTGTTAAAAATAATAGCACAAACTTTGCGAATAAGCTATTTCAATGTTTAATTTGCATATGGAGTCGGTAAATAATTAATCAAAATTTGTACGCAGACATTAGTTAAATTGTGAAGACCTTTTCGAGTGCTTAACAATTTTCGTGCTAAAACTAAAATCGCTAAAATCAAATATTAATTAAATAATTTCAATAGACTAACCGGAACTGAAATGGAGAGTAAAAACCTAAGTTGGTACCTATCAACCTGCCGAATTGATCAGAGAAGAGTTGTCTAGATTATTATGAAGTTAATTTGGTACACCGTGTCACGCATTGTATTATTATAGTCAATCGTAATGCTAATCCTAATACTAAAAGTATGGGCCTTGTAATGAAACAATGGACCTGATACAATACAAAACTCCTTTTTGTATTGTATCAGGTCCATTGTTTCATTACAAGGCCCATACTTTTAGTTGCGTTTGTATCATGTGATAATATGACCCACATAGGGTGAACTAGTTTATGTACCATTGTGTCCTACAACACAATTCAAAAAGATTGCAAACAGGCGTATTTTTTCGAAAAAAAAAAACTATTGTTGGTGTTACGAATGGATGAAATTAATGGTCCATTCTACAGGACAAAGATAATAATATGATACGAATGATGGCGGCCGCTTAACATTGACTGGGAGAAGATTCCAAGATTCAACTTCCTAAAGCATCTCCTTGAAAAAAGTTCACATATATTTAAGGAAGATATCTTTTAACACGTGATTCAGGTAATCGTCGGCGTGATTGACTCTGGCCTTACTTCTCTCTGCGAACGGACGCTATCGAACGGTTTGATCGAAGTAGACGCCATGCCACGTATTCAACTTTGTTTAAATAGTTGATCGTAATATTGATGCAAGAATTTTTGTATTGAATCACGTCCATTGTTTCAATACAAGGCCTATAATTTTAGTTACGTTTCTAATATGTGATAATACGACCGACATATGGTGAACTAGTTTATGCAACCTAGTTTACCATATGAAATATCGTGTCCTGTTGCCACAATTCTTGAAGATTGCAAACAAATGATTTTTGCGAAAAAACATAATAAAACATAATACGGATACATCAACATTGATTCAGAAAAAATTCAGAAAATTGTTAAAGCCTCTCATCGAAAAAAAAAACACACACATTCATATACACACATATTTTGTTCTAAATGGTCTGCGAGAACGTAAACAACTTGTTCTATAGAAACTAGCGCACCGAGATGAAAAATGTAAAATATAAAGCAAAAATTCGAAATATTTAATATACTTATCATGTTGCTGTGTTGCATATAAAATTATAGAGGGTAATGTTTCGTTTTATTGTAAATAAGGAAATAATGAAATAAAATTGAAGATAAAGTTATGATATTGATTTCATCGAATCAAAACAAAGAGGACATACAATCAACATAGAAAAATACCCACAATTTTTAATTATTTTGCGAAATATAACTCGTTGCATTTCGACATTGCGGTTACTTTTAAGTCGGCAATAAACTAGTACACAAGTTTATAAAAAAAATACTGCAGTATGAACTCAAACTAACCTAATGTTTGAAAAGAATATTGAGATCTCAGCTACTTATTAACTTTTGTACTACCACGTTATTTTCTCGTCAAATATAACGAACAAGAACTAGCACTTACTCACCTAACTATAGATGCCCTTTCCATATGACGAATACAACCATTTTAAGCCAACAAAAGAACAACTATCATTCATAATTCGCTGAGAATAATCTTCGGACCCAAAATAGTTTAAAATGCAGTTGTTGCATTTTGATGGTTCAGTTAGGTTTAAGTCGCCAACAGGTACTTCGTTTGATAAAAATATTACTCTAAAATTTGGTAAAGTGCAAAGTGAATAAATCTACCGAATAGTAAGTAAAAAACGATTTGTTATTTCAAGACAGTAACAGTAAAGGACCACCAGTGTACGGAGCGAAAACTTTCAATAAATGCATAAACACTGAAGACGTCCGAACGTCAACGATCGCATAGCTGCTTCTCAGTTAATTTTTAATGTCAAAATTCAAGGAGCATCCATCGACGTAATCGAAGTAAAATTCCCAAAACGCAAAAAATATTATAAAAGAAATTAATTCGCGATTATGTTTGTAAATGTAAAAAGATTTAAAACATAAATATTAATAAAAAGATTTAAAACATAAATATTAATAAAAAGATTTAAAACGTAAATATTAATAATTTTTTTGTGTTGACCGAAGTGTAGGTGTAATGATTTTTTACTTAAATTCGCTGGGAGTTTTGTTGGGTTGGGTTGGGTGCTCATTAAACGGTGACATGAATACATGATTCATGAGGACCGTGCATCTGGAATTTAGAAGTACCAGCTAAAGAACAAATGCGTATACTAATAGAAACCACCGATTTTTGAATTAAAAATGTGGAGATATGAAGGATTTTTTGTTACGTCGATAGGTTATTTTGTAAAGCGACAGTTCGGAAGAGTCGGGATCCTCGAGTTAAAATATTCCATGGCACTAATTGATTGCACAATAAAAAATCGTGTCGCTCCACAACCAGGAAGCGGTACCGATGTCGTTAAATTAAATAATGGCCATCTCATTTTCAGCTACACTCTTCGTCGTTAGTTTAAATTAATGTTTTTATGTGCCCATTTTGCAGCAAATATTTTCATTAGTTTACATATTCTAATATAACACTAATAGGTACATAATAACATAAAGATATGATCCCGTGAGAAACACAAACGTGACTCTTAGGAAAACAATAACACGTATTTTAATAACTAATCACGTCCTTGTCGCTCACGCGCCGCCTCCTAACGGCCGTCTCCGTCGCCCGAACGGAATCTCAGCCTACCATAACTTACAATAATTGCTGACCACAATACAGCACAGTAAATCGCATAAGAAGAAATTAAGACAAGGGAGAAAATATTTTTCTTTTCGCATCGCGGATTGCGAAAAACCATAAAGCAGATGATTGGATTCGAGCGCCTGGAGGCATGCGGTTATAAAAAAATAACAGGAAGGTACAATTAAAAAGTTACACCTAGCTAATTTTAATGTTACACCCTGACGGTAATTCGCATGACCTGTTACATGTAACACATAAATAATTCAACGATAATATTGGCATTGCGCTTCGAATACGAAATTAATTTACAAAAAGGCGCGCGTCCAGTTCGGCCTATGGATACTTTCAATATGACCGCGTCGGACATTCGCCTGATCCGCTGTAATCGAAAATGAAAATAGAATTCTAAGTGTGTATATTTTTATGTGCATTTATATCTTTATTACGTTCGTTTTTTGCATGTTAAATATTTTTACAATTACTTATAACAGCTACATATCAATTAGCTGGTTAATTTTATGGAGGTTTTATCGCGTTTGCGTGCTCGTCGAAAATTTCCAGAAATGGTTTCGTCTCCGTTACGCCAGCGTTTCTCAACCTTTTAGTATAATAAATAATTACAAAAAAAAAATCATTGTCAATTTCTTCTTATAGTAAGACTGGCCTATGAGAGTCACTAATAATTATAATTAAACTTGTTTTTTAATTTAGTGTACTCAGTGACTGCACCACCTAGAAGGGGTGGGAATTTTTGGACCAAATTTGGCAGGAATAGTGGACTAGTCCAGGGAAATAGTTGATTAAAATTTGAAACCCAATCATCAAGTAGTCATGGGATTTTTGACGTTTGTGTCATTTTTTAGAGGTGGTGATAGACAAGCAATTATCGAGTCATTTTTTTGAATTTGTTCCACTTTTTCGGATCCCGTTCTTTAGTTTCAAGTGTATAACGATGCCTAGAGGAAGGAGACCTCAAGTTTACCAGCAGTTGAGTGACTTTGACCGAGGGCGTATTGTTGGTTTACGAGAAGCAGGTTTTTCGTTTAGAGAAATCGGTAACCGTTTGGGACGGCACCACTCAACAATAATGCGTGTTTATCAAGCGTGGTCCGAAAATGTGGTTGAACGTCGTAGAAGAGGCACTGGGGCGCAAAGACGAACCAATGAACGTCAAGATCGCCGCTTAAGACTAATGGCCTTGAGAGACCGATTCTCTACAACTAGATCAATAGCTGATCAATGGTTAGGTGAACAAGGTCGTCCGATACGCTTGCGAACAGTTTATCGTCGAATAAGTATAATACCTTTGGCTTGCTGTCTTACCGCCCACATCTTGTGCTATCACTGCTCAACATCGCCAGGAACGTTTGGCCTGGTGCACGGAAAGACTTCAATGGAACTTGGAGTGGCATCGAGTTGTCTTTAGTGACGAATCGCGATTTTGTTTAGGAATACATAATGGCCGGATGACTGTTAGACGAAGACGTGGAGAAAGGCGCAATCCTGATTTTTCGATTGCGAGGCATGTTCACCGAACTGTGGGGTTGATGGTGTGGGGTGCTATTGCTTACGGCAGTAGGTCACCCTTGATCTTCATTCAGGGCAGTATGACCGCCCGACGCTACATTGACGAAGTGGTAGAACCACATGTTCTTCCATATTTTCGAGGGCTGGAAGACCCACTTTTCCAGCAAGATAATGAACGACCCCACGTAGCAAGGGTTTTTCTTGACTTCTTTGAAGAGGCCAATGTTAATCTTTTGCCTTGGCCGCCAAGATCTCCCGATTTGTCCCCCATTGAGCACGTGTGGGACATGATGGGTAGAAGATTGAGGAATCTACCGAACCCACCGTTGACAATAGAAGCTTTACGGCATGAAGTACAGGCTGCTTGGGATGTCATACCCCAGGAAGACATTGATCACCTGTTGGAATCAATGCCAAGGCGGGTCAATGAGTGTACCAGAAATAGGGGCGGACCAACACATTATTAAAGAAAAATCAAAAAGATGAAGTGTTTTCTTTATCAAATTTTAATCAATTGTTACCTTAGACTAGTCGAATGTTTCTGCCAAATTTGGTCCAAAAATCCCCACCCCTTCTAGGTGGTGCAGTTTATATGTCACTGAATATATTAATAAATTAATTATTTAATTGATTGTGCAGTATTTATTTAATTATTACTTTTCTTTCACTAAATATTTTTGTTAATAACGTTTTCAAGATCTCGTACCCGTTAGGGGGCGCACCCTACATGTTGAGGATCGCTGCGTTTCGCGAAGAAACGACGCTCGATATGTAAAACGCAATTAATTTTAATTTAATTTAACCGGTCGTTGCTAATTACATTAACTTCGAAAAAGTACAAACAAGATTTCTAATAATAACGCGACAAATACGCTGTAATTGAATTAAAGTGTACTAATTGAAGTATGTAAGGAGCAAATATTGGTATATTCTCTAGGACATTTTTGTCCACTAAATTATAAATAAATAAAGGCAAGACGACACTAATAACGTTCCCGTAATAAGTGTCACTGTTTTCACCTCTTAAAAAATAACTCTGTGTACCTGATTATTTAGCAACTGTATTTGTTTGAATACATTATATAAGCACAGCGACTAATTTTCACCGTTTTACTATTGACGTAAGTTGGATTCTTTCCTGGGTTATGTGTGCAAGTTGTATATTTAATATTGCAACACGTTATGTTTTATAATTTCCACCATAATGAATATGCAATAGTTTCTTAATTTGAGTACAATGTTGATGGCCTACTTCAACTGTAATTTTTCAACGCCAGTAATAAACCATCATCACTTATTTGTACACCTGAAAATGAATTTTAGTAATCCCATGAAAATTCATATCATTCACTAGTTAATTTTTAAAATTGACTTCTTGTGGATATCAAATTTGTATCATAACTGTTACAGCAATCAATTTACTAAACATTTCATTACTCCCCTAATTAAATAATCGACTAAAACAATCCCTAAAGTGACTCAATTAAAACTTGCAAAGTCCCGCCTCCCATTAACTCATTTCGAACAGGTAAATACCTGCATACTTAATATCGAATTACGTCGAAAATAAACGACCCAAAGAAGTCATTATTTTTTGCAATTGTTCTAATGAGATGGCAGCGTCTTGCGTTTCCTGCGCAGTATAAATAAAAACCAACATTTACCAATTAATTACGCAGCGAGTAGAATAGCCGTGATTATTTGTCACTTAAGATGATGAGCCAAGCGACCAATTCGTTGTTGGCGAGTCGCGTATGCGAGTCGGGCGAGTAAATCGGCGCGCCGGTATATACCCTTATCAAAACCAATTATACAATATATTCGGTTAAGTGACACTGTGTATATTATTATTAAAATTACAGTCGCCCAATGACGGATAATGCTTGATTGAATTCATAATTGGTAAAGTGGTCCGAGTTGGGAAGATTGGTGATAATTAATCGGGTCTTCCGCATTAGATAATTCCCGCTGTGAATAAATGAGGAGAAGATGGTTTGTGAGTTTAGGAAATTCCGAAATTATATTTTATCATATAATGTACGTCGAATGAAAATTTGGGTCGAAAAATGTAAAGAGGTTCAATATGAATAGGTGTAAAAATATTAATGCAATCTGCAATACCAGTAACACAAATATAAAAAAAAATGATCAAAGAGAGATTTATACTAATTTTAAATTGGACAGCAAACAAGGTATACATCCAGTAATCTCGCACGAAATTTAATGCAATCAACGATTACCTCATAACAGCTATTATATGTAAATTTAAAATTCCCTCAAAATTAAAAAATGACGTCTACATTATTTTAGTTAAAAGTGGTATAAAATATTTACAAAATTGAACGAAACCTAAAATTCTGCTCAAATCTGCTCTTAAATTCAACACACCCATGATTTGGCGGGAACCTCGTAATCATCATGATGATTGTTATCGTTGTGTGGTAAACACTAAGGGCATAAACTCTGTAAACCAGGATAAGTGGTTATACCCGACGTTGACTTCTGCTCAGAGGCCTCTTACATACTCTGATGTCATCAATGCCGCTATCATCGACATCATTAACATGTTTTGAAGCGGAGGAGATGGAAATTGAAGAAGAAAAACATGAATCTGAATCACTTAATAAAGATTGCCAATGTTTTTCTTATCTGTCGAAAAAGTTTCGTGGTCTGAGCAACGAAAAGTTAAAAGCAAGCATTTTCGATGGACCACAAATTAGATAACTGATAAAAGACCCTAATTTTGTCGAATCTATGAATGAACTAAAAAAAAAATTTTCATGGCAATCATAAATCAGAAAACTATTTACAATTAGTTAACGACGTGTTGTCCAACTTAAAACACCTAGGGTGCAACATGAGTATTAAACTACATTATTTACATTCTCAGTTGGATCGATTTCCTGAAAACCTGGGAGATTACAGTGAAGAGCAAGGTGAAAGGTTTCACCAGGATATCCGCACAATGGAAGAACGTTACCAAGAGAGGTGGGACATACATATGATGGCTGATTACTGCTGGAATCTTTGTCGGGATCTTATACAGACAACTCATTCAAGAAAATCTTATAAAAAACATTTTTTTCCTCAACCACAGTGACTGCTTGAAATAAAATTATAAAAAAACACACTTTTGTAATTATTTTTAACCTACGTGTATATTTAAAACTAGAGCTGCTAGAAAAAACTAGTCTTATTTTCGTAATCAGCACAGTTAAATTAAGTGAAAACAAGTAAAAATACCCTGGAAGATTTTTATGTGTTGACCAGTGTAATCATAGGGAAAATCAACGAAAATGATCTCGTGAAATTTTGTACTAATTTCTTATTTTTGTTTCAGAAAACATGGACGGTGGTCATTGACAGCGGATAGGGTAAGTTACATTTTTATTTTTCATCAATAAAAGTTAAATTAAATACATAATTCTTAATTGCGGAATTAAGATATAACTTACCGCCAAGCTAAAGCTTATCGGTGGTATCAAACACGTATATTATATTTCCGAATCAATATATTCTTTTATATTTTTTGCTGCGATCAATCAGAGTCGAGAATTTTCAATGTCAGAATGGCTTGTGCAATGTGTGCGATTGCCATTGTGTTTATAGAATTTCGATCAATGTATTTGAATTTGATTCGCGATAATGAAAACCTCGCCCCGTTTAAGCCATGACATTAAAAATCAACCACAGAATTGAAAGTGATTTTATAAAAGAGCCCACGCGAACACTACCAAAAAAATTTCAGTACGTACAAAAATGAAGTAATAAAATTTGAAAAACCTTTAATACTCGCACTCACGAATAATTAGTTATTTAGAAATCAGGTGTTAAATGTTTTTTTTTTGTCACAAGACGTGAGTGAGTATTGTTCATCGTGGCGTTAACCAAGCTCAGTGATTGTAAATACACATTTTTTCCAATTCAGATGTAAAGTGTAAATGACAAAGATTTCGTGCAATCCTTGCAATTAAAATAACTTGTCAACATGTTGACAATTTGCTAACATGATTTTGGTTTTGTCGTGGCATTTCTATCTGCTTTTTGTTGTAATACATTTTAATTTTTCTCAGATCACTTATTTCATGAATTATACTAACAACATTTCTTAAGAACAGGACCAATTGCAGACCTACTAATAATTTTTTGGTACAGTTACGCTCGTTACAGTTACAGTAATTTTTTTCTATTGTAAAGTAAACAAAGGATACACAACCCAGACAGTTGAATTTTTAGGACAAACGCAATTGTTGTTCCAAAAATGTCTAACTGTTTTGCAAATAGTTTGATCGTTCTTAACATAGAATATATTGTCATGGAGGTTGATGAAATTGAACATACTCGGCTCACATATTACCTGGAATTTTACTGAAGAGGCACATGGACAAATATTTCTAATCTCTCACTTTAACGTTCAAACTAGGTTGATACAGTTAAGTTAGTCCTCTAATGCACGTGCCTTGAAAACTACCCCTAATATTTGGAAAATCATTGTACTGCTGTAACTAAACTAAACCAGTTTTGGCGAAGACTAAATCGATATTTTTCTTGCACTTTTTGATCACTTCCTTACAAAACTTTATAAAAACTACACAATTGATTATTTTTAAGTGCTTCGCTATGAGATACATGTTATCTCGTATAGTAAACATACGATTGAGAATGAAAACATTCATAGGAGATTATCCATAACCATTAATGACTACCACTCCTTGTCCAGTTATAATTATTATTATTGAATGATCCTTGCGTTGCACTTGCAATAATTTTCAAGATGGACTCAACAGTATTGTGCGAAATTCCTCGTAACCACACTGTTATCATTTGAGTTTCAATTTAAGCTTAATCCCTATTCTTGGAAGTTTTTGAAATCAGTTTCATAGTACATTTGCTCCCATTTACTTGATTTACTTTAGGATCGCTAGTGAACCATTTCTTAGGGTTACCTAGTCAACGATATGAGCATAATTGAATGGATGTTTTTGGTTTGGATTATTGGATTTGGAACACTTTTTTCAGCCTGCTCCCCAGCCATCATGAAAGCCAATAACAGAACAAAATGATTTCGATCAGGTTGGGATGGATTTACATCCACTCATTTACATCCACTGACAGCATATGATGATCCAAGTTTGCACACTCGAGCATCACGAACCTTATTGCAGTTCTGGGAGGAATGCTGTCTTTCGTTCGACAACCTCAGGAACGAAGAAGCTGTTTGCACACCATAAGAACAACTGTTTCTAATATGTCCTTTCACCTTAAAGTTGAAACACGTATTATCAGATTAAGTTAGCTAGCAACGATGATCACAGCTGATTGATCAAAGGTGGGTTGGGTTGGAACATTGCATCTCTCAATAAAGTTAGGTGCAACCATCACAATAATGAGGTATGGCCTTGTCGAAATAAAATTAAGTGGACTGAAAAGCTGTAAAACTGGCTAAAAATTATGTGAGTAAAATAAAACCTTATTGTTGATATATTTTGACATTTTAATTGAACTACTCATGGATTAGATTACCCTGCATAAGGGTATTAAAACAAAAATGAAATAAATTATTTAATAATTCATGCAAAGGTTGCTTTCCTAAATGAAACACAAATTAGTAATATTTTAAAAAAATGCGATGAAATCAGTGCACTTTTTGATTTACATGCAATTGCTTGTTCGAGAAGTAGCTGATGATGCATATGCTATTTTGGACTCGGTTACGATCGAAAAACAAATGAGATACGACTTTAATTGGAAGAGAATGCAATTAGAGTGAGTTATTTTGGCTCGACACATAGACTAATAAATTATTCGTCCATTGAATTTTCCCACTAGGATAAATTTTAATAAATTTCATTCGATTTGTTTTTATTAATTTAACAAAAAACCAAATAATTTTACTAACGCAATTTTTATTTATTAATCCGTAAAAAAATAATTTTATACGCGTGTACACCACATCCATTATTCATTAAAAATACACAAATGAGCCGTTTTTAATGTTTATTGTGACTCCGTCCGAGTCCGCGCAGTATTGGTCTGGCCGAGTGTTTGACGTCACTGAACACTTCCAAGTCGCTTTTCTCATTAGAAGATGCTTAATTCCTTTGATATATATTCATATGTCCTTGAGGAGAATTAGCGCGCCCTAATTTCGAAGCACGTTACGTAGCGCGCTCTTATGATTAATTGCCGATAGCAAAACAAGTAACGATTGCGCGCGTCGTGATTCGCCGCGGAGACGTTTCCTGGAAAATTTCGGACTAATTAACGACGCACTTAATTAAATTAGCGCGGCTTTTCGAGAAGGATCGCGGTTAATTTATTTTTAGAAAACGCCGGATTCCTTTCCAGATAAGTCGGTAATTACTAATGCACATCCCCAACAGGTACGTCATAAATTATAATAACAATGCAACGTTAAAATTTATTGCGACACCCTTTCTTGCAATTAAGTCTTTGTCGTGGAATAAACATTAACGTGGCAGATGACATAAAATAAATCCTATTAATTGTGCGTTTGTGTTTCTCTTTTCGTTTTTTGATGAGTTGTGTTATTTCGATTTAGCTATTGGTCGGGGACTATAGCTTGGTTTTAACATGGATTTTGCTAGGAAATGCAAAATTTCTGGAATAGCTCGTTCGAATATTTTATTTAATTTTCATTTTTTAAACGAAACTGTTTTAGTGAGAACTTATTAAAAATAAAAGTATGTGGTGTATGAATTTTGACCTTTGTTTAACATATATATGAAACAGTGCAACGTGTGTTAACAAAGGGATAGTGTACTATTTTTAATAAGTAGTTACACACACACAAATAGAAATTAGTGCCAAAAAGAAAAGGAAATGTTTGAAAAAGGAAACTCAATATAGGCCAAAAACAACAAAAAACAGTACACAAAACATCACTAAGGGACCATAAAAATTTATAGCGCTTACTCGACCATTTGCTATCTGTTGATATACTTTTTTCAGCCAAATTAATAATAACTTGAAACTCGAGTAAAAACATAAAAACGGAACCCAGGCTAACCCAACATTCGATGACGTCATCTGTAACTATGTGAAATGCAGCAGAAGAAGCGACCTAACATAAATATGAACATTAACAACTAAATTATGGCAAAAAACACGATAAACAAAAATAGAAAAATTGTATTATCGGGCAAAATATAAAAAACGCAACGTTTAAACCTGCGAAAACTCTAGGGTCTTTTAAAAGAGTAACATATGAATAACAGTGAAACAAGTAAAAGATAATTAACCAAACCCTAGGAAAATAGATGCAGATAATGGAGAAAAATTTTAAACCTAGGAAAAATTTAATCAGAAACGAGTTAAAGGAATGATTAGTAAAATTTACCAAAGAAAAGAAAAGAATTGTAACTGAACATGAAGCATCGCATCTTGGCTTTCGTAACCTTCATCATCACTTAAGTGGATGATCAATTTGGATGATGGATATTTCTGTTGGTTATTTATAATGAATGTAATTTTCTTTATAAGGTTTCGTAATAATCGCTGTTTATAGAATGACGAACTAATGAATGGTATCCTATCCCACCTTTCTCACTGTACTAGTATAGGAGTACAAATCACTCAACTGGTGCAGTCGTTCATATCTTCGTTCCTTCGTTCCATGTCTTTATTGCAAATCGCCAACTTCTTTCATTTTTCACTCCACCAAAGATTATATTTCATGAAATGCAAATCCATTCAGGAATAAGAAGGCCCGGAAATGTATAGCCTTTTCTGTAGGTAATGGTCTTAAACTATTTGGGACTGAAAACATGGAAAAATAAGTTTCAATTAAAAAAGAAATTAAGTGGTGAGGGAAGGGAGGGTAGAAGTGGCCATGAAATAGGTGACAAAAACAAAAATTATATCAATCATGAAAACATTGCAAAAGTTAGACACAAAATATAGACACAAACCCAACTCATTCTAGCTTACGTATGGTTATTTTCATAAAAAAATGCGATTTCAACGTTTTCATTTACCGTTGAATTGTACAAAATCTAAATCATTGTACACGAAAAAGGAGAGCACGTAGCAATTCGACCCAACCAGACCAAACCCACTTTGCTCCTTTTTTGCATTGCAGTTCAATCACCCTCTTCATAGAAATACTGTTTTGGACTTCCATTCGCATGTATATTGAAAAAAATTGTTTACAAAATACACATATACTAAATAAACAAAATAAAATAACTAAATATTCGATGTTGCCGTCTTCAGGTAAACCAACACGAATGGAAGTCCAAAACAGTATTTTTATTACCAATACTTCGTCTACAAAATTCCAAGACAAGTTGAACACCCTCTTCATTTTTTCATTTTATTTTTTCTGTGCTTAAAATTTTCGGAACCCGTCAGATTTAGGAAGACGTTTTGGTTGCAGTGGTTTCGAATCTATTTGGAGTAACAAGAAGGTGTCCAACCCAACCCAATCCAAGTCGACCCATTTGCCCTTTTCCTGTTTTATTAAATCCTAATTACCCAATCCATTTATTTTCTTCATTTTTGGGTTGAGTTTGTATTGGGATGTAACGAAAAGTTAAATGTGGTTTGAATGCATTAATAAAATACGTTATTAGTTTCACCATATTCACTTGTCTTTTAGTTATCAACTCCAATTAGCTCCACATATAGAACCATTACTTGGGCTTCTTCTACGTCACCTTCCAAGCCTTCTTCAATTAATCTCCCAAAGATTCGTCGTTGTTATTTTTGGTACACTTTGGTTCTATGCAAATAATTTATTGTCCTTTTACTACATCCCCAAAGTATTGTTTATCGTACACATCCATTATTAGCATGGTGTTTGCTTCATTGTTCAGGTTAGTACAGCTCAACAATGAAACTCATAATCCCTCATAATCCTGACATAATAGATTTCCATTCCTCTTAAGACGGGGCATGGACTACCTAACAACACTATAAGTTACCATTGTTCAAAAAAGTTCGAACCAACCACTGGTGAAGTCCAGGCCAATTTTCATATAAATCCTGAGCTTTGTCCATTATCACTCGAGACTAGAGCTTCCTTGGTGCTGTAGCACAAAGTATTAAATCAATCGTCTTAATATCCCCTTGGTGATAAACATTTTGACCCTGTTACAGGGTTCTGATAGAAGAAATACTTAACTGTAAAGGAGACTGTGAAAAAATATTAGTATTAAATTTTCTTTAAACAGTCGACCAAATTCAGCCATTACCGAAGAAAACGTTAGAAAATTAGGAACATCGATTCTTCAAGATCAATGTATAAAAATCAATTTGATACCTGAAACTTTTAAATAAGCAGGGAACATGTTTGGACCATCCACGATAATTTCAGCATGACAAAGCCAGATGGGTACAGAGTATGTTGACTCCATTCGATAAACAACGTCAAGTTTAAACTTGACTCAACAATGTTTAGAGAATGGTGTAGGACAAGAGGGAGAAACTATTAAAAAAATTATAACTGATGGTGAAACATTGGGTCATTACTATGAAAACATGAGCAACAAAGGAGCAATGGAAACACAAGGACTCGCCACCGCCAAAGAAGTTTAAGGTCCAACATTCGGCTGGGAAGATATGCCCACTATGTCTTGTGACTTAGAAGGCATTTTAATAATACACTACTTGCCACAGAAAATCACGATGAAGGTTAATTATTAAGATGTTTTAGATTTTTTTGTTTTACTCTTACTTGACTTCCTGGGCTTCCATTTATGTGCTTCAACCTTGTGACAATTTTATTCACTTCTGTATTAAGTAGCTCCATCACTTTCTTGAAATTATGTTGTCGAAGCGCCCTCGTTCTTCCCATTAAAAATCAACATTAATATAATTGAATAGATGAGTGCATAAAGATGTTTAGTCCAAAAAATCCCAAAATGAGTTAGCCATCACATCTCGTTTAGAATATGTAGACTCAGCTATGAGCGGAAGGACGAGACCAGTCCCTTATATTTACTATGGTTGCGAGTCCCTTAAATTTTGCAGTGAGTGCAAAAACAAGTTAAGTCCTGGACTAAACACGTTTATGCACTCATTTGTTATTAGTAGTATCTGCGCAGAAACAAAAATGGTGGTAGAACAGCTGACCTAGGTGTCAAAGCTTCTATTATAGTATAAGTAGAGACGCTCTAGTTTGTTGGTTTAAACGAATCCTTGTTTATTTACAGTAATAATATCTTACTGAAAATGAGTGATAGCGAGGTTAAGAATGAAAGTGATGAAAATGTTAGCAGCCAAGGAGGTAAACGTAATAAACGGAAAAGACAGGAAAAAAATTGGAACAGGTTTAAAATAAAAAATTCTCGTTTAAAAGGAGAAGAATACGTTAACTCTAAAGGCTGTACTGTTCCACAACCTATCTTACCTGACAAGCACGCCTACAATGAACCGAAGGCCATAAATAGAAAGAAAATTAAAAACATAAAAGCTGTGCTGCAATACATACCTCAAGAGTACCTTCCTTTTTACGAAGAAATAGTGAAATGGAAGCAAACGGACGAAATCAAGAAACTATGAAGTGATTTTTACATAATAAGTATTTCTTTTTTTAATTAGTTTGTAACTGACAAGTATTATATGCATTTTGTTCTAAAATAAAACTTTTGTTCGCTATGTACTAGAGGCTGAGTGCATAAAGATGTTCAGTCCACCTAATTAAATGTTAATTAGCGGTGATATAGCAAAAAAATATCAACACATCTTATTCTTGTTCATTACATAATGTGATATATTTGATATTTGCAAAGGTTTTACGATGATAATTACTAAACGTAAAAATCTAGAAAGTTTTTTTTAATTTTCTCAAATTAATAAATTTGGACTAAACATGTTTATGCACTCATCAATTCAATTGTAAATGTTGTCATTTTCAGCAGTCACTAAATAAAACTACTCTTGAAGACGTGATTCCAGAAGTATCCACGAATCTTCCATTTTTACTCTTTTAACGAAAAGCATTGTTTTATTTAAAACGTATTGAATTGTGTTCTTCTCTCATCAATTCTAAGCCATTTTAATACATTTTTTTAAACCTTTTCTGTTTTTTTTTTATGTTCAACTGATGTAAGTTACATTGGCTATATTTGTAAAGAAGTTGACATTTTGTAAAATTGTTTCTGATGTGCCATTTGAGACATTATTATACTCCCTTGACTCACTTAAATCATGTGGAGCCTGTAATAGTTGTTTTGGTATCAAGGACGTGAAATGAATTTCGGCTGAAAATCTATCTTTTCACGCATTAAAATATTTCACGCAAGTGATACAAATAATTTTTGATAAATTTATTATGATATATATGAAATTGTTAAGTTTCATTAAAAACTTGTGAATAAAAACGTGTTACACGCCGTTAAAAACGTTTGTCAAAATGTTTTTTTTTCACGATTGTCAAAGTACTAGAGCATATCGCTATTCCGTTAAAAAAATCTCCATTTGCAACCTGATTTGTGTTTGTCTACGAATGTAAATGTAAACAAGAATTATTTCTTTAAACCTATGCGTAGATGATCATCGCACTCATCTATTTGGTGAAATGAAAGAAATTGATGTAGTTTTAATTCAAAAATTCAAAAAAGCAAAGTAGTGTTCCAGTTAGATAAAGCACAGGATGGTTTCAAAAAATACAGAAATGAAAAAATTGATATTAATTAAAAATATCCTTTACGTTTCCTGATTCTGGTTCTGCGAGATTATCTTAGTAATAACGAATATTAAAACCGACGTCCATCTAGGGTCTAATTAATAATAAAAATTTCCAAAGCAGCCCCGATAGTGGCGAGGGTGGCGGCGGCGCCTAAACGGGATTATGTCGTGGTCTTAAACAGATGGTTTAAACATCGACAGATCTAATATTGAGTAAGTGCAGAGAAGACAAGTGACAAGCTGTTGGATTAGTTTGGCGGTTCATTGCGCGTCCAGGCTTACGCGGCTTACACGGTGTTAAAGGTGCCCCGCCACTAGCGTGTCGGCAGTGCGTGCCCATTCATGCTCAAGTCATTCATGTCCTCTATGCTAGAGAACCTGACGTACTACGACCTTTTCTTCATGGTCGTTTTGTACCAACTCTCAATGTGTACACGTAACTATTGTTCATATTTAAAGATATGAGCTTCGGCAAAGAACGCGATTATTGCACTGCAGTCAATTGGAAACGTTTGAGGACGATTGTGTTCGTTGTGACGTCGGTGATCGAAAGCGTGGCTTTTATCGGTCACTCCACTTGTTTGTGTTCCAACGTATTTTTTGTTTTAAGAGCTGCCAAATTACGCATAAGTGGAGTATAATTGGTAATAATAAATAATAAACAACATCCATTAATTCTAAATTTGTGGGTAATGTAACATAATATCTGCAAGTGCATGACTTTGTAACCGATCACGAAACATAGATTTCGCGATTTGAAAACTAATCAAAAACGTGCATCATAAAAAATCATGCGTCATAATTTTTAACGTTAGTTAGAGTTCAAGATGTTTTATTAACTAAAAATTAAATGCGTTATCATGGAAAGTTAATGTCGAATTTATATAATTCATTCATCTTTTAAAGTCAAAATCAATAATTGTACACAAAAATATAATATCCAACCAGCCATTACTGACTCGAATTACAAGACTCACAACTTTATCCTCTTGAGTAATAGACACCATCACTGCTCGTTGAATAATATACTATTATTAAAGGTTAAAATATGCATTGTAGCTCAGTTTACTATTTTATAATTATACGTAAATATAATTTAAAAAATTGCAGAATATCAAAATATTCAACTTGATTTTATCTACAACATAGAATACGATGAAGAATGAAGAGAAAGGAGCATTTCATGAAATTCTAAAACCACTAGGTTGAAGTGAAATAGAAATTAGAAATTTTCAGGCAAATGATGGGAATACGATGCACCAATTATGGGGGTAATCGAGTGGAGTACGAGTGGAAAAATTAATATATTCTTACACATAAAGTATAAGGAAGTAAAAAACATACGAGGTTTACGAATAATAAATTAATATGTAATTTATTTTAAATAGTAATTAGTACATAAGCAACCGATGAAGAGACAATCTTAACTTGTAATTGTCGCCGGCACACATATCAAAAACTCGATAATTACTTCCCCGAAAAAATGCAGAGATAACGTCGCTTAGGTGCAATGGGCAGTTTTTGCGCCAAAAAAAGTGATTATGCAATCGACGGTCACTCACAATCGCGACGCTCCTTATCTGAGTTTTCAACGAGCGTCACAACTTTTCGGACGTTTGTTTCGCGTTGCATTGAATTGTGATTTTCCGCCGCGCCGATAAATAACCCGAGAGATGTTAAACGCGACCGTTTGGTGAGTGCACAACGCGTTTGTGTCTCGCGTTAAAAGAAATCGCGATTTAACGATTCATTGATAAACTGAGAAACTTTAAACGGTTAGTGAACGGACTTTTTGGATGGCGGCGTCGATCTCGGATCCAAATGGACGAAGTCGTGTCGGAGGAGGCGACTGTTGGGGTGAGCTCTTCAATTTCTTAAATCGCGGATTTTGCGTGTACGCGTTGCGCAACGACGTCGGAATAATCAACACAAATCGGAACTAAATCGCACTGGGAGTGCGTAACAAGAAATCTAATAATTACGAATTTAGTGTTTACAATCTTGGGTTTCTTAGAATTTGTTCAAAAATTCCCCTAATTGACTACTCAAACATGAAATAATAATTTCCTACAACTTGCAAACTTTTTTACTTGCACTTATTTGGCGCTTTTGGTTGTATTTTTTACAAAGGGTGTGAAAATCGTAAGTTTAAAGTTTCGTACCTCTAGCTTTCATCGTTTGGGCGGTAGAGCACGCACAGTTACACACAGACAGACACAAAAAATTGTCCCCCAAAATTATTCTCGTATAGATAGTACAATTTATTAAAATTATTACGTTTATTCATAATAATGCCAATGGTAATGTTATTTGAAATAAATTACTGAAATCAATAATTAATAAATAATTTAAAGCATAAAAAGAGAGAATGGGTTAAGAAACAAATAATTGGATGAATGCACAAATAAGATCTTATAAAAACGAAGAAGAAACAGAAGAAATATCGAACAGCGTTACCAGAAACACTCGATCTTGAAAATGGAACAAAATTTGGGGAACTGTGAAGTCGGTAACAGTGTAAAGTAGGGGAGTCTGCACGAAAAAGAAATCTAGACAGCTGTTTAAGAGAAAAAGAATGATGGAGAGAAGATCTAAGTAATAAAATAATACCCAGTCGAACTGAACCCAGCCAAGGAATCATTTAGTGAGTTTTTCTCTAACTTGCGATTATCTGCAGAATTTCTGGTTGTTCCCCTTATCCGTAACATTCATCATTGATTTATTTTAACGCCAATCCAAACCAACCCAACCAACGAACGGATTACCATAGCTTTCTACCATTTATTTAATTTTCATGGTGGTATGGAGAAAGGACCATTGGCAACAAAGAAATGCACAAAGAAATATGAATCAATAATTAATGTTTAAAATTGTAAGGAAATATAAGGATATAATGATGCATAAATTCGTAGCTTCTTTGTCTGGAATGCAATGGATAGGAATTTTGTAATATTTCAAAGTCACTCTAAAGTATTTAATTTTATGAAATTTTAGAATTTTAGATTCAAATAAAATTTACAGGGGTGGAAACATTTCAGGAATTGAATTCATGAAATGAATTTTTGGAATTTGAATGGGTATGGTCGTTGGGTTAAGTTGGGTTGGGGGAGTGCGTCGTGATTGAACAGAACCGCTATTAATACTAAAAATGGTACCATATTAATTTTGACAACGCAGGAACAAACCAATGATAACTGAAGATAAATAATGGACATGCAAGAGAAGAAAGAAAAGAAAAAATATCGACCACGCCATGTCTAAGTCAAAGGCAATAGGAATTAGAATTTTTTAGCAAGGAACTACTACTGTAAAAAATTAGAAATCTAGAAATCTAATAGCTGAAAGAAGAACAACACAATGAATGTATCAGAAATATCCAAAGACGACTTAGGAAAGAATATGGGAAAACTTCAAAACTGGAATATGCTAGAAGCATGGAAACTGCACGGTGCTTGTTAACCAGGTGTGAAGGACCGAACTGACTTCCTCTGTTGTGTAAATGTCGGCACAGATGGTAAGACAGTTTTGGAGATCAAGACGTAAAGCTGTGGGTCGGTGGCATAAGGAGAAAGAGTCAATAAAGAGGTGACTAGAAGAGTAGGCGAAGCTCTTTAACAAGGAGTGATTTGGGCTCGAAAGGGGAAGGGGAAAGAACAAAGAGATTACGCCATAACAAAAATAAAAGTCTGTGACACACGTGAATGGGCGACACTTTAAAACTTAGTCGAAATGTCTTCTTCTATTGCATAAGAGACGATGGGATTTAATGCCGGATTGCATCGCCTGCTAACTGGAAGTTAGTTAATCAAACTGGTGTGTTCTGTTCTACAATACGTTTGAAAATGACTCTATGGCGTTTAAAAGAATATAAGTATTGAATTAATGGGAGATAAAGGTCTTGCTCCATTTGCCATTTTGTTTGGTGCTGTTTTTATTTGAATCATATTATTGTGCTGTAACTTAAGTTATTTGTCCTATGACTATTCATTTTATTTTCGCATTGGGGCATATTACTGCTCGTCGGAATTTTGTCACTCATGGGTGCTTGGAGGATGCTGACATAGTTTCTGTTTTCTGATTTTAAGCTATATCGTTTACATGGATCTTCATCTTCGTTAGGTTCTTATAGAATTTAGAAAATGGGATAGCTTTAAGTTAAAGTTAATGGCATTCCTCTTTTAAGCAGTTTAAACATACTTTAACTTGAAAATAATTTTCAACGAATGTATCAAGAAATTATAGCTGTTTCGTCCTTCAGGACTCATCAGGTCATGCAAATATGAGTACCGCCTTAGTCGGTCAAAGCAGATTTCTGTAATTACACTAGTGCGGGGGCATTAACGTCTAGATGTAGCTACTACACTCGCATATAGTTTTCATAATACATGACTACATCCACCTCAGCGGATGTATCGTTGGTGATCTGAAGAGTGCACAAGAACGAATATCAGCTGTCATCATCCGATACGTTAATTTAATTAAGAACAAAGTTATTTGTAATAATACAACACACAATTTGTAAAAAGAATATTCTTTGTACAAATTTACTAACTTAAATAAAAAATATAGTAAATAAAAGTTCGAATTGTTAAGAATAATAATTTCAACTTCACCAAACCAAATCTATTGCGATGTTAGACTGGGCTGAGGTATGCTGTAAGCAAAACCAAAACCTAAACATTTCCAATCTTTCAAAAACAATTCAAATAGAAAACATCTGCCAAATAGTAATAAATAATGATGAGATAGTCGAATACAATAAAATCATATTACGATCCGATTTCGTACGAGCAACTTCATCAACTTACCAGTTCAGTGATGACACCCGAATGCCAACAACTGCATTCCTGACTCACGTGGCGGTTTCAATCATCCACCTAACAGCCATCAACGCAAATGATGCGAAATTACTGAGATCTCAATTATCAACATCATTTTCAATTATAGTTAGCTTAGGAAAATCTACGTCATGTGCGCTGTAATAATAATAATAATAATAATACATGCGATTTCTGCGTATTTTTGACGTAATTAATAATATTTTATATAAACAATGAAAACGCATTGAAACCCTAAAATTATGTGAACGGTGGTATATAGACATTGTCAATTTTTAAATCTTGTAAGCAAAAACGAATACATCGGCAAAATAATCTCGGACACGCTGTATATAATCCATACTGCATGATAACGCATTATATTTAATAATGTAATAGGCATTGGGAACCTTTCGGTATATCATTAAGGAAATTAACGATGCAGTTTTTTAATCGCGGCCATAAAAGCTTTTTCCAGAACACGAGATTACATAATTAGCCATTATAAAAAATTGCAAATTTCCTTTAATGCATGGCATTATTTAATCAAAGTAGGCAAAAATAATTTAACTCTCCGTGCACGCAAAGCGACTCGTATTTCACATGCGTACGTGGCGGTTAATGATAAAAATGGCATGCTTATATCGTTAGCGACCTAACAATCCGGTCCGTAAATGTCTGTGATTCCGTTCTGTTGTTCCACGAGCTTGTAACTGTTCGGAGACGCGTTTATTTGCAGGCAATGCGGAAAAAAACACCAATTAGTTACACTTATTTATCCAATAAATTATACCGAACGCGGTCGCGGTAATGCTCGTGCACTAGAATTAGTTTAAAATTGAAAATGATGTTGATATATTTTAACATTTGTTAATTTGACGGACGAACGCCACTGGAACGAGGTCTAAATACGTTAGATTAGTCGCCACGCGTCTACAATACAGCGACGCCGCAATATAAAATCCGCCTTGAATAGTAATAATATAGTTGTCAACGCAATAAGACGATATTTATAGATGTTATTATGATAAAACGTTAATTCGTATCATTTATAACAAAAATACCCTATTGGTATAACACGTGCATTAAAAATGCAATGGATTACGAAAGTACAGGTTAGGTTAACGAAAAACTTGTCTAGTTGGCTTAAAACTTCATCAGCAAGCGACATTAAGACGTTGTAGACCAAACTATTTGTTGATAATACGAAACTTGATTACTCACCATTCACACAGTTCGTCACCACCATCAATTAACATACGACACCTCAACAACTTAAACCAGCCACCGTGTTACTACGTCCGGGCATATTGTACAGTTCCTTGCATTTTAGCATGACTCACACCAATACGATGTTTTTTTTTATAATGTAAAGAATAATTGTTCTACGCTAAATCACTTCACATACTTCAAGTTTATCGTAAAATACCTACAGCAGATAAGTCAGTTGAAATATGCGATGTGTACAACGTCCTTTACTTATCACAAGTCAACCAAATAAATTTAACAATTATGTGAGATTGCGACTGGATTAAAATTCACTCAAATGCGGTTGTAAAATGGAAACGTAACGTTTTCGGGGAAAATAACTGATACATTACGAGACGACGAGTGGTCGAAAGTCCTCATCTTTAATATAGAGAACAATGAGCGGGGCACAATGGCCAATCGACTTACGTGACATAATGGTTGCTCCTCAGCACATATTGTATCAAGCATGATATTATATAATGACAATGACGGTCTAGAACAAGGCCTAACGACTGTCTCATTGTCCTGCCGCTTATCTCATTGTTGTGGTCTGGAGTTCTTTGTCCGGCGTTGCCAATTCACTTTTATTACTTCCACGATTGATTATCGTGAAATCATTTCATAATTAATCCCCTTCCAGGAAACGTACTTGGATTGCTCCAAGTGGGACGCATGGCATCGGTTTCCCTTAAAAGTGAAATGTGCGCAAGTGCTGTTTTTGAAACAAATTTTGATTTGTGTACGAACGTTGTAAATAAACATTTTGGGCACGGGCACTTTTATAGTGCGTAACGTACAATCCTTCCTTGCACTTGTAATATGTAAAATATTGCATCTCATATAATGTATTTTTAGTCCCAAATCAAAGCGGGATAAAAACGATGAATTTTTGGCGTCAAATTAAATTAAAGATTACAAAATCTCCACGACCATCTTATAACTTTGCAACAATATATAATATTATAGTTACAAGATTCGTTCATATTTTATTATTTTCTTAACTGACCCACTGCACATTTAAAAATTCCCATAAAATGGAGATAAAGTACACATGTTCGAGGAAATAAATCAGGAAGCTTAGTTAAAATGGCACAAACGATCAAATGTAGTTAAAACAATTTCATGGAATCATTGATCCCCACCAAATCAATTTCGTGTCATCGCTTTGGCAAAAACTTTCCTTGCTTCCTTCGCCCCCCTTTTATTTCTCCAATACTTCCAAACTTACCCCCTCTTACCTCTCTTATTAAAACTTCATTTCCAGTCATTAGGGCCCAGTTCCACGTATACATATACATAAAAGTTATAGATTGCTTTTCTGCTCGTTATTATTTCAATCTCGCTGTCGGTTCTCTTTCTTCGACACTATGTTTCTCCTCAAAAATCCACATGCATTAAATCTAGTTATACCTCTTCACTATCTATCTGTTCTTGCAAAATAGCCTGGACTGATCAAGCAAGATCAAGACAAGACAGGGAAAGAACAAACAAAGAAAACTTAGGTCGTAACCACTTGGCTACAAGTGTTGTCAATCGGTGACAGTAACTCTTAGTATTGTTGGAGTGAATAGGTAGTATAAACCGCTAGCAGGTGTCATGGGAGAAACAGCAGATTGCAGTAATGCTATTAAAATGTGAGATGGTCGCTTAATTATAGGTATCTAGGTGCTACGAGTGGTTAGTAGGTAATAGTAGATGTCGGTAAATTATAGGAACCTAAGTTGAGGTGGGTTCTGTTGAATTGCCAAAAGTCAAGAAGTATTATCCACTGACATCACCTAAAGCGAACCCAACCCAAACAACACCACAATCAGGATTCGACACGGATTGGGGTGCAAACGATCTTATTCTGAGACAATTACACTAGGATTGGACTGGAACTTGAATAAACTTTTTTCCTCAAGATTGAACGCCGGGCATGATGACACATTTTCTCGATTCGTTAATATTGTCTGTCTTGGACTGTCCTAGATTTGGCGCAGGGAACGCAATCCAACTTTGTTAAATGTCCGTATGAGGTGGAATAGGGTAGATTGGGTTGGATACAGGACTAAAGGAATACATGAACACAGGAACACAAGAATACAGAAATGCATGACGGGGCGGTACCTGTCAGTGCTTATCTGCAGGTTACAGTAGTTAGTTATACCAAGTTAATGGTGCTAGGTAATTAGATAGTAGATTTCAGTGGATCATATGAGATCAGCTTTGGGTTGAATTGAAATCAACTAAAACTAAACTATGGCGTAGACGGAATGACGAGGCAGGAGCGTGGAATTAATCTACAAGACGTACACTGGAAGAGATCTGGACTGGATTTAGTAGATAGAGTCCTATATCTATTCCACCTGCTATAAAATGACTCCCAGTAAAATTGCAACAATATGCATCTGTTAGTATTACGTGTCAAATTACAAATTGGTGGCAAGTTTATTCTAGTTGAAAATTACAAAATTGAGCAGTGTCACTAGATTGCGAATCCATGGATTCTACTCCGCCAAATATTCGTTTTGGTACCAAACGCCACATTTCCTCAAAAATCGAAGGCAATATTATCTGGCATACAAGAAAATCAAGGACTGGACTGAAGGAAAATCAGATAAAAATGTTTCATCTGCATTTATGAGAAACCTTGCAAGATATATGAAGCCGACGACCTTGTGGACAACGTATCCACAGCTCAGGATCACCTTACATTAAATATAATGTCGATATTGCGATATATTGTAAACTATCCACTTTTAAATAATACCAAATCGGTATTTCGGTAACATGTCTCCAGCTTTCAACAAATTTCATCCCCCACCTGTAGCATGTCCCCACCTTTAAAAAAATTACTCCACTCAAAATTCGTGAATTAAACCCATATAGTTAATGTTCCACATCAAATCAAATCAAACAAAGTTGGGTTGAGTTAGGTTTCGTTAGTTTGGGTTCGAGTTGGGTGTTGTTGGCTTGGGTTGCGTTGTGTCGGGTTGGGTTGGGTTGGGTCGGGTTGGATCGGGTTTGGTTGAAAAAACAAAAAAATTTAAGCAAATTGCAACAATATGTTGTTAGTAAGGTGGAGATATAGCGCAAGTGCGTACATTAATTTCTTAAAGGTGGATACATGCTACAGGTTGGTGGTGATATGGTACAAGAATATCCCGAAATTATTTACTGGCTAATGTTTTCGTTACTCCGCCGCCTGCTCTTCTTGCAGAGGCAGGCGGCGATACTTTAACACTGAAAAACTTTGTTAGGTGGAAATCAACTCCACTGATTGAAAATGTCCTAAATAAAAGAGAAAATATTGGCTATGCTATCATCCACTCGATTCAGAAAGTACGAACGGAAATCATTCCATCCTCAAAAGAATACAACTAGTGGAGTGGAGTGTTCATACGTCCCTCTTACCTACGGAGCCACATGGATCGCTTTCCAGGCAAGCTTGGCGACTTTAGCGAAACGAAACGAAACAATTCAATACGATATAAAAATTTTGAAACATGATGGAATTCATCATTAAACTCTCATATTGGTATCTCTAACTTGGTAATGCATTTCATTCTTTCTTCGCCAGTGCTTAACCCCCTTTCATTTCCGTAAAATTTTGACATATCTGCCTTATGATACATTTTTGCTTATAATTTAACCTACAGAACCACATTGATCGATTTCCAAACAACTTCATCAAAATAAAAATGAAACATAGGTCTGATTAAATTACTAAATTATAAAGTACCAGCATGATTGTCAAAATTAGAGCCGAACACTACTCGTCTCATCTATTCATACAACAAGACCTTCTTCTTCTTCAAAATTACTAAAAAAAATACTAAATTCTGCTACAAGTAAATCATCACCAATCAGAAAAATGTTAGCCCCTGAGCCAATAAAGATCATATTTTTCGCCGAACACGTTACGTACTGCATTGCTATCATTGTTAACATAAAAATATTTTGAACAAAGCACAATACATTTTACTTCTTATCATAAATTCTTCTATGGAGATTTAGATTTGATGTCAGTAGTGAATTCAAAAATGAATTAATGGGCTTCACATGAACGAATCTTCATGATCGAGAAATTTGAAAATTTGCACTCGGTTACAGCCTTGTTTAGAATTTTGAAACAGAATCAGATGGGATGGGTCGCAGAAGATACGTCAGTCATGTAGGCAATATTGAATGACTAAGAAATGCATTTTCATACAGTTCCAAGCATTCGACGAAACCCCACAAAACGATTTTATATTCAAAATCCATTCCTACAAGGTGTAAGTTGTTCATTTAGATCAATCCTGATTTGTCGAATCAGCTCTTGGTGTATAATGTCGAGATTTATTAAAACTACAGATATTGGCCTAACACACTGTCCTATGAAAGTTCAGGAAAAATCAATGCTCAGTGCAAAAATAATTGTTTGGTGCGCTGTTGGATCAATAGAAATCATCGAACTTCTTTGAAGATTTCAAAGGTCGCTAAATTTAGAGCGTTATGTTGATGTTGCTACAATTTTTGCAACCAGCGTCACATTTCTGAGGGTGCATTAAAAACGTTTTTCTGTAAGTACCAAGAACTAAATGATTCAAAAATTGCGCTAATGCTGTAATTTTGCCACGAATTACATCTTCAAGCTTGTATTGCTGAAAAATTCCCTCTTAAAGTCATAACATCCAAATGTATATAGAATAAATAATGATAAGAATTAATACTGTATCATGTTTTGTTCGACATAAATTTTATGTTAAAAATGGTGACATTGCTATGCCCTGGGCGATGATCGCACAACTTTTAAAAATTGCTTTGCCCAGTAAGAGCTGTCGCCAAAAATGTGAAAAACGACGAAAGTAATAGATATTGTATTTGAAAAAAGTCTCGTGCTATGGCCCAATAAACAAAATGAAATCTAACTCACCCTATATGCAAAGTACTTACTTCTTCGCGAAGCATAATGTGGTGCGCATCCCTTCATCGTTAGTGCACTCAAGAGTTCCTCAGGGTAATGACCATTTGATTTTCTAATTTGCACCACGTTGAGTGATTTTTGAGGAAAAATGCATTGACTGATATTTTTTGATTATCCGAGCTCCACCAATTGGCATAAGAAAAATATTTTTTTGAGAAATATTATTATAAAGTTAGTTGATTTTATGTTTATTTCATCAAATATCTTAATTAGTATTCTTTATTCAATTACATAACTAAATATATTATGAGTGTCTACACCTTGAGCTATACTGTCAGTGAATTTATTCTCATTATTGTCCTTTTCATCAGTTATCCCAGTTGTGCAAATCCATTTTAAATCACCCAAATTAATTATTATTCCGTTTCAATATTCATTACGTAAACTTTAAATGTCAAAGCTAAGATGTAAGTCATCAAGTGATAATGTCATTAATTGATATTAATAACTTGATCCTTGAAATATATTTGTATCGATGGTGCTAATAATGTGACAAATTACAAATTTGGGCTTTGTACCACAGACGCAAATACAGTTATTTGCATTGTAGAGATCGTCGCAATTAACATTAAATTAGTGTATAACTAAAAATAAATGCAAATATCACCCGTGGGCAAAAATTATATATTTCAATAATTGATGGATTTATGTGTGTTAGCTAAAAATGACTATTTGACTTTAGACGATTACCAAAAAATTTAAATTAATCTGGACGACATGATTTTCATGAATGGGCAATGCAACATATCAATAATTTATTCTAGGTTTGCTGTAATTTCAGTGCGATCTTTGGAATTTTATTTCTGAGACAAAGTTCACGTTCATTACGATTTGGAATAGGACCTCACCGGCTACTTTGATAAGGTTCGTTTACGGATAATGCTGAAGTATTTTCTAACCTTAAATCGGTAAACGACAAACCAAAGTAAATGATGAGTTATTTATTATCATGAGGACTGAGGGGTTAAAAGTGCATTATAAATATTAATAATTATCGAATAAAATCATCTTGAAATAATAATAGTAGTTGGGTAGCTTTATGTGCTCCACTGCAATGGTCAAAATCTTCGCGATTTCCTGGACGAAGTTTATCAATAATCCATATTTCTCTCATTATTTCGATGCATTTTCATCAGTGAAATATTATGTGAAATTGAATTTTTTTGCAATGATAGTTAATGTTAGTTATTGACAACCAGATTTCATAAATGTTTACCATTTTGGCTCATGTGGTGGGTTGCAATATCTTGCAAGATTTTGTAAGACATATTGATATTTTTGTTGTCATTTATGTCTTAATATTTAATGTAGTAATGCTATTGGCTCATATTTTAAAAATATGAATTTTGTATTTGAAAAATTTTCAAACAAATTATAAATATGTCAGGCCGTTAATTAGAGGTCTTTAAATAATATCTGGCACAGAGAAATTTATGTAAATTAATAATAGTGAACGAAATAATTTCAATATTAATAAATAAGTATCAAATAGTTCATGACGTGGAATTTATTCGTCGACAATAGTTTTAATTATAAGATGTGTGTAAAATTCTGGGAATAACGGTTAAAGTATTGATTAAGAAAATACACATGGTAATACTACGTACACAAATAAATGCGGCGTCTACAGTATTTTCACTATTCGCCGCCTGGGCGCTCTGACGCTAGGCGCCGGCTAATGAAACGTTCGCAGTAAACCACGTGACGCGTCCCGTCCGTTTTCAGGCGTCGCGACTGAAAACTTCACATGGCCCAGTTGATGCGAGGGTGGGCAGCTATGTTAACTTAAGTTCAGTATAACTTGATACTAATTTAGAATTCCTCTCTCTTATTTTGCTCTCGCAACTGCAATAGATCTAAATAAGTCGATCCGTACACAATTTCGGCGCGCAACAGAACGGATATCGGCCTAATCTGACGAACTCGTCATTTTTATGTGCGTTTCTATTAATACGCGGTAATCGGAATGCAAAAAATTTCGAGTGAATCTAATTCGCTTGAGTGACAAACACGCAAACTATCGCCGCGACAGTTATCGATGCACCGTCGATCTTTCGAGTGCGAGTACGTGAAAAGTTCGAGTGAATTAAAAAATATTTGGTTACCTGTTGATTCTGAGTTTATCGTGTGGATCATCGCCGTTTGATTTTGAACGCGAGCGAGAATTACAGGTATGTAAACACTTGGCGTTGTATATTTATGCAGTGCACACAACAGGTTTGCTATTCGGTCATTTTTACGCTGAAAGTCGTGAACGCTGGATTCCAAAACGTCATTTGCATCTCGGGCATTGCAGTTTTATTAGCATTGTTATTACTACCAGTGAAACGATGGGTAATTAATTTTACGGCGTATTAGTCAGTTTTTGACGACCGAAACGGTGTCATCGACGCAGTCGTCTTAAAAATAAGCTAATTAATTCGTGCGTAAGAAATGAACGCGCCAACGTATCCACGAATTAATTAATTTCGCCGTTGCGCCGACGATGAACCGTTCCGAGAATAATGAATCAAATGGTGTGTATGAGGAATGTTATGATGCCTTACATATTTCTTAATATCTTAACGTTTATATATTTATGCTGCCCACATCAAAAGCATATTTGACGTGCACTTCTTATACAATAGCTTTTTGAATAAATAAACAATAGAAATAACTTTGACACGTTTAATTTACGGAGCAACACCACCATGGGCTATATGAGATTGTAATTTAAATACGAGTATAATGGAGGTGATTTACATGGGTTGCGCTTTTTCGATTGCGATTCGACGTTTAAATTAAAAGGTGTGGTGTATTTCGATACACCGGAGCATATTAAATGCTCAGAGACGAGTGACGTGTACGTTATTTTAATCACCTATTCTTATTTTTGCATTTCATAATTTTTTTTGATATTGAGACACTTCGTAACATGTATGAAGTCGTTTGAATGCCCTTAATTCCAAATATTATGGCCTACTTATCAACCATTGGCGGTAATTCATTTTACCTACGGATATCTAGTTATTGTAGAACAAGTTTGTCAACATAAGTGAAAACAAATGCCCACTTTTGTGGTTACGTACAAAGCCTTGCGATTTCGGAATGTGCTGTTTTTAATTCAAGTAAAGATAATTTTTCAATCCATAAAAGTTTCTGTTTTAGTTATCTGCATCCACGAATTATTTATTTACTTCTCGCTTATGAACAGTTGGTGTGGTTTCCTTCAAATTACGCTTAAAATCTAAGCATGGCAAACGCTGATATGAAAGCAACAATTATGTTATGATGCACCCAAACGCGATATTTTGATTAATTATATTTGCTTGGCCTTTGCACAAGTTTAATAAACTTTTGAATTACTTTGTCCGAAAATACCATTACGTGCACAAAAACAAAAATGTTTACACGTTATAGTCGTTCAATTTTTTATCTCCGAGTGCATCATGTCGATCTCCTTGCAAGGTCAGTACATTTATCGATATATAAAAGCTCTTGCAGTACTTACCTTTACTACTCACGCAATGCACACCATGTATAATTTTCAACCGATTATAAATTATTCAAGTAATTTTTTATTATGCTTGCATGTGTCCATCCATAGTATTCAATTTGTTTTCAATGTGTGATCTTCAATTTATATTAACACTTCGTTCTAATTTGTAAGATTGACTTTTAAACAATGCATCACAAATTTACAATTTGGAATGTATTTACCTTAAAGAAATCATTTTATCAAAGCAAGACGTTGCACAATACTGCCAGAGCAGAGCACTAGGAAGTTTGTATAACCCACACTCTAGTCAAGTTGTGAATTTGGGTCTAGTAACTTGTCACCAAATTAATTACCGTTTGCAAAATTTGATCAATATAAATTATAAGTTAAACTATCTTGCCGTTCTCGCGACTTACACATACTAGGGCAACGCGATAAAGGTACCTGACTACGAAGGAGTTAAAATACAATAACTTTGTTCATTTTTCAATATAATCTCCGTGTACATCTATACATTTTCTGCATTTAGCTATTAACGAACATAATCCATCAACAATTTTTTTCTTGTTCTGCAAATATCTTTCAACCGCCCACTTCTTCATCGCTTAGAAATCTTTGTCCTCTCAACTGTTTTCTCCGGCCTATCCCTTCTCACCCCATCTCCGTTCTCCTCCACGCTTCTTCTCCAATCGCCTCTTTTACTCTTCTCCTCTTCCTCCATCTTCTTCTTTACATTCTCTCATCCAGTGCTCCCATTTATTTTCGCCTTCCCCACAAAATGCGCATTTCCTGTTTCATCCATTACTTGTTTGTCTTTTCCTCGTTCCCACACCTGTACCTTGTAATAATTGTTTCTTCTTCCGGCGTCATCCTTTAACTCAAATATATTGGGTACCCTCCATCCACTTTTATTTCTTTCTATTTTCTATTTACGTTGCCTTCCTTATTTTGCCCTCTTTTTCTTGAGTTTCCAGTTCCCTCCATCCATCTTTTCTACTTCTTGCCCTGCCTTTTCCAACAGCTTTCTCGTCCCTTCGTCCCACTTAGTTATTTTCCTTCTCCTATCATCCCTGCTTCTTATTTTGCTCTATTGCCACCCTTACCAACTTTTGCTCCATCACCTCTCTCATTGTCAATTCATACCTCAACGCGACCCCAACCTTTCGCTCCCATTCTCATGCCTTACAATTTACTATGGCGTTGATTTCTCTAATACCAGTGTTCTTTTTATTTGTCTTTGTTGTGCTCCTGCTAATTGTTTCCACTCTCTCTAACGCCACACTTCCGTTCCATACATTAATATCCTTTTTACGCATGCGTTGCACATTTCTTGTTTCTTGGAAGGTCCTGCACCACTTTACCCATAAGCTCTTCCCCAGACCCTCCTCTACCCTTCCCTCCATATTACAAATATGTGCTATGTGTCCCTCGTTACTATTGTTGTTAAGTATCCTATGTACGTGTTTATTTTCTCCCCTGGTGACTTAATTATGTAAACTATAAATCCTTCAGCGCATCCTGAACACATAATAGCATAGTGCACTGTTCCGGTTTTTCCATTATTGCAATTTGCGTAAAATATCAGCATAATAGTTACCCTTCACCGTGATAGGCAAGTAGTCTATTAGTAAAGCCCCAATAAATTGTGGCAATAACTTTGCCAGCCAAATTTTGGGAACTTCTTTGGTATTGAAGAACCCTTGCGTTTCCATTGTGTCGAACCCTATCACCATCATAGTGATGAACCCACGTTTCATCGGCAGTTACCTCCAAAATGAGTTTTCCTTACTCAATCTGTTTTCACAATTTGATATTTGTAGTTCGTTAATATATTTCTTATTTTATAACCGTTTTATCAACATTTTCTCGACTGTGTGTTTATTCACTTTTCATTGACTGTTCGGTATTTTCCAAAAGGACAATATTTTTCTTCATATCATTTTTTTGTAAATTAAACTCATCATTTTGAGTAACAATAGCGTTTTCTAATTTACGTAAGTTATTTTCAGTGTATTTTTATTGCTACCTTGTAACTGTTTATAATCTTTATCTAATTTTAATTTTGCAAATTCTAGAATTTCGATATTTTGCAATAAATTTGAGTCGTCGATTATTTTGATTTTCAATTACTTGTATTTTTTTTTAATGTAAATCCTTCTTGTTTAACACTTGTTCATACTTCTTTTGTTCTTCGATAATGTTTGCTTCTAAACTTTTTTGTTGCAATAACTCGTATTAGCTTGTAAACAAATTCCTTGCCTGAAGAATCTACCATAAAGATAATCTTAACGCTAAGCGTTGCAGGCAATTACCAATAATAAAAAAATACCCAACCAGAAATAGGTTGGAAGCTGCTCGTCTTTGTAGGAGGTGCCACTGCAATTTTTATAACTCACTTGCACATAAACAAGTTGATTCGTTTATAACTTTAACAGATTTAGACTCTCATAAATTATTTTAATCAAAGTTGCCAAAAACAGGATACAATCTGCTGCTTGTATATATTTTTAATAAAATATCTAATAATCATTATGTCGTCCTCATCATTTTTGAAATCGAAAATAATATTGACTCATATTTTAGTTATTGCTATTTTCCTATCAAAAAGGTCTCATACAGTGCTGATCACGTTGTTGTTTTTTGTCAGAATCGTTATTTCTGTTTCTAGGTTGCCATTCATGTCGATTGAGGGGCTCAAATATGTTATAGAGTTGGTTTAAAGCATTTTGTCCATTGCGTATATTTGCAATCATTTCATATTTTCGAACTTGCCTTTAGCTTGTGTTCTCATTAATTTAATATTCAGTTTGTTCTTTATTGATGCACTGATCTACTACACTTTATAACTCTTGTTTACTATCGCAAATAACAGTAAATCGTTAGTATATAGTGGTTCCAGTTTTGTGTAGAATACGAGTACATTGCTTTTAAGTAAGCTTAGGTAAGATAATTGGGAACATACTCATATACTTCCGTGTCTAGTTACTTTTCTAGTTCTGAAAGAGTTCGTCTCACTTCTTCCCATCTTACTATGTTTACTGTTTCTTGGAATAAAAATGGTACTGCTTTCACTGCCGTCTGCTCATAACTATTCCTGTCACTGGTATCCATATTATTTCCATAAGAATAGTCTAAGTTAATTGCTTAGTTATAGAGTTTTTATTTGTCGCTTTAATTGCCTCAGTACGAAGATGAAATCTAGAGGAAAATGTTATATACAATACACTACAATAGAACATGCATACTCTCTCATGTATCACTGGACATGTACTCATGATTTTAAGTCTATCATCACATAATTGCCATCCTTATCTATAACTCCGAAGTCAGCACATCAGCAACATTTCTGATTACAGCTGTGACTTAATATCATGGACGTTAACTGTTTGACTGCGAATCTAATGTAATGGAACCGCAACTAGTCAAACCCAATGTAATTAACGTAAAGAGTGTAACGTAAAGACCACAAAATTTAAATTAACTTACAATATTCAATATTCAAAAATTAATTTATTATTTTCGATTTAAAAAATCAAAGAAATCAACCCAACTTAACCAAATAAAAGTTCATTCAACCTAAAATTTACTAATTTTGTCATGACGTTTGATTCGTGTATTTTGATCTATGGCCACAGTATGATACACTACTTGTTGTGATAGGCCTTATTACACTTGCAGAACCGAATACGCGACGTGACTTTAATTGATTGATAACCTACGTTACGCTTCCTTCTTCTGGATACTTTGCCGTCGAATATGAACGTTGATATGTTATGCATAACGTTAAAATTCCGATGTAACAGTTTGTGCAATCTAGGTCGTGTACAAGTTTCGTATGTTACGTATATCACTTTGCTATTTTATGCTTCCGAATTTTCTGTTGAAATTATAACTTCAATGAAATTTCATTGGATGATGGCATTTTGAGACTATGAGGAGCGCACTATGAACTTCGAATTATTTGATTTGCAAAACGAGGGATTTTAGTTCAACACGTTGCTCGCGACGAGCATCGATTAGTCTTTTATACTGATGTAACAGTGTTATCTGGTGAAATAATCTGGAAATCCCTTAATAAGCGCTGCAAACTTTGCATTTGATGTATCTAAAAAAAATTATATTAAACATAATTGCAAAACAAGAAAATATGGCAATATGGGATATTACTTTTTGAGCAACGTTCGTATGTCAAGGTGCTGGTCATGAAGTTCATCAACAAACGAAGTGCTTGTCGATTTGTTCTACTAAAGATATACGATTTATAAACATAGTTCAAAAATGGTCGAAGTAACAAAATCCGAACGTCAGTGAATAATAAACGAACGACAAACAAAAAAGTCACATATGATAAAACACCGTTACAGTTACAAATTGTTGAAACGGGAATAGCATCGAACGCGACAAAAATCCACCGTGGCATGTGGAAACGGCCGGAATGGAATCTCGGCCCAAACAATCCTTTATAATTAGCCGATTAATTAATGCGCGCGTTTTAAAACTCCGTTTTTACGTCCCACCAGTCATTAATCCTGCTGAATATCGCGCTATAAAATCTCTAAATATAAATTATTTAGAACATTCCGCGTTGCGAGTCACACTATATTAAATTATAAAAAAATCCCGATGTAAATTAGTCTTAAACTTATTTTCGGAACAGTATACTTGTTATTATGCCGTTCGCGGACGTCTCGACGTGCTCCACGACCGACGGCGCATTGTAATCGAGTGACCGCGTATCGCGCCCGTCCATAGCCGGCTACATACGCGCTATTTATAGAAAACCCCTACACTTAGTCGTAACGATGCTGAGATTATTTTAATTTTAGTTACCGCTTCTAAATTTGATTTTTCTGTACAACACGCTTTAATTATACCCGTGACGTAATTTATACCAAGGCCCACTTATACGTTTATATCGAAAGAATTAAATTAGAACGCAAATATTTGGTTCCAGGCTGTTTGTCGTCGACGATTCCTATGGACAGTGATTAATACTGTTACAGATTTAATTGGAACTCTTGGAAGTGTTTCCAATTACATCAAGGTAAGGTTTAAAAATTGTAATAAAATTCTATGGAGTCTGGGAGCCTCAAGTATTATAAAATTATATTTCAATTACTCAATAATCATTGAAAATAAAATTCAGCGGATCTATTAAAGTTATGGCAGCTGTTTCGATCTCTCTGAGCTCGTCAGACCCCCCACACACGTCATGCAAGCATGCTTGACAAGGAATTAGTATGCGCCATCTAGACGTCACGCCCTAACACTCTGTTGCTACGTAATTGCAGTGGTCTTTACCGACCACAAATTAACAAAGTTAATCCATATTTTACCAATACGAAATATAGCCAATAACGGATTAATAAATAGCGATAGTTCATCATCAAGTTCATTGATATAATTTTTAACTCCATGAGACTGGCTAAAATATTCGTTTTATACAAAAGATTTTATTAAAAAATTAATTCAAAAATGAATTAACGATCGTAATAAATTACGTTTTGACTTACTGGTCATGTTAGCAGTAATTATTGATAACATTTCATCTAAATAGCAGTATTAAAAAAGCTTTCAAAGTAATAATAATCATCCGGCATAATATGTTTCGTTTATTACGTCAATTAATTTAAAGCATAATTTTCAGCCATTCATTTCATCCATTACATTATCTACGACGTTCATCATCGAGCATGCAGTCGAAGAAAAAAAAAACATTAAATTGGATGGGAAATTTTTCGGATTTTTTCGTTTTTACTCTGACCAGGGATTAATTCACTAGACGAAGAACTCTGTCAACACAAGGAGAACGCGACAGTGTTTAATTAGTGGACGCTCTTGCAGGGTGAAGGCAATCGGTCTTTCTTGGTGACTAATGAACTGCTTGATTACAAACACCCCCGCCCCGTTCCGCGTCGCCAGAATTGTTTCTAGAGACAATTGAAATTAATTCATCGCGCACAGACGCACACCGACTAAATTCTAGACGACGAAGAAGCACCGAATGTGTTAATTGTTTTTGTTTTTGTTCGTTAGTGTCGAAACTACGTGCGCAATTATCGACGAAAATGATTCAATTAAAATGTCAAAAATAATTCGACGTATTACGAAATGAAGGATATGAACTATGTACGGCTAAAATTAAAAAAAAAATCGATAAAAAGCAAACTACGACTTAGAACTGAACAAAACAATAACAATCCAAAAACTAGATAAGATCAAATGTAGAAAGTGTTTGCAAAATGGGTAGAGATTGTCAAAAGTAGAACTTTTTGAAATGTCAAAGTAAAATTGTTATTTTGAATTATTTGTAATAATCCAATTATAAACGAACAAAAATCGCCGAAAATGCAAAAAACATAGTTGACATAGTTATCAAAAATGCTGAAATGTCAAATTGTAGAAATGGCTATAATCGACAAATGACTGGATTTACAAAATTCTAAAAATGCCTAAAATTAAAAAAAAAATCGACCACGTCAAAATTGCAAAAATTGTCGATGATACAAAAATATTTACAAATTATCTCAAACGTAACAACATTGGCAAAATTCGACGTTTTTTTTTTAAAGTATAACTCAAGATGTGGCGACCAAAGATATAAGTCACATATAATTGAAGGGGCAATTACATTTTTAAAAAGTGAACAAAATCAATCACGCATAACAGGTCCACTGTTGTGCGCAAACACACATTCGCCTTTCAACTCTAATTATAAACAATGGGTCAATGTAAAGCGTTGTGAAAAAATTAAATTTTTACAAACGAAAGCTACGAAATAGCACAGTCTGCTAAATGTGTGGATATTATAAAAAACATTTCAAAATTAAATAATTTCCATTTATTTATTAAAATGCCGATATGTGAATTTGCAGAAGCGTTGAGAAACCAAATAAAAAATAACAAAAAAGTTAAATAAGAACTGAAGAAACAAAAAGAAAATCATGCAATTGAAAACCAAAAATATTAAAATAATCAAAAATCTATTAAGTGTTTTTATTGGATAATGTTGGGTTAAAATTATAAAGTAAGAGTCCCCTAGTTGAAAAACTGATTGGGCGATTAGTAGACTTACTTATTAGGTGCATGTGTAGATTCTGTTTGAGAGCATTGGATTTAGATCGAAACTAGTTTAATAAATGTGGCGAGGGATTAATTACTCGCCCAATAATCAACTAATAGTGTTGTTGGGACCTGCTCCGAAAAATCGACTTTAATCAACAGTTCACAATGCTATTGGTCATTGGTCGATTGAGTAATTAAGCTGTTAAGTGGATTGTATGCAGATTTTCGTTGGGTTCATTTGAGTTAGGTTGGGTTGGATTGAATTGTTGATGAAGTTATTGGGCGGTTAGTAAATCTATTTATTTATTAAAGTAATGTTTTGGTTTCGAGGTGTCGGTTTGAGAGAAAAAAAAGCGTGAATTTAAGGAAATCTATCGCGGTTAAAATATTAGGAATTGAGTTGATAAAGATATTGGACGGTCAGTTGAAGTTGAGTTGCGATGGGAGCTAAAAATTACAATAATCATTTAGTGAAGTTGTCGAAAATTTTATTTAATGATATTTCATAAAATTATTGGGCAACACACCGAATTAATAAATCAGTTAAGTGGAAGTGTTGGGTTGATAAACCCCCCATCACAAAAAAATTATTTTACACCATTTTTCAAATTTTCAAATTTAAATTTTTCTTCTATTTTGAAACAAAGATTTTAGATCCCAACCCAACCCAACCCAACCCGAGCGAACTCAACCCAACTCAATAATACCTACCATGTCTACAAAAGCGCCCAATAAACACTGAAGCGTTAAATTATTATATGTTATTACAATAATTTTTGTATTTAATTTTTTAAAACCAACCAAACTCATTCAGTTCTAGCAATTATATGTCATTCTTTTACCTACTAAAAATTTTTGTTTTTTGTAAATGAAATGTAACTTTTTCTTTTTTTTTTGGAAAAAGAGTGAATTTAATCTCATGGCTTATATGCCAATGAAAATGTATTGGCGTTTAAGCCAGTTTTCTTCGAAAACTGAAATAAAATTTCCCGTTTTCCAAAAGAAAAGAAAAGATAATATAAGGGACATTATTTCTTTTAAAGTTTTAAAATTTTATGTTCGTTAAATTTTTCAATGTAATAATTTTATTGGGGCGAAATACTTGAAAGCAAATTTTGTAGCAAAACGTTGCTGCTGAATGATTTTTGTTGGTTATAAAATAATATAATAAAAGCATATTAAAAAATACAACAATTTGCAATCTACACGAGCCGATGTTGATTAACATAGATAATAATTCAAGGGTTGGTCGCTTATTTTGGTTTTTATATATGTTAGGAATTATTTATTAAATTATTTAAGTTGGGTTGTATTGGGTTGGGTTGGGTAAAAAAAGTAGGGTTGAAAAAAATAAAACTAAACATAAAACTCAACAAGCACAATAAAACAATATTAAAGAAACGCGACTTTGAGGAGCGAAACAAGTAAATAGAACGAAAAGTTGACAAAAAAAAAACAATAAAGCAAAGAAAAATAACATGAAATATTTAACGAGTAAGTGCATTGATTGTTAATATTTTTATTTTCCATTATGTTTAAGAACAAATATAAGAGTTAGAGTAAAAAAATCATATTTTTCAAAAACGCTTTCATCATTGTCGACTTAGATTGAAATGAAGTCCAAATGAAAATACTACTAGTTCTGCAAGAAATTCCTTCTCATAGGAAATGGGGATGGGTTTGATTTTCTTAAATAAGATTACATTTTCAAAACAAGAGGAGAAGATTTTGATTCTCTACGAAATTTTTGCATGCCTTGACTTAGGTTGGGTTGGTTTTCATTGATGATCAATATTTCTGAACACAGATAAGAGTTGGAATAAAAAATCTGATTAAAACTCAGCAAATACAATAAAACTAATTGAAAGCGAAATAACATATTTATACGTTTGCCCAATTTGGCTGAATTTGGCAATTTGGTTTATTTTAATTTTCGATAATCCTCTCCCTTTAACGATTTTGATATATTTCGTGCATTTCTGAAAACGTGATTGGCCTCCATTTTAGGTAATTTGGAAACAATGTACAATTTTGCTATATTTGGCAATTTTCCTGCTTAGACAGCTTCTTTTTTTGTAATTTTTTGAATTTTCGATAAATTTTTCACGTGGTCGACTTTAGTTCGAATTTGTTTTATTATTTCCACTGTTTTTATTTTGTAAGTTGTGTATTATCCTTGATTTCGTATTCTATTATATGTCCTGTTTATCCAGCATGTGTTCTATATTTCTATTCCTGTGTTTTACATTATTCAATTTTGTATGTTTTCATTTTTTTCTATTGTGTTTGCTTGTTTTTTTTTTGTATTTATTTGCTTGTAAATCTACGTTAAGATTTTGCCTTTCTTCTTTCCTTAGCTTTCATTTGAATTATCTGCCCTTTATTCTTTACGTTTTGCAATGTTATTTCTCTTTGAATCAGTTTTATTGTATTGACTCACTCAGTTTTATATTTCATGTTTATCTTTCTGTTATCTTAGTTTTAATTCAGTTTCTCGATTCCATGGATGTAGCCCCACAATTAAATTTCATTAACATTGCTCCAAAATTATTTTTGGAAATTAATTACGATTGCAATTGGCGAATAACATCCGTAAAATATTTTTGAAGTTAAACTCAAATCAATCATATTTATAATCGATCGCGGCCAGGAAAAATAGTTTAAAATGTATTTCCAACTTCCCATCAATGAAGGAGTACAACGTCGTCGATTAATGCGGATTTACGTAAAAATGCAGGATATTTTTAGCTCGCGTATCTAAACTTAGCCCATTACACTTTATTGTTCAAATAAACAATTGGAATTTTTTCCATTCCACATAAGACAGGTAATAGTTTACATTGAGCGATCTTAGCACGTTATACAAAACCCGCACTGAACGATTTATTGGCGAGAGAAATTTTCCAATTTTTATTCCGACTTAGAGGCCCGCCGCGAACTAATGGATTTAATGGCGAAACACGACGTCCATACCAGCTAACGATTTAAATTATTTTCATCAATGAAACGTCTCCGGTAAATCGCCCCGTCACCGAGGTCGGACCAAACACAATGCGACAAACGGTACAAACGGTTGTTCGCAGAGGCACGAAAAAAATCACAGGAATCTACGCGCATATGCGTTCCCATGTCATCGAAACAATCCGAGTCGCAAAAACTGGACACCTTTTGTTTTCGGCGCGTTCGCATGATCCCTTAGAAAACTGGACGGCGGGCTCGCCGAGCCAAGACGGACCTTAACGCACCGCACCTTAGGGAGCTCCGATCAGGTTGCATCGGTAAATTGCAGCTGACCCTCGGACATATGTTAATTGACAAAGGGGTTGCATATTAAGCAGAGTCGTTATAATAACTCCGGCAGTGATTAAATACGAGATTACTAAAACACATAAGCCCAACCGTCAAATTCGTGTCATTGTTTCTTTATCTGTTTAATTCTGGGGTGCCCGTATGAATAAATTTGCATGGTATTAGTCGATAGTTATTATCACTTTGGAGGAAATGTACTACAAGTAAGCAGCATGGGGAACGATAGGTTTATGGTCGCTGTATTTTGAAACACAACGATTGCCGATCATATTCGCACTTATTTATAGACCCATACGCTGTACATATAAGTGACTTTATATATTCAGTCTCCTATTAATGTAAATATATCTAACAGCTGCCAATTATTTAATCATTTATGCGTAGATATTTAAAATTTTCTTACGCTTATTACACGCTCAGTTCATATGAATTATTCGAATTGAATTAATTCATTTCAATGTTGAATCTCTTCCAACTTGATTCAATCTAAATTTACTTCGCGTTAGATTTTAAGAAAATTAGTTTTTAGTTCTTACAAAAAGTTGTGCTAAATTTTAGGTAAATGGAACAATTGGAAAAGGTAGCAACATCATATCAGCGTAACGTAAAATTAAATATGAGTATTGCTCATTGGACTATATCCAAAAGTTATAATAAATTCGTTACAACGCAATTAAAACATAAGAACACCTAAATTTCAACTTGTTCAACCGTGCCCAGGAAAGAAAGTTATGTGGCAGGACTTGTTTAAGGTGCACAATAATACAACAATGTATCAAATGTGTATACATCAAAAAGTTATTGTAACACACGATATTTCGTTGGGCAGAATAGGCCTAGGGAAGGTATACGTAACCTAACGTATATTTCTTTTGAAATCTCAAGTTTGAAAATTTATGTATATTCTCAATTTCTTCAGGCTTGTTGGTATCGTCTGCAATCCTTTTTGACCTTTCAATGAGAGTTTTATGACTGAGTTGGCCTGGATGATGCTGTGATATGGTGTTGCGATATCGGTTGGTTTGGATATCGTTTCAATAGAGAATGTGGCTCAGACGATAGTCTTCTGTCGTCGTATTCATCAAGGAACAGCAGCTGATTATTTTTCCATTATGAATTTCCATTGTGAATTTGATTTGGTGGTGTGGTCGTTCAGATACTTGAGGAATATATCAAGTTCTTTTCATCCATGCGACCATATTGCAAATTTGTCATCAACATACCTTAGCCATACATCTGGTATAACTTGTTCGCTATGGTCCATAAATAAATTTGCTATTACAGGTGGTAGCAATGATCCAATTGACGATCCTTCCATCTGCTTGTAACGTTGGCCCCCATACATGAAATAATAGTTCTTCAAGCAGTGTCCTTCTAGTTCCATTATGTGTTTGCTTAGCAGGTTTGACCTTCTGTTTGATTGCTACTACTTCCTTGATCGGTACTAGGTACGTGGGTACCGAGTGCCTTACACACTGATCTGGTAGTGGTAAATGGCCCTTCAATAGTTCGAACAATTTCTATGCATTCTTCACATATGATTTCGATTTATCAGCATATCTTGCTAGTGGTTGAATTGGGTATCCCATTGAGCTGATAATAAGTCATAATAATGCATCAGGCTTGTTGATTTGTTTATCGTTCGTATAATTTTAGATACTTTATGCATTTTCCCCAGGTATAAGTAGTTTCATATTCTCTAGATAGATTCTGTCGTTGGATACTTCTCCTACGTAAGTCGTGGGATCTGTTGGTGTCGATTTCTTTGAAATATCTTCTAATATTAACTTCATTTTCATGTTGTATTCGTAGGTACTCATTACGACTATGGCGTTGCCTTTATCTGCCTGAAGAATGAAAATACTTTTGTTTCCTCGAAGACTTTCCTCGAAGAGATTTTACCAATTTCCGAAATGTTATCATTTATATCACGGTTTGATAGCAGACAAGCAGTCTTATTGGTAGATTCTATTTATGCTATTGCTCCGTGGTTATGACACCTTATAGACATCAAAAACACTGGTTGAAAATTATTTTATTGAACAACATGGTTAGAGGAAGTGAAGAAATATCTAAGAGGTAGGAGCTTGTCAAAAAGAGACACAGGATCAACCAAATGCAAAACGCCAGCAATTGAAAAGTAATCATAGTTTCATGAAAATATGCTCCACTGTCAATTATCAAGAATCAACACAACTGAAGAAGATTTCGAACTATATTTTTGCAAGCTTTTTAATAATTGTTTATTGCACAATTACCATCACATCCGCCCAAATTCTTATGTTAGTAACTGTTAGTAAATCTAAATGAAGAAAAATATTATATGAATTTCGCAAATCTATTTATAAAACTGGAGGTATTTCGAAGATCCATATTTCACGTATTCTATTATTGGCAGAAATTTATCATAGCCACGTCGATTGTGATCGTAATGAATTTGCTGAAGAATTTGGACATGCATTTTTAACAAATTGGAAAAAACTGTCATTCCACGACTAATGATGACGCCATGAACATGGTATACAATCAAAATATGAGGAGCATTTTTTATTTTTCGAGAAACTGTAACCTGGTGCCTTATCAGCAACCGATCTCGTACGACTACCATCGAGCAAATTCTGTACGTTAGCCGTAGTGGAACTAGATCTATGTCCAGTGATAACGAATTAGTGAATATTTTATATTATTTATACGAAGTTTGTTCTTTAGTTGCTAATAAATAGATTTAATGCATTGGAGAGTTAAAACTCACAAAACTAATTTATTTATTGCTGATGAGGATATTTTTAATGACTGGTTATTTTAATGGCTAGCCATCTCTTATGGTCTTATGTAAGTGAATTACATACTGTTGTCAACATGTTATCAATCAATAATCATTAATATGAGGAATTTTAAATATTTATTTATATGATCCACTTCATAACAGATAATGAAATGAAAATCTTTGCAGTCCAGAATTCTTATAACAATTTAATCGATCTCTTTGACTTTACTTGCATTAAGTTGGTAAAACGCAAGTTCAACTCCAACGACCTCTTGACTTTATTCGTTCACAAATTTTGCAACGATGCAGGTGTGAGGGATTTAAATATATGCCCCGCCGTATTTTAATTACATAATTTGCCAATCAATTATTCCAACTTTTACACGATCCCTCCATGTGACAAAATTAACAAAAGCTCGTATTGTACCAACGCAACATACGCGATCAATGTAATGGTGAATTTATTTCCTAACACGAACGACAATTTAAAACAACACTTTAATTAAATTAACACGTCCCGAGATGTAAATTACCTTGTAGTTGAGTAAATTCGTTTAATATACGGTCTCATTTGACGCACTTAAGTTATGCATGTCTGTTTATACACAACCAGCGCTACGTTGTTAAATTTGTTCACTCGGAACAATCGTAAAAGTATCTTAATTGTGAACATAATAATTTACCGTGACATGAGAAGATATTTAATCCAGAAGTCTATGAAATTAATGTGGAAATAATTACGGACGAAACGAGATAATTACACTCATTAGGATGTGTAACGAGACAGAAGCAACGGCACAAAGATATCCACGTAAACATTACGAAAAGATTTTTTTTTGTGTTCACGGAACAAACAAATAGAATTATGAATTTGTAATGGACGGGGACACTCAACCAGTCACATTTGTGTAACATCCTTTGAATAAACAAGGTACCTGATAATAATTAGTTTCATTTTTTTTTAAATACACCTTAGCAACAACTATTTTATTTCGATTTTAACTCATTACTTTATTAATATATTTTAAATTTTCATTTTTAATTATCGATTTTGATGTACGTTCGCTGACAGTGCGATTTCGATTCTGTTTTTTTTGCATTCACGTGCACTAGTACTAAGGGTCACTAATAATGCCGAAGGGGTTGCGATTGAGTCGTAGGGTCACCAGCGACATCCAGGCGATGCAACCGAATGAATAAAACCTTGTAAATTTATTACGCTGTTCCGACACATTCCGAACATTCTAATTAAACATCCGAAGCGTCACAATGCAACAAATGAAATAAAATTTAATCTCCGGTTACGCTGCGTGATTTTCCTCTTTGTTGGCCGGGCGAGTAACTTGTAATTCTAAAAAATAATATAACAAATTTAAAACGTAAATTTAGCGTGACCCACTCGGTAAATTGAAAGATACTGCCGGCTGCAAGGAGGACGCGATCTCGGTGGTCAGAAATCCGTTTTTAATTTGTTTAATATGCGACGCCCCGGATCACTTGAGTACACAATTTAATTCATTAGACTGGACTTCGCACATGCGCGCGTATTGTGCGAACAATTGCGTTAATGTACATTTGATTTTTTTTTAATTTTCTGCGCTGAACAGTGTCACAAGTTTGGCGATGTTTGCAAAAAAAATGTTGTATTTGGAAATTTTTGAATTTTGTCCTATTTTTAATATTGGCATTGTTTAAAAGTTTTATCTTTATTATAAATATTAATTAAACGATTTGGACCTGCGGTTTGGATTCGCGGACGCTCGTTTCGTTGTTCTTATGAAGTCATCGACAAGATATATTGCGCAACACACCACGTTCTTAAACAAAAATGTGGAAAATTACTGAACAATTCGCAATTAGCACAGCCTATCATATGTTGTTGTTCATACTTGGCATTTTTTTTTGTAGGTCTTTCAAGTTTTATTTAACTTAATTTTATTTAACTTAAAAATACGCAACTTATGCGTAAATGTAAGTTAGAGTCGAATATAATTTTTTTTGTGAAGGATCTTTGAAAATTAGCAATTTTTGACAATCAAAATCAATCAATCAAAAGTTCATTCAAAGACATTTTGATTGACCTGTTGACATTGCATCTGCGCGCCAAACTTGCACTATGTACGTCACACTAATTGATTCAACTAATCATCTTAATTTTGTTATTTTTCTTCTCTTTATTATTGGCCCGGTCGTAATTGTCAAGAATAATTGATATATTGCAAAAAGCTTTTACGTTTTACGATTGTTTTTCGGTCCAAGTAATTTATATTTCATTTCATTTATATTCATAGATGTTTCTGCAAATTTTAATAATAATTTTATGTATTTTAAAATATATCGGATTCGAGGTAGTAGGATTGGAAATGCATTGAAGTATGAATTTATCTTTTGATTTTTTTATATATGTACTTCATTCAAATAAAGTGGAACTTTACAAACTATTATAAACTTTAATGGGTCTATGATACATGCTGTGCATCTGTTTACATGTATAGCCTCCAGACACTACAATTCAAAAATATTTTGTTTAAAACATATTTATATTCTCATAATTCTTCATCTCATTTCGCTCAAACATTTCTTCTTCCATGTTCTCCCCTTTTTCTTTTCCGTGGTTTTTTCCTTCATCTCTCTGTTCTGTTTCCCTCTTTTTCTCACTTTTATTTTCACAAAGACTTCTCACAATAGATTAGCCATTTCTTCATACTAGCTAAAATAATAAATCTATTCAAATGAATATTGGCAGATTTAGGGTATTTATAAGATAATGGGGGTAATGTGGTGACGTCGAAAAACTCGTTTATAACTTTACTGTGATATTTTCTCCAAAACAATCACACAATCCACTCAATATATAGTGTTGTGGAATTTGGTTGAATCCGGTTGGATTATTAGTAACCGAATTCGACCCAGTTCAGTTAAATCCAAACTATTAAAAGGTAAGACTTGATCGATGGGTTGTATCTAATTTTTTTTTAAAATCCGTGTATAATTGTTGGCCTACCGGGCTTAATTAAAATGCACTTTTGATTAATTTAATCGTGGTTATAGTTATGCACTAGTGGAGGGTACTAACATACCCTTCCGCATCCTCCCATTCCGAGCCTATCGTATAGGGTAGGTGTGAGATTGGTCGGTGAATTCACCTCCGACCTAATGACGTTTAAATTTGTTAACACATTAATTCTACTCTTAAATCTAAGATCGTCAAAATGCATATCGACAGCCATTGAGAAGAAGTTTTTATAGCGTCATCATAATAGGTATCCTGTACTACAAACCCATAATGATCTCCAGTCGGGTCTTAATAACATCTGCAGCTTTCCAAAATTCGTGCAGCGAATCATAGGCCAAATACACACTTTCAGTGTTTCGCTCCAGTTTTAGAAATCCACTCACTCCAATAGTTATACTGCACAATACCAGATGGGAGGGAGCTCGAGATCCAAAGGTGCTTGTTATCGTTCACTTGTAGCTCAACATGTTTATGCAACTTCCAACGTTAATGTGGTAATCTGACCTGCCCCCATTATTCTCAGAACTCGATCAAAATGTATTTCGGAACATAATCGCAAAGCAACCCACTTGGTATGGCTCTTATTTAAAATAAACATCTCTGAAGACAGTCGACCTTTGTTGCCCCGCAGAGCTTTTTCGGGAATACTTCCATTGTTTTCACTATTCTCTATTTTCGTTGCCGTTCCATCTTCTTCATCGAATGTATGGGTTATTAAAAAAATATTTGTCAGCTTCGAGGGTGGACTCATCTACAAGGGCTTTCCTCATCTTCTTCGAGCTATTGCTTCCCGCAAATGTAGGACTTCTCTTCAGATTGGTATTGTTGAATGTTTGATGATTCTGTGTTGACACTAAATAGTTCATTGCTACTTCGACTTTATGTCACACAACTGCATTAGTGATCTTTGTTACGACTTTCGCACTTATCAATCCTAATTGTGGAGTGGTGGTAAACTTGACCCTGTCCAGTTGTACCAATTCATAAACCTTGAACAATCTAGGTCAAGTTCGAGCCACGCTTCAACCTTCGCCTACATTGTTGCAGGAGGAGGTTTATGAATTGGCAAATACCTACTACCAGGACATATGGGTATATTTTTTTAAATTGTTTGATTGCTGAATTTGGTGGTAGTTAGTGACATAGAGCGATGAGTGTACTTTTTTGAGAAATTATGAGAAATCCAAGATGCTTGATTTTTCACTAGACCATGCAATTCGTTCTAATCCAAGTCTGGTGTATGTGATTTGGTCGATGGAGGTGTTTATTATATCGAATGTGACCAAATGGTCGTGCATTTTCAAATTACAAAACATTGCATTGGTTGATTCGATGCATTGGAATGAATGGAATGAAGGTCTTTGTACTTTGCAATTTGCAATTGTGCCAAGGATAACAATAAAAGTCACAAGGCAAGAAAACCTCGTCATTCACAATATTTCATCACCAAACTTACATATTTTCAAAAAAATTAATGGTATTTTTACTATCCACTCAATCCAATTGTTTAAGTCCTCTGCATTACAGACCACAATCTAAATACTCTCCCACTGTATATCCGCTCCTAATTACATTAATCGGTTATCGAAATAATCAACTTTTTTAATTTAATGTGTTCATTTGAAAAACCATATTTTTTTTATTTTAAGTCAGGTCATGGTATTTTTAAAATATTACTATTAACTCCAACGAGCAGCTTAACAATGAAAAATATATCGACACTCTCGCATTTAAGTCACATCCTTTATATTTTAACGCCGGGACTTAATGGATAATGCGACTGAAAATCTTGAGCTGAAAACGATGCATGATCAACAGATCCGATGCTGAGACCTTCCACACCGGCACTTTAAGATAAGGGATCGATGCCATTAAAGTGTTAGTCCTTGTCAAAGGAATAACGTACGTGAAGGATTATAGATGTTTTGAATGTACGCTGTAAAGTTTTGTTCATTGTTGGCCCATTAGGTAAAATTTAAATGTCGATAGAATACAGTGAGGATATTTTCGTGTATTTTAATCATTTACAATATTAATTGGTTCGATTGCATTAGCTCTAAATCGATGTAAAATATTTATAACCCAGCATATATAATATATTTTAGAAGGAGGCACCGTATAATCGTTGAACTGTAAACACGTTTGACGTTGCATTATATTTCAAAAAAAAAAAAATCTGCGAGGCAAGGATTTTCAGAGATTGTTCAAAAGCAGCAGAATTGTTAAATATATTAAAATATATAAAAATATATATAAAATATTGTCTAAGGTATGAGACAATTTGAAGATTTCGAAAATTGTCTAATGTTTTTAAACTGTAAATGAACACCAAAGCAATAAAATGATCAAAATTGTCAAAACAATCACCAAGTAAAAAAAAAGAAACATTTTTAGGAGTACTTTAGAGAATAAAACAACATATGGAGAAATTTGGCCATGACTAAGAAAGTCAAATAAGATAAGAACTGCCTCGTTAGACTATATAGAAATATGTCTACAGTATACCCATTGAGACAAAATAAGAACCGAAAGGATATGCAGAGAAATTGATGTAGAAGATTCAAGCCCCTAACTTTAAATAGTGCATAAAATGAACAAAATTCATCCTTTGGAGAAATTTAAATAGGATCGCAATAACGAACTTCGCTTTTTCAATCTGGGGGCGTGCCAACATTTTTATAAAATGCAAATGTTTTTAGTACCAAAAATCTTAAAATTGTCAACATTGTGTTTAATGCCAAATGCCTTACAACGTTCAAGATTATCAAAAATACAAAAACAAGACAACGATGGATGTATTAAAATTCATTAAAGACATTAGCTCTGCCCAAACACGACTTTTGGTGTCTCGAATGTTCGTTTCGTTCTGATTATGAACTCATTTTATAAGACTATTTGAATTTTCATTAGGCAAACATGCTTATCGATGGATAAGTTCAGTATAATCGATGCATCAACTATCGCTATTAAACAATATATAGGCGTCGGTGTGACATAGTGAAATATTGTGTATAGTTTAATTTAAATAACAAATGATCAAAAGATTTTATTTCACACGTTTAGTAAAATGTATGTGGAAGAATGTCATATGAATCGTCACAATAGCCGCTCCAAAATTTTCATATTTGTCGCAAGTGTCGTAAAATACAGTTATATTTAACAAAACGAAAATAAACGTTTCGCGTAAACCTGCGAGGGTGTCAAATATAAATACATATTAATAATTTAATTCAGAAGTAATTGTACAATTTATGACAACAGTTGGCAGGATATTAGAGGTTATTTTTAATATTTCAATTCGCAGTAGGTTCTCCGTGCCAATTATAGTTGTCAGTAAACGTCGCTAATTATATTAATTAAGCTAACTGACGTCGTGCTACGCTAGTAAAATTAGTCTAATTAAGTTTATTTAGTCGGTAATCAGTGTTACCGAGTTAAAAATCCACTTCTCGGAGTAGCATTTGTTTTTACATCGGTGTGTAACCAAGTGTGAATTCAAGACATGGGGATCTATCATCAGTACATATACATGCCATGTCAAACCGTACGAAAGGCAGTAATTTGTCGAGGAAGAATAAAAATTCGATAATTACATTACCATTACCGTCTTTTGTTCTACGACTACAATTAAACCGTTTTAGTGTAGTTGTCGTACGGTGGATAATAAGCACTACTTTCCTATTCATTGTGAGTCCACGTCGGGACATTTCCGCGTCGCTTGTGTCCGATTATTAATTCCTGAAAAAGCCCCGCTCGGATTTAAATGAATTTAATAAATAAACAATTGGGCGGCCGCGTCTTATTATAACGTCATCGGGTCGACTAACGTAATTTGTTTCGCTGAAAGTCGGACCCAACGGGAATTGGTGCGAGTTTAATCAACGTCTGATATAACCGCGCGTGGAAATAACTCAATCACAAGTTTCCACCATCAGACATGGTCACATATTTGCGGGACTAATAGATATCTATGAGTATTTGTATGTGACGTAATTGTGGCCGGTTCGTGACGTCACATCCTCTCCTCGGAGACCGACACGAATCGCAAAATTAGCAAACATTCCCCAAGAAAACTCATCAATACGCGCCTGCGATCGGGCGAAATTAAGCCTGATTAGTTTCGCTCGGTAATGTCGAGAAATTGTAGTAATTGGTCTGCGCAAATAAGATAAAGTAAAATAATGTTATATTGTTGGAGTAGGAATTTAATTAAGTTTGCTGGACGTGTCGGATATTTTCAGTTCTGATGGAAACTACACGGTGAATTCGACGAAATTATGGTTTGATTGATCGATATATTTTTCTAAGTCGAATGCGAAAGATTTTAGCAATTAATCCGGGTCCATTCAACTGGATTTGTTTTTTGCGTGGAACTAATTATGTTAATTAAATCTTTCATATCAAAATTGTTTTCTTGTCGAAATTGCTATTTATAATTAATTTATCTTTCTTGTATTTAATTTCATATATATGTTTTTATGCACCCATTATTTCTATTAAAATTAATTTGTCATGTTTTCTTTTAGTTTAATTGTACAACACAATGATTCCCATTAGATTAAAACATAAAATTATTTCACTCAATGCAGCTTTAATAGCATCATTTACTTTTATTTAAATCATAAATTAATTTATGTCAATGTATACATATACTTTATTTTTAATTAATTTTTATTAAAATTACTTTTTATACAATTTATTAGTAAGTGATATTCTTAATTTAAGCAATTTACAATTTAAATATAATTTTCATTCAGTATTTTTTATTTAAATAATTTTTCATTTATATCAATGTACTACAATAATTTTCACAGCAAACATTACCAGACTCAGATTTTGTACTGAAAACTGAAAATTAATCTAACCTACTTATGTATTAACTTTGTGATTAATAACAAAATGTGATATATGAAGTATTAATATAATTTGTTGTATCAAATTAAAAAATATACAATTTTAAATTAAATTAAAATTAAAGTTTTAAACTCAAGATAATTTAATGTAATTTTTCAAATTAAGCAAAAATTTAAATATTTTTATATATGTGATACAAATTTCTTTATCAGATTTTTATATTTTTCGTATTACATTCACAAATAATTTGAATTATTATTAAAATCACTACCGTGTATTAAATCTTAATATTAAAATTGTTGTTTAATATTTTGTTTCCAAATATTACCTAATTTTTTGTACTTTATTCAGTGCTAATGTGATTGGAATCAAAATGTATGTATATTTATGTGGTATAATGAAATTAGTTTATTTAATAAATTTTAGATATTGATGATCAACATTACCATTTCAGCTAAAATTAATTGGATTCTTACTAACAAAATTCCTATTTCATACAACATTTCACATTCAGTACATAAATAAACAAAAAAAACTAAATATTATTTCGTTATATTTCATTTAATTAATAATAATAATAATAATAATAATAAAATGTCTTTATTTATATCAACAACAATAAATTAAATTAACAAACAAATATTAACTTATATTATTACATACGTGCAATTAAGCTTTGAGCTTTGCTTGGGGGGGGGCTGTGTAGAAGATATCACGGTAAAGCTTTATGTTGTGTTGGCTTGGGTTGGGTTGTGTTGGCTTGGCTTGGGTTGAGTTGTAATTTTTCCAACGTCGCTTATGAAAATTACATTTTCATCACTCAATTTAGTGAGGAAAATAGGCTTTTGCATCACTAGTGAGGAAAATGAAGACAATAAATCACTACTGACGAAAGTGAAAAAAGTCAATTTATTAACAATGTACTACCTACTTATTAATATTTATGTGCGCCGCGATTTTTGAAAATTGAAGAAAAGTACCATTTTTCAACTCTCAATAATGTATCATGTATTGCTCATTGAAAAATCGAGCACTTTCATCACTTATAGTGTAATATACTCTTAAAAAATTAGTTAATTAATTTAAATAATTAATTATTTAAAATAAATAGTATTGTTAAAGTTGTGAACTGAAAATATAGGAATGTAAATTTTGTCAAAATTGCAAAAAATATAAACAATGTTGCAAAATCAAATCAAGTTAAAGGTACAGTGTTATGTTAAGGTATCTTAGGTTGGGTTGGGTTGGGTTATCATTCTTCTGTAAAATTGACAACATACCCCAACCCAAATCAATTGATAATTTTGAAGTTAATAAAAAAATTACTTATTTAATTTAATTATTAATATATAACAATTAATTAATTAAAAAATATAGCATTATTAAAGCGGTGAAATTCTGTATGGCAAGCGATAATAGAACAAGAAAAAATGAAAATGAAAATATAGAAAAGTAAATTTTGTCAAAATTGCAAAAGATATAAAAATGCTGAAAAATCAAGAAAAATAAGAAGTCCCTCTGTAAAGTGTTATGTTATATTAGCTTTGGTCGGAAATCGAACTCAATTGATATTATTAAAAATATAATTGACTAATATAATTGACTAAAAAGATAGCATTGTTAAAGTGGTAAAATTTTACATGCCAAGCGATAAGGGACACAATTTTGTCAATGAAATGTGTCAAAAATTCAAAAAATATAAACATTGCTAAAAAGCAAAGTGAAAAGTGTAGAAGATACCACGGTAAAGCTTTATGTAGTGTTGGGTTGGGTTGAGTTGTAACAACCGAACCCAAGTCAATTTGTAATTTTTAACTTAATTAAAAAATTTGTTAATCAATTTAAATAAATAATTAATTTAAATATATGGTATAATAGTAATAAATGTTAAAGTCATGAAATCCTGTATGTCAAACGATAATAGACAACATTTTGAAAATGAAAATATAGAAAATAAATTTTGTCAAAATTGCAAAAAATGTAAACAATGCTGAAAAATCAAATCTAGTGAAAAGTAGAAATAGAGGGTTGTGTTATCATTCTTCTGTAATATCGGAAACCCAACACAAGTCAATTGATAATTCTTAAATTAACAAAATTAATTAGTTAATTAATTTAATTATTAATACATAGCAATTGATTAATTTTTAAAAATACCATTGTTAAAGTCGTGAAACCTCTATGACAAACGACAATACAAAATTTTTGACAATCAAACTGCAGAGAAGTATATCAAATATGAAATGCAAAAAAATACTGACAAAATTTCTTGCCAAATATCAGTTGAATTCAAAGTTTTCGGGAATTAGAATTGGTAAAAATTATAAAAATAAAAACTGAAAAATATAAAATGGTTACAACATTTTTGGAAGGAAGAAAATATTAAAATAGAAAATTGCAAAAAAAGCAAAATTGCTAAAAATATAAAAGTCAAAGCCGCATTTACAAAAATGCAATGGTAGTAATTTTCAATTATCGTAAACTTTTAATTTCTTAAAATTTTTAATAAACTATTTTTTTATGTTATGTAGTGAAATATGAAAATTTCAAAATTGATACAGTTACCAAAATACATATTGGAAAATGGAAAAAATTTTAAATTAACAAATAGGCAAAATTCCAAAAAAATCATAAAACACAAAATGACAAAACTTGAAAATTAAGAAAATATTTCAAAATTGACAATTGCAAAGTTTGAAATTAAAAAAAAATGCAAGTAATAAAAATGAATACACAATAGAGATATATAATTAATAAAAAGAAAACTAATTTACATAAATGTAAAATTTGTCCAAAATTCTTCAAAAAGTAGAAATTGTTAAAATAGCAAAAAATCGACAACATATTTAATAGATATGTGCAGAATAATTGATTGATTCAGAATTGTGAAAGATCTAAGTTTGACTAAATGGCAAATGTTAAAATGCAAAAACAAAAAATATGTATAAAACGTAAACCTTTTCAGAATTGTTAATACTTTCAAAATTAACAAAATTGTATACAGTTTGGAATCGAATAAGTCGAAACCTTATTTTACCCAATAGGTTTCAATGTTCATTTACTTATAGCTGTATATTAAAGTTGTCAGGTTAAAAAAATGTAATTATCAAAAAACCAAACATCATCAAAAGTAGTTCAGATATATGTAGAAAATTTGTTAATCAATATCAACAAAATATAAAATAAAAACTTAAACGAGGCATCTTACAATTACAATTTTAATTAAATTTTCTAAGTTTTGAACCCTGGACTCTCGAGTATAAACGCCATCGTCAACGGTATTAAATTCAACATCATCACTCGAAACACAAAAAATCCCATTTACTTTTGTAACCATATTTTCCTCATGACACACTTAATTAATCGCTGATAAAATAATACCATAAGTAGCAATTGTCGTATTTACAGTGCTACAATAGTACCATTCATTCGATTAATTTATCACTATTCAAAGAATTCGTGATTAGTGTGCAAAACCAAACGTTTTATTGACTCAAAGCGGACGGATGCGCCGTAAAAATATTCAAAATAATGGCGCACTGTTTTCCAATTTGCCGTAATAATTTGCTGTTGATAAACACGAACACGTCGACAAAAGAATATGTAGGTGCACGAATTATTTCAAGTTTCGCTGCATGCGACAACGCGTTTCCAATTATAAGCCAATCATGGAACAGCATCGAAACAAAAGCATCATGGAGACGCTTTAATGGAACTGTGATAAAGTAACCAACGGTCAACACGAAGGATAACACAAATAATTAACCTCGTCGCTGGTGTTTGTCCTCAAATAGCCGGGATATGTACTCGGATCGATACCTAATTGATTTAATTTTATTATGATCGCCGGTTCGGAGAAATACGTTAGTTAATCAATTTGTGTTTGGGAGCGAAATATTAGCCGATAATAAATATAAATTAAACGCGACGAAAAATACAGGATGTGCGGCGGCGGACGCGAAATCGCGCGGCGACGATGCGGTGGGTATCAACTGGTGTAGGTCTTGCGGCGCAGACAAACATGCAAGGGGCAAATTAAGTTAGATATTTAATTACGCGGTGGCGATGCGCACATTTATTAATTTCACACGTGACCCTGGCGGCGACAGTTTCCGGGATGGTTCTTTGTTCTTCCTGTTGCGATCGATGCTCGGAGCCAGGTACGGCAACTATTGTTTTATTTGGTGTGAATAAGAGGCAATGGCTATAACGCAGATTGCTCGCAACTTCGATTAAATGATTCGAACGATAAGTTCAATTTTCTAAAAAGTCGTTTCTTGCAGTGTTAAAGTTAGTTTTATTAACTAGGAAGGCGGCTACAAGCCGACACAGGGGTGGATAGATTAGAACGTAAAACGATGTATTAATGTAATATAACGACAAAACGTGGCGAAATATTATATTATTTAATGAGCACTAAAGATTGCCATTAATGCTCGTTGAAGAAATTGAAATTTAAAAAAGGAAATTCACAATTAGGATCTATGATGACAATTCCAGAACTTACCTCAATGAATGTCTAATACAATAACAATCGCGTTAGAAATATCTTTCGTGATTTTGTGAACGGACTTTAATCGAAACGCAAATAAATTTCGTTGTGACGTTTACGATAAATAAACAAAAATCGACGCAAACTTGAAATTCGTTTAACTAAAATATAAGCCAGACTTCACATTTAGATGTCACAGTTAAAGAATACGTTATACGTCTGGTTATACCAAATTAGCCATTTTTTACTTCCAAAATTGCAACACGAACGTCACTTTGGCGAGGGGACCATATGTCTTCCTGTAGCTTTTATGACAGCTAATCGAAAACTTGATGTATGAATTCCTTGTAAAATATATAATGTAGTCAATACATTACTTTGTGCTCTTGATGCGACATAATAGATAGAAAATTGTGTTTGTTTTTGTGGGTTTTTATGTATACATACTACTGTTTGAATTAATGACGGGATTCCCGTTCAAAATAAATATTCATAATAAAATACGTACGTATATACCATTTTAATTTTTGCACTGTCCTCTGCCTTGTAATCGTTAGAAATGCTTAACGTTTGCGGAATATAAACACCGAGTCCTTTCGATGGTGGTGATGAAATATTACGTCTTTGTTGTTTGCAATGGTGTGAGGAGATCGTCATCGGAATGGTTAATTTAATATGTTGGGCTTGATTGCAAATATCCATTATACATTTACTGTCTATTTACTATCGCTTGAATAAATATAAAATATAAAATAAATAAAAATTAGTTCGGCGTAAATTCTTACCCGTTGATTGGTAGTTTTTCTATCAATTTGCATCTGAGTTTGATAATATATAACGCAGTGTCTTTAACTAAACTGCTCCACATTAGTTAAGGATATTATTAAAAAAAATATTTTTCAAAAGAACAACAAATTCTTTCAAAGACGATTTAGTTTTTAAATTCTTGTTTTTTTATTATGAAAAAGTTTACAAACGTAAAAGAAATTTTGAACAAAAGACAAGAAAAAATGAAAATTACGTGAAAGTGACTAATAACTTAGTTTCGAATTAATCAAAAAAAAAAAGAAAATGAAACAAATTTCTTTTTAATTTCAATTTCAGCAATAAGGAGTATGTCGTGGGCTTCAATGACACCTTGGCAACGTCTTTGCATACTGGTAATGAGATTATTAAAGTTTTCTTGCGGAATCTGGTGCCAGAGTTGTGGAAGCACATTGTTTTGTGGTTGGCGATTATGATGATCCAAAGTTTTCTGCAACTGATCCCAAGCATGCTCTATCGGATTTAAATTAAGCGATAGAGCAGGTAAAGCTAAATGAGGAATTCAATTGGTTTCAATTACGTCAAAAAAAAGGAAACCAGGACCCAGTGCAGCATGAAACTCTGGCACAATATTGTTGATCATCTGATTCAAGTAGACTTTTGAATTCAGGAATAACCAGCAAGTCGGTACGGCCGTCATAACACATGCCTCCCCATACACATACAGTGCCTCCTCTGAAATGGTGAACTTCTTTTACTGATCGCCGGTGTCTTGGCACCAAAGGTTGTGCTATCAGAAAAACGACCACATCTTGATTCATCAGTGAACAGTACCATCTTCCACTATTCTGTCCAATTGACACGCTCTCTTGCCTATTCTAATCTTTGTCGCCTATGTTCGCGAGTCAATGGCACACCTCTAAAAAGTCATCTAGAACGTAAATTGATATCCCATAAACGTCTTCTGACAGTTTCAGTTGATATTGCTGTTGCTGTGGCAGCGCAGCAATGGTGACATATCGGTCTTCAGCAGGGGTAGTTATTGATGGCCATCCAATTCTATCTTTAACATATTCAGTTTCTTGAAAACGGTTAAAAAGTCTAGAAATGATACTTTGGCTTTGGCTTTGGCGTTGGCTGACGCTTTGTTGTTTACCACCCCGTAGCAAACCAATTACTAGATTCGCTTCGGCAAATGTTAATTTACGTCTAGACATTGTGAAGTGTAGCAACGAACAGAATTTTTTAATGCTTCGAATCTCATAAACTCTTCCCCCATCCAATATTTCTTTGTCCTCTGTTCGTTGCCACATCTAAACCTAACAATGATATTTTCTTTCTACGCTGCTTTTCCTTCATCCAGATACGTTGGTCTTTTTCTATACACCTGTAACACCTTGTACATAATGTTGTACCTTGACCTTCCTATTTTACCGCCCCTTTATTGTGCTCTCGACTTTCCACTATCCCCCTTTCCGCCTCCCTCACCGACATCCCCGTTTTGTCGTACAATTTTATTCTTCCTCTATTCGGATAGCCCCCTTCTCTGCCTTTCACTCCTTTCTAGTTCCTCCACCACACTTTTCCCCAGACGGCCTACCATCTACCTTATACATCAACGCTCTCATTCCCACCTGTACCCCCAACCTCTCGCCCTTATCAACTGTCATATGTATGTCCTTTACAATCCATTCTGTTCGTTAGCACCCCATACTTCTGCCCATTTACAACATTATACTCCTTACGCATACATTCCATATCCTCATTGTCTCCTCAAATTTCTCTTTACTCTTTCCCCACAGGCTTCCCCATAATCCCTCGTACGCATTGCTCGCCTTTTTGCATATATGTTGTATGTGCCCCTCCCTACTATTGCTGTTTTCTCTCATTACGTAGCCTAGATACATCCATTTTCTCACCTTCTTTATTGCTCCTCTTTTCCATTACTCTTGCACTTCCCTTCTTTTTCCTTCACCTTTCCTGGAAATGATCACCTTTGTCTTCGTCGTGTTAAGTTTTACCCTGTCCTCTCCAGGAAACCTTCTAACCTTATTGTCATCTCCTTCAGAACTTTCTCTGTCTCCGCCAGGATTACCACATCATCTGCAAAAGTCAGTGACCATATATTTTGCTTCCCTAGTTTCTACATTGTCCCTTGTAGTAAAAATCTATTTCGATAATTTCAAATACAAATCGAGTCACTAAAAGGGTCTCTTGCAAGCTTGTCACTTAAGGTCGTTGCCTTGTTTGTGCTACTTTTATTTCATTTTCAACTTCTTCAAGATCTGTGCCTTAGATTGATAGCCAGGTATTTTTTCAATAAGTACATGGAAGCACGTGTAGTTGTCAAAATGATGAGTATTGAAAATAATTTCAAAAAGTCATCAAGGTTATAGTGTACACTATATCAAATACATGTTGGTATTTCAGCCTTAAATTTACTATTTAATTTTTTTACATCTTTTATTAGCTGCACTTCTCATTTCTTCTATTCATGTCTTCCTAGGCACTCCTCTCAACTTCCATAAAGGTCTAAATCGATTTGGTCTGTTGCATTTCTCACTGTACAGTACAGTCCAATCTTGTTTTGTTTTCTATTTTTATTCTTTTCATACTTTGTAATTCGAAGCAAATCTTCTTAATCACAAATCAAACAAATTTCCTTAAATTCCTTTGCGATTCGAATCCCATCATTGTCAGTGCGTAGCACAATTGCGTTTCATGCTCTCGATCTAATAGTTTCACGAGACGTTTTGTAGATAATTTCGTTGAGTTGTCTTTATGTTGTTAGGGAAATTTTGGCTCGGTCAAGGCCCCAAACGCACACTCCGATCGTACTCGATTTGATTACATCACGCCGTTATTTTTAGTGGTGTTCGACTCTGCAATTGGGTACGTTGACAAATGTCGCGTTAATGCGAAAATGAACATCTGCGTCTTGCAGAAAATAGATATAAAAATTTAATTTAAAATCTCAATGTTACATCCAAATAAACAGCTGCCAAGTATTTGTACCGGTAATTTGGCAGCACCCACAGACAATAAATGTTTATTATAACAGCCGCGCTCAGCGGAACGGATTTTAGCGGCTCCTAAAACTAAAAGCCTCGCGCCACCAACCCTCGAAGAAAGCACGTCAAAAATAATTTCCACCGCGGCCGTAATTTACGTTTTAATCACTCGGCGGTCACGCAACGTTAATTACCCCTACGTGAGCAGTTAGTCTTTATTCTGCGGACCTTTGTCTAGCAACTTTCAAATTTACTCAGCGTTGTGTGGCTCTGCTCATGATAATTAGTCATCTTTTGTCCCGGGTCCCGCTTTTGTCTTTTGTTGCCGTACGTACAAGTTTCGTGTCACAACTCGCCGATTTATTTGTGCGGCGCCGAAATGGGTTTCACGCCGACACGTTTAGACGTATCGGAATACGTTCGCTGCGTTGCAATTCGTGCGATTTTATGAGGTATGTGTGAATAATGCAAATGTGTTTTGTTTCGCTGCGGGGCAATTTAAATCAATAACGTGCACAAAATTTCGGACCATAAAATATGCACTAAAATACTTTACGTTAGTTTTATTCAAAATGGACGTACGTAATTTCAGAGATGGGATACTAACGCCACTTATGTAAAATTACAACCGATTAACTGGTGGAAATTTCACAATTATTTTTAACCCGTTGGAAGAATTTTTTCATATCTTTGTTTACGTAAAATATTTTCGAGTTTAAATTTAAAAATATTTTTAATGATACTGGAGAGGTCCCGTACGTCGTAAATAAATAATTTGGCACTGTTACAACCGGCATAATGAGATACATTTAGTCGAGGCTTAGGACCAAAGTAAACAAAATCATTAAACACAAAGAATTATTATAAACACAAAGTGGCCTCCGGCGCGCGTAATTAATGAGAATTTATGCGTTACATTCGAGGAAAGCTGCTCGGGCAGTAGAAACCTGGGGAATAATCGGCAAAGGTTTAAAATAATCGCAGTTTTTCCGTTGTTTCCGTAGAAAATTCACAGAACAAAAACGACGGTTTAGAGCCCGCGTATTGTTGTATGTAATTGCCGGCAACAGGAACACGGAATTAAATTTGGAGCGGCCAGGTGGAAATTCGAACTTTTGAAACAATATTTTCAGCTCCGCTACCGCTTAAAACTGCCTGCTACACATGTAACATTAATTATCGATGCATTCAACTAATGAACAATCTAACTAATTACAGGATGTGACGTCATTTAGTACATTTCGTGAGAATGGTAAAATATTGCGCTTTGTGTTTAGTGGCGTTTAATAATATCGAATTTTATATTCAAATTGATTACTGAAATATGTTCGTGTTAAATGTATTGTTGGCATTGATCTATGTTTATTATAGGAACGGCCGTATTGTTATTATTTTAAATTGTATGCATGTGTTGCAGCAGTAGAGAATTTTACGCCCCTGAACACCGTTCATTGCGATATTCATGTCTTATTTTCTTGTTTTGTCCCCGCTAATAGAACAAGAAATTTCTTCGACTATATTTACCTCATTTTCTTACTTCCAACCGACAGTATGTCTAACTACTCTCAATTTCACTTACATTAGTTTTATCCTGTCCCCCTCGCGTGTTCTACACCACGCCGAACACCATCAACGCTCGAGTCGACAACTCATTATTACTTCTTAATAAAATCGCCGCAACTTTAAAGCAAATGCTTGAATTACGTTAATGCGTCATTGGGCACAGGGTGAAGCTCAAGAAATAATATCCTTCTCTCGTCAATTATCACATGATTGCTTGTGCAGTTGTCAACGTTGTTTCCGAAGTCATTAGACACATTTTGCTCTATTTCAATTACTTCAGCTTTACTCCCCTTGCATACTATCCACGTCGGACACTGTTAAAGCTTTAGTCCTCAATTCATAATTGCTTCTTCATACAATTTTGGAACTAAAATGTTACGTCTATTTTATTGATATTTCTAGTACATGTGGTGGAAAAGCAATCGAATTAATTTGTATGATTTAGTTTACTTCTACATATGAACAAAATCAATGTGTCTTTTGTCTGCCAAGATTTTTATAGAAAGTATTTATTCGCCATATTTTACAAGTTACTTGTCGCCAATGGAAGTTGGTTAAAGACATGATGGCCTTCTTAGGGACATTTTTCAAGAAATATTGTAGATCTTTCATATTCTTCTTACTTTACATATATATTTTTGAAAATACAGATTTATAATCATTCCTTTCTACAACCTCAGTCTCCACCCTCTCCTGCGTTTGGAACTTAAATTATCTTTGGACAACGCCATGGTTTGTCCCGTCAACTAATTTTAAACGAAGCTAGGCTAAAAAATTGCCTGGGTTCAAGTTATATGTTTTATTTTTTGTTTTTATGTGCTATGAATTTAAATCTTGTCATCGTTTCGACAGTTCCTTTGATTGTTATTGGAATGACCTTCTTTACCTTTGTTTAGTTTACGATAATTCCTCTTTTGCGTTTTACTTAACTCCAGTGTATAAGGTGGAATGAAATCCGGAATATAATAATCTTTTTATAAAACGCTTTATCATTGCTATCTCGTTGGTTCTAACATATTAAATAAATAGAATCCTGCACTAATAGATGATCGATTATTTATTCAATCATCGCTGTTCACAGTTGCACTTCACCGAGCCTCACATCACTGTTCCCAATAAAGTTCTCACTGTATCTACAACTACAACGTCCACATTGATAAAATATTCACGTCATCATTTTGTAAAATAATTTAATCGATGTTAATCGATTGAAACAGTTTATTCGAAATGGTTGGAAGACACACCTCGTTAACAAAAGTAAATGTTATATATTTTTCCTAACTACTGATGAACAAATCTCTCATATTAGTTTTTCTGTTTTTGCAACCAATTTTCGACAAACCATTTACACAAAACGTTTGATAAACTTTGCTATTCAAACTTGCACTTCACCAACGTTGTCTTACGAATTTCCCGTCATATCCTCAGTAAAATGGACCAGTCATTTTATTAAATCGTTCGTGACATCAAAACATTGTAAAGGAATTGAGGGTTAATCAATTGAACCTATTTAATCGATAGAGGTTGAACTTAATAAAATGGAGATGATCGGAAAATATCTGCTTATAACAATAATATTTTTAACGATCATAGGCAAGGTCTTGCATTGGTTTTGTGTTTTTGCTATCAATAACGTTATAAGAAAATTATTTCATAGATATCGCTGATCAAAGTTCCACTTCCCTAAGCTCGCATAACGATTCCTAATAAATTTAAAGGCACAAATCAAATCAAATTATCGGAAAACTGTACATTTCACTTTAAGAATCATTGCCATATCACTTTTGTAAAATAATTGAATGTTGATTAATCAATCCAGTTTGGTCGATTTATTTTGGATTGAACTAAGCACTAATTTTCCTTAGCTCTCACACTCAAGGTCTTTCATAAATGTTTTGGAGGTTTTGCAATATATAAAATTTTAAACATACCGTTTGTTAAAGGAACTTATTCAAACTTGCAGATCACCTAGCCTCACCCCATAATTCCTTATGAAATTCCCCATCGCTTGAGTTGCAAAATACACTTCGTAAGGTGTAAAAATCCGGCCGACTACAATACAAACATCAAATATTTTTCCTCAACACTTCATATTTTGTTTCTGCCATCAATATTTAACAACGAAGTGGACAAAATTGCGAACAAACCATTCATTGAACATCGCTATTCAAACTCACACCACACCAAGCCTTATTCCCCGATTCATAGTGAAATTCCCGTCACAACCTCGGTAAATTGCACCTTTTAATATCACGAGAATAATATAACTAGAACCAGTCAATGAAATAATTTTTAAATTTCGACTCCGCCTACATCTGTCATACCTTTTTCTCGACTGAATTACTTTCGTAAGTTCCTTCTAAGCTACCCCTCCCCCTCCGTTATAAATTCTCTATATTTAGATTTACCTCTGTATTCCATGTGAAACACTTGGTTTCTTATCACTATCCACCCTAAAGAGTTCTTTCCAAAATTTATCCATGACGTCTTCAAAGTCAGGCCACCAAAGAATCTTCAATTTTGTCGTCTTGATCACAACATTGCTTACATTCACATTTTCAAAACTGCTATTTTTGTTGTTATGGGTTAGATCGCAGAATAACCATAAGGTTGTGGGTTAAGGGTTAAGGGTTAAGGGGGAAAGTATGGGGAGAGGATTAGCAGAATGGGAAGTACCAAGAATAAGAGGAACATGAGACGTGGGGAGAGGGGGTGGGGAGCAGGTGGAGAGAGAGTGAGAAATTGTGGAGATGTGGATGACGGTCAAGTTGAGAAAGCGCAGAAGAAAGAGGGGAAATAAGAATGGCAAGATACAACGACATATACGAAGAGTTATGTATGGAAGGAGGCTGATGTAGATGCGAAAATAAAGAGTAGGCGAACAAGTATTCGATGGGGGAAGAATATCAGAGCTGTAAGGTATGCGGAAAAGGAACAGACGAATGGAAGCACTGTTGGGGGGTGAAGGGATGGGGTAGAGCTAGGGGACGAGGGGAAGGGCAGAGATTGGAGATTGATGATGGGAGAGAAGGGGGAGAGAGCATAGTTCTTAGGGGGATAAAGGGTAGGAAAAAGAGGGTGGCAGAATGGGACAAATACAGTATACGTTTTTTATTATTCGTAATTTAAAATCGGGTTCAATATCATCGATGGTGATATTACTACTGGAAATATTCAAGTAAACAGCGAAAGCTCGTTCAGTGCACGTCCAGAGCTTTGCCATCCTATAACGCGCGAGCTATACCATATTTCCCTTGCCATCTTTATGCGTTCCAGTAATACATGGTTTTTTTAATAATTTTCTCGCAACCCAGATTTATTTTCAACTTGGTACGCTTTTATTGAAATTTTCGATTGTGATTGTGTAATAACATTTTTCAGAAAATTGGATTTACATATTAACTCGTTATCATTTTGAGGCCATTTTGTGTACTGGTTACTGGTTTTATTTCCATACATTATTTATTTGTTTTAAATGCGTTTCATTTACATAAATTCTTTAATTATTTAAAGTCGAATACAGTACTGCAAAATTGCTATAATGTTCACTGTGAAGAATTCAGAAAACGTGGCCAATATGATCTGAGTAGCCGATTACAGAAATTTTACAAAATTCGTAAACATTGTTATTTATTTCTGAAATACGATTCGATCGTAACCACTGCGATTTAAACCTGCAGAGTTACGCATGCCAGAGACCAATAGGCCAGCAAGTATGTCAATCTCGCAATATTTTCAGGAACTTAAATGAAATTCTCTGAAAATTATTATCATGTAATTTGAAGTAAACTGTTGATTCAATAACACTAATATGTAGTTACTCATTTGACCTAAGCAAATGAAACATTGCTCATATCACCAACACATTTTTGGCTTTTGAAGGACTATCGTAAATAATAATTAAATTCTGAAAAATAAAATATCTGCACGGTACACTTCTTGCAATTATTGATGAGTTCGTGAGTTTCCTAGAAAAAAAGGTGATAAAAGGCAATTTAAATTTCGCATCAACAAATTAATTTTAACTTAATTCAAATGCGCTTTAATCAATTACACCGACAGTGTTTCGCAGTCGAAGAATTCCGCGAATTCTTCAACAGGTTCGATGTGACACGAAACCCCGAAAGGTGGCCATATTCAAAAACCGCGACGAGAACGAACAAATCGTCGTACGTTTTAATTTTCGAAGAGGAATGCGAAATTTAATGATTTAGTGCCTCGCTATCGCCGCCGCCTTCTATAAATAAACATATTTAGTTGTGCTTAAGCGCCGCACATTAAGATTCGATCGGAGGCCCATCGTGTACGTGGTGTGCGCAATTTCGTCCCGCGTACGTCATTACGAAGATTAATTGCGGATATGTAAATGTCGAATCGGCGCATTCTAACAAAAATTTCCCATGAGCATAAAGCTTAGTGACGGTGGCGTAATTATTCTCCCCTTGTAATTATTAACGTCGCAGACTAACCCAGTGACACACACTGACCCCAAAGTGGTCCAACGCATTGGTGTGAATAAACGGCGTTATTTCGACGGAGCGTTATACTGGTTTACTACTTAGCGAGTGAACTATTATGATGCAAATAAGTAGGTAACCACCGCCGAACCAGGTGTTGTCCAGAGCGGGCAGCAATTCTCCAAGGGTATGGCGGCGCGTTAACGATTTCTCGTTGGAAATTCACGCGCGCCAAATATAACTTTGCTTGATTTTGATTCCGTCAAAGTTAAATTTAAGAAATTTTCGCTGCGCCGTGCGAAAATATCGGCGTAAATTGCGCGGCGATATGCTAATGCGACACGTATTCCTGAAAACGCGTCGCCCGAAGTTCACTTTGTGTGATTTTTTCCCACAGTGGAATCTACCTGGAAACGGCGATTGAATATGAGCAGCATTAGTTAATTTTGGACAGTTGGTAGCTCGGATATTCATCATTTGACCAAAACAACAGTCGCCCACCACGCGCGCGCCCGTGGCTTTATTTCGTTCGAGGCGAACGTTTCGGCTGAGCGACTGCGACCTACCCTAACTCTACCGTCAATGGACAATGAAGGACGCGGTCATATGATTTTACCTGTGGATTTTGTACACGAAACTGTAAGTTTTGTAATAAAAATGGATTAGTTTCGAGCATAATTTGTGATTTCCTTTCGGTTTACGAATTGAATGGCGGGGCTGGTTTACGGGTGACACGTTTTAATTGATTGATTTTTGCGGAATGGTTTCGTATATACGTGAATTGTGAAAATTATGGTCCTTTATGCATTTTGTAAATTTGGCGGCTGCACATTTTAAACATTAATTATGTGACAGTCTAAAACCAATCCACAATTTAAAATAATAATGGATAAAGATAATACATAATATTGTTACCAACCTGCTGCTTTTTTCAAACGGCCAGCTATATTATTTCCTTCCGTAATTTTCCATAGAATTGACTATTTAAAATAATCAAAATAATAGATAAACGCAACCCAACCGAACCCAAGGCCTAACGATATAATGAAAATGCAAAAAGCTCAAATTTAAAAGCTCTTGCTGTTTAGGCGAGTAACAACTTTGGGCATTGTTCAAATGATGTCAATTGGTGAATAAAGCTGACGGGCAACACCGGATTGAAATTTTCTCAGTAGTTCAGTCCATATTTTTAAATTGTCTTATATATCTTTTTCACACGTGGCCAACAATACTAAATCGTACGCAAAGGCACAAAATGAAAAATTTTCTCTCTCTAGGTTTAGATAAGTTTACGTAGACTTTTTGTATTTTTAGCTCACACTCTTTCATTATTTCATCCATAAATATATTGAACAGCGTTGGACTCAAACTTCCCCCTTGCCTCAATTCCCCCTTAGTTTCAAAATTTGTCGATCTCATGTTCGTACTCACTTTGCACTCCTTTTTTTTCTAAACGCTCTATAATAAAAAATAAAGTGCGCTTTAGAGTTCTTCTTGGACCTTTTCCTTCTTGTAGGGTGAATATATGTACTTGTGTACTTCTCCCTTTTCAATCTATTTTCTTAATTTCTTAGCGAGTTACTTAATAGCGTAATTCTGTTATAGTGACTGCACTCTCAGATATTGCCCTTTTTATGCACTGGAATTATTTTACCTTCTTCCCAGTCCTCTAGTAATTGGTTTCTATTCCATGTTTCATTGCTCACTTTTCTGAATACCTCAATTTGCTTTCCTCCCAGATTTTTTCGCATTGCTACCGTTGTCTTATCATGCCTGGCGGCTTCACTGTTTTCATTTATCAAATTGTATTCCTTATCTCTTCGATTTTTATTTGATCTTCTAGTCTCACTTAATTTCATTTCCTGTTTTCTCTTTCTGGTTGTTATTACTTCCTCTTGTGTTAACATTTCAGAGTTTTTCAAAATATTGGGTCCATCTTTCCATTTTTGTTTACCATCCGTTATCATTCCTCTTTCCTTGGTTTGCAGTGATCTAATTTGTGTTGTTTTTGCCAGTCTGATGTTTTAACTCCATCTTCTATGCAAACTCTTGTTTTTTCGTTTTTACCAACTCTGAGTTTATTTCTTTGTTCCTTATATAATTTATACTTCGCTCGTGTACCTTTTTGTAGGTACTCTGGCCAACTTTTCTTCTTTACCCCATTTCTTGTTTTATTTCTTTGTTTCCCGTCTTTATTTTTCTACAGGTTTCTCTCGTACTTTCCATTATTTTGTTTTAAATACTTCCCATAGTTCTTCAGTCTCCATGTTGCTACTTATATGCACCTTTCTCATCGCGTGTTCCACACATTCTCTATATTTCTCTCTCAGTTTGTAGCTTCTTATTATTTTTTGTTCGATATATTTACTTTGACTTGCAATATTCGTTTTATTGTTCTCTCTCGTCTAATCTTACTATATAGTGGTCACCAAATACGTCTGGGCTTATCGTGGCTTTCGTATCTGTCGCTTCGTTTCTTCTTCTCTTTTGTGTTAAGTTAGTCTGTTATGGATTATTATTCTTTTCTTTTCCGTGTCGTGTAAATTTATGGATGGCTTTGTGTTCGTAGTATGTGATTGTGACTAATAGCTCATTCAGTTGACAGTACTGTTGCATTATAGTTTCGTTGCTCGCCCATTTCTGTTCACCGTGTTTACCTATCCCTCCCGTTCCATCATCCCTATTCCCTACTCTTGCAATCTTATTCCCCATCACATATATGTTGTCTCTACTACTTTCTGTAACCAAATTTAGGTTATCCCTGTTTTCGTCATTCTTTTTTGCTGATTCGTCTTCTTTGCTCCGTAAGTTCAAATCACTGTCACTTCCTGTCTGTCAAATTCTAGTGTTACTGAGATGAATATTTCTGCTCTGCTCTGTTCTCCATTGCTTTGTATACTTCGCCCATCTTTTGTTCATTACCACGCCCACACAATCCTTTTCCATTCCTTTTTTTCTTTACTTCTGTTTCCACTATGAAGTCTATCCTTTCATTTAGTTCCTCCTCTTCCATTTATTCCTCTTACATTATATGTTGCCAATTTCCATAATTCTTGCTGGTTCTCCTTTACTCCGTTTTCTTTTTTCGCCGTTAATTCGGATGTTTGTTCCTTTCTCCGTTTATTTGTTAATTTCTTGTGTTATGTTGCATATTCCTTGCGGTCTTCTTTTGTTGCCTTGGTTCTGTTTCTAGTTTTTTATTTTCACCACTTTCTCTAATTTTTCTTTATTTTTGTTCCATCTCCACACAATTTCCTATAAAGTCATCTTATTGTATTCTATTTTTAAGTTCCTTTCGTTTGCCTTTTTCTTGTATTGTTCTCTTCCTCATACTATTTCGCTGTTCCCATAGCCTTCTTTGTAAGGTCATGGTCAATGGATACTTTATCTGCTTCTAAGTATTCCTTTCATCTTTGACTTATTCTCCACTACATTCATCTGGCATTCGTCGTTCTCCAGTTCAATCAGGAATTACTTTCTGCTAGTTTCATTGCTTATTTTAACTTTGCCTATTTAAAGTCTCTCTTAGGTCTTCCCCTTATTAGTGTTAATTAAAATAATATAGTTATTTTTCCATTTCCATCCATTATTTTATTTCTAATCCTTATTAGTTATTTCTTTATTTATTTACTTTTTCTTCCTATTTCATCATTTACTTTACTTATTTTTTTCATTTTCATCTTTTAATCAATATATCTTTGTTATATTCACTTTATTCTGTTTTCATCTCTTGTAACTCCTTTTTAATATCCTTCTGATCTAATTTCTTGTCATTCATCTTCTTCAGATTTCGTTCAATTTATCTTCGCCTTTGTTATGTTGCTTTACAAGGCGTTCTGTATTTTTTTACTCCTCTCAAAGGGGTACTTCTATTTCCTATCCTGCTCTTCTTATCCTATTTACATATTTACCTCGTCTAGTTGCCTATTCGTCCTTTTCTATTTTAACCGCTTACTAGTTATTCTTCGATATTACTTCGTCAGTACGGTCATTTTCTTTGCTTCTTTCGCAGGTTTCGATTGCTTCTCAACTTTACATGAGTTGTTAAGGTTGTATTAATTCACGCACCCTCACTTTTAGCTTAAAAGGACATTTTCCTTTACAATAAAAATATTGTAAAATCTTTTCGTGATAAAGCTCGATACCGAGGATTGTTATCGCAGCGTTTCTGCCCACGTCCACGCTCTTAGCGTGCCGAATTTTGCTAATTAATATGCGATACGATCACCACCATTATGCCATATACATTTGTATAAACTGATTCATAGTGATAAGCTAACGTTATATTTTCAGCCTTTGTTACCTGTGGCCTAGTGCAATAATTAAATTGGAAATTATTTGAACGGTACCCATTGGTAAAAAAACGCGCACATCGTTGATGAAAACGAAATTAATTATTCATACCTCTAAATTTTGTCGTACGATCAATGTCAGCCGAGCAGCAGTCGAAACTATTCTGGCTTAATTTTTCAAGTGTTGGCTATCATCACCGATCTTAAGTGTTTTAGAACATTGTGCACCCATCTCTCATCCAGCTGGGCACTTTTGACCTCTCTCTTTTCATTTTGTGTTTGTGTCATGTATGTCTTTAATTGCTTTCCCCCCTTCGCCTTAACAAGTTTTTTGTCTACCTCTATTTTTTTTGTAATCCATATCTCGCACACCATTATGTTATCCTCATTACATACTTCGCCAATTGCTTTGACCTTTAAAGTTTGTTTGAATGAATAATTTTTATTTTGTCGGTTATTGGCATCAGATATACACAACGAACATATGCGTAGTAAACTTTCTAATCAGAGCAGTCAGTGTTAGTCGCCAAAGACCACGAATGTCTCCTTAGAAGAAAGTGCGTTATGACATAAATTGTTTTATATAAAATCGTTATTTTGGGTCATCATAACTGTATTTCTAAAGAATTGACAAATTAAAATAATGACAATAATAGAGAAACCCAATCCAACTCAACGTCATCTTTAAAATGAAGGGCCAGCATGTTAGCTTGTACACAGCGAACCGAACCCAACTCTAGTCAACCCAACCCAAGACCTTAAGAGCTAATGAAAGCGCAAAAGCTCAAATTGAAAGCTTCTATTGTTTAGTCAATTGGTTAATAAATTAGTGTCGATTATCCATAAATGATTGGTAGAAGAAAAATGTGGAGACCAGGTTCAAAAATATTTATCCTAAAACTCACTTACGAGCAACACTGGACTGGAAAGAAACACATAGATGGTAGAGTCTCAACCAGTGATTTTTTAAGTCGCCAATGGATACATTTATTGCCATAGCCACCAAACCTTCAGTATATTTAAAAAGTATCAATATGAATGTAAACTCTTCATATCTGCCAAATAAAGCCGGGAGAATATCAAATTAATTAAATATCGATGTACAAATAAGTCATCCAATGGAGACGCCCGATTGACAACGATGACGTACCTAACTTACAGCGGTGCGAAGTATCCAACCAGTAAATCTCAACGTAAATGAAATCTTGAAATCTCAATTATCGACAGTTTCAAAAATAAAAACGAGTTAAATTTGGATACCATTTTCAATAATAGATTTTAAATAATAGAATACTGATAGAGTTACCCAGTAAGGGGGAAGTGAAATAAATTTAAAGTAAATTTAAAGTACGAAATTTTTAAAATTTAAACTCAGATGAAAATCACTTAATTGTTTTATTTGCCTCTCAAAAACTTGGAGTTGTCGGACTGTCATACTCCACCACAAATTTACAGTTACACTTGAAAGTAACTCAATAAGTTTGAACTAATTTACTTTAATGAGATAAAAGAGTAAATATTTCAAATAGTTTGGCATCTAATTGATCCCGATTAAGAAATTTCTATAACCAAAAATAGTCCATCAAATTTGACAGATAGATATACAATTATGCATAATTTTCAATATATTTTCATATATAAACTCATCAAATTAAAGTAAATAAATATGTAAGAAAATTTTTCTCAAAATATTTCATTCACACCTTTCGACTGTGTAACTTTCATATACATTGCTCCAACATTCGACATTCATGACAACGATCCATTTTAACGAACTTTGTGTAATTCTCCCTCAAACTACTTACAATGATTACTTACATTAATTATTCTATGTTACTATACTTGTACATCCTAATTATTCACCGACTGGTGACAATTGTGTCTGATTTACAACTTCATTTTTAGAGTTTATTTTTCACATTTCACGCATTTCAACTTTCCAAAATGGTTGAACAATTTTCATTGCAAATTCGTTTACATTAAAGATAATTAATTTTCATTAGCTTTCTTCACTTTTACCAAATTAAAATGTTATGTTTAAATTCCAAAGCCGATGCATTTAAAATGTATAAATTACAATCCAGTTGTGTTTATTTTCGTCCAAAACGTTTCTTTATTTATTCTTTTTATGATTTCACATGTGGCTCATAAACGATTAATGTATCGCTGTAACTCAATTACGCCTAAAAAGATTTCAACAATATATATTTCGTATTTGATTGGTTCATGTGGGTATCGTTTCAGTTGCAGAATAAGAATTAAACAAATTTCTAAATGCAAAAACTAATGAACGTCTTTGGTATAAACAATTACATTTTTCGTAAACAAGAAAAAGATTTTAAATCAATACATCGATGAACATTTTAAATGAAAAACTTTAGGAATTATATTTGATTATTCTAAATAATTTTCATAGCTTCATTTGACCGTAAAACGTTTTTATTATTCAGAAACTATGACATAGTTTTTAACCCAATTCCATATTGTCAAAACCGAAGAATGATGTACGTAGTAGTTTCAAGGACCTAGCAAAGTCAATAATCTTTATCAGATCCTGATTCAGGATTTTTATAATAAGCATATATCCTGTACAGCGACGAAGTCAACATTTATCAACACATGTTATTTAGAGTAAAATGTCATTATTATTTAAAATGTGATAATTTGCAACCTCTTAATAAAATTCAAAATAATAAATTTTGACCTCCAATTGTGTAGGGCAGTTTTGGGGCTGCGTGAGGCCTCATCCCTTACTAATGATATTTTCTGTCACGACATTTTTTTGTATTTTTTTGTATATTAAACAGCACGAGCAAGTTTGCAAGATTATTTTATTACAATGCTTTCCTCAGTATATATTCTATCACATAGCCCATTGAAAAAATTTGAATTTATATTCAATTTAAAAACAAAATTCTATTTCGCTAAAGGACACACACGTTATTTTAAATGAACCAAATATTAAAATAAAAATGTTAAAAATAATATTTTTTAACGAAATGTGGAACGACATTTCGCCATTTTTGTTGTGCAAAATCACGAGTTAATTCAATTATAGCAATTACGATAAATAACACGTTATTATACCCAACGTTCTGATCTAGTAACAGAGTGGGAGAGGTCTGGAGGTTAAGTCATTGCATAGATAGATTTTATCAAAATGTTACTGCATAACTCAGTGCATTAACAATATACTAATTAAAGCGACTGCATATCATCAACGTTTAAGATTGCATCTCGTAAAATATGTAAATCATAGATCACTCGTCGGAATAACAGACAATAAACAAAAACGTACCGAATTTGTTTAGACAAAGTCCTTCTATATGTCTCTCAGGGACACAACGGTAGTACACGAAAAATTTATTTTTTTTTCCATGTATGCAATAAATTTATTATTATTATTTAATTCCAAATTAAATATTAACATTTACAAACTTATTGATATTAATTTTGCAATAAATACGATGAACTTTAAATTAAAAGGTCTATAATACTTTGAGACCTGGACGAGTTTCAGCCTCGTTCGAGATCCTTAGCCGACACAAACTACGCCATCAACATTGATATTAAAATAATCTATTAATATCCAATATAAAAAGAAAAATGAAAAATATTAACACAATAAATTGTAGCTAGATACCTAAATAATTACAAATATGATAATAATGTTAATCTTGCAAAAATTCAACTTTAAATGATAAGGTAGATAATATTAGTTAACATGGGCGAGATTAATTTTCAATTGGAACCAATCGACATTGATTTTTGCACAATATGTTATTAACATGAAGGATAGCTGTGTGGATTTGTGTGGCCTGCTGAGTATGTCAAACGAGAAAGAAACGTACCCTATTCATTTACTTTTTAATTTATTCATTTAAACCCGTGTTGCATCTCAATTGGACAAACTAATTTATAAATCGTATCCTTTTTGGTTTGTGGTCACGCAGGTCCTACAGAAACCAGCACAACACTCACTGTAAAAGATGAAGGATTTTTTTTTCAAATATCCGATTGGGGTCATGTCCAAATCCATGTCATAATCATTCGTGCTAAAATAAATGACCCAAATATGATTTGAATCCAGGTCCTTGATCACCACTAGCGAACGTTTTAATTTAAGGCTCACTATAATTTTAGTTATGTACATTTTGTCCTTTTTCAATTAGGACTACAAAATATAACAATGTCGTATTTATACGTTTACATAACAGAATTAATAGTAAGAATGTAAAAAAATAAATAAACCAAACGGTTAATCTACTTCAGTTGAAAGCATGAGAAGAAAAACGTTTTTCTTTTTTGCTGTGCTTAAACACCACCTGAGTGGACGTAAAAGTAGTAAAATGTGGGAAACTATTTAATAGACTATCTGCGTGTATGGCAATTTATTTGTAGACACAATGTGTAAATTTGTTGTAAACACGAACACGTAACATTTTTTAACAAAAAATTAATTCAAGAAATGTAATTAGTACAAGTGTACTAAAATTGTGTTGAATTAATCGAGAATTATAAGTAGTTTTGATGATTTTGAATGAGAAATGATCAAAAATCATTAAATGCACTTAGTTATAAAATTTCTTAATAATGCAAATGTTTCACTTTTCAAAGCAATGCAGGTGCAATATTTTTCAATAATCTTAATCCAGAACGTTTCTATTTTATTAATCTTAAGTCGTTTTAGTAATTTTGTAGGAAAAATTATTAAAATGCAAGAATTTATAATTTGAGTGGTGAACACGTTCATTCGCCCCGCAAATTTGTACAAATTTGTAGATTGTAAATCGTGGACTAAAAATTGTGAAGCGTCTTAGTCAAACTTGAAAGCTATCATCGACGAACAATGGGTAGACACAATACAGGTGCAATATTTTCAATAATTTTATTTAAGAATTAAGTTTTTTAATTTAAAGCGATTACGTCACAGATCAAAATCGTTTTTCCGTCATCGATGATATATCGTATTGATCTTTCTTGCGAGTTTTTTTCGTTTTTGTTTTTTTTATTTCAATTCAACTTCTAATTTAGAAACTATATCTAAGTTTAAAATATATAGTTGCCAAGAAATAACGTTAGTTTATAACGAGATACATTTAAGATGTATCCTCTCATATTTATCTTGGGTTGGGTTGAGCTTTGTGGTATTGGGTTCAGCTTGGGTTTGGGCTAGCCTTGGTTGGGTACGGTTGGGTTGGGTAGGGTTAGTAAAAGATGTTATTTATTGGTATTTGGTGAATTAATTAAAAGAGGCAACAACAAGACGTGGCTCCTTTAGCTTGGGTTGGGTTGGGTTGAATTAGTGAAAGATGGTAATTATTGGTGATTGGTGAATTAATTGAAAATACTTCGAGGAAACAACAAGACGTATTCGCTCCTTTATCGTTAGTTGGTTTGTTTGCATTAGGTTCAGTTGGGCTTGGTTCGGTTAGTGAAAGATCTTATTTATTTATACTTGGTGATGATATTTATTGGTACTTGGTGAATTAATTGAAAATGCTAGGAAGCAACAACAAGACGTATTAGCTCCTTTATCTTGGGTTGGGTTTGTTTGCATTGGGTTCAGTTGGGTTGGGTTCGGTTAGTAAAAGATCGTATTTATTGGTGATTGGTGACTAAATTGAATATGCTATGAGGAAACAACAGGACGTACTTGCTCCATTATCTTGGGTTGGGTTTGTTTGTATTAGGTTCAGTTGTATTAGTTCGGTTAGTAAAAGATTCATTGGTGCTAAATTTTTGGGTCAGAAGGTGTAGACCAATTTTATCAAAAAATAAATAATGAACAGAAAATTCTAAAAGGAAATATTTATCACAGTTGAATAATTTAAGAACGTTAGTTTATACCGGATTAAATTCAAGTCATACGTCAATATTTTGTGGTCATTTATATTCATGGATGACATAAAGACTACAGCAATGAAGCACATATTTTATTCCAACTATTTTCTAAACTTCATTTTTTTATTATAATTTGTATCCATACTTAATTGAAAAAGTTTAATGAAAGTATAAATATTCTCCAATGTTATCAAATTAGGGAGAGGAGCGCCTTTGATATCTTAATTTGCAATGTTATTGCAAGTAGTTTTAAACGAAAGATGAAAAAGAAAACCCCAGTAGTAGTATTCACAGTCAAAAGATATGGAAGAAATAATATAAATTAAACATTACACAAGATTATTTTTATATATCTATAATACCTTATAATTTAAAAAATGTGCATACGTGTGCGTTATTAATAATATCTGAATAATATCTAATCAGAGTCGAGATTTCTAACTTTTATCGTGGCCAGTTACCATTGAAGCGATATTGTGAAAATATTTGGTAGTCAGTTATTGTTTTACCGCATGTTCGTTGGCAAAATTTCATAAAAAGGACTACAATATTAGATTATCGACCTCAAACATTGTGAATAAGAAGTTCGTTCTTTTGTGCATTTATCATCATTCAAATCTCAATATAAATAATTCGTCTTCTTTGTATTTAAAAACTCTTATTAGGGTTAGGGAAATTCCACCAACAAACCAAAATTAGACGAAGTAACGATGTTAGGTTAACCTCCGTTCGTCCTTCTGGACTTATCAATATTACCAACAATACTAAATTTATTTACTTAGTGAAGCGCCACGGCAGATATATCGTTGGTGATCTGATGAGGCCTGGTGGATAAAATAACGTTGAAATTTATTTTCATAAAACATAAGATCTAGAATTGGAGGCAAATTAAAATTAAAAAAATTGACTATAATAAAAGCATTGATAAAAGAACAAGAAGAAAAGGAGAAATTATAATCCCCAAGAGATTTCAAACATCCAACGAGCCCGAGCCCAATATAGAGCACACCTCTGGAACACGAAACTCTTGGTTTGCCATAAGTCTGCACACACACGCAAACCTACAGAGTCGTAAGGTAAACGCGTAAGACTAACCCAAACCAACCCAGAAATAATCTAGGATTTATCCTATGATATATTTCTGCCAACTTCTTCTGTATGAATCTCATATTTTGGAGTTATCTGAGCTTATCAATTGTGATGTTCTTATCAATTGTGATGTTCTAAGTCTTCAGTCTAGGATCGCCAATGAAACTTGTAATCAAACGTTTTCACTTAGATTCGATGATTTAGTTACCATTCTGAGTTCTCTAGAATCTATTGGTCGTTTCTATATATCAACCATTCATGGATTGCCAATCCTATCGTCATCATTTCAAATTACGTTCAACGTCATCTTATATTTTTTCTTGAGACTCCAATCATATTCTATAAAGTACGTCGATGATTTAATTTGAACGTTATCAGGCTTTTTTAACCTATTACGTTTTCATCGCATTCTCCTTTCCATCAATTGAGAACAAAAGACCAGCCATTTCGACCAGCATCATGCCTTTTAGGACACTACGAATTTCGGAATGTTTGTCTTTGTGTATTGTCATATCATACGTGGTGTAATGGAGATATGGAAATTCCAACCTTGACCGCAACTGAATGGCGACTGTTCATCGACAGGTCAAAATGGACCTGTGCAGTGATGGGAATTTATTTAGTGCAGTCATTCTTGGATATTCATTTTGGTTACACATAAAGAGAACAATTGATCTGTTGATAAAATGGGCTCAATAAAATAGAAAACAACCCTAAAATTGTATGAATATCTTTACAATAGTTATGAAATACTCGTAAGTAAAATAAGAGTTCAAATGACGTAACACATTGGCAATAAGCACCGAAGCTCTAGCGAAGGAAAATGAAATTAAAGGAAAATGATTGGACGAGACGAGAAAATGAATAATTTTTATAATACTGATGTAAGCTCAGTAAAATGTCGGGCGAAGCAGCAGAATGATCAGGAAATCAAGACATTTAGGGATTGGCAAGAAAAATCCAAAGTGAAAAGAGTGGATGACAATTGTGAAATTACCAAACAGTAAAAGCTCACTACCGTCAATACCTACGTCGACATTTTGTAGCTGCAGATGAAAATCGAAGTAAATGCTCCATCTATTTGCTATTTCATAATTTCACATTGTCATTTTTTTTCAACTCTAAAAAAGCTTTGTTGATGTGTTACAATTGTAAGTAGTTTTAGAGGAAACATAAGAAAAAATCGTTATTGAAAAATCTTTTCCTTCAACGGTTTTTCAGACAAAAGCCCCAAGAAAAATTATCTAAATTAAACAAAGTGACTATGTCAAAAAATGAAGTTGGTTTGTACTGAATTGCAGTTTCATCAAATTCATTATCACTTACGTCAATGAGCTTTATTGCCTTTGAGTGGTATAACAAATTAATTCTATCTATGTGCTATTTTGTTCGTCAAGTCACGTCGAGGTAAAGGATGTAAAAAAAATATTTGATTATCTTAAAGATTTGTATTATATTTGTGCAAACCGTCAACTATCTGATATCTTCTATTCTCATTAGGAATATTTCTGAAACCAATTAGCATAATAATCGCGGTAGCTCCGCAGCTAACTTTTGCATGTCGATTAGCGTCAGAAACCAGTAGGTACGTTTTATTCCGCGACGCATAGCCGCGGTCGACGCAAAAAAGCTGGCATTGAAACGAAACGTTCGCTTTTAACTTCCTCATAAAACCGAAAGAATGCGTACGGAGCGCGTTAACCCAGACCCAGTTGATGCAGCAGGGGACGACGAATATGAGAGGAACGGCGTGTGTGTAAGACAGTCGCGAAGTGACGAGCCCGTGTGTGCGAGAGCGTGTGTGTGTGTGTGGGTGGCACGGTTGCGGAACCCGCGGGTTCGGAACCATGCAGGTTCAGTTTGTTGCACCAACAATGCCCGCGAGAAGGCTTTATGATTGGTTGGGTTGGCCACGCCTGCCGCGACTTGTCACCTACCGGTATGCAAATGCTCCCCACTTCTCGTCATCCCGCAACCCGCTCGGCAGAGGAACTAACTACGGGCATCCAGCATCTCTCATCTCGCACAATTCCTGCACATAAACTCCGCCGATAGGTGCGGTCCTCTGCTACGCGAGACGGACTCTCTCCGACTTTGCCATTAATAATCTTATTTGGATTTGGTCTTTTAGGTCTTGCGATCGCGATCGATTGCGCAATTAATTAGAGGTGGATGTTATCCAACAAACGGCGAACATTTTGATTGGACGCATTGGAATGAATAAATATGAAAATTGATTTGGGCGCTTCGTCAATATTTTATATTTTGCCCTAAAAAATCGCACAATAAAAGAATTAGATCGGTTTCAATTATTGTACTATTTTTTAAATTTATTTTCACACATTATTGCAAAGCAAAGTTCGTCCTGCTAGCTTTCGCTTATCTTTTATTCAGTATGACATTAATTACCCCGGGGTGTTGTTTTAAATCCATTGAAGAAACTCTTTTTTTAATTCCTGCTGACGGAAAGCTCAGCAGGATGTGGTTCACACATGATCGTACAACAAACATCGTCCTGCTAGCGCCCGATTACATTTTATTTAATTTGATATTTCTTACACCAGGGTATTGTTTTAAATCCGCTGCAGAAACTTTTCATTTTTCATTCCTGCTGGCGGAAAGCTCAGCAGGATGTGGTTCTGTAGCGAATTAACGAATCACAAATGCTGAAGAAAAAATGATAACGAAAAATAACTATATTTCCAAAATTAATTAAATTTGTGACTATTTTTTTTTGCATAGGACGTTGGGCCCACAATTTTAATGAAACAAAAAAAAACAAGCAGTGTTCATCTCGTTTTTTCCAGAAACTTAAAATAACTATGTTTGGTACTCAAATTGTGAAATGCTCGACTCTGGACTATTATTATTATTATCGGGGCCATTTATTAGTGATTTGTATTTTGTTTTATTTGCGAAACCCAACCTAACCCAATCCAACTTAAATAATTACAGCGCCAACCTGGTCGTATTTGCTGGGAATCTGTCAAAAATGTGAAAATAAATCAATCAATCTAAGTCTTTTTAAATTGTTTTCTGAAATTACTTGCTATGTGGGCTACGTTTTTGACGATCGAGTTTGAATTCGGTTGATTTCCATTGAAGTGGGTTTGGGTTAGTTTTTGTTGATTGTGATGCGGGCGGATCTATATTGGGTTGAGTTACGAATGTTATTGAAAAAAAGTAAATTTAAATGCGTTTATGTTGGGTTTAGTTGGGCTGTGTTAGATTCATTTGTGTTTGTTTGGGTTCGATTGGGTTGGGTTGGGTTTTAACTCAACCCGATATAAACTAATTAAAATTAATTAGTGCTTTTGATAAAATTAGTTGCGATGTCGAACCCAAAAAAAACAGAGCCCAATTCAACCCAATTCAACCCAACATGAACGCATTTAACAACAAATAATATATGGGCTAAATTTCGTAGAGACTAATTTTAACAAAAATATTGAATTTTAATAAAAATTGTAAAAGAAAAAAATGGCACAGTCGTGTAATCGAGATCCGAATTTATGAAAAAAAAATTCGTTTTCATTTTGATGTACATGACGATGAAAATTAGTCCCTGCCAATTGTGAATAGTAACAAAAAATTATGAAGAACAAATTTTATTAGAATCGAGTAATTTATCAGAACATGACAACTAATCAAAATAAGACAATTTTAAAGTCAATATGTACTCTCAGTTATGCTTAACTGACGCTTTGGTTATTAATGACACGCCAGCTGTTTTTAAAATGGCTGCAACTCGACAACTCAACAACAACTTAATCTGAACAAAAATCGCAGCTTCATCGTTTCCTTTTAAATTATAATATTTCGCGTTTTTCCGTAACTTGCGTTGAAAAATTCGTGAACAATTTGTTTATTTTATTTCGGTTCAGCGCTAGGTGTATTTAAAAATTTTAATTTAATTTTAGCGCAAACGATATAAGTGCATTTGGATCAATATGTCCAATTGAAGATTTTTAGTTCAGCTCCTGCGAATTACTAGGCGTCGTTTATTTATCGCGAAGGTTCGAAATTGCTTCTGAATAAAATCGTTCCTATTGTTTCTTATAGCTACAAAAATATTTCATCGTAAATTCAAATCAAATCGCCAAGAAATTTAAATAATGGAACAAATTATAGGAGTGTTTGCATAATAAGGACCTCCGATAACAAGTGACAACTCTTGCATCAAATTGGGATATGGAATATATGGACTTTCGTTACAATTTTGCAAAAAAAATACCGTTTACTGTTATATTGTTATCAACGTTTGTTAAAAATTAAAATGAATAAACTTAGGCCCTATATGAAAACTTCAACTTTTGAGAGAATTATTACAAAGTAATTTTTGATTTTGGTCAATTATTAAATTTCGGATTTTGCTCCTTAAAGTAAGGATTGTTTGTACCTTGTGAGCTTTGACTTAAATGCAATTAAATGGAATTCTAAACAGGGTTCAAATGATTTTTTGTACCTTTTTACTTACTTTTTGTTTCAGTCCTCGCTGTTGTTCCTTTACATCGATGTTCTCTTCATTTTCTTTTATTTAAAGTCTATTTTCTCTTCTTGTATTAAAATCAGAATAAAAATTATATTTTAACATTATATTTCAGTTTAGTTTCCTGAGTTGTTTTTCATTGTATTCTATTTAATTCGTCATACTCGATTCAAATTTTGTTTCAGTTGCCTTTAATTTCTATTATTTCCATTATTTAAAACAATTTTGGTTATAAATGCTATCTTTCGGGTTTCTATTCAGGATTTTTTTATACCAACTACTTGCTTTGCCAAATGTTTAACAATAATATCAATTTTTTATTCATTTTCGATTTCACGTTTCACATACATTCGAATAATATTTATTCATGATTTTACCCGAATTTTATCATCGCCACAATTTTCATGATTTATATTTCGCAAATAGTCCCTCAAAGATAATAATTTTATTTAAAGAGGAAACGCACACAATCGAAAATACTTCCCTATCCCCAACTTGCAGTTCCTGACTAGTTCAAGCTTTTGTGATGAAATGCAATGAAATTTAATATAAACACTAATTTAGATAAAAAACGAATTAGCACATTTTGTTGTTTGAATTTTATACTTCTGCCAAATTGATTAAATTTTTAAAAAATTTAATCGATTTATATATAAGTCCATTTAGCTTTTTGTTGTATTTTTTCCAAAGTGTCACAATTAATTCAGAGTTGCCTTCGAATTGTTAATTAAAACATTTGAAGCTTAAATTGCGAATTACGATTTGTTTTATTCGAAATTAAAAATAAGTTAACCGAAAATAGGATGTGTCGGATCGGGTTGGGTTGGGTTAGGTTGGGTTAGGTTGACTTCGAATAGAAAATCTTTGAATCTCGAGTTACGAATAACAACACTTTGCTCCTACCAGGACGAGGCTTTTATTTGAAACGTGACGTTTTCAATAAACACAAGGGCTGAGATAACTAAGAATCGAATTTTTTGGATTATGCTGGTCTGACTTCGAATTCTTAAAAAAAATAGTCGAAAGTTGCGAATTACAACTGTTTGAGCTGGCTTGGGTGAAGCTTTTAATTAAAAAGGCTATTCAATGAAATTTAACCGTAGGCTGAGTTAGCTGTGCTAACCAACAACAACAACAACAAATGTGTTGGGTTGGATTGTGTTGGGTTGACTTACATATAGTTCAAATATTCGAACCTAAAGTTACGAATGAGAACATTTTGATCCTGCCAGGACGAAGCTTTTATTTGAAACGCCATATATTCGATGGCATTTAAATCAAGGCTGAGTTATTAAAGAATCGATTTTTTGAGTTGGATTGTGTTGGCTTGACTTACATTATTTATTAGAGTTGAAAGTTGTGAATTAAATTGATCTGGGTCGAACGAAGCTTTTATTTGAAACCACATCCAATGAAATTTAAACTCTGAAAAAGTCTGAGTTAAGTAAGAAAGGAATGTGCTGAATTTGATTGGGTTGGAATAACTTCGAATAGATAAAAAATATTTGAGCCACAAATTGCGAATTACAACTCTTTGATCCGACGTACTCAACCTAACCCAAAAGTCTGTTTGATATTTCACTCGACTTTATTTTAGATTTCATTGGACAGAGCTTTAAATAAAAGCTTCTCAGTTGCAGCTTTTATTCAAAATGGGCTTCAATGAAATCTGAAATAAAGTCGAGGCAAATACCAAACAGATTTTTTCGGTTAGGTTGAGTTGTGACGAGTTACTTTGGTTCCAATGGTTACTGTTGATTACATTTTTTAAAACATCAATGGGTTGGCATTGATTTTAACTTGTAATACACATGGTTGATTTCTTTGTCACATCTCCATTGTCCTTAAAGCTCATCCCCAAAGCAATCTTTACGATTTTCTGTTTAACAAACCATAATAACAGTTCTTGTAGTCTCTAAAACAAAACATCAATTTTCGAGTTTTTGCGTTGTTTCTAATTTCAATTTTAAACAATTTTTGGGAAAAATTAAATTGTGCATTTACAGTAATACCTCAGCTTAAAATTAATATCGTTAACTTGGAACCGATCAAACTCGCCTTTTCTGAGTTGTTTTTGTAGTGCTTTTAGTGTTAAAGCTCGTTTTTGAAAACATCGTTGCGTTCCGGATGTGCGTCAGCATTGATTTTCAAGCTAACTGCGATCGTGTACCAGAGATTGACGGTACTTTTCAAACTGAAATTTGAAATGCAGATCACTGATCCTACTAAACGAAACTGTAATTAAATTAAATCAAAATTGTTTCAAATTCACTGGTTATATTTGATATTGTAGACATCTTGATAAATTGCATCATTGTTACACCGATTTTATTTAAAAACGTCAATCGATTTCATTTAAAATAACCTCGTGTTTATTCTTTTCGTATCTTCATGTGATTTTTTTTATCCGTTAGGCCGTTTTGTGTCGTAAATTCACTTGTTTACATTGGGGTAGTTCTGAAAAACGACATTGCCAACAAACAAACCGAGTTATCAAGATAATTCAGATAACAAGATCTCCGCGTGCGAGCAAAACGATTATTGACGTTAAGCTCGTCCCGCGGAGCTTAAATCGCCGATTTTAAACTGTTTTTTTTTTAAATCGAAACACAAGTCATCATTTGCAAAAATCGCACACCCGATCGATACAATAAAATCAAGTTGACGAACTTGACGTCGAACTTTTATCTCGTGCCGATCGTTCATTTTAGATCCAGATAGTTGGAGGTGGTCATTAGGTGATATGCTAAGTACATTGTTAGCGCATATGGTCCCCTCTCTTCGTAATTACGTCCCCCCTCCTGGTCAGCGGTGCACTGGCCAGAGCATCTCGACTGGCCATGGAAACAGGACGGTTAATGCACGCGGTCGCGCCAGGATATCTCTGAACGCATCGACACACAACGTGCAAAAGTCGGAAAACAGTGCGCTAAACCCGATCGGCTATCAATTAAACCGTTGATACGAACGTGCGACGTCTTTCACCGTCAATCGAGTGACGACGACGCGCAGAAAGAGGATTCTTATAAGAATTGTTTGTGAGTGATTTATTTTTTTTTTGAGAGAGATGTGTAAATTGTGTGGAACCCCTAAGTGTAAATAAATGTGCGAGTTAGATTTAAGTGGCCTAGAGATTAGTTTAGTTCTTGACACATAGTGTTGAAAATTGGACGTTATGAAGACTTTCGTGTACCGACACAGCGTTGTAAGTTTTTCTGTTACTTAAAAACGCCGTTTTTTCGCAATTACGATTAGCGTTTCGCAAATAATTGGTCGAAAATTCTGTTTAGATCGCCAAATGCGCCAAAACACGTCTATGTCGTCGATTTAAATTGCGTTGAATTAACTAGTTTTCGATAGCGGACGGACTACGTGTATTCAAAGAGTCAAAAGTATGTACTTTGGCAGAAAGAACTTTATCTGAAATAGGTGTTAAACGCCTGAATAGCGTCAATCACTCATGACCGTGAGTTCGGCGGGTCGCCTGCTCTCTCAAAGAGGGTAAACCACCCTCCGCTCGCATCGAACCGCTTCCCCGCCGCGAGCTCCCGTTCTTGCGCCGACATTATTTAAAAGATTCGCGTGTTTTTTGCATAGACTGTACTTCTAATCCGCGCTGGCGTTGATGACTGCCCCGACTCGCCCCCACGCACCCCCCGACGGGAGAAAGCGCATGCGCTCTATTCTCATTACTTTACCGATTAATTAACTTGCATATCGCTGGCTCCTTCTAACGCCAGCAAATTACGGCGCCGCCGTCCTCGTCGCGCCCGTGCGATACCCGCAAGCACATCTTCCTTCTTTCAGCGGAGCGCACTTCGTCTTAGTTTCTCTTATGGAGTATGTAATTTCATTCCGTCTCTGCCCTTAATGAAATGTAAGTCTATTTCTCTCTGGAGTTGTTAATATCTGGTGGCTGCGTCGCTTTTTGCCGCCACGTGACGGATGCATGTTTGCTTTATAGCCGTTGAGATTTTCGATCCGTTTTAATCCTTGTTTGCCATCGCGGCCGATCCGCAAGGAAACGTTCTTGATTATGCTTCGGGAATATTTCGCGCGAGCTTTCGACTATCGCCGCGAACGCGGCCAATGGGGTAGAGAAACTAACTTCACTCACCATTAGGGTTAATACGGAGTAATTGAATCTCCGATAATAGCATAAAGTAAAAAAGTCCGTGCACCAGTGCAACTAAAGCACCCAACCGGAATAAAACAAATACCACCTAAACATCGTAAACTAAGTGACCCTAGCCGTATATAAATGATTTTAAACCCAAAGAAATTCACACACAAAACAAGAAAACAAATGACTATAAATAAACAATTGCAAATAATGTCATAAATCATATTTAAACGAAAATGCAATCATGCGAAACATAACAAATGAAATAAATCCAAATAAGTTGTAAAAGCTAGGGTATTGTCAGGCGAACATAAAATGCTTTCACGAAAGGATTCGTCATCCAATTATGATCCTCGTTATTTAAAATGCATTTTTAGAAATTTCTTTTCAAAAAAGCCTCAAGGGTCTAACTCTAAAATTAAAGAAGCACAACAAAAAATGTTTGAAATGAAACCGTAGTGCAACAATCTGATCTTGCAGAAGAATCAACCTAACCCAACCCAACCCAAACAAGACTCAAATAACATGAAAATTAGAGGAGCACAAAAAAATAAAATTGTTTAGAATGAAACCGTAATGCAACAATCTGATCCTGCAGAAAAATCAACCTAACCGAGCACACCCCAAACAAAACTCATATGACATGAAAATTAGAGGAGCACAAAATAAAATAAAATTGTTTGGAATGAAACCTTAATGCGACAATCTGATCCTGCAGAAAAATCAACCCAAACAAGACTCATATGACATGAAAATTAGAGAAGCACGAAATAACATAAAATTATTTGAAATGAAACCGTAATTCAAAAATCTGATCTTATAGATAAATCAACCCAAACAAGGCTCATATAAAAAATTAAAGGAGCACAATATAAAATAAAATTGTTTGGAATGAAACCAAAAATCAAAATAAAACCATAAATTTAATCCTGAACAAGCAAAAACTAGACTAACAAAGCGTTAAATCAGAGAATATTAAAATCGAAAAAATTGCCAGTAATACAAACTAAAAAAGAAAACGTCGACAACATAATTGATAAAAATAAAGAAAATGCCAGCAATGATTGCCAAATTAAAATTTAAGGAAATCATTTGTTGCATCCGCTCTTTTTACTTGCGGTCACGTCAGACTAAAAGTTACTCTAATATCGATCCCTTTGATAAAATTGTAGTAATGAAATTAAATTATTGGGAACGAAACAAGGGCACGAATGTAACGACAAAATTACAAACGATTTAAGAACATTAAACGAATGTGAAGCAGATTAAATGAACGAATTTAAGAAACATCATCGTCAAAATTAATCTCGAAAAATGCACGCAACACAAAACAAATAGGAGCAAATAGTTGCTAACTACAACTCCTTGATCTGGCTGGAAGGAAGCTTTTAATTGAAACGCTCGCTATTCAATGAAATTTAAACTTAGACTGAGTTAACTAAGAATTTGTTGGGTTGGAATGGGTTGGGTTGACGTCGAATTCGTAAAAATATATTTGAACCACAAATAACGAATTACAACTCTTTGATCAGACGTACCCAACCCAACCCAACAAATCTGTTTGTTATTTCACACCGCCTTATTTTGGATTTCATTGGATATCGTTTAAAATTGTAGTAGGGAACGAAACAAGGGCACGAATGTAACGACAAGATGTCAAATGATTTAAGAACATTGAACGAATGTGAAGCAGACTAAATTAATTCATTCAAGAAACGAAGTCAAAATTCATCATTAAATTTAATCTCGAAAAATTCACTGAAAACAAACATCAAAGCAAAAATGGAATAAAAACTACTAAATTAAATAAAACATAAAGGAATGAACAAACAAATATTTTTTTCCCAAATTAAATAAAGGCAGAAAATTGCAACAGAACTGACAAATAAACTGATAAAAAATTGTATAAAAAGTCAAGTTTTGTTAAAGAAATTAATTCATAAATTGTAGCTGGCGTCCCATTGAAAATTAAAACGAAATAATACGAAGAAATTAATGTGGTTGCTAATTATTTCGCGCAACCACTGATAAAATAAATGAAGAAGTATATTTCGATAATTTTAAATTGGAACAATCAGCAACACCAGTAGATATATGAAATTAAATATCAGTTAAAAAAGAAAGAAATTATAAATGTAAATCAAAATAACAGAGAAGAATGAAACAAAAACGACAAAAAAGCTCTGTTGACATCAAAGTATATACGAAAGGTAATCACATATATTTAAATAAACTAATAGGAAAGGAAAAAATATACAACAAATGCAAAATATAAAGAAAAGTAAAACAATTAAATTTAAGTAACTCGAGCAAATATAAAGATATAAAGACGAAATGCAAATAAACGATATATACAGTAATGCCTTAGTAAAATATACATAAAACTTACGGAAATAAACAACTAACATACTAACTAACTAAGAGCAAAGTAATGCAATGTATAAATAAAAATATATAAATACATAAACCTAAAAAATATCATCATTGTTCTTAATTATTTGAAATATTATTTTCCTTTTAACATTTTAGAAGAAATATTTTGTGTAGTTTCCATTAATTGTATGTCGATCGTGGATAGAACGTTGTACATACAAACTTTGACATTACAATGCGAAGAAATGAAAAATATATAAGACAAACATATGGAAAGAATTGAAAAAAACGACTTAAACGAAAATGTTATTTAGAAAAACCAAAAACAAATTGAAAAATCGCCACTATAACAATGGAAATGCAATCAAAAATATATTACCAGTTCGATGAAATTAAATAAATACGATAGTTGGAAATCTAATTTTAAATACATACTCGTACAGCAAACATTGAATAAATGCAAACGCTATTACTAACTAAAATAATAGAAAACGAACTGGTGTACATACAATTTAAGCAAATACAGCAAATAAATCTCTGAAATAAAAATGTGCAAACTGAAATTTTTGTTTATTTATTTTAACTTCCAATCGTTTGAGCAGCATTTAATTTTTATTCCTTTGATTTTTCATTTAGATATAATTTTTTTGTAATTTTGGTATTTATTTGTTTACTATTTTATGCCAACATCGTTGTCGTTTCATTTTTATATTTTAGTGTTTTTATCTGCATTGCATTCGTTTAGTGGTTTAATTTTTATTTCTGTAATTTGTAAGTTTATTTTGTTTTAGGATTTTTATTGGCGTTTTGATGCATTATTGCATTTTCTCTGAAAATATCATTGTCGTTTGCATTTACGTCGTGTGTTGGGTTTGATCGACTTCAGTCTGGGCGAGTTTATTTGTTATCAAACATTTGGTTCTTCTGTTGCTAGGTTGTATTTTTATATTAATTTGTACAATTACCTTAAGGCATTACATTTTAAATTCGTTTCTACTTGTTTTTTTTTATTTCGCCCAAAATGTTAATTTTAAATGACATAGTAGATTGAGGTGTGTTGCATTATGTCTGCTTGGGTCAATTCCTTCAAAATATCCAATCTGTTTTTGTTGTTGTTTACGTTTATTGAATTTACATTGTTCGTAGGGTTGAGGTTGGTTGGGTTGGTTTAGGTCTGATTTCTATTAATATTTTTAGTGTCATCTTAGGGCACATAAATAGGGTACATAAATCTTCCATCTATTTCTTCTCTTTCGCTTCTTTCTTAAAATTTTTCAAATATTATTTTACTTATGGTTGGGTTGGGTTGTGGTGTGTTTAGTTGGGTTCTGATTCATTTCTTCTCAATTAACTAAATAACTAAATTGCTATTTCCCAATTATTGCGTTACCATTTGGATTGGATTTGCTTTTACAATTTTTTTCCAATTTGGAATTTGAATTTGGAATTTTTTAATACAATAAATAAAAATGTTTTCTATGAAGCAGCTACGCATCTCAAATGAATTCAACCCAACCCAACCAAACAATTTTGGTTTCGAAATAATGACTTCATCTGTTGAGTTTGATATAAATTGTAATTTTAAGACTTTGGGCTCGGATTACCATTTGCGCTAATATTTTTTTTTAATTTACCAATAAATTTTTTTTAACAATTTTTTTTGTTTTGGTTGGGTTTGGTTCATTTGCATTGTTTAGTTAATTGCGGTATTTTACCTAAATTACGAATTAAAGTAATAAAACAAATGGGACAATTTCAAAAGTATAAACTTAAATATTCTACACAAAAATATAAAAATTAGCTATGTCAACAGATCCAGTAAATGCCCATGTTCAAAAAAGCATAGAAAGACTTGTTCCAAATGTTCTAGAAATGTCAAAATATTTTCAATGATTCATTTTAATGAATCTATGCCCATTTGAAGTTGTTATAAATTTCAATGTATTTAATTTTTTCAAAATTCGCAATTTTCAAAGTTTCTGTTTCCTAATTTTTAACATTTTTCTATTTTTTTGTTTACAATTCCTTTGCGCGGATTCAAAATGATGCGTAACTCAAATTTGCATAAATTATTTAACACAATAATTATTATTTATTTATCATTTAAAATAAATTTTCTAAACTTCAACAATTCAGCCATTGGAAGTACCCAACCCAACCCAAACCAAATTTTATTTCAATCTTGGAATGGTTTAGCAGTTTTTGGATCGACAATTTTTTATATTAATTATTATTGTCTTTAGTTTTTTTTGGTTTCTTCATTTTACAATTCTCATTTGCGTCCATGTCGTGGATTCGGTTGATTAGGTCGCGTTTTATTTCTAACGTATTTTTATTGACGTCGTTTCTCTTCTTTTCTTTTAAGTTTTCAATTTTTGTGGCATAGTGGACTGGGTTGAGCTGATTGGGCCAGGAACTTTCATTTAACATAGTCTTCTATTTAATTTATTGTTTTCCAATTACTCATCTTTTCCATTTACGTTGGGGTTGGGTTGGAGTTTGTTAGATCGGGTCATCTTTTATTTCTTACTTAATCCCCTACTATTACTAGTCATTTCTTCTCTTTGTTTGTTTCATTTAAATTTTGCTTTACTTATATCGTGGATTGACTTGAATTGCGTCGAGTTCGTTTGTTTCTTTTAAATTTTCAATTTTTATTGGCATAGTCCAGTAGGTTGCGTTGGTTGGACTGGACCAGGAATCTTCTATTTAAGACTTCCATTTATTTTGTTATTTTACAATTTCTTATCGTTTCATTTTACGTTGGGATTGGGTTGGCTTGGGTTGGGTTGGAGTTTGTTAGATCGGGGTCACGTTTTATTTCTTACTTAATTCCTACAATTGCTTGTCATTTCTTCTCTTCTTTGTTTCCTTCAAATTTTACTTACGTCGTCTAATTGCGTCGAGTTGCATTTTTTTCTAATGGCATAAAAGTTTTTCGATTGGTTTCTTGTCTTTCGATCATTTCCTCAAAATTTGCAGTGATTAATGTGCGTCGTTGATTCGGTTGGGTTGACTTGAGTTTTATTGCACCTGGTCGGGCTTATTACTTTGAAATACCCTATTATTTGTTTAATTTTTTTATTAATTTTATTTCCTAATAATTGTTTCTATTTCGTTCGTCTGTTAGGGTTTACTTAATTTAAAATTTTTCATAATTTTCCAATTGTTTTCATATACGATCAATTTTATCGGGTTTCGTGGTTTGTTTCGAATTATTGTTTTTGATTATGTTGGGTTGGGTTGGATTGGATTTGGTTGGGTTGGGTTATGTTGGGTAAGATTGGATTGGGTTGCGTTGGGTATGATTGGGTTTTATTTGATTGGATCTGATTACATGGAACGCAAACAGAGTTTGTTTCAAAGCTCAGTCTAACGTCGCCATTGTATTTCAAAATCTAAGAAAATTATTTTATGCTGTGTTATAAATGCACCACCTCATGCAGCTAATTTTCGTGCGTACGTCTCCACAGTTGCTGGAAAATAAGTCTCATGTTATTTTACTGTCGTATTAATTCTATTTGTTACATCAAACTAATGCAACGGAATATTTTAACATAAAATTTCACGAGGGCTCTCCTAGAATAAATGCATGACATATCTTGATTCAAATTAGATCTTCCTAATTGAAATAAAATTATAAAAATTAATTGAAAATTTGTGATGTTTGGCAATGGAATTGGAAGAATAAAATTAAAATGCATTCATTTAATGATGACGAGGTCGTTTCGAATCGCATTTAAAAATAAATTCGGTGAATTAAATTAATTAAAAATATGCATTCTTAGAAATTTGATGGATCGAAATTATTTTGAGTAGATGGTTTCAGGAGACACAGCTACGAATTACTTAAAGAAGCGACACTCGCTTCTATTATAAGATTACATATTCGCAACTAAAACTAAAACTAACACATCTTTTGGAGATGAATACGAAAAATTTAGATTTATTGTAAAAATATAACAAATATAGGACAAGAAAGTGTTTATAATAAACGTACCATTCTCGGAAAGTCATCGTGCGCGTATGTTATCACCATCGGTAGGGTGGAATTGTATGTTGATCAGGTTGGGTGCACGAAGACTTTCGGAGTATTGTTTGTGGCATAGTTATACTTATTTTTGTTTCTAGAGATCGTATTTTATGTTGTTATTAATACTCGGCAAAATATATGTGTGATTATAAAGTTGTTAGCTTTAAAGTGGGTACATTCGATCACGAAACATATTTCATATCGGTTTTGTTGAAATAACCAGCGCCGATGTGTAATTATAATTTAATTAAATGATTTGTCATCGGGCAACTTTATGTGTTACAGGCCATGTGGCTTATAAATAATAACGCTTGTGTGTTGCGAGTTATTTTGAAATTTTTAATCAAGAGCTTCGTCGCATATTGGACGTCTGTACGTCGGTGTTGCCACAGCGCACGTGATAAATCCATGTTTGCTTTGCAGTCATTAAGATTTTCGATCAGTTTTAATCCTTCTTATTTGCGTTTACGTCGATGAAAGTCCCCTTTGTCCATCGCGTATACGTCTCGAGCGCGAAGAGCACTATCTCAGTCGTCCACGAGCTCCTTCAATTATTCTTATCTTTTTCGCTCTAATGTGATGGTAAATACTACATTTTTCTACATCGTTCTCTTTTGCACTCACATCCTCCCTCTAAAATCCTAAAAAGTAAAACGCGGCGTCGCCTCTCCCTCTAGCACGTGGGTGTCGCGTGTGTTTCTCTCCCTCGATAAGGTGGGGTGGACGGTAGCGCCATGCAAATGCGGCAGGCGTGCTAACTACTCGACCGGCGCTCGCCCCGGCGCCAGAACAGCGTCGGCGTCGCCGAGGAGCGCTACAATCAGTTTCTGTAATTATCGCCTCGGTTTAATTGCTTTTGGTTACTTCTATCGTTGTGAGTGCGTTGCGTCGAAACAGTGCCCCGATCAAGTGCTAAATTACTCCTCTAAAGCGACGGCACTGGCCGTTTAACTGCGAAAGCAATCGAATTAAAAAAAAAATAAAAAAAACTTAAACGAAAGATTTGTCGGAGAATAATAAGTTAATAATCGTGAGCGGATGTGCATACGATCAAAAAAAATCAGGTGTGATAAAAAAATCGTAAACTTAAAATATACCACGTTGGTTTTAACTGCATACTACATACATTTGAACAGAATCATGCCGCGTTCGGGCAGCGGACCTGCTGAACCGCGCCGGTGTGTGAATTTCTCCGCACGCCGCGTACGCGATGAACATCGCTGAGCGACCGCTTTGACACCTACCGGGAAAGCCTGTAGTGACATGCAATGAAATAGTCTTTATTGCTTTTGGAATCGAATCACTATGTGTATTTTAAAACTATATCTTATGCCTTTATTCGATTAAGTTTATTTTCACGTGTGCATGCTTGATAGGGTCGCGTGGGAGTAATTTGCATAAGATCATTAAATCGCGTTCGTAAATTTATTAACATGCAAATTTATTAATATCCGACGTTGGAATAAATTAGGCGACGCGGACGCCCCGCGCCCGCCGATAGAAGTAGCCAAAAAATCCGATGCCGACCCGCCGATCCACCTGAAATTTCTGTTTTCGTAGATCGACCGAAACCTAGTGACTTTTTAAAACTCGAACCGGCCGATTTGTTTTCATTGGGATAGGCGCAATTCATGGAATCTGCGGAATGCCAACGCAAAAAAGCCAAGGTAAACATTTGACAACTTATTTAGCGATTTTTATGCACCGGCGAGAACGCGACGCTCAAATCTAACGCGGGGTTCGCCGGTTTTGTTTTTATTTGACGTTTCACTTTCGAACTTCGCCGGCATAACTTGTGCTCGGTCTCGGAGTAGTTGTGAAGTTTGCGTCCGCATTGTCGAGAAATGTTTCTCGGCTTGCGAACCACCGCTCCCCGCCAACGCGAAATGCAATATAGCGCTCCGGTTGGTATTTTTTCCGCATCTAATTTGTTTTAAATCTCGATTTTATGGGCGATATTTTCGAACCGGTGTTTGCTTATTTGAAATTCTCAGTTTTTGGTATGAGTAACGTATTTGCGATGTGATTTATTGGAGAATTAAACAAACAGTAGCTCAAAGTCACCTCATTAGCAAATAAACTTGCAAATCCAATACACACGAGCAATTTTATTAATTTTGCAAACAACGTGGGCCTACTCGATGTTAAATCGAACCACGCGGTTTATAATTGGCTCAGCCAGTGTTAAATATTCGAATTGCTATCTCGAAAAAATTGTCCATCTTGTTCCATTAGTTTGCATTTCTTTAAATTTTATTATGTGAATTATTTATTCGTTCCAAGTTTATTTTTTCTTATTTTTAAGTTCTTTTATCATCATTAGCATATTGTATTTCTACTTTTAATATTCACATAAATGCAACGTCATCTGCATGCACACAATAAAATAAACAAAGGTTCAAAGTATCGTCAAGTGATCGAGTAACTTTAGTAAACAAACCTTTAAATCGAAGCTGCACAAACTTTTTTTTTTAAATAATTCAATTTTTTCATCCGCGGCGGACTTCTAGGCCACCATCGCCTTCCAATGTTTTATGTGGCAGATGTGACGAAGTCTTCTTGCAACATTTTCGATTCCTCTTGACTTCACTGTAATTTCTTCATCGTTTTGATTCGTATTTCAATTAATTTCATTCTGAGTTCCTTATTTAATTATTTCTTCGATTCTTCGATTCTATTCCTTGATTAATTTTGTTACTTTATTTCGTTGATAAGTTTTTTTTTTCATTCAACGTCCACTTCATTTTTATTTGCATTGAACTATTTCACTGTCATTATTTTTATTTCTTTCTTTAATTATACCATTTCAACACATTGTTATTGTCCTTTAGTTTTCCGTGACTACTTCACAGTACATTTATTACATTGTTTCTAATTTCGATTTTACCCGTTTGTGTACTTTATTTCCTCTTAATCATTGTTTTGTGTTTACCTTTATTAATTTCAATTTTTTTATTTTTATCACTCGTTCAATTTAGATTTTTTTTTATTTCCACTGTCGTTTGATTCCTTGCCATATTAATAGAATTTTCATAATTATTTTTCATTCGAATATAATTTGATTTCATTTACTTCGTTTTATTATTTTTATGTACGTGTTTGTTTTACATTTCAATGCATGTATTGGTTTTACTCACATATGATCGTCACATTTCGTTGAAATCTATTTTCCTTTTTTATCTAACATTTATGTCTACTTCATTGCAGTATTTTTTTTTATTTCTCTGATTTATTTCCATTATTTGGTATTCATTTTTGAAGGTGCAACCAATTTAAATTAAAATTAATATTTACATTGTGGATCAGGTTTGCGGATTTTTTTTTATTTGCTGTCGACGTTTCACAAAATTTATGAACATTCACTTCTTAGGTTAAAAATGACCAGGATCAATTCAAAACTACTCGCTATTAGCAACGAACACATCGATTTATTAAGTTCATCGCGATGAAATTCTCCATTCTCATTGGTAAAAATCATCCCGTGTTCGTTTCACAATAATTCGGCTACATTCAGTTTTTGCGTAACGTTACTCGTATTGTCACTAATTTAAGCTTTAACTAAATATATAAAAATGGATTAATGTGCATCGTTCTGAACCGTCCATATTTGGTGGCTGGTATCAAATCACCTTTTATGACTCGTTCAACATTATTTTTATTGTATCCGCATATCGTGTGGATTTGACGTGGACGTTGTATTTTAAAAATTTGGCATTGTTTGTTTGCACGGTTTTTATTTTAAAACTCGTGGACTAAATTCGTTCTAAATCCATGAGGTAAAGCGTTGTTGTTACTCTTTTTATAGTTTTCTTTCATATCAATCTAAATTGTAATGTTTCAGGCATTTATTTCAACCCAACCCAACCCAACCCGACCCAACCCAACCCGGCCGAACCCAACCCAACCATTTTTAATTTTTTTATCGATTTTGCAGTATCATGCACATGATAAGTTGTGTCTAAAAAAATGGGTTCTCGGCTGCCTTGGCTTTGTAGAAATCTCTACTGATATTTATTTTAAACTTTGACTTTGACGACCATGATTGTTAGAAACTTAAATATATTCTCAGTAAACGATGTAGAAAACGTGGAAGCAATTGATTACTGGTACAATTGAAATGAAGTGCAGCCATCCTGCCGAACCCAAAAATTGTAAAATGTAACCCAAACTGCCCCCAACCCAACTTCTTTTTATTTCTGTTATTTTAATTCAACGTATTTATTTTATTTTCCGTTAACTTTTAAATTTATTTAGTTTCCGGTTGTTTCCTGGTAAATCTTTGACTTAGTTTTTAATTCGGAAAATGTTTAGATTTGTATTGGAATATTGGCACTCATTTGCATAATCAACTTCGTCAATTAAAAAGAAAATATTGGTTGGTCACGCCAATATTTCTGACTGACTCGTTCCACCTGTTCACGAATATGAACTGATTTATGTCTCTACTTTGACATGTTAATTGTTCGGTTTACAACATATAACAAATGCAACGAAAACGAAATTAGGTTGGGTTGGGTTAGTTAAGATTTAACATTTTTGTTTTCCTTGCCGGTGACATCCATGTTCGAATGGTTCGATTATTGCGCTACGGCTTTTTTTGGTTCTTTGCATTTTCGTCTGACATCAACCCAACCCCATTGCGTTAATAAGAAAAATAAAACACGAAGAGCCCTTATGCTTTTAATTTTTCTCTTCTTCAATTATTTCATTTATAATTTTTTTTATTGCTAATTATTCCCATGTGTATATTTCTAATCGTTCTTAACATTGGTCGACCAATGGGAACAGGATTTCAGTATTTTTTCTTTTTCTTTTTGTATGTAATTTGAATTTAATTTATGGATTGCGCGATATTTGGTAATGCACTATTTCTTCAGCATCTGCTATTAATTAAAATGCATTGCGTTGTGTTATTGGTTGTTGACAAGTAGTGCCAACAGTTATTGAATATAAATATACATGAATTAGTTTGAAAAATTAGGTCAGGTTATCAACGTGTATTGTTTTGGCTGACGAGCTCAAAAAAGAACGAAACAATCCAACAATCCTATTGTTTTTTCTAATCGAGTTTTATGAAATTTCGTTAAAGTGCATCGCAATTTCTGCGAACATACAATATTTATGACAAAACAATTTAACATAAAATTATTTTACAGGAATGTTATAATAATTAAATTTTATAAAAGAAAGTTAGTTTGCAATCTTTCATTCTTTCATTCGATAATTTGAGTCGTGGCGATCCGAGGTTCGATCTTGAATCTTCGCTGTGTTGTGTTGATTAGTTGGTTACAAATTTTGCATAAAATACTTAACAACTAAGATTGTGCCAGGTTGGGCCGGGTTCGTAAATTTTGTTGTCAATTTCCGATGAGGTCATAACACGAACGAAACAATTTCGTCCAGGAGTACATTTTTTTTACTTTGTAATATTTTTTTTTCTACATTGCCTTATTCACCGGATTTAATTTTTTAATTTTGCGTATTTTATTTTATTAATAATTAGATAATTTACTTGAATAGAATAGAGCGCCCATAGTACTAAAACAATAAATGTTAGAGGACGTATCCTAACAGAATTTCGTGGGATGCGGATGAAAACTACCCGCGGGCTATGTGCTTTCGACCCCTGGTTTACCTAATCGCAGTATTTGATTTATTTTCCGTCGATCTTTGTCCTATCCTTCATTTAACATTCCACAGTTTGTGCATTCATGTGTTTTTATAAACGGCCTATTAAATAAGCAAATACAAAGAATCGTTGAAAATAAATACTAAAAGAGATAAAATAAGTAAAGTTGCAAATGCAATTAAATAAAAATTTTATGATTATCATCGTTCTGTTAAATTATATTTTGCAAACAACCAAAATAAGTTAGTTAATTTTTTTATATATGAAAGGTGTAGTGACTTGACTATTTGCGTTCTAGTTCATGGTGATAGACCGGAAGTGGGGTTTACGTTGTTTACAAATACGTCATAAACTATTGTTAATGAAAGAAATATATGTTAAATATTTTGGAAAATATGATAATAAATATGTTCTTGGAAATATATAATTTTCTGTTTGCGAGTGAAACTCAATTAAACCGTACTGGATTTTTCTATATGTTTACGTTTATTTAATTTTCGTGCAAACGTGATAATTTCGTTGTGCTCCCATTAATTTCCATTTTTTTAATTATCATGTGTTTAGTGTACTTTTATAAAGTTTTTTATGCTCGTTTCACGTTACAGTATAATTTGACTTGTACTGTTTAATTCCGATAGAGCAATATTTCTATTCATCCATGTTTATCCTGCAGCTTTTATTTCAGAGAAAAAATGACCTTGTGCTTTGGAACTGTATGCTAACGTTTTATTATTTTTATTTTTTCTTAGTGGAATTTTATCATGTGGAGTTTTATCGTCATTTACTCGTATTTTCTGAAGATTTTATTTGCAAAAAAATTAGAATCGTCGTTCGAGTTGTATGATAATATTTTATGACTTCTTTTTTGTGCTGTTTTCTCCATTAGATTTTATAGGGTCCTTTCTGTATGTGTTATGTTTTACACATATGGTTCTTTTTATTAGTTTTAATTAGATTACTACATACTTTTTGGTTTTGTATTTCCTTTTGCCCGCAATTATTAAAACTAGACCCAACCCAGGCCCCAACCCGCAGGTCTGGTAGCAATCTATCTCAATCTACCTCAACCTGACAAAAGCAAATAAAAAATGGGGCGAAAATCAATTGACATTCAAACTAGGAAATACGTTTTAAAATGCACAGGAAGCAAAAATGTGCCCGCATGGACAATAAAGAATGTGAGAGTAGATGATAATTGGGTTACCAAAGTAGCAACACATAAATTGAAATATGCTGAGCTACCAAAGAAACGCGAAAACGAACTGATGCAGAATTCCAAAAATTGAAGGGAGAAGACTGGAAGACCAGGCAGACACACCAAAAGATCATGTTAATGGGATAATTAAGTGAACAAATTAATATTATGACACGACTGTGAAAATATTCTAATAATATCGATGAACAAGAACTAATCTAATACAAGTCTGTCTTCAACTCTGAATAGAAAATTATTACCAACGATTCGCTAAGAACAAAATTAAGGCAATGGAAATGGGGCAGCACTCGAGTAAAAGAATAATGAGAGGAAGTAAGAAATTGAAAAATAAGAAAGATAACAAAACTAGCATGGGCATAAAAAAAACTTCCTATCCAGTAGTTTCCCACAACGTTAAATTCAGCATTACTCCCATTTGAAGAACAGCAGCTGAGATATTTTCCCCTTACTCTCAGCTAAAGTCAGAGATGTCAATGGTCATTGTTATCTTCAAAGCAACACATGGTGGTAAACATCTTGTTATTGAAGAAAGGAAAACGTAAATATTCCAACTGATTAACATGATCATCAGGAACAAGCTGAGAAAAAGTACCTTAGAATTAAAGACTCTGCCATTAATGAAATATTTTTGAATCTTGAGGATTATACAGTCAATGACAACTTACTGTTGTTATGGTTGATTGTTGATCATATTTTTAATTGTGCTATTTTCTTAAAATTAGTGCAACCCAACCCAACCCAGCCTAACCCAACCCAATCAAACAACAAGCTGCTGGTCTCGTAGCCTCGACCACAAGCCTCATAATTCTAAGTTACAGAAATCAAATCGAACCTTTTCTTACGACTATTATTATTATTTCTAACAAACCGACCCTAGTTTGATTTTTTGATTCCATTTCATCGCTTTTTAGATTAATTTCATTCATTACCTATGTCGTTTCTTAATTTTATTTGCCTTGCATTGATAATATTTTAGTTCCGATTGCTTCATTTTTGCAAACTTTTTAATTTTATTGGTTTAAAAATAGCCCCAACCAAATCTAACAACAAATTACTAGTCTAATGGCCTCCACCCTTAGGCCTATAATCTTAAATCCCTGAGTTTAAATCAGACCTTTTTTACTATTATTATTATTTCTAACAACTTGGGATGGTTAGAACTTATGCTCGTGTATTTGAAAACAGTAATAAAATGCAAAATATAATTTTTAATTTATAAAATAAGTACTTTGAAATATTTAGTATACTACGCTTTAAATCTAGTAGAAATTTTTCTTGGTATTTGGAGCAGATTTAGTTATGGATTATTTAATATTCATAGGCTTGCATTTTGTTTAAATGATTTTGTTTTCATTTTACGGTAATTTTTTTATGTATTTTAATACAATTTTTTTAATCGTTTCTTCATACTATTCGATATTCTAAGCGAATATATATTTTTTAAATTGAAGTTAAATGAATGAGTGGTAAACCTGAGCAAGCCAAAGTAACGGTTTGGTCGAAAACGCCCAAACAGTTATAGATAGGTCTCAGTGTTTAAAATATTGAGTGAGTGAGCGAGTGTAAGTGAAATTTGGTTGCAATTTGTTCGAAAAATTATTACTCATTTAAAAATATACCTCACTAACTTGTTTTTAGTAAAATATTATTATTTAATTTGATTAAATTCTCGTAGATTTTATCGCCGGCATTGACGTCGCGCTAGATACATTCGAAACCCGTTCATGTACGCTGTGTCGGAGCTCATTTTCTAAAAAGCGGAAGCGCATTATTACAACATCGCAGAGTATTCATAAAATAAGTTTATGAGGTATTCAACATCGGAAAACATTATTATTACATAATTGAGAATTCGACATGCATAGTTACCGCGTAGTGATTATTTATCCAACTGTAAACACGCCTCGCGCCACAAAGGAACTCGAGTTTTCGAAATTTTTCTGCATACGCTCCGTAAAAACCCTTTCCAACGAGCGACGTGTAACGTTACCTAGAGGGTGCGAGTACTTTATGTCGTCCACAATAAGGGTATTTAGATGGTTGAAATTCGTGAGGGATCATCTTGGGGTTCGAAAAGGTACGCGGAGCGGATCTGCTCGGTTCTCGCGGCGCTCGCATGGAGTTCTGGTCGAGTGCATCGCTGGGTGACGCCGGTTTTGATAAGAAATTGTCGTTTCGTGGACATATTTAGACGAGATATTGAACAATGCAGTTTTAACGAACTGATTCTGGGTTACGGCGCGTTCAGGTAATAATGAAATTTAATCGCCGGCATGAGAGGTAACTTAAACGCGGTCTTTTTTCCGCACGACAAGATCCGAATGTAAATTAACATTGTGGACGGAGTCTGTGTCGAACGGAAATTTTAATTTGCGTATTAAGTTCTGGCGCACGAAACTTTTTAATTTTCTGTTTCGTTTGTTCGTTTTCGATTAATTTCGAGTGCGATATAAATTTTGATGCTCCGGTGGTTTAACGGGTTTCAGTTTTAAGGGGATTTGTCGCAGTCATTTTATTTTAGAACAGAGTTGTTCAAGAAACCTTCGAAAATATTAAATGAAAAATAAGTCATTTCATTTCAACTATCCAAATTTTTCATGCCCATAAAAGGAAAAAGAAAGAAAAATTACATAAACATCCACAACGTGAATTTCATGAATTTGAAAGTAGATGACAAGATAACAAAACTATTCACCTGCAGTCCTGATAACTTTGGAGACGTGAACATTTTTGTGGTACCTTCTTATGACCAGAAGCTTTTACTTTGTTGCATTTGTGACTTAATGTGTGTACTGGTGGGAGAATATTATTTAGACATAAAAGTTTACATCATTTCCGGTTAAACCGGAAGTAGTTGTTACCTTCCTACGAAAGTTTATTCATCAGATGGCTTGTTAATGTTCTCACCCACCATCTATACATCTGCACCCCATTTATTTTGTTCCATCCACGATATTTTGTACCATAGCTTCCAAAATGGTTAAGCTCCAAAGTAAGATATTTTCAAGTCAAGTATACTAGATAAAATACAATCTCGTGGAAATAAGTTCACGAAAAGATACCAATGACATTATAGAGATAAAGACAAGTTAACTTGATTTTTTTGGATAAATAATTTTTTTATGTTAAGAAAGATTGGCTCGAATAAAAGAGCCCATGTGATGTATGTGTCGATGATCAAAGGTAATGTGGAAATATTGTCGCAAAGCTCAATTTAACGTAAGGAATGATTTACATTTCTTATGAACTACTGATTAAATGATCCAATCCAACCCAACCTAACCAAACCAAATCAAACTGTTGTCCTTTCGCCGAATGACAAATTTCCCTGCATGGTTTAACTCATACCATTCCCATATACAATACAATGCAATTCCATTCTTATATTAGGTGAAGGTTTTCCCAAATCATGATCTTGCTTTGCCTGATACTTAGTTTGTTTTCGATAGTTTCCTCCGTGCGTTCCTCTATTTTGCCATTTTATCGCTTCCAGTTTCCCATTACTTTATCCGCATCTTCCATTTTTCCAATCAAGTCTACCATATCAAGTAATTCATGAAAGGGGATGTGGACTAATCAAAGACCATTCCATACTCATGGAATTAAGCCTACAAGAAGATATTGCTATTCGCCATTTCGTCGCCTGTATTCTCCCATTACTTAATCCACGTCTTTCTTTTTCCACCCAACCCAACGCAACTTCGATGCCAACATCGATGCCAATATACCCTCATTTTGTTTGTGATTTGTCACTATTACGACCCCACCTATTCTTCTTAACCTGTCTGAATTCTATACTGGTTTTGTTTTAGTTATATGTTTTTTTCCACCTTGATCTTCTGTCACCTGCTCCATATATGTAGTCTATGTTCGTTACTACAACCCAACCCGAACATCTCTCACCCTTTCTACATGAAGATATGTTTTTCACACCTTGATCTTCTGTCTCCAGCTCCACTTATGTAGTCCCTATGTTCGTTAAAACAACCCAACCCAAATACCTCTTGCCCTTTCTACGTGAAGACACGATATCGTTCGTCACCATTAATATCTCATTGGTTTGCCTCATTCTGATTTTTCAATCTTTTGATTGCGGGTCCATTTTTTTTTTATTTATTTCTTCATTCATGAACTTTATTATAAATTGGTATCCCGTCCTGTATTTATTTAGTAGCCTTCTTTGAAATTACAATCCAACACAACGCAACTCTCGCCTTCTGTTAAGACGACGGTATAAACCCATCCACTGTTTAGCTAAATTTTTATCACCGTTACGATCCCATTGCTTTGTCTCGTACTGATTTATTTGTTATGTCCCTTCATGTCTCCAACGTTTTCTTCTATTGCCATTCCTGTACCCACATTCATTTCTTAATGCAACCCCAACCCAACTGCACTTCATCCAGCTTTTCGTCACGACAACAATCAATTATCAATTATCTTTTTAACTCATAATTTGCAATGAGTTGCTGTTACGATCTCCTTCATTTTCCTGGATACAATTTAATCTTATCCTGGCTACGGCTATATATATTCTTTCAGGCTTCCCCATTTTGTTTCTGCCTGCTTCATTATTCCTTCAATCTCCGTTCTCAACTCGTTGGTAGGACCCAACACAACTTGGCTCTCGCCATGTCTATATGAAGATATCAAGGACTGGTTGATGTTTCGGCACTGTTACATTTTTCTTCCATCGCTTTATACTTATTTCCTCATTCCAATCATTTTCGGCTTCGATTTTGTTTTAAATCCATTTTTCCACGATCCCCTTATTTTTTTTGTGTTTGCACCATTTCTTTAGTTAAAAATATGATCAGAGACATAGCCCAATTCTATCTTTTCTGTGTTCATCACCGCGATTCCACAACCCTTCCTTTATCTCATAATCTTTACAGTTTTTAGATCTCATACACCATTATTTTTGTTCTGCTTCTAATAGTGCTATTTGCCTAATCACGTTCCCAAGTCTTTCTTGTCCAACCGAACCCAACCCAAATTTCACCCTTTCCTTATGAATACATCAATGTAAGACATTTTATCAGATTGTTTAATTCAACTACAATTTCCTTGTTTTAACGCAACACGATTTTATCTTGAGACTGTATATCCCTTCAGGGTTTCTCATTTTCGTCTGCCTGCTTCGCCATTCCTTCAATCTAGTCTCTGAAATCGTTTATAGAAGCCGACTATCGCCATATCTATGTGAAGACATCAATGTAACATATTCGTCCTTTTGGTTTATGATTTGATTTGGGACCGTTACAATCTCCTTCCATTGCCTCGTACTCATTTCTTCCTTCCAATTGTGTTTGGCTTCGGTTTTGTTTTAGATCCAGTCGTCCCCTATTTTCCTATTTTTTTGTTTAGCACATTTCTTTAGTTTGCTTCGTCAGTCGTTTGATAATCTGAACACAAACGCAGCATAATCCAATATTTTCTGCGTAAGAGGGGTATTGGGTGTCCTTCCTCGATTTTATAATTTTTGTGCTTGCTTCCAGGTTTGCTTTAGATACCATGCACTATCATTTTCCTTCTGCTTCCACTTCTCCTATTTCCTTAATCACTTCCCCAAGTCTTTCTTGTCCAACCCAACCCAGTTGTCACCCTTTCCTTGAGAGCAAATCAATGAAAACTCTCTGGATATTTTATTTCATGGTTTCATTTAATTACATCTTTGATTGAACTCGTACTGATTTTATTTTGAGAATCATTTTTTGTTTGGTGTGGATTTCTTATACAGCTATTCCTCCATGCATTCCGCATTTTTCTTTAGTTATTTAGAAATTGAAACGTAACACAACCCAAACAAACCCATCCTAACCGCTTCTCCTTGAAGCCATGCATTTGCCACCATTAAGATGTATGTGCTTTGGTTGCTACAGATTTCATGAATATATTTTTTTCAGCTACGTCTTTGTTTTATATACTGCTCTCACTCAATTTTAATTATTCGTCATTAATATCCTTTCTGGTCCTTAATTCCTGTAACGCAATTGAACTCCAACTCAAAACCCATCGCACTGATACTCGAACATCGATTATAAAAGAAAAATACTTAATAATTATTAGCCTGAGAGGCTCATAATCGCAACCTATCAATTTTTTCTTGATATGTCGTTATTTCTTATCGTCATGCAAATATAAAAAATACTTCAATTTTTCACTGCTTAATAACCAGTATTCTAATTTTGTTTTTATTTTATGATAATGGGGTACGTTAAGTTTCCAGTTCAATTCAACACCTCAATTAACATAACCGAATCACCAAACCAAACAAATTAATAACGCGTTCGTATCGAGCTCACTGGAAAAGTACTCGACGTTGTTTGTGCACCGATTTCGCGATACATCCCCACAATTGACTCATGCTGCTGGCCAAACTTGGTGCACAGCGCATTTGTTAAATTGCTTAAATCGCCGAGCGATCTCTTGAAGCGCGCCGTCAGTTTCCTTAACCATTTACACTCCAGCCACCGGAGAATTGACCCCCGCATAGGAATTGCGTTTTATTCTCCGCACCCGTCCTCGATTATTTTTTCCTCGAAGCCGTCTGCCCATAAGTATTTTTAAATAATGAAAATGGCGCGCAATATGCAAACGCGCACTGCATTATTGAATCGAGCGCCCCGAATAAGACGGCTGACTTTTAAGTGCGCTGCCGCCGCTGGCCGGGGTCGAAACGGATTCGCGTCGTCGCAGATCTGAAATCGAAATAAATGTAAATAAATTTGAAAACCCGTTTCCATTGTACGCAAAGATGCGCTTGTCTTGAAGTGTCCGGTGGTTGTATTTGTATTTTTTGAAAATTTGAATTAAACGAAATAAATGTATAAAATTGATGTTATTTTGTTACAATTTTATAATTCTAATTTCTGCTTCATTACCAACACTACACATAATTAATTACTAAATGAAGAAACTTAAGTATAACTTGTTTAACTTGCGGTGCAATATTGATGATGATGGTGCAGCCGAGCCCAACAAAACTTAAATTTGTTTGTATTTTATTAGTTTCATTGTATAATCAATTATGGTTTGGGTTGGACATTGGCAAATTCTCAGAGTAACGAATCAAAAATTTCTAGCACTGTCTTTGTCTTTGAAGACAGAAAAAAATGCAAATAATTATTATGAAAGTAATTTTATAGCAGTATTCCTTGCTTTATAACCTCAAATCATTCCTGTAAGTTCAACATACCAATGAGCTTTTGGAGAACATCATTGCTAATAAATTGAACTAATCGAAATATCCATAAGAATGTAATTAAAATTAAATATTTTTTTACAGATTAATTTAATTTTGTACATCACTGATTTACGTAAAAAAAATTTAAATAGATTAAGTTATTTTGCAATATTAACGAACTACATTTTCCCAAAATTAAAAAAAAAATGTTAGTTGTGCCATACATACGAAATTATACAATAATAATAATGTGCTACACTCATCATTTGGTATTGAGAATGATGTGAATTTGACAACGAGTATAAAATAAAATTTCCTTAACCAATAAAATGTCCCACTGGGTAATAAAATGGCAAAAATCCATTATTGGGCTGATAAGGATATTTGTGGCCAATTTATATTCACAGTGATATGCTGGGGTAACGAACAACGATTTTCGGTAGAATTTCGTACAGGGTTGCTGACTTATTATTCCCTCGAAGCCACAACAGAAATTATATATAATTTATTAGATTTATCCATAGTATACATGGCTGTCAATAATCGCATATATTTTAATACCTTGCTAGAACTTTTTGACGATGACTTTTGCAAACAATCGAGATTATTATATTTCGAAGTTTAAGGCTGCTTGTCATTTTCCTGTACATATCCTTAAATTATTCACATAAATTATCAAATTCGCAAGTCGTTTTTGTGACGATTATTGGTAACAAAAAATCTAATTGGCCAAAGGTTAAAATTGACAAAATCGGACGAAAAAAGAAAAAATGGTAAAAACTATAATTTCAAAAAGTGAAAATTATCAGTGACGTAAAAATTGTGGAAAATCAAAATTGAAAAATTGACCAAATATCGAAATTGCCACCCATGTAGTAAAAATTATGAAATATATCGAAATAGTAAAAATACTAAAAAAAAAACAATCGTCAAAAATTCCAACTTGACGAAAATTCTATAATAAATAATGTTTCAGTATAGTTAAAAAATGAACAAAATTTAAAATTATTAACTCGAATTCTGGGAAGGAGAAGGCACCGAACCAGGGTTTCCTATAATAGCGTTTTTTTGGGAGCATTAATTAATATTTAAAATAATTGCTTTCTGTATAAATTTATAAGGAGCCAACCCAACTTAAACCAACTTGACCCAACCCAACCCAACCCAACCCACACGAAACCAACTACAAAGACGTCACAACCCAACTCGCAGCCAAGCTATGGTACAAAATATAAAACATAAAATTGCAAATCTTGAAAAACTTTACAATTGCTATTGTTGAAAACTCACCACCATGGTCATAACATAAGACAATTTAATTGCCTTAAATTTATGGAGGTCAAGCTAGACAAAGAAGAAATGCAACAGAGTTTATGATCAATAACAACAAACAACAACAAAGTATTTTGGTAGTGAACGAAATAATTTGGTAAAAGGGTATTCTACTATAGTAGCTAAAAATATAAAAAAATGAATTTATCTGAGCATGAAGCATTATCAAAACAGAAATTATCGAAAATGTTAGGAAGTATAAAGTACCAAAAAAGCGTGCAAATCTATTCTAGAGACTTCCAATCCATTTGGTAATATTTGCCTATTAAATAGATTTCCAAAATATTCTTCAATTTACTTATTCAGGTTCGCTCCCTATTTTATACAATAACTGTTGAACCGTACAAAAATTAAACTGCAATATTTCCGAAAGTTACCGAACGTGAAAGTTCTAGAACTTTAACGATTTCCAGAAATAAAAATATCAGTAATATAATAAAAATGCAAAATGATCAAAAATGGTAAGTGGGTGTGTGAAAATTGTTAAAAATATTGTATGAATAGCTTAGAACAAAAATATCTAAACATCAAACAATAAACCCTACAAATTTTGTGAAAATTACCAGACATACAATGTAGCCAAAAATTCGAAGCTAGTAGATTCGAACCCATGTCCCAAAAACCATTGAACAACGTGCTAACATTACATACAAACTCATTGTCGTTCTTATTGGCATAACTTGTTTGAACAGCGAATGTATGTGTGGTGGACTGATGAGCCATGAGAGGGCGAAACAGCTAGCATCACCTTAATACATTCGCTGCTAAAATTGTCAAAAATGCAAACAATATCGAAATTCTTAGTGTCACAAGAGTAAAAATTATCACGAATATCCAATAATCAAAACTCAAAATATGCGATAATTATAGTAAATACAATCAAGATTATTGTCACAGTCGATCAAAAAAAAAAAAAAAAATTTGAAAAACATCAAAATTGCGAAACATTTTAATACTATCTAAAAATTATGACTAACTTAATATCTTAGTGCATTAGAAATTAAGAAAACCGGTGCATTTCAGATTAGTGAATTAATATGTCAATTGTCACACTCACACATCCCAACCGTGCATGAAGCGAACCTGTGCACAGCACAGTGATGCAAATATAATTTAGTAATTTTGAGTGAAACAGATTTTACATTACACGACCACAATTCTTTATCTTCGCTACGTATTGCAACTAGAGGTGGTGTGCTATAAAAAGCTTTAAAATACTTAAATAAACACCAACATTAAAATAACTGAAATAAAAGTAGTTACATCATTCATTTTCATTTTCTCATAAGGCATTACCCAACTGTTTAAGAAATGTATTGCTATATTTATAATAAATATATTAATATACTTGCAGTTGTTAACGTCACTGTTTCTACTACCGGCAGCACGCTTTCATTCCACAATCTTTCATTTATGAACAGTTCAGTTTATTAACAAAATGATACCATACGTTAAAAAAACACTAGACTCAGCCTATTGTTGATATAATCCAACAGTAACACTATAAATTTTAGTTAAAGAAATGCGCTTTGTAAAGATCGCTAGTTGTTATTCATCGAAAAAGGGGTTGGGTTGGGTTGGGTTCAATTGAGTTGGGTTGGGTTTGCTGTTTTGGGATGCCTAACAATTAAAATATTTTTAAAATAATTATAAATATTTGTAATAAAAAAAACAGGCAACATCAGTGAATGCAAGCAAACCCAACCCAACCCAGATTTTTTAAGAAGTTCTTACAATAAATCTCAACAATCGTCCGTCGTCTTTTCAATTAAATTTAGCAATTATTTATGACAACTTATTTTTTATAAATATATTTAACTCGTGTTGTGGGTTAATCAGCTGTTGAATCGAATACTCTTAGAAGTAATTAATTAAATTAATTAATATTGCTTATAGTATTTTAATCAACGACTGAATAAGCTCAGGACATGAGAATCTGTCTTTCTGTGTTTTGCAGTCGGGATTTTTTTTAGTAATATTATTTATAAATTGTCGCAGGCTGTGGTTTTAAAATAATGGTAAACGATTACAGGTTACAGTTACAGGTTTAACATTTATATTTATTTTTTAATATTCTAGTCCATTAGTAATATTATAAATAAATGTGGGTAATAATGTCGTTAGACCCACCTCATCAGAGATTTAGAAACTTTGTGATTCTTTACATATAGTTAAAAATACCAACCAAATCGAAATTAATACAAAAAATAATGCAGCCAATTAAGGGTTAAATAATTTTAGCGCAGATCTTCAAGATCACATTGAAATTATTATGCCCAACATATATAACAAAAGAAATATTTTTTTTATTATAAATATGTGTGTGGATTTCTAATATCGAATTCTTGGTTTAAAATTACCATCGATGGTCAGTGTTGTGATCTGACATGGTACATCTACTTATTATTTTCATTGCAAGTCAAATTGCAAATTGCAACGTACATTACATTTTTTTAGCAAAATTGCTCTTTCTCTTCTTATGTATTATTAAAGTCCAGGTAACTGATTAATATAACGAAGGGGGTGATACAATAATTTAGTATTCAAAAGGTGTGGAGATAAACGTAAAAATATTTCATTAAAATGGTTTGGTCGAAGTTATTTTTTTTTATTAAATAAATATATTGTAGGATTATTTCTTCGTGGTTATTATTTTGCATCGAATTATTAGGGGCGAATATCGGCTGCATTGTTTAAATTTCCAATGAGAATTTGTTGCAACGACAACCTAACCGGACTCCAATTTAAGCTACACGATGGCAACTTTATTATTCACCGTCTACTTACTCAAACCCTATAAGCAAAAATATTCTTTTCTGTGTCGTATTGATTTTTATCCCCAACCGTCTAGTGCGCCAGCGGGTGTTTGTATGAAATTAAGCATGTGCATTTACAATACATGGCAGGGCCGCTGTTTTATATACTAGACACTGTATAATGAATTTGTGTTAGCGTCTGCCCTTATCGCGAAGAAGACGATTGCGCATTTCGTGAAATAAGTCATTTCCCCGCCGCGTCTTTGCCGCATCCGACGCATGAGGGAGGCGTCGCGGCCGCCGAAACGCACCCGCCAATTAAAATTTCCACTTTACGCAACACGAATTCAGAATTCAGTCAGTCCGCACAGCCCGCCGCGACGTCCATTATTTCTGAGCAAATTATCGATTGTGTCCGATACATAATTATGTTGTGAGTGTGGTAGGGGTGATTAGCGCGGCCTCCCCTGATTGGTTGCTTTAGGGTTGAAAAAAATGACTCACGCAGGGTGTAAAGTATTGACTAAACAATTAGCGAGTGCCCTTAACTGTGTTTTCGTATTAGTTGGGCTGCGTTCGGCGATCGCCGAAATGCCGGCGCATCCGGCGAGGGTTCGAATTGTCCACGTGCGAAACGCACGCGCCGTTAAGAGACGAAGACGTAACCGGCGACGTTTGCGGCAAGTGCAAAGTGGGTACACGCAAATGGCGTGAGCCGTATGCAAAAAAGGGTTAAATGCGTCTCAAATGTCAATGACCACGCGCCGAGTTTTTGTTCGCTTACGATTATTATTGTAATTTTGAAGTCGATTCAACCCCGGCCGTATGCAAAAGCTATGTTAATTTCAACCCGCTTATTATATGGTCGTATATGCAAATAGTCCGTGGCTACGAATAGGCTCGCATGGTAAACTTCCAGGCGCGTGGAAAACACACTTCCGCATGTTAATGCAACTCCGGGACGGGGACTCCTCTTATTTAAATCATCTATCCTGGTTTGATTTCCCGAGTAAACATTAATTCCGTTTCGTGTAACCTTATCGTACGTTAAAACACGTTGGGGTGATGCTGTTGATTTATTTAAAGTACTCGTCTTTTCAGTGTCATCAGATAAGTGCCAGGCACTCAATAACCCAAGATAACAATATTTAACAAATATTGGGATGTAACGGTCGTTTTTAAGTTTTATGTGCTCCGCAAGCCAAGACTCTGTACCTGCGATTTGCATCTGATTGGGTGATTGTTAATGTCGTCTAGCCACGGCGTGAGTGTGTGTGTGTGTGAATGAAATGCACCCCTGCATTGTCCAGCAGGCGGTCAACGGGGGTGCGCTCAACAAGTAGACCACTGCTCCAGTCGATATATCGATTGCTCACTACACGAGTTGTGGTTGTAGAAAAGTGCACACATCAGCCGGTGCCCACCACCGCCGTCGTCGCCACCACCGACGACGACTAACCCTATAGTATAGAAAAGCGAAATTTCGTGACTTTCATTCTGCTATTTTTACTCCTTTGGATGAGTTTGTTGCAAGATCACGTTCGTTGTTTTTGTTTCCTTAGTGGTTTTTTCTAGATTATTTGCATTTTATTAATTGCAATAACTTGCCAATGTGCGATTAGAGACTTGAATGACACGTTTTCTTAGCCCTTGTCACCAATTGCAATGTGTACGTTGCAAGTGTCAGCGGAGCTATTACAACCAGTTTTTTATTCAAAATCCTCCAATTAAAATTTTTGAAAATCGTTTACGTAAAAATAAATGACATGATGTCTAAGATAAAAAAATGACGGAGAAAGTTGTTTTTAAATATGAAAGTAACATAAATAAAAATTTATAAATTTAACGAAATCCTACCAGACATCAAGTATGGTATCTAAAATTGACTCAGGCGTGATATTTAAGGAACGAAGCATGGAATCATATATAATTTAAAGTTTCACTTATCATTATAGCATTTGCATTGACTTGTACTGTTTTCAATTCATTTATTTTGTTTTACAATTTATGTTGAATTTCATTTTTTCTTCGAAAAATTATTTGGGACAACCTAGAGCATGGAACTTAACTTAGAATAGAATGCCTACTTATGAAGCAGTTGCTTGTGGTTGAGCTTTTATTGACCATTTGCATGCACTTAGCATCTGCAATGGCTTGTACTGTTTTCAATTTCAATTTCCTTTATTTGCTTTGCAATTTTGTTGAATTGATGATTTATTTGACTCCTGCTCATGCTTGTTGTCTTAAATAATATTAATTTAGGAAGATACTAAGAATGTAAAACTTAAAATAGAAAGCCAAAAAAATTTATTATAAATTATAATTTTCTAGATTTTTCCTCATTCGAAAGTTTGTAAATATGCAGTTTTCATTTATCTTTAATAATGAACAAGAATTGACCTTTTTTTTCTATAACAGCGTTGATTCGCTGATATTATTCTTTAACTTTTTTCATTTTTCCGTTTTTATAAAACATTTCTTTATTCGTTTCTAGCCCAGAATGGTTGCTTCATTTTTAATTTCATGATCCTTTGATCTCGCTAACTTTTTTTCTATGTCAGCCTTGATTGGTCGATATTATTATATCACTTTATTTTACATTTTTCTATTTTTGTAAAATATTTTCTTATTGGTTTCTATCTCTCTATATTTATATTTTTTTTATCGCTGTGGATAAGTATTACTGCTATTGTTTTATTCTTTTTCAAATTCATAGGGAAGCATGTCATCGTGTTTTGAATTTTTTTACATCTGTTTATGACAAATCCCAGACTGTCCAATCTTAGTTGCATATTTTTCTGTTTTAATCCCATTTTAAGTAATTGTTGTCATTGGGAAGCTTTCTTATTAATTTAGTATTCTTAGGCAAAATTGCATTTATATTAAACGATACAGTCCAGTATCATGCCAGCCAAGATTTATTTTGGAATTTATGCTGGCCACTGGAAGATGAACTTTTTTGTTTTAAGGAGTTGTTTCAAAGGACGTATTATACTGATAAATAGTTTAATTGAAATGCGTTCTTGAAAATAATTGCTAGATTTCTGTCTCGGCTTGTGTAGTAATATTATCGTCCAGTATGAGCTAATCTTCGTCTCCATAGATTCAAAATCCTGTAAAATAATAGACTATTGAGTATGTTAATAGTGCAAAGTGAAAAATATTAATTCTTGTCTCCATTGATTTGATCAAAGTTTGTCTCAGTCCCTATTTGGTTTGGGAAAAGGCCTCAGTACCAAAGTCCCTCTTCAGCAACTGCGAAAATTATTATTGGTTAAGGACATTAAAATAGTTTTTCGCTGTCAAACTACTAGTCAACGTTTGGGCACATCGTGTGGTCAGGATGGCTTGGGTTAGTTTTTCATACGGCGTGGCTTCGCTTAAAGGCGGATTACGTTGAAATAAAATCTGATTTCTTATCACATATTGTGGAAGGATAAAAGTTCTCTTTGTGTATGTTTTAAGATCATGTTTCAATTTCTGAAAATGTAGAATTCAACTGAAATACCAGTATCTGAAGTCAATTGGAACTGTTTGATTAAAACAACGTAATGACCAAGCTATTTGGATTACGCAGGTATGCTGAGATATTAGTCATTGCTTGTTATATTTTCAGATCCTTGGACCATAATCTCTTTCGCTCACTTTTTAATGCGGTTATAGCGGATGGCGTACACTATTATTTGATAAATCTTATCTTGAAAATTTTGTTCTAATTTGTTTTAATTTTTTTAATACAATGAATGATTAGAACGAAACAGTTGAAATTATCACCAAAACTAGACTAGTGCAAATAAGAACTAAACAAGTGGAAACTGTTGGGATATTTTGGGAATTAGTCGTTGAAAAGAGACTGATTTTTCTATCAATATTTTGCTAAGCGCCCTAGAAATAAATTGACTGATGTGCCTCGCATTTTTTAACAATTTCGGTTTTTATATGATACCTTTAACCCAACCACCAATTAACGATTTGGTGGTTGGGTTGTATTGGATTGGGTTGGGTTGGATTGAATATTTTTTTAAACGTAGTGACATGCTATGAACAAAATTTGTTGAAAGGTGGAGACATGGTATATGAATGCCTACTATAACATACATTGCAACTAACGTCATTGCGATATATATTTAATTTGTTTGCTTTACCAATCGGTGATATTTTTTTATTATAACTTGTTTTGCACTTTTTGCCTAGCTGCCACAAAATTACAAAAAATTATCAAAGCTCGACCTCAGATTGCCTCCTTCGTTACATTCAAACCGCAAAATTGACCAAACCATTTCATTTTAACGAACGCACGTTGCCTAAACTCAAGTCAAGTTAGTGGTAATTGTAATGTTCATATCAATTTAATAAATTTTTTTATCTTCAGAACTAAGAATTATAAGGATTTTCAATTAACCTATTTGTGTATATCGTTTAAAAGACGTTTGCTCCAACTGTGATGTATTATAATTTTTGGTGGTAAAAAAATCATCATCAAACAAATGTGAATCAGAGTTCATAATAACCGCGATTGCTGTGGATCTACCGGGTACCTTGCCCACTTGCTTCGTCCTTTTATTCGTTGGTTCGTCATTATTGTATAATGCTATTTTTTACACATCAATCATAAAATGCATGCTAAAATCTAAAATCTATTGCATATATGTAATAAACTGCAATGTTCCCATCTAAGGCGATCTCGCACATCTCCGTATACGACCACCCCTATTTTTATTAATTATACACAATCAGCTTCACCCAGTTCATAATGTTGCCTAAACACACTTTCTCTTCCGATGACGTTGTCTGTGAGCGATTAACCTGTAATGAATAATACGTGTGATCATAAATTTCAATTAAACGTTGGTTGAAATTTTTGTTTCACCAATCGAATAAAAATGCTGGCAGTTGTAAATGCAAAATCAATTCTCAATAAATAATTCTTTGCTTCATGGAGATCGTTTTGAAACTAATTTGGTTTTTTGCCTAACAAAATGGGTCAAACTAATTTAGTGATTTTTTTTTTCGATAAATTTTGTTAACAGTCAAATTTACAACTTTCATAAAAGTCCATGTTATGTGACTGATGACTCTCCAAGTAAGATGAATTTATTGAGGATATTCTTGCGTGCCATAATTATTAAAATAATTAGCATTTTTTTCTTTAAGTCGCAATTTAATGTTGATATTCATAATAACAAACATATTGAATGGTCGAATATATAGCGACTTGTGTGTTGTTCAAGGTGTGGACGTGTTCTGAATCCTTGTTTTGTGCCATTTTCATTGAGTTGCCTATAAAGATTTTTTGAACCCATTTTCAAAACTTGTACTCGCTTAGCTATAAATGTAGGTGTACTTAGTTTACTTCGCAAGAACCCACTGTACGATTTGCAGTTTGCAAAGTCCATGTAGAGGTTTTTGCGCGTCGAAACGATCGCCACAAACTTTATTATATACTTTCTCCACCATAAAAATTGCAGAGTAAAACACTCGATGCGAGCTTTACTCCCGCGGTAAATCGGCACCGCGCACTCTTTCCCCATTATTCAGAAGAAGTTTTTGCAGCCGGCGGATCCGCCGCCGCCAAATTATTGGATCCGGCCGGGAATTAATAAAATATGTTCGGGATCCATTTGCACGTACTAAAAAGATTGACCTTATTTCGCTCCGTAGACAGTTACAACTATAAAAGGGGTATTAAATTACGTCCCTCGAAAATAAAATCTCGTAACTAAGCTCGCATACCAATATGAGAATGCAATGGGTCTCGCCGCGCCCGTACTAATTTCGCCCCGAGGACGCTTCCACCGATAGCTGGTACGCCCGGAGCCGGCATGAGAAAATATCATTGAAATAAGTTTTAAATTAAGGGTTGTCATTGTGCGCTCTACCTACCGGGTTGTGTGACCTATTTCGACCTGTTTTCACAAAGCCGCCGTTGCGTAATTGAAGAATTCGTTAGCGAGCTGTTGGAAGTCACGCGCAAATTGAACCAATTTTTGAGCGCGGAAGTCCCTCCCCGCGTCCGCGCCAATGTACCGAACCAGGGGTGCAACAATTTACCGAAAAAAAAAACGCGTTGTGTTCCTCGCATTCGAACCCACCGTAGCGAGACGCAATAATTGACGAAAAAATCAAAATTGAGGTATCTTTATAATGAAGTGTAACAGTTGCGCCGCGGTGTGGGGTGAGGGCCTTTGTCTTGGGAGCGGGAACCGGTAACTGGTCGAAGGTAACCGTCACGGGGTAAATCTCGGCTTCTTTAAAATAACCGCGTCGTTACGAATTAATTGAGACAAAGTCATCAAACGCGCTATCTAAGTCGCAATATCGTGGTCTCGAAAAATACGACGAATGTCAATACGTCGCGAGCGACTAATCAAACACGCGATAAATTCAAATCAGTCGATTCATTGTGGACGAATAATGAATTATTTGAAAATCGCTTTCCGTTGGAAAATTATCTTGGTCGTTATCGCAGTTTTAAGTAATAAAAGTGCCAAGGTCTGACTTGAGAGGGGAGATAGGGAGAAAAATGGCAATGAACGAAGACAGTCATAAAATAAATATGGAAATAAATGATGAAATCGTATAACACATTAATGAGTAATAATAACTAAGAAAACTAAACGTGAATAAATTAAAGAGACCAGTTGTTTAGAAAAAACCACCCTGGAAAATGCTGCAAATAATTCAAGTAAATAGCAAAGGCGTTAAGGTTACACCGAATGATAAAGTAAACATCGACACTGTTCCTAATGTATTGCCTAAACTTCTCGACAAATATAAATAGCGACGATTATTTACTTTACAAATCAACCACATCGACACAGTTATTAAATCAAGAAAACCACAAAGCACCATAATACGCAATGAGCTACTACATATTAAACCAAATAATTTGGGCCATAAAAATTTCGAATATTTTAACAGATAAGTTTTTCTGCCTTGAAACATATATAACCATCTCCCCCTGTAAACGAGACGATTTTTTTTTAATTATTACTTTACTGATTACTTATAAATTTTAGAAATGTAAATTGATATCAAATTGGGAATAAAATACATGGGAACATTAAACATCAAGTGGAGCCAAACCAAAAAATTAAAGAGTTAACGTAGAATCAATACAAAAGATACAATAATTTTCGTACCTATAAGACTCCCACCCTCCTAGGGGGCGTACTTGGCGCACACAACGTAGGCATACGTAATAAAGGAAAACATCTAAAAGCTCACGCGTCATGGAAGAGAATAATTTTTAAAAAATAAAAAAATAACTTGAAACAAATACGAATACAACCCAACCTAACCCAACTCAACCCAACTTAATATCACACAATTAACGAAAAAAGTTGCTTAAATTAACGAGATAATTTAGTAGGAGCTACTATAGTATTAATTAATCCAAAACCAAAAAAATATGCAGGAAAGATAAGAATAAATTAATTATAAAATAAGTCAGGAAAAACGAAAATTAGGAACGAAATGACAAACATTTATATAAATTTTTATAATCGAAAATTTCGCTTGAATGGAACGTAGAAAATAACTTTTCTTGTCAAGTTTGCACGTGGCAGTACACGCAGTGCAGAAATCTTAAACGCGATAACCGATAGCTGACTAGAGCAGCACGCACTGTGAAGTGGACGGTGTCAAGGCTTTCATTTGTATACTAGTAACAAATGAAAGACGATAAAACAAACGAATTATAAACAAAAAGGTGTTGAGATAGCGAAGAAGAGGGACAAGGAAGAAGAGATATTAAGAAAATAATAATATCCGTGCAACACAGAAAGATATAACAAGGAAAAGAAGCGATAACAATGAAAGAACTAAAAGGGAAGTTAAGGGAAATGGCAAAGAAACTGAAATGAACTCCTCTGGAATAAGAAACTAAGAAAAAAGAGAACAGATAATGGGAAGGCGAGAAAAGGAGAACAGGCAATGCAATATTATTATAAGAGAACACAAATAGCGAACAGTTGACAACCAGGTACAAGAATACATGAGTGACGAAATGTGGAGGTAAAGATAACAAAATTATTTAAAATAGTGAAGAGCAACACACAAAAAACTAATAATTGCAAAAATGGTTTCCTTCGAGAAGAAGTTGAAGATAATGATAAACAATAGTAAACTAAGAGGGATAAATATATACATAGAAAACGACATGGCAACACAAGATCGAGAAATACAATTCGATCTGCAAAACATTGCGAAAGAAGAGCAGAAGAATAGAAACAAAACCAATGTAGGGTACCGAAAAAAATGATAAAACATGTGCGAATTTTGAGAAAAAATGAAAAGCGAATTGCAACATACAATAATTTTATTTCCTTGAATACCCCCCCTCCCCTTCCACATAGAGCATACGTGGCAGACATAAAGTAGCCATAAGAAAAAACAAAAAATTAAAAAGCATCACGCATCATTGAAGAGAGCAATTCTTAGAAAATAAAGAAGGAAGTAAAAGCAATTACGAAAACGATCCAACTCAACCTAACCCAACCGAATCCAACCGAACCCAACCAAACCCAACCAAACCCAACCAAACCCAACCAAACACAACCGAACCCAACCCAACCTAACAACATAAAAAGAACACAAAATTCTCACAGGCCAAAATTATCAACTTAATGTAGTAAAATCAACGATGGTAAAACTAATCCAAAATCGAAAAAGAAAGAAAAAAAATTAATGGTAAAATAAACCAAAAAGCAGCTTATGTACTCAAGTACAATAGAAATAAAATAAAAAACAATCTAGTAATTTTACATCGTCCTAAGATAACAATGACATTTATTGAAATGTAGTTGGAAATGTGTACAATAAAAAAATAAAAAGTGGAAACTGAAACAGAACAAAATGTTAATCAAAATAAATTAGATTGTAGGATAATATTTATAGAAAACTTAGAAAACTTAAAACGTTATAGAACACAAATAAAAACCAATCAAAAAATGCGGATTAACATATCAGAAAAATAGAACGAAAAAAAATAGGATTAGGATTAAGTTAATATGAAACCAAAACAATGAAAAGTGAAATGAATTGAAAATATGTTAAAAATCAAAATTGAAAAGAATAGTTTTTGGAAAACTAGGAGAAACGGAAAGTCAACTACGAAAACAAGAAAATAAATCTTTCTATGAAATCAGGCAACAACCGAATCCATAAGTCGAATAAAAAGAAAACCATGCCATTGAAAAGCACAGATATCAAAATAATATACATTTTTTAATTTTCTTTAAAAGAAATACTGATATAAAGTACAAAGAAAATGCACAAATTGTTACTCAATGAGAACACAAATTTAAATGGAAATAAAAATAAAAATAAAAATAGCAATTGATATAGTCGTAAGCAAAATAAAAGTAATGAAGTGTAAATGCTTTCAGTACTTGCAAGAAACGTCCCCTTGATAAAAATTAAAAGCAAAAAACAAGAAGGAGTGTGATACAGTAATAATTCTTGAAACACTGCAGATGCAGATCAACTAAGATACATTTTATTAGGGTCTCATATTCGACTTTCTGCATCTATTTATTTTATTAACTAAGGAAATCAATAGAAAAACCTAGCTAAAATATTGGAACAAAATGTTACTCAAAATGATGTAAATCACAATTAATAACAATCACAAAAATTCTAACATTAATACTCTTACGAATTTTTTTTGGGTTGGGTTAGATTACTGTAGAAAAATAGCGAAGCTAAATATATATGAATGAAAATTTCAAATATAATTTAATAAACGAATAAAGGAAAGGATTGTTCGATGAAATGCAAATGGGCGACAAAATACAAATAAAATGTTCAAACGTAATAACACTTAATTGAAAGCACAGTGACTCGACCGCCAGTCAAATGTTGTTAATTTTCATTTAGATTCAATTTTCTCAGAGATATCTAATATTAAGAAATACATGAAATTTAATCCAATTTCATTTTTCAGGACTCGTATAGAACCATGCAAATTTTTAGTTTATTTTCAATGGCCAAAATTTAATTAAATTTACAAAAATCAACCCATCCCAGCCCAGTCGCGTTTCTTCCAGACCCCTCAGCCCTAAAAATTCAACCCGTTCCCGCGGCCATTTCCTCCTCGAGCAGTCGCGCCGATTCGACACTTCGTGAATAATTTGATAAAATCGACCTTCCGATTCCTGGAAACTAAAAGTATAATCGAATTTAAGCGGAGACCCCATCGAAGGCGATCGGCACGCGGGTCGCGCCGCCGAAGTCAAAACGTCTGCGATAACGGACCGACTGAAATTACGACAAAACTATCATTATCTCGCCGGGAATTATCCCTGAACAAATAGTTCGCAGTAAACTCGGCGTATTAACGGCGTTCAATTTAAATCATCTGTCCCCCGAGTCAATATTTGAAGTTAATGTAAGATACGTTTCGAGACGTGGGATTTTAACAGCTGCATCTTATTTACGATATTTGAATAAATACGGACGATAAGGATTTTACCGGCAATTACTCTGTTTATAAAGATGGGTCACGAACCGGTATGGTGTTTGTAAATGAGCGCGGTGGTCGAATCTATTAGGATCTAATATTAATGAAAAAGACTTGCTGCTAGAGAAACTGGTCGTTTCGAGGCCTCCGGCGATGTCATGCTGGTTTCAGTTTCTGTGCAAATTTTCAATTCAACACGAATTTGTATTTATTTGAATGGTTATTTGTCAAATAAATTACATAATTCTATAATAATAATATTAAAAAATATTTGCGTTAATTAATTTTAAAAAAAACTGGTTTTCAAACAATTTTTGATTGCACGTTCTTTCATCGCTTCATTATCATTTGTCGTTTCTTGTGTAGCATTCGTTCTAATGAAAATTTTTAGAAATGTTGTAGTAGGTGTTCGAATTTTATGGGCGCGAAGTGTCCCCGCTTGTGCGTGACATTCGGGAACATAATAAATTCTTTGGTTAGAAGGGGGCATCTTCCCGTTTGACTACGGAACTCACGCGCATTGTTCGGCGTAACCCTATGATTCCGTCATTAGAAAAGGGACGCCGTCGAACCTCTAGCGATCCAAGTCGTTACGTTCGTTCCGATAAAGCCGATATCGGGCGCCCGTATCGACGACGGCGCTGATCGATTGTAATAAATACATTTCGCAAATCGAAATGACAACGTATCGAATTTTCGATCGGCGATGGGGTTGTTTTAATCGGTTTTCATTTAACCCGAGGGGCGAGGGAATCGTTCCCTCGCACTAACTAATGTTGCCGGGGGCTTCCGAGACGCCCACCGCAACAATAACCAGACAAAAACATTTTGTAACCTTGTAGCCGGGCGAAGTCGTAACCGACTTATTTCGAATAACTGCGCCAATTAAACGATCAAATAAAAAAAATTACTTTTATAAAGTCCTGTGATCGATGATGTTGTGGGTTTGTCTTTGTTGACATTTTTATCCTTAGACTAGAGATGTAAAATTGGATTGGGAATATCAACTGGAGAAAATTAGGGGTGTCTGGTGATGGCCAGGATCATAATATATTTTTTAAAGACCATCTATTCGAATTAAAATATTATATAATTATACACATTTTTTAATTTTTTTTTCAATATCACATTGCCCACAAAAATTCTTTAAAAATCTGACGTCCACTTCGTAGAAGTCACATTAGATATTTACGTCCAAGTTATTTACAATATCCAGTGGTTCGTAATGAGTTTTTTTTTCTGTTTCAGGAGGTGAGTTGGGACTTTTTTTTGCCGAATAATTACGATGTACGCGACGTGGTGAGTAAATAGCTTTATAATTATAACTCGGCGCAAAACGTAACGTGCAATTATAAAAAAATAATTGCCGCAACACCGGATAGACATTCATAATGAAACTTCATCAATACAGATATAAGCGGCCGAAATACAATGTTTAATCGTTCCCGCGACCAACATTTAATTATTAGGTCGGTCTCGATTCGAGCCATGTTAGCAATAATTAAATAGTCGTTTGTGTCGCGGTTTGACAATATTCTAAATAACGGATGTGCAGGGCAGCAGCCAGACACTTGGACGTCTATTTTCACGTAAATATAATTTTACATTTTTATCTCGATTGTATTTGATGATTTGGAACATATTTGCAGTTTTGATTTTGAATTTTATATACAATTAAAATTTTCCAGTTGTATTTAAAATATTATTTACTAATTCAGTCGACGAAATGTTCGAAAATGACGAAATAGGAATGAAATGAAACAATTTACGTTTACATAATTCATATTCATTAATTTTCTGGTTAACTTAGATGTTTTTTTTCTTGCAAAATTTAATGATGAAAAATAATAAAAATTGGGATGGGAGATCCACCGAATTTGGTTCTTTAATAAACTAATCAGACTGCGCCCTAATCATCTCATCGATGATGACTTAAAAACAAGAAAAAATATTAAGGATCACATATTGAATTAAAGTAACTTGCAATTTTTTTGCCGTTCATCATTTAATACAGCGATAGTCATGATTTTCAAAAAGTATTATTCCCTAAAATTTTATTCTCAATACTGCTCTCAACCCAACCGTAAAGGAAAGAATTTATATTCACTGGTCATGAATATAGCAATAGAGTTACCAGGTTGACTTATGAGTTCACTCTAAGTCACGTCCTAAATCATTATTTTATTTGTTCATTGTCAAATTCTTAAACACAGTTTTTGTTTTAAATAACCGATTGAGTTTTCATATTTGTATTAAATTTATATTATTTACACAAGTTTATACAACAATTTGGGAGAGGGGGCGGGCTCTGTTGATATCGGTATTTCATACTATTATTATTCATATTATTATTTGGCAGAAATATAGGGTTCTGCACAAAAATAATACATATCCAAGTAAATACACTGAATGATGATGATGTTTATTATATATAAACAAAGCCCCCCCCCCCCCCCCAAACAAACTAGCAATATGTCGCCGAAATATCGAAACGTACTGTTTATAAGGATATATTGTTGTTTATTTTTCAATGCACTTTCAAACCAAATAAAAAGTTTCCTTAAAATTGCAAAATATCCAAAATGGGTCGGGTTCGGTGGGAGATTATTTTGATATTTTTCATAGACTTTCTCATTTTTCCAGTGCTGACAATGTTAAATGATGTTAATGTTAGTAGCACAACCGAATTCCGAATTATACAAAGCTTTCAATTCTATTTAAAATAAAATCATGTCCCAAGCTTTAAGTTTAAAATTATTGCAACTAGCGTAAAGCTCTGTTTTCGTACTCCGTTAAAGCATTTTTTCATAGCTAATCATAAAATAGCTATATTAATGGTTCTGTTTGATTTAGGAGTAAATGCAAAAAATTAACATCCACCTAAAATCGTGGAAAGAATTATTCTGTATTAAAAACTTTTCACAGAATTTTGGAAATGAAAACACGCCCGTTGAAAATGTTGCAATAAACGTTGCATCGTGCAAAATGTTTCAAATAAACACACGAAATAAAAAAATAATAAGCTGCCAGAGCTTTGTGCAGAAAAATGAAAAAGGCACAATATAATCCCCGAATCCTATGCAGTTTTCAAATTACAATATTGTCCGAAACCGTGAGTTTCAAAATATTGCAATTCTGCGTAAAGCTCCACTTACGTAGGTCGTTAAATTATAATACAAAAGCTTTTCGCAGGATCTTCAATATAAAAACTTTGACTTTTTTACAAAAACATTACAAATAATGGCATACAATAAAAAATGTAATAAGCCTGTAGAGCTTTTCGCAGAATAATATAAAATCATAAGAAATCTCTGAATAAAATAAAGTCTATCATATTCTAAACTGTGATTTCAAAAATCATAATTCTAGGTAAAGCTCTGGGTTCATATACCATTAGATTAATGGTTTCCAAAATGGAAAGCTTTGATTATATTTTTATTTATTTAAAGTGTGTGTCACCTAAACAGGTCGACCACAATGACAGTTTAGTTTGCGTCTGCGTCCGACTTACATTGCTAGAAAATTTTCAGCCTGCGACAACCAGCCCGATCCAACCCAACCCGACCCGACCCAACCCAAACCAACCCAACCCAACCCAACCTGACCCAACCCAACCTGACCCAACCCAACCTGACCCAACCCAACGATATTCTTTGGTTTACGTCCACGACAATATTGTTAGATAATTTTCAGCTTCCGATGAGAAGGAAACTGAAAACGTTTCTGTTAACATTGGACTTAGTTATGTATTAAAACTGCACGAAATATAAAATTACAAATTACTTGTTTTCAAATATAAATAGCACGGCGCTCACTTTTGGAAAAAAAGATTTGCCTCCTTGTGACATCTTCCGCATGAGTGGCACCACTGTCTTTTTAAAAAAGATAAGTCATAAAATTCTTAATTGACATGGTGACTTCAGATTGCAAATCAATAATTCCTATTATTTTGTATCATGAAGTGTTCACATTGTTCAGCATGCAATTAAGTGCAGTGAAGAAAAGCGCCGCGCCCGGTATAGGAGAAACAAGTGGGTATACTTCGACTGTATATATAAAAACAAGGAAAATTAACAATTTTTTTGGATTCCCATTTAAGAATTACCCACGAGGCAGCCTAAGACAAAGATTGTTCGTCAAGTTCAACCAAAACGTATGGGTTGTCCTCAGAACTTAAAATTGAAAAAATCGAAAACTTGAATTTTTATTACAAAACTATTTACAAGTATCGCAATGACAGTTTAGGTCGGTATATATACGATTTGGGAGAATTTTGGGACATCCAGATTTCAATTTTGCAATTTTAACGCAACGCAATTTACACCAATCAAGTTTAAATAAAAACCCAACTTAATAGGCTTTGGTTGGGTCGAGTTGAGTTGAGTTGAAATAATTTTAAAAACTTATGAAAAAATTGCAAATTAAAAGTCATGATTTCATTATCAATTTGCCGTCTACTTTACCAAACTAACTTGAAAAGTTAAAAAGAAGAGTACATTAATGAAGAAATCTGACAAATTTTGTAATTTTTATCTACAAGTTGTTGTATTTTTTCTTTTATTTTTTATCCATTAACTGAAAGACCAACAAAGGAAGACTTGAAACATCAAAAATGTATGGTTTTTTGAAAATTAATAATAATGACATTTTATTTATTTTTTTTAATTCTGTCATTGATTATTCTGTCATTTTTATAATATTAAACATTTTTTCAATACTGACAATTCTGCACGGCTGAAATTTTGCCAGTTTTGATACAATTTTTACAATTTTTGCGTTTACGAGTATTTTTGTGTTTAGTTTATTTTTCGTTCAAATTTCTGGATTTTGATTTTGAAGTTGTTTTTGACAAGTTTTATATTTTATCATTTTTTGCGTATATAGCAAAAAATTTTGAAATTGTTGTTATAACAACAACTGATATTTTGACATGTCAAAAATGTTAGCCTTTTTATATTTTGGAATTTTTTTGTTTCCCTTTGTCGGCACTTTTTACCTGCTTTGACATTTTGCCCATATTTTTCATTTCTAACAATTGTCAACCTTACGTGCCACAATTTTCTCGTTCTTTCCACTTTTAGACAACTTTGGCATTTTTGGCAATTGAGATGTTGAAAATGGTATCTGGTGTGCTTTTTGTTTAGACGTTTATTATGCCTTTATTTGTATATTTCCAGGTTTTCGTTCATGTTTAGCTTTCTACTTTTTTTGGTTGTATTTTCATTACTTTCGTAATATTTTCTATACTGAAATGGATTAATGTGTTCGTATCCATCTCCGAAGGTTCTGCCCATTTGTCCTATGTATGTTTTTTTTTGTATTGGTTGTATATGATTTTTAATTTGCTTTTCAGGTTGTTTGTGGTTCAATATGATATTTTGATGTTTTTGTTTATAATTTTGTTGTTTACGAATTTTTGGAAAAGAAGTTTTTTGAAACATTTTTGTGTTTTCGATAAAGTGACTTTGACTTTTGAAAACTTTGCCAAGTTTTACATTTTTTTGACAATTTTATTATCTTTTCTGGCATTTAATAAATATTGTTTATAGAATTAAATTTCTATTTATTTTACTGGAATATAATAATAATCGTAGCTATTCGTTACGTTCAATCGGTAACAAAAAAAAACTGTGCTGAAAAGCACCAGTTGTTCGATGGGGCTTCTTAAATTGTAAATATTTTATTTTATGACGTTGAATATTTGAATATTTGAACTATTTTTTTGCAACCAGTCGAATTTACACCAAAATATTTTTTGGATGAACAACTTAGTAAAACTAAATCAATTATTACCCAGTTCTCGATTACGACTCGGTTTTCTAGCTTCACCAGCGTCACGAGACTCATCGAACACATGCCACTAATTATGAATAATTGTGCAATCAAAGACACTGCTGCGCTTACACGACGTAAATAAGAAATTAAACGATCGGGCCCCGGTATCATTAACCGAAGCAAATAACACATAATTTAATTGTCAATTTCGATTTTTCGAGCCTCGCGGAACGCAAACAACGTTTTCGATCTTATCGCGCCCATTTCACATTTCACCCGAGCCGATCATGGGCGCCGTTTAATGCACTAATCTGCTCGGCGTGGATACACAAAAAAAACGTATTAGAATTTCCGGCCGAGCATAATGCATTCGGGCGCACGAAACGTTGAATCTGGCCGGAAGCATAAGCGGGTAATGAGTGCGTATTGAAAAAACAAAACTGCGCTAAGGTAGTTGAGGTTGCGCACGTGGTTACGCGTTCAACTTTGGTGCTATTTGCGGCGACAATAATTAAGCGTAGACGCAACAAGCGAGAGAAAATTGCACGTCGTAATTATTTCTGCACATACCAACAATTAGTAGTTATATTAATACTCGGTTATGGTTGTGTGGCGTCGTCGCGAATATTGAGGTGGTGATGAAATAGATTTTGAAATCAATTTGACACTTTTAAAATACTAAAGTACTGGCAAAAATAGTTAATGAGGAGATTTTAATGAGAACAATGGTCCAAGATGAAGGTCGTTTATTAATGTTCATTGCATACTAAATGCGCATTTTTCTGTCATGATTAATGACATAATTTCATTTTACCTGTTTTAAACATAATAATGATATTTAAATTCAAGAGATATTCTCAGCAAAATAAATTCGTATTGAAACATGAATAAAAGTTGACTAAAATGTGAACAAATATCCCAAACGTCAAGTGGACGGGGGCTTTGACAAAGTTTAGTGAAGCAGCAATAACAAAAATTATACAATAAGAACATTTTATCTTCGATTTATAAATATATCATTACTTTCTTCTTCTGCGATGTCCTCGTGCCCCATTTTCCTCTCGATAGTTTTTCTTTACTTCCTTTTTCTTCGCATTGTGTTTGTTTCTTCCTTTATGTACTTCAGCTCCCTAATGTCTTCACCTCATATCCCATCTCATCTCATACAATCTTTACCCTTCTCCTCTCTTTTTCTCTCCATCACCCAAACATACATCTTTTTACTGCTCCATCCAGTGCTTCCATTCATCCACACCTTGTGCACAAAATCTGCATCTCGTATATTCTTTAGCCATCTAATGTTTGTCACGTAAGTTCATATAAAAATACACTTTGAGTCCATTATTAAATCTAAAGCAACACACCAGGAGAAAAAATTAAAGCATCGTTTTTTTGTTGAAAAATTGGATGGTAATGATTTTTATATAAAATAATTCAATACTTGGAAAAATCCTGCATACGTCTAAGTTGCAGTCCAAAATCTCAATATATGAGCTTTATTGTCTGTATGAGCAACAGGCATCCTGTTCTAGAAAATATTCTGCAGTGCTGGTGTAGCATCTTCAGAACACACCACAAATATCTGATTACTGTAATAGTTTCGTTTATAGTCACTGATTCTCCACATTTATAATTATCATGTATTCGAAGAAGATGCGTTTGGTCAATGTTTCAAATTCAAGACGAATTAATTTATGAAGGACTAATTCATCAACATTGACATGAACCTGAATTTTGATACATGTGAGGTCTGTATTTTTGTTTGGGTTGGGTTGGGTTGGGTTGGGTGGAACTAAATATGTGGTTAATGCTAAAACAACGTCATCGACCATCCAACCCAATCCAATCCAATCTAACTCGACATACCCCATCATGTTCCTGCCGAGCCAATAAGTGACCCAGACCAATAAAATAAATCTTCTGCAAAATAGCAATGCAGTTCAGCCGACACATTGCAGTGTAAATGATAGAAACATCATCATTGGATGGTAATGATTTTTATATAAAATAATTCAATACTTGGAAAAATCCTGCATACGTCTAAGTTGCAGCCCATAATCTTAATATATCAGCTTTATTGTCTGTATGAGCAACAGGCATCCTGTTCTAGAAAATATTCTGCAGTGCTGGTGTAGCATCTTCAGAACACACCACAAATATCTGATTACTGTAATAGTTTCGGTTATAGTCACTGATTCTCCATCATTTTTAATTATCATATATTCGAAGAAGGTGCCTTTTGTTCAATGTTTCAAATTCAAGACGAATTAATTTATGAAGGAGTAATTCATCAACATTGTCATGAACCTGAATTTTGATACATGTGAGGTCTGTATTTTTGGTTGGGTTGGGTTGGGTTGGGTTGGGTGGAACTAAATATGTGGTTAATGCTAAAATAACGTCATCGACCATCCAACCCAATCCAATCCAATCTAACTCGACATAACCCATCATGTTCCTGCCGAGCCAATAAGTGACCCAGACCAATAAAATAAATCTTCTGCAAAATAGCGATGCAATTCAGCCGACACATTGCAGTGTAAATGATAGAAACATCATCATTGGATGGTAATGAATTTTATATAAAATAATTCAATACTTGGAAAAATCCTGCATACGTCTAAGTTGCAGTCCAAAATCTCAATATATGAGCTTTATTGTCTGTATGAGCAACAGGCATCCTGTTCTAGAAAATATTCTGCAGTGCTGGTGTAGCATCTTCAGAACACACCACAAATATCTGATTACTGTAATAGGTTCGTTTATAGTCACTGATTCTCCACATTTATAATTATCATGTATTCGAAGAAGATGCGTTTGGTCAATGTTTCAAATTCAAGACGAATTAATTTATGAAGGACTAATTCATCAACATTGACATGAACCTGAATTTTGATACATGTGAGGTCTGTATTTTTGTTTGGGTTGGGTTGGGTTGGGTGGAACTAAATATGTGGTTAATGCTAAAATAACGTCATTTTTGGTCCTCATTTTATTTTTTTTAACATTTCCAAATCATCTAGCGCTATTTGTTGTTTCTATGCCGTTTTGCTTAACATCTTTCCATTAATTTATTATTTAAAACACTTACTCGATGGCGGGTTCATCGTACGACTTTCCGAAACCGGACAAATGGCCGAAATTATAACAAATTTCGTAAAACTAGCCGGGATATATCGTCGTGTTTTTTAGCGCGTCGTCGAGGGTGCAGGACGTCAACAAACCGATGTAAACAGGACGCAGACTAGGTGCAGTGCAGTGGGTCGGGGCGGCGGGCGGGCGGCGGCGTGGACTCGTCGGCGGTGAGGGGTAGTTTTAATTGCGGTTTGCTAAGATGGCGTGCATGCCACACTCGCACTTAGTACCGCGACGCTCGCTTTTTTCTCTCGACGTCGATCGATAGGAGACGTTCTCGTGCTTTAAAAACATAAAGCTCCGGATCGGATGACCGCAATTAAAAAGTAAAATTTTCACCGGCCAGATGACGTCGCGAGACGGTTTCTCTGCACTTTGTTTAGTGGCACAGTAATAAACATTAATAGTAATTTTAAACAAATCAATTATGCATCAAGAACGAATTTAAAAAAAAGCTCTGGATACTATAGGCGACTTGCGCATTTTATGGATGCTTAAGAAATCAATTTTAATATATGTTATTAAATATACCTTGTTAACGTTCATTTTTTAATCCTTGTTATTTTTCGTGTCATGAATAAACAACAAACAAAAACCTTGAAATCTTTTCAATAGTAATTACCTTATATAAAAAAACGTTTCACATAAAATTGTTTTTTATGCACCGTATTTGGCCATATTATTTTTTATACTTTCAAGTATTGCAGATGTGGCGACCAGTTTTAATATCACCTGTGTTTTTTTAATATTTTTGAATATACATTCTTTCTCTTTACAGTGATATCAAACTTTTACGGTTGTACAATTTTTTTATAAAAATTGCTTTACAAATTATACATAATAATTATATTTTTATGAATTATTTAATTAATATTGATAATTAAGTTCATCATGTCAATAAAACACAAAAATCTAAAACTTACTTTATTGATATGTGTTAATTAAACTGGTCTGCAATTAATTCAGTACAATTGTACATCGTTTTGCCCTCCCTATTAACAAACAACGAATGCCAGGAAGCACAGTCGTTACAAAAAAATTGTGTATTGTCACATGATTGTCAAAATCTAGCCATTCGCACAGTTCATTTTCCAGACATTGGTTGTAGTGGATAATTAATTAACTCTGTAAAGGGTGTTGTTAGGAATTCTATAACACAAATGTATTTTTAACTTAAATATTCGTAAAAAATTTTACGACTACCCAAACTCTCAAAATTATTGATAACCAACATGATATTAATAAGAAAATGACAAAGTTGTAAAAATTACAAAGCTGTGAAAATTGTAACAATCGACAAAACTAAACAATTGAATTAATTGAAAGTGGAATAAATATAACACTAAGAAAAAATTGCAAATAAAAGCGAACAAACAAATAAAATCAAAGAGAATTAAATGGAAGTTAAGCAAAATTACCAGTAATAATAAAAGAAAACCAAACAAATCAAACAGCGAAGAAAAGAAAGTGAATAAACGTCTTGAAACGAATTAAAATAAACAACGAAAAATGTTTAAATCATAACGCGGAGCGACGAAAACGAAATAATTAAACCTAAAATAACAAATAAAAGAAACGAAAATTATTTACCAAATATCCTGAAAACTGTGAAAATAAAAATTGAACAAAAATAAAAAAGTATTCAATTATTTATGTATTGTGGTGAAACGGATTTTTTTTATTATTTAAAACAGAAATAATTAACCTTGACTTAAAATAGTCCAGAGTAATGAAACTAGTTTGAAAGTTGGGTTGTGTTGAGAACATATTCCACTACAACGGATCTTAGAAGATTTTATTATTTAAAAGACAAATATTTTATCTGGTCTATGGAGCAGGGTAATAAAATTAGTTTTGAAGTTGGGTTGGGTTGAGTTGGAAATACATTTTGGTACACGAATTTTAAAACATTTTTTGTAATTAGCAAAAAAAAATAATTCTGGTCTATTTTATGGCCAGTTCTTAAAATAGACTGGGTATGGGCCGGGTTGGGTTGTGATTATATTACGAATCTAAAATATTGTTAATAAAAGGGCTCTATACACCAGGGTAATGAAAGTAGCTTGATGTGTTGAGAACATATTCTGGTACAACGAATTTGAAAACATTTAAAAAAATTAAAATATTTAACTAACGAAAATCTCTTAACTCTTAAATTATTTAATCTTTGTAGTCGTGCACGTTAGAGTACATTTCGATATTTAATTCCTTATATGAATTTTTGTGCTTAACGAAAATCTTCCAAGTCAACAGTTGTCAAGTTTTTTAGAAATAAAAGTTTAAAGTTTTTTTTTATAAAACGAAGAGAACAGAATGAAATTAAAACCTTGTTAATCGAATTAACGTTTTCTGGCTTTGTTACAGGTGTGTCTCTAATGTACTAGATTGGATAGTCAAATTAACTGAAAACAATGAGAAATGGAAAATGAGAAGGATTAGTAAATCGAAAAGTGAGAAGATAATAAAAACACGAAATATTTTAAACAAAATAAAAAAATGTTATTAATGTAATGGTTATTAAACCACGCTTAGTCGAATGTATATTTATAAAATTCACTGGCATTCAAGAATTCATTAAAGTACTACATTGGGTGAGTTTACTGAGTGCCTGTTGGTAATTGAAGGTAACTTAAGCAGCTGAACTGAGTACAATCATAAAGATAATCAATAAATTTGAATCAACGTGTATGAGAACAATAGCAATAAAAGAAATGAGATGGAAAACAAACGAACGTAAAGAGAACCGAAAATGTATGGAAATTAGAACAATTCCATAAATTCCCAAACAAATCTTACATAACTGAATCCTACTAACCCAAAGGATACATCCAACTAAATTAAATGAATGTAAATAAAATGGTCAATGCAACACAATCAACCCAACCCAACACAACCCAATCCAACCCAATCCAACCAAATCCAACTCAATTCAACCAAATTCAACATCACCAACTAAATTTTTAATTTTATTTGAAGCAACAACCAACGTAAATAAAACGAACCGTGAAAAATACGAATATATTGAATCAACTGTGACAATGACGTATATTTAATAAATTAAATTGCAGAAGGGATGAAACTTCATAAAGTTAAAATTTTGTTTGGGATCGTTACAAATGGCGATGATTGCGTATTGATAGACTCAATGGTTGGTGATGGACAACAAAAAAGTTACGTTTGCAAATGGCGTTACTTGCTAAAGAAATTGACACCAATAAATGTACGGGAACGTCAAAATGTAAAAATGAACTGAAAGGAAGAAAACTAACTAACGAAATTAAATACTTACAAAACAAAGAAAAATAGAAGAATATAACGACGCTCTTAATTATTGAAATTTTTGTTCATTTTCTAATCCAGTTTGTGTGATAGTGCAAGTTATCTCGTTTACTCAGAGTCAGATACCACTGGAAACCTTCACATTTCGAATTCTTAATCACTGGCGAAAGTTTGAAATTTCAAAGCATGGTAATGCATATTCCACATGAACTGGGTAGAAGGAGACATAAGCGTTCGTAAAGATTCTAAATGGAATTGTGCTCAGTTGTTACAAATTTGAAATTTTAACCTCGTTTGAAAAACAATTAGCCTGATGCAATTTCAATTCAGTTCGATTGGTCAGTGACAGATGGCACTGTACGCTCTCTTAGAAAAATTGCACACGAACTTTCAAATTACAAGCAAAATCCCGCTAAAGTCTAAGGTTTGGGTGAGTGAATGTGGACACAATCATCACACAAGTTGGCACTCTTAATTATAGCTGCAAATTTTACTGTTTAATTTAGTTCGTCTACTTCGTCATAAATGGCATTGGATGGCCTCACAGCAACGGAGATCAAAGAAGGAATGCAACGAAGTGGTGCATTAAAAGAGAATCGAAGCTTACAAATATACAGATTAAATGCTCACCGCACAATGGGTTTTAAAACAGCTGACCGAGACATCAAGAATTAAAAGCCCCATTGTCCTAGTGCTTCAACGTGTTAAACAAAGTAAAATTAATTTTAAATACGACGAGAATGTAAGTAATTTCATTACGAAACCCTCCAAGGTAGAACGGTGTAGTATTTAAACACATTTAATTGGATTGTGGTAATTTCCAGATTAAAAATCCAATAAATCTGATACAGAACGTCCCGTGCTCGTTTGCATTCATTTTAAATCGAACGAATTGTTGCGATCGCTCGCGCCGTTTTCGGTAGCAACGCATCGCCGGAAACAAAGCCGCGGCAGTCCAATTTATTAAAAAATCGAAAACACATGCGCTTTCTTATTTATAAAAATTAATCACATTATCAATCTGAACCTTCCGTGGCACAATTCAGTCCGCACGACCGTTCCATCTAAGAGATTAGCAAGACAGATTCATTAATTAAGCCTCGATCATTCATTACGGTGATTGCTAGTGCGGTTCACGATGAGGCGGCGCGGCGATTCTTTTCCGGCGACGGTGCTGCTCGCCGGCTCGGGGGACCGAGATATTAGTAATTTACGAATGACGTCACGCCTCATTACGTATGCCAACGTGGAGTAATCATTAAAGGTATTGATTGAAGTTTTTTACCCCTCGACAGAAAGAATTAAGTACGCCTGCGCCCTCCTCAGTCACGAATATCGGAATTAATGGTTTTTCAATTTCGGGGACACTTGGTAGACGCACCGAAACGTCTCTCTCTATCGTTAGCGGCCGTCCCGCGGGATTTATAAATTTCATAAACGGGATTAGGGCGAGGAATGGAATTCCACCCCGCTCATGTTACATATCGATTGTAAAATTAGAACGTGTAGTTTTGTAATTGCATCGCGAGCGCGGGTGCACGTTATGAAGTTTCAGTACTTGCTTGAGTTTTCTTTTAATTTTCAGTTTAATTTTTCGAGGGCAGTTACAAAGATTGCATAAATAATTTACTGGCACAATTTCTTACCATGACGAATACTGCATTAATATTCGTCGATATTAAACTTTATTAAGGGGTAGGTTAATTAGGGCAACTAGAAAATTTCTTATAGATTTGAATGCCTAGTTTTCATGACGTCTTCTCTACATACAGACGTATCAGAATCAATAAGGTGGGAGCCTTACACCATATTAGTAATTAGCACAGCTATCGATCGTCGTTTAAAATAACAAGCACCTACATTTCCTAGAACCAGAGGATAAATGTAATTAACAATGGGGAGAAATGATTAACTTTTACCCCGAGCCACCCACACACACTTATATCTTTTTTCAAACCCCTTCCTATCTCCACCTTCTTATTCTTGGAGATAATCACATATTTACTTCCTGGAATCCACTGTCTTTAAACGTCCTACATCTTCCTCACATTATTAATATCTCACCATATTTGATAATTTGTTAATTTTAAGGAAGAAAATATCGTAGTAAAATTAAACTATATTTTGAATAAAGGAAGAGAATAATATCAAATAAAAAACAGGAAGACAATGAAAAAAAATAAAACGAGGTTCGTTTTATGGCCTCGTTTTTTTTTTCATCTACAGAGTAAACTGAAATAATTTGACAAAAATGAAAAATAATAAAAGCCCAAGAGAGAACCAAACATACGAAATGATGAGCCAAATTTGCGCAGAAGTTATGCCAAGGACATTGAGCAAAAGGAATTAGTGTGCCCATCAGGACATTATATCCTGGTGGGCACACTATGTTCATTATGAATTGACGTTTAGCTTTATTAAGCGACGTTGGCAAAACGAAGAGCATACCAAGGACGTTTCAGGAAGGTTAGATCAGTACACCTCGGAACAAGAATAAACCATACATTGGGACAGATTTTATAAAGACAACAGGAATAGATTATATGCCCATAAAATCCTTAACAAGTTTAAAATCCCCCACAATTGGATGAAGATAATGAAGTTGACAATACAAACACAAATACTGCAGCCATGAAAAACGATAACGTAGCCATTTAAGGAAATAACCAAATCAAGATTATCTATTATTCTGGCACTGGAGGACAATAAGAGACACCCACCAAACGGAGGGGAAGTCCTGTTCAATGTGAGCTAACAATGTCTAGCTTATTTTGATGACATGGTTCAGGAATAAATATGCACAATAGCTATGATATGAGTTGAAACTGGTTCGATGGAAACATACTGCTAAACCAAAAGCATAGTACAATTACCTCACCAGAAGAACTCTAAAATCAATTATCTTATTGTATTAAACTGCATTCCATGGTATTTTAATTGATTTTTAAGATATTGGCGAAGAGCTCGCAAATTAATTATTTCATTTTCATCATAAATATTTAAAACGTCGAAACGCTTTGTATTATAAACCTTCCATGCCCATTCTTGCGATTAATTATTATTTAGTAAATAATTTTAATTTCATTCGCATTGGACGATTTCGTCGCTTACTTTTGTGTGAATTGACATATTTTCGTGCACGATTATTTGAAATACATTGTTAAAAATATATGTAAATGCTTCACAAAGTAATAACCGCTAAACATATGTGCATAATTTATATAAAAACCTTATAAGAACGGCTAGATATAAAACATAGTTCGTTCGTGTAAACTATCAAAAGAGCTCGTAAATCAATAATTCTATTAAATTAAACCGGGAGTTGAAACAATAGTACTCTAACAATAGGTAAACAATGTTGGCGTTGATATTAAATTTTGGAGGGTGGAGTTGGGTTGGGTTGGATTGGGTTAGATTGGTTCAGATCGACTGGGGATAGAAAACTTAACTAACAATAACCCCACAGAGATTTGAATCATGGATCTTACGATTAGTGACACCTGTCTACATCTGTAGTTTAATAATTTATAATGCACGGGGGCTTCAGGACAGTCAACTGGAACTCGGACTAGTATTTTGGAGGCGCACGAATGATTATTAAGCTTAAACTGGAAGGAATCACAGCAAATTTATAAAGATATAATATAAGTGATATTCATGTTAATTCATGGTAACTGGGTAGTACACTTTAAACACTGGTCAGGAGAAGCTGTAATACCATATAATTATTCTGTATGCGTTGGCAAAATAACGCATCTGGCTATTAAGAGATACGTCGTCAAAGCGAGTTCAGCATAAGTGCTACCGATTAGCATCGTATGAGACACATTGACAAAAACTGAGCTAAGAACTATATTGGCCAACTCGACCCAACCCAACCCATCCCAACCCAACCCATCGTAACCCAACTCAACCCAACAAACATAGACAATGATAAGGTTAGTCATAAAAGCAGCAGAAAATGTAGGTGTGAAACATTATGCAAGTCTGAAGCAGGAGAGTTACTTCTAAAAGGATATACAGTATAATCGTTGGTGACGCAGGAGTTTGAGAAGAGGAAAGAAAGATAGCAATGGCCATTTTTTAAATTGAAGCTATATGCATGAATAATTTTTGCTGACACATTTCCAGTTAAAAACATCCGATCTTATAGTCACTTCTATCCAAAGACTAGTACACCTTAGATGTATTGATCAACCGCGTTACTTACCTTCATGAATTTATGATTTCAAGGGACATTATTTCTTAAGCATATTGCAAGTAGGTGGGGGGGGGGCATCCTCGTGTTGTAAATTATCGTATGAACTCAGTTGGTAGTCTGGTGTGTCGTCTATATTAGTGGTGCACAACTGATAGGACATAGGACAATTGGATTGTGTAGTTCATAATTTTATTTACTGGTTTTAATTAACCTAAACACAATTCCATTCTTTGTGAAGCAATCAATCATAAGGCCTGTGTTTTCCTCCCTGATTCCCATCATCATGCTTTAACTAGTGCTGTGAAATGGTAATAAAAGAACAAAGGGAAGATGAAAGTGATAAACTGAAAGAAACGCCACACGGAACAAAATACCACGAAATCTTATTAAAAGAAACTTAAAAGAACATGGAACAAAAATAAAAACAGAATCGCGGTTAACAGAGGTAAACAAATTATTATAACGAAGAAAAAGCTATGGAAAAGTAGATCGGCAGTAAGCTATTGAAGATTATGAAATATAAAATGGGGAAAAGAAAAGAGTCAACGATGCAGTAAAGGTAGCAAAACGTATAAGAAATTCGCACAGGAAATAAATTAAAACTTCAGATAAAACCAAAAACTATCTTATGGTACGTTGAAACTACTTCAACAGAAAAAAGTGTCTAGCATGAGAAATTAAGAACAGGGATAAAAGATAAAATAATGCAGATAAGATGCGGAGAACATTTAAGAAAATATCAAACGCGGATATTGCAACCAGAGGGAAGAAAGAATATGAAGAAGAAAGGAAATAACCACAAGCATAGAAGAAGAAGTCAGCGAAGTCATCGAAAATTAGAGAAAGCCGCAGAGAAATGTTTAAATATTTAGATGGAGCAGGAATAAATGAATAAATGTTATAACATGATAAGAGAGAAGGAAGTACCAAGTAATGGAATACTGGGATTGTCCTACTATTACATAAACAGGTTGATGTGGAGGATTAGTAAAATTACCCAGGAATTATTTAATGAGCCTGACAGCAAAAGTAATAGCCCGACTAATAAGGACAACAATTAAAGATCGACTAGAAAATATATTAGTATTATTATTATTATTATTATTATTATTATTATTATTATTATTATTATTATTATTATTATTATTATTATTATTATTACATTAATTTTTTCAAATGATTTGTTACGAACTGGAGCTCAAATGTCTTACAAATGCTTACGATGCTATTGATTCCAATTTTGTACATTTTTGTGGCATTCTTTTAACACCTGAAAATATATGCACATTACATAATCTAAAAGTTGTGAAAAGGTCTATGCATCTTAACATAATCATGAATAAGAATAACACATTTCATAGCTCTAAGCTATAGTAATCGTTTTATGTGTACCTGTACCTGTAAGTGAAATTGGTTGTATGGCTACTTATTCAGTCAGGTGCACATAAAATGGGAACTATTAAAGCCAGAGATGTTATACTGAAACTCGATTATTACTTTTACAGCTTCGATATTATGCAATTTTCAATTTTTTTTGCGAATGAGTAGTGAAAGATGTTTTTAAATCTATCAAACTCTACAAACGTTTTTTTTAAATGAAACATAAATTAAGTTGGTGTTACTTATATGCATTTAAAATTATGCAATTTACATGACTTTTGCAGTGAAAGTATTTTCCAGAATGTCATATAACTTAAAATGGGAACAATGTCGACATTATTTTAGTGGGAAAACTTTCATGTGTTTCAAGTGTTCATAGAATCTATTATTTTTTTAATTTCACAAATTCAATGATTAATTGTCTTTAAAATATATTATGGCAGTTAATATCGAAATTATTTTAAATGAAACTTCGTTAAATAAAAATACAAGTTTTTATGTTCTTGTTCTTGTTTCAACACCAACCCGGATAATCAAATTAAATTAAATTCTAATATATATTTATACAAGACTAACAATTTTATAGTAATTAAAAAAAACACATATATGTGATTTTATATAAGACAAGAACTTCATAGGGAACTAAACTAAGAACAGTTTCATAAACACAATCAGAAATTTATATTGCGAGTAATATAATTTTCAAGCCAAAAATGTTGTTTGTTAAAAAAAGAAATTCGGTTGGTTGTATTCTTATAATAGTAAAAAAAAGTAAACAGTTATAAGTTATATAAGTAAACAGATATGGTGGATAATATCAAACAACCAAAAAACAGTATAAGAATACAAAGATACAGAAGAATGTCAGATAAAGGTGAATAGAAACAATTATGGGATGAGATGGATATCCCAATCCAAATAAAGTCAAGGAAAACAAACAACCTTTTAATTTTCTGTTAGGTCACAATTTTGTTAAAAGTAATTTAATGACGATGGAGTTTTACAAGTCGACGTCTTACAAACTAATTGAATCACCCAATCCAATGCAACAAAGACGTCGTTATTTTTTTCAAAGGTGGACAAATTGTGTTATATCTTTTTGTGAAAAAAGAGCCCCAGCTGTGCCTATGCAATGTTTCCAATTTTCACTACCAATGAAAATGTGTCAAAATCGAAATAAATATTAAATTTTTGCAGCCACTGTGTCAAATATGCGTTCATTTTGTAGCCTATATGTGGAAACCGTGCTGGAGCTACATATGTTAAAATGGTTCAGCTTAATCGGTTCGCATATGTGATTAACTAACATACAAATGAACGACATAATTATCTCATGTCTCTCATCTCAACTAAATCCAACCTTTTATTGGTAGAGCAAAAAATATCGTGCCACTTATATGAGTAATTTGCGTAATCTCTTAATTACGTTTTAAGAACAGTAATTCCAAAATCCACACCGCCGCCGAGAATAAACAAGTCTGTTTTCCCTAAGCTCTTCATTTCTGAGCAATTAAGTCGGCGCTGACGTCCCGACCAACCCCTTTCAATTTATCAACTTTAAGCGCCGCTCTAAAATCTTGAGAAACTGCCCCCGGAGCGCGAAAAAAATCCCCGAGATTATCTCGAAACATTTAAATCTTTCATTAACACCCCTTCTCGCAATAAACGTCAATTAGAAGCTAAGTAATTATATATTTAGCGCGCGCGGCGGCGGCTGCGAGGGTTGGAGCCGAGTTTGCATAATGGACCAGCGAAAGGGGTAATTAAGGGGATGTTCGCTATTAATTAACGACGACCTGTTGCGCCGGAATCTGACAAAGTGCCCCAGAAGTTTAAAATTCGTTAACGACGGCATAACTCGCCCATGAGCGCTCCGGCGCTCACCAATTAGCCGTCCCGCGAAACCGTCTATTAAAGTTTAATTTCATGCGTTTTTTGCGACTTCGACGTCCGGTTATGCTTTCATTGGATTTTTATTCAAATGGTGCGCGGTCTGGGGAAGAACTGGGTGGATGTTTGTAAATCGCTGGATTACTCCCACGGGTTGGCCATCAAAATTTGTCTTTGGGCTACGGTTAATAGTTTAATTGCTTTGTTTACATGTCCTTAGGGAGCCGCTCATGTTATGGAAATGTCGCAATTAACAAATGCCATCAGACACACATCAGATTAAATCTACACATGTTTAGGATAACGTATCTGATTCATTATGCGATCATGCATTTATGTAACCCGTAATTTCGTTTACTTTCAATTAAATCTTAATGATAGATATTTACATGCTGCATCGCTTTATATGCTGACTTATGTTTTATGGTCTTAAAGTTCATGCCCATTAGTTTCTCCCATGGATATATTAACAACTTCACAAATTATAACTCCGTTAGACTTATTTAATTGTTCCATTTTGTTCATTCAAATCTGCAGTTCATTTACTACCCATGAGTATCTTTAGAAGCTCGTAACAAACATCTCCTAATAATAACAAAATATTGTACAACCCAACCCAACCCAATGAGAACATAGTCCAGAGCAACGATTTTTATTTTTTTACTCCCAGCAGGATCGGGTTCTGGTGGATACGGTTAGAAAGTAAGAATCTTTATATATATATGGACCACATAAACGAATGCAATCTTGAAAATGTTAAGTGAAGTGCATTCTCTATAAAGACATCTAAACCAACCTATTAAGACAATATTTCGATAAATGTAAATGCAGCAGGATTGGCTTTGGTTGAATTGCTTACATAATAGATACAGAAACAATGATTGATTTAACACAATAATCTAAAACCCAAATTAATCATTTGTTTCAAGTACCTTGATAGGGTTAAGGCTTGCCAATGTTCTGAAAGGCCAAAGTTGCTAACAGTATACACTATGTATAAGACCCAACGCCATTGACATAAATCTCCGCAATATTCGAATATTTTTGATGCAATGAATTGCAATGAGAGAGAAAAAGATGAAAGATCGATGAACAATCCAACCTGACTCTGTCCAAGAAGGCAATCTTACAAACAGGTTAGACCCACTTATGGTCTTTTTAATCCTTCTGGATGGTAAATCAGCCAAAAGAAAAGGAACAAAATAGGGAGACGATTCGCTGATCATGATCTTAAAAAAATATTTTAGAGACACACAGAAGTGTTGAGAATTGTGCGTATCGGTTTCCTCTATGGTGACAAACATTTCCGCAAATTTTCTAATTGTTCATTGAAATCGAAGAGGGGATGATATTCCTGGCAAAGCTAACGGCATTGAATGCGGAGAACAGGAGAAAAAGGGTGGAATAGGGAGGAAGCACCGGGGGAAGTAAGGGGTAAAAGGTAAGATGAAAATACAAGGAATGACACATAATGTACTATAACTAGTTATGCCAATAAAGGTTTTTTTACATTGTTCAAATCGTGAGATCGGTGAGGAAACATTTACTTACAACTATAAGTTAAAATCGTAAACAGTGATGAAGGATTTGTTATTACAGGACATTTAAAAATTCTGCAAATTCAGGCATTTAAATATCTCATACAATGACAAAAATAAAATAAAATTGTAACAAGTTGGAAAAATATTTAGATTATGATTAGTTCTGGATATTATTATAACCCTTCCAGTCGTTGTTCAATTAAATCGAAATAAGTTTTGTCGCCAGTCGTCTCCCAATTTAGCATACACTGAAAATTAAAATCTATGTTTCCGAAAGAATAAGTTATAAAAAAAACATCTCTAGAATTTTTATCCAATCCAAGAAACCCAATCAGAAGAAAGTGTCTATGTTACATTTTTGTCTTAACAATTTCCAGCCCAACGCAACCTAACATAACCCACTGCTAATCCAGTGTAAGTGTTTTCAAGAAAGCTAGTTAATGTTCGCTGCTAATTTGGTGAAGAATTCTGGGCTGATGCGGTGAATATCTTGCGAAATGGAATGGGCGAAAGCCTAATGTCAATAATATGAGAATATACTAAATTGGGTGTTTTGGTATGAAACGTGAAATTTAACATTGCCGTGAACCGATGTAGTGACAGTAAATGACTATTAAGGTAAATCGGGGTAAATTTTGATGATTCGCACATATTTGGTGCCTCATACGTAGATATTTGTGTCTTACATGATGTTTTTAATAGCGTTGAGCTTCTAACTCGGAATGACCTAACTTACTGATGAAGCTTAGTATAATTTTGGGGATATTTTGAGAGAGAAAGTACAAAGTTTAAAACGTAGTTTATAGAATTGGAAGGGCAGTTTTTCAGCAACGATTTTGGCAATTTTCACGAAAAACAATAACAACAAAATAAGTGAAAGACAACGAGAAAGCTAATTTGCTGAAGATAATTTTGGCTGATGTGGTGAATATTTTGTGAAAGAGGTCTATTGCTTCGGGATCACAAAAATTCCTTGTGAACTTTGGAACAAGCGAAAGCCTGATGTCAGTAATATCAGAATATGGTGACCATTTAAATGAATGTACCAAACTATAAAAGTTTGGATGGCTTACCTTTGTCCGAAGATCTAGGTAATCCTCCAGTCACTATTAATAAGGTTTCATCAATATGAATTCATACCTTTACCTTTTTGTCTTGATTATGGTTTTTAATAGGAATTTTTGTTATTACTTTAGCACCGACTATTCCCACGTCTGGGAACTGCCTCTCTTTTATTTATTTTACTAGTGTGGAAGTTTATCGCATTAAACGAAACTTTTAATTTGCCATATCAGGGTTCTTATCTATTGTACAGAAACATTTTGGCTCGGGGTGAGATGGGTTGGTAATTATTACAATCAAATTACTATTGGTTGTCACACCACACAAACCAATAAAATAGTGTTGATCAAAATTTCACTATCGATAAAAAAATTGCATATAAAAAGAGCAACAACGAAACGCTACTCAACCAAACAAGCTAATCTGTTAAAAATGTTGATGAAACATTGGCTCCAGTTGGAGTGGGCTGACATGAAAGGCACCACCAAATTTGGAAAACACAACCCAATCGAAACCAACCCAACAAAGAATTCGGAGCTTTCATTAGAAATTTTATATTGCTGTAAATTTCTGTCAATTATGAGAGATGAGCTGCAGCTGGAGATTTGAATTTTGAAAGTTTGTGTTCTTCATTTTTTGCTGTGGTATTTTCATAACATATATTTATGTCTTACAAGTGGTAGCTCGCCAACACAACGAAGTGATGTGACCATGCAAATAGTTTGTGTATGTGTTTATTATTCATGGAATTTTCAATATTCAATGAAATATTAATTTGCTTCCTTCACCATGCCCTTTAATTATAACAAAGTATAATAGGAGCCACACCAAAGTTTGTGTATTGAAATTATATATAATCAACAAAGCCGAGAAACTTGATTCATAGTTCGAATCTTCTTTCCTGTAACTTATCTAAAGCCAAACACCTCACACACAACTTTACTCCCATTTCCATTATTCATATCTTCAACGTAAGACGTTCACAATTCATTTATCTTATTATTGATATTGATGTAATTTTTACTCATAGTTTTTACTCGAATATTATCCTCAATTATTATTATGATTTGTTCTAAGAATTATTTATTGAAAAAGAGGGGATGAAGAGCCTGAAGAGGCAAGAATTTTAATTTTAACTTCAGGAGAGAAAAAAAATTCTACCCCTTAAAAACAAGTCAATTGACAGGATTAGGTTGCATTTGTTTGGTATGATATAAAGATCATCTTTGTTAAGAAGAATCGCAATCATTTCATCCAAGCCATCCCAAATCAAGACACAATCCAACAGGACGACCTATTCAATTCTTTACATGCACCAGGATTATGTTGAGTTGGTTACACTATCTTAAGGATAAGTAATCATAACAAACGATCACCCAACCCAACCCAATAGAACTGCCTGAAAAACTGCTTACATGTGATTGTGTTAAATTGAGGGTGGGGCTTTTAAATGAGGAGCCATTCCACTATCTGAGGCAAACATCCAACCCAACTATAGAATATTTTATTTTTCTTTGATGCACCTGATGACTTTAAATATCTCCGTTGACCAGGAGAACACCTATTAATTTGATCTCCTGCAGTTCATTCCTCATTGTTATAGTTATAGATCTTTTCTTTCTCGTAATTTATGGTTCTATCTTCAGTTATCATAACACCAGCGTTATCCGCATCTTTCTCTCTCACCTTCAGCCATTATCCTCTATCCATTGTTCCTATGTATCTCTCCAAGCTTATATTAGACATCCGCACCTAGTCCAACATTTAATAATACGATGCCTGAAAATGATTACATTAATTACATTTTATATGTACAAGGTTCAGATTGGGCTGGAATGGGTTGGTCGTAACTATCCTGTAAAGCTATTAATGGTAAACATCTCCACCAATCATCCAATTACACACAACAAATTTTATTTATCAAAAACATTAAGTCGTCATGTGTTGAATTGGGTTCTCCATATTAGGATTATACATTTCATGTTGGACTTTATGAAGCAACCAAATCTAATCTAAACCAATCCAAAATAACAAATGTTCTAACAAATCCTACCCAATGACAGCATTGTTGTTATTATTAATAATTAATGCGTCAACATTGTGATGGGTTGGTTCGTATATGCCAATCCTCGTTTATTTCCTTACGGCGTTCACGGAATTGTTTGTGGTTACCTTGTCTTCTGTAATTTGGCAAAAAATGCCCGGACTTTATGTCAACAATACAATTTGCAAATCAAAACCTTGTCACATTTCTGCAAACGTTGCGATTTTCTCTAAATCGTCGTTTGTTCGATTAATCGAATGAATTTCTTTAAATAAATCACCATAAATTTCAACGACACAGCCGCCATTACGTAATAGCGCCTAAGTAGAAAGCGCAAAAACCTTTTCTACAACCGCGATCCACACAAACTTAATAATATAATTACACATTAATTTGCATAGTCGTACAAATAAACGAAATCATCAGCAGCGAAACCATTAGAAATGTTAATCAAGGTGTGCATGCATTATTTACATCAGCTCCTTTATAAATCAATTTCAGGCCGACAGGTATTAATATATTGTATTTATTTATTTTAATTTGCATGATAAACGATCGCTGCGCATATGCATTTAAACCGATACGGACGGTCGGCCGAATCGATAGCCGCTGAAATTGTAAATTTTCATGTGTGTTTCGGCGTGACGCCGAGAGGACGAAAAAAGGAGCCGCAGGATGTCTGAAATCGGCGTGAGAAAAGGACAGATTTATTCTTGTCGTTGATTGCATCGGAAAGTGTCACCTAAGACTTGCTAAGTAGAATTCAAAATCAATAAGTATTCCATTTCTTGTCAGTAAATGTGCACTTCGGAAAGATTCGGCGAAGGAAACACCCAGTCGGAAGTATTCGCTGATAGATTTTTTAAATAGGCGACGCCTTGATTTGCATACAAGAGCGTTCTGTTAAGATGATGCTCGGGAACGGGCGACGTTTCCGGTTTTTTATTTCCTACCCGCCACCATTTTAAAGATGCATGGTAAATATTTTTAGTATCTTTTTGTTTGAAATTATGAAACACACGCAAACAATAGCATTTTTATAAACGACAACCATTTAAATTCAATGCACTTAACGACTGAATCAATGACAAATTAAATTTCATAGAAATCAGAAAATTAAATCGATTACAGAACGAAAACCACAAGATAATATTAATAAATAGCAAAAGTAGTGAATGAAATATAAAACCAAACAAATATAGTAGAAACAAGTACGGGAAATGAAAAACAATAGAATCAGGAATATGCTGAAATTAATAGCTGAAAATATTCGAAATAATAAACAAAAGAGTAGAACCAGGCAGAAGAACAACATTTATATTGATAACAATCACTTGTGAAACCTGAAACTAAATTAAAAACTACCCCTTTGTAATTTATGTGAATTGTTTAAAATATTAACATCATGTCTTCCATTTATCGTCTTCAATATCTCACTTGTTTTTGTGAGCTATTTTTTGGTACAAGTGTTTCCTTTACTTTTCAGTCTTTACATTTTTACACTTTCTTTAATTTTCAGCTTTTAATGTCTTTACTATTGTTTCACTATCTGCTGTTTGAGTTTTGTCTTAAATTATCTATTTTAACTCTACAGTTATTTCGTTTATAATTCTTGCCGGTGTCAGTTATTAATTGTTCTTTTATTTCGCTCCTTGAAGATAATTTGCTTCTTAACTTTGTTTACATGTTAGCAGTGTCTTTGTTACGATTTTATTTAGTTTTTGTGGTCAATTTATAATTTCTTATTATTTTATAATTATTTGCATTTTGTTCGCATTTCCAGTTATTTTATTTTAAAAATTGTGTCACGCTGTTTGAATTTTTAAAATATTGATGAATGCAGAGTCAAACTTATAACAAAACTAATTTTGCCCAATAATGCGAAATATTTTTAAATTGCTCTGGAAACTATTAAAATTTCTTGTTGTGGGGGGGGGGGGCAAGGAGGTGAGCTTAGAAAAAGTAGAGAAGCCGAAAGGAAAAGATTGAAGAAGAAGCATGGGGGAGAATGGAGAGGGGAGGAGACTCTTAGAGAAAATAAAGCGGATGAAGAAGGAGTGTAAGAGAAACAAGGAAAGGGAACAGCGTGAACAAGAGGGAACAATGGAAAAGAGGAAGGTCAGCAAGAGAAGGACGAAAGAATAGGAGGAGCCGCAGAGCGATTGATGATTGAATTAGGGTATTATTATGGAAAGTGAAACATGCCAATAAAGGTTTTTTTTTATTTAAAGAAAACTATTTTTTTGAAAGTGGAGATTAAATGTTTGTAAATACCAACAATCGTATAAAAGACGAAAGTAAAGTTAAACAAAAAGTGGGAAATGCAAAGACGAAACAATAATGAAAGAGCAAAGTCGACAATGGTACGACAAGGAGAAGGTAACAAAATTTTAAAATAATTTTAATACAATTTTGAACAAATTGTGAGAACTGATGATCGTTATGTTTTAAAAAAAAAAATAAAAAGTTTTCGTCCAGTGTTGTAGATTTGTTTTATTATATTGCGAGAATATAATGTAGGGCGTAATTAGAAGAAAAGTTATAACAAACAAAGTGGGATATATTACATAGTTTAAAAAAAAAACATACACAATCAGAGGAAGCGAGGGGAACGTAGGCAATGTTCAGGAGCCTTGTCGATGCAAGTACTACTCATTTTTTTAAATTGTCTTACATTTTTATTAATGATCCTCACATAATCGTTTTATTTTGCACCTCTTGAGTTTCCTTGCCATTTCTCATTTTATTTTTCTTTTAGCACTATTTGACTTCATATTATAATCGTCGTTATCTATGCTTTGATTTAATTGTATTGCCCTGACTTATTGATTCCTTACATTCGACATAGTTCGACATTATTCATATTTTTACATTTTTATTGCAACCAACCCGTTAAGTTCGGTTGCGTTGGGTTGAGTTGGGTAATATTGGCACAAAACAGAAATAATCTTAATCGTAATAGTGTTGATAATATGGTCAGCAAATTTCGTGCAAAGTCAAAAGTGTCAAACTTCAAATTAATAGCAGTTTCAAACTGTTCTTCAGTTGGTTCGGTTGGGTTAGAATGGGTCGGGTCGGATTTTAATCGTAATAGTGTTGGTGGTGAGGTCAAAAGTTTGAAGTCGTAGTTTGCTGACAATACTACCAACACCATTACGATTAACATTATTTGTGCCAACACAACCCAACCAAATCCAACCCACCCCAACGAAATCGAACCCAACCCAACTTCACAGGTTTACATTGGATAAAAATTACATGAACGTCATGTTTTTAATAAATCAATTTATTTGAAATTTGACACTCGACAAACTTTAAATTAATTGGACTTTCAAACTGTTAACTTGACACATTAGTTATATGGCTTAGTTCATAGATTAAATAATTAAAAAAAACTACCACTTACCGATTGAAATTTAATTCAATTAATTTATTATGCCGTAGAACTTTGTTAAAAGCAAATGTAGATTTAATAAAATAACCTTGTTTTTAAATTATTCAAATTTCATAGATAAAATTAATGCGTTTCTGAAAATTATTTTGGTAAACTAAAACGAATGTGGGAGGCTGATTTATATATTTGTAAAAAGTAATACATAAAATATCAAAAAATGCAGAAATAATTGTTAACAAGCATTATTAATAACAATATTGTATGGATTAAAATAAATATCATTCCGTGTTGGGGGGCAGTTCAGTAGTTTTAAAATTAATCTTTCAAAGATGTTTTCGACGATTTTTTTTTAGCAAATCATTATAATCCTCTAAAATTTCAATATAGTTCGATATATGTCGATGAATTATGTTAGACTGAGACTATAGCACATTTTCATATAAACGAAATACGTTTTTTCCTTATTCAATTTGTTGAGTGGTATTCACGAAAGCCTTCAATCGCATATGCGCTATTAAACAATGGACAGGAACCATTTTGTTTCAATTCGCTCTTTATTATGATGTAATTGATAAATAATACATCAAGTGGTTGTTCGGTCATCCATGACAGTGCACCGACGACTACTTTTTCATTCCTCTCATGTTTTCTCATTCGCCATTGTAAGAATTTAAACGTATAGAAATCGAAATGAGCATGTCGTAGGAATTTACCTAAGACATCATTATTTTCACGCATATTCACTCGCGAATGCGACTGCTATTGGATACAAATATATTTCCACATGTGTTAGACTTTGTTAAAGATAACTAAAGAGTACATATCATGCATTGTTTTGTACATTTTGAAATATCTACGCAATAAAAATTTATTATAAAACCTTAATGTAAAATTACTAGGTCGTTTGGCTTGTTTTGTTATTTTTAAATTATTCTTCGTTAAACTCAGGTAACAATGCATTTCAATCCGTTAATAGCCCGGTTGTCTTAAACGATTAAACAGCAAACGCAAAATGAAAAATTCAGTCCACCGATATTACACGTTTTCTTAAGTAATTACGAGCGTTCGGGGCTAAAAACCTCCTTTAAAAGTGTAAGCTCCCTCATAACAATCATCATTAATTTCACTTAGGAATAATTAGGGGAGACGAGTGCCGGTTACAAAAGGATCTTGGGCGGCTCATTAGGGGATTAATGGAGACATTGTTTGAACCGCCGAATCGCGAGCTTTACATGCAAATTAAGCTCTTAGCATGCAAACTAGGAAATTACCAGCATCCCTGACTTGGCGAGCATTAACCCGCCCCCTCCGTTTCGTCGCCCGTTGGAAGCGGCCGAGGTTTTTCGGCCGCGCTAATTGATTTTCGCGGAAATTTCGTTGCGTTGGCGCAGCCGGAGCGGCGAAATCGATGGCTTTCAATATTCATACGTGTTGGCGGATGGTCGCGAAACGTCTGCACATGCTAACGACTCCGCTAATGCGGCGTAATGATATTGCATTCGTTCGGATTGACGTCGTATGCAAAGCCGTACCCGGTAATTTGCGTTTTGTGAGCGTACGTCTAATGGCACACATCGAAAGCTATACGGGAAACATCCCATTCGCGGAGGAGACAAAGGTGATTGTTTCAGTTCGTTGAAGCCTTGTTCGTGGATTTCTCAAATGCAAATTCTATCACTCGTAGTTGTAAAACGTCTGCGGCTGATCACCTAATCGGGATGTTCAATGTTGCAAAATTAGAGCAAATATGCTGGTCACCAGATATGGCTTTAAAATTTACCAACAAAAATCAAGGGCAGCGATAAAAAATATAAAGGAATTGATCGTTGTAGATGCACTTGTGAAACAAATACTTACACACATACCAACGTTTAAAATTCTTTCAACCGATTCGACATTCATCATTATCACTATTATCTGTAGTGGGGAATTTTTACAGCCTCAAGAAAACCACCCAGAAACAAATTGTGTGGGGCGGTAATAAAAATAATAAAAATTAATTTTCTCAAATTCAATTGAACCCAGCTCATATAAAGAGAATGGTTAATTAATGGTTAATTAAGTATCCATTGCTTTTATTGCAATCAATTTTTAATATCGTGTGAGATTCGGTGATTAATGAGGAAATTATAGGCAATGACATGCAAAACAATAACGAGAAAAAATGCGAACATACCAGAGATTTGTTAGATTCCAGGGGGGAGCAATCAACGTCCCGCGGGCCAGTTGTGTCCCGCATATAGTTTTCATCCGGTATCTTGACCTCTCTAATAAATTTACTTAGTCATTTAATAGTTGTGTCTTTATAAATACAACAATTACTATATTATATTGTTAATTTGCATAAAATACAATGAACTTTTAATTGGACAGGTTGGATACATCTAAAGTTGCAAACAACGTCTTTAGCGAAATGTTGTGTTAAAAAATATATGGATGGGGCCTTTTGTGTGGTTAGTCACCATACTTTCATATATTTTACTAGCAAAACCGATCTGATTTATCGCTGTGAGGAACGAGTTACTGCCAAAGGTCAAACGCTACCATACCAAGTTCAAGTAATTAAGTTACATATTATATACATTGTAATATGAAATAATTTCTATCAGGTGAAATTCGATATATTTACAAAAGTTGGTTAAAGGACTTTTTAGTCGTCTCATAATGTTAATCTTGCATAAAATATCAACTGGACGTCTTTATAAAAACAATTAACACTAATCGTTAAAGATATGTCAAACGACGATACCAGTACAGGTCCAATGATCAGTATGAAAAAATATTTAGAGTGCCTTATCTACACTGGCTAACGAAGAGTTTAATGAGGAAGTCGCTCAAAAGAGTGGCAACAAAATTCACAAATATATTTCCTTGGATTTCAGCAGTCGTCAAGTAAGGCTAAAGCCAATGCATTCCATTCGACACACCCTTGATTTCATAGCCATATGTTTTGTAGGATTTTATTTCAGAAGCTTAATTAGACGGGATGGCAAAGAACTTAAAGAAATCTTGATGTATAGTGTGTAGACATTTCTATAGCCATCTATATGGCTTTTTAATTACCTTTCACTTTACTTATAGATGGAGTTTATTGCCAGCCATCAAGTGTCAAAACAATAAATTCACGCAATTCACTTCAAATTAATATTTAATCATCAGCATAAAGGAACATTTGGATTCTTGGACGATTCTTTCGCTCGAATTATGAGCTCTTCAGTCAGAAATTACAAACGTTAAAGCCAAATCAAATGCGTGCAATATTAGTCTAATCATTGTCAAACACTAATCACAAGATATTTTAACTCTAGGGACCAATTTAGCGCATTACACAGTTCAAGAAAGCCTCAACTCCATGGTGCTAACAAACAAATCTTACCAATCATGACAATAACATAAAATATGAAACATTATTATATTATAAAGTGCGATTTATTTGAGATAAAAGATCATCCAATAGCCACTAGAAAACATGGCTTGCGTCGGGATTTGAGGGATTGGGCTTGGAGTCGGCCCTTATATTTGTCGAAAAATCATGTTTAGTGATGAGGCTCAATTTTGGCTAAATGGGTTAATGAACAAGCAAAGTTGTCATTTATAAAAAATCCATAAAAATCTCACGTGGCACCCACAAAAGTACAGATGTGGTATTCACGTTGATGGCATAATTGATCCTTATTTTTTCAAAAATGAGGCCGCAAATCACGTTGCAGTTAATGGCCGATATTACTGGACAATGATTAGTGAATACTTCTTCGAAACTGGATAACTGGATTCGGATGATATGTGGTTCCAACAGGAACATTATATCGCGAAACGGGCCAATGAATTGGCAATCTAGATCATGCGATATGACGCCACTCGTTTACTTCTTGTGGAGCTATATAACGTCTAAAGTGTATGCTGATAATCCGCAAACTATTCAGGCTTTGGAAGACAATATTCAGCGCGTTATTGGTGAGACAGAGCCCAAAATGTTCGAAAGAATTGCCAACAGTTGGAGTGACAGGATGGGCGTCGTCAAAAACAGCCGAGAAGGTTGTATGCCTGAAATCCTGTTCAGAACATAATGTCTTGAACCATTCTTCAAAATGGATAAAAATTTTTGATTCAAACTCACTTCCTGTCCTTATTATTTTAAAAGAAAATTCCATCATTCTTAAAAAAACATCAGTTAAAATTGGATCGTGTCAATTATGTCAGCGGCTGCGAAAACAAAATTGTTATGCCAATGTTCATCATACACAAAATGCAACGATCGGTAACTAAGGAAGTTAAGCCATTGTTAAAGGATGACGTTTGAAAACTCAGCATTTACACAACAACCTGCTTAATAGCAAAATTGTGGCGGGGCTGGCTTGAGTTGGCTAGACCAAGAATGAAACTTTCAACTATGCAGTGTTTTTCTAGCAGGCCCAACATATTTCATATTCATTGGATTTCATGTATGATCACATGGCATCAAATAGACTCACCTCAAGCAATTCATTTAAAGCAATATTTTAACAAATCTCAAGCTGAAATAATTACTCGTTATAGATAATTTGGTCCACATAACAGGTCTAAGTTAATAATAATTTTCCACCTATAAAAATTCGCCATTATTGTTTCGTCCCAACGAAATATCATTATTAATTCCTATTCAATGGACGAAGTAAATAAATTGTCTTTTAAACCAAGTTTTCTAAAGACAAGCCTAATCTGTTTTTTTGTCGATAATAATAACTTCTAATCAAAGCAGGAAATAATACTCTGGTACATTCATTGCATTAATTTATGAGATTTTATTCATTACGTTTGATATTTTTCGAATAGACAATTCTACGGTTCGCATTTAGTTAAAGTTCGAAGTAATTTGCACAACGTAATGTGTTAGGGTGGGTTGGGTTGGGTTGGGTTAGCTTGGGTTGAGTTTGTTTGGGTTGGGTTCGGTTCGGTCGGGTTGGGTTAGATTGCGTTGCCTTGGATTGAGTTGGTTTGTCCAAGAATGTAAATTTGAAATGTCAGCTATACAAACGTTATTCTTTTGTAAATCCAACCAGTTTTATTGATCCTTAACTGGTCAGGTGTGATCTGGCAAAATTCTTTAAAATAATTGTTTCGTTTGGAAATGGGGACCGCGCAGAAACCTGCCCTGCCATCTAATTCCTCCCCAATGAGAGCATGATATGTAGAAAATTTGGAAATTTGTGGCGCGATGGCCACTTAAAAGTGAACGATGAGTTTTGTTTCTTGCGCGTGGCAAATTTGGGAAATGTGGTCGGACCCGATTTGGACCAACTCTTTAAAAAGATTCAGCGAGACAAGTGACAGTGACAGTGATATAGATGATATACACGGTATGAATTAGGAATTGTCTGCTTCTGAGGAAGATAATGTTGTAAATGAGACAACTAACCCTGACAATATATATAGCAATGGTGTACATAATGAAACTTTTCCATTTTGAAATCAAAAGCACGTGACCTCGGCAAGGCTGCTAATCCATTACTAATTTTAAATTTGCTTTTCAATAATAACCTGTTAGAACATATTATGCGGTACACCAACAATTCAGACATCTTATAAGAGAAATTGACATCACTGAGCTGAATGCATTTTTTGGCAGTATAGTATATACGACAATCTTTAGTTCCAGTCATTAAGATATTGGCCGTTTATTCGCAAGCGATGAAACTGGAAGGGAAGTATTTAAATTAGTCATTACCAAGAAGAGATTTGTAGTTCTTTTGGCTGTCATACGATTCGACAATCCTCAAGATAGGGAGGATCGAGATGCAGCAAATTCATTTATATTCGACACTTTCATGGAAAATTGTGAAAATGATGGACTTGGTCAATCTACTGCTATAGATGGAATGCGTGTGAGCTTTCCAAGAAATCCACATGACTGAAAGCAATACAACTACACTGAGGAAGACTTTGAGAGCTTTTGTCTCATTGATGAAGATAACAAATTTCTAACGCCTGCTCAAACATCTATTTATTTAAAGCAGCAATCGCGATAACACAGCTGACAATACAATTGGTATTCTTCAATACAACTAGATGGTTTGCGAAAAAATAATTTCAACCCAATAAGAAAAGAGCTCAACACTCTATGGCTTTATGAAAGAACGCATTCTAGTGTCCGACGTTGGGAAAATTGGAAAAGCTACAATTCTAGTATCATCGTATCATCCATGCATACCAGACGTTTCAATGATACGGAGAAAATAGAAATTATCGTGTTACAATGAAAATGAAGGTGGAGTAGAGTCTCTCGACGAAAATGTCCAAAAACATCTCGAGTCACCACTGTCGAAGGTGGCCCTTAGCAATTTTTTTCGCTTACTGAACGTTTTCCTATATCTGTGTTATAAAATAAGGTTATCATATAAGAATAACGGGGTTTCGGAATATAGTTAACCTTGTTATTAATGGAAGATCATACGAGACGTCGTTTGACGATGACGGTTATTTCACGTGACATACACACTAGTATTGGGAGAGCACAAGAGAAGCCAACAAAGATGATCTAATTCTGGAAAAACGTAAAATTTGCTACTTATGTCCTTCAAAAAAAGCATAGAATGACGAACTACTTATGTCTTTGTGTCAAAAATGCACCAACCCAGTCTGCAATAACTGCGCTCAAAAATAAACAAACTTTGCTCATGCTGGAATTCCACATTGTTGTCAGATTTGTCTTTAATTTTTTGTACCTGACGATATGATACGATTAATAATATAAACTTGAATTGTAAAATTTTTGTAATGACTTATATAACTTATTATAGATATCGATTATTAAACATAATTTTCGGAACGAAATACGATTTAGGTCAGTATTTTTTTTATTTTTTGTCCCCCTATAAAATTAAGGGAACCGTCTCCGAGACTACGCCCGACCTTCAACGTAACAATTAAGGCACAGGACCAGTTAAGGGTTAATGTTAGCATTTCAGGTGTTAATGTGAATTCAATAATTTTGTTTGTAAAAAGTGTAAATATTAAGAATTGTATTAATGTGACTCGATTATTTTCATATATTCCTTCGCTTTAATTTTCATGTTTATATTTGGCACTTCTTATTTCCTAAATTTTCCTCCTCGCTTGGAATTATCGACTGAGAATTAACTTATGGACTGGATATTAAAAAAAAATGTATTGATGGTATCTTAATTTATTCCTCTTTGCAAACGAGGGTCGTTGCAAAAAATAAATAATTTTTTAATATACCGCATCGTTTATTAAATTCAATACGCAATCCGTACCTAAACGATACACCAACTCAAGACTAAACACCGAAACAAATTGAATGTTATTCCGCCGCCGTACGCATAATTAACGCAAATTTCCATAAATAAATAAATAAACAAACATCTCGGATGCAACACCTAAGGTGCACAAAGACTCCACGGTCCGATGCCGGCCGCGATCTGATAGCGAGCGTATCATTTCAAACGAGGAGAGCGCGGCGGCAGTAATTAGATTAGCATGGAAACGTCGGTGTTTTGTCATAATTTTCCGTATGTTTACACGGATGTCTGCGACTTCTTTTGTTTAATTAATTAATGCCCGTTCCGGCAATTAAATCGCAATTTACATGCGCTGCCTCTCTTTAACGCCCCGTCCGTCTCGTTAATTTTTAAAAGCCCCGGAAGCCGTCAGCGGCCCCGTCGTGGGTGCCTTCGCGAAATTCGTCGCACTTTCTTGCTTTAATTGCCTCAATTACGACGGCGCTTTTTAAGCCGCGACGATTAAGTATTTATGCTAAAACGCGGCGATTACGACGAACTGCTTCGCTCGCATCAACATATTTCGGGAGGATAAATAGAGGTCGATGGATGGAATAGCGGCATTGGTGCCATGAAATATGTAAATCATTTCAAATTTATTAAGATAATAGGAATATAATCGCCGGCTATCGACTCGTACTTACAAATTAGTTGAATATCAGCTCGCGCTCGCTTTGTGGCTCGAGAAAAATCAATTTTTTTAAACGTGTCATACGTAATCATTTCGTCCGAATTAACCATCGAAGAACTATATGTAAGTCATAATTACGAAGATTAAAATAAACGATAGGCGCGGTAGATGCGAGATGCGATATCGGATACGTCTACTACGACCATCACGACGCAGATAACGCGGTGCGACTGCATTTAATGCAATTGCGGAAATTTCTGGTTCCCAACTGAAACTTTTCGCCAATATCGGAATTCGAAATTATTTTTGAGCCGGGTATTCATTTATTCCGGGCGGCGAGGGCTCGCCGGCAATTCTCGAAAAACGGCGGCGTTCGTTTTAAATTTTAACGCGCGCCATCAAATATTCCGAGGCGAACAACGCGCACGGAACGTCCCCGGTACGTGTAAGTAGTTCGAATTCACTTGGTTTTTCTCGCGCGTGCATTATGCAGGCGGCGCGGGCGAAATATTTATAAGAAATTGCGGCGGGGGTGCGTCGCCGCGTTTCTTGAAAACTGCGCACATTCACACACGCTGGCTCGTCTACTACACGCTAGATGTCCGGCGAGGGAAAAAAAGCCGCGCGTCTTCGATAGTTCTGGGCGTCTCCGCCGCGCGGCGGCACTTTATTACTATTGTGTTCGGCGCCGAGTCCTGCGTGGTTTTTCAAGTCGCCGCGGTAGATGCGTTTGAATTTCTCGATTATTTTCTGGTCGTATTATTATTTTTTCTTCGTGGATGTTTTGGATGGTTCCTTGATGAACTAGTCTATACATTCCTATTGACTATTAATATCAAGTTGGTCTCGTAGTAGTTCATATGAATATAATTGAACGTTTAATTTTGCAGCCCCATGCAATTTTATAATTAATTAATTAAAATAGTACAAAAAGACACGGAGTTCAGAATTTACAAAATTGTCAAAAATAACGTCGTCTAAGTTATAAACATGTCTCAAAAATTACACAGAAAAAAATCATAACCAACCCAACCCAAGAATTGCTCTGCTATAAATTAAATACTGGACACGTAGAGAACACCATGGATACACCAACGACATTACTTGATCCTCTTTACTTGACTTGAGTTGGGCCAGGTTTGACATTAGTGAGGAACTACACGAAACTAAATGGAATACAATATTCCTTGCAAACAGAACAAACAAAAATTCAAGGAAGCAACAAAAATAGTAAACGAATCATTCAATTCAGTTAGGTCCAGTTGGGTTGGGTTTAAGTTTGGCAAAGAACCCAAGTGAATCAAATGAAATTTACTTCAATCAAATCAAACTGAAAAACGATATACAGTTTTGTTCCATTTGAGTTCGGTTGGCTTTAGTCGCAGATAAGAATCTGAAAACTGCCAGTTAGGGGTGAAATAAAAATCGGGCGGAATTTATAATATGAGCAATTAATTATCGAGATTATGACGAAGGTGGACCGGTGGAACGATTGATAGAACTGTTTAAAACCCGGGTGGTATCGCCAAGCCTCGGTAGCGAGATCAATTTTAATGAGCCGTGTTCTAACGAATTAGGTTTCTCCGTGATTTTGATGAAATAAATATTTTAAATACAACAAAAGTGAAATTTGTTGGTTGGGGTAGGTTTAATTGTTTAATTGGTATTGGTTCGATGAGAACCCAAAATAGTAATAGTTTCAGTTAAGTTGTGTTGGTGTAGGTTTAATTTATATTATATAAATAACTAAAATATGAGTAGAATCACATTTAACAGGTCGAATTCAGAAGGTAACCTCTACTATCTGACTGTGTCAAATATTACAATACACACTCTGAATGTACTATTGGGGCTAGGTATTTTCCAATTCATAAACCTCCTCATGTCACCAATATATGTCAAAGTCAAGTCGTCACATAGGGTGACTCAGACCTTGACCTAGATTATGTTTATGAATTGGCAAATTGCACAAGTTTATTGAAAGTGTCATGGTCTAGGCCAACGCCATGGTTAAGCTTGAATTTAATCTGTCAGGCCTTAACCTTAACAACGAACTTGATGTCTGATGTAACCTCTGCATTGACCTTGATCATGGCAGTGTACCTTATTCCAATTTTGCCAATGCATAAATCTCCTCCTTGGGACAAACTAGGACAAGTCTGGGTCACGCAGTGTGACCTTGACCCTGACCTATATCATTTCATGAGGAGGTTTATGAATTGGCATAGATTGGTTTATGCCGGTAAATCAATTGATTTTGTAACCACTACTACTGCAACGCCAAATATAACATGAGAAGTTTTTCACTTTTACCCTGAACCTTTTATTTACATCTCACTGCCCCTCCACAACAATTGATTGTGAAATGAAAATAATATAAATTAATTAAATATGAATGAATCACTTGCAAAAAATTAACGACAGTAAGACAATACTTCACAAGTACTTTAACAATGTCTTTGGAAAACATCTCTCAATGGAACATTATCTGTGTTTTCTAATTCAATAATTTTGTTTGCAATCAATCTCTCAATGACATTATTTGACATTTTTACTTCAACAGCGTCTATATTTCAAGTAATTTTTTGCCTCATACTTTACTTCCAAAATGCTGCTCAGTAATCCCTTCCCCTTTCTCATTCGCACTTTCTTCCACCCTTTATTCGTTCTTTCATGTAACCCCCCCATCTTGGCTCACGTCCCCTCATTCATTTCAATGCAACCCAACCCAACACAACACGACACAACCCAACCCAAATACGTGAATATATCAAACGGATTTGTTTTCGCAGAGCTATCAACAGCACGTCCAGTTCAGCACTGTTGTACTGTAACTGAATTGCTGTGCCCAGTTCGTTTGATCTAGCTTTTGGCGAACATATATTGAATTACAACCCAAAACAGGTCCAGTGATACTGATGGTTACGTACGTGAAAACCAACTTTGACTGTTGTAGCCAAATTAACAAAATCAAAGTCTTTACACCATAACACATTAATATGGGAACTGTTTATGATGTCCAAGTAGTCACAAATATTGAGAGCAATAATAGTTCAAAACTCTGATCATTAATCAAATTATGGATCGAACGATTTCAAATAAAATATACATAAAACGAGTAGCAACAAATAAGTGAAACGAAAAATTGAAATGATGCACATAAATGCGCAACAAAGTATATTAAAGTAAATAAACGTGAAATTGAAGTTTGGTGAAAAATTATTTGAAGTGATTAAAGGAAAATCAAACGTATCTACATCGAACCAAAATCAAAATTAATCCAAAAGAAAACGACAGACTAAATTTAGGTAAAACGTAGGCAATGCATCACTTAGAATACGAATTCTCAAAAAGTTTAGTAAATGGAAACTAAATTGGCCAAACTGAATATAGAAGAAAAGAAACGATAGTAAGTCAAACGAAAACCAACCGATGAAACAAAATTGAAATCTTGAAAAGATAAAGAATTAAAGGAATGACAAATTCGATTCAATTATTGAACAGTGTAAAATAAAAACAGTGTAAAATAAAAACAGTGAAAAACAACTCAATTGGAAGGTAGTGCGAGTCCGGTGGGTCCAACGACCAGGGTTCAAGTCTCCACTGGACTGCTCAAATTTGATCCAATTCAAACATTGTAGTGTTTTATTATCCCACGTAGTTTCTAACTAATTTAAGCAAATCTAGGCAACGAAAGACACGTCTGGTTATTACAAAATATGCAAATTACAAAAAAATAATTGATAAAAAAATATTTCTAAATAAGGATGATAAAAGTAAATTAAAACAAACATTAAAAAATTTAAAAAATACCCACTGCAAGAAGGTTTGCTAATAAATATAAGAAAATCGTCTGAGGAACAGAACAATAACAATTGCTTATGTCTGTAATATGCATAATTTTTTACAGTAACTCGTAGGGGATGGGAAGTTGGTATCAATGGATCCTGATAGTAAGGTGGCTATTGGATCACCTCTGAAGGTTCACTTCGAATTACAACTAGGGTCAATTATTGTCTACATGCAATTACCTATAATTTCATGGCACGTGCCACCGTTTGAACTAGAAGCACCTCATGTTCCACTGAATGTTAAAATTGCAAATCTCAGATTCGCATTTTTAGCCCTGTACGACTTACAACATGGGGTAAGTTGCACTTGAAACGATCTAGTAGTTTAGGCCATTCAGCACTGCCTTTGGAAACTATTCACATACAGTTTGTCCACATTTCGATGCTCACCACTGGTATATCGGTTATTAGAAGAGAAAGAGCGACGGTGTAGGTTTTGATGTGAATAAATGACAGATATAATAAAATTTGATTTTGGTAGTGTACATTTGTATAGTTCTACAGGAGTAGATTTATTTACGCCTTATACGAGATGAATATATTTTAATACATCGAATATGATGTATATGACGTAAATGAAGTTATTATTTGAATGGACAGAAAAATTTGCGGATCGTGACATGTACGATGTGGGTTTAGATTGCCCATATAAGTCGCACACCTGTTTGTTCATTTGTAAGTTACATATAAAATTATTACATTTTCTTTAAATATCCCAATCAAAAAATCGATATAAAATAATAGGAACGCAAGAAATCGTAGCGTTATTCTTAAAATAAAATCGTCTGCTAAACGGCACTGGAAAAAAGTAAATCGCTGCTGGTTGTGGCAATACAATGTCTCGAATCTCCGACACACATTTAAATCGGCCAAATGAAAATAGATATAACATCGGAACGAAAGCACCGATAAGGCAGGCGCACAGTTTATTACCCCTCCGAACATGGAGAACGCCTAATCTCGTTCATTCCGTAATCGACTCGAATCGAAGCCAATTGCACGAACGTCGTTGCATCGGCAATAAAACAATATCGAATTTATTACACAAATTTCATAAATCACGCGCCCATTTAAATTTTAAAATCGTATTTTTGTACGAATCGAATCGAAATTATTCGCCGTAACAACGCCGAATCACGAAGGCACGTTTCGCCGCCGAAACGATAAATCCACCGATCGGTAAAAATTAGTTTTTGTGGTACGCGCGGACGTCGTTGCTAGTGAGTCGTCGTAGCGTTTCGCGTCCAACCGTCCGCGTGTGTGCGAACGCGATTGCGATGGAATATCGCTATCGGAATTCAAAATCCAAAGTAGTATATCTCCGCGACCGGATAGAAAATGCTAAGAATTCTGTATTCCGTAAATAATAGCATTGTGGACTCGTGTATGCGCGCTGTAGCAATAACTAACGTCCCGATACCTGTGAAATATTTATATATAGGAACAGATGAGTTACACGCGTTTGATACGGAGAGAAATTACTATAATATACTATAAGCATTTACGTATTTTATGTGTATCTACTCCCGCGTTCGCAATTCATTTGTTGACGTATTTTAGAAGAGACGACAACAAAACCGGCATTTGCGCGCTCGATCGTAAAATTATTTACGATAGTTGCATTCCGACTTGATGTACTGCAAACTCGAAAAATAATATAAGCTTAATGCGAATTGATTTATGTATAGGCGACACATTAATTGTTGCCGAGGAAAAATCGCCAAATGACATAACGAGTGACGAGAAAGCTTAACGCATAACCAATCCAAATTTGATATAGTTATATTTTTTTTTCTGTGACGGATAAACTGGCAGGCTTTGTACTTCACATCAACTTTTATAACAAACAACTTGATTACGTCGCCTACAGTCATGGCATCCAAACATGATCTCTAAATTTGCCAGGTAGTAGTTTTTTTCTTTAACTCGCTTTAGTTTAGTTCGAATAAACCATGAATTTTAATTTTAACAGTATTAGAAAGTTGTAAAAAAATTGAAAACTAAACCGCAAATCACGACGAATAACTGAATCACTTAAAACGAAATCAAATGGGAAACAACAAAATGAAAGAAAGTGCAAGTATCAATAAAAAAAAACAGTTAAACGAAAAATGTTCAAGATTGAATTATTAAGAATATTGACCATAAAAATAGCAAACGACGAAAGATAGTTAACGAAAACAATTTTAAACGAAAACTCGTTAAAAACGAAATCGAAATTAAAATACACACAGAAACAAATAAAAAGGAAACAATGAAACAAAAGTTGCAAGAAATACATGAATAAGTGGGTCCTGAAAATAACGTTCCAATGAGTTTCGTTCGACCTGAAATATTTTTTATTTTAATATGAAATTTATGAACTTCAAACCTTGAATTATTATATTTAGATTTATTACGTTGAGGCGAAGGGTGATGAAAAATAAAAATCAAACTTTTAACGAACCCCAACCCAGATATATTTGCATCAGTAAAATAAAACTTCATAACTTGACAACTGGAGGAGAAAGTTTGTATCGAAGATATGAGCCATTTAATTTGTCATTGCATATGTTTTTTTTTAAATTAATCATCGCTTTTATTTTATGTAGATATTACAAAATGTATTATGATTTAAATAAATGTGAGTGAAGTCTAAGACAATCCGATTGTGGGTGTTAAAGAAATTTAAATATTTAAAACTCTAACTTTATTCTTTAAATTATGCTCTGTTAGTATTTTTATAACACTTGTTAGGTATCCTTGCGTTATCCTTGACATCATCGAATATATTTTTGCTGCTTTCGTTGTTTATTGCAATTTTTTTTTCAATGTTTCATCAAACTGAATGTACTGAACTTCATGTGCTTGTTCAGGATTGTTGTTAGTTAAGGTTGTGTTGGGAATTGAACAGCGCATCATAACATTAACTGTACAAATAGTATGTCTTGTTATTTCACAATTGCCATAACTGTTGTGTCAAGATTTTTGGGTAATTATTGTGGAATTAATTCTTATCCATTGCCACAAAGAGCCGATGATTAATTAAAGGTAGATGTGTTATTTTAATCAATAGAATTTTTATAAAATTGACATTATTTTTCATGTAATTTCGCTAATAATTTTTTTTTAAATCTTGTCCAATCCTCTTGTATTTTATTGCAACCTGTTAAAAAGACCGATTAAAAATTTCTAATAAAAAATCTACTATTTAAATTAGGTAATTGAAGCAAATAGAGTAAAATGGTAAATATTTGCTTTACATTAATAACACATACCCCTACTCGTAGACGATTGTAAAAAAATCACAGGTAAATAATTATATAAATTTTAGTTAGAATTGTAACATAATTATGAAAAATGCAGTTAATCTTGATCCACGGAAAATTTACGAGAAAAGGATTGGTCAAACACGTAGTTGTTTAAAAATAATAATAATAACCAATTGAAAAAATGTAAAAACAAACAATGAATGTGCCAAGCAAAGAAATAAATCGCACGCATGATTGGATTGCTCAGCTCGACCAAACCCAACCCAAGTCAATCCAACCCAACCCAACCCAACCCAACCCAACCTAACTCAAGTCAATCCAACCCAACACAATTATATTTATGGATTGAATTGGATTGGGCTAAGCTGAACAACTCAATCATGTGTATGATTTGTTTATATTTATTAAATAAAATTTATTCAGTAAGAAATAAGGACTAAGAGCGATTCAAGTGTGTTTAAGCATAAAACGAACAAATTATTTGGGAGTAATTTACGAGATTTCTTAGTAAATATGTAATCTACGCAAGCAAATTAGACACTTATGCACAGAAATCATGACGCTAGATTTGCAAAACTCAAACAAAATGTTTCAACAGCTGCTTTCATCCAATGACCTGCTTTTGAGCCTTTTTGTTGTTTTCAAGACTAAAAGGACTTTTTCGGGTTCGCAGAACCGTTTTTTTTTATAAATCTATATATTTGTCCATTCTTATGTAATTTTTATCATTAATATCTATATAAAAATGGTACTACTACTGTTTATTGTAATAATGATTTATTTTACATTTAATTTTTTATTTTATTTTTGTATTTAGTTTATATTTATTATCCAAGTTGGAGCTGTGAAAGTAATTCAGTTTCACATACTTCTCGAAACTTTCATCCAAGAAACCAAGGTGCTTTTCAAATCTGAAAATGTAAACGAAATTCCTTGCATTTTGATGTAAGCTTAACATCAGTATAGTAAATTTTTCATGTTTTATAAGTCATTTCGCATTTAATCCCTTGTACGCTCTGCAAGTTGGATATAGGAAGATAACGCAGTTTATATTATTCCTGGACGAGCTCGTAACAAGAGCGAAACACCAACCAAATCAAATGCAATCCAACCCAACTCGTTTGGTTGAGTTGGGCTTGGTTCGTTTGGGTTGGGTTAAGTTGAGTGGGGTTGAGATCACAAACCCAATCATGTGTGTGATTTGTTTATATTGATTAAATTGTATTGAGTTGAAGTCAAAAGTACTCTAATATATCAATTAGCGCATCCATTAAAATTAAATTAAATAATTTACATAAAAATCTATCAAACAAGTTTATAGAATTGATTGCTTTCGATTTAAAAAAAAATTACACGTGCAGGTTACACCTAGACGGTTGTATAAATCAACGAGAAATGATTGTAAAAATATTAGTTACAATTGTAGCAAAAAATAATTAAAATATACTCACAGTAAATTTTAATCTACGGAAAATTTAAGACAATAATGATTTGACAATCGCAAAACGTTAAAATACAAAATGAACCAATTAAAATAACGATTTACGACTTTTCGTAGAAAAATGTAAAAGCGAACAATTCGCCATGCATAGACGCAAATCTCATATAAGTGTTGCTGTGTTTACTAAGGTAATCCGACCCAACCAACGCAACTAAATCTTTCAGAGACAATATTGTTTTATTTTTTTTTATTTATCCTAATGAACTTATGAATAATAGAAAAACGATGAGCCAAGAATTCAAAACGTACTTTTTGTATCTTGTGATCTAATTGCAGCCAATCTTGACCTATGGAAATTTTAAAACATAAGACATAAGGATTAAGAATGAAATACGTGTGCGTTTAAATATGAAACGAATCCATTATTTACGAGTAATTTACGAAATAACTTTGTAAAAGTGTAAAGTTTAACAATTAGTATGATATCTAAGGACGGAAATTATCACGACGCTAGATTTGCATAATACTAACAAAACGTTTCAGCAGCTGCTGTCGTCCAATGATCCGTTTTAGGCCATTTGATCCTTTTTTACACTGAAGTTGTCGGGTTCGCAGGACCGTTTCTACAAATAAATGTATTCGAACGAGTTCCATTCTTATGTAATTTTTGGTACCAACATAGACATCAAGGTTTTAATGTGTCCTTTTTTATGATATTTTCAAATAATCTTCTTTTTCGGTGATATATTCGCTACGCGAATGGTGAGGTTCTGAGTAACGTTCCGTAAATTTCATCATGAAATGTTTGGCTGCGCAGCATTTCCTATTTCTTGCTGACGAGCTCATAATAACAACTAAACGATTGTCCACGAACACAAACTTGCATTTTTTTGCGAAATTAGTAAATAATATAATAATTAACAAAGTATTTTGATTTTTCATCACTTTTGATGTCGACCTCGTAAACGCATTCCCAATATTTAATTTTATAATATTGTTTTATATTTTAAATTGTCTATTAATGGCCAGGTTGGATCTACAGAATAAACATAGTTTAGCATTCTTGGAGGAGCTCATAATAAGAACAAAACTCATCACTGCATCCAAACTGTATACGACGGTATTAGTAATTTTTGTAAATATTTTTGTCATGGTTAAAATATTAAATTTTTAATTGAATTGCTTGAGTTGAGTGGATTATGGTTGGGTTGGTTTGCATTTAGTTGGGTTGGGTTGCGCTATGCGAATGGTGAGTTTGTGGCTATTTTGTAGTCTAAATTTCTTACTAACTAACTTTAGTACCTTTGCTATGTAGAAAAGCTCATGTACTGCGCCAAACGATCACCCACGAAATAAAATTTTGTAATATTATTAAATAAATAGTAAAAGTATTTTAAAGGACAAAACAGGATGGGTCGTAATTTTCAAAGTCGTAGACGTTTAGGAAACAACTTGATGAAAAAAAAATGATCTAATGAATTATATATATTTAAGCTTTGCATAAAAGCTCACAATGTATCCTGCCGTTAAAAAATGTCCTTGTCGTTGCCTTTTTAATTGTTTTAGGGCCCAAAAAACGTGTTTGTTGGTTATTGATGTCCGTAAAAAGCTTTTTTATAGAACTAGAAATTATCGAATGATTGTGATGTCGCCGCCGGCGCAAGAAAGACCCGATCCCGTGCCCGATCCGTCCAAGCCGCCTTTACATTGTTTTTCCGGCGCGCTCGAAATCTAAATTCAACGCCGTCGCACAGGTAACATCCTTTTTACGTACCGTGGAATTCCGCGCGCGCTAATGAAAAAGCTCCCCGGTACAAAGAACGAAGACGAAAAAACCGAAATTGTTGCAAATCTACTCTAAACTTATTTCGCGAGCATTCAACCGCGCTTTTCCCCCACTCTGTCCCCCGCCACTCAGGTGTCGCGGGGTGGGGGCGATATCCCCTCCTCCGACCGCCCCTCATTGGCTGTCAACTTATGCACAACACAGTTCAAGCTTTAACGCCGAGCGGTCATGTTGTCCGCGCCGTCCGGCCGCACGTTCCACATTTATTATTTATGAACACCTGTATTGTTTTAAAGTTAAGTTTCACACCCGACCGCCGCCCCCCCGCAACAAAACGGATCGTACTGTGCTGTGTTTGGTTTCGTGTTGTGCTCTATGTTGTGTATTATTTCGTTCCGCCTGTTTGCTAAACTCAGGTGTTGTGGATATTCGTAGGAATGCTCGCAGGTATGAGATCGTATGCTAATTCCTGGTATGCTAATTTTTGTACGCAGTCACGTGCGTGGTTTGTGTTGTGTCGGCGCGGGTTCGAAAATTTTCTACCTAAGCGCGTGTCCTAGACCATTTACATAGATTTGCTTCCTTTAAGTGCGATACACGGAACCCGCATTTTATTTGCATTTATATAACGAGAGCGCGTGCTCTTTTTCGAACCATCTGGTTTTTACACTTCCTCGCAATGATCACGAGCCAAATCCCACACGATTAACATAATTTTCCTACCGATTAGGACGTTAAATCAAAATTACCAATCCTTTACATTTTTTTACCGAATAGTTAAAAATAGTTAAAACTAGTTAAAATAAAGCACTTTCGAATTTAATTTAAAAATTTACCAAAATTTCGCGTTATTACATTTCAAATTAATAACTAACTAAGATAAATATTTAACGCACCCTTTAATGCATCAATTGTAAAATATCTCGCTATCTTAACTTTGAATGAAGATTTTATGAGACGATTAAAAAAAGGCGCCAAATCCCAAAATAATGCGCCGAAAAATTAAATAATTGGACTTCTTAACCGCTTAGGTCTTACGACTCGACTACAAAATCCCTTTTATGCAAAACGCGCAAAGGTGCACCAACAATCACTGCTTTGCATAAGTACAAGCGCCGGCCCGGAGTTGTTTCCAAATAATAACCGAGTATCGGTAAATAAACACACGGTTTCGACGAAGGGGGCCAGAAACTCTATTATCGATAGGGGGTGCGTTAGACAATGCAATGTTTCATTACACGTCCAAGTATATGATTACGAAGCTTGTATGCAGCTTTATACACGTCCGCGTTTCCAACCATTAACCACTTTATATACATTTCGCGAAAAATCTAATTTTATTTTATTTATCGCCGGCTTTTTTTTATTTTAATTCTTCCGACGCGTCTTTAATAATTTTTAATTTCTTTGTATCGCAAAAATGCAAAGAAATATTCTAGGAATTATTGCTCGTGTTTTTAAATTTATTTTAAATTACTTGTTGTCCGTTTACATTAATTTGTCGTATAAATCAAAATCAAAATAATCTCAGATTTTATGGCGATGTTTTTTCTTTCATCAATTTTTCTGCTTCACTTCCATGAAAATTTATAAATAAATTCTCACCAAAAATATCAATAGAAAGCTGGAAATATTTAAATCTAATAACAAAGAGCTTTTATCATAAATTGTTACTATTTGTATAATTCGCTGAACAAATTCATCAAGTTGTGGAAAACAAAATTTATTCAAAAATTAAATGTTAGACTTTGACATTATGGTTAAAATATATTGCATTTAAATAAATTAGTATTTTGAGGACATATGTTAAGGAAGATTTATTATGGATACAGTGTAGTGGTCAAAAATGGTGATAGCTAAAAAGGAATTGCGCAAAAATTGTAATGCAACTCATGACGGCTATTTCTTTGGATTAGTCTCTTCAATGAATTAATTAAAATTTGAAAGAAAGGTTAACTATGATTTTTCATCGAGTTAAGAGCGGATCTGTTCATATAATTTATTATAAATTTGTTTAATGTTTCGAAATTTCATTAAATTATCTGATACAAAAACTAAACTAAAAGATGCCACGAACAACTCTGCAAAAAAACCAGTTGGATCGTTGGACGGTATCGTTTCGTTGTTCTTTTAAATGCATCTGTTCAATTAACGCGTTTTAAATTTGCCAAATTAAGAGAATTAGACGTGCACACATTTTAGAAATGCGACAATTTTTTGCAGAATTTAATCCAAAGGTGTCGTAACCGACGGTCCTGATATGTCCACGTTTTTTGCATTCGCCATTTGCAACGATATCTACGTCAGTGTTTCCAGCGAAATCCAGACAGTTCGTAGTCTTGTGTTTCATTTGTTTTTCTTTGACTTCGTCCTTAGTGCACCTCAATTTTATTTTCGCAGGATATCGACGAAAACTCGATATTTAATTGAAATTTTTTGCACCAAATTGGTTATGGAATTTTTTTTCGATTCCGTTACAATATTTATATTTAAATGGCTTAAAATAATTTTAATATAAATTGAGGCCTTAAAATTTCATAATCTGTGAACTTGAACGTCCAATATATCATCACATTGCCAACTGTCGACGAGGTAATTTTATTTGGTTGCCATTGATCGTAAATCAAATGGCCGAAAAGACGCCACACCAACTAACTACGCACAAATTATCTGATATTTTGTTACGATTTTCATATTTTTTCGATCCCTAACTCCTTTTATTCGCCGGAGATTAACTCTAGGAATCGTCGTACCCTTAAATGGTGTTCTCAGGTTGCGAATGTGTTTTAGTTCTCTTAGGTGTCTTAGAAGGTGTCTTTGTTTTAGTTTATATCCGATATTTCTTTTTAACAAATATATATTAAAATTATCTTCGTGGTTTTTTTTACAAAAAAAAACATATTCGGAGAAATGTTCGTTAACTCTTCCTTAGAAACGAACATTACTTTCGCTGGCTTTGACGTTGAACTCGTTGCGATGTGGTGCGTTCACAACTGCCTTCATTTCAGCAAATTTCTGCATTTACGATTTAGTTACTTATTCTTAGTTATTTTAGTTGCCCCGTTTATATATTTCCGGTAGTTTTGTTCATCAAAATGTGTAATTGAAATTTTTTATTAATTTTTGTTTCAACCAAGTTATTATTATCAACCGAGCTGTAAAGGTTAGAATAAATTTATTTAAAAAAAAAAACAGGTTAAGTCGTCCATAACTAGAATTGGTTTGGGTTGGTTTGAGTTTAATTTTTATTAGGTTTTAAATTTTCTTGTTTAGGTTTAATTTTCTTTATTTTGTTCGTGGTTTATTGTTAACCATTTTTCAGTTTCGTATGTCAGCTATGTAATTTATCTTTCAGATCTGAAAACGCATCTTGTTTAATATTAGTTATCTTTCTCGTTTATTTTATTTGTAATCTCGATTTTGTTAGTAGATTTGAAAATTATGAAAGGCTTGGATTATGTCGATTTTAATATTATTTTTTAATAATTTCTCTTGTTGCGTTTTCATTAATTTCTATTTATTTTCCCCCTTTTCTCCCCTATTTTATAGGATACACCGTTTCAGTGAGCTTTGAAAACGTTTATAAAACTATTCCATGTTTTCATTCGCTTTAGTAAATTTATTATAGTTTGGTTGGTCCTGAAAGCTCGTGCTATCTCGAACATAAAATGCAGTTGCGTTTTTGTTCCTTTTTTACAACTTTTCGAACGCGTTTCGAGCTTTATTTTAAGAAACTGTGTTGGAAGGTGTCGTATCAAATAATTTCAACCCCTATTTATGATAAATAATTTATATTCTGTCGCCTTTCATGTATTTCTAGGATTCGAAATTTTTTATTATTGTTTTCTTATTAATGTATTTAAAAATTTTAATTGATATCCACAACCAAATTCGATAAATACGTGGCACAAAAACTTAAATAATTATTTTTTTATGTACAAAGTCAGTGAAGTAAAAAAGTCCGTGTAAAAAATCCACGTAAAAAGAGAAATTCGTGCAAATGCGATTAATTGTAACAGCGGTGCAAAAATACCTGGTAACGTTTCGGTTTATGAAAGGAAATAAAATTATTAAGACGAGTGTCGCCGACGCCGCCAGATTTTTAATTTCGTTTCCTCAAAAAGTCCTGTTGTGATTTGTTGTGCTTGCGTTTCGCGTTTCTTTATTTAATTTGATTTCGGTTTTTCATTTGCGTCTAATTGATAGGTTAGTTTGTATTTCTTTTAGATGTCTTTCAATTTAATTTATCATTTTATATATATTTTTATACTCGTTCTTTGATCTATAACTTGCATAAATATTTATAGTCAATTAATAATAAATCCAAGGCATGTAAATTAACAAATCTATTTCAAATATATATTCTCTGTTCCTGAAATTGATTAAGATTAAGGTTTTTATTTTTTTTTTTACTAAAAATAAAAAATGCAAGGCAAAAAATCCACTGCATAAACATGCAAATAATTTTAAATCAAATAATCTCATTAACAAGCAACACAAACACACATGGATTAATATCAATGCAAATGAATTTAAGCCCGAATTAACACAAATTCATTTAACTGTATTAATTAATTTTATTGGTAACTATGAATTAATATTAATTTCTAATTAATATAATCAATAAAGGTGAATAAATGTCTTTAACGAAAAATCTCGTAGAATAATCAATCAGTAAAATTATTATTTAAGGTGTGATTAAAATTTATATTCTTACCTAATGTTCTAGTCATTTCAGAATTTTTACGATTAATTAATTTACCCAAGCTACACAATCGATAACTGTTTTATAGCAACTTGTCAAGATATAAATATTTGGTTAACAAAATCGTCGTCATAAGATAATTTCACAAATTATAACATTTAAAACACTATGTCAAAAATTTTACTGACGACTAATGTTATACCTTAAAAGTGCTATGAACATTAATTAAATTACACATTTAAGTTGTAATAGTCCATCAGTAAAATCAGTTTATTAAGGTGTTTTTAAACTTACGAAAATAGTATCATGTGTAGTAAAAATTTATTGGATATTGCTGTCGGTTGAATTGATTTGAATTGGTGCCCTAAATTCCACGAATTAAAATTAATAATTTTAAGGCTTTTTTTTATTGCATTACAAAATTCTATTTAAAAAATAATTACGTCATAAAAATTGTAAGACATTGTATTCATCAGCTGCAGTAAAATACTAAATTTTGCCCAACGACACCGTATATTTGACCTCGTATTTCCTCGAGATAATCATCTTATCCCAGGGCAGAACAGGAACCAAAATTAATTGAAATTGTAGTCACAATTAACGATGCAGATATTGCTGGAGAGAGAATAACTTACAAACACCACAAGAACTGGGTACATATTTATTTTTCTGTACGATTCGATTTTATTTTATACTATTTCTTGCAAAAAAGTGATCGTACGTAATTTACAATTTTCATCAATGATGGAAATAAATGTGACTTGTAAATAAATCTCCAACAAAAGCTGTATTTGAAAGCGAAGCTTTGGATGTTTTACAAACGTGAAAACGGTTTAGCAAACAGTTTTCATACTAGCAGACAAAAAGAGAGGAATAACAAGTAAAATAAAAATGTTGCTACTTTTACAATTTTATTTCATTCGTTGGACTACCATTTTGACTTAAGCAATTCGTCCTAATCCGTTCAAATTAAATAACCATACGAAAAGCTGAAAATTGAATCAAAATTTTGGTAGAAATGAAATAAAACATACAAATTTTTTAAGAAATAAATTCAAGAAATACCACGAATGGAAAAAAATTAAATGAAACTGATGGGAAAATAGAATAACGACAAAAGCTCACCACAGTGATCTTAAGGATGTAAATTAGTGTACAATAAAAAACGTTAGGCGACTGAGGTAATGCAACCAAGAGCAATGAAAAGATGGGGATGCAAAAGTATAATAATCATGTGAACAAAAAACTAGCTTTACATCACTGCCTGCTTTAAAATGTTTAAAATAATCAGGTATCGAAACGAGCTTTTAATCAGAAATCAATGAACAAAGGACTGGTTATGTTTAAGATTGTATTTAAATCAGAACCAAACGAGAAGTTACAAGAACGTGAAACGACAATGAGAGGAAATATAAGATCATTAAATTATTGGAACAATTACTGGGTGAATTGCAACCAAAAAGATTAAAAAATTAATCGCCTTGACATTCTGATCAAATGATGAAATGTTTTACGAAATATTTTCCCAAAACGACGCCACACTTTCCCCAATATTTCTAAACAACGAATTTATGATAAATCCAAGACCTCAACATCTCAATCGAAATCCTAATTTTTAAAAACACAAATCTTATTAAATCTCGAAACTTATAATCTTTCTTTCTTCTGGTCCACTGGATCCACAACCATGACTTTTTACCTTAAAAATATTTCAATTGACACCAAATTTTCAGCTCGACGCCGTAACGTAATTGGCAAATTGGGTCGAAAATTACCGCCGAGAAGAAGCAGTACGACGGCGCACTTTGCGGAGCGCTAGGAACGTTTGCGCCGAACGTTTTTCTTCGAGTGTCCACTGGAGTGAGAAAATGTATTTATAAAATAGTGCAGCAAAGAGCTATCGTGACGCCGTCAATTAGTCAAGTCATGCGTTTTAGAATTTCTTTTTTCACGTCTTCCTCTGTTCGGGCGCGAGTTGATCAACAATAATTAATTTATCGTCAGGTTGCGGGTTCGTTGGACAATTTGACGTCGTATTTTTCAATGAAGTCGTTGAAAAATTATGTCTACGTACCATCGCCATAAACAAAATAATTGCTCATTTAGTTTTTAAAAATTAATTTCTGTGAAGATTATCAACATACTTCGATATGTATGAAAAATGAAACAATTTTTCTTGGAGTGAGAGCATGTATGAACATTTGGAACATTTCAGTTATCCTTCTTGACCAACGTCGAATTTTATCGACTATTTATTTCTGTTTCATGTTATTATTGGGCGTCCTCTTTTATTAGGGTTAGTTGCATCTTTGTTCATAATTATTTTGTTAGTTATCAAAAAGTCATGAATTCACTAGAGCTACATCAAGTATGTTGTAGAAAATTACGAGTATAGATTCATATTTCGATTATAAACACAATTTCTTTTCTGGTCTTCAGTTGTGTTGTAGGTTTAGAACCAGTACGGGAAGGACATAAAAGTCACTCTTTTGTTATAAAATCACTGAACAACCAGGACATCAACATTATCCACTCTTGTTGATTTTTCCTGAAAGGGGGAGATTACCTTTTGTTTCATTTGTCTCATAATAGAAGAACTGATTTTTTTCTCTACTAAGGCACCAAGGGAAAGTAATTGTTGTAGTAGACCTTATGGCTGATATCGAAAAAATGGCATTACTTGTAGGTCCTAGATGTGTACAGTTCTTTGTCACCAAAAGTTACAAAATCATAGCATTTTTGGATAGCAGGCCTTTAGATTAGAAGGAAATAATTTGTTGTTGTTGAGTTTTTCTTTAAATGGTATTTCGTTACAAGCTGTTAAAACTTATCGGTTTTCTTCTTACTGTAACCAAAATGATCCACGATCATGACACTAGCAATTTGTGTAAATCCCAACAAAATGCTGAAGCTCCTGAAGATTGATATTCCTTTTACATTATGAATGCAAATTTATTAGGTCGGGCCAAAAAATCTTCAGGAAGGAAAAAGTAAAATTGTATTATGGATTCTTGTCGAAGTCGAGTTGATATAAAATTGTCAACGTTTCCATCTGACGATGAACAACTAGAATATCATATTTTCTGCCGCTACCTTCTTCATCATCTCTTACTTGGTCAGAATTTGAATGATCATCACAATTTTCCTGATCCTCTTCGTCAGAGAATTACGAATCTTTTAGCAGCTTGGTGAATTTTGTATATTAACACTGATAGGTGCAAACAAAATATTAAAACCAACTGGAGCTTCATTTGTATATCTATCTATACTAGGTGACTAAATTGTACCTTCTAATTTGCTGCAATAAGTTAATAATTTGAAATTACAATTAATTTGAACTAAGTGCTTTAAGTTAAGTTTTAAGTTTCATCATCTGCTAATAAGTCAACATAAGTTAACAATTTGAAACTACAATTAATTCGAAATAAGTGTCATCATTAAAAATAACCCAACTGATCCTTAACTATCAAGTTTTGTGACGTCATATGGCCCTATCTCTCAAAGAGATCAGTTCAACATAAAACACGAACCAATATATAACGTATAACGTATATTCACCACCACCACCATATTCTATTCATTATCATTTTCTTTAAATTAATTTAACATATAATCGTTTTTAACAACTTAAATTAATTTATATTATTGTTACATTCAACCACCTTAATTAATTTTCATTCGACTGAAGTTTTTTTGATTAGTTTCCATTAAATTTCTCACAAATTTTAGCAATTTTAATCATTTATTTTTATTTTCAGCAAATTAACGTTTTGTTATGAATCCTAATTCATGATGTTATTGGTCTTTATTTATAATTTTTTGATATAAAAAATCGCCGCTAATTTTCCTTACTTAATTAAAATGTATGCATTGATTTTTCAATTATTTTCATTCATTTGAATTCTTTTTTCTTATTTTTCATTATTTAATTAATTTTCATTTGATTTTCATCTCCACTGTTATTAATTTTCTTTGATTGATATCAACGAATTCCTCTATAAATGGAAATCACTAGCAGCTGTTTGAGTTGGGTTGGGTTGGATTGGATTGTTTAATGGAATTTGATTGTTAGCTTTACTTACTGAAGAATTTTAGTTTGTTAGATTAATTTTATCAAACTTCGCTTCTGTCTCGTCAATATTTTGACTTTTTGAAATTTTTAGACACTTAATCGAACTTCAGCCCAAAAAAAGAAACTCTTTTCCAAAATTGCAGAAATGAAACCAATAGATGAATTTGGATGCTTTATTTTCTTTTAAAGGTTGCAAGTTTTAGATACTACCCACAAAATTAATAATCTTATTTTGATTGCCTACATAAGGAATTTAATTAGTTGCATTTCAACCTGAACTTATGAAACCCACACCAATCTTTTTAGGTTTGTTTGTTTGAAAATCATGAACTACAATATTTTATGGCCAAAATTCTAAAAACATAATTGCACTAATCTGGCTTCAATTAGATTAGGCGTTGCGAGTTGTGCATCAACAACAAGGACTGTCTACACAATTTTAGTATCTGCCATTATTGTTATATTTTTTACTCACCCAATAGGTGCAATATGATTTCTGATTGTTACTCTTTCTCTTAGTGTATTATTGCTCGTATTCTGAATCGATTTAAATCTTATCTTCAATAGTAGGATCTCTTAGTAGGATCGATGCATTGCCTTTGCCTTAAAGTTCTGTAAAAGTCATGAGCTTTGGCAATGAACTGTCGAATTCATCCTTGCCCAGGTTGAGTTGGGTTGGATTAGTTTGGGTTTGACTGGTTTGGGTTGGGTTGGGTTGGGTTGTATTTGTATGGGTTGGACTGGTTTGGGTTGTTGAAATTGAAATTGTTGAATAGGACGACATGGAGATTTGTGTACTCGGTATGTTGTCAATTAAATACTGTTCATGGCAACGCCCAGTATCACATCGCATTAAGATACAGCGTTCGTTAAAAGGACTCAATTGTCCTCACTTAATGTCTAAGTCAATGCTCATTTACAATAAATTTTGTATGTTTATATTCAATATACAGCACACATTCGGCATTTAAAACAAGTCGCAAAACTAACAATTTCCACGTTTTTTACTAAATTTCAATTTTTTATAACTAAATCATCTAAAACCTTAACTTAGCATATGTGAATTTATACATATTGTACTTAATTGCTTAATAGCCTACTATACCATTTCTATCACAATTTTTGAAGCTAATATTTAATTTAAACACATGGATTTTTACAAATCAATCATTATGCGACCCTATAATTTTTTTTTCCATACTCACACCTGCATAATTTAATTAATTTTCAAATGTCATAAAATTTCAAATTTGTGGCCTAAGTACGTTCTAAAACCACGGCGTTCCAATTCCTTTTGTTGATGTTCAGTTGTGTCAATCCAAACTTGCAAGTATAGCACGAATATGCAAATTTCTACATCAATTTTGCAACAAGTGTCATGTGTTATATTTTCGCATATTTTATTTAAAACATTCATACAGGTTTTACTTGCTGAAAAAATATTTTCATCGAACGATCCATCAAAATCCAATGTACTTCTATCTCGAGTATATTGATGATGATACATCTGTTAATATCCGTCAATAATGTTATTAAACTTGAAGTTTATTTACTATTAGTTCGGTGAATAAAAATTCGTTTTTGTAGCGTGATTGTATTTATTAGAGTGGATAGATAAGATTTTTTTATTTGCTCTCATATGCGGGCAAGGTTTGGTAAACTTTAATTTTTAAATCAATTCTGAATTTTTATTATATTTAAATGTATTGTTGAAATTTCTTGAGATCTATTACCAGATACAATTGAAGCATATATTGTTTTGTAACAATCGGTTCTTTTAGAACTTGGAAATTTTTAATGACTTCTTTCAAAAATATTGCTGTAAACGATTTACGAAAAATAGTTGCGATTATATTAAATAATTTCAAAGTAATTTAATACGAATTTAAGCGATTTAAAACGTGAAGTGTGTAAAATAGTTTAAAACTAATTTTCGTTGGAGAATTTTTAAACAATAAAACCGTTTCGTGAGTGAATACCGCGATGAAAATAACCAACAAAGAACAGCGATTATTTAAAAGAATTTTCAATGAAAATTAAATTCATGGTTAGAAAGATTTTGTAGATATTATCCGAAAAATATGACAGTTCGTTGTTAGGCGCACATTTCTCAACTTTGTCCAATCAGAGTCGGGAATTCATCGGGTATGGTTAGTTAATTACGTTGAATTATATTCGCTTGTTTTTGTTGCCATGTACAACAAAAAATAAGCGAATATAATTTAGGGTAATTAACTAACTGTACCCAATGAATTCCCGACTCTGATTGGACAAAGATCGAAATCTATTTTTTTTTAATGTAATAAATCACAATGCTTCTTTGAAATGCAAACAAGTGCAAATCCATTTTATGATATATTTTCACAAACAACTTATGAATTAAACTTGTTGCTCTGTAAATTTTGTATAAGACGATGCTTCAGGAATTCGTTCGCTCAATTTAATTCCAAATTAACAGATACGCAAACATTTCACAAGAACAAACCGAAATTTGTTACGATTGTGAAAAAACGTCGCGTCGCAATTCGAATTTTATGCGAGCCGATGCGGGGCAACAATGCGACCGGAGCATGCCTCGTGATGCGTCGCTACTTAGTTGCGGCGCGAGGTGCAGACAGAGCGGTGTTGAGCGGGCCCGACCTGCCCGATACAAATGGCACGTCAGGCGCGTAGCACCCTCATCGAGCCGCAACCAGTCCGGCTAGATTCCGATACGATAATTATAAAATTTGGTATCGCCGTTTCGGGACTCTCTCGCGCCGCGCAGAATTTATCTCGCGAAACACGTGTACCCCTCGAAATTAATTTTACCGCGATCCCGGCTCATTTGTTAATCAAGCGGGCGAACGCGTCCGCGCGTTATTTCCAGTCGGCGGCCGAAAATATTCGCGACGTCGTACATCACGACTAACGGACGACACGTGCAATAAAGTTGATCGTGGCCGCTCTGTCTGGCGAAAAATTATGCGTGAATTAAAATCATTATATGCGATGGCCCAAACAAAGAAGATGAACCCAATAAAATATTGCAATTATAAACAATGCTTAGTAGAAACTACGTTTTAATCAAATCTCATGCATACTTCTACGTTAGAAATATTTTATCCAATTATTACTAATACCTCGTCCACTTCTCCATTAAGAAACGTTTAGAATTGATATTTTGTAATTAATTTCGTACTAATCGTAAAAAGACTCGATTCGCCGGAGTTAATTAACTTTTTCGGTAGGTGCGCAATTAAATTTTTATGCAATTGTAACCGTTGGCTCCGGCAATAAAATATTTAAGGTCGTGATAAATGGCGAATGTTATTTTTATGTCGCATAAAAGTAGGCTAGTGAAACATCTTTGGAAAGTAACGAAACGCGAGTCGTGGGTGTCACACATTAAATCACAATCAAATTCAAAGAGACAACTAGTTCAAGAGGTGATCGAAAGTCGGATCCATAAACGCGAAGAGACAAAAACGCCGACGACGTAATAATAATAATTTTGCGTGGTCGTAATCGAGGCTGGGATCGGACGGAGTATTAATTTTTGCGTTATTTATTTTGAATATATTAATCGCATTTTGTGCGAGTCGAACGATGTTAATTTTTTACAATTGTACTTCAGAAACTTACTGTCCCATTATACTTTTCTATTTTAAATTACGATGATCTCGATTTCAAATAATTGTTATATTTGACAGATTATGTCAAATAATTTCGAACGGAGCGGAGAAAGGACGCGTGCAGTTTCGTTGACAAGTGATTTTAGAGTTACTGTTACTTTTCCAGGTGTCAAGGATGTTCTAATTTCAAATAGTGATTGACGCTTTGATTAATTAATAATTCAAATCGCGAAAATTTCGACAAAAGTATTAAAATTTCTTGCAATAATATTCGATATGCAGAGAATTTAGTATTTTCGACGATTTGCCATATTTTTCATAATTGTGGAAACTCGTGACACATTACATTTTATGCTAATTGCCAATGTAAATATTTTTCAAGTATCCCTACCTAGCTTAATTGTTATTTTGAGTAGAAATTTTATTTTATTTACATGACCCAATCTTATCAACTAATGACATCTGCTTTGCTTTTACTAGTTCCAATCAAATAGTAAATGTAGTCGAATTGATTACATACAATTGACTCCCGGTGGGTTTCACACGAAACAAAATATATGCGATAAACAAATCTCCAATACTTTGCGATTATAACGTTCACATTTCCTTTCAAGCAGCACCGATTTTAATGATTTTTTCATTGTTATGGATCTAAGTCATTTTTTTGATTTATTTTTTAGTATTTTCCAGTTATGAATTTTTGTTTGTAATTATGACCACGGACTTGGCTCATTACATCTTTTTGACATCGTATCACGTTTTATCTTACCACGCTCTTAATTTCATTCAAAATAAAATGTTTTTAATTATGATGTATTTTTATATTATCAGTAAATGGGGAAGAAATATTTTGTTTGATCTTACTTTTGTTTCCTTTATTTCCGGTTCCGTTGTATTTATATTTATATCATTCCTCCTATAACCATTGAGATATTTTATACTATTTTACGATGTTTTTCGTTATTTATATTTTACGTTTGTTTGTTTTTCAATTTTTATATCATATTATTTTAATATTTCGATTTATTTTGCTCACTTTTAATACACATGTACGCAATTACGAATTACAAAGCAATTAAGTTTGCTTCAACAGTTGAGTCGTTACCGAGCTTTGTATTAAAATGTAAGCTTTGGATCGACACGTCGTCATAATTTCCTACGAAATAATCAAATATACCATGAACAGAAAACTTTAACAGTGTAAAACCAATAGAGTATTAATTTATTCGATCAACCGTAGACCTTTCAACTTTAAGTGTCAGATTTTACGACCGCGATGGTCGTCATAAACCATTACTCGCCGTTGCTAATTGCTAGTGGTTTATTTTATACTTCAATTAGTGTATAAATTATTTTTTCCAGTTCGACGTGTTGTATCAGAAAATTTGCAACCCAATCAAATTCACCCCAAAATTCTTCGAATGCAACCCAATTAAATTTAATACAAATTAATAAATATATCGAATGTAGAAATTTTGCATTGGTTGAAATGATCACACACGAACTGATTGTCACTCATGTTTGCATGACTTGAAGTAACTTCAGCAAATGTATGTGGTGGTCTGATGAGCTCATATAGGCCGAATCAGCTGACATCACATTAATACATTCGCTGAAATTTATTTTCAATATGACAATTCATCGGATCAGATCAAACGAATTTTTTCGTAATATTTACGGTTTCTGTTCTCATTGGGGATATTTTATTAAAACTTGTGAAACTGACGGCCAGGGTGGGTTAAAAACTGATCACAGTTAAATCATTTGGGGAATTGCCAACATTTATAGTTTAAAGGTTTCATCGACAGTCATTTTTGATAAAATTATCAACCGCTCGTTTCCGTTGACACATTTTCAAGAATTGTTTTTTATTTTATTTTATCATCTTGTTGTTATTCATTTGGTTTACCCTCTAGGATCTGTCGTCGAAGCTATTTTCACAATCATTGCATTAAACCGGTTTATCTTTCAATGATTTTTAGATTATTGAATTCTTTTAATTTAACTTTTATTTTTGTACAATTTTATCGTTTTATTTAAAAGATATGACAAGATTCCCGTTCTTGCGACACCATTTACCCTAATAATGTATTTTTGAAGAACTTTGTTAAGCAGTATGACCGAAGATTTTAAATCCCCGTGATTTTAAAACCCAACCCTAACGCTGTATCAAGGCCGACTTTCTATATACACCAGCTTTTACTTTATAAACTAGATAAATGCCTTTTGCAATTACGGAGTGAATTTTAGTAATATTTTTACGTGGCATTACGTTTTCATCTGTATTTGATGTAGGGTAGGAGTGAGGGGAGGGGGGGATTTCAGAATTAAATCTCATAAAATAATGGAACCCCATTTCGACGTTACTACTTGCAAATGCGAAAATAATTTATATAGCGTTAGTAATGCACAAATAAACCTATATGAACCCAATTGTTATTGGATGCATCTGCGCGGATTATCAACGTCGCGAAATTCGCGAAATTTGATTGGTTGCGAGTTGCAGCGCGTATCTTTAAGTGTTGTTTGTTTGTATATATTGTAATGACATGTTTTATTTTTATTTTTCGTCCTCCCAACCCAACCCAACCCAACCCGGATGCAGTTCTACGAAAATATATACAGCACAGCACTTATTTTATTTCGTTTGTCCTTTGCTTGAAGATGGGAGTTTTTTTTAATATCGCTAAAAATATCAACAACTGATAATTCACCAAACCAGATATATTTCGAAGTCCTTTACAATCAAGAAATTTTATTATTTTTAATTATTTATCTCTTTACATTTATTTGTAACCTAGTGTGGCATTCAATGCAACAATTCTAATTCTAATTATTCGTAATTAGCTTTCGAGTTGAATTTTAATTTACAGACACGATAGTCGTAAATCCTAGCATCCTAGTCGCCAGTAAATCCTGAACATTTCATCCGAGTCAGGTCAGGTCCAAATCCATGTCGTCATTATTGTGAGCTTTTTCTTTTTATCTGTGAAATAAAATTCCAATAACCCACCGGGGATTTGAACCATACATCTTGAGATTACTGACCTGGCCATTTAGACACCTCGACGAATAATCGTTTACTCCATATTTATTGAATTAATTTCTTGTAATCATTCTCATTCTTGATACCGACATTTTATTTGAACGAAATTTGGAATCTTTATCTATTGCCATAAATGTAAATCCATTTTCAACTGAAAATATTTTAACATAAATTTCATTAATTGAACGTATGTGTCCCTTTCATGAATTTATTTGTTTTTATTTGCTTTCAATTATTTTAATTAATTCATGCCCTGTCCATGTTTAATAATTTATATCAATTTTAAAACCTTGTTTCATTTGAATCATTCTTATTAATCTCATGTGGTAACATTTTTGTACATACTTTCAATTATCTTGCGTAACCCACGCCGGAGAGCAAGTGATGGTGATTTATCGTGGTTATAGTTAAAGCCCCATTCGACCAATGTTTTGTGTTGCATTTTTCCTGTCCACTGATGTAGATCAAGACTTTTGTATTCACAGAGTCGAGCATCTTATTTTCGCGAATGCAAGTGCGAAACGCAGCCTCGATTAAATTACCAGTAAATATAAATGTCTGCTCGACAAATTAAACTAATCACTCGATCCGGCGCAACAATAACAAACATGCACACGGTAAATAATAGGACGTAATTATTCTAAACTGGGTTAGCGCAAGCTGACAATACGTAAATTAGTAATTATTAGTTTTCGTCCTTGCGACATCGTCCGACTTGGTCGTTAAATCAATCTGAAAATCGTTCCCAACAAAAGAACAGCGTATGCACATTAGCCATTGCATTGCTACGTTTTAATGCAAAGTAATGACAATGTGAAATGATTACGGACATAATTACTAACGAACACGCAAAGTAAACACGCACGCAACCTCTACCCTCCGATGGATTTCCGAAGCCGGGGTGATAACGCGATCGTACTTGCGATGAACTTCGCGAATTAATTGCCGTGATAAAAATTTCGGACAAACCTGGTCGAAAGTTCCAAATTACGGACCTGCGCCGCTTTAACCGGCTATAATTATACCGCGATAATGCACGTACCATTTGTCCGGCACATAATTTTGAACACCTTTAAACGCGATACAATCTATCGGCCACTAAATTTACGGGTACTTCTGCGGTCGGTCGTCCACTTCTTCGCACGTCTCAATCCGCGAATTTGAACGTCGAGGCGAGATTTGAAAATCGACGGACCGGCGGGAAATATGCAGAAAACGCGATAGATAGGTGGCTGTCGGGTGCCTTGGTTCTCATACATATCACTTTCTAATGAGACGGGCGATAAATAAAGTCGGTACGAATGGTACTATCGACCGTTGAGTCACGAGTACGCCCCCCCGATTCTTTCTAAATTCGCGCATTTCAATTTACCCATTAGCGGCTCATGCACACAATGATGTATGCGCTCGTCGGTGATCTCTGCTCTACTTTGGTAGGCGAACAGTTCCGGTCGGCGAAGCCGCTAAATGAAATGAATAAAACATGAACGGCGCTAATTACGCGGGACGCTATCAATGAGCGTGATCAATAATTCATTAATGGAAATCACAATTTTGTCACATCTGTGCGACTCTTGTAACACGCGAGACGAGGACCGCACTTTAGAAAGCTGTTTTCACGAATGATTAACGCACACAACGATTTCTTTCTAATACTGATAATATTTTACACACGTAATATAGAATTGCTATCTAAATCAAAGCAATGTGATATTTGTCATAAACACTGTGATTCGAGACGCTACAAAATGTTTAAACAAAAGTATCACTGCGTGAAGAAGAATTAACAATTCACACCCGTTATGTACAAATGTACTAAATATTGAAAATAAATTTCAGCGAATGTATTAAAGTGATGAAAGCTGTTTCGCCCTCTGTGGGCTCATCAGACCACCACACATACATTCGCTGAAGTCATGCAAACTTGAGTGACAATGACTATTACAATGACACGTTTAAATAGCGGTAATATTCACACATAAACTCATCGTACTAAATAATGTATTTAAATTTCAATTTTATAGAATACAGGTTGTAAACGATTGATTGAATTTTAACTGGTAATTGATTTCATCATGTGCAACAAACAAATCAATTGTCAATACAAACAAATTCTGAAACGATTTAAAAATCACAGAAACGTTACCCAAAAATTAGCTTACCCATTTATTTAGCAATTAAACTTTCTTCCACTTCGCTGTGTGTATTTTTACGTTTAATATGTTTCTATTGGAAACACGGCGATTTGGCAAAAATTAAAGATAAATTCATGTAATGGTCAACGGTATCTCCGCAGGCTTCAACCCAACTTATTTTATTAAAAAAAACTTCTTAACACAACGATCTATACACAAACACAAGAATTCTTAGGTTTAATTTAGCTTTGTTCAATTTCAAAGCGTCGACATATTGAACGGCTCGTCAAAATTCTGGGGAGAAAAGTATAAATATAATTTAACGATTTCATAAAAGACTAGAAAAGTAATGAAAATAGGAAAATAAACATTAACACAACAACATAGATAATGGAAAATACTCACAATTTCATTTTTTTTAAATGAGGGCAAGTACTGGTCGCATTTTCCCTAAGCAGTGACTTTGATGCAAATTACTACCAATTGATATATCATGTGACGATGGTTGTTTCGTCCTTCAGGACTTATCAGATCACCAATTACATCCGCTGAAGTGGATATAGTCACACAAACATAAGTTACGAGCACTTAAGTGTACTAACGCCACCTAGACGTCAATACTGTCACACTCGACCTGCTATGTGATCACAAGGAACTACTTATCCGAATAAGTTGGTACCGTCGAGGCTTTTAATTATTTCGATCACATAGCATTTAATTGCTCTATTCTTAATAATAATTAGATTAAGTAGTTACGATTGTGAATACTTTCTTGTGATTAAAATTCGGTTCAATGAAATTTTAGACCATTTTCTTTCAATTTGCAATACTAGCCTAACAAGTACAATAATTTTTGATTATTTTCGTAGCACCAACGCGATGAAACATGTTGAGAGCATTGCGAACATTTTCTACGACTGTTTTTAAAATTCTGGATGTAATTTCTTTTTGATTTAATTACTTGTGGTATTGCTTTCTTAATTATTCATATTTTGAATTTAGTTCCACAGGATACAAAAAGGGCAAACTCGGAAAAAGTTATATAATCACTGCGATATTTTTTTCCTTTAAAATCAGTAAACAAATTAATAAATAATAAATAAAATAGTATGGCAAACACCTTGTGAACAAAAAAGGCATTTACTCAATATGTAAAATTAGTCGCCAATAAAAATATAAGTTTTTTTATTAATAAAATGTATGTAAAATCCTCATCAGTTTATGAGGAAAGACAATTGCAGAATTTAATCGAATAAAATACAATGAAAATGAAAAAGGAAATTAATAAACAAATAAAATATAAATTTATCGGACAAATAAAAAAATAGTGAAACGTAAAAATCAAAATTATACAAGAACAAAAGGGAAAATGCATAGACAACCGAGAAAAGATTAAGAGAACCACGAAAGCTCAACGAATGAAAAAAAAATCAAAGATATATAAGACAACCCAATTCAAACGCGAAAATTTTAAATAAACAAAATTGAAACGAAGTGAAAATTAAGAAACGTCTATGCACAAACACAACGAATACAAAAATGCACAAAAATAGAGACAAATAATATACAAAATTAAAGAAATATTACAGAATTAAGAACAAGATAAAAGAAAATAAAATCACAACGAACTAAATTTACGAAATCAAATTTGAACTGAGATGCCTGTAGGGCAAACAACGAAGTTCTTTTTTCGTTTCTTAAAGCATCAACGTTGTCAAAAATATATACAATTAACTCAATGTGTAAATAAAATTGTTAAGAGCTTGTTCAAAGTTAAATCGAAGCAGAGCATGATAATCCTTAAACGTTTTGTTACTAAATCAGTCGGTGCTATTAAATAATGTCCTTGGTTGCATGATTAATTGGGTTGGGTTGTGTTAGGTCGGGTTGGGGTAGATTGGATTGAATTGGGTTGGGTTAGGTTGGGCTTTTTCATTTATTAATGCATCGATGTTATCAAAGATATATACCAAAGCGGAGCATGATAATCCTTAAACGTTGTTATACTAAATCAGTTGGTGCTGTTAAAATGTCATTGGGTACGATTCGTTGGTAACAAGCTATGCGAATGGTTGATTTCTTACTGATTTTTTCAAAAAATTTTCTATGTTCTGCATAGGTTTCATAGCTACGTTTGAACTTTGCTAATGAGCAATACTTAGTTTCATCCAAGTATTCAAACTGTCCCTTTTGCAAATGCAATTTTAATTAACGTCCATAGTATTTAGAAGGCGATTAAAGTCAATATAAATGTAAAAAATTCATTGGTATGTAACAAGTTAAGCATTTAGTGACTTTCTGATCAATTTACTGATCGTAGTAAAGAGAATTTACTATATTTTCACCTAATTAATATTACAAAACTAACAACGTTATTTATTTTGTAGAAATTATTAAAATAATTGTTTGCCCAATTAACCCATATTTCTTCGCATGTTTCTGGTTCAAATAAGCATATTTTTTTGAACACTGAGTATGAAGTAGAACCATAGAAATATTTTGATTAGTTATTGGAAAAAAAACGGAAAATACATTTTTTCTTAATTTGTTTGATTTGCTGATTATCTAAGTCTGGTGTGCTTGCAAAGAGATATAAGTCATTTGTTGTATAATTCGTTATAAGTGTATATCACCTAAATCTTACTTAGTGTGTCTAAATGTAATTTTTTTTAATACATTGTCACAGATTTGTTTGTCTCTCTAGTATATCATATCACTTGAAGTATTCTAACGAGCATCCAAGGTTCTGAGCCATTTGTTCTCAACACATTCAATTAAAATTCACTGCATTGCAATGCAAGAATAACATCACTTCCACACTTTCACATGTCATGAGGTTTTCAATTCGTTAACGACGTAATTGATAATATCTTCAGGGGCACTGGACATTCGCAGTAACAATGTCAATATTGTCATACATCCTGGTTGCTTTAATTTACTATATTTGAATATTTTCTTGCTTGGTACTGTGTTGGTACTTCTCCAAATGCACAAGAAATGTAAATAATGTCAATAAGATTTCCGCAGTGATTTCTTGTCGTCATAACAAAATTGGTGTTTAATTTTTTTAATGACAATCGAAGCAAACTTAAAATTATTTGGGAAAGAATCCAAACATGTGAAAACTGAGAGCAGATTACCAAACAAAAAATGTAGCGCATCAAACTTACTTGAACTTGAAGAGAAAACAACTAAAAATAATTCCAATATCATTCACTACCACTGCAATCAGATCTCTGCGATTTTTTTATTTTAAAAAAACATATTTTATCCCACCCACTAACAAATTTCTAAACCGAAGACATCGACGTTTTCCGCGCGTCCATACATCTTGACCACTAGATATATGGCGCAACACACGTATAGTGACGGAAGCGGCCGCTTGCCCTATTGTTATCACCGAATCAGATAAGAAGCTCGTGCTGCCCCTTGTGTTCGGCCGCGCGAGCAACACGATCTACATACACACGCAGGCTATCCAGCGTCGGATATTTTCGCTTCTTTATTTTCAAAATCGAATTATATCGACGTTTTACGTCGCTAATTGGACCTCGCATAATGCGGACAATTTTAACCGCCGCTATCTGATTAAACACGCCGATATTGGCGCGCTGTTAATCTGGACGCTTCAACTGAACGAGTTGTAAATGTGCTCGCGTCGTAATGATTGTCACATGTGTTCGCGGACGGCGCTTTGATGTTTTTGTGGATTTTATTTTCAGAAATTTGTTTATTGGGATGTACCTTAATGTGTGTAATGTAAACAGGGTAGTCGAATTAGAATTACACGAAAGTTAGGAAATAAGCGAAAAGACGACAAAATTCGATTCAATAATTCAATATTTTGTTACCTAGCTGGTCTAAGCTCAGGACACACATAAAGCTAAACAAATTTTGACGATTAAATGAGAATAAAAAGAGAAACAAACAAGAAATAAAAATTAACGAAAGCAAATGAAATAATGGGCACAAAACCACATTTTACCTCGATTGATACGAAACTGAAAATTAAATCAATTGAAATGAAAAACAAAAATAAAATACAGTTAAAAACTACAAAAAAAAAACCAAAAAGAACTGAGTGCTGGTGGAATCGAAAATCAAATTGAATTGCAAACATATAATAAAAAAGTATACCCACGGAAATGAATTTTATAATAAAAATAAAATTTAATTGAGTTGAGAAATGAAAAAACGAAAGAATTAACAAAAGAAAACATTGCATTGTTTGGTAAAAAAAAAAACTAAATAAGAAAATATTTTGGTTGACTTGGACTGCAACGAAAACAAATTTTCTATATAAAGCTTTTCGGTCGAGTACAATAAAAATTCGCACGAAATTGAAAAATTAATAAAAAAATAAAAATTAAATGAAAACATCTAATATATGAAATAAAACAAAAAACTTATATGAGTTGGGGCAGGCTGAAAGTAAACAAGAGCAAATGAAGTTAATGGAAGTAAAAAAAATATTAAAAAAAAAGATTGGTTGCATTTGGGTTGGGTTGGGTTGGAAGGAGGTGTAGCCAACACTATTCAAAAGAAGGAACACCAAATGCAAGAAAATCAAACCCGGGAAAAATAATATAGGAAAATATTTTGGTTGGTTCGAAATAAAACTTTTCTGTCGAGTACTATAAAAAAATCCTGCGAAAATGAAAAATTAATAAAAAAAATCAAAACAAAATGGAAACATCTAATATATGAAATGAAACAAAAGCGGTTGCATGGGTCGGTGTAAGCTGAAACTGAAGGATAGAACATTAAGCAACTGGAAGTAGAAAAAAATTTAATTTAAAAAATTATGGTTGCATTGGGTTGGATTGGGTTGACTTGGATTAGGTGGATATTCAACGAACACTAATCAAATGAAGGAACAACAAAAGCAAGAAAATTTTACCGAAAAATTATAAATAACGACGAGGCAAATGAAAATTGCTGAAAATATAAAATAAAAGCAAACAAGGTTTGGTTTGGTTGGTTCGAAATAAAACTTTTCTGTCGAGTACTATAAAAAATCATGCGGAACTGAAAAATTAAGAAAAAAAAAATCAAAACAAAATGGAAACATCTAATATATAAAATAAAACAAAAGCGGTTGCATGGGTCGGCGCAAGCTGAAACTGAAGGATAGAACATTAAGCAACTGGAAGTAGAAAGAAATCTAATTTAAAAAATTATGGTTGCATTGGGTTGGATTGGGTTGACTTGGATTAGTTGGAGATTCAACGAACACTAATCAAACGAAGGAACAACAAAAGCAAGAAAATTTAGACTGTCTTGAACTAGTTCGACATTACAAGAACAGTAATAAAACTACCCCCAAACACCAATTGAGAAACGAATATAAAATGGGTTGGGTTGGGTGTATGTTAATAATTTAGTTTTCCACCGACATTTAATTAATTTATCAAGCATTCCTCCAGCGGTTGGTCCCCAAGTTCTGCAACACAGTTTGATAGTCTTATTATTATTATTATTATTATTATTATTTGCTATGATGTGGTTTTACAATTTTTTTACTAGTTTTCGAACACTTGCACATAATTTCCAGCCAGACGTTGGATATATTCGTCTTGTTCAAATTTGTTTAAAATTTTCTTAGGGTTAACCCAACTAAACCATTAAATAATAACGCTGGAGAACAAGTTCAGATCAGACAGGGTATGGATCGAAGTCGGTCGTTCTCGAAATACAAAACTCGATTGGTTCGTTGTGGTGAGATTCTATCCAGCCCATCTCCAGCGGTGTTAAATTCCCAGGGCAGATGTTTATCTTGATTCCGATTATCCAACATTACTTACAGTGGGCCAACGAAAATATTTAATTAAGTGTAGTTTTCCAGAAATTTATTTATTTTATTATCTCGTATTTCTACAACGGTTGATTTTGCAAGTTTTGGAAATCTTGACATTTTGTGATGAAGTGGGAACATTTCTATTGATTTTAATGATTGTATCATTTGCCCATAACTTTAGTATTTCTTCATCCAGCAAATTCTGTACGTTTCGATTTTACTTTTCCTGTTTCCATAAATCTTTTTTTTTTCTTTCAGTACTTTGTTAACCAAATAAGTTTGATTTCGTGTTAGACGTGGATATTGGGTTAAACGATTTAAAATACAAATTAAACGAAGAGAACAACTAATTAACCACACAAAAATAATCGTAAATAAAATTTAATATTTAAACGATGTGCATTGGGTCGGGTTACACCGAGCATAAATAAAACTAATCGAAGAAAAACTTACCAAAATTGAACAATTAAAACATAATTTTGGTTGGGTTGGGTTCAATTGGTTTGTCCATCCAGAACATTCATTTATTATGCTTGGGTGGATCTCGAACTCGTCGATGGGTGCGTTCGTTATTTGACAGTTCTTTTCATTGACTTTTATTGTGCGTGATGTACGATTTAATTTCTCATTACCAGCGATTATTTATATTATATTTATTTTATTTGGCACTTTTATTATTGATATGTGACTACAGATTTAAATTATAACTCGATAGTTCCCATGTTATTTATTATTTAAATTATTTTTTATTTAATTTCATTTATTATTGAAATAAATTGAAGTGGTTTTACGTTCTGTATATTTAGTTTTATGTTTTATTTCCATTTGCTCTTTCTCTTTACTTTTAATTGTAAATTAGTGAGTTGAAAATTTTTTGTTTTTTCACATTTAACCATTTGAGGACGACTTTTGTAATCTCCTTAATAATGTAGATAAATAATAAATAAACACGTGGTTTTACAATTTAGACATACGTATTACTTGTTCGTAAATAATATAAAAAGGTGTTTGCAGGTACTTACAGATATGATAATAAAATTAATAGAATAAAAAAAATAATATAATTTTAGGAATCCTTAATCATTATTTATTTAAAAAGTCAGAAAAATTCTTGGTTTATTTGTCTTCTAATAACTCGATAGGCATTATTAGGGTTTGTAAAATTTTGTCCGCTAAGGAATTTTAGTTAAAAATGTTTATTAGAAAAATCGAATTCGTTAACCACGTAAATTTTTTTTTCAACGATAACAATTTCAACACTTTTGATTGAAAATAAAATACACAAAATTTTATTTGTTTCACTTTCAAATGGTTTGCCTTAATTTTCTTTTAATGTATTTCCATTTTTTTTCTTTGGTGTTTAGTATTCGCGCTTTATACACAAATTCGTCGAGTTTTCGTTTTGTTTCTGTTGCTTCCTTTTATTCCGTGGCGAACGAAAGGAATCTCGATAAAGCTGATTAATACTAATTTTATCACATATTATTAATTCGCCAGCGGTTATGGCGCAGAATTTCGCCAATAATTAACTGCCAACGTCGTCGTGCCACGAAATCGCGAACCTTGGAAGTCTCTCTCGATTGACCGCTACGTCACGCGGACAGATTAAGTGCGAACAACTCGCGGAGATATTTCGTTGCCGGTCGAATATTTCGCGGGCGAGTGGAGTCGCAGTTGACGGGCGGCGAGCCGTGTCGGGCCGCAAGAATTCGATATTCGTTCTCGCCAATTTTCCATTAGTCAAAACAAAGCGGTCAACAAACCGGCCGCGTTCGTAAAATTATAGTTTCGTACGGCGGCGAGACCGACCGATCATTGCGCCACTTACGCGCCGGACTACGAAACGGACGTGCGTTAAAGCGCGCGCGCCTAACTTTGTGTGCAACAGTGCTTTGTTGCCCAAGAAATGTTTAACGGACGTTTGCACGGATTGCGTCGCCTAATTTTGAGGAAAATTGTTGTTGGGTGCGCCGATTTTAACGAGAATAATTATTGGGTGCGCCGAGTGCACGTAATTAATTAAGGTCGGATTTTATGCACACGCTCAAACGTAACTAATCGAAAAACGAAAGGAAACACGATCCGAGGGAATGAAAATAATTGATAAAAATAAATCGAAATGAGGCAAGAGATCGAAAACCAAAAATAACTAATCGTGAACATAAAGACAAGGTACATTAACCCCTTAATGAGCAATTTGATTTCTTAATTGTCTATGAAATGTGTGAAAAACGACGATTTTTTTTTAATTTTTTTTTCATTTCGTTAACTCTTTTTGATAAATCAGTAATTTACAAACAATAACTTCCCAGAAATATATACATATTTCTACGAATAGTAATAGCAGAACACCCACAATAACATTTTATTATGTAAGTTACTACGCGAATAAAAGACACACACACACAACAAAATTCCATATTTTCTTATGAGTGGTGTAAAATATTTTTTATCGTCCCATAGAAATTTCCATAAAAAAGTTTACGACCCATACATGCTGGAAATATTTGAATAAATAGGAAACAATGTTGTGTATAACGTAAACTATCGTATAGTTTTTGAATGAACGGAGTATTGCGCTGCCCGTGACTTACACGAAGCAATTCTGCCAACTAACTCTGTCCATATATTTCACTGAGCTCTTTAATTATTAAACATAAGCATTAAGCTGTTAAGTTAGAAATAAATAAATCTATGAATAAATAATAAATAATTATCTAATAAAATAAACCACAATTCAACAATAGCAAAAATTTGTTGACATTATTAAAAAAAAATCTGCGAGATAACTGCGGATAAAAATTCGTGTTTCGAAAAAAAGAGGTGTAACCCCAAACGAACATTTATAGGTTAAAATAATGCCCAAGAAGAATTTAACCGAAATCAACAGATAAGATAATTTTAAAAGTTTGTTAGGTATTCCGTGGAAATAATAATAAGACTCAATAAAAGTCAATGAAAACAACTGCCAAAAACGAACTTCACCATAGAGGAATTGGATAGTGTTCCAATCTTTCTATTGAATGTTCTTGATTGGCTAACCAACCAACTGAACTCGACAAACCCAACCCAACCCAATTCATTTTTAAATTAACTATTTCTTATTCTAGATACTTATTAATTTCCTATTGATTACTTTCTAATTAGTTCTTTCAACTGAACTCAACCCAACTCAACATAAGCTAACCCAACCCAATTTATTTTTAAGTTAACTATTCTTATTATAGATACTTATTAATTTCCTATTGGTTACTTTCTAATTAGTTCTTCCAACTGAACTCAACCCAACTCAACATAAGCTAACCCAACCCAATTCATTTTTAAGTTAACTATTTCTTATTATAGACAGTCTGGACTTTTATTCATTTAGTCCGAATTTTTTTGAATTTTTTTCTTTTGTACAAAATCCTACCCAAGGTTCATTTATATTTTGGACTGTTCCTTCTTCCTTCTCTTAATTTTGTTTGTCTTCGTTTGATTTCGATGGAACTCAACTCAACACATTTATTTTTTTGGGAATAATTTGTATTTTTTCCATTTTCATTAATTTTCTGTTTATTTACTTCGTTTAATTATCCATTTTCTTTCTTTGTCACAGTCTAATTTTAACCCATTCGAGCAAGTTTTTGATTTAGAAACTTTTCTTCTTCCTTCTCTCAATTTAATTTGTGTCGATTTAATTTCGGTGCAAGCCAAAGCCAGCCAAACCCAATGTTTTTATTGTGGTTTATTTTTGTCATATTTATTAGTTTGTTATATTCTCGATCACTTCGTGTGTGTTTATGTAATTTTGAGACCCAATTTTTCAATTTCACTTTATTTATTTTCCATTAATTTTTGTTGTTCGATTATTTAAAAACCGAACCTAACTCAATCAAAGAGTTTTATTCTGCTTCTTCCCTGCTTCCATTTTTTTAATTTCGTTTTGTATGATTTTATTATGTTAGCGTTATGGGTGTTCATTTTATTTCTAGCCAACCCCACACAACTATATTTTTTCCTTTTCCATTTGTGATCGTTACATTTACTTTTTCATGTTCTTGTTCAATGTGGATCATAATGACCCAATTCGACTTTATTGATAATCTTTCCATTTCCATTTCAACCCCAACCTCGATATTTCAAAGCAAAGCAATCTATTTTTGGTTGTTGCTACTTCAGTTTGTTTACTTTTTCTTCGGCTTGATTGGGCCCCTTAATTTTATTCAGAGTCGTTGTATTCAAACTCAACCCAATGCACACAAATTAGACTTTTTGAATATTAACAATTTTATTGTGCAATTTTTTTCCATTCTTATTAGCCTCATTCTGATAAATTCGGTTTTTAATTATTTTTACCCAATCAATTTTTTTTAAACCCAATCAAATGCAATTTTGTTGTGTTTGCTAATTTTTCCAATTCCGTTTTTCCCTTCACTTGATCGGGGACACAAAAATGATAGAAAATCAGGTGAACGAATGCATAAAAAATCCAGAAAAAAATGTCATTCAGACCAAACCCAAGCCAACCCGGGTGTTGGATTGGTTTATCAATTCTTCTCAAGAGAATTTCTTCTTTTATTTTGTATTTTTAATAACTTTCATTTGTTCCATTATCATGTCTTTCGCATATTTTTAACACCTCATGCTTTTGATTATGCACTTCTACCGATGCCTTATTTTTATAAATGAACGTACTTTGCTTTTATGATCACAATCGAAATGAAATGAGACAAATAACAAATAAAAACAACTAATCGTGAACGTGAAAAGCAAAACGAGAAATACGTTGAAATAAAAATACCAAAAATAAAATTGATAAATAAATAAAAATATCCCAATTCTAACTCCACAAATGGCATCGAGAAAACGCAAGTAAACAAAAAAAATAATAAAATAACAAACGAGCTATATATTCGACTACCAATCGACATCTTTTGAAGAGTCAAGATTTTCATTTGTAGACAAAGGGGTTAGGCTAGGTTGTGTTGGGTTGAGTCGGGTTAACTTGGGTTGGGTTCGGTTGGGTTAGTTTGGTTTGGTTTTGGGCTGGATTAGGTTGATTGGGGTTGGGTTGAATTGAGTTTGGTTCTATAATCAGTTTAGTCCATGACTCAACATACAGTTTACGCTGTTTTGGCATAATAACAGGCCATAGAAACTTGTCATTTAAGTTGTCAGTAAAACTACTTGTTTAATTGAATTACTTCATGAAACATATGTTCTCATGTCGGGAACTTCAGTCCAATTGAGCCACGTAGAATAATGCCCAACATTAAAACAATAAATCGTGGGCTCCTATTATGCCAAAACAACATGAACGAGTTTATATAAACTATTTAAATTCCCCTTTTATATTTTTGTTTTATTTTCAATCCAAATCGAGGTTTAAATTTTCCTATTGTATGTTCAATATTTAATTTTATTTTCTATAACTTCATTTTATATATTTATTTTAGTTGTTGGTATTTATAAAAATAATTTTGTATACATTGCTTGAATTATTGCCTTCCTTCGATTGGTCTTCTAATTACTTTTATTGCATTTATTTGAGTTTAATTATAATTAATAAAAATAAAAAATCCTGAGCTTACAAATTTAAATACAACATACGTTATGTTTATGACCATAAAATTATATAATAATACAATTGTAATCCTGATCTTGATCTTGACGTTGATCATAATCTTGATCTTAATTTTGATCTTAATTTTAATTTTGATGATTATAATTATAAATATAAATATGATCGTCGTGATTATTGTACCCAATCCAACCCCACCTGAAAGATGCACAATGTCATTGATAAATAAACCCAACTAGAACAACATGAAGCAAAACCAGAATTAAAAAAATTCAAACTTATACACGAATTGAGAAGATGAATGGAAATAACGCATATCTCTCATCAAAATATGAAAATATAAAAATATATAAGACTTATAACAAAAAAATTCAATCGGCAACAAAAGATTTTGAAATTTATCGACCAGTTACGTATGTATACCTCAACATGAATGTGTTCAATAATTTGTTGTGTTATTTGATGAGCTCCGGTGGTTTACGAGTAACATATGAATATTTTGTTCATCAACCGGCATCTTTCAGGATCGAGTTTGTTATTTTTCGACCACTGACACTTTGTTTTATGGGATGGGTTAGATTGGGATATACATTCATTTAAAAAAAATCAGTGACAGTTTACTAATCCAAAAAGGATGGAACTTTCGACCACTCACTTATATATAGGTCAACTCGTCGTAATTGTATGCAATGCTTTGTTGTTTCATGAGAGGGGTTGGGTTAGCTGCGTTGGTCAGAATAAAGAGCCGGTTTAGCCTATGCCTCCGTGTGAACTTGTTACCGCATTATCCAGCCATACATTTCGCGGCAATATCTTCTGTGTCGATCGTAATTTGTGGATTACTTCAATATCAACCGTCCAATCTTTGCGATTCCGTCGAACGTACCGAAAACAACGAACGGACGACGTAACTCAAATCCAGTCACAACAAACACCGGGCGCTAAATGCATCTAATTGTCGCTCGCAGTAAACCGTCTGGTCGAGAAATTTACGACGAATCGGTTTCATCTTACGACTGCATAAAGCATCAAAGTGTACCTTTCTAATGCAATACCGTGTCGAAGTCGTCGCCGCCGTCAATACCGCCCGATTTATAAACATCGCTAATGTTCGCCTCAATCTTTGGCCGCAAATATTTGCATGCGGGTTTTTATTCCGCGTTTGCACGTTATCGGTTCTCACGCGTTTCGCGATCTATTTACGTGCGAATTTCTCACACACGGCGAGCGTTAAATTCGGCCGATAAAAGGCGACGCTTTTGTGACCCGTGCACGATGCATTATCCGCAATAAAATCGGATCGTTAATTCATCGCCGGCCGTTTCGAAACGGACGGGCACCTGGCTCGTTTTCGGTCACTTTACCCCATGGCAGTGTCCCCTTACCTTGACCGATCGTCGTAGCGGTTTACTACCCCATTCAGTGCACTGACCATTCATGATGGCCTTCTTCGATATCTATTGTTAGATAGCGACCTTTTATGTACACACGTGCTCCGGCAGCATTCCTCCACGTGAATTTTTGCGTGTCGCCCATTTGCGATTTGTTCGCATGTTTAATTTAGAAATTTTATCATCGTCGTGGTGAGTTTATTGCGAAATGTTTCGTTGGAATTAGATTCTGCAATAAATGTTGTTGCCAAGCGTATAGTAACTAAATGTGTGTCTTGAGTATTGATGACTGGTTCTCGATCGTGAATAAAATTTTAGCTAAAGGACAGATTGATGTATTTGTACAACGTATGCAGTTTAGATAATTAAAGACAATATAATCAAATAAATCGTATAGCAAAACTTAATTTGAAAACATGTAGAAATAATTATATTTACTATACAATAAGAATCAACTTTACAACAACAAAATATTGCATTAAGAATGGAAGATCAAACCAAGAAGAAACATAAACAAAGAATGCAATAATATATAGAGAAACTGGAAAACATGATTAGAGCTTTTTCAGTAAAATGGGATTCGAATCTCTTGCAACTGATTTTAATAACAACATTTCTTTGATTTTTTGTTGTAGATTTAATATTTCATTTAATATTAACACTTTGTGATAAATTAATAATTTTATGCATAAAAGTTATATATTCTGCTGTTATTTCTATGAATAAAATTATCCTTATGAATAGAATTATTTGAAAACATGATTAGAGCTTTTTCAGTAAAATGAGGTTCAATTCTAATTATTATTTTTGCATTTTTTGCGGAAATACCGTAAATCACTCCAATTTTATTTATTCTCTGTCAGTTTACTTTTCGTTTGTAAATCAAATTGACTTGGTAAGTGCATTATTTATTGGGTCATTTATTTCATATTCAGCTAATTAATTATTAGCATGATTGGTCAATTTTGTGGCTTACAAATTATATATAGAATTTTGTATATTTTTTTATAAATTCCATCCTGCTAATAAAATAGAATTTTGAATAACGTTATGTCTGATGTAATGATATTTTGATTTGCTTTGCTTTAATTCTTTTAATAAATTAATGTTTATTTTTTTTTATTGTGTGATTTAATTGTGCTGTTATTGCACAAGTTGGAATTTCTTATTTGCATAAATTGAATGGAATTGAAATATAAGGTGAGTTCGTAGTATAAAGCAGTCGATTCGCTGTTATAATTAATGCACGTTGAAAGTAAATAATAAAAGTAAATGTCAATTTCGTCGAGATGATTCTTTTAACCTGTCATCTAAAGTAGCAGATGCGCTACGTATTGTAATTCGAAACTATCGCTAAGGCATTACGGCAATTTATAACAGCAAAAGTATCCATGCCAATTATAATTGAAATATTCTTTTAGCTTTTGGCAACGGCGATTTAGCGTCCTCCGAAGCCTGATATTGTGCATCAAGATGATTCCTAGTATCTGGACATAATTTATAGTTGCACGTTATAATTTTTGAAATTAATATTCCAATATTGTTCTAAAAGCTCGCTCGTGTTATGGACTTGAATATTTTACCACTAGATCGTTCTTGATTGCATTGCCCCGAGATATCAATTATATAGATCGTTATTCTCGACTAAAAACGGAATATTTAATGCTCTCATTTTCTCAGAACAAAGGAATGTGGAACAGTTTTGTACACACACACACACACAATGTAATTTTTCCTAGCCGCGTGTACTAATTACGGCCGGAATTCATTGAACAATCCTAAACGACTCAATCTGTATATATTCGCAATTACGCGGCCATGTTTAATTGCCTTAATCGCTCGGGCCGCGGTACCACATTTTTGCGTTTATTTGAGGAGCCCGGCGTTCGTGTGCACGGGCTCGCGAGGAAGAAAATCAATCGTGAGAAATCATGGGAAAAATATCGGCCGAGGCTTAAAAACCAAACCGAACAAAAAGCCCGTAATTATTGCCGTGATTAGAGCAGTGTGGGAATTAGTAATTACAAGTACCGCGTCCGACCAAACAATTTATCGAATGGTTTCGTCCGCGTTTATCCCTTCTATTCCGCTGGCAATCACGGGCGCAGCTCGACTTACCCATCCTTTAATTACTCCTCTTAAATATTATTAAATGTTTGAATTATCAAATATTTGCCCGAGGGAAATATTATTACCGGAGCCCAATTTAATATTTGCGCGCTGCAAGATATCGTCATTATGTTGCCGAAGAAACGTGCGACAGTTACGATGTTTAATTTCACACGTAATCTGGCTCGTTTATCAAAATAAATAACTAATAATGTCGTCTTTGCGGAAACATGGATAAATAATTCCGATTAGTGAATAATGCCTACATTATTGCAAATAGCGCTTGATGTGGTTGTGCAGTCGCGAACAAACGTTTCGATTGAACACATGCGTTAGATATCGTCTTCAAAATAACAGTCGGTGACAAGACTTTTGTTCGCGACTGTACTTCGACGGACTGCGCACCTTAAAACTCAACAAAGCGGTTCATTCATAATAGCCTTGGCGTTAATTTAAACAATTGGATATTTTTAGCAACTAAACTCGTTCATTTTTGTTGAGGTCATCATTTAGTTTTTAGATTTGAACGCATTTTAACGTAATTTTGCATAAACATGTAGATTTATTACTAGAAATACCATCAAAGACTATTGGACATCTGCCTTTCAATTTACTTTTTCAAACATTTAAATGTTTTAGAAGTAACATCTCTCGCTCTGTATAATTGAGAATGTAAGAGTTGAAACGATTCAAACGAACGTTCGCCGATGGTGAGATTTAAATCAGATCGACCTAAGATCTAAGTAATCCAATTAAATTAATTAACAACAATAACTTACCAACTAAATTTTGAACTCAAACTCGAACGTTGAATATAGAAACAGGCCTATCTTGACAACCTCTACAACACTTAACTCTATTATCGTCACCACGACCTACACCTAAACTATGACTTAAGCTGACTCTAGCTCCCAAACTACGAATCAAAGTCACACTTGAAAAAGGCAAGAGTCAAATCTATTACAAACGAAGTCAATCGAGCTTCATCATCGTTAGCTCCAACAGGGTCCTAGATTGTTCCTCCCATTGGCTTTCTATATCTCACAAATTTCTTTCGACCTGGTCTCTGAAACTCAATCTCTGTCTTCATTTTTCTGTTTCACATTGAAACCCATTATTTTATAGGTTAGATGTCCATCATGATTCCCTCTCCAAATTGTGGATAGCATATAGTAAATTAAACAATAGATTAATTGGAATATGGCACGTTTGATAAAACCACAATTTATTTATTGCAAATTAACTGATTAGATGAATTTTGATGCTGTGACCGAACGTGATCCCCAACCCAACCCAACCCAACCCAACACAATCGAAATTTCTTAAAACGAGCAATTCTTCCTTCCTGAATGGATATGTTTTTCAGATGTTTAACTTAAGTCAATTTTTTTCATTAAAGAACTGACTGGCTAAGCAATGCATAAATACCGATTACGGCATTTAGGCCCATTTCTCTCTTTTATGCCTCGATTATTTTCAGTCGATTGCAGCTCCTTTCCAATTCTTCAGATTCCTCGTTTTCTCTAAAATTGTTTTTCTACACTTCCTCCTAGCTCAGGCTCTTCCTCTTGCTTCTGGATCTTTTACTTTTGTTCTCGATCATCCCGAAGTTACCGAAGCCACTGGCCGTTGGCTTTATAACTTTGTTGGTAATTTTTTCATTATTCGTTGTCATGTCTTCGTCGTCACATACTTTAGTCTCAATATTCTTTCCCATGCTTCTAATTACGTGTGTTTTTTATGCACGTCTAGTCAACATATGTTAGATTCACAGATCAATAAAAAATTAGGAAATCGTGTACATGCGATCGTGTTTCTATGCGGAAGGAGATTCATTTCATAGTCTTGGTTAGATTTGAAAAGATCAACGATACCATCAACCTGACAACCTACCTCAAATGAATTATTAATTAAATGGAAAAACGTTAGCAATCAGAACTAATGTAGGCCATTTACAATTAGTCACTAAAATTCCTAACTGTGTCGCAAACTCACACCCTGACCTAAACCAAAACTAGCTCCCAAACCAAGAATCAAAAAGGAAAAAATTCAAATTAGCTCAACAACTCCCGCCGGATCCTGGCTTGCTTCAATAGGATTCGAGATTCTTTGCCTTTTCCTCCCATTGGCCCTAGATATCTCACAAATTTCCTTAGACCTGATCTCTAAATCTCATTCTTCGTCTGAATTTTTCTGTTTCCCTAAATGTTGATGTCGTATAGTAAATTAAGCAATAGATTAATTGAAATATGCATTTAATAAACCAACAATTTATTTATTGCAAATTAACCGAGGAGAATATTTCATCTTTGATGCTATGACCGAACGTTGACCCCAACCCAACCCAATCAAACTCAACGGAAATCTGCAAAACTACCAATTCTAAAGTATAAATACTGCTTACGAACATTTAGGCCCACTTCTCGCCTCCACTCTATTCTGCCGATTGCAGTTCCCCTCCAATTCTTCACATTCCTTTCTCTAAAATTGCTTCTGTCTGCTTCCTCTTAGGTCAAACTCTTTCTCTTCCTTCTGGATCTTTTATATTATTTTCTTCTCGATGCTCGCAAGGTATCCAAGCCACTGTCGTCTTATAGATTTCATAACTTTGCGGATAAATATAAGCATGCGTTGTCACGTGTTCGCCACATACATTGGTCTCCACGTTTTTCAACTTTCTTTCCATTACTTCCAGTCGCGTGAGATTTTTTTGTCCATTGTCGACGTCTATCCAACGTATGTTAGCATCAGAGGTCATTAAAGAAAAATATGGAATCGTGTACATGATTCGATCCTGACATTTTCACTTCATAGGTTGGGTACAGTTGCGTTGGGTTGGACTTTACCCTTAGTCTTGAATGAACTATGCATTTAAATAGTTTGTGGAATGGTATCATGTGAGGGACCAAGATGATTGATTGATGATGTAGCTTACAAAATGTGTAGCAAAAATTTAAAGAAGAACCCAATCCAACCCAACCCAATAAAAAAAAGAACAATGACTATAGAACCTACCAAAGATTAAAAAAAAAACAAGTTGGAATCAAAATCAAGGAATGATCGATAAGCCTTTATTGGTGGCTTAGTCGTTATTATTTTCTTGTTGGTCTGGGTCATTTGACCAAAGCCCCTCTATTCAGAAATTAAAAAATGTAAATAGGTATATAAAAATTAATTTTATGTTTAAATTAATAAACGAAGCTTATTTTAAATAAGATAATTATTACAATGCGATTTAAATGTTGTGCAACTTGTGCATGACAAGTTCATTTATGAACAGTTTTAACAGAATTTTGAAATGAATTGCTAAATTAAAATATTATCGTACGATTATATAAATGATATATTGATAAAAAAAATAATAATTTTAAAAATAATTGTTTTTTTAATGAACCTGCAGCTAGATTTATCGGTACAGATCGGGCAGAAATAACTGCGAAACAGCTGTCCATAGCTGCAATCGCGATCCCGCATAATTGTTGTAATTGTCCAGCGGCACATTTTAAATAAAAATATCATTACAACCAATTTCTTAAAACCCATTACACTATTTCGAACCTCGGGTAACATTTCGCTTTACTGATCACTACTCTGATCTTGGGAAGCAGCAAAAGCTCCGACACTGTTATTTTATGCATCAATACAAACCCGGATAATAACACCGCATATTAATTATTTTGAATAATTCCACTTGACTTTATTTAAACGTCCTGCGTTAACGAATACGTACACTCCTGAGCTACGTTTAGTGAAGGTTTAGTGCTCGTTTCTAAGAATGATTGTTTGTTGCCTTCACTTCTCGATCACATATGTGCTGTGCCATATTTCGGAGATTAATTGGAGAAAATTTAATTGTATAAAAATAAATTATGCTCATTAGTATGTAATTAATTACACATCGCATACAAATATAGTGACGCCTATAAAATTTGACCCCAATAAAAACGCTGCGAAATTTCTAACTTACATCGAGAGTTTATTACAAATATTGTTAGGTAATTGTATATAAACAACGTGTAAGTACATGCATATTGACACAAAACTATATTTCACTATTACGCCTACCATTTTCTGGGAGCGCTTTATAAAGTGCATGTAGGTAATTGTAAATACAGCACGTCGTAAAAGAAACCGAACACAAACAGTGGAGTGTAGCAGGTGCTTATTTGGAAAAGTCATAGTTGAGATTAGTGCACAACTCTTTCTCTTTTGGTTTCGTTTCTTTTGCCACATATTTTACTTAATAAGGGACAAACGGTTGAATAGAAGGGGTTTAGTTGTGGACTAATTTTGGCGAAAATAAATGTGTTCGATATTGTTGTATTTTATAGTCGATCTAAATATATTTTTTTTTGTTACAGGGCGTTCAGTCAGCGAGAATGTGATGCGCCGCGATGCCCACTCTGTCCGCGGCGCCTGAGCTTAGTTCCGGCGGCCGCATCGAGCGGCACGATTTACTAACCGCCGTCGTCATGAGCCCAGAACAAGAAGCGAGTCCGCCACCAGCAGCGCCGGGAGCGTCGCCGCCGCCGGCGCCGACTCGATTGCCCTCTCCGGCGATGTCGCAACAGGACACCTCCGACGTGGAGCAGTTCGCCGGCAAGATAGTCTACAATCCGGACGGTTCAGCCTACATAATCGAAGATTCCGAGAGCGAAACCGAATCGACCCCAATTCCAATCCCAGAAGTGGTACCACCTTTGCAGGCCGTCTACGTTTCGCGCCTTCTTCGGCAGCCGACGCGGCCCACAGAACTTCCAGCCGTGCACAGTTACCGAGTCGTCGCCCTGCGAGACGCGCGACCCCCACGACCAGCGTCAGTGCCAGTTAAGCCGATCCTCATGTGTTTCGTGTGTAAACTCAGTTTCGGATTTGCGCGCTCCTTTGCAAATCACGCTCAATCAGAGCACGGTGTTACGTTAAAGGAGAACGAACGTGAAGTGCTATCAGCGGACTGTTCAGCCATATTACAATGTGTCGGCGCTGATAAGAGGCCGATGGTTTCGTTGTTAGAACCTCTCGGACCTCCGCAATCCACGGAAAATCATATATCGTCAGTTCACGTTAGTTCGGCAAATCATCAACGAAATGAAGGTTGCTCGCCCAACACGGAAACGCCGCCATGTTCCTCGCGCACAACCCCCGGGAAGTCGCCGTCGCCGCCGTTCGCGACGCCGCCGGCGTTTCTCACGGGAACGACGATCGGAGTTTGCCCCGATCACCTTCAGGGAAGACCGTCAGGTGCCGATTGCGCCCGCTGCGAAATGATCTTGGCATCGGGCAGATTAGGACCGGCCGGTTTGGGCAACGTACACAGTCGAAATTCATGTAAGACTCTGAAATGTCCCAAGTGTAATTGGCACTACAAATACCAGGAGACTCTCGAAATCCACATGAAAGAGAAACACCCCGAGGCTGAAACCAGTTGTATATATTGCATAGCCGGACAGCCTCATCCGCGCTTAGCACGGGGTGAAACATACACGTGCGGGTACAAACCCTACCGATGCGAAGTCTGTAATTATTCAACAACAACCAAAGGAAACCTCAGCATACACATGCAGTCTGATAAACATTTAAATAACATGCAAGAGTTGCAAAACGGAGGCGCACCCAGCAGTGAGCCGAGGCAGGCGTCTCCCAAGGCACCACCACTACATCACTCACCCGTCAGTAGCGGCCATAAACCAAAACCTAGCTTTCGCTGTGATGTCTGCAACTACGAAACTAACGTTGCAAGGAACTTGAGAATACACATGACGTCGGAAAAGCACACGCACAACATGCTAGTGTTGCAGCAGAACGTGAAACACATGCAGACCCTATCGGCGTTGCACCACCAACAACACCCCCAACAACACATGGAAAGTTTATATGGGATGTACCCAGGATTGGGTGAAAAACCGGAGGCGGCGTTAGCCGACATGGCTTACAACCAAGCGCTACTCATTCAAATGATGACCGGGGGACAATTACCCGGTCACGCGGGCCCGGCAGAAATGGCTTCGCACTCCGACATGGGTTTAAACCCAGAAACCATGGAACCGCCTCCGGAACCGGCCGATCCCGACCCGGAAAAGACCTACCAATGTTGCGTCTGCAATATTTTCTCCACGGACAATCTAGAAGATTTGGGCAGGCACTTGGCGCAGGACCGGACCCGGCTTCGGGAACAAGAAATCCTAGCCGTAGTCGCCGGCCACTATGTTTGCAAACTCTGCACGTACAAAACCAACCTCAAAGCCAATTTTCAATTGCATTGTAAGACTGATAAGCATCTACAAAGGCTGCAGCACGTGAACCACGTCAAAGAAGGCGGCCCCAGAAACGAGTGGAAGCTGAAATACGCATCGGCACCTGGAGGCGTTCAAATCCGCTGCAACGCGTGCGATTATTACACGAATTCGGCGCACAAATTGCAGTTGCACGCCGCTGGTGGTCGACACGAAGCAGGCGTCGCGCTTTTGCGCCACATCGTCGATAGAAGTTTGATTTTGAGGCACGAGCAACCGCGAGTTTTCCATTGCTCTCTATGCGGATTCTCGGCGACGAACAGATTACCTCTTCTCCAGCACGTCAAGTCCTTGAAGCACTTGCACTTGGAGCAGCTCCATCAACTGCAACGGCGAGCCGAGGGCAAAGACTCGGGCCCCGAAATCGGAGAAGTGTTTCACGTCGTTCCCGGCCCGATGGATCAACAAACACCTGGTAAGCTTTAAGCTGTAATCTAGAATAATGTTTTCGGGAAAGCACCGCGTGTATAACACGACTCAAATTTAAATTATATACATTTCACGCCGAAACTTTCTTTAACTGTATCGCAAACACAAAGGTGTAATGATACACGGTTAATGTGTTCCTCATACATAATGCGTTTAACACCCTCGGGTGTACAGTTATAGGTTAGCCATATGTTTTATAAGAAGCGATAATAGTAGGGATTTTTATTGAAATTCGAGTTAATATGTAATTAGGAGTGTGTTATCGTGTATGTCTGCTGCCGAGGCGTGGTTTGTTCGCTTCGGGCGTTTGATAACAATGGTCACGGCGAGGGCCGATTGTTCTTATTGTCGTGCACAACTTTTAAACACAATGATGCCACCGTTAATTTCGAATACCAACTTTGAACGATTTCGAGGAAAGAAAACGAGGTACTTGTTGCAGCCAGTTTGGACTTTTAACATATATTTAATTGTGGGTATTTCAGAACTGCAACGTACTATAAATTACTGGAGATGTTAATATTCAACTTGAACAAATTTTTGTTTCTAGTATCCCGATCACAATTAATTGCAGGTAGCACTAAATTAGAGTACTATGTATAGACAAATATAAATTTGTATAAGTTTTAGGTAATCTTAATCTTTGAACCATATTTTTAATCTGCTTCCGAAGATTGTAAGGGTGACTAAAACCCTTACAACTAATCACCTTCAATTTTATCCTAAAGATCTTTTGTTTATTGTCCACATAATTTTGTTTGCAAAATCATAATTTTTAGGTTCGATATTCCCTCAAGAATCTTGCAAATATTATAATGATAATTGCATATTACCAATATAAATGTAGAAACATTTATAACATTTTCAGAATAAACTCAAATCAACTCAATTGAGCTCAGTCTTAACGTTTCCGACGTGCTGCACAATCTTGTAATTCTTAATTTTTTCTTGAGTCTGCTTTGTCTAGTAGACAAATAATAACAACTACCACATGCACAGACTAAGTTTCGGTGTAGTTGTCATGTCTTTGGTTTTTCTTTCCATAAATTTTGATTCGATTCGTTTGCCTTATTTTTACCCTCTAATTCTTCAATTTTTTTAAAATCTACTTAGTGTAGTAAAAAAGCTCTAACCAAATAATAATAACCACCACATACACAGACTATGTTTATGTGTAGTTGTCGTGTCTTTGATTTGATTTCCATTAATTTTCGTTTGAGTCATTTGTCTTATTTTTAATTGTTGGATTTTCGAATCCTGCAAACTTTCCTTTGATTTTCCTTTTGTTAGAGCTTTTTACTTCTTAAGGGATTGGTGTTTCTTGCAATTTACATTTTCTTATCATGCTTTCAATTAGCCTTTCAGTAAATCCTGCAGAAATTTATTCTGATTATAAGCAAGCACAAAAATATAACAAAAATGCAACACAATAAAAATCTTATACATCCCAACACGTGACCAAACATCAGGTTATATTTTCCCTCAAATCATATCTCCTAATTTTCCATAAAATTTATTAAACTCCATCATCTGCCATATTTATAACAGACATGGTGGTTCACAAAATCATTAAATTTTATTCAATTAAATAAAATCAACAACATGAATCGAGCGAAAATGGAAAAACGAAACAAACCGAATGAATCCAAAAACCAAAAAATCAAACTCATAGCACGAAAAATCCAGAAATAAAATCGCTGTATATTTCATGCATTCAAGGTCTAATAATAGTTCATGCAATGGTCTTCACAAGATGATATGCTCGATAGGCGCCATCTTCTGTAGACAACAATTTAATATTCCTACGATCAATTCTCACCTAATCAATAAATATAAGTCTCTAGATTTTATGGTGACGAAGATTATAATTATTATAATCGAGTCCATTTAACTCGGAATTAGCAAAATTTGCATAACCGCCGTTTAGCTTCACGTGAGCACTAAAGTGGCGTTTTTGCAATTATTTTCAGTCCCCCAAGAAACACGATGTAATTGGTAATCAGTACAATCTTTGATCAAAGCCTCAAGGTTATAACTAACTGAACACATTACACACATTGTTTTCAAAGCGTCAAAAGTTTCCCAACATGGCACGCTCGTATTTAATAATCCTATTCAAAACAGCAAAGTCAATTATATGGCTAACACCATATTTCTGATCATGTGTTGTATGGTAATGGGAATATTTATTTTATTTTACAAGTAAACACGATTTTTTCAAAATATTGTTTCTTCTTTCCAATGCATTGAATAAAATTTCGCATATCAAAATAGTGAACCCAAATTGTTTTACGAAAATTCGGCCCGAACTTGTAGACCAAACCACATACAAATTTTAATACATCAATTAAACGCAACCCAACCCAGAACTCCAACAAATCTGTAACTACTCAACTGGAACATAGGCCATATTCCTATTAGACATAAAAATAAACTTTAGAAACCCAACCCAACCCAACATAAAGATAAATGTATAACTAAACCATGTCCTGATAATTTAGTGAAACCCAAATCGAAGCCGAAAATAAATTATATACTGATTAATATACTGATTAAATTAATCAAATCGTGGTATTGTCCCATTTTGTAAACCCAAATGTTTATGTCCAATGTTCTCCAGTGTATCAACTGAATTTAAAGAATTATAACCAAATTTAATAGTTAATAAAATGCTATTAATTCAACATTAATTATTTATATTTGACTGGAAGTGCGAACCCAAATCTTATCGTAATGAGTAAACCCAATATTATAAACCCCAATAATATTTGACAGTTTTTATGTCCAATAAATAAATCGCTGTTCCATAATTCGAAATATCATAGTCAAGATGATCAATTAATGATACCGACAAAAGCCGATAAAAGCCACTCTAATCTAATAATTTCCAAACAAATTTATTTTATCCTCAACTCAGTATCTCAACCCAAAAATCTTTTCCTAGTAATTAAACGTATCGCGACACAACTCGCCAATTGGTCAAATATTACAACTTTTTATTGATTTTTATTTCGTCTACTCAAACTTATGGGTTTTAAACAAACCCAATATCTTAAAGCTACAACAAAAGTGTGCCGAAATCTTACACCATTTATTAAATCAAATTCGTATAATCACCGTTCTTCTCTTTCACGTCTGACACAACCATAAAAATTATGCTAATATGAACCCAAATATTTTATTATATTTTATTAGTTAAATTCAACCCAATTAAATAAGCGGTAAGGATCTCAATTCCCGATAATTGTTCTGAATAAATTAAATCTAAACTTGCAACAAAAGTCCACCTTGAATTAATAATTTCGAATTAAAATCGTTACCATCGACTCAAAGTATGAACCCGATATTCTACTCAATAAACCCAACCCAACTCGATTCATAAACAACTGTAACTATTCAAAGTTACACAAATCATTAATTTAGTATACCCAGCAAAACACAATAAAAAGTTGTGTCATAAAATCAGGTAATTATATATTTTGAAGAAACCTAAATGAAGGCCTAAATGGACCACTCAGTTCCCAATAATTCTTAAAGAAACCCAAATCTGGTCTATCTATCTGAGTTATAAATCCATTTTCTCGTTGAATAAAATAGGCTCACTTAAAAACTTGTTATGATTCGAAATACCCTCTCACCATCACATAAACCCAAATTTTACAAAAATAAATACTTAGAACCCAACTTGGGAACCCAAATATTGCCGCCTGTCCAAAGGAGTACATTTCTTCAAGTTTAACAAAATGTTGATCGCTATTTTCGTAAAATAACTTTTGGGTTGGGTTGAGTTCGGTTTGCGTGGATTGAGGGTGAGTTGCTAATTGAGTGGTTTTTGAAAAAAGTACGTTCTTCAAATTGTTATATCATTTTTGAAAAAAAAATATTAAAGAATTGTTGTACATCAGGCATTCAATGATGAATTGAAAATGTAATACGATATATAGTGAGTGTTTTATTTAAAAATATATAAAAGTATTGAATTTTTAAGGAACTCAAATCTTGCCAAGATTATTGAAACAACGAATCTATGCTTTGTTATTCAAATAAAACTATCAGCTTATACCATTAAAGGAACTGACGTATCCTCTTGTCCAATTTGAGTTGGGTTGGATTGGGCTGTCTTGAAGACTTAGCACCTCTTGGTCTAATACCAGTTACGTCAACTAGTTACCCATTTTTTTTTTAATTTAACTTAAAATTAGCGATGGTGGAGTGGAAATATTTATCATCCTGTACACGACTAAATATTTTTAATTGTGACAGAGTACATGAAACATTTGTGACGGATTTGATTCCTCATTTCTTACGCTTTTCTTCTATAGATATTTGTCATGAATTTTGCACATCTTCTCCCAATTCTCGTCTTGATTTTCTAATTTTTGTAATTAATATTTTTTTCTAATGTATCTCTCATTGGATATATAAAAAAAGTTTCTACTTTCCACTACATCGATCACGTTTGCGCAATGTCTCCTTCCATATTATTTTCTTGAAATTGATTTCCTATTCAGGTCATCAGGTAATCGGGTAACAAGTAGTTAGGTGATTCAATTATTTTAATTAAGGCTAACTCGATCACTAAAGCAAGTTACCAAATTGTATTAAAACTGTAATGATTTAATTTGAAAAGTTTAAATATTAACATCTCCAGAAAAAAAAAACATGTGTCCGCGTAATTTTAAGTCACAGTCAATTTCAATTGCATTAATATTAACCAATTCCATTTTTCTCTGCTTCATCAGAACGAAGAGACAGCATTAGTTCGGAGCTCAACTCGTCGGATCACGCGAAAGACCAGTTCAAGATGGAACCGCACGAAGAGCTTGAAGAGCAGAAGCACCGCGAAGCCGGCGCCCACCACATATGCCCCTATTGCGAGTACGCCAGCGACTCGGAGATGCGAATCCAGGCGCACGTCCTGGCGCAGCACGGTACAAACAGTTCCTCAGATACGCACTTTCAATGTCCTTTGTGCCAGGACTCGTTCAAAGAACGGCCCAGCCTGGAGCGGCACGTCATGCAGATACACTCGGTGAACAGCGAGGGCCTCCAGCGATTGCTGATGCTCGTCGACCAGAGCCACTGGCTCAACCAGGCCGCGTCCAGGACGCCCACCCCCAACAACCCACCCAACCAGATGGTCTCGCCCAACTCGGTCTCGTCCAAAGACTCCAACAAACCAGACAAACACGACCCGAGCAACGTGGAACTCGAACCCGACATAATGTCGCCGCACAGCGACGACACCACCGATTTCGAGTTCGAGCGCTGCGGAACTTGTTATAAGAACTTCAAAAACATCGACGAACTGTGTTTCCATCAGAACGAGACGGGCCACCTGGAGATTAAACAGACCCCGAGCGGGCCGGGATACGTTTGCTGGAAGAAGGGGTGCAATCAATTTTTTCCCACCGCGCACACGTTGCAGATGCATTTCAAAGACGTGCACGCGAAGAATTCGATCTCGACGATGTCGGTTTCTGAAAAACATGTATACAAGTATCGGTGCAATCAGTGCTCGCTGGCGTTCAAAACGCTGGAGAAGTTGCAGTTGCACTCGCAGTATCATTTGATCAGGGACGCGACGAAGTGCGTGTTATGCGGACGGAGTTTTAGATCGCTGGTCGCTCTGCACAAACACGTGGAGAGCGTACACTCCGAGTTGACCGACGAGGAACTAGCTGCGTACAAACAAAGTCTTATGAATAATCCGTTGCTCTTGGCGGGGTTGCAGGGGCAGGTTTTGGACAGTTCTACGAACGATTTGTTGAAGAAAGAATCGTTGCGCAACGATGACATCGAAACTATGGAGTGCGACGAAAATAAGGAATTGAATACTAGCCACGACGATTGCAATCAAAACGACGGCGAAAACTCCGACGATAGTATCATTTACAAGGACCAGCAGTACCTAGAAGATTACCTGAACAGCCAGGCGATCGCCGAAGATAGTTACAACGACCCTAACAGAAAGTATAAATGTCACCGGTGTAAGGTAGCGTTTACTAGACAGAGCTATTTGACCGCCCACAACAAAACCCTTTTACATAGAAAAGGTGAGAAACTGAGCTACCCCATGGAGAAATACCTGGACCCCAACCGACCTTATAAATGCGATGTTTGCAAAGAGAGTTTCACACAAAAGAATATATTGTTGGTTCATTACAACTCGGTCAGCCACTTGCATAAATTGAAAAGAGCGATGCAAGAGCAGCAAAATAACAACAATAACCCACCCGTTTCGCCGGTGATTAGTCAACATAATATTTCGCTTACGCCGAAGAGTACGTCGTCGGAGGAAGACGATAAGAAACGTTATCGGTGCAATATTTGCAAGGTGGCGTATACGCAGGGCAGTACTTTGGACATACACATGCGTAGCGTTTTACATCAAACGCGCGCTAGTAAGTTGCAAGATTTGGCGATGGCGGGTCACGTGGATTTATCGAAGCCTCTGATAGAGCAACCCGAAGCCATACAGTCTCCGAAGCAAACGAGCCCGGTACCTTGTAGTGGGGAGAAAGCATCCCCCACCCCACCGTCACCTGGTTTGTCCGCAGGTAGTCAAGGGATGATGAGTTGCCCTAAGTGCGGCGCATTGTTTAGTTCACAAGACCAGTTGAGTGCACACCAGCAGTTGTATTGCATGTTTGCCGCTCCGATGGCCATATTTCAAGCGCAGGAGCCGGGCCAGGCGGCGAAGAGCCCGCCACCCGGCGAACAAGACCTAATTAAACTCAACCTGACTAAGAAAACGGGCTCGCACATGTACAAGCACCTACTCGAAAGTTTCGGGTTCGATCTAGTGATGCAATATAACGAGAGCCATCAACGGCGACAACGCCAGCGAGAAGCTGAAGAGAAGATGCAATCACCGCAGCCCGCCAACAACAACAACGACGATGCTGACGCTGACGCTTCCAGGGCCGAGGAGGACGTTGAAAGCATCTTACCAGAAGTAAGTAGATCCACGTGCCAACATTGCAATAAAGAGTTCTCTAGTGTGTGGGTGTTAAAATCTCACTGTGAAGAAGTTCATAAAGATTTAGTGCCGCTAGAATTCTTAGAAAAGTATGCTCAACAGTTTAAGAACGAATACGAAAAGAAATCTGTGGTCGTGACGGCCGCTACATCCTCGACACTGAATACCAACCCACGCGTTTCGACTCCGGGGGCTCCGACCACCACAACATCGTCGGAAACGACGCCAGAAAAAGAGGACGAATCCAAGGAAACGTTGCACGCAAAGCTTAACTTGCAAACTCCACCTGAGGCCACTTCGACGGCACCGTCGACTCCGACGTCGTCGTCTACGCCTGCTAGCAGCACAGATTCATTACCGACCAACATACAAGCTATGATTGCTCAAAGTATGGCACAGAACCCAATGGCTTTGGCGCAGCAAATGTCAGAGATGCAAGCTGCGCTCAGCGTCATGCAATTACAACAGTTGAACTTTAACCCCATGATGCAGATGATGGGCATGGGGTTGCCTTTGGGACTAAATGCCTTGGCGGCGATGAATCTGCAACCGCCTTTGGTACCTCTGATGATGCCACCACCACCATACGATCCAATGTCACAATTCGGATCTCAAGATCAACAAGCAATGATGGCGAAGCAACAGGCCATGATTCAACAACAAGCGGTAAGTTTCTCATTATTATTTTTTCTTTAAAACGTCAACAAATTGGCAATTTTCTTATTGTAATAAGTCGACAATCATTTTTACTTTATCACATTCGATTACGATAGAGAATCTGTTAAATTAACTGCCAATTTTTTGGACCATTTATTATGACTTGTCAAGTTTTGAAGAAAAATCATTTAAATTTAATTTAGAACTTCTTACTGGCGAAATTAAAAAAAAATCTATTAAACTGCTCAGTGGAGTAATATATACATTCGTGCACACATGTACACGTGACGTAGCTGATTATATTTTAACTGGGTCAGTTTTTTTATTACTGCATTAACTTCAATTCCAATGCAAACTTTCTCTAAAAACTAATCAATTATGCCCATATAGCTTAAAAACATATGTTGAGGGGATGAAATATTTAAAAATGTTCCTTATTGCAAAAAAAACTTTCAAGTGAGATTCTGCAAAACTGAAGTAAATTTTGACCATTTTTTGCTAACTTGTTTCCAATTTCATTTAAATAAGTACGCGATTTTTTAAATTTATATTTTAATCTAGAGAGCACAACATCGTATAACTTAAATAGATTCCGTCCCCTGCCAAGAAACGTAAATAATCTCGTGTTTAATTCACCCACCTGGCACTTAAACGACACACTAATTTTTACCATTGTCTCATTTTTTGTCATAAAAGTATTCCGTCCCGTCTCCGACAATAACAAATTTTCCAGTTTGTCGGGATCATCGTGTGCCCCTCGACGTATTACAATTACTAACCATTCTGGTCCCCGAAGATTGTGGGGCTTGTGCGAGAAGGTACAGCCAGGTGTTGGCATTGTATTATTTCAAATTTCTGCCTGCTATAGAAATGGTAAAGGTCAGCCAAGTAAATAACAAACAAACGACAAAGAAACATTCGGATTATTTTTTTTAATTAAAAGCAGAATATTTATCTTGGGCATTGTTTGGGCGTTGTGTGTGAGTTTTAAACGGGAGGATTTTGCAGTTTCCCCGAACCGTGTTTTCTTTGCAACGATGGGTCCGACTTCAAAGGGCCCGTTTATAAATTGCGTTTGTTTCGATTCGACGTTGGCTAAGTTTGCCAGGGCATTCTGATAATTTTTTGGCGTAAATGCTTAGAAACGTGACCAATTTCAATTTCAATTTGTAAGAAAAAAATTAATCGACATAAAAATAATTTTAAATTAAATGTTAATAACTCATATCAATGAGTCGATTCATGAGATTTGGTCACTTTGGCACTTCAAAAAAATCCAATAAATATGTCATCAGGAATAATTTTCCATTTCACTTTCTTCGCAAGTTCTAAAGCAACCATAAACGTAAGCTAGCATTGCGATACAACTAATTACAAAATAATTGACAGCAGAACTGTGCATTACATACCGAGGAAAAAAAATGTTGTCAACAAATATGCACGACGCGTAATCTTTAGTCAATGATAATAATGGTTGGTGCAAAATGTGTTCACGTAGCCGTGTTGTCAAATACCGGGTGCAATTGAAGATAATTTTATATTCATTTATATAAATTTATGAAATTGTAAATCTCATTATATTACATACATTTCTAATTTATCGGTGTTGTCGGAAATGAAACCAATTGATTTATTTTCAATGTACACTAAGTATAAAACAGTTGTTAGTTGAGAGATTAATTATTCTTGCAATAAATTTTATTTATCAATATGTGCACGCAGTAAGAACTGCGGAATAATATCATGGTAATTGTTGTTTGCTACTGTGTTTGAATAGATATGACAAAAAATCCATTGAAATTCAGAAAAATTACTTTATATGTTTTAAGAACCCCACAGAGACATTTTTTCAAAAAAAAAATCTTTAAGGCCAGAGAATAGTAAAAGCTAAATAAAAATCGACAGGTACGTTTAAAATTTACTGGCTTCCAACAAATTTTAAAAATCATTTAATGTAAAATTATTTCTTGATTAAACGCTTACTTTGAATTATAAAATTGTTGATAAAATACACCAAACGATATAAAGGCATCAATGACTGTTTTAAATTAAATGCTTCATGATTCTGATGCCAACCACACTTTGTATGTCACTAGGCATTGCCAAATATTTTATTTGTTCTATAAATATTTACATTGTTTTTTCTGCATTGAATGAAAGACAATTTTACTTAAGATTAGTGCAGTTAAATACGTCTGACCGGGTCTTAGACATAAATTAACATTTTCCATTGGCTTCGAACCCTATGCTGAATAACTTCAATGGCTCCGAATCATATTAAATAGGTTCGAATCCTAGTTTGCCACTTACATTTAGAAATACTAAAAAGTAACTAAAATGTAAACAATATCCACGAAAACAAAATCAAGACGAACAAAATATAACCGAATTAAAAAATAACTAATGCAGTTATGGAAATGGAGACGTAATTAATCAACTAACTAAAAAATAAATAAAAACAATAAAATTAAATTAAAAAAACACTCAATTAGATTAAAACAACTTCCAATTGAAAGTTGTATTAATGAAAGAAATTAAAAATAAAATACGCCAAGATAAAATAAAATGAAAATATTACGAAACAAGGTAAACAAGAAACGATATAGAAACGAGAACAAATTTGTATTGGCTTCATGGAGTCTTATGGTATATGTCTCCGTAATTAGAACACATACGTGACATTTTCTTTACATGAGAGATGCAATTTTGCTAATTATATATCATAATTATACATCAACAGCGAGTTTAATGAAATGTATAATTGATTGTGGCCATAATTGATTGAGATTAATTAAATATTTTATTTTATCGTACATGTTGCACCTATAGGATTTTTTTTGTACATGCACAGTCAATTTTGAGTAAGCCTTGAATTAACTTTTAACAGAAAAATAACAACTGTAGGTAGTATCAAATTTTTGCTAATTATTATCGCTGAATACACAATCGAAAGGAAGTTGATATCAGGGTTTAAAATAAAAATGTTGGTTTCTCAAAAAATAATACAATAATACATTGTGTCCAGGCTATTTAATATGATTATTGTTTTGAAAGAAATAATAAAAATAAATAAACCAGAGATAAATCTGCGAAGTTAACCAATGGAAGGGGTAATTAATTATTCAATAAATTCTTTACTATTAATTTAAGAAAAATTAAACGTGCCTTTGTTCTGCATATTTCATGAAGCTTAAGTTATATTGCATAATAAATGTGTTGTTTGAAATTTTTGTTACTTTAACGGTTCTCTATCTTCAGGAAAAAAAATAAACTACATCACCTTAAATTTAAGTAAAACGTTACGTTAATTTATAACGTGATTTTAGCGCGGCCGCGATGTAAAATTATACGCACACCGAGTAGTAATTATACATTCTGAGATCTGACAATTACTAGCAGCCGCTTCGATCCGACTCTTGATTATTTTAATTGCTATTTGTGCGTTGTAACCTTGTATTGTGATAATTATCGTAATTGATTTATTGCCAATTTGTTACTATTTATTAATGTTGTGCACATCTACGGTTTGAGTATCGAGAACGAATAAATCTCCCGTAAATTATGTAGCAATCTCGCTCCTCTAACGTATCCGTACAATGTGTGTTTGTTTCAAATAGGCCGTTAATGCCGCCGCCAATCAGAAGCGCGCCAGAACTCGCATAACGGACGACCAGCTGAAGATCTTACGCGCGCACTTCGACATAAACAATTCGCCGTCGGAGGAGCAAATCCACGAGATGGCCTCGCAGAGCGGACTTCCGCCGAAGGTCATAAAGCACTGGTTCAGGAACACGCTTTTCAAAGAACGACAGAGGAACAAAGACAGCCCGTACAATTTTAACAACCCGCCGTCGACGACGCTGAATTTAGAGGAGTACGAAAAAACCGGAGAAACCAAAGTGATGCAGTTGAACACCCCGACCGCTATAGTCGAAGAAAACATCAAAAGCAAGACGCCACCGCCGCTGCCCAACGAAATTAAAATGGAATTGAAGGAAGAACCGCCGGACGAACCGCCGAAATACATCGACGAGAAACCACACGAAGAGATCGACGAGAAACCCAACATATTTAACTTGCCCCCGCATTTGCAACCGCCCCCAAGCCCCGCCTCATCAATAAATTCCGAAAATCACAATTTGATTCACATGTCGACCCCATCGACTCCAAACAATTTATCGTTGACGTCGATCATCGCGTCGCAACTCGGCGATAGCATCACAACAACCACGCCATCAACGATGACAATGACCTCATCTGGAACTTTACCGCTTTCAAGCCCAATGTTACCACCCCCGAAGCTAAATCAGCAAACATTTCCGAATCCAAACGCGTTGCAAAATATGTTACCTTTAACTCCTAGTCGGTGCCTAAGCCCGAATAGAGACTTCAACCAAACTTCCGGATCCAACTCCAGTACTAACTCGGGGGGGAGTTCTGGGAAGCGGGCTAATCGCACGCGTTTCACCGATTACCAAATCAAAGTTCTTCAAGAATTCTTCGAAAATAACGCATATCCAAAAGACGACGATTTAGAGTACCTATCGAAGTTGCTCAATCTGAGCCCGAGGGTCATCGTGGTGTGGTTCCAAAACGCGCGGCAAAAAGCCAGAAAAGTGTATGAAAACCAACCAGCGGCCGAACCTGCGCCGGGGATCCCGGAAGAAGCGGGAGCCAACCGTTTCCAACGAACCCCCGGTTTGAACTACCAATGCAAGAAATGCCTGTTGGTGTTTCAACGATACTACGAACTGATTCGACACCAAAAGACTCACTGTTTTAAAGAAGAAGACGCGAAACGATCCGCGCAGGCCCAAGCCGCCGCTGCTCAAATCGCGGCGGTGTTGAGTTCCGAAGATTCCAACTCGAGCACCATAATTGAACAAAATCAACAGCAACCTCCGATACCTCAGAGCCCGCAGATGCAATCGCACAGCCCGTTGCAGCCGAATCCTCCGACCACGCCGACGCCCACGCAGAATTTCCCAACGTCGCCGATCTCATCGTCGGGGACTTGCGAATCCAAAGAAGGGACGTTCCAATGCGATAAATGCAACTTGGTGTTCCCAAGGTTCGATTTATGGCGGGAGCACCAACTCGTGCACATAATGAATCCAAACTTGTTTCCGACGTATCCGCCGGATTCGCCGTTTGGGATCTTGCAACAGCACGCGCAATTGCAGCAAATGAATGCCAATTTGGTGACGGACACCACGAACAACAAAACGTCATCGCCAATCCAACACCCACTTATGAATATGTTGAATAACGTGAACGCGCAAAAAAGGAAAATGGAGGAATACGACGGGGAAAGCGACGTTTCTGATCAGCCCAAAGACAAACGACTAAGAACGACGATTTTACCCGAGCAATTGGATTATTTGTATCAAAAATATCAAATTGAAAGCAACCCTTCGAGGAAAATGTTGGAGAACATTGCAAGAGAGGTTGGATTGAAGAAGCGCGTCGTGCAGGTGTGGTTTCAGAACACGAGAGCCCGGGAACGAAAAGGGCAATTCCGAGCTCACGCCCAAGTGATCAACAAGAGGTGCCCGTTTTGTCCCGCTTTATTTAAAGTAAAATCGGCTTTGGAATCGCACTTGACCACCAAGCACGCAGATCAGTGCGCTAGAGGGGAGATCAACATCGATGCTTTACCTGACGAAGAAGTCAGTTTGGAGTCATCCCCTAGTCTCAGTTCCGGTGGCGATAACAAATTCGGACAAAATCAAAGCATGATGCCTCCCATGTTCCATTCCATGAATCCAGAAATGGAGAATTCCATTAAGAAGTACTACGAGGATAGTATGAAGCGTTACATAAGCGAGTTGCAGGCGCACGCCGCGTCTTCAAACGGCGATAAAAGCGAAATAAAAACTGGAAAAGAGGAGGGTGAAATCCCGTTGGATTTGTCCAAGCCGGTGGATTTATCGCGGCCCATGAAAGTCAACATGGATCATGAGAGGAATCTTTGCGATCCGGGGCCATTGACTGATTTGAGCGAGCGGTCGCTTTGCGACGAACGGAGCGATTCTATGTCTGAAACTACAGAGTTTTACGACGATGAGAGCAACCCGACGTCGCCGGCGAGCAGCACGCAGAGCAACCAGCGCCCGCCGGGGTCGGGCAACACCGGCACGAAGAGATTTCGCACGCAAATGTCGTCGGTGCAAGTGAAGATCATGAAGTCGCTGTTTCACGATTACAAGACCCCCACGATGGCCGAATGCGAGATGCTCGGCCGAGAGATCGGGTTGCCCAAACGCGTCGTGCAAGTCTGGTTTCAAAACGCGCGCGCCAAGGAAAAGAAAAGCAAGATCGCGCTGCAAAAGGCCATCGGCGCCTCCGACTCCGACAACCCACCTTTGCCGGACGACTGCAAATACTGCGGATTTAAATTCTCGCATAAATATTCGATCCAAGACCACATTTTCACGAAAAGTCACATCGCTAACGTCAGGATGCATTTGGAGAACGCCAGCAAGGACGGCGTCAGCGACGGCGAGTTCACGGTGCCTCCGATTCCCGGGGCTTCCGGCAGCGTAACGGCGGACTCGACGACGAACCCGCAGCAAAACTTGAACAACAACACGCACCTGCAGCTCCTCCAGATGGCCGGGATTCCTGTCGGAACCGCCGCCAAACCCGAGCAGGACGAAAACCAAGAGGCTTTTTTCCAGCAGTTGTACGCCCTTGGAAGCAGCGGGTCGTACGGCTCCCAAAATCAGTTCCTGCAGCACGCCATGTTCGGCGCTAACGGTGAGTAATTTTTTTATACGTATAATTCGTGTTGTATGCGAGTGTTTGTTTGACTTTAAATAAGTGGTTTCCGCCGTATTATCGTACGTACTTTAGTATGAATTGTTTTCTACGGAAAAATGAGAAATATAGATTAATATTTCAAGTCCCCCTTGTGTTTCTCACATGAATTCGTAATGCGCCAGTGTAGCGGAGGTAGGAAGGGCGTCGTACGCGCCGTCGTCAATAATATATGGCGCACGTCGCGGCGCCGCGGACGGATTCGACTATCTTGATGGAATATGGGATGGGATCGCCGAAAAATGGGAATTTTCGGTAAATTAAGCCATTAGTCATTAGACGGCCGGGAATATCTGCGCGATGCGAAGCGAAATTTCTGATTCCGGGGCGTTTTAATTGAATTTATTCCGATACGATTTCGACGAGCGATAAATTTTCGGGCGCGGAGGGCATCCACGTTTAATAAAGCAGGCATGTGTCGTTTTTTATGGACGAAACTAATGCGTCATCGGCAGCCCCACCACCATTACAAAGATTTATTTGGGTACATAAAAATAACGTCGATGCTCCTTCAATATGTGCAGCATTGATAATTGCATTTTTGCAACGATGCGGCCGATTATTTTTAGCTCACGTCCACGCAATTTTAACAACTCGTACAATTGTTGCATTTAGGTAAAATTGCAATCGAAACAAGGAAACATTACGCACAACAAATTGAAACAAAAAAATGAATGAAACATGAGAGCAAAATAATAAAATTAAAGAAAAAATTAAATTTCTAAAAAACAATTTATTTTTAATTTGGTAAAAAAATATTTACATTTTCGTTTGGTTATAATTGCTTTTTATTGACTCCCGTTTGTTATACCGTAGGTCTTTGCACAACACCATTATTTTTTTTATTAAATTTTAATACCGGGACCTCCACAATATGTTTGAATAAGAACGAATGCCACAAATCCTGAAAATTGAAGTCCACGCTAGCGATATTATTACAAAATAGTGCGGACTCTTGGACGGTATCGTTTCGTTATTCCGTTATACAAAATCAATCAAGCCTATTAATTTTTTTGTGAAAATTAGTAAAATAAATTAACGGCTCGCGAAGTCTACACCAGCTAATGACGAACACAAAACATTACACACCAGGGACCCAATAACTAATCATTGGGTCTAAATGTAATGTGTCAAACGTCATAAAAATATAAACAATAATATTCAATGTAAAAATTAATTCTACTAATTACGACAGAACCAATGTAATACATAAAATATGTTACAAGTTAACTCCATATAGGAATATGGTAATTATTGAATGGGTGGGTTTTGTAGGCTTGTCGATTTCTAGCTAACGAGTAAAACGAGACGACATCACAAACCGAACCTGTTTAATAAATGTTCATGGCATATTGCGAGTGATTAACATATTTATAGTAATTTTATAAATTATATTGACGCATTTTATATACAAAGTTTCGTTGTTCGATTGCAGAAAATCTGAATTATTAGAAATAAATTTGAACATAATCGCTAAAAAAAATCAAAGCACAAAAAGTGCAATCTAAAAAAATATGTCGAAAACGCCACAAACTAGGACAAAAGATTGAAATTAATACTTTCGCGAAAATGAAACAAATAAAAGTTTACGTGTCTGGAAAACAGACAAATAACCGAAAACGGTTGGCATTAAAATGAACTGTAAAACAAATTGAATGAAAGTAAGAGAAACCTAAAGAAATGGATTCGAGGCAAACGTGAAAATCGCACAATTACGTGCAACTAACGAAAACATAGCCAGTCGGTTTAATTGACGTTCGAAAGGTCAATATTAAATGTAAAATATAATAATGTTGAATATTGCTTCAAAGTTCACCTGACGAACATCTGCAATTAGTTTCGAAGATATCGTTTCGTTCTACTGGCGAACTCGTCACCCAGAGACGTTAAGACTAAAAAGCGATCTTAGTTATTGAATGTTTTGTGCAAAATTATGAGTAAAACGTCACCGTTCGCACAGTACATCATCAGTTATGCAATAAAAATTTTACAAAATGTAAAAATTACAGACTTTTATGAAAGCAAATGCAAAAGACAAAACTTAAGAATAATTTAAAAATCAAAAAAATTAACTAAGACAAGCAAAAATAAAACGATTGAAACTAAAATGAAACAACGTATAAAAATTGAAAATTAAAAAAAAAATGGAACTGAAATAATCAACTAAACGAAAATGGTTAGAAAAAGTATAATAAACTGAGTGTGTCGATAAAACAGTCCAAAAGCTCGACAATATAAACAAGAATTATTTTATTACAAAATTCACAAGAAAAAAATTAATAAACTGGGTGTGTCGACTAAAGATTCAAAAAGCTCGAAAATATAAACAAGTATAATTTTATTATAAAATTTACAATAAAAAAAATAATAAGCTGGGTGTGTCTACTAAACATTTCAAAAGCTCGGAAATGCAAACAAGTTTGATTTTATTACAAAATTCACAAGAAAGTAATTAATAAACTGAGTGGATCGAGTAAACAGTCCAAAAGCTCGAAAATATAAACAAGTATTATTTTATTACAAAACTCACAAGAAAAAAATTAATAAGCTGAATGTGTCGAGACTAAAAGCTCGAAAATATAAACGAATATGATCTTATTACAAAATTCACAAGAAAAAATAATCAAAAATCACAAATAATAATAATAATAATCGCCAAAAAATGCCTGGGGTCAAAAAGCATGTTAAATATCAAATTGATTTAAACAAAATAAAAAAAATCAAATGAAAACAATTTGGAATACTTTTTTCACATTGTTCACATTTTTGTAACATTGTTCATAAATATTTTAAAAATATAAAATGTGATTTAACTTTCAATAGCCATTGCAATTTTGGAAATTTGTAATTCCTTTAGTTATTTACTAAAATCCATAAAACTAAATAAAGGCACAGATCAAAAATATGAACATAATCGAACAACTATTGGTTTGGGTGCGATGCTTACAATAGATTTAAGTATTTACTAAATTTCACTTTCGTATAAAAAATATTTATGTTTTAATTTGTATTTTGCTTATAATTGGTGATTTCGTACACCTCTCTCAATAAATACCACTACGCCTCGACGCAAAATTTAATGTTGGTGTAATTTTGACGATTCAGCAAAATGAATTAATTTCTTTTAATCTTTTAATACCCTAACAGTTTTTGGTTTTATAAAAAAATGGACTAATAGATTTCATGAACCTTCTGAAACTTATTATTAAATTAAATCTGAAATTGTTATTGCCCATGATGTGGAGAAAATCAAGAGATGAAGTTATAAAATTTCATAAAATTAACTACGAACTAAGGAAAATACATAATCTGCATAAAGATTTCCTATTTGCAGGAAAATCGCAATAAAATTATTTGTTATTATCGGCCATCTCCATGATAGGGACAAATACCAAAAATGACCATATCAATGAATTTTTAATATTTCCTAAAATACAGCTAAGTTTTCTAAAAAATCATAAATGAAAAATAAAACTGATGCTGTTATTATTATCAATGATGTAGTAGAAAATACCAAGTGCTGATCACACCAATTTATTTTATTTGTATTTAACACCAACCCAACCCAACGGAGTCATAACATTTTTTACCAAGAATTTGATATTTTTTTAAAATGCGAACACGCGATTGGAATAAAATTAATTGAAACAAAAACAATGCAATCTGACCTTTCGTACTCTAATTGCTTTGCATATTTTGTGACAAAAGCGTTCATAGAAACGCCTTTTCATTAAAATATAATTTAACTAGTATTTTGTATGTCCGATAATTTAAGAATTAATTGTTTAAACGGCACGCGATAAAAATTAATTAAGTTCGACACCATATAAAGAGAACACTTTAATCGATATTTTTTTAAATCTCCCCTTTAATTAAAACTTGAGGAAAATCAACTCAAAGAACGTGTGATAAAATTATTAATTAATATGTTGTGAATAACGAAAGCATTTTTGCATAAAAATAAATATTCCTTTTGATTCGTATTCTTAAAATAAATAGTGCTGGTTTTCTGTTACTAAAGTAATATCTATACAAAATTTGTTTGTTCAATTTTCATGTTTTCATAGGTTAATTAAATCAAACTACTTTACCTACCTAACATATCATTATTTTTAAAATAAATAATTGTCCTGGCCGATGTATTCGATTTTTACAAATTAAATTAGAGTTAAAAACCAAATTAAACAATTCTTATACAACGGCTGTCTTAAATACGATGTCCCTGCCGATACTAGATTTTCACCAGGTAAATTACCGCTTGATATATTTCACGTTAAAATGTTATATAAACGAATACCAATAAATAACTGTCGTACCGATGGTATTTAAAAGATATTATCAGGAATTTCACAAGAAACTATAAATAATCACCGTTTAATAAATACGGTATTTCAAGCTAAATTTTATGAAAGGAAAATTTTTATCTTAAATAAAAATTTCGAGAAATTTTTAATTAATTTCGGCGATGATTAGTAGTATTGCATTTTTTTAAATATATATTTTTTTATTGTTCTGTTGACGTCGGAGCCAATCAGATTGTGGGCTGTGATATATTTTATATGAATAAAATTAAAAAATGTCTGGTCTACCTGACCAATGGACAATTTATGGACGAATAAACACCTTGTTCCTGTTTATTCAGGACTGGGCGTATTTTTCAAGTTTATTTAATAAAATTCTCACACGTGTAACGTAGAATAATTTTAGGATTTTTTTCCAAACGTTTCACGATTACTTAAAAATCTGGCCTGTCTGAACAACTGACTCGTTTCGAGTCGGCGGCGTTTCGAATAAAATATGCGAATCGAACCTGCGGTCAGCGTGAGCAACCAGATGGAAGTGTCCGCGCGCGCCGCCGCTAATTGCACGGAACGGGGTTCGAATCCGACCTTGTAACGCCAACCGGCGGTGACAGACCAGTCGTCGGTCGTCCGAAACAAACAAACAAAGCCAAAAAAAAAAAAACGAAAAGCGCATCCTCACGAAACAAACAATCTCGACTCGCGCGACGACGCTCCGTAAATTGCAAATGGCGCAGCTGTTTTCATTCTTAGGGCTAATGATAAGAGATCTCAGGTAACAGAAAAGGGACATTTTTCCTACACGCCGAAAATGTGTAACACCTGGCCGGAGCCGCCCCGCGCACCCCCCTCGCCGGATTAGCGACGAACCATAGAAATGCGCAAATGGATTCGAAATCCCGATTTTGTCGCTTCGCTCCTATCGTTATTTGCACATCTCGGCGCTATTGTCTTGTAGCTTTACACTTTGATCTTTTCGAGATGCCTATCGCGACGGCGACGACAACGACGACGAGATCTATTATATACGCGCATCGCTAATGAAACGCTGCCCGAGTAGAATAGTGTGTAACTAAATGTAACCATAAATAGGAGATACGGGATCTAGAAAAAATACTTTATAATCAAGTTGTAAATGTACTGAAAGTCGTTTCTCGTCCAATGGAAGAGCGTAGTCCGGTAGCTATAGTAACGAACTGCTTGTTTGTCTTATTGTAAAAGTAGAATGAATCTTTAGTCTCCGCCCAGAATCGTCACGTCTCGTTTTGTTCGAGCGAAACCTGTATCGGCGCGCTCGCTCCATCCGCGCTTTGTACATGTAGACATTTTTGTCAATTTAAGTAAAATTTATCGTTAGGTTTTCGATACAGCGCTGAATTTGCCCTCTTTGGCAGTTTCCTGAAGTAAACCAATTAAATCGCTTAATTATAAACACAAACGACTACATCAATCATCGACGGGTCATTACATATTTCATACTCAAACATTCTCAACGTCATTTAATCTTTTTTGATTTTTAAACGACCAGGTGGTGATGCAAATTAAGCTCTTCGAACGATTTTTCAGGCACTTTTTACCCGGTTCTAAATAATCCTAGAAGTACTTAAACATTTAAAATTATCTTAAACCAAAATGATTATCGACCTTTAAAATAAAAAAAATATAAGTTACGATTTTGACAAAACTTGGCTAAGAACAACTGAAAGCTTCGTTGTCGTTTCTGCCAAAGGATTCCTGACATTTAATGCACATGAAACGATTACATGAAAACAATAGTTAATAAATAAAAAAAACAACAAATTAATTAAATAAATTATAATAATAAATGTGAACTAAATGAAACAAAAATCAACATTGAACGAAAATTGAACAAATATAATAAGATACTTAAGCTAAAGTAATGCAAGTAATGCGAATGTAAGTAAAACATGCAGAGGAAAACAAAATGACGAAAATTATATAAAAGAATAAATGCGCGCAACCAAACGATCAAAGTTTTGAATTAAAAAAAAAGATTTTTTTTAATTAGACGAAAAAAGCGCGAAATGAATTAAAAAATCGCTTGAACTGGAAAAAATGCTCGATATATACTCAAAGATAACCAGCAAATAAACTGCAAACAATCAAATCAAAAATAAAACGAAACAAAAAAATATACGAAAATATTCGAAATTAATTAATGTCCACGATATTCCGCCAACCCAATCCAACCCAATTCAACCCAATCTAACCCAGTCCAACCCAACCCAATCCATTCCAACCCAACCCAATCCAATCCAACCCAACCCAACACAACCCAATCCAACCCAACCCAACCTAACCCTCAACAGTGATATTTTTCAATTTTTTTTTTAATTTTAGATTTTTCATTTTTTTCATTTGTTCGTGCCCTTATTTTTGTGTTATCTTAAATTTTAATGGTTCTTTTATTAATATTTTTATTTATTCAGTAAAAAAGAAAAGAAACTTAACTACAACCGTGTAAATTTATTGTAAAATGAATGAAGATCAAACGCGATAAAAATAGTCAAATGGAGATCTTGTTAAAATTACTAAAGAAGGACACAACTGACTGAAAAGAGACTCCTACGTAGTGGTCTTGTCGAACGATAAGTCGGCACTGTCGAGACTTGGAACTACTTCCCGTCGGCATTAAAGAAAATAAATTTTAGGGAATGTATTAATGTGTGTGCTTTTGTCACCAAAAAAAGAAACGTATACGAAAATTGAAACAAAAGATCTGAAAATAAATTACGAAGAAAATTTATTTTATAGTAATAATTGACGAAATTTCTAGAAGATCATTAGAACAAATGATATTGCAAACGAAACCCACAGCACAAAAAGAAAAAAAAAGGGTTAGGATGGGTTCGGTGTGTTTGTTGTAACGTAAGAGTTATGAATTAGATACAAAATAAAGAAAGGTAGATCTTTGCAGCAAACGTAATGAAAACAAATATATGAGAAAGTGCAGAAAAAAAAATAAAAAAAGTTTTTTTTTTGCAATAAAACAATATTGGGTTGGGTTTGGTTGTTTTGCCAGGAATCGTCGAGGACGAACAATAATAATACAAACAAAGAATTGTCGATTATTAACTAAAAATATTAAAAATTACATCGAACGAAAAATAAAAACAAAAAAGCGACGTATAATTAAATAATTGAAAACGAGAAATATTCATTGATATTTGTGATGACTTAAAAACAAAACACGTTGAGAAAATATTCTGAGAAATTGCAAACTAAAATAACAACACAATTAATTTGAAAAAAATCTTAAAATAAAATTGATAACGGAAATGAGGCGACAACCCTTAAAATTAATGAACGAACATATAAAACAATTTAAAAATAATAAAATAATATAAAATTGGTGAAAACAAACAACATCCCAACCGAATTTGTTCAATCCCACTCAATATTGTTGATGTCAATTAATTTCGACCAATTTTTTGATAATAGTTTTTAATAATTGGCAAAAAAAAAAAATTCGAGTTTCAAAAAAGGAAACATTGCCAATCGAAACCACCAGGAATAGAATGAATGAAACAAACATAAATCGTAGATGCGATAGGAACACAAGGAAATGTAAAAGAAAACGGAAATAGGAAATTATTATAAAAAATGTAGATCAGAGAATTAAAAAAGGTAAATAAAAAATCAATGATCATAATGATCGAAGTAATAAAATAAAGCAAGATGTAAACGGATCGAAACTAAAAACGTAGTTGTAATAAATATTAGAATCTAATCTAAAAAAATATATATAAAAAATAAATTCAAGAAATTTACAAAATTAAAATCGTATGATAATTTAAAAATATAATCTAAGAAATATAATCAAGAAAACAAAAAACCATTTAAACCATCAAAGTGATGGAAAGTGACAAATCGAAAATAAAACAAAATTAATCGAAAATCACACCAACAAAACCAAAAAAAATCACGGGCAATGAAAATCGAACAATAAAATTAATTGCGTTCGCGTCCTATGTTTTTGTTTGTTACATTTTTTCAAACCCATTAATTCCCGACTTGAACCGCCGATTAAAATATCCAATTACGTGATCATATCCCACACTCGCGCACAAAACGTCGTCGAATTTCGTTGTGTCACCGGCCGTGGCCCGCTTCGTATTCTAAATAAATCTAATATCCCCGCTTGCGATCAATATTTTCTTCCAGTCGCGTTATTGATGACTGACAGTTTGCATCGAGATAGACGTCTAAGCCTGACGACTTTAAATCATTGTCTTTTACAGAATAAATTTCAATGCTTTTTTGCCTTCGTACTTGAAACGCACTTTTTTGCTCGATTTTCGCTCAACCTGAAATGCCTCTTGCGAACAGCCCCGTGGATGCTCGCATCTGTTAATTTTCCAATTGCGATTGTAAGCAATTGGTCAAACTACAAAGGAAAAAAAATGGTTCTCGTTATTACTTATTATTAATTTTTCGTGAATTTTACACCAATTTACTATCCCTAATTTATTATTCTAATTCACCCCCATTCGAGTTTCTAGTTTTCCTTCTCGTTTTTACCCTCGCACGATTTTTGGATTATTTCTCGCTTGTCGCCATAAAACAACGAATTTTTCAGCCCGCTACTCTTACCCTCGTCTCCTGCGATGCCTCCTGTTGCTATACCTGACATTGTTCGATTTACATTCCTTCTGCGTTATGAAATCTCTATTCAAATGTAACGTAACATATTTTGAAAATTTCACCAGCTGAACGTCGTTGCATCTTCGATCGTGATTGTAATTATTTCCGTAAACAATTTTATTTTAAAAATATCTATAAGTAAATGCCGTATATAAATACACCAAATGCTCTGGAACAAATAGCACGATTTTTAATTAATGTTCGATATGATTTGTTGGAAAAGTTCGCGGATAGTGCTTTAAATGGAAGTACCTCGTTAGACTGTAACGGAGTTCCAAACTATCGATCAAACTTGCTGGGAAATATTTAACCATTTTGATTGTTACGTAAATATTTTGCATTTTTATCCAATAATCGCGATTCAATTGCAAAGACGAATAATGGAAACATTGCCCCAAATATTCATGTGAATTAAATTGAAATTAAAATCGAATGAAAATTTGCAGCGCCTGAAAAAGTCTCTACAGTACAAAAAAAAATAAACGTGTGATGAAAACAGAAGAGGAATACCGTCAATAGAACGTGAAAAATTAAATCCAAAAGTACACTAAAATAATGATGGAAATGAAATGCACTAAAAAGTAAATGAAGGGAAAATATGAAAATTAAAATTTAACTGATATACGACTAAAAAAAATACAAAGAAGATAACAAGTAAAATTATTACGAACGACAAAATAATGTAGAAGTTGAGAAAATAAAGAAGGAGTTGCAATACAATGAATAGCGAAAAGAAATGGACACAAAATTATGTCAGGTAACATGAAAATATTAACAAAAAAAAATCAGGTACAGGAAGAAATCAAAATAACATTGTTCTTAATTAGTAATGGAATTATCAAATTTTCAATAATCAAAATTATTTAAAAAAAGTTAATTGTGTATGCGTTGTAAAGAGCTTTCAGAGCAGTATAATTACATGCAATGATGGGCTAGGTTGGGTTTGGTTGAGTTCGGTTGGATTGGGTTGGGTTGGATTAGGTTGGATTGGGTTGGGTTGGATTGACACTGAAATGGATCCAGTCAACTCAACGCTACCCAAACCCTAATCAAACTCAACCCAACCCAATGCATTACACGGTTCCGTAAAATATGTTAGGGTTCGAGCATCATCCGGTAAAATCTGATTGGGATCTTTTTATTGGGGAGGGTTCAAACATTCACTAAAATACAACACGAAAGTGTTTGATAATTTAACATTCGATGAACCACTACTCCAACAGTTCTAAAACCTATTTTATCGAATACGTTCGATGCCTAATTTATCGAGTAGGTGCAAACTACGTTTGATGAAATAGGTTTCGAACACTGTTTCATCGAATAGGATCGAACTCTAACTTTAAAGCGGAATTGTTGAACTACGAATACTAAAAAAAAATTATGAAAATAGATTAAGGATGTATATCGAACCTTGAACCCAAACTAAAAACACAGAACAAATCAAAAACAAAAATGTATTAAATGGAATATAGAATAAAAGAGGTAAATAAAAAAAAACAAGTCACGTGACGATCACTGGAATAACTAAAGCTTAATTAATAGTGGGATTATCAAAATTTGAATTATCAAATTTCTTAAAAAATGTAAGTGTGTATACCTTGGTAAAAAAAAAACTTGCAGAGCTGTATAATTAAATACTATGATTTGGGTTGGGTTGGGTCGGGTTGGGTTGGATTGGGTCGGGTTGGGTTGGGTTGGACTGGACTAGGTTGGATTGGATTGGGACTGAAATGGATCGACCAATCGTTCCAATATGAGCCAAATCTTAATCAAACTCATCCCAACCCAATGAATTTTTGTTAATTAATTTCATCGTTTTTCCATATCGCCTTTTTAAAATTAACGTAACTGTTTCCCTTACCTTTAGAGGGACAAAATTCGGGCCTCGTCATTGTCACTTTAAGTAATTTTCAAATATTTTATTTGTACCAACGACAGATCCCACAAAATATAAGAGACATACTTATATTTTTTTAATAAGAAATACAATATCTATTATTACAAATACTACTACTCAGAAGTAACTGGCAATAGGGAAGATGCTGAGAACTCATTACCTAATATAAATTAAATCATAAAAGTGTTTTAAATCAAGCACAAAAATACTTCGTATAAAAAGATTTTATTGTAAGTGTGGTTTTGGCGTTTATTTGACTGTAGTGATTGCTATCTTGGTAAATAGTCGTCACGACACCCAATTAGCTCAATAGTAAACATTCAAAATTTTCTAACAAATATTTCGATTAAATATAGGAATCAAATGGCCAAATAGGCCTAGGGAAAATTTTTCAAATCAGAGTACTGGAGTCTTATAAACGTAGACTTACAAGTTTGTTTGCTATCAAAATGTTATCACTTTTGTTTCTTGTTCGAGTGGATGCGATAAAAAAATATATATTCTAAGATAAGTTTGGGTATACAAAGTTTTGGAACAGTTACTATGATTTTTAAGTTGCTTCAGAATAAGTTATGATTGTTGAAATTAATTTAAATATATTTAAAAACCAAGTAGACAACCACCATGTTAAATGCAGAAGTGGGGGGAAGGAAGGAATTACAGTTACAGTAAGGGCACATGAAATATATGGAAAGAAAACCGAGGAACGAGGACGAAACTGTGGAGAAAGAGGAAAAGGACATTCTACGAAGCAATGGTGATATGAAACATACGTATCTTAGGTATCCTGATATGTATGCCATAAGTGTGGGGATTGAAAGAATAAAAAAGTATAGAAAGGATCCACCAAGGACCGTTAAAAAAGGCACGCAACCTGGTGCACAAGCATAGATGCTATTAATAACAAATATTAAAAACATAAATAAATAAATACGTAGCAACAACACCATCATTGATTTAACTAGAATTGTGATCAAATCTCATTCATGGATTGCATCTCATAAATGTATCGAAATAAATGATAAATGTATTTTAAATTGTTTTTGGAGTTTTTTAAATTGTGCACCCTATCCTTTTCTTTGTGCCTTTTCAATTTCGTTTCTTTTGTATTTATGAGCAACTGGCAACGTGGCACTGCCGTGAAATCGTTACTTAGTATACATGCATTTCGTACGTTTGAATTTATTCTGTAATATCCACTTGGCACGTTTTCCCAAGAGTACCAACTGTCCGACAATTCCACGATTACAAAGCCGAAACGGCAGAAATATTAACTATTCATATCGTTTACCGCGACGTGCAGCATACGCTTGTAGATTTCAAATTACCCCAGACTCGTGAATCCCCATTGTGGCATGCGAGGAACATCGCAAGGAAAATTTCCCAGTTTTATTAATTACGTTCGGTGAAATTTCTTCTTCCAGCCGCAGTTGTCTTGCGTGCCGCGAGTCCGATCGATCGTTCCATGCCCCGGACGTGTAGGCAGCACATCCAGTAGAAGGAGCGTATACTACAGAATCTCTATTAGTTGTCTCTACGCTCTCGGCTAATTGGCGGAGGCTTTAGGTGTACATTGGGGGCGGTGTCGGCTAAGACATGCGCGATGTACGCCAACCCCGTCCGGAGGCGGCGAAATGAGCCCCGCGCATTTGCTTATTACGTATTTAACACACATATCGACGTCTTTTTCGCGGCGCTCACTTATTCACGCATCTCGGGTTATTGCACCGCGGCGGCGCCCCCGAAAAGCGGAAAAACGCGCCGGGCGCGCGACGCCGGCCCCGGATGCTCTCGGGCGTCTCATAAAGCGCGCAAATCACTAAACGATATCGTTAGACACGCGATAACGCCCGCGGCATGATCGAATGGCCGTATAACAACTCATAACTCCGCTTAGCTATGCGAGATGATGATTCCGAGGATATTTGGCATTCCTCGGCGGCCGCCGGACTTTATTACGGACCGGAGCGGGCGCGCGATGCCCAGAATGTTCATAACACGACTTGCTCGGGGTTTAAAATGCGTCTGGACGACTTGTTTTCGCCGGAAGATTAGGAACGTTTGTTAGAATGCGTTTGTTGGGAGTTTGATTCCCGCAATAACATCGACGATTATGTTCGAGCAAATTGATTTAATTTGAAGTAACAATTGAAACACTTACGGCGCCATCTTGAAACTATTTGCCATCAAGTTCGAGCACATTACGACTTAAATTTAAAAAAATATATAAATTCGTATAAATATTTTTTTAAAAATGTTATATACAATAATAGCTTACATACGAAAAGTAAATTATATTATATTTTTGGCCACAGTGTGAGTAATTAAAGCAAAAATCCGCCAGGGGTTCATTGCAACAGTTAAAATACCAACGGCACTGGACATCAAAATAAACTCGATTAGACCAAATTGCAAAAAGAAAAATATTACTCACCAATATTTCTTTTTTCAGATTTGAAAATATTAAAATATTTTAGATGAGAATCAAATTTTACTTTTCCGTTAAAATATTTCTGGTTGTGAATAATGCAAAGTTATTGTTGTTCTTATTTTTAGTAAAATTTTGTACGAGTAAATCCACCAGTGTTCGTAATTGCAATTGCTGAACTTTCCCAGCACCAACGTGCTTATTCACTTCAATGATGGACCTTCCATTTTGTCACTTGCTCATTTTTTGGATTGTTTTCCTCTTTGAATTTGTGCTAAAATTTCAACCGAAGCCAATCGAATTATCTCTTAAATGGACAACCCAAGTAAAGTTTCTTCTTTTTGCAGTATAACGATACTTTGCCCATCCATGGAGTGTGTGTTTCTATGTACTGCATGTATCTTTCCAATTTGCTCCCTTCTTTAATCCTCTTTGAAATTTCCTCTTTTTACTTATCCCACCTTGTAATAAACTGCAAATAATCATTTATGGCCCTTGGGTGGTTAATTGGTTAAGGCAACACCTAAGATATTTCATTTAATAAAACTCTGGTTGGAATTATTTATACTTCAGACATAGTTTTTTCAAATATTTTCGATATTAAAATAACAATTTCTGTTAAAATTGTTCCAAAAAGTCATTTTTATTTTGCTCCACGTCTACTATCCATTTTCCTTTCTAAACATTCGTTTCAAGACATTCATGGTTTTCCAACTTTAATTGTATACCCTTCCACGCCATTAGCTCTGATTTGTGACTGCATCAATTTATGGCCATGCCCTTCGGCTACGTCAATATCTACAAGTTGGCCTAAATCGATTATGGCACTGTCTATGTTAAGTCACATTATGGTTGCAATTTGAATTAACAGCCATTCAATCTTTTCGTGTTCAAATTTTCTTGACTCGATTCCAGTCCCAACCCAACCCAATTTCGAATTTCTTATTATCCATAAGTGCACGTCCAATGAATTGGTACAAAGTTCCTTATTTGGAATTCTACCTGCAACAGCAATCCACTCCTCTATTGCTGTTTAAATTTACGTCTTAAACACAACGCAGCAACTTATTTTGGTTCCATTGTTATAAATCATAAATTTTCCATATTTCCCTTAGACGTGGTAATATATTTCTAACTTCGTTAATATTTTTTATCATTGATGATAATAACATCGAAACGTAAACAATATAACGAACTGCACTTTGTGTCGTCCTTTATCCTTCTCTGCCTTGGATAGTTTTTCAAATTTATTTACCAGTTCTAACTTTGATGTATTTAATTTATCAATTGTTGGAAGCACGGTGAGTAATTAAACAAAAAATCTCAAATGCGTTTATGGAAACAGTTAAAATACCAGTGGCATAGGACATAAAATTAAACTGGATTAGGTCAAGTTGCAGAAAATATAAAGTATTGCTCATTACAATGTGATTTTCTAGATTTGTGTACGTTAGAAATTTTCATTTTGTGTTAAAACCCTTATGAAGGAAACTATTTTTAATTATCCTTTTTATTTCTTGCAATTTTTCACAAAGTCACAAATGTTGAGTCAGTACATTGGTGTTCATCTATATATTTTTTCATCGACGATCTATCACAGCAATTTCTAAGCTTTCGGAGCATCAACTTTCCTTTCCAACTTCAATCATGGATCTTCCACTTTATTACTTAGTGACAGTCGCTTCCTTGTCGACCCTTTTCTGCAACCATCGAACCCTGCTTACAACAACTATTCTTTCCTGTATGAATTTGCACTTGAATTCCAACTCCAACTTTCTGTTAAAGTGGGCAACCACCTATATAAAGTTTCTTCTTCATTAAGATCCATTGCCCACCCACAAAAGTTTTGTTCCACTGTAATCCATACATCTTTTCAAGTTCTTCTTCTTTACTCTTGTCCTTGCAATTTCCTCTTTTTAATGCTAGAAATAAACATGTTCGTTTATGGCCCTTCCCATTTCCATCCATTTATATTGGGTTGAGTTGCGTGATTAATTGATTATAGTAATGGCATTATGGCAACGCCCCATATCATCTTATGCCACAGAAGTTGCAACAACCCAACGTAATATCTATTTCTCGTCTCAGTATTTTATTAACCTAATCCCATCCGACTCAAATCAGCGCAATTGTCTATTTCTCGTAGCAGAATTTTATTAAGTTAATCTCATTCAACCCAAATCAACAGGATAATGCCATGGATTAGGTTGGAACAAATTTCAAAAAAGCCTAAACAATTTAAGCTTTCTTGGTTACTTTTAGTCATTATCGTCTCAGAATGGTGTTAGCGGAACCCAGCTCAAGCCGAGACCTTAAATGCGATGTATTGTATTGGGTTAAAAAAATATGTTCAGAAACATATAACTAACCCAGGATATGCATCGTGGAAACCCAAGCAAACTAAAATTGTCAACAGCCCAAGGCAAGTTGCAATAGCAACAAAAAAAACCATTCCAACTACCCAACACATTACCTTTGGCCCATAATTGTAATCATTAATTAAAATAATCGAAAAATCTACTTAAAATACTGAAAGAGGTCAAGGGTTTCGGTAATTTAATTAAATTATTTAAATTTTGCATTGCTGCACATGGTGTTAGATACGTTTTTCTTCGTTGTTATGCCTCCTAAATGAAGTTGTATTGGTTTTTGTTCATTTGATTCCAATTAAACCCACACTTTTAAACAGTTATATTTTAATAAGTTGGGTTCACTTGCATTTTCTTGGGTTCAAGTGGGATTTCATGATCGTCGCATTCCAACTTAGTGCAAGATACCCAAGAAATATTATGTACCATGTGGTACATTGGATTGGTTTCAAAATTAGATTTGATAACAACGTCACAAAAAAAATGCAATCTAAACAAACATAAATAACAACAACATCAATTGATTTGCTAACGGACGCGTTGTTGGTTTAAACATCAAGTCTCCATTCGCAGCCTTTCGATAACATAGGAATTATAAATTTTTAATTTTCTAAGGATTAGTGGCGGTTTACGCATCTCGTATTTATATTATATGTTATTTTTTCTATGGCTTTCAAAAACAATAATCAGTGATTGCCTCTGCAAGATCGACCAGGACAATATTTGCATTTACCCCATGAACTGAATAGAAGTCCAGAACCATTAACCTGCAATATATGTTAATACTAGGAAGGTTGCTAACCTAACTGCAATTAAAAAAAAAATCAACGACGAAATTAAAAAACGTTGATGTAGAGAAAGTTCATTGGAGTGCTTTTATCTTCCCTGTGCAACTCAGTGAAGCTAGCGTATGCAAAAATTATGCTTACTTGCTAAATGTGATCATTTACTGAAAATAAATTTCAGCAGGTGTGTTAATCTTCTGCCCATTGACAATAATCATTTCAACAATGAACTTCGATTTGGTTGTAATGAGGATACTGGATATTAAGGAATTTAGAAGTTGTGTTGGGTAATAATCGCAATTAGATTCAAATATGTTCTCATTGTTTTTCTAATTAATTGGTTATTTTGAAAATAATAGAGTTAACGGTGTCAATAATGTCAAATGGACGAATACATCGGTTTGTGATGAGTTGAGTCTGATATTTTGAAAACGCAAATTATTCATTAATCATTTATATTAAAAATATTAATCGTTTTATAAAAAAAAAAAACGTTCCAAAGTTGTTTATTTTCATTTAAACGAAGCGCTAAGCTGCACCTTAGTAACATGTTAAGCCCGGTTCGATCTTCGTTATTCGATTCATTAGGTGGGGGGGCTCCATTGTCACGCGTCCATTGTCAAAGTGTTTGCGATCTCCCATTAGAGCAATTCTTTGTATAAAAAATATTTTTCATGTAAAATCCCCTAACGACTCCATAAATGATTAATGGCTCGGAACGGCCGTATTGCATTACTTTTAATAACAATTTTTCACCCCGATATTTAAAACGCATCTCGCAGTTTTAAAACGGATTACATTATGCGGCACACTACGTGGGAAAGAACCTAAAGAAATGAGTTTCGATAAATGCATGAAATATTGCCGGGAGTGCCGTTTATTTAACAGAATGACCCTCGTCCCGTTATTAACACCCTTACTTACAATTTCAGTCTCTCAGCTGCCATTGTAAAATGTAAAACGTAATTTCGATGGAAACCGAATTCGATACAATGGAGTTTATGGTTTTGTTTAGGCGCGTTGCGCCCATCTGCAGTAATCCCGGATTAGATGCTTAAAATAAAGGCAGGTTGCGGCTCCTTTGATCCGCACGTCCTAAGAACGGTAAATTTTCACTTTTCAGATTTGTCAAGTCGGTCGAAACGCCACAAAAAATCAATTAAAAATGTCGATGCACCATGCGCGCCGGTTTCCACTCGCACAACGAAACAATTACTATGTAAATGTTTAATTTTATTAAGAAAAAGTGCCTTAATAGTTCGTTATCTCGGCACAAAGAGAACAGTGTTCCGATATAAAACTGCAATTACGGCGTATCGAAGATGAATTACACATAAACGGCCTCAAAGAAACCCCTTTTAAAAGAGTCTCAAACTTTTAATTTACAACAAAAATCTCACTTCTTGTGTCGGCGCAGCGGCCGGCCGACAAAAAACGATTTCACTGTATCATCATTCCTATTCCACAATTAAAACGCCACGAAAAAACGAAGGCCCCTTTGAAATCCACCAGGATTTTTAATTGACATCGTACTGTGTTTTAGACGTGGTAGAAGAAATCCTCCACAGCGCAGTGTTTTTAATTCGGTAGCTAAATTGTTAAGACAGTCTTTCCGCTTTGATGGTGATTAAATCATTCGGTTAGTTTAACAGAACCCGCTCCTCTACATGATGAGCCGTGGGCGAGGCGGTCGAAACTTGGATGTATTGGGAGTTATTGATTGATTAATATAACGTATTTCGCTTGGCACCCTTTACGTTTCGTTTGGAATCGCAGCAGTTTAGGTATCAATCGGGGAATCGCCCGTCCGTCCTAGACTTCGTTCAATTTTTAGCTTCGATCGACGCGTAAAAAAATCTTATTAAAATTTATTCACGCCACTCAACGACGAGCAATAATCGACCATATCGTGTTCGATTTTTGTAACACAAAGGACTCGATACCAGCTGCAAATTCACGCTTTTTCCTCCCATTTCTAATAACTGGTCATTAGCTCCCATCGATTCTTTATTCTTCAAACGATGTACTTTAATAAAGTTTGCTACTGGTAATCTACACGGTTTGTATAACAACATTTTGATAAATTGAACCCATAATTTTAACTGCAACTAATCGGTCAGTGGACCTGCATTTTGTACCTTGTGATTTATTCCCTAAACTACACACACTCGCCTAATACAAAATTTATTATTCGCGTCCAACATTCTTAAACTTCATCAATATATTTCCAAACCCATTCAAATATTTTCAAGGTTACTGTCTGTTTCATTGGAAATTTCGCCACCATTGTAAATGTATAAAAAAAAAATTGGCTCGTCAAGTAAAAATACCGAGCTTTCTACAGCGAATTATGAATACTTTAGTCGATAACATCGACATTTGTAAAAGAGCAATAAAATAATTAAAATAATAAAATAATAAAAATATGTTTGAATGCTAGTTTCAAAATATGTCATAAGAACACAACTGAAATCAATGATTATAAAGATTTAGGTCAATAATTGAAATTGAAATTGAAATAATTGAAGTCATGTATATTCGTAAAACGTGTTACAAAACAAAAAAATAAAATATAACCGAAGGACAACTTCTGAAAAGAACAATGAGAAGAAAAATTTAAAAAAGTAATAGCTTACTATGTAGAGTGGTATTTACATAATTTATTTTATTTTTAATACTTTGTATTTATTATAGTTTTTAATTATAATTTCATTCTTTTTTATTTAATATTTACTTCACTGTTCGCTCATACAGAACAGGTGTGGAATTTGCAACGTGGGCGCTGTAAGAAATTGCCCCCTTTGTCTCCGCCCATTTAACGCTCCCTTTGTCTAAATTTTCTTAAAAATGTAAGAGTAGGTTATCAAATATTCTACAAATTTCTTCCATTAATTTCTTTTGGCTTCGACGTATGTACATGAAAATTTTCGTTATATTCTTCATGTAAATATAAGGAAACGATTGAATCCACGATGATAGAAATTCGATGGAATTATATCAATGTGACAAGAACATAATAAACAATAATAAAACAAGCGAACGTTAAAATTTTGTCCATTATGCGTTGTTACGACTCATAGTTCAACAATAATAAAATTTTAATCAAATTTCCTATTTGTGAATATCAACACTTTATGAACTAAAATATTCGATTCAATTATATCGATAATTTTATCACACACCAACCCAATCCAACCCAACCCAAACCAACCCAACTCAATTCAACCCTACCCGCCCAACCCAACCCAACAGAACCCAATCCAACCCGACTCTGTCATCGTCAATAAAAAAATTCAACTTAAACAGAAAAATTTATAAAACTAAAATGATTTTCCTTATTTGTTAAATTTAGCTGAGGCATAAATGTGGATGTTTTATGAAAATGTTTCCATATTTGTTGACTGGTCGTAAAAAATTACAATAAATTTTATAACAAAATCAATTAATTTAAATGAAAATTTTCGCTAAATTCGAAATAAAATACATGAGGCATAAAGCTCCGCAAATAAATAAATAAAATGCGATTGAAAAAGAAAATATTAATAAATATTTGTGACATAAAAAATAACATTTAGTAGAGAAAATAATTTTGATACATGACACATCATCAAACAAGAAGTGATTGAAAATGAAAAAATAAGAAATAAAAACAATAGCCATGAAAATTAAAAAAAAGCGGAAATAACTAAAGAAGATGGTTTCAAAAATTTAAGAAATTATGGGGTAGAAAAATTTGTAATTATAATAAAGGCAAATAATTGAAATAAAATTAATTAATTTGCTTCACTTTGCTTAAATTTAGACGCCATAAATTCAATGGAAACAAAAATAATCACTGGATATAAATAAAATTAAGTGAAATAACATCAGCTAACTATCGAAGAACAAATAAAAAATTCATGGATATACAAATTTAAAAATGAAACGTAAAATCAAAAATCAATAACTAATATTAAAACTTCGAGCATATGTAAGGGAAAAATAATTGACATTGTTTGCTCAAAAATAATATGAAATAGTCAATCAAAATTAGTATGAAACTAGAAATGAAGATGAAAAACTACACCAATTAAAAATTGAAACAAAAAATTCAGCAACGATGGAAAAAATAAAAGAAAGAAAATTTATATTAATGGATATTTGGTAAATGTAAATACTTAAAATTAACCAAAAATTAGTAGATGATTATGAAAAAGTTCAAAACTAAAAAATAACCACGAAATGAGAAAAGAGAATAAATAGTATATGGTTGTTATGCATTACAATGCCATGTACAAGTTGCCTCTGTAAGTCCGTTTTGAATTCTTGGACGATCGTTTCGTTGTTATTAAGAGCACACCAGAATGAAATACAAAACGTTGCTGATCAACCCTATCTGTTAAACAATGTTTATGCACATTTTCAGGATGTCACCTCATATCTTGTCGCAACAACACAAGACATTTTATCAGTAGAAACCGATCGAATGTGTCTCCAAATAAAGCAGTATTTTTTGCAAATTTATGACGAAGGTCTTTTAATAAAAATATTGATTTCGGCTTCTATTCCTTTTTATCCAATTATAATAATCACGTTCAGCTTAATTGGCGACAATAGATATTTATAATTTTAATTATTACTATTCTTATTATATCTGTAGTCTGAAAATGATAGTTTTATTCACATAAAACATTACCAATTAATCTTTGTATTAATATAAATTGCAATAAGAAATCATGTCACGTTCCATTATTATGTTGCCAATCCTGGATCTGAAAGAAAACTAGCTGCGTTCTTAGGCCATCGTTTCGCTCCTATTATGAGCTCATCAATAAGAAATACCAAAGATCAAATATTAAATATTAGATTTCGCTACGAATCCGGAAAAAGCAAGCATGATTAATTCAAAGTGACACACATTGTGTTGCCAATTCGGCAATATTTTTTTTTCTTAAATCTTAGGTAAAATGTAGTTGGATTCGGTTGGGTTGGGTTGGGTTGGGTTGGGTTAATCAATTTTTACACAAACATTATTTTAGACATAAACTTCATGTACATCGTTCAATATTTTTTTAATGAGCTCGGAAGAACGAAACGAATCGAAACCATATTGTTTTCACAGAGACAATAATTAATTGCTCGCAAATTTGAACGTATGATTAATTAACGTTTGCAGTATTTTGTCATGTTTTCATTTCATAGAAATTGATGGGATAAATTAATGTTTAAATATGCAAAAAATACCATTAGTAGCAGTTTATAAACATAATTACGAACGACTGAATGAAAATAATCACAAATTTAAAGCGTGAACGATAATTAAATTCGAGGAAAGGCGGTGTTAAAAAATAATAATGAATGGCGTTGTAACGGAAATTTAGATAACTTACTAAAAAGAATGAAGAGCAAAAAGTGATTTAAATGGACGAAAATAAAAAAAACAGGAAACGACAAAACCAAATGAATCCGGAATGAAATACAAAACTGTTTTTTATAAAAAAAAATTAATTATTTAATCATCTATCGCAAAAATACAAAATTATAACTTAAGGGGAATTAAGAAACAATTATAAAAATTCGAAATTAATGACAAACAACAAAAATAAGCGATAAACATAAAAATAACCAGGTTCCAAAAAAATGTGTTTATGGTAAAAAGTTCCTAAATGCAGTTTAACGTCTTTAGTAAATGTACAGGGTATCAAAAATAGTACGTGGTCTATAGAAATAATATCTCAGTAATTGTAGTTAAATTAATTAATGTGAAGCTATAGAACTGCAACGTGGTAAAAAATAAATAGAAGCAAATTGAAACAATTAAGACATATAAATGTAAAATAATACGATTGCAAATGAAAGAAAGGCAGAAAAATTGGTAAAGTCACTAATGACCAACAAACATAATATACAACAAAAATTAATACAAAAATCGTGCAGAAATAGTGAAGACAAAATTAATAATGCTTTCCATTACATAACGCTTTTAGATAAAAGTAATTAAAAATATTTATCGCCAGAACGAGAATCGCTAGAAAAGCAAAGTCTGTGAATAGTTCTAGTGAGAAAACAGTTAAAGCTTATTAAATATATAGGTGTCCAGAATTAAATGACCTCAAATGGGAATAAGTTCTTTAAATGCTGTTTGCGAATTTTATGTTCCGTTACTCTAGTTCAGTGTTATACATTTTTCGTTATTTGAGTTGATTTATATATATAACGTGAGTCTCAAATTAAATGAAAGAAATAAATAAAGTTGAATTGAGATGCATTGCAATTAAGATAATGACAAATATACCGTCGAATTTAGAGTACAATGTTTTCGCAAACTCATTCACAGTCGATACACACGAAACAGTTCGAATGTGAAAAATTTCCTTCATGTTTCTTCTACCTGTGCACCCACAATACGAGAAATAACAATAGATATGAAATCTATGTTTTATCCTCGTACCTGGGCGACGGAATATAGTATTGTCCTCCATCCGTCAGAATTCTTTTACAAATTACCATCAGTTTCGACAAAACTACGATCTTTTCATTATACAGCCAGTTATGGATTAAATTTTACCATTCAGTTCGGCCACACGGACGCGCAAGGGGTGGATACTGTACGGATCGCATTGTCCCCGGATTTTCCGTCTCGGCGTTGCACGTGTTTCGTTGCATTAAAATCTAATTTCACGAAAACGACGCGACGAAATTCCAATTTGGCTGACCGGCGCGGCGCAGGAGTCGCCCGGCCGCCCGGCTCATTTAAATATAAAGAAATGCAGTCCATTCTATTTTACATCTTAAATCTCGGGGCCACAAAAAAGTAGAACTCAGAATTGAAAAGGATTTAATGTGAAAAGTTTAAATTTATTGCCCCAGAACAATGATACCAGTTTTTATAGACTTAAATTATTGGTTAAGTTCGGTCATTTAAAACGGCGTTCTTAACTAAGTTATATCAATGGGAGTGTGAGTACGCCGGCATTTATTACTTTAAAATCGCCTACTATCAATTTTATGTCGGCCTACGACGCCTCGCTTCGATTCGGTCGCATGGTAATAAAAGCGCTCCGGTTTTTGGATTGGATTTTCGCCCGTTCACGAAAAATTCCTCCGCGCGCTGTTTACACAGTGCTCGGGTATTCCTGACCGGCATTGTTCATTCATTCTTTGTGCGAGGTTTTCCTTTACCTGAAATTGTGTTACAAATTAGTTAAGGTAACCCCGGCAACACCCTCCTCCTAAACAAATATTCTACATCCGGTACATTTTAAACGTACGACTATATAACAATTTAATTCAACCAAAAAAAAGCACATGAATCTTCATTTCGCTCAACTCGAGTTATTTATCGGGAGCTAAATCTAACGTAATTTGAACGCAACTTGAACAAACGAAGATAGAATTAAATCAAAAACTAAATAAATGAATAAATAAGTAAAATAAAATAAAATAAAATAAAATAAACCAGATTTAATTGAATACAATTCATACTTCGGTGGTCCGATGATTTGCACAGCGCATTTTCATGATTCCAAGTTAAAACTTATTTAAAAATCTATTTTATTTATGAACTTAATAAAACCCAAACAGTTTGACTAGATTTACCTTTTTGTGACTAAAACCACACCCAACCCAACCGATAAGTAATAAAAGTTAAAAAACATTTTTAAACGCTACCCTACTACTAATTTGAGCGAGAAATAAAACTGTGCTTCCATGAATACTAATAATTCATTAAAACGTAAATAGTTTCAGTTGTGTTAATTGTTGCTGTCTACAAGCCAACCCAACCTAACTCCTAGTAAATTAAGATTCAAAAACCTTTATCAGTCAAAAATTACTATATTATAGCAAATTTAAAGCTAACAGTCCCGACAGTTTATGTGGCAATAATTTTCCAAGTCCAAATACAATTATTTTACCACATACACCACGTATGTACACAACAACATTAGTTAGTTATTATTAGTTAATTAATTGATTAAAAGTTAACCCGACACAAACTAACAAACTAATTCAAATAAGTTTTTGGTAATTAAGCAAAGCTGAGCAGGAAGCTTTGTTGGATTGCGTTTACTTTTTGTGCCTTTAGTTCCTTGGTTTTTGTTTAATTGTTAAATGTTCAAACCTAACGAACGAGGAACCCAAGACATTCCAATAATTTCACCAGTACATCGATAAAATCGAAAAAATGCAATAAGATGATAAGAAACAAATGCGAACGAGCGTCTCTTTGTTAGGTTGGATTTATTTTCTTAAATTAATTAATTATTTATGACGTGCATCCAACCCAACCCAACCCAACAATTTTAGAATATAATTCAAACATTTTCCATTTATCGTGTTTAATTATTAAATTAATTATGTAGCAATTGAGCTCCAAAAAAAGATCAATCGAACTCTTCTCCAAATTAACTAATACGCAGGAGAAGCTGAATGGGGTCCGCTTGGTCAGGTTGGGATTAGTTGTTAAATTAATTAATTATTTAAGACGTAAACCCCACCCAACGCAAACTAAACGCAACCCAATGGAAAAAAGTTTCGACAATTAGTCGTGAAAAACAACATGTGTTTCAATTAGTTGCGTTGTGTTGGGTTTACTGATTGAATTAATTATTGATTTGATTTGAAAATCGGTGCTAGATATTTGACAGCAGATCAGAAACGAAATCGAAAAGATGAAGCTATGGGAAACGAATTTGAATCGGGTTCGGGTTTTTGGTTTATTTGTTAAATTAATTTATCAGGTTTGGTTTACTTATTAGTTAATTAATTGTTTAAAAGTAAACGTGGCCCAAACTTACGAACCAATCCAAATTCCAGTTCTGGTAATTAATTAAAGCTCGGCAGAAAGCTTTGTTGGATTGGGTTTACTTTTTGGCTTCAGTTTGTTATTTTTTGTTTGCTTGTTAGATGATGAAACATAACGAACCATGAACCCAAGCATTACAGCAAACCGAAGCCCGATCGAATTTTTTTTTATTGTAGCATAAAAAATCGATTGTACAATCAATAAGAAACATCGTAAAAGAACGTTGAAATTATATGAAACAATTATATGAAACAATGTTGACTCGGTTTTTTAGGTACGATTCATTTAAAAAAAAAATCAACCCAACACAACGCACTTACAAACCAATTCAAATCAGCGTTTTCCTGTTACTACTTAGGGACTACATTTTCGGTTTGTGGGCTTGGGTTTACTTATTAAATTAATTACGTTGCAATTGAACCCCAACAAATGCCACCTTACGCAAATAAATTCAACTACTTGTGTCCGAATTAATTAGTTTATCAGATTTGGTTTAGTTGTTAAAAGATTAATTATTTAGGTGGTAAGCCCAACGATTTTACATATAATACCTAGGAGAATCGTCGAGTTTAAATTAATTATTTAACAAGTAGGTCCAACAAAACCCAACGAAACACGTCAAATTTTAAACAATTTTTCTCAATCAGTCTCTAGGAAAACTAAATTGCATTGCGGTTGATCAGGTTGGGTTTACTTATTAAATTAATCAATTATTTGAGAAGTAAACCCGATACAGTGCTCTTGCATACCAATTCAAATCAATTTCATTCTGCTAATTTATACTGAAGACAAGCAAAATGTGTTTACTTATTAAATTAAATAATTTAATTGGTAAACCCAACATAATGAAGTAAACCAGTTGATATTCTTTCTGACAATTAAGTATTATTTTATTGGTTTTTGATTTAATTATAGTTAGAATAATTTTAATTGGGCTGTCGGTTGGGTTGACTTGTGAAATAGTTAATTAAACTAAACAGAACAAGAAATTAAATCTCAATTGAAATGTGTTACACAATCTTAGAACCAAGAGACAAGGGGTACTGTTTTTCCCATTGAGTTTACTTCAAATTGACCAATTTTTTAATAAATAAACAAAATCTAATAAAATGAAACCAAATATACATTGCAGGTTGTTGGAGTGGCTTTTCAATTAATTAATTAATGAAGAAGGACAAATTTTCATTGCCATGTTAGATTGGGTTCACTTTGTAAATGAAACAGAACGTTTGGATCCGATAATTAATGAATTATTAATGACAATCAAAGGTGGGGCATTTTTATTTAAAACAAATAAAGCAATGGATCAAAATACTGAAATAAAGACAATCTAAATGTTAATTTATCAACATTGGACCTACTTGTGAAATAGGGAGTGGACGTATTCGATAAAATAGGAATCTAACCTATTATAATAAATATAATATAATAATTTTTTTCATTGCTTTGTGAGTGGCAATTTAAAAATATTTATTTACAAAAATAACTAATTTATATAAAATCAATAAAAGATTTCTATTTGACTACAGACATATATTATTATCATCTTCCACATTTAATAACTTGAAATAAAAAACTGTAGACCCCCTGGACATTTGTTGAATGCACGTTATAAAAACTAATAATTATTTTTCTATTTTTAGCAGTTTGTGGACTAAACTAGACATCGTGCAATGCAGGAACTTCGGCACATTGAGAAGCTTTAAGCCAAAAATTGGTTGAGCGAATTTCGATGAAACTGTTGGCTAAAGCTAACATACATAAGGTCCATGCAAAGTATATTTAAATCACACAATGAATCAAAATGATAATTGCATGAACTAGAATAAACAAAGATACTACGAAATCAGACCAATGTCGAACAAAGAAATAATGTTTCAATTCCATTACGTATAAGGTAACGTTAAAAATCGTTACAAGTAAAATTTTTAACGTTAATGTCAACGATTCCAAAAATATGGATTCTCTTTCAACCTTAAGCCTTTGCGTAAATTGTTAAGAGGCGAATCGCTCTAATTTTAATGTCCCATAGCATTATAAATTTTGTTACTTGAAGAGAGAGCAATCTGCTTAAAAGATAGAAAACTATTCTTATAATTCACTCAAAAATGTAAATAATAAATTAATTAAAATGCAAAGTCATTAGATAACACATTATTGGTTAGTATAACGTTATATAGCTTTTTATCATAACAGTAAATGATGTCATGAGATTATTCGTGATGACTGCACATACAAAGTAAATCAAATGAATAAATGAATTTAAAACCTTAAAATATGCAATAATTTAAATTGTGTATTGTGATGTGGTACATGTTTATAATTAAATTTTGAGGTTGCTATAATTTTTTTTGTGCAGTATTAACTGGGGAACTAAATTGAGCTGTGTAAATTTTTGTTCCGAATAATTAATTACTTCAATTTAATGATTGCAATTTAAGGTAAATATTCTAGTTTATAGTCTGGGTAAATGTTGAAAGTTACGTGAAAATAATTTATGTATATTTTCGGTTGTATCGTATACGGAATTGCTTCGACGAAACATCGATTCCGAAACATTTAAATATAAAAGTAGTCAGTTTTGGCGTGTGATGTCCCTAGACAATGCACCATAAAAAATATATTATAACTTAACCTTAAGAGAGTGCATTACGTTTATTTAATACTAGTTAATCATGCAACATTTAAATATAAAATGCCTCGTACCCGATGGTACCCGCCTAGCCGAGTCGCCAGCTACTCATGCGAACCGTCGAGTAACTAACAGTTTTATTCCAAACGCTAAACGTTATCTCGGAACAATATACATATTTATTAAGATGAATAATTGCGTTGCCATAAATTAGACTCATTTAATTCATTCCTGTCGTCGAGGACTCATGATTTCAATACGCTTTATTTTGATTTGTAAATATATATATGGTTGACCCTGATTAAAAGTTTACGTAAATTATGATAAGCAAACCGTTGATGTGTGTAAATTGATTATTGTTATTTTTCAATCTTTCAGTGTACGAATCACCTCAATGCGACTTTGGACCAATACTGGCCTCTATTTCAAAGGTCAGTAAATCTATTTTACAATAATTTACAGGTTAGTCAGGGTCAAATATGCTTTTCGTTGTTATGAAAATGTGATTTTTTATTGCAATTATGTTATTCTCTTGATTTAATCGTGTATCGGCTTAAACGGGGGTGGGGGTGGCTTTTTTTATGTACAGATATTCCGCCCGCCCCTCGACGAGGGATATAAAAAAATGAGTCACACGAACACTGCACCCTCGAGAAATTAAGGAACTTACGCGCTTAAAACGCACCCGCGGGTTTAAAGTATCGATTTTTTGTTCGTGTGTGTGTGTGTCGGTCTTTTCGACAAACACGAATTACATTGTGGTTGACATGAATTTCTAGCTTTTGAAATTTAATATGAGACGAAATTGCTATTGCGATGACTATTATGTCCTTTACGACGAGCGAGTAAACGTTCAGGAATTAGCTATCCACGATAAAGGCCCAGGGCGAAGAAATTGCTCAATAAGTGACTGCACGTAACACAAAACAAAATAATTCATACGTCACACATGTTCAATTGCGACGACTATTATGCCATTTATGTTAGGAGCATTAAACATATATTATGGTTGAATGGTTTCGTCGTTACTGAGTTTTAATAACTCAATCATTCGCACTTCGATTGTTTGGTTAAAATGTAATTTAATTTTACAGTTTTTTTTTAAGACCAGGTTGGATGAGGTTACCAGAACCGTCGCCAACTCAACCTACTATTCAATTTTCTTATTAATAAATGTTTAACGCTTGACAGCTGTGGTATTAGATCTAACATAACCCAACACGATTTTTATGGCTTAAAAAATATTATATATTTTCAGGTTTTTGATCATTTTGCTTGGGTTGAACGATTAAGTTGTCTACTTCATGGCCAACCCGATTTAATATTCATATTTGCACAAGAAACTTCGTTAAAATATAATTTAGTTTCATAATATTTATTTTCAAGTACTTTCATTACGTTGAGTTTGATTTCTTCACTGGTACCTGAAGAAATTATTCAATAAGTTTGCACTTGACACAAAACAATTTACGCCTCACAGGGTTTGTTGCAGTTCCTGTTACGACATATATGTTAAGGTTGAAAATTGTTGTCTTCAGTATATTTTAATAACTCAACCCAAGTACTGATGTTAATATTTATTTAAAATGTAATTGTAAGTGTTTTTATTAGGTTTGGGCGACCAGGTTGGCAGATCGCTCACCACCCAACCTAATAATAAGTTGTTGTGGAATTTTTGTATTGTACACTCGCCAGCTGTCACATTAAATCGAATTTAACACAAAATAGGCCAATCTGATATTAATTTCTTCGCTATATTTAATTTAATTTTCTATTTTTTTGTATTATTTTATGAGATTCGACCTGACATAAATTTAGGTGTGAAATTTTCTTATTAATATACCGAAACTGTCGACGAATGTCATATTAGAACAACCAAGCTGTTCTTGCTGGTTAAAATTTAATTTAATTTTGCATAAAAGAAATAAATCCGAAAATTCGAATTTTTTGATTTTCACAAAGTGCTTTATGTTGGGTTGTGTTGGGTTAGATTGTGTTAGGTTGTTCTCAGATCCTTCGTCAATTGAGTTGTTGTGATATTCTTGTGATATTAATGCGTCGGCAACAGTCAAGCTTTTTGAAATTGTAATTTATTTGTGTAGTTAAGTATTTTGCATGTCTTGAACGACGATGTTGTTATAAAATGTAATTGTTGTAGTATTTTGTAATTTATTAAAGTACTTCACGTCGTATTAGACGTATCATTATGTTACTGAACAACCGCTATATAAAATTATTTGAAATTTTAATCGTTCACATCCTTAAAACACAACTTGCTTGTGTCGTTGTTATAACAACTACTGAAACAGACGCATTAGTTAAAGTGGAAGCAAAGTAAATTAAATAATTGCATCGTAACAAAAATAATACAAAAAATTCAAAATCTATCTAAAAATTATTAACAATCATTATGTTGATCTGAATTATGCATGGAATTCTTATGAATTGTGATCTTAGATAAACAGGTTTGGTTCAGATTCAACAAACTTATCGTTATTATACTTTTATGGTACGTTTTATTGAAAATTTTATTAATGGCGATCTCTGCGTACAGTGGATTCAGACTAATATGGCACAAAATTTATAAAATAGCTTAGGATGCATGTACCAATGCACCAATTCGCTATTCTTGCTGAGGAACTCAAAATAAGAGAGAAACGATAATTTTCGTGTCGCGTTATTTTCATTTGACAAATGCACAAAAGTAAAATTATTCAAAAAGAAATAACTAACGAACAAGCTTTTCTACATTTCATTCTCAATTTATTTCAAAACATTTAACTGGCATTTGATTTTAAATTCAAATGTTTCACTGTAAATCGTAGGTTCGTGTCATTAATTTGTCTTAAGTTATTTTTTGCATATATTTTGCAACCCAACGCAACCCAACCCAACCCTTATTCGATTTAATATTTTTACAATAAAATTTATTATGATTCCTGTCTTATTTGAGGACTATAAAATGTTCTGCCTTCTGCGTCCGCTGAAGCAAAAACTTCGCAAATTATCATTCACTTTTTTTAGAAATTTGTTTCTTATTCATTATTTTGTTTTATAATAATATACAGAAAAGTAACATAATATTATTTTTCTGTATATTACGTTTTACAGTATCCATTTCAGTGAAATTATATGAACAAAAGCTAAATAATTTGTAACAAAAAAGCATAAAAATCAACTCAATAAAATCAATTTAAGGGCATCAGAAAACAAAACACACCACCGATTAAATGAATTTATTGGAATTGAACCGAAAAAAGGTTATACAGTAACGAAACAAATGAAACGAGGAAACTTTACGTTATTTTTTTTATTTTCCAGAACTTTCGTCATCGTTTTAAATATAAAACTTTTTGACGTTAGACATGAATCTTATTAAATTTTTGGTCGAACCTAGGCACATTTGTGTTGGTCAAAAATTTGGCGATATTGTGTTGTTTATTATGGTTTATTCGAGTTTACTTTTTTAAAATCTGAACGTAATACAGAGTTTGTTGTTTTCGTGTTTACGTGTCTGGTTTTGCAAATTTCATTGTTTCTTAAGGTTTTTCGTTGGTCTATGTGTATAGATTTAATTGTGTTCATTACCTTCTTGCAATTTCTTTGTCGCAATGGAAGAAAACCCACACATTTTCCAAACAATGTAAAAAAAATATGCAACAAATTGAATTATTTCAAATGAAAACTCGACTATTTTTTTTATCTAAAAACGATATAAATGCAATAAAATATATCAACGCGATTTAATGGAATTAAACCAAAATAAAATGAAAAAGCAAATAGCACAAAATATCACGAGAAAATAGAATTCAGCAAAATTGTAATTTTATCAAAGTTTTTTCTGTTAACCTAACATTTTTTCCTCTTTTACTATTTATGGTTTTGCAATTTTTTTGTGTTCAGCATAATGTTTACTGTAAGTTTATGTAATTTTGATTGTTGTGGGAATTGCGTTCATTAGTTTTTATTTGGATTTTATTTTCCTTTCAAAAATTTGGTTTACTTTTCTGATTTAGTTTGATTATTTCAGCTTACAGCTTGATTTTGATACGTTCTTGATACACCCACGTACCTAAGTTTTAAAAAACGATATTTAATGCTCAAAAATATATGCATGTAACGTTCATCAGGGTTCTGCAATCTACAACTTAACAATTAGAATCTTTGTTCTTCTTGAATATTGGTGAAAAATAAACAACTAAATATTATATACATTCATAAATGTTGTTGTAAACGATGACACTGTCTGCGATCTCAAATAATAGTGAAATGAAATATTGTCTAGTAGTTCATAGATTTTCTTTGAGACCTAATTATTTACCTTCATATACCTTAGATATGATTCTTCAATCAATAAAATAACTTTTCTAATTTGCTGTCATTATTATCACATTTAAATAAACTTATACACAAATTTCTTAAATGTGATTTAAGATTTACCCTTAATATTTCTAATTATAAAAGTTAAATGTCATAGCAATGAGCTGCGCCACTGGTTCAGTATCGACCAGCGACAAGGTGAACATCTCCGCCTGTTTATTTACCGATTCTATTTTTCTATTTTATGTACTATTTTCATACGTATTTATAACATACTCATCTATTATTCTAGTTTTCTTTGTATACTGAGCACTATTTACTTATATTTTCATTTTTCATTTTGCAGGGGTGTATGTTGAGAAATGAAAATGTCTTTCATTTTTTTTCACCAGCAAACCATTTACAAAAACTATGAAAAGTTATTAGTTTTCATTATTAGGTTTGTTCAAAAAATTCACTAGTAACCAGAAAAATGGTCACAGTTGAACTAATACTGTTTACAATTATCAAATATGTTTTTTAACGAAATTTAATAAAACATACTAGAAAATTAAAATAACATTATGAGATGTAATTGTTTTTTAATTAAATTTGTGGCCAAATACCCGAGCTTTTCTCTGAATACAAAAATCCCAGTGCACAATAACGACTTTCTCAGAATTCATACTGAAATTTATGCCACCATTTGTATAAGTGAATCATAAAACCTCTTAATCCGCAGTAATTCTCAAACAAATCCTCGCCCACTTAATTAAGCGTCGAGAAATCGTCGCGATAACGCAACCCTTCCGAAGCAACAGGTCGCCCCACAGAAGGGCACTGAATGTTAATTCCGCAATTATCCCCGAGCATTCCCTTCAAGCCTAATTAAAACCCATTACGGGCTCCAAGCGGTTCATTTTCCGACAAACTTTGAGCTTGTAATTAGCTTTAAAACCGACCCTCCCGTTACACGACACCGAATCGGAGTAATTAATTCCAAGTTTGCCGCAAAAGTGCGACCCGGCCCGGAACGTCCCGTCCGAAGCGTTTCGCTCGCGCCTTTATGTCGGGGTGCGCCCCGCGGCCCGTCCGACAAACGTATGTGCGCGGTAATCTTTTTAAACGAAGGTGCGAAGTGTCGCAATTAAAACGCGCATTATGTAATTTGTTTATCTATAATGGGCGAGTTACGACGCCTCCGCCGCAATTACCCGTGTAAATTGTGAGCATAATTATTTTAACTACTGTATCCCTATTAAGACACTAATTACACTTTGTTAAGAGCGGGTTCACACTCTAATTAGTTGACGTCATGTCCGCCTCGTGTGTCTTCCTGCTTATTAACTCGTCTTCTAATTGTTTGACGTTGATTGTGTTTAAACTTTGATTTATTAGGAAAATGAATCACGACACACAAACAATTTGGTTTTGTTTCTTTGGTTAAATCAACAACATTTTTATCAATGTTTTGTAGGAATTAATTTAATGTGGACGAAATGGGTACAAATCTTATCTTTGTTTTGATGTTGTCTAAGAATGTTCGAATTTTAGACAAATTGGTGGTTGCATTCGGGGATTAAGAGATTAAATGGTGCAGTTTATCCACACGATTTATATATAGTCATAAAAAAATATATTGCTTAATTTTAATTGAAATTGTTTGGATTTATTCTAAGTAAAGTGCCAGTGTGCTAATTGAGACGATAGAGCTACAATTTGATATAATTTAGAATCGTTGTATCGAAAAAAAATATTAATATTTTGAAAATTTTGGGCCGTCAATAAACACTATCGATTAGCCACCCCCCGTCATATTTATGGAAATATACGAAAAGAATTAAAAACTCCCACTTTGGTCACTTGATAGTGAGCAGACCAGCTAGGCATTTCTCCGCCTACGTCAATATATATTTTTTGGAATACAACGAGCTAACCATCCACAATTTAATAAAAATTATCAAGAACGCCACCAAATTAATGAATTTCAAGTTTTATTGGTCGTAGTTCAGTGAGACAATTTTATTGTCATTTCAATCAATTGAAGGATAGTTTTGATGGTCTAAGTTAAGTGGGGAACAAAAGCTTGCAAATTGTCACTAATGATAACATCTGATAATCATTATATGTAAATATTTTTTAAGACTGCCACTCGTCGATTACATTGAAGGTGTCCATCTATATAATTGAGTAGAATTTGAATTAACAAGCCATTTGAAGATCGGCCAGTCTATGTCATATCATAGAATATGAAGGGAGATTGGTAAATTGTAATTAATTGTAGCACATGTCAAATATTATTTAAAATAACTATCACTCATGTGGAGGCAACGTTCAATAGAATTGTGTACCACATTAGGAACGTCGACTATTGAAACGATGACACGTAAATATTACTTAACGTAACTGTCATGCATCAGTTGTATTAAAGGTGACCTTCAGTAGAATTGAGTGCAATTTGTTATATTGAATGCTAAGAACGTGGAATTAATTGCACTTAAGGGTGACCATCATTGGCCAATTAAAAGAGTTAAAGGTCGACTGTTTTGTCAATCAAAAGTACAAAAGTGGGGTCTTTAACAACAGTTTGAAGAGTTTACTCATTCAATGAAAGGCGAATTTATAAAAACCGTTTCCATAAACTTGTTGATGATTTTCAATTATTGTCACAATGATAGGTCAACGAATGTTTTTGGAGACAAAGTTTGAAAAATCGATTCCATTTTAATTTTCAAATGCACCCTCAACCCCTCCACACACACGTGCGGAGATATATATGGTTTTACATAAAAAAATGTGTATGTTCCATCAACCCGAGCTTTTTCCTAGGTCTCCCTCCAGCTTCTCATTAAAATATAACAAAATAATTCAATTAAAAAAAAATAAATTGAGTACAAACATCTTAGAAGTCTTCGCACAACAAACAATTTTATCATTTCTTTCCGATTGCTACAATCGACCGACATCGATAAATGAATTATAAGAATAAGTAATACTCACCGATATGCGATGACGTACATTTCACCATAAAATTACATTGAATCAGTACCGATGCTTAACTAATATTTATTAGAAAATAGTACGAAACTATAGATTTTGTTCTAAATGTCTGGTTTGCAGCACAAACTCCGGTTTTTAATTTTTAAGCGGAACGAAAATTACTCTAACTAAAATCAGAAAATCAATTCGTGGTACGTAAAATAACATATTTGTTTTGGTTGCAAAAATGTTTCACGACAGGGAGCATAACTGTAATTTACGTAACAACTAACTGACTAACAATTATATTTTGAATGCGATAATCCTGTTTTTGTTTCTAATTGGTTTACGATTTGTTATTCGTCTGCAGTGCAAGTTCACTGACCGTTTTAATGTGGTCCTCAGAAGAGGACACAAGTTTTCTCTTAAAACGATAATGAGCATTCATTTCAACATCATTTTTCGTATGACAATTTCTAGGACGTTTCCTTGCATATTCCAATTTTTATTTCTTTTATCGGCTGTGGACGAGTGCAATCACAAAATATGTAATTCGAGTCGTTCAAGATTTCAGAAAATCGCGGAGGCCGTTCAGTTGATACGATCGGGGGGGGGGGGGGGGCGTTGGTTTATGTAGGGGATTTTCTAAAGCCCACTGTGTCAAGACGTCAACACGAGGATATTAAAAATATAAGAAAACGCAATTTAAAGCACACTGATTTTTGTCACAGCCAATTCTAATCAATTATTAGAATTTATTTGTTTCTTCTTTAAAATAGTTCAAGTTTCAGTTATAAATGTGGGAACATTGATAATATAATGTTATAGCATGATTTGAAAACCTGTATGTGAAATATTTAAAATTTGATTATTACCCACTTTCTATTTAATTTTTTGGATATAAAAAAATCTTCAATTTATATCCGATGAAATAAATGACTTTCCAAGCTAATTCATTGTGAAATATTTTTCGAAAGATACTGGCAATTAAATCGTCTATAACAACATTTTTGAACGCGGCCCTTTTCCAAAAAAATCCAACGTATTGCTTTTAAATTGTTAATTGAAGGGCTTAAAAGATTCAGTCTTCCCCTTAATAATGGATTACTTTCCCCTTGTGTGATCGCAATTTTTCAGTACTGTGGGTAAAACAATGTACAACGTAAATTAAAACATGTGACCAAAAATATGGTTGTATCCTTGAACGTTTCCTCTTCTTTGAACTTGTCACTAAGGAATAGTAAAAATAGTTGTTTAACAAAGTTATGTGAAAAATATGAAATTGTCACAACCTTCCCATAAGTTAACAAGAGAAACTAATTTGTATGCCTGTTCACATAAAAATTTAAAGCAATTAAATTCTTAAATACTGTAAAATGTTGAAACGCTCAAAGAAGAATAAAACGATATCGTCAAAAGATACACATGTGTTCCGTTTTAAATATATCTGCACTATTGACATGGAATTTGTTTTACTTGCACCTTGTGGACATGAAAAAATGTGAAAGTACTGAAATTAAATTGAAACGAACGAATATTGAAATATAAGAATGAGAAAAATTTAAAAAATATGATAAAGACGAAACGTCTTTGAGTTTAATTGCATGTGAAGGTGAATCTGCCCAAAATATTTGTAGTGATAAAAATATGAGAAGTGACAGTCGATGCTATACAGTTCTGTGTTGGAAAAATTAACGACAAACGAAATAAAACAAATTGTGTTAAAATTTAGAAATGAAATTCAAAGTAAAAAATAACTGAACGATAAACAATTAGTTCTACAAATAAATTAAATAAAACGAAACGAAAACCAGTTTAATGAAAATTATTGAAATTAAAACGAAACTGAAGGAACTGAAATACATATATAGGACTGAATCAAGGAATAATGTGTAATAAATGAAAATAATAAATTGTAAATAAAGGAAAACATGTTTCAAAAACTTTAAATTAATTATAATAATAATAAGAAGAAGAAGCTAATACATTTCAGTGTGAAATTGTAGCTGTTCTTTTTTTTTAGAACCGATGAATGATTTCTTTCAGGTGGACTAGTCCTTATTTCTCTTTTCAGTGCCTTGATTGTTTTTGCCAGGTATATTATTTTCTTCATTCTTTTCTGGTTGCCAGTACTTCCCCAACTATACTATCTTAAATTTTTTAATGTTTACTTTTATTTGGTCGTGCCATCTGCATCATGGTCTCCCCTTAAATCTATTATACGTAGGGTTGGGTTGGATTTTATTCTCAGTGCTGCCTTCCCTTCTCTTCTCTACATTTGCCCACATCATCAAATTCATTCCCAGTATTTTCTTCTTAGTTATTCTATTCAGATTTTTATCTCGCGCATTTAAATATAATGGCAAGTATTAAAAACAAAACAAATATAATTGGAAGTGAAGTAACCTAAAACCAATGAGAAAGGAGAAAACCAAACTTAAACAATTCATAATGAAATGAAGTAATTGAATCGAAATTAACGACAAATTTATGAGAAATTTATTGTAATTAAAGTAATGACGCCCAAAAAATTAAAACAATTAGACCGAATAGCATCAAATTAAAAATGAAGAACATGTAAATGAAATAACCTGCAGTCAACGAAATCAAATAATATGAATCAAACTGAAACGAAATTGAAACCTGAACAAACATATGTGACTTAAACTAAATTATTCCATATGTTTTTCATAAGTGCAATTAAATCAAAATATTGGCTCACTGAGACTGAGACGAGGTATCTACAACTAACCAATAAGAAAAAACGCTTTTTTGTTATAATGATAAGTAAAACTGTACAGTATTTCAACATACTAAATAATATCTGAAACAAATTCTATTAAAACTTTTTTTCCTAAATTGGATTTAGTAACATTTGCGGTACTTTTAACTAATCATGTACGTTTCAACAACTTTTTAGGTCCCAAATGTGATAATGAAATTCGTTCAAGAAAATTTATCATGTCTAATATTTTATAATAATTGGTTTTTTCAGGATTGCATTGATTTTTCTTACACTTTGTAGTGTTTTTCGACGTTTGCTTTCTTAATCAACTTCTTATTGTATTTAATGACAAGAGTAGATTTTCATTAATTATTTATTCCACTATTTCATGTTTCGTTCGATTCATGGAGATTGAATCACAGAAAAACGATATAAAAACTGTTAAATATTTGGTTAGGTCGGATTATTAGGGGTGATGTATTGAAAATATTTCGTGTTATTTTTTGTACTGTTGCAATTTTTTTTATATTATGGTTGACTGGGGAGTTACATAATATTAATTTATAAGAAATTTTTCGAAAGTGTTGTATGAACAGATTAGTTCACAAATCTAGAGTTTTGTTCTCACGTCGTCTACAGTGACCTTTGGACCATTAAAGTCTTCCTTGGCAATATCTTCATTTTTACTTCAAGTTCTGTAAAAATTTATAATCAAGTCAAATATTCATATCAAATTTATTTATTAGTATATTTAGAGTAGCTGAATTATTTTATGGACTCAATTACAATATCATTCAATGCAGGATGCTCAGTGATTTTGGATCGAAGTGTTTTTTTTTTTTTTTAATTTATATCTGTGACGAATATTTATCACAACGTAGATGACTTGATCATATTTAGAAGTGACTACGAAAATATTATAAATTTAAAACATTTATCCATCCGGAATCGCAATTTCACGTAATTTCCTTATAAATTAAATCCATAATAGAACGAAAATCGTCCCGAAATAAAAGAACAATGCGAGCAAAATTACGGAAAGGAGGCGAGCACAAAAGATATATCTAAATTTTCAATAAATGCCCTCTGTAGCGCGCGCGCCGCGCACGTAGCGCCGACCCAAGATATTTTATAATTCAGAAAAACTGCGCGTCGGAAGCAAAATCCATATCTCACTCGGGGGCGAACCTCCCCTCGCTATTATAACTCGCGAAGCGAAAAAGTAAATTTTAAGAAACCCTCGCCCTCGCTTTATAGTCGGCCAAGTTTCTCGTCGATCTGCGCTCTATCGAACGCCGAGCTGGAGCGAGCGGTCCCGCCGCAATTAAATAGGCAATTTATTTTTTATGCGAGTTCGTATTTTTTAATCAAACCGCCATATAATTAAAAAGCAACCCCCCAGAAATCGAATTCGTGCGTAGGCATTCTTGTGTATTGTGTTTATTTCGATAGCGGAAGCGTCTCGTTCTTTTCCGTATAAATTTGTCTACTCTGACGTCGTCTTCTATCTGAATTTCATATTTTCTTAGGAGATTACTTCCTTCGACACACTTGCTTATTTGTTTTTTTTATATTTAAGTGTATCGCAATCATCGATCAATGTTACACAATTATTAAAATTTTTACATCTGGATACCAATATTTAATTTAAAATAAGGTGAAATCACTAAACATTTATAATCGTTTATGAAAAAAAAATATTTTCGATCATTTTATTAAGCATACAGTGTATCTATGCGTTACAATATTTTTTTATACAGTTAGTCTTTGATTTTTTCAATGATTATGGTAATCGAAGACATGTTTGACGTTTGTTGTTTTAATGGAAAATGTATACAAATATTATAACACAACTTTAAAAAGTATTTTCTGAAAATTTAACGCATGTTAATTTAAGTGCAAAGTCTGTGTAAAGTGAATTATGATGCTGTGAATTATTTTGCTATGTGGTTATGTTAATCGAGCCGGTATCATTTACTTATGCATTTAATGACGTACTGCATATATTGTTTATGTGTTTTGTATGCGAATTATTTACATAAAGTTAAATTAATTCGTCTCCTAAAATTACGATAGTCGCGGCCGTGTCCTACGGGCACAGTCATTGATCCGGAGCAAAGCGTCACTAAAATAAATGTTGTTGTGATTGAGTGGGCCGCGTTTTAACTACATTTTAATCAGGCTCAATCTAAGACACAACTGTGATACAAATTTATACAAGAGTTTGTTACATTGGGCTCGCCTCGAATGCGGCCGGCCTGGTGCGTTTCCGAGCGCGATCCCGTCGGCAACGACGACCAAGACCGCGCTGACCGATTCTCGAGAATGTTCGGTTTAATGTATTGACAAGTATGTTATCTCCTGTATACGATTCTAATGGCGTTCTTTATTTATTTCGGAACGTGTGGAGCATTTTTAATGCGACGCCGTTAGGGACTTTATGGATTTTAAATACTCGGTAATAAGGCTCGTCGATAAATTCACTCGAACGCGTATATGACGGTGATTATTAAAAGTATTTTAAGGACGGCCTGCGCGATCGACTGGTTATGGAGGTCGGGTTGTTTATGGGACAATTCAAGTAAATATATATGTGGATAAAAAAATATTTTATTCGTATCAATCGGCGATGTTAATGGAAGGTTTTATGTGTCGGTGTGTTTGCGCAAATCTGACGCATGAATAATCGCGGAAATTTCGCTTTCGCACGTCGCCGACCGCCATTTTGTTCATCGGACATTACTAGACTCAGCTCCAAACGTGAGCACCAACATAGATACAATCATGTTAACGATATGTATATCAATTTAGCTAATCACATAACAACCAACCAAACGCAAGAAATTAAATTTAAATAAAATATTTTTTATTTATTTATTTATTTGTAGTAAAGCTTCGTTGGCTAAGACCAAATGGACTTTAACTAATCGCCATCTTCGTAAAATTAGTAAAATAATTGTTGAATTTTCAATCAATGGGCAAAAGATTGAAGACTATTTTTTTCAAAAAGCATAATCTATCTGCTCGAGGGTTACAATTTTTTCAGTTGTGTCACAAATTCAAATCGTGAATCATAGCATGAAAAAAATATTATATTTAAAGAAAACAAATCCTGCATATTCTCCATATTTCTGGGCAGTGTAGAAAGTTCTTTGGACACAACATTCCAAGACTGGCATATAAAGCTTTAATATTATCACTGCTGCACATCTATTTTAGTTGTATTTTAATTGTTCTCAATTCCAGGTCTTGTATACATACAGGAGATACGTACTGCACCTCTTAATCATCTCAATGACGTATTCTTCTATTATATTTGCAGATACTTAATTGCCTCCAATGGCGTCATTGCATTTTATTTTCTGTTTTAACTTATTGGATTATTCTGAGATTTTACCCGTTTTGTTGGTTATGCCTTCCTTTCCCAATAATATCTCAACGTTCTGAAACCTCCTAGTTCTTTCAATAGGTAACACTGAAGTCATCATTTTACTTCACCGTCTCTTATTTTTCAAAATTTCTCCATATGCTCGAGTCATCGCTCCAATATCAATATTTTCATTCCTATACTATTTTTATGCAGTATCAGGTTATTTCGGTTGATTAGCTACTGCTTGGAAATCTTCATCGGTTTCTTATAATTAGTTATAACATCTCGCGTGGGGTATCATTTTACTGCTTTTTCATTTCATGGGTCAATTTATATGAAAAATTTTCGAGTTCATCGAATTTTGTAATTTTGAAAAAAAATGCATAGCAAAGGTATTTTATCTTAAAAGTTACTAAAAATTATGATTTGAGTGAAAGTCTAAGTTAAGCTCTTAAATTAAACTTAAAATTTAATAATATTTTCATTTTTTTATAGGTTTCGTATAAATGAATTAAAAGCATTAAAAAATTTATATCAAATTTATTTAAGTGTATAATTTACTGTTTAATTTTTAAATTAATTCGACCAATTAATTTTATAATTTGAAAAACTTTTCTTATTTCATTCGAAAATGTCTCTGTTTTTTTCGCCTATTTTCCTAGTCGGGTTGGGTTTGGTTGGAAATTTTCAAAATTTCTTTGGATTTTGTAAATTTTCGTAGTTGGGTTCGGAACACTTGAAAATTTGAATTTTAATAATCAAAATTTCTTTGGATTTTGTTTATTTCCATACTTGGGTTGGGTACCTTACTTGGGAACACATCAAATGTTCAAGTTTGGTGTATTTTTTATTTCTTTGATTTTGTGTATTTTCGTTGTTGTTTTGGGCACCTAGCTTGAAAACACATCAAAACTTGAATTTCGATATAAAAATGTTTAAAATTTCTTGGTTTCTGTGTTATTTTCGTAATCGGGTTGGGCACATAGCTTGAAATACAACAAAAATTGAATTTTGATCTAAAAAGATGTTGATGTTCGTAGTTGGAATATTTGACTAAGAAATACTTTAATAAAACATTCTCATACATGAAATGTTTCCATCAAAATAAATGTCATGAAGTTACGTATGAGAGAGACAAAAATTAATTAAACATATTTATATCGGAGACAAGATAAGAATCGAACTTTTCCAAAATCAAATAACAAAAAAGTTACAGAAAAAATGAAAATAAACAAAGAAGAAAATCGTTAATAATTCAAAAACACAAGACAACTCTCGCCATTTTTTAATTTTCAACACCATATTTTTATTGGATTTATTAGAGTGGTTGATTGTAGGTACCAAAAGGTTTAATTTCAACCAAACGGTTCAATCGGGTTCGGTTATATGTTCTTCGATGGGATTATTGTAATACAGTTTGTTGGGATGTATAAGACCCAAGAAAGTCTAACAGGACCCATTCTGGATTGTATTTTTATACTTTGGGCAACCAGTCAAATAAAATCCTATTTACCATACGTGCTTTTCGATTTGGTTCAGATTTGGCCATCCAACCCTATTGTGCATTAGATTTTTGTTCGTATAAATTCCAAATAAGAGCTGGGTTCAAGAAATTTAACTAACTTACAATTTTGAATTTACAAATAATTGCGGTTTAATAAAATAATCCTAATATATTACAGTAACAACGAGTCGTGCAATTTCTCAATCCCTTGTCTTATATTTAGGGTTACTTGCGTCTTATTATTCAGCAAAAAAATGAGGCAATCGTCGGTCTGGGTTCGGTTAATGCAAGAACATTTACTTAAATTGAAAAAATATGAATAATAATCTATTTTGTGGGTTATGTTTATGGGTATTAGAAAAAAAATTAGAAATTTTAGCATTACATTAAGCATTACATTAACCTTTCGTCCTTCCATCATTATTTTGTGGCCAGCCTATAATTATATGAATTAAACACAAACCATGAATTAATTTTGGGTTTTAGTTGTATTCGGTTTGTTGTAAAATTGGGTTGGGTTGCAGGGATCTAGAAATTAAAATATGTGGGTTTATCAGATGAATTTTTTAAAATGATTTTAAATGTTAGACGCGATTGCTCTTTGGATTAAATTTATACGATGACTTAGTTTTTTTTTTTTTTGAAAAATTATGAAAAACTGCATTGAAATATGAAATATTTTCTGCCATATGTATTTTAATTAAACAATTCATACAATTTTGAAAATAACATGGTGTAATAAAATTCTTAATTTTATGTTTTAAAATTAAATTATTTCATATATTTAAAGCAAAGCCGTTTTATAATTTCTTGAAAATAACTAACCGAAATAATGAAATCGGACTCTTTTTAAGTTTCTTTCTTTCTTCTCTGGCTATATTCAGAAGCATCTTAGTACAATATTCTTCTTAAATTTAAGCATCAATTTAGTTGCGCTGCTCTTGCCTTAACACATTGGAAGCATATTGACAAATATTGCCTTAATTTTACATTATAATCAATACATTTCAATTCTTTTACGACTTAACTACTACAATAATATATCAGTGTGTGTTTACCACTTGACTATTTATAGTGTTCGTTTATTTAATAATTTATTTTAATATTTAGATTAACAGTGAAATTGTAAGTTTATTAAATTTAAATAATGTCAATTCTTTGTACAAACACGTGTTCAGATAGAAACTGCGTTTGCATTCGTATTTACGTTTAATATAATGAATGGGGGCCAATATATTTCATAAAAACTTTTACTGGATATTGAACGAAAACAAGTCGTGTTTTGATAATTGTATATATTATTTGGCAATGTCAAGTGATGTTATTATACTGTTAAGATAAATTACGTTATGGTATAGTATTTAATTTGTGGATATGTTACCAGATAAGCGTTAATTGGATTTTTTTAAATAAAACGTCTGATTTCATTTGCTACTTACACGCAGTCGATTCGGACCGCTTTTTTTACCGCATGCTCTTTGTCAACTTTTGACAACTGTCGAGGCGATGAAATTGGACTCATTGTCAGCGATTGACTACGTTTCGGTACATGTAGATTCCACATTAAAATATTTCAGGTCGTTTCCTAACTTATTAACATTTTTAGTTCATATCGATTTTTCTGTCGTTAAATTTTTATTTTATGATAAGTAGAGTTTAATTCTTTTAAGAATTAAACACCAAAATAATATTATATATAATGTGTGTTGACGGTTTGTAATGTTCGTCTATTTAATAATTTATTTTGTGATTTGGATTAATGGCCAAACTGTTTGCGATTATTAAATTTTATTTATGCTGTTTGTTTTGACGTGAAATGAAATGTTTCAGATAATTAATGGGGGGCTAATGTGTTTTGCAAAAAGTTTTATTTAAGATTGAACAAAAATGAGTCGGAGTTGCACAATGGTGTATGTTAGTTAATTTGTGACGGTGTTACTGTTTTTTTTTTTTTTTGTTTAGTGAAATGTGGTATTCTTCTGTTGCAGGGGGACCCGGAGGACTGCTTCTAGAAACCGGTGGAGGGCATTCCTTCCTGCCGTTACCCACTCCCATCCTCGAGCAGGTGGCGGCAGGAAATTTCGACGCCGGGGTCACGACACTGAGGTTGCCGGAATTGGGCTGCCGATCTGCCGAAATGCCCGCCCGCGAAGTGGACATAGAGGTATGCTTCGTATGTAAGAAATGTCGCGTGGCCTTCCCCGGCGAATCGCCGCTGCTCACGCACCAGCGCCACTGTTTCGGCGGCAATCCGGAGAACAGGGGCGCGTTCCGGATCGTGCAGACCGGCTACGATTGCAAACTCTGCGACGGGCACCGCTACAAATCGCTCCAGGAATTCAGGAAGCACTGCGAGAACGACGTCCACGCGAAATACGTGAAAATGCCGCCGATATCGGAGTCACCGTTGAGTCACGAGATGGAAGACGTGGTCAATCAGATCACGCTGTTGGCGGCGCGGGCGGCCCAAGAGGCCGTTCCCGTCGACAACAACTCGAATAATTTTTGCCAGCCGTCGGAACCTAAGCGTCGATTTTTGACGTCGGCGGAGATGTCTCAGCAGCAGCAACAGAAGCCCCTGACCAGTGCTGGTCATTGAGCTAAACAATCGGATATGACGCATCACACACTAATTGGACAATATAGTCGGAGTCGATCGTCTGCGATGCCGCTCAAGCAACCTTCTCTTATTAATCATGTATGCAGTTCCTACCGCAGACGGTCGAGTCCGACTCGCGATGGAACTCGAACTCAAGCAAAAGTAGTTTTTGGATTTTTTGAACAATGAATCTAGAACTCCAACCTAACAATTTAAATTTAATAAGCAATGAATAGTATATATTTACAGCTGATCTATATTTTTAAACGTTATATATCGTAGTAGATGTGTGTCAGTGTAGTTTGTGTATAGTCGAGTAGGTCCGATGATTCCTATCGCAACGTATAGTTACTATGACACTGGAGGATAGGTGTACATAGCTAGGGTAGCGCCAGAGTTCCTCATTTCTACAAACTGCGACTACAATGTTCCTAATCGAGATGTAGATACTGCATGCGGTCTCCGGAGGGTCCAACCGCCGTCGGTCCGGGCCCAGTAAAACAAGTTCCTATCGCTCGCACTCTTGTTCCTCAGACGATTCGCACGGAGTGCGGGCGCTTTTTTATTCATTATTAATTATTACAAAACTTTTATTACTATTATTATGACACATTATTATAAAGTTGATAAGGCAAATGCTGTACTTATCATATATAAATATATGTATATGTATATCATCAGCTGGTAAAGTAAGTAAACACGGCTCGCTTCACCCGTCATCCACTTTCAAGCCAGCAAAATGAAAATTGGTTCCTACTAATTACTAATAATCGATACGGTGTTTAAGTAATATAGTTATGTTTTAAACGTTGGTTTTCACCGGCATTGTACGTATATATAGTAGTAGAAAATATATTTAAAATTTTAAATATATTCTAGGTTTACGTATCCAAAATAACTCAAAACTGGGAAATACTTCGGTATGACCTGCCTCGCATATTAGTGAGTTTATTTGGAACTAAGTGTGATTGTTGAAAAAGCGTGAATCCATGTATCGGCCAAGCGGTGCGGCTTAACATATCGTCCATCAGATGTCTCGCGTAACCGTTACCGGTGTGACAATACTGGCATTCACGCACCTAGCTAAGTGAATGTGACCCGTGGGGCCTTGCGCCGCCACCTCTGACGTATTACACGATTATTATTACTATTCATATATTATATTATTATTGCTATATATAGGGCAGTCAGTGTGTATTTATTATTTGTTTTTAGTACTGCCGGACTTCCGTGTCCGAAACGTGGTTCCTAATATACTTCATATCGCAATTTATTAAAAAAAATATGAGTCAGGAAAATGTTGAAATTTTATACGTTTTAATTTCATTTTACTTTTATATACAGCAAATTTTATATGAAACGATATGTTATCCAAAATGAAGATATACCTTGTGAATCTCTATCTCTCTCTAACGAAAACCAAAAAAAAAAGGTGTATTCGAATCTCGCCATTTCTCTCATGCATACCGCCTATCTGTTTCTCTGTTTACAAAGATGCATCCCACTTCAAACTCCCACTAACTCTCCACTAACACAGCTTTTGCATGCCATTTTCGTGAATTTGCGTTACTGGTCCCGTATGTATATACATATTTATATTTTTATGAGACCGTATAATTTGGACCCTCAATTTGGTTTATAATTTTTTGTTTTTTTTTTTTTTTTTAGTTTAATATTTATTTCGATTCTGCGTGCAGTTATCTCCCGTTTTATTTCTAAATGGTGCATTGTGTTAAATCGTTAAAAGTCATGTGTATTTTTATAGTATTTTTTATGCGACACTGTACAAAGCCAGTATAAGGAACATATCTTGAAAAAAACAAAAACGCCGGATTCGGTTGCATCTTTGTAAATAAATTCGTGCAGGCATTAGTTATAAGTGTTAAAATTGTATAAATTAATTTAAGATTAGCATTTACGTTAGCCTTTATTAAGGTTACGCGGGAGCGTAAGACTTGAAACAGTGATTTAGAATAAGTTTTGCATATATCCGATATAATTTATTTTTCTTTTGTGATGTACATATAATTTTAAGTTATGTAACTTAATGACTGCGTGTGTATGAGAGACTTGCTGTTTTCCGGGGGGCGCGCAATTTTCTGCGCGCCGCCCCGTCGCTATTGCCGCGTAAGAACAAATTCGCATTTCGTTTTTATTGTTGAACATATTTTTTTGCGTTCGCACTTTTGGGTTTATTTATTTCAAATTTTACGATTCGTCTTGATTTTTTTTTAATTGTTTCAACTAACTTAGATTTAGCTGTGGATTGTTTACGAGCCGTTTTTATCTCAGAAATATTTCAACAATAAACGAATGTTCCGTTATTTACACAAATTGAAATAATGAATATTAATAATAATAATTAATAGGTAAATGTTTGTATCCTACGGCTTGTGCCGCCTCTCAATTTGTGAGTGTATATGAAAGTCAAATAAACTACATAGTTTATCATAAAATTTTGTGCGTTTTATTTTTTCTTTTTTTATTTTGAAGCAGAATTTCCTCGTGATCTATTTACATGGAAACGAAACAGGTAAGTGGCAATTTAAAAACATAATTTTTTCAATTTTGATTTTTCCATTTTCATTAACCTCGATATCTCCATAAAAATAAATACCCAACCCAACCCAACCCAACCCAACCCAACCCAACCCAACCCAACACAAAGGTTTAAAAAAAGACCTGTCTAACATTCAGTTGCTATATTATCTTTCATTAACGAGGCAAAATATTAAAAAACTCATCACTTGAAGTAATAAAACTACAAGAAATTTAACAAAAACAATAAACAAAATAGACCACAAACAAAAAAAATCCGCTGTGGTCCGCACGAAACTTTCTTATACTCAGTTATACTACGTTTTTCGAAAAAACTTTTCAAAAGAAAGATAATGTATGTAAGAATATTTTTTTCCGTAAAGTGTACCGTTTTCGAGATATGGAAAAAGGTGATAAGAGTAAACCATCACTTCCGGTTGAGAGATTGCGTTCAACATAGGACGTTTTCCTCCTTGTTACATACAAATATTAAGTTTAAAGTTTCAGAGCTCTAGCTATAATCATTTGGACGCTAGAGCGCGCACAGACACACAGACGTCAATAAATAGTCAGAAACGATTCAGGGGACCTCAAAACGTGTATATCCGTTGAAATATCGACTTCGAAAATTTTCATTATTCCTATACTTACTTATACATAATGTATAAGAAAGTAATTAGTCGAAGTAAAACCAAAAACACAATGGATTCAAAAATAAGAAATTCGAATCAAAATAAAGTAAACATTATTGGAAATAAAAATAGATTAATATTTAAAAAAGTAAACAAAAGCAATAGAAAAAAAGACGAGAAAAATTCAAAAGCTCGAAACGTCTAGAGAAAAATTCAAGATCAAAAAAGATTACTCCGAAGAATACAAAGAAAAAAATCATATAACGAATTATGAGCAATAAAATACTATATATGCAGGGAAAGGTAAAACAAAAATTAAATACACTTACTAACAAATGAAACGATTCAAAATTAAAGCAAAATCGAATAAATAAAGATTTTTAAATTAAAGGCAAAATAATTGATCTAAAATTACACAAAAATGGCCAAGAAAATTAAATTACTGAAGAAACCCGTGACTTAAATATATTCCACACATTCACCCAATCCAACCCAACCCAATCCAACCCAACCCAACCTAATCCACCCCAACCCAACCCAACCTAATCCACCTCCAAACCCAACCCAACCTAATCCATCCCAACCCAACGTAACCAAACCCAACCCAACCCAATATCGAATTAATTATTCATTAATTACACCAGGCAGGAGTTAGAAGCAACCTCAATTTGCTTCTCATAAAATATTTTTTTATCTAAATTTTGACCAGTTTTGAATTTGGTGCCATTATCATTAACCTATCGCACCTGTCTGAAGTCCAACGTCATACAAATAGATTTTTAACCTACAGTTAAAGAAATCTAAAAATTTAAACGAGGAATCATCTACAAGCAAGAAATAATATTACACGATATGAATAAATATATAGTATGAAGTTAACTACAAACAAAAATATTAATGCAAGTGACCAAAAACTAAAAAAAAAATCGAATCGAGTTAAAGTAGATCGAAAATATATAAAAGAAATTTCAGATTCCAAAAATAATAACTTTAAAGTAATAAAAAAGAAAGGGAATGAAACAACAAAATCAATACTATCGAATTTTGAATAAAAAGGAACTAGAAAAAAATAAGGGAATAAAAAACTTAGAAAAAAAAATAGATGCGATAGGAGCTACAATGAATAAATAAAATTGATACGCAAGAAAAAATTGTTTCACAATTCAACAAATGATTTAGAACAAAATGCAACGAAACACGAATATGATCGAACTGCATCAAAGTCGACTAAATTACTATTTAAAAATACTCAAAGTAAATTAATGGCACAAAAATTAACGTAAAATAAAAATGCAAGCAAAGCAAAATAAAACAAAACTAATTACATGACTAAAAATTAATGGACGAATATTAAATAAATGAACGTATACATGGACTCAGCACGACCCATAATTAATTAAATTAATCCCAGCTTCGTGAGGTGAAAGCAGCTTTAAATTTTCGTTATTACAGGGTATTTAGTGCCGTAATTTGGCAACGGTGCGTTCTTAAGGTAAGTGTAAATTATTTTATTTTTCCTCATTTAATCTACTGATATTTTCGACTGGTAAATATATTATATTTTTTTCTTGTTATATTTTTTGGATTGGATTATTAATGTTATGGTTAATGGAAGCGGAACTATTAAATTATTTTACTTTAAATGGCGTATTCGGAAATAATCCATCAATGTAACAATTGACGCAGTCTAATCAAGGGAGAGGTAAATAAAATAAAGTTTAGACACAGCAACATTTAAATTGTCACATGATAATAAATTGCCACAATGAATAATAAAAATGAAATTGATTATTATAGTCACGTATCAATTGGGCGGTACCTCTGAGAACGATTGCGGTAGGTGTTGAGCATTATTTAAATGAAACCTTATCCATTTCAGCTAAATTAATTTCTTTCGTTTCTTTGTGCACTCACCAATGAATTTCACATTAACAAATCTATCTTCTTTTATAATTGTGCTATTACAATTAATAATAAAGCAATTAAAATAAAAAATAATAAGAAACCAATAATTTATATAACATAAACAAACAAAGAAGATAAATAAGAAAAAGTTAAATTATTAAATGAATACCAACGTAATATTATTATATTATATTATATATTATTTCTTGCGAGTCAATGACTTACAAGGTATTCAGTATTCAAGGTATCCAATTTTATTTGTTACCAACCTAACACACAAACAAATTCACGTACAGTTTCAACTTTAATACGAGTTTGCATTAAAACAAATCTATTCTATTAAAATAATAGCGACGGAAACAAATGTGGAAAAATGTAAATGCTACAATACAAATAAGTCAAAGAAAATTATGTTGAAACAAAGCAATAAAATAATACAAAAACTGCAATGGGATTAAAGCAACTGAAATAAATTACGTTGAATAGTATTATAGCTAGTGAAGCAAATGGAAGTAGAAAACGAAAATCACCAATGAAAATGATATACGTGGCAGACGACAAATTATGGTGGATAGATTGAAAAATACATTATTGGAAATAAAGGAAAATAACTTTAATAAAAATTGTTACTGATTCACGTACGAGGTTCTATACAAAATTTAAATAACCAGTTTGAGTTATTATTGGTATTAAAATACAAGTCATCAAAAAAATATGCAATGAACAATTAAACAGGTTGCATATATAACAAGTATTAGGCTGAATGCTCTAGCAATAAATTCGCCAGTAATGCTAAACTAACCAAAATTGTAATTATTTTTTCCAAAATTAGTTGCCAACAACAAATTGTTAATACAGAACTAGAAATAATAACTAAACATCGTAAATTATGTATCACATTTACTGGCTATTGGCGGATTCTTATAGGTATACGAAATGTATAGTAATATTTATTACATATCTGTAGCTTGAAAATTAGGTAAAATGATTTAAAGGAAATGATTTCAAATCTTTAATCGCAACAGTTTCAAAGAGGTAAGAGCCAATGAGATGGTTGCGATGGATGGGATGGCTTTGAAAGCTGGCAATACAGAGTTGGTAACAAGCGTTGGAGATGTAGTAGTGAAATTATAGCTACATAAGATTCAACCAACACAAGATTGTTAATAATTTCGCATGGTTTATGTACAAAATCAGCTCTTTGTGAGTATCTTGACCAAATTTATAAAAACTTAGACAATGGCAACATAACAATGAGTGGATTTATAGATTTAACAAAAGCGTTCGATTCTGTTGCATACGCAATATGTATACATATTGCTGATTTACTTATCATATATCATAAATAGTTGGAGTTCCACATGGATCTGGTTTGAGGCCTTCTTTTTATACTGACACAAGTTTTAGTTTTTTGTCTCAAACTTAGGAAATATTGTCGTCAATGATGCCAACATTATTACTGGAAGCAGTAATTGCTTTGAAAGAAATGGTGTGACAATGAATAAAGACAAACCAAATTAATGGTATTAATGGTAATCACCATGTGGCTAGTAGATAGACAAGCAGTGCCTTGGTTAGGCACCTAGGGACTTAATACTGACCACACACTTCATTGGAATACTCATTAAGAAATTATAACCTGTAGGCTTTGCCTTAAAAGATTACTTGCAATGTCAAGCTTGCATATAACATGTGCTTATTATTTTTCAAACTTTTTTATGGATAGCTACTTATGAAATATTGTATTGTGGTAATTCATATCCAGCGCAGGGAGTAAGAGTGACCAATAAGGAACATTTGTGGATTGGGTTGCACTTGTTGTCTTGTCGTGGTGTTTTTGTACCGCAGGGAACGAGTATCTACACCACGTATTTATTGTTGATATTACTCGTTGCATTTGGAAAAACTTGAATAAATTCACGCAACCCATGGCTAATCATAATTACAACTACCTAAACATGTCAGCACGCGATTCAATGGCAATGCATAGTCGACGCGAGTGACACTAACTTTTTGTGCGAACCCAGGTCGTGATCGAGCGGATCGATCTAAGTAAATCACTGCATCGTCGCACAGATAGAACCCTCTAGTCGAACTTCAGTCATATCACATCCCTCGTATGATCTTGTTTAGTTTGAGATGAATTTTGATTTGCAGTATATGATAATACAACTCACATACGGTGAACTAGTACGTACCCTATTCTACTATTCAATATTGCGTCTTATCACACAAATGTAACTTAAAAGAGAAAATTGCTCACATTTCTTAGATAAAATGATTTTGGACGTTGATAAATGAAGTAGAATCTAGAAAATACATTGGTTGGTTCAGCTTGGCGTGGGTTGGGTTGCAAAAATACGCCAAGTTTTTCACTTCTCCGCCAATTAGTTTGGGTGATCAACCCAAACACAACCCAATTCATCCATATTCATTTATACAGGTCTTACAACTGATTCAATTTTCCGCTTATTGTAACCGCCAAAATATGAGTTTCTTCTTATTTTTGTTTCCTGATAGGTGCCAAAAATTTTAAAAATATTGGGACAATTTAGCGTGCCAATTGCAATTTTATCAATACCTGTTTAGATTACATAGTTTCATGCTAAGTACGTATTTTGAATATCAAAGAAATAAATCGAAATGGTATTATTTTGAATATTTATAATTTGTGTTATTGTAGGACGAGGTATTAGAATGTTTCTGAATTAATCGAAAATATTTAGAGGTGTACGAAGAAGGCCAGATTTTTGAATGGAATGAACGATTTGTGATACAAGTGAAAATGCGGAGGATGATGAGCATCCTGGCCGCCTTTGTGTATCAAAAACAGATGGCAATGTTGAGAAAGTAAACGAAATCATGTGGAATGTATCTTGTAAACCGGACCAAATCCAAGGCTGTCATTACATTTTTCGAACTTCAAAATAACGTCAAAATAATTAACAATGGCATACTTCTTTTCTGAAGCAAATTTGTCGACAAGCGATATTCAACAAGTTTAGTTACCCTAAGGTTAGCATGTGCATCAGTTACAATACAATAAATCAAGGTAACATATTTCATGAACAACTAAATTTTGCTCATCATTTCTTATTTTTGCCTTTCCCATTCCTTCCTTTCCTCGGTTTTCCGGTCTAAATTTTCTGTATTATATTAGCCAGCCATACGATTTTCGTCTACTTTTATCCTACACGCATACTACGTTCCCAAATAACTTCAGCCCTTGTTTCTCTATCCTTTTCAAAACTCGTTCTGCAGTTCCTTCTGAATTCTTCTTCCAAGTTGGTAATTTTTCCCTTCGAAATTCCCTGGAGACGTCTCAAATCCTTGATCTTGAAAGCCTGAATTCTACTCTTCATTTGGTCGTTGCCAATTTTCACATACGCAGGTCGGGAGTGCTATAAACCGTCATTTTTGTTTTCTTCGCTATTTTTTTCCCTATAAACGACTTGTTCAACAATAGTTTTCTTGTATTTTATATTCTGTTGTTGATATCTGCATCATCTATTCCATCTGTGTGTATGTTTACTCCCAAATATTTGATTGCTTTTATTTGTTTTATATTTTTTCCTCCTATTTGTGTTACATTCATTTTATTTTTTTCCAATTGTCATTACTTTACTTTCCCAACTTTTTTTTCATATTTCGTTTTTGTATTTTCTTCCTGTATTTTTTTTTCTTTTCTCTACGTTTCTTTGATTATATCGTCTGGGATAACATTGAATAGTGCTGGGCTTCTTGTCTCAATCCTTGTTTTCATACGAAATTCTCTGATTCTGTTTAATGATTTTACATAGTTCCTTGTATTTGTATAGAAATAGTTTTTCTTAACCACTTAAATCCTAAGGCTATTATCTTTTTACTTGGAATGGTTTTGTACGTCGATAAAAGCTATTGTCTTGTTTCTGTTCTTTTCTATTAGTGGATTTTTACTAATATTTTTAACCTCCTCACTAAGATTCGCTGACTGATTCTTCTTCGTCCCAGATCTTGTTACATAGCTTCACTAGTACTTCTATTCCATTTCTATCTAAATTCTGTACAATTCATATTGTGGTATCACGCCCTTAGATTATTTTAAGATTTTTACATCTTTTTCACTTCCTCTATCTTTATTTCCTCGTAAACTGGATTTGTAACTTCATTACGTTCTTGCTCTACTTCATGTCCTCAGACAATTTCTGTTGTATTACACATTTCATCAAATTATTTTTTCTCTCTTTAGATTTAATGATTAATGATGTTACTGTAACTGTAACTATAAAATATTTTTTAACTTTCGTTGCATCGTTTTGCTATTTTAACCAGTTCTTTGACGTCCGTTCTCTGTTCTCTATACTTACTCTCGTTCTTAGTATTCTTTGATTTTTCAATTTGACATCAATTTATTTCCTCGTTTCAGCATATCGTTTGCTTTTGGTTTTATTGAAAATAGAACTAAAACATACGTTTCTTTGAAATTTAATATAAAAAGCAATTGTTTAGCATCACACCCGTTGTAGGATGAAGAACTTGTTACCCTACATCACAATGCATTAAGAGCAAAATTTATAAAAAATGCCATCCAAACATTGTGTGATCCTTCAGCTCTGCTTCTCGTTTACCATCAGCGTAGACAAACACTTCTTCTGACTTCCTGCCATTTTTTCTTCAGTGTCATTTTTGACATAGAATTGTACAAGATTAAGTTCATCAAGCCAATAAGAACGCAGGGTATTTGAAACAGTTGCTAAGACTTAATTCAATGACGCACGTAAAAAGAGAAATTGCTAATAAAAATTGATCAAAAAAGCAAGAGAAAAGATTATTATCGAGGTAATTTACTAAAAATGTCATATGCATTAAAAAATGACAATTAAATGTAATTTTCAAGTTAATTTTTCAAAAAGTTTAAACTGGAAAATAAGTATATTTTAGCACATTAATATCGGAAACCGTACCGCTTCCTTTAAATACACACTATTGCTACATATGTGTATTTTCTATAATCGAACCCCAAATTTATATATACGCTAGGTGAGGATCAAATATCCGCAAATCCACTTCGCCACTCGCCGGCGAACGGCGAATTCGACGCCGAGAACCGAGCTGGTCCGCCGCGCGGGGTTAAAAATCCTCCTGATGAAAAATAAACACGGCTTTCGTTTTTCTGGCAAAGCTTATTTCAGCGTCTGCTCGAAACGGCCTTTCAAGAATTAAGGGGGGCTCTTTACATCGGTAATTGCTTTAATTGCCGGTCGCGTTCTCGGAATCGCAACGTCGGATTATTAATTTGAATTGTTAATTCGGAGCGAGTGTTGTTTCAAAATTAGGTTTAATTAGCGGTTGCGCGAGACATTACAGCGTTCGTAATTCGCCGTTTAGCGGTTTCGCGGCGTGACGTGGCGTTTCGTGCGTCGGTGAGTGCGAAACACCGGCGGAATTATTCGTGAGTATCGCGCGGTGTAATTAAAAATGCGGGACGAGGCGACTGGACGCGGTGGACCCAAAAAAAAAAAGAACGGGAGTAAATTAGATGGCTGGACATGCAATTTTAACGAGATTTAATGAGTAATATTCTCACGTCGCGGACCGAAATCATTAGACAAGAATATTAATACAATGAAAATAGAAGACGACCTGTCAATGTGGCGATTAATCGCTTGGGTAAACATAATTTTGAAAAAAATCTAGTTTTAATATTGGCTTGTAATTGAAATAGTTTTCTGAAAATAACCCACACAAAACGAACTAAGAAATTAAACGACTCATATGTGAACAAGACAGGAAAAAATGTAACATTTAAAATATTGAACGATGCTGGTCGGTTAAGTGTCAGGATGGTAATAATTCTCGCGAGATGTTGGACAGGCTTAAGACGAACTAAATTATTAGAGAAGATTAACTAAATGGTTGAATAATACAAAACAAAATTAAGTGTTTAAATTGTAGTCCATTTGAGGAAATAGTACAGGTTATGTTGCTACGTAATAATAATAATAGAACTGATTAATGTTTCTAGTGAAGAGACTAGCTTAAGGGGGGGGGGGGGGGGGACCTGCTTTAGAAGGCTCAAAATTTTTATTGCTCAAATCTATGCCTAATATATCTAAGAATATGTATAAAAAGTTATAGCGGCTAATTCGCAATATTTTGAAAGATACAGCACGAAACACAGTGAGGTGTCGAGCAAAAAATATACGAATGCATGAACGCTCAGACAAACGAAGCGCGCGCCCCTTCCCGCAGACACATAAGACCGAACTATGTACTGAAAGAAGTTCAATCGGTCGTTCGAAACAATAATATTTTGAATTCGTAAGAGCTATAGTAGGATTATAACGAGATATTCCGTAAGTAATCGACAATTAACATTTTTCCTGATCGTAAACTTTAGAGCGCGTTTTCTCGAGTTTTCGTTTTTACGATTTTTCTAAACTGGTGGGCGAGATTGCGAGAAAACTAGACAAGCAATCAAAACAAAACAAAACTTTTCTTAGCTTTAGTAGCATTCTCTTCGATTTGAACTAAAAACATTAATGAAAAAAAAATTCTAAACAACTTTTTTAGCAAGTTGAAATGATTTTCTCTTCCTGCAAGGAGCACATTTATTTTCAAACCTGAGAAAAATCTTGAATTTCAAAATTTTGGGTTTTTTTTTAGTTCACATAGAAGAAAATATATCAGAATTACAATTTTCTTTGGTTTTTTTTGTTTCAGACAAAAATTACGAGTTACATCTTTCCCACCGATTGTAGACTGCAATTGAAAGGTGTTGCAGAAATTGTATAAAAATCGATTCCGTTTAAATATTTTTCTCTCGAAATATTTTTTCTTTAATGCTCAAATATGTAATAAAATGCTCTAAAAAGTTCACTAGACTCGCTCATTTTTTTCTGTCCTAAAAAAATTCCCCCAAAAACGATATTTTAAGTCCTCCTAAAGCGGGATCCCCCTTAACACAATTCCCCAACACTATTTCTGCTTCACAACACAGTCCACATTTTACATCAACTACGTTCAATGTCACACATATTACCTTTTTATCACCACGTCGATTAATAATTCATTATCATCTCTTCCCTATACAACAACCTCCTGTTTGTTTTACCTTACCTTGAGACCAACCCTTCAAACAAGCCTTCTTTCCATAAATAAAACTTCCATCAATTTAAAAAACCTACGATCTCACAATTGATCCCTACTCCGTACACTAGTAAGTCTATATCCATCTTTTGTAAATCGTACCAGATTTGAAAAGATCTAAAAGTGTAACTGGGCGACCAAGAGATGGTTTTAACCAATAAGGATGGACGATACTATCATGAATAATTTTTGACCGAGTTTTCTTCGATACGTTTGTGGGCAGTCGCTAAGGATAGTCAATCGTGTGCAACGTCAAACGAAAATTGCAAGACCCGCTTTTCGACACTCAAAACCGCAAGCGTTAATTTAATTTAAATTGATTGCTCTTTTAAATAGAAAATTCTCCATGATCATAATTAAAAGGCATTAATTGCAAGTATTTTTTTGTTAACATATATTGAATATTTCGTAATTTTTGCAGTTTAATTTAAATTAGGATAAAATATTAAATATTATCGATATTCTTGAGAAAAGAAAGTTACGATGTCACCGAAATGGCATGACCTTTGAAAATCCGCGAAGATGCTAAAAACAATTTCAGTACGTCCACAGTCAGTTGGTGCGTAGGAGGAGTTTGGATGCGAATCTCCATTTACTTATTGGTCGTAAATACAGCGTAACGTTCTAAGTGTTGTTTTTGTTACGGCACTGTCGATAATAACCAATGACGAGCCAATCGTTCAGAAATACGCTCCGGTGCAATTAAAATAAGTAAATTGAATCTAACGATTGTATTCCAGTGAAGATGTTTGTTCAAACAAATTTTCGTAATTATTCAATGGCGCCAGTGGTTATTTCAAAAAGGATTTGTTTTTTTCTTTTAAATTACATCAAAAAGTAATAAGGAATCAGTAACAATACAACGCGTTCGATTATATTCCAGTGAAATAAACAAACATATGGAGTCCACATTTCATATAACAAACTCAATATTTAGCGACGTATGTGAATTCGTACGGCGAGGGATTTGCACGGGAGTGTGATAAATTTTGTTGAAATTTTTTTTTTAACAATTTCCGATTTGTTCTTCCATCTCTAGACAACTATAATTTTGCGTTGACTTGCATGTAATAACTGGCACTTAAAATTCTGTAGCTTATGATGAGTTTTTAATTGATTTTTTTACTTTCGATGCACGTTAAAGCTTTTTTTTAATTGCATTTTTTTGATGGCAATATGTACGTGTCATTGTCGTTTCAATTAAGTTAAACATAAGCGACAATTTGGAATTAAATGGTAAGAACGAATTACAACGCATAAAGCTCGCTTCGTTAATTTACACAAGAAAACAATCGCGAGGCATTCCTTCCGATAATAAAACACCGTTAAACGCGAACGCGCAAATAAAATAATTGAAAATAATGAAGTTTTCGATACAAAAGGAGCAGAATATTCCAATTCTGTCGTCTTTTATCGATTCGAACCCATTTGGACTCAAAACTAGCTTTTTCCTTATATCTACATACTGGAGTGCTATTCAAACACGGAGGTCGACCAGACGTAGCGTGCGGAGGGTGGCTCGTACGCGTCCCCCTAAACTCACCTGAGCCGCTGTCTCCGTAAGATGCAGCTTTCAATTTAGCTAATGACGTTTCGTCGACTGTCACGAGCACACGTGGAATGCAACTGCGAATCGCGATTTAGTAAAATAAAGGTGTGCTGACTATTAAAATGCACGTAACGAGACTGCTCTAAATGCGTCGTTTAATTACGGCGCGCTTTATGACGGACGGACGGGGGCCGCAGTCGTGAATTAAAAATTGATCGTTAACATGATAGGTTTAGATTGGTTTTCGGTGATTTGGCTAATGTTTTGTGTGTTACGTCACCGACGGTAATAGCGGTTAGGTGCCATATCCGGAACACGGGCCTACATATCGCCCAGCATCAATATTCGGAATATGGGATCTTGTATAACGACATCGATTGAGTCTATCGCTGCTCCTCTGAGACTCTTTTCAATTTTCAATATTTCCCTACGAGCTCTTGATGTTTTATTCATTGCACTCAGCGCCATCTTGAGAGACTCAATCAGAAAATCTCATTGGAATGCATGTATATACAGTCGCATCCGGCCACACGTCGAAAGCCCGCTGTTCTTGCCTAGTTTGTGAGTATCGATTTTAACAATTGTTCTTCTGCATGATGGAAAAATTTAAACTTGTTAACTAGCTCTGTGGATAATTACAGATATGACAAAATCAGTTTGATTGAACGGAATTTATGAAATGATGGAAGGAAGGCTAAATAAAAATAATGTTGGTACTCGAATAACGAGTAAACGCAATATAATTAATTGGCGATGGCCAAGAAGAGCGGTAACACGAAATTATAACCATAGCAGGAGCAACAAAATCAAAATAATCTAACGAAATGTTCATAATTTAATGTAAATGGCCAGTCGTTAGTTTGACATTAAGAGGAATTGAAATTTTACAATTCACGTTAAAGTACAATACTACAATGAATTCACCTGTCCAGGTTGCGAAAGGCATTTTAACAATCTCCTAAATTCCAGGGGTAAATTTAGCTCATACTTGATTTATACCATCATGAGCTGCTTTCGCGAGCCGGCGAATTAGCAAAATCATTTGTTTGAAATTACCAAAGAAAAAATGATCTACCTTTTGATGTTAATCGGCTACCTATTTTTCAGCAATGAGTGGAGGTAATGACATCAAGTTCGAAATTCAGATATTACGAACCCAAAGCTATGAGACGTCATACTCATTATTAATGGATGAAGGAAACATGTGATATGCTTGTTTATTGATCTTTCTAAGGCTTTTGACAGCATAAGTCAAGCTTATTGGGATCCTGGAGCATAGGAGTAAGAGAAAAAGTACTGGAATGGTTTGAGGATTACTTAACCAACAGGAAGTCAAGGATAAAACTCGACGGTGAACTGAGCTTAGATGTGAATAATAAGCGTGGAGTTCCACAAGGAAGTATATTGGGTCCATTATTATACCTAATTTATGTCAATGACGTTGGAGATGTGTATGAGGAATGTGATTATCTGCTATATGCTGACGATAAAGTAATGTTATCTATTCACAAGAACTTGGAAATAGCAATATCATGCATCCAAAAAGAACTTTCGAACTTCCAAAAATGGATTCACAGCAAGGAATCGAGCGTTAATACGAAGAAATCGAAACTAATGCATATAACTCTTATTGTTAGAATTTTAGAAGTTCTGTTATTTCTTTTATATATATGGATAACATAATAATGATGATAATAGAGGACAGCTGTCTTCTTAGTGACTCTGCAGCTCTTGGGCCGTGGAGTGGCTGAGAGGTAGCAATGGAGTGAAGGCGGGGTAAAAAAAATTGAAATGACTAAAAAAAAATTACCATTATCTGTAAATATCTATAAATACTTATATACCATTGGGTATTTGTTTTCCAGTAGTGTTTATTTAATTGGGCTGATTTTAGACTTCGCAACCCTAAACCAAAATTGAACCGAACTTAACAAATTAAATATTCAATCGTTGAAAATGTAACTTCTAGTCCGATCCAGTTACGTGACAATGGAACGTCAAACTTCACGCAAAGTTCGCATATCCAATTCAAAGCCACAAAACTGTAGAAATTTCCATCTAGAAACAATGAAACCGGAAGCTAACACAGCCAATAATGACAGACGAAAGATTCGTGGGCGCCAAGAAGCTTAAAATTAATCCAAAAAACTGCTACACAACTTAGTCTACGTGCATCGGTTTGGCTGATAACCATGAAAGTGAAACCCAAGATGAATGTTGAAAATTTATTGAAGTAATTAGTACTGTGCTCTAGGTTTTTAATCAATTTTAACTCGAAATCAAGTTAGGTGTTACTTGTCATCAATCTGTTCGTGCGCGATAAGAAATTTTGTATTTTGTGGTCAAAATAAAGTCCCATTCTTGTAAAAATAAACCGAAACGACAGTGGAAGTGAAGAGGGTGTTTGTATTGGTACCACCCGAAATTACTCAAGCAGCGGCATCGGCAACTGCTATTTTGTTATCAGAGAAATCAAAAAGTCAGTACGAACGTGCGTCCAAGATTGGCGTCGAGAAAACCAAACAAATTCAATATCTGAGAATGTGTTAGTCGCTTATTTCAAAAATCTTTCGAAAAGGATGAAATCGTCCTTTTTGTGGGCAATCTACTCAATGCTACGGATGACAATTAATCTAAAAAACAATGTTGACATAAGCAAGTATCCTAAATTGTGTGCGTTTCTGAAACGTAAATCAGACGGCTTCAGACCTAAAAAGTCGTAAATTTTGAGTCCCCAGCAAATTAAAGAAATCTTATCATCTGCTCCAGATAGAGAATACCTATTTACAAAGGTAAAGTATAAAACGAAATTGAATAATGATATATAAATTATAAATCATTTAGGTTGAGTTAATTTTTGGCATAGTCGGAGCTTGTCGGCAGGAAAAATTGATGAACATTGATTGAAACAAGTCATATTAAAGACATCAACACTGCCCTTTTAGTACATATTCCTGACACAAAAACAAAAACGGAACGTTAGTAATTTATACAATACCTGCAAGAAATACACGGAACTTCGACCTCCAAACCTGACAGGTAATTCCCGAATTTTCTTAAACTACCAGCAAGGAAAATGTACAAAACATGGCAGCATTGCTAGGGTAGTAGCAAAATTTTTAAAGTTGCCTGAACCAGCTAATTACATCGGCCATTGTTTAAGAAGGTCCTCAGCTACGATTTTGGTTGACTCGGGTGTGAACATTACAGCTTTAAGCGCTGGCGATCAACATCTGTTGCAGAGGGTTATATTGACCACTCGAGACAGCAAATAAATAAAATATAATTTGATGGAGAAAATTTAAGAAAATTAATAATTTTCTTCAACAATTGCCAAAATGTTTCTAATGTGACTGTTAATGTATATTTACCTAAGTATAACAATTTAGTAGTTTTGTATTGTTTGTTAATGTGGCGTAAGATAATAAAGTAATTTCAAAATTTTAGTATTTTTGTGATGGTCGTACAAAAAGTATAGTATGCAATTCGTTTTATAAACTTCTCTAGACACTCGTTTTATTAAACACTCGCTCCGCTCGTGCCTAGTAAAGCTCGTGACTAAAATACCGTTTATAAAACTTGTTGCATAATATACGATTTTAACCACCTTCATTATAGTGGCCCTGAAGCGAAATTGGAAACAATAATCAGAATATAAACCAATCCACATTGAAACCATAGATTTTAAAATTGTTATGATGCATAGTGACTAAGAACTAAGAATGTTCTTCACAAATATAATAAAAATATGTCTAATGTGTATATAGGAACTAACTAGATATCTCCGTTGAAAAAAAAATTAATTCGTGCCTCACCCAATTACAGTAGAAAAGTTATCAAATATCGTTTAGGAATTGAATAGAAATAATATTGTACATGGGAACAAGATCATGAGATGCACGAGAATTTCTGCAGACTTTTGGTGTACATTTCAAAAATTAATAAACTTTGCCCTAAATCAATGTGCGAGAAAACCACATGCAAACCAATATACACAAAATTTTAATCATATAAATTGTGATTGTCTTGTAATGGAAAAGAAAATATCAGGGCAATTAGATCAGAAATTTATAGAACAGGGGTCGAATCTTTTCGGTATTTTGGTTGGTAAGTCTGACTTTTTGGCGAAGACGATGTAAAAAGGATACATTTTGTACTCGTGGACGATTGTTTGTAACTTGCAAGAAATAACAAACCTACAAAGCCAAGCCTGATGTTAGCCATTTTTACGTGTGACATCTGACAGTGGTTCGTGATTATTCGCAGCGAGAAATGTTTCATATTGTTTTTAAAATTTAATGACTTGGCTTTTTATCGAGTTTTTATGATTATTTTCAAGTTTTCAACTATTTATAAATTTTTGTCTAAGATATTATATAATTGTCCACAGATAATACATACTCGTCTCGTGGTGCATATATATTTCATACATACGAATATTTGCGAAAATTTTGACATTTTCAGTATTTTTTACTTTATTCACAGCTTTGACCATTTTATGACGTTTAACATGTTTTGAACTTTTTATTTTTTACAATTTTATTAATTTTGATCACTTTACATTTTTTGACAGTTTCTACAATTTTTACATTTGTAGTATATATTAAGTTTTCGGACCGGTGTGTCCAGTTTAATATTAAAAAAAATCTCCAGTGTCCCACACTAGACTTTCTTATAGTTATACAAATTTCCTTACACGTTAAATATAATTCCATAACTTTAATGATACATTTTCCAACGTTTTCCATTGGTTTTATAATTAAAATCTAACAATTTTTACGATTTTCAATGATTATTTTCAACATTTAATGATTTTTAGAGCATCCTGATTGTTTTAATTTTCATTAGATTTCAATGTTTTTTTTTTTTCGAAAATTTACAATTCATAATCAGTTTTAAAATTTTAATTTTTGCAATTACCTACGGTTTTTGACATTCTTGATTTTTAACGAATTACAACGTTTATGATAGTTACGTTTTTTAACAATCATTTAATGTTTATTCTCGACGTTTCCATTTTCAATCACTTTTAACGATTTTTGCGATTTTAGCAATTTTTCATAATTTTGTTTAATGTTTAAATTTTTTACGATTTATTTCGATTTTCAATTTTTAAACGAATTGTTGAATTTGTTTCGTGTTGAATTGTTAAGATTGTTATTTTTAACCATTCAACTCAGCTAACAACACTACATTATAAATATATTTTAAATATAAAAAAAAATTGAAATTGCAAGAGTCAAAATTCTCACGTGTCGTACACTTCTTAATACTGTTCAAAATGCATAATTTGATTGAATTCCGAAAACGCAAGAAAAATTAAATTGCCATCAGTTGGCAACGTAGAGTGTGTTTCAGGCTGTAAAGGACATGTACATCATCAACAAGTTGCGCGGCGGAAAAGGTCCAGTGGCTCGCACTGGCATTTCAGGTGGACGCGAATCAAATTCAACCGTGTTCTACAAAACTCGCGACACTGCTTTGACAGTCACCCCCGTTTTCCGCTAATTCTACTGTTCCAAACCAAAAAGCTGTTTGTGCGCATGTCCTTTACATTTCAAATCATCTCTACAACATCTATAAGGTGGGGGTCAAAATATCATTGAGAGAAGCCTAAGGATGCACTCACAACAATACCGCAATAAAGGAGACGATTTAACCTTGACTCGAGCTAGCCATCTTCTAACCTACCCACCTAATCTATCTTTACAATGAAATTTCAATATTTTTGTAACGCCATTGATGTGATTATCACTAATAGAAGTGTATTCGATGGAGGCGTTCAGTTCGATAAAACTACTAATTCACTAACCTTCATTTCCTTCATTTCGCAATACCGTCCGCCGTCCAGAGTGCCCAGTTTATCCAAACCACTTTAACTACCCGAACACAACACAAACACCACAAAATAACGTTCCGAAAAATGCAATAAATGAATTGCACCAGTCCAGGCGTCCATTCCCGACAAAACTACCTGCTTTGTTTTTTGCCGCGAGATTGCGTACCGTCAGCGATACCTCGATCCTTGTAATTGTTGCCAATTGCACATCGACATAACGTTGAATTAACTGATTTGATTTTCTTTATTTTGGAAAATCATTCATGTTTCAACGTAATACTCGACGGCAGTAACCACAATCATAAACTGACTAATATTTGGTAAAACATAGGTGCAATTACGTAAGTATTCATTTCTTTTAATGCAGACCCTTTTTTGTACTTAAATATTTAGTCATACGGCGGTGCAATTTTTTTTTTGTTAAAACCTTGAAAATCATTTCAACGTAGCTACATATATTAAAAACTAAAATAAATATTAATTTCTGTTGGAGTCATTTTGGGATTTCAAAGTGGCCATATAATTTTTTTATATATAATGTGATTTTATTGAATCGAAAATATCCTGCCTCCAGAGTACAAGAAGTGATAGCAACTGAAACATTTTATTTAGAAAAAAATTTCCTGGCATAGCAGGATCAATTGACAGTTACCATATAGTATATGGCAACTGCCAATGGCACCACTTAACAACCCAATTGATTATTACAACAAAATGTATACTTCAAGCACTTTTTGTTGGAATGCTAGGGAGGGTAGGTAACGCTATGGTATTTCGAAATAGCCCTTTATACGATGCAGTTATGAATGAAAACCAGCACTTCATATCAAAAGAATTATTAACATTTGGTTCAAAATATTGCTCTAGATGTGTAAAATTGTCCCTCAAAAGTTTGCCTCGTAGGCAAACGTTCAGAGAAATTGGCTGAATGTTTGGTCGACGTGATGCAGCTAAGAGCTTGGAGAAATTTGTGAAAAGAAGCTCTAGAAAGAAAACCATCATAGAGGTAGTGGTCGACCTTTTATTACCAATAACCATCAAGAACGCCAATCGATTCTTGGCTCTAAGAGAGCCTTTTGAGACCTCACGTCCCCAATCAATGGGTTGGGTTGTGTTGGTTCGATTAGTTGATCAGTGGTTAATGTTAATCTCATATCAAGAGAATTATTAAAACTTGGTTCTTTATATTCCTCTACATCCCATTTTGTTGCTTTGTTGAATTCTTCATATAACTTCTTTCTTGAAATCGTTCAGAGAATATTTATGAACATTTTAACATTTTCAGTAGTTTTTACAGCTTTAACCACTTTATGACGTTTTGAACTTCAGATGTTTTACAATTTTGTTGATATTGACCACCTTACAATTTTTTACAGTTTCGTCAATTTGTCCAGTTTAATATTTAAAAAATGTATGTAATTTTTACTTTTTACCCAACACAACTTCACGATTAAATCGAACCCAGCCAAACCCAGCCCAACTTTACGGGTTGGGTTGGGCTGGGTTGGGCTATTCAACCCAACCCGTGAAGTTGGGTTGGGTTTGGCAGGGTTGGATTGGATTGGGTTGTGTTGGCAAAAAATACAAAGAATTTTGAATGTAATAGTGTTGACAGTAAACTCGACTAGGTCAGAAGTGTCAAAATTCAAATTAATTGCAATCTCAAACTTGATACATTAGATATAAAACTTAGTTCAAAGATTAAATCTCTGAGAACAATCATTTAATTAATGACGTAGAACTTTGTTAAAAGCAGATGTAACTTTGATAGGTAAACTTAGTTTTTAGATTTTGCGAATTTTTTAAATGTAAATAATTTCTGAAAATTATTTTCCTACAATCATAAACTAAATATAATTATGAAATATAATCGATAAAATATAAAAAATGCAAAAAACTTTTGAATGGAAAAACAAACGTTGACAGAAAAACTAGTACAAAACGTACAAATAGGTATAAAAAACTTACTTGTTAAAAACAAATAAATAAAAAATGCCAAGAACAAGTCTAAAAAAAAGTTATTAAAAAAATCAAATAAAAGTTGTTTACAATTTCAATATCTTTTATAGGAATATTTTTCGATGACATTTTCGGGCGTTTTCGAGATATGGAAAAATTCTTATTATTTTCCATAATTCCATAATTAAATAAAATTTATTGATTATATTAACTATCATTTTCTTTACAAACATATTTTATAATTATTTTTTTATTAATTGCAAAAGTTATTGCAAATTGCAAATTCATTTCCGTATTTTATTCGCATTAAGTAGCTATCAATTATCCTGAAAGTATCGCTGAAAATTTCCATTTTAATAATGTAATGGCAGCAGCATAGGCGTATGACAAGTGATGCATAACAGGCTACTCGAAATAAATTGAAAATCTGTTTGCAAAGTAGAACATTAGCGAAATTGTGCATTTATCATGTGCGTTTTATTAACCAATTTGTTGATTATCGCTACAGAGTCATTTTAATACGAGGATTGGTTTACATGCTCGTACGTAAACGACTGCAACGTTTCCATCCGCTCTATACGATGATGTGGTAATCGCTTTGGCGTTTAACTAATTAAAAGCGCATAAAATTTTTTATTTGTGGGTGAAATTTTCAGGATAATTACAAACAGTAACTGAAAGCGAAGACGACGGGGACTTACGTAAAATTAATAATTAGTTTTAAGTTACCAAGAAACATGCGCATCGTCTAATTATTAGCTAATTCGAAGCTGTAAAAAGTAGTATATTATTTATTTCGAAATTACTGTGATGAGATGTTTTAAATATGTAACCAGTTATTTTCTAAGTTTACGTTTTCTAACAATTACAATACAATTATATGCATCTTAGAAGTCATGAGCATGACACATTGAACCAGTGTTAAAAAAAATAACTACACAGTTTATACCGATCAATTATTATGAGGTATCCCTGGATCCATAACATCTATCAAATGAAATATATTAATATAATAGAAGAATTAAAGCAACTTCTTATTTAAAGTTTACTGCCTTTCATTGCATGATTAACATCAATATCACATTTTTACTTGACTTTTAATTTTAACTATTTAACATGTTCGATTATCTACTGAAAATGTCTTATATTGTGTCATTAAATAGTACGAACTGCGTAAACAATGAGTACTGGCCTAGTTCTTCGCCATAAATTATTTAGTTTGTGTCTAGCTGACAAGTTTTAACAGGAATTAAACGTATCCAAGATTCTTAAGCAGCGACGTACATTTCCATTAAAAGTCCATTGTTTTGCATAACATATGTTTTTAGGTTATTATCGTTATATTATAAAAAAAATTAAAGTGAATGACGCTACGTAACGGCTAAATAGCAAAAAAATGATGACGAGTTGCTTCAAACATAGAAGCGAAATTGCAAAGATGTCCGAGTTGCCTTCGAAAAATTAAGGAGAGCTTGGAGATGCTTATTTAAACATTTTTCTCAGACCTTATTTACATTTATAGTAATTTTGTTTGAATATTTTAAACATTTTAAATTTGTCGAAATACTCCTGGGCTGTTGATTAAAAGATGAAATAAATTTAATAACGCATCTCAACATTACACAACTCAACAACTTTCTTGTTTACAGCCCGTAGATTAAAAATAATGGATATTCAAAGATTTGTTTTCTTCAAACAAAATCATGACCTGCTTTGTTAAATTTGAAATAATTTTACAAATAAATATGCAAAGACTTTGTTGGAATATTCTTGAACTTTTGATTTCATAAAATTTAAATTAAGTAGCAAGTCAATTCGATTATAAGCATTACTGATGAATCCATCGCCAGGCCTCGACTGTTCACCTTTCCTCTAACATGCCAATTCTGTCACTCTGCTACCATCCTTTTCCTACCCTCACCCCTTCTCCGTTTTAACTTCCCTAATACCTGTACCTCTTCCCCATTCTCTCCCAATGCCTTCTTCCAATCCCCGCCCTTCCGCCGATCCTCCTTATTCCACCCAATTTATTTATACAAGCACACTTTCAAGTTATGTTTAACTTTCAACTGTTTAACAATATTTATCTTCTAACAACACAGCAACAAACGCACTGACAAATTATTCATTGCTACTTTGAAAAAATCAAAAACGACCGAAAAATATATCAACGTAATTTTTCCTAAAATTTATAAAGCATGCATATTATCTGTAAACAACAAATGCCCACAGAATTGCAATATCTAAATAAGTTCCTACAAACGCTATTGATTTACGTTCCAGATCACACATATGCACCCATTTGCGTTTTTAGGTAATTAAAATGCACACAAAAACACTTGTTTGCATTTCAGTTTTTAGGCATGCCTGACTATCGCACTCCGGTTTTTGTGCGAAAATGCGATAATCAAGTCTTAGTGCTCTCGGGCCGGTCCGCTGCGTCTGTGCAATTGTCGCGATTTTTATCATCATCATCATTTATTTTATTGATATGTTATATGTGTTTCGTAACGAAGTGTGCGATAAGGTAACGTGTAATAGATAAACAATAAAACATTAACGTCCGTGGACACCTATGTCAAAGATAATATGCGGTTAAAACAATCTCGGGAAATCTTAAATCGGCAGTGTGCGGGTGCTGTGGTTTCGGTTTTTTGACATTATTGATGAATAATTCTTTCGATCAATGTTACAATGTAAGAGGTGACATCGTTGGGTGAATTCGGTGAGTACGGCATTTTTTTTTTAAATCGCCTGTATGATGCTACACATTATCTAGTGTACATCTATGCTTAAATTTATCGTTTCCTGAATACAAGAAATCTATGTATTACACAGAAAGTATAATCTCGATGAAAATTTTTACACTTGAAATATTAATGCTTGTAATAACATTTAACTTGGGTGTATAACACAAAATAGGAAAAAATGATTGTCGTACCTTTGTGTTTTTTTCAAATAAATTTTTATTAATTATTAATATTTTATAACATGCGCCAGGTCAACGTTTCCGTTGTTGATTTCATTCGACCTTTTATTGCGTTTTTCGCATAATGAGAGATATTTAATATAATTATAACGAAACTTCGCCGTGGATTATTAAACAGTTATTAAATAATTATATTGTAAATTATGTATAGCATAAAGAGATGTTAAGACGAAAATGGTGCCATATATGGGAACGAAAATAGGGTTAACAATTACGAAACGAAGGGCCCCTCGGTAAATAAACCAAATTTAATAGATCAATTTTCCGATGGCCAATTATCTTTCCGGTACCGGGCAACGTGCAATTAGAACAGTTGTGCCACAGCCGGTCATCACGCAGAGAATTAAAAATTAATCAGGACGGCGTGCAATTAACGACAAAGTGAAAACAAAGTAGGCGCTTTTTGCTCTCCGAGCCGAGGGTCTCAAATTACAAGACGGCAACCTTGTAATAATTACTTTGTCACTGTGTTCGGAGCGAGAGGAGCAAAAGGACGCGGTCGCAAACTTTTAAACGGAGTTTTTATGACGGTCGTTTCGGGCGCGCGTTTTATTTTTGCGATTTTTAAATACTTATCATTAGCGAAACACGGCCGGTGTTCCCCCCTAATGGCTGTCGCATGTACCGCAATGCGTTTTAGTTTCGCTTCGTTTAATTGAATATTAAAAAAGATGTTAATTTCATTTATTTTAAAGCGGACAATTTGTCTGAAGCTGTGATAGTACAATATTTTAAACGCAGGATGTGGATATAGATAATAATCGCGTAATTTATATGCGCCTTACTTAAGTGTTTAACTGTGTATAATTTACTCCGGCAATTAAATTTGTCTGACAAGAATTTAATTTTAATGTCGAAACATAAAAACTCGAACACTGATTGCATTGTATTTTTTTTATACCGGGATTGATAAATTCATATACAATATTTACATGCAAATACATTTTAAGATACTAATAGCTGTAATTAACAATGATATTATTATTCACATAACATTAATAGTCGAAGGCCATTTGACGAAAGTAAAATTCATAACATTTAGTAAATATTTTTTCACAAAACCTCAATAGAAAATGATGAACAACAGCTCCTAGAAATATGGCTACAAAAATACCCCAGCAGGCTAACGCCCGGGATAAACTGACTCCACACTATTTTAATTTTGAATATTGTGCGCTCTGGTGACCGAACCCCATTGTCCCAATAAAAAAGTCACCCATCAAGACTCTGATCACAAACATAGCGTCAGCTATCAATGGAAATTATTTTCTCATAAATTAACCGAGCATCAGTTAGACAAGGGAAACGGACGCGTTACGTCACAATAAAAGTAATAGAACCAGAAACGTAATAAAAAATTATCTAGATTATCTAAATTATTATTAAAGAGAACTTTGACTTTGTGACATACAAAATTATAGTAAAATAATTCTCATAGCGTCAGCAGAATGTAATAAAAAAATACAATGTCATCGTAAAGTAACTCATAGTCCCTGAGAAACCCACAAGACACTTCTGGAGCAACAACGAACAACAACAGAACACACGTGATCCAAAAATAAATTAAACAAAAAAACATTGAAAAATAATCGAAAAGAATAAGAGACGTTACTCCTAGTTTCGTGTCCACGGCATTTAATATGAAATTACTAACTTAATTGTCATAGCGTCAGTAAAATATAGCCTATATAACAAAATATGCCGAACCCTCAAAAACAATCAGTACTGCAGTTAATTACTATCATCGCAGGATTGTGTATATTGTGAGGATATACATGTATTGCTTGACGTCAATAATTTTGTTACATAAAAAAAAATTAAAAATTATATAAAACTAGGCTCATTCAAATTTAAAAATTGCAAACTAATGTATAATTAAACAAAACTTTTTCTAAATTTTATATTTTTACGACTTTTTATGATTTCGACTTGATTAGTAACATTTTTATAGTTTTGTCAATGTTTGCGTTTATTGTTATATTTGACATTTCAAGCTATTTAATTATTAAAGAGGTGCAATTTTTTTTTTAATTCCACTAAACAATCGACAAAAATTGCAGTCTCAAAAACAAATTTGTTATAAATCATATTCGCCCACATTCAAAGCTAGTAAAAAAATTGCAAAATATTGGCAGAAATTAAAGAAAAAGCAAATCTCAAGAATAATCAAAAAATGCTAAAATCGTACACAATCTACAAGAAATTGTGAAAATCTACAAAAATCGTTAAAAAGTAAATCATAAAAAATCGTAAAAGTCTAAAAACATGAATATCCTAAAAATTATGAAAAATTTCCAAAATTATATAACACGTATAAAGAAAATCGTCATCAAAATTTAAAAATTGACAAAAATCCTTAAAAAGCAAATTCGTATCAACCATTAAAAAGTTGAAAAAATCGCAATCTCTAAAATTAAAATTATAATCGAAATCGGTAGAATTTTTTTGATAATTTTGTAATGTTTAAGATTTTTTTACAAGGTTTACAAATTTTTTATGATTTTGACAACTTTAATAATTTTCACGTTTTATTATCCGTTTTGTCATTATTAGGATTTTTTATTATTTTTAACAATTATTCCGATTTTTTGCAATTTTAATTTTTTTCTATAATTTGTACCAAATATTTACCACTTTAATTTTGCCATTGTTTAAAAGGATTTTTGCGATTTTAATGAATTTTTGCTTTATTAAGACCTTGATTTTAATATTTATTACTAAAATTATAATTTTTAACGATTTTTATAATCCTTACCGATTTTTATAATTTTTAACATCGTACAATTTCATTATTTTATTTAAAATTTTTGAAGTTTTTCGAAAATGATTTTTCGCCATTTTCACAATTGAAACCATTTCACGTTTAAGAATATGACACCTATCGAGACACTTTTTTCAGTCGGTTTGTTATCCATTCTCAGTATTTTAGAAATTTTTATATATCAATGTGTTCGTTCGCACTATTTACTGTTTGCAATTAAAAGAAAAATGTCTAACCTCATATAATGACACCCATTATTTTTTTTCTCATCACTTTCACTCAATTAATTTATTTACCTTCAATTGCTAGACGAGGAAAAGAAAAACTTGAATATAAAAACTAAGTATAGTAAGACAAGTCAAAATCTTTAAATAGATTATATGGCAAGAAGTTTCAGTAATAAGTGAAACAAGAAAAATATATCACAAATGAACAAGATAACATGATGGAATGATGAATTCAAAGATATTGTTAAAGTAAAGAAGGAAAATATATAAGCAGAAAAAAAGGAAGAAGATCTTTATTTTCTTCCTTTGTTTTGCTTGATTCTCTTTCTTTCAAAAAAACCAACCAAAACAAATACTAAAGGAAACTAACTAGTTGGGATATAACATTTGGACAAGAATAAGAGCATTCAATATATAAACACAGCTCAAACTATTCAAAGGTTTTAACGTTTGCAAAGAGCATTTCGCAGCCAACTTCGACAAAGACAGGAGAAAAATATGTTGAATATGAGTGAGGTTTAGAATTAGTGGAAGTACAGGAATATGTTGCACCAAAACAGGAAGGCAGGAGAAATACTATGAGAAAAAGTCAAGCTTAGTCCTGGAAGAAGATGGGACATTGGTAGATTCGCGATTCGCAATATATTGTGAAAATAACTTAATAGTCCCCATAGACCAGGAAATAGAATATTCAAGCTGCTATAGGGTATATCATCAATGTTTTAAAGTATGAACGAAGATCATAGAAAGGACATGAATGCAATACGTTGCTATAAAGTGGACGATGAACAATGTTTCACCGAAAGAAAATAGTCAAGGCAAGGCGATTAAAACTAGACTACTAGACAGACAAAAAATACATGGATACAACACAACACAAGAAGAAGGAAAAAGAAGAGATCAACTGGGAGAGAAATTGAAATCACTTACTAGAAACACAAACACGATAGGTACGTTGCCTTGAATACGATGTTCGAAAAGGCATAAGCAAGAGATAATGGAACGTTAATAACACAATCAGTAATTTAAACAAACCTGTCGTTTATCAACCACGAACATCAATTGTGTAATTGTTCTTTTTATTCCAAGGGCATAAAAATATTATGTAACCCAACCCAACAGTTTATTTACGTTGGCTAAAACGTCGCTCTTGATAAACTTACCCGATGGGGAACTATCATCAGCCAGATGACATAAAGTGATGATCACAATAAAATCATTTCGCTACAAACAATCATCTTAATTTAATCAAGAAACACAATTATGAGCGATTCCATTTGGCATCTTTAGATAACGTTTAATGTAAGAAACCCTTTATGATGACACATTACGAGCACGCAAGGTTGTTTAAATTTATTAAATGAATAAAAATTACTCAACTGATTAAAATTGCCGATCCAAATAACTTTCATGGTTACTATGTTGCATTGGTCAAAGAAATTAAAGCTTATTTTATTAAGTGCATTCAAAACAATCCTTAAATAAATTACTACTAAACATAGTTAACAACACGTTTCTTAACTCAATTAAATAATTCCAAGACTGCTTGTCACCACGACTGGTGCGCAAATCTGCACTGACAAGAACGAATCAAAGTCGATTAAAATCGCGTGATTGAAACACCATCGGCCAACATCAATAAACCGACACGTAACAATAATCATAAGATAATAGTTGCAGTATGTCGACGGATACCAACATCGTTAAGATAAACTTTTAAGAAGTTCTTTACTTAAACCAGACAAGTTATTTCTTTATTACATAGAGTATATTTTTTCTGATTAACATTTTAATTCAAGATTTTGTACCTTTTTCCTTCCATATGACGTTGTTAGTTAAATCACAAATCATTATAAACTGTACAACTTGTTGCAATTTTAATTCATCATTTTTTTTGTATATCATTTTCGCTTACGAACGTATAATTTATTTAAATAAATGCTGACGCGATAAATTGCAGCGAAACATATTGTTTATACACCTAAAGCATATCAACAGATAGAGTGCGGTTGTAGATCATGTTAAGGCTCGCCGTAATCTTCATTATTTCTAATTGTCCCCCCAGTACGTGCTAACGCGACGTACACTCCCAGTTGGAGGTTGAACGTTCGGCCCGACTGTTGACCGCCATCAGAGACTACCTGGACCACTACACACATATGTATCTATAGCGAACTGGGGTAGTATTTTACCATTAGCTAGCGCTACAGCCGGCCAGCGTGTTTTTAACCGGGAAATGCACGCTGTGGCCGGGGAAAATTGCCTGAACCGGCGGCGCGCTAATGCTGAAATATTCGCGTGCGGAATTGATGTTGTTATGAGATTCTTTTGTAAATTTATTAATAAAGTGAGCTGGCCGCGAAATATCGCGCGCTAATAAATCGCAGATATGTGAAAAATGCAACTGCTGGATGTTTTAATAAGATTAAGGAGAATCAAGAAATTGGTTCGTCAAAATTAATTTCAAGCTGCGCATAATAATATAATAATAATTCAGTTCAAAGTTGAAACGTCCCTACGACGTTTCGTATATGTTCCACTAACCGTCATCAAAATGTAGGTCAAACTTGAATGATGTATGGGCTCTGCATCGTCTTGTTAGTTTCTAATAGTTTTGGGTTTATAATACATATTAATATGACCTACATACGGTGAACTAATTACGTACCTTGCTTTATTATACACAATATTGCGTCCTGTTACTACGCAGTTTATATTGCAAGTCATATTTAAATTGTAGAAAAATCCATGAAATATCTGGAATGGCAACCGATGAAACAAAGACAACTATGACAACCCAAAAGCTTATAAATTTCGTCGAGTACCAATGGGTATAGGAAGGACGATCGCTATGTGACCCCTATATTACTTGCAGTTCAATCGAAAAATTCTCTTTTTGTGGGTTAATTTGAAACATGAAAGTGAAGTCGTTATTGATAACAATTTCGAATAGTTAAAGCTATATAAGGCGACTATATCGAAGTATATAATTACATAGATAGTGCGTGACACGTCACAAATGGCATTCTCGTTAAAAAGGCACAAAAATTTTATGAATACGTTTTAGACATAGCAACATTCAACAAATACACTACGAGCCTTATTGTAAAATTTTCTAATAACATTTTTGCATCATTTCGTTGTTTACTTAACAAAATTATCTCGACCAATAAGAATGACGTATTTCTGACTAAGTGTGATATGACTAAGGATTTTCCAGGTGATATTGTCGCAATATTTGATGGTCGGTCGCCGTTGTTGCCGTGAACGGGAGAATTCGTTCCGCGAAATTGCATAAATTTATTAAGACACATCTGGCAGCTGTCATCAAAAACAAGTACTCCAACACTTCAATACCATTTACCAATTATTTTAAATTATGCAATTAAAAATTTAGTTCAGTGTTTCCCAATTCATTTCGAAACAATTCGACAATAATTAAAATAGTTTTTGTTTTTACTTTAAGTGTTGACTGAACAATTTTTCGTAACGCAATGATTTTCCAAATTAATAAACAATTCCTAATTAGGTAATCCTAAAAATGTTTCACATTCTTTTATACGTCGATTTTTATATTTTTGACTTGCACAAATATGCAAGTTCAAAAAATATAAAAGGCAAGGTATAAAAGGATGTACTTATAATCCAGATAACTACATTGTAACACTTGTTTTAAATTACTACTCTAATATGACAGGATAGAAATCGCTTTTATTAGAATTCGAATTCACACACATAGCCCTGCGAAAACTAGTTTTGGAAAATTCTCTTATTTTGATGCATTTTAGCGCTGCTTCCGCAATAATAAATTGAAGGAGATCATGGTTTTTAAATGTGAAAATAACTAAATAAATAGCACCAGTAGGGCTTTTTACATTTTATAGATTTTCATTTATAACTCATTTTCATAAATGAAATCAATTTTTTGACGTTATTTCACAAAAGAGTAATATTTTTATTTAAGATATTTGTGTTTTAATGTTGGCACTTGAATGTATACCAGAAATATGCAAATATGAAAATCTAAATCCTTAACAAATGCTAAAAAAAGTCCCCAGAGCAAAGTTTTCCCTTTCCCATAAAACTTCATCCATTGTTTCTTTTACAATCCTTTTGTAGATCATCCCCTTTCAATATTTTGCAATTGTCCACAGTCACGTTCACATCTCATCTTCTTGGACGAAATATACTTACAAACTCATGTATGAAGCTGATTATAAAAAATTAAATGTTTGCATGCCTCTTCCTTTTTGGTTGCGAAATCTTCATCCCCCATAAGTTTTCTGATATCAGGTTCAACAGCAATGTCTTCAACTTTGCATCTGATAAATTATGGAATTGGTCACACTGATACTTAAAATATTCCCATTTTGTCGAAAGCTTTCACAAATTGTTGCATCAATTAGTTATTAATTAGCTTAATTCGATTTCAATCTGGAAATAACACTTTTGTTCTCTCAATATTTTTGATATAATGTTGGTCTCTGGCAAAATTGTCCCATTTACAGAGAAAATATGGGATTTTTTTTACATTGATGCTCTGGGAGTGAATCAAGTTTGTTACGAATCAATTCAAGATTTCCGTAGATTTTTTTCATAATACTGATAACCAATTTGTGCAACCATGATACATTGAAAAGTTTCTTGGTCTGCTATCCCTTTTAAAATATAAATTGCTTTCAATGGAAAGAAATAAGGAACTAGCTAATACAACGCCTGTTATGACTTACCGCAGTGAATCCTATCAAGGGGCGGTCGAGTCTAGATGGGTAATACAAATAGAAGATGAGTACGTCATCATAATGAGCTTTGAATATACGTAAGTACAATTCAAAACCGAATAACAACAACAATTTATATAGCGAACTAAAAAGGCAAAGCAGCATTGATAACGTGAGATGGATGAATATTGAGGAGTAGTGAAAGCGGTAAAGCCTCGGTATTCCGGATGGCAGTCCTACGAATAGTAAACCAAAGAACTACATCATTAGTTGACAGATGTGCTGTCAGTGCTCCAGTTTCTCCTTTCGTTTCTCAAGCAATAATTTCATAGTTGGACCACCGGTGACCGAATAACATGCCGCAAATACCTTCACTGTCAACACAAGCAATACAAGCTATGGGAATATTGTGGCCGGCCAACATGGGCAACAACAAAATTCCCAGGCTCAAGGAAATAACAGTAGTTAGTTAGTTATAATTGAGTGGGGCGTTTATCGCCCCTCCACTGCGACCGCAAGGGTCTATTGTCGCTCACAACTAATTATAGTTCACCCTCCATTCCCATTCTCTTTAAATAAAGCAGGATTTTAGTGGGTGAGATTCCGTCAAGTTCTCCCAGCTCCAGTTTTATCTTACCAAAGACTGTGAACCTGATTTTATCCCCGGCGGGGCAGGCACACATAACGTGCTCTGTTGTTTCTTCCATTTCACAGCATAATCTACACTCAGTGGCCTCAGCCATTCCGAGCCTATGCATATGATGCCTTAGTCGGCTATGTCCAGTAACCAGGGCTATCAGAGTTCGCAGATTTTTCCTGCCTAAACCTAACAGTATACTGGTACGTGCCCCAGATGGGCCCTGTAGTACTGTCTTGGAATATCTCATTCCCTGGCACTCCTGCCAGTTTTCCAGTACCTTGTGCTCCATCCAGCTCTTATTCGAACTTCTGGCCAGCGCTCTTGTAATCCCAAAAGCAGGTTCTGGACCAATACGTTTTCGGTTAGCCCTGCTCTTTGCCAGGAAATCGGCGGCTTCGTTTACCTCTATTCCAGCGTGTCCGGGTATCCAGACCAGGCTAACCTTGTTGACTCTCCCTAATTGAGAGAGCACTGCGTGGCAGTCCCTGGCCGACATCAATGTATATTGATTGTCAGCAAGGACTTGCAGTGCTGTTCTGCTGTCAGAATTTTTTTTATCGTCCTCGTGCTGGCGAGAGCTTTTTAATAGCTCCCTTGCGCACATTTCAATAGACTTCTGCCTGTTGGATCGATGCATGCTTACCAAGACTGAATTCTAATCCAGTTCTTGGTTTGCGGCAGAACACTCCAGCTCCTGCTCCTTCAGTTGTCCAAGAGCCAGCCGTAAACCAGCTGGAATCTGCCTGTAACAGGGCGACTTGATTACGCTCACATTCGTCTCTAGAGGAAACTATGACTTTATAAGGCAGTCCGAAGCTGTATATTGTAGACATTGTATCAGCCCTCATACCCAGGATGTCATGAAGGCCAATGTCTGCGGCCTTTGCATCTCCACATTATGAAATCGATGTGTTGCCTTCCTGGCCTCACTTTCCAGCAAAATATGCAAAGGAGGAAGATAGCAGTAACCGCATCAACTTATCACAAGTTTTGTCGAGATTCTAATCAATGTTCAACAAACTTATGCACCAAAATAGCACGAGGTTAAATATCTTTACCAAGTTAATTAATCAATTTCAGCAATGGACTCCTTCCGAATTGCATCCTGGAATGCAAACGGATTATCACGTCTAGAAATAGAGCTCATTAAAGAGCAGTTAATTGACATTCTACTTATTTTCGAAACCCTCTTTACTTCAATATCCATAATTTCAGAACATACTACACAAATCACGCCGGCGTTGCAATTATCATAAATAGTAAACTATCCCACCACGAAATGGAAAAATTCACTAGTTGTAGCAGCATCTACTGTCCGCAGAGATATTCTATAAGAGAACCTTAATATGAAGCCTTCTTCTATAAACTAGGGCAAAAAAACCAGAATGGGTTACCCACCCCAAAAGGAAGCGAGTGACAAAAAAACAGTCAAAAACAACTATATCCAATTATCTATGGGAGAGCCTACCTACTGGCCATCTGACTTAAATTAAATACCTGACCCTGTTGACTTTTTTGTCACCAAAGGATTGTCGTTAAATTACTGTAAAGTGGATACCAGCTTCGATTTATTTTTTGACGATTCCTCTATTATAGTTACAATCAGCGCCTGTGAATGAAATTGACAATCTGGCAGCAAGGCAGACACCCAAACGACAAAAAAGGCTAAACTAACAAATGAATTGAAACAGATACTAAATGAAACATTTAACGAATATGTATTATGTATGTAATTCTCCCCATCCGCACACAATGACTGCGATAAGCGACAAAAAACTAAAGCGTCCCATAAATCACACCTCACCAATTCGCAAAACTGATGGCACATAGGCACGAACAGACGATGAAAAATAAAAACTTTTCGCTGAACATCTACAGACCTTCCAAACCACGTCATTAAGCAACAATAGAAGAAAGCGAAATCTTAAATTACCTAAATGTTCCTCTTCAATCAAGCTTACCCATACAACACTTCTCACCTGTAAAGATAAAATCAGAAATTAAAAACCTGAACGATAAGAAAGCACCCAGTTACGATCTTATTACCGCCAAATCCCTTAAAGAGCTACCTAGGAAACAAGTAATAGCAATCACTCAAATCTTAAATGTTATAATTAGATTATAATACTTTCCAATACAGTGGAAGTTTGGCCAAATGATATTAATCCAGAAATCAGTAAAGCCTGCACATAAATCAAGATGATGTAGACCGATAACTTTGCTACCAATATTATCTAAACTACTGGAGAAACTTATTCTCAAAAGACCATAATAGAAAACCATGACCTAATCCCACAACACCAATTTGTTTTTTGACGGAAATACTTCACAATTGAACAACTTCGCATAGTAGTGGATGCTATTGAAAAAAATATTGAAGAGCACGTATATTGGTTGGTGTATTGATAGATGTCTGGCTTACTAATTAAAATTCACGAAGTCCCTTTCTCAATACTACCTCTTCATCTAATCGTCTATTACTAAGCGATATTTTGAAGTTATAAACTTATATGTAAAAAATGAACGGGGAATGGTACAACAGAGACAAAACTGTGTACGAAGATCTCAAGATTCCGTGGATCCAAGATTAAATCAAAAAAACGCAACAAAGTACGTGAATAAGTTACACAATCATTTCAGTGAACTAGTGACCAATCTACTAGACAACGAAAACATCACTATTGGTCTAAATAGACAAAAATATTAGACCTAACTAGTGAATAGTAAATTCGGAGAAACGCCATTGGGGTGACCTGATGTGATGTAGCATATATAAGATTTGATGTTAGTCCTGCAGGATAGTTGTACATATTGCGTTAAAAAAATATTTGCATGTTTACAAAATAGGAACCCACCTAACCGATCGTTATTCGTATTCACGTGTTGAATGTTTTAGACATCGTAGTATAAGATGCACGAGATGTTACGATTCATAACTAGTCTTCAAGCGATCGTGATAAAATCGTGAAATATTTTCTGGTGTGATCACAATTGTCGGCGCATTTTCGCAAGACTTTCTACCATATTGAAGTTAACGAATTAACCTCTCACCTATGTCATAAGAAGGATCGATTTTGATCTAAATATTCATCATGCATTAATATATTTTTTTGACAGCCACTAAACTGGTGAAATTTGACACAGCACCTCCAAACATATTACAGAAGAATGTAAGAAATCGCTCGCTGCAAAACACCACCAATTAAACGAGACACTTGTTAGCTGCGAGTGAACAACAGCGTGGTCGGTGACCATACCTCCGCGCCGAAATTAGTCTGATGCGCCATTTTAAAAAACGTGTAATTTAAAACAATTTCGATACGTAATTGGGAATAATTTCCGCGAGACGCACGAAACGAATACGCCGTAATAAACGGTTTTTTTTTTGCGACGAGAAGATGCACTGGGGCGCGTTCATCCGATACATAAATCTCGATGACGATAAATCAAAGCACACAGATTGCCGTAAATTAGACCGAAAATGTGGCGCAGCTAGGAAAGTGAAATGACAATAGTTACGAAGAGGGGGTGAAATTAAAAACGTGCTTAGTCTACGTTGTGCATCGTGCAACTCGTAGAGTTGGTGATATATTTGTTAGTTGCCAATTTCTATTTACGTGATTGCGTTATTTTTATTGTAATTAAAATTGTGTTGAATGGCCGAAATAATATGACTAAGTATGTATCAATAACGTATTGCATTATAGATAACTAATAACTTCGATACAAGGCACAAATTAGTTTGGCCTAGGCCGAACTGATTGAATTGAAGTAACGATTTTTAAAATAAATTTTGCAAAGTGAAAATAGAAAATCTACTCATTTTAATGTTTTAACAAAGGATAAATATTTAGAGCCTATCCTACAAGTGGAAGAGGCTGAAAAGCTCAAATCAAGAAACAACTTTACCAAAAGCGATTAAAAAACATTGGTTCTGTTAAAAAATGAGTTGCTCGAAGTGAAGAGAACATAAAATACTATATTCCGGCTGCTGAATTGTATGATGTTATTGATGTAGCGCACAGAGCTATTGGACACGGCGGATGTGACAGATTATTGGCTGAGACGTCTTTCAAATATGCTAATGTCACAAAACAGATGACCAACCTGCTGTATTTATCTAAAGCGTGTTTTTCAAAATTTGGTGTCAAAGCTGGCCGTGAATGTTTAACTGTGAACGAACCATTATTATTAATTTGACATTTTAACCTATAAGGAAAAAAACACTTTAATAAGGAAATAAGGTTTATAACAAATAATCAAAATGTGCTCCATCGACATCAACGCATTTGTGGACTCTTTGAACGACTGCGTTATTGACATTCGCCAACATTTGAGAATTATTATTAATTTCGTCCATTTTGGCAACTATTGCCTGACGCAACTCGTCAAGGTTATTTAAGCGATGCTGGAAAATCGAATTCTTTAAATATAGTCACAAAAAATGTCACACGGAGTGATGTTAGCAGCTGACCTTCAAAACCTTATTGAAACTGATTTAACCCATGGACAGACAAATGATCCCAGTAGGAGATGATAAAGATGATAATGATGCCGAAACTTCTAAAATTGGTGATGATACCGAAAAAGACAAACACCTTCATAAAAAGACTAAAAAAAATAATAATTATTTCACTGTCAAATCTGAACTGATTTCGATGATTATTGTTTTTATATTTGGAAGAGGTTTTCAAATTTTGCAACTTTTTTCCCGATAGGATTTTTGTATAAAATTTACTTAAAATGAAGGCCTGATAAAGATTTCCGATGAAAAAAGCGCAATGTTGAACGCTGTTTTGTTTGGTCTTAAAAGCATTATTAACTATGTCATGTAATTTGATCAAAATAGAATATTTGCTTATTACAGAATTCGACCTTTATCTGTTCCTAAATCTTTCAACATTGATTTATTCTCCATCACCTCCTTTTCGTCTTCCTCGTTCTCCAGTGCAATCAGGAATATCATTTCATTGCTTCTTTTACATTTACCTCTAGCATTAGTTTTCCTTTGACAAAATTATTTGACGCCTCTTTTAGTTCTTCCACCTTATTTTAATTAACTAAAAAGCCTTTCATTACTATTTTCTACTTTCTTTTCGTGTCTCTTTACTTTCCTTGCTTGTTTTTCCATTTTCTTATTTTACTTATTTTATCTATTTGTTAAATTCACTTTGTTCTACTCCCATCTTTTATAACTCCTTTTTAATTTTCTTCTGTTCCACCTTATCCAAATTATCCTCTCCCTTGTTATTGCTTTACATGCGTTCTGTGGATTTGCTTCTCTCCAAGGGTACTTCAACTTCCTTTTCTACTCTTATTTTCCTGTTTACCTCGCGAGTTGAGTTCTCGTAACTTTTCATTTTAGTCACTGACTAGTTGTTCTTTGTTATTACGTCGTCAGTGCGGTCCAGTTCTTTGTTTCTTTCGTAGCTCGCAAATGCCTCTCAACTTTACATGCGTTGTTAACGTTTTATTAATTTATTTTTTTATACACGTTTATTTCCTTTCTTAACTAATTTCTCTTATAACTACATTTCAAGTTCACCATCAAACATCAAATTACAACAAAAAAATAATGCACGAAATAATAACGATTTATTAAAATTGTTGTATGTCAAAATGTGTAAAAATATCAAAAGGTCGATTAATTTGAAAATTGATAAATCATGCAAATTGTCGAAAATGCAAGTCACAAAATTTTCCAAATGTAACTTTCCTTTTAGTGACTTCACTCAAACCAACCCAACCCAACTAATGCCATCCAAAAAAAAAACAAAATATCAAAATGATGAAACACGCAAAACTGTAAAGGAGTTATCCTTTTTTACTTTTCCTTTTGGTAAATTTTGTCATAATGCACACTTTAGGATTTTCAACAATTTAATATTATTGTTCAGATTCCATCTTGTATATAAATTTCGTTTTTGTCTCGATATTTTAAGAAATGCCAAAATTGTCATAAAAAAGTCAATAGAAATTTGTAAAATAGCAATTTTGGCAAATTTGTGGAAATTACTAAAAATATCAATATTTTAGAGGCTCTTAAGATATTGACTTTGTAAACTATTAACATTTTTAATAATTTTGACAAATTTGTCAAAATTGGCATTTTACAAATCTCTATTGGCTTGTTTAGGGACAATTTTTGGTATTTTTGAAAATGTCGGGACAAAAATTTTGACCCGACATTTTGACATCTTGGTTGTTTTTGGATGGAATTGAGTTGGGTTAGTCTGCGAAAATTCACTAAAAGAAAATTTTTTAAAATACATATATAGTTCTGTGCGTCGTAATTTTTGGAAAGTTGGTTGTTTTTTGGTGGGTTTGGAATTGTAAAATAGTGACGCTTCAAAATATTGCCAATTTTTACTATTTTTCGCAATTTGTTTGTATCTTTTTCATTAATTTTGATTAATTTCTAAGTATTTTGTGCAATTTTCGCTTTCCTATAATATGAGAACTTGTTGCCTTTTCTCTGAAGAACGTAATTATTTAATTTTTGAATTTTTAATAATTTTAAATTTCTTGGCAAATTTCACAATCTTATCAATCTCGACTTTTATTATTAAAAAATGTGTCATAACTTCAAAAAATATTAAACAAACAATTGTAAAAATTCCTTAAATACAAAAATTGACGAAACTGTCAAAATTAAAGAATTTCAAGAATATCTAAAATAAAAAAGCGTGTTGAAATTGATAACAAAATGTTATCAATACTCAACCCAAAAGTGAACAATAAATAATAAAGTTAAAAAAAGTCAAATGACAGAATTGCCTCCAGAAACGTATCACAGTTGCCCTTCTTTAAATACGACAATCCTTATTATTATGGCACCGTAGTGGCGGACGAATAAAAACGCAACCACCTTTTACAGTTGATGAGCTATCGAATCTCTTACTGATGTTCGTGCATGTACTAAAATATCGCTGATTGGTTTCTACATATCGTAGTTATCTACGAGAACTTTTGTACCTATAAATATGTAACATAGGATTTCCTGTAAATTATTCTTGATTCGTTAGTCACATTCTTCATTTCTCATACAAATATCTGGTATATATAAGGGTTACGTCATATATGGTTCTTGACTGTTGTGGCGTTTATTTGAAAAATTAATGTGTTCTACATTGTAATTGGAGGTTAAACCAATGCAATTCGCTAAGGTATCATTGAGCATCATCTTTTAGGCAACCCAAGAAAGTAGCGTAGGCAAAAACGAAATTTAGATGACCTAATGAGTAAATACTAGCTCCGAGAGACTAGAAGATGGTCCTTCCTGTAAACTGGTCAAAAGTAAAAGCATCAATGAATTGCATCCCTGATTAAACCATCTACTCCTCACTAATGTCCACCTTTATTGATGCCCTGGCTCAGAACCTAATGTCACGAACCAGAGTATTGTAAGAGGTTTACACCTGCGGATTTATTAACCAGCGGAGGAATCGTGGCCAGTATTGTGATAGTCGTTCAATGATTGGTTTTTAGTTTTAGTTAGCACAGCGATGTGCTAGAAAAGTCAGTGGTTCGTTGGGAGTGAGTGAGAGATTGGCTTGCGTTAAAAAGTTTTGATCTTGGTATTTCAAGTACTAAGATTCTAGGTATTCCTTACTGATGATTAACACTAAATCAATATTTTCTAGTCATCCACCATTTAGTCTTCATGTACCAGAAATACTGAGCATAGCTTTGTGCAATTTTCTCAATTTTATATTCATCGTGAAGATTACAGGAATAATCTTTCTAATGTGGCGTCAGGCAATATCCTAAGAAACATCCCTAGTTAAATGGTCTATGATATGACATTGTCGCTTTGGTAAACTTCTTGTAAGAAAAGTTCAATACAAAATATTCTCAGGTCAGCTGACTTATTTTTAATTGAACGTACATGCTTTATAATTTTGATGCAAGGACGAAAGGAAGGATGAATAATAAACTACAGAGTCTGCTCAGAAACCTGCTGTAAATGTATGAAGATGAGTTGTCCATATTTGCACTTAGTTTAGATGGGAGACAGGGGGCAGATTGTTTAGGTCACCTTATTGAAGCATTTCCTCCACGTGTCGCCCAACCGGCCGATTATCAAACACCGATAAACAAAAATAAATTTATGTCTGCAGGTAGCGACGATGACACATTTGTGATTTCGTACGTCTATCGGTATTTCATCGAGTTCCGTTCAACATTTAATGAATCCTTTTATCATTTTAATATTACGAGATCGATTTGATAGATAGAGGGCCGAATGTGTACAAAACCAATATTAAAACAATCAAGGTAAGTTAAGCGATGTCGTACATTAGTAGATTGCGGGCGCCCAAACAAACATCGCGTCGATACATCAACTCGAACAATACCTGCCTGACTGTGCGCACCGCCCTTAATAATCTTAATGATCGCGGATAAAATCTGTATATAATTTTGTACGTATCCGTGAATTCGCTTTAGGCCAGGTCTAGTATCACCTCGCGTCCAATCCGCCTGTTGAGTTCTGATGTCGAAGATGATCAATTGCGCTCTTCACCTATCGGGGTGATTGTGTAGTGTACCATTGTGGTCGGGCGCAGCAGAACATCGCAAATGTCGACCTGACTTTTCCCTTTTTATGACACTACTCACTTGACGGACTGTAGTTACAGAGTTAAGACTATAATTATAATCTCGAATCTCGATGTAATAATTATTCTATAGTTCTTGATCTTATATGTAGTTCTGTAGCATAATTTCATACAATTATGGAACGTTAGCAGCGGTTCTAAATCGGTTAAAACAATAAACGGTCCGCTCCGACGGTCGACCGCGATCTACTTGAACGAGATGGATTCCACGACCGCAGGAACGTTTTCTCGTTATTAAACAACATTGTAACATATTTTAATAAAATAAATCTTTTTTGCAATTTTGTTTTTACACAAAGCACAAATAATACGTTGTTACCACTATGTACGTTGAAATAGAAAAGAAGAAGAAGAAGAAGAATGTCGAAGCACACAATTCCCATACAGTTTCGTACTTGCATACGAGCTCGAAAACAGTGACTCAATAATTGTTGTAACTACATTTTGATGACAAATATGTGAAATGTGTGTAACCTGTTAAAAATTAAAAATGAGAACGAAACACGTGCCGACGTCCTTTCATATATTTTGTAAATTTTTCAGTCAAGTTTCAATTATCAACAAAATTGAATATAATACAATAAAGACCTTGCGACTAATACCAATCGCATTCCAATGTGTTGCTCCTTTCTCACAGTTCTTCACAGTTGGCTGCCCCAGAAAAATTCAACGATCCTATTACAATGATGACGCGAATGCTAATCAAATAACACTTGGAAAGCTTTGAATTGTCTTGCAAGCAATGCGAAAATATTTTCAAAAAAAAAATCACCCTAACGATGGATAAGGATGACGAATCGAAGTCATTATCCTTACACAAGATAATTATGTTTAAATTTCACCTAGTGCTTCTTAGTTTAAAGCTCTAAGTAGAAAATAAAGTTCTAAAGTGAGCTTTCAATCTATTTAGTCGAGCTTACAATCGTGTCAATTTCATAGACTTCACCAGTCTTTGAAGGACAATCCTAGCAAAGAAACTTAAAACAAAACATGTTTATTATTAGATATTCGCAGAACCGCTAAAATAAAATATGCTGTAGTCATTTACATAGCTAGCATGTTAAGCTGAATGTTATAAAAGTTAAATGTTTTTGATTTATCACTTCTTCAATGTGACTTGCCTCCGGTAACATACAATAGATTGCTTGATTTATGAGTTATGTTAGATGTTAATGACTAAATTACGAGTAATTGTTCGTTGTATTTTTCAACGCCTTCATATTATGATTTTAAGGTTGACTCACCTTTAAATGTATTTTCTATATTGGAATGGGTTGGGTTGTGTAGGTTAGATTAGATTAGATTCAATTAATTTAAGATTATATATAATTATTTAAATTACTTAGATTATTTATATTCACTTGTGGTATTGGTACACATTTGGGACTGCTTAAATTACATCATACCAATATTAATGAAATGAAAAGAAAATTATCACCACAACTAATTTTTCGCTCTAGATTTAAACAATACATGCATGTTCAAGAAATTTAATATCTCAAGGAATATGTTGGTAAAAATCTTTACAATAAATTATTTTATACAATTTTTGGAGACCTGATAGATAAATGGATGGTATTATCAAGTTGGTGCTATGCTTATGACGGCGGTCAATTCACGAAATTGTGTGAAGTTTTTCATGTGCATCAAATAATTAACGAATCCGTAACTAAAAGGTTTATATTGATTTTGAATGATTAAAAATTATAAAAGATTTACTATGATATACACAACCAGAGCAGTGTAATTACATTGAAACTAGGACACAAACACGTAAATACACTGCAATCGGTAACATAATTAATTGTCATAGCGTCAGCAGAATGTACTAAATATAAATAATAAATAGCGAAAATCCTGAATCCTTAACAACAACATAATCTCGAAGCCTTACATTTTATTGATTGATTAAATACACCGACTTTAAATTTAGATAAATGCCTAATTTTGCGCATATTTTTGTATATTACGTGATTTCCACATTATTGATTTTTGTAGCATTTTGACAATTCTCAAATTTTTCGATTAACTCAATTATTACTATTTCCAATTACTTTAATTTTGGCTTTTTTACCATTTTGATATTTTTAAGTTCCTCATAATGTTGACATTTTGTTTTGTATTTTCAACATTTTTTACTTTGTTGTTATTAAAATGTTGATAGTTTGACGTTTTAACATTTGATATTTTCATTTGGAAATGTTTGAATTTTTGTCAATTTTCAGATTAATTGTACACGAAATTTATTTAAGAACGTAAGTTAGATTTAAAACGATTGTGTAGATCCAACCGATTTAATTAATGTTTTGTGATTTTGATTAAATTTTGGAATTTTAGATAATTAATAAAAATATAATTAAAATTTATTATTAATCTAAGGCATTAATTCACAAATTTTAACAACACTGTTTATTCCATTTTCGAAAATTTTTGCGTTTTTGTAAATGTTGAAGTTTCAATAACTGTTTCTAATTTTTGCACTGTAGTTCATTTTCATGCATGTTTTTTGCCAATTTTGACTTTTGGAAATTTTGACAATTTGAACAATTTTCACATTTTCCATCTCAGACAGATTGTAATGTATTATTTTTCACTAAACATTTTTAGGAGCAATTTTCACAATTTATTACAATTTTTGATTTGCATTTTGGCATCTGCGGCCCCCACCGTAACCTTCACCATGCACCCCTTACATCTCTAGTACAATCCCCGAACTTCTATACCGAGTGGTCATTTTGATTAAGAAAAAAAAAGATTAAATGGAAAGTTTTCTTAAATGGAACACTGCACATTTTTAAAGCCGTAATTATTTTTGTTACAGTAAATGGAGCGCAAAACTATTCACCAGCTCAAACCTTCATAACACAAGCGAAGACGAAAATAATTTTGTTTTTCAAAAAGATCTATTGCGGATCTTTTTGATTATTCATTTCAAATGACTTTTCAGGTCACTTTATCATCACTTTTATTGTCCTTTAAAAGGAATAACCAATGTTCCGTATCAGGCAATTTTGTCATTTTAGCGATTTAAAAATTTTGACATTTTTATGTTATTTTGCTAATTTTTTGCTTTTTGTCGTTATTAGCCAATTTGACGTAAAAATTAATAGTCGCGCCCATTTTGCAATTATTACTTTTATGAGAATTTTTGAGTTTTAGGCAATTTAAAAAAAATAAACGACGTTTGCTAAATTTATTATTACCTTAAGTTTAAATTTTGTTACAAATTTTAACATTTTCGCCTTTTATTCCAATTTGTGTTTCGGTAATTTTGATACATTTTCAATTTTGTTCAAGTTTGGCGTTTTTTACATTTCTTATAATGTTGTCAAATACACAATTTAGAAAAAATTAAATGACGTTTGTTAAATTTATTTTCGAATTACGATGTAAATTTTTTGCAAATTTCATTTTCACCTTCCATTAGAATTTGTGTTTCGGTAGTTTTTTACGTTTTTGTAAATTCTCATTTATGCAGTTTTTAATTTCGACAATTTTTTCATCATTGTTAGAATGTTATCGTTTTAACGTTTAACATTTTGCCTATTTTGTACTTGGAAAAGTTTGATTCCTTTAACAGTTTTTAGAGTTTTAAATTTTTGAAAAATTTTGACTTTTGACACAAACGATCGATTTACAACGGTCTGACATTTCTTGCTGAGTCGCTCCTAATTAGAGCGAAACAATCATCCAAGCATCCAACTCGTGTTATTTGCGTATATCCAAGTTATCTAACTTTGACTAAAATAACTCAATGGCTCTAGCTTCCGCATAGCATGTAGTTATGACAATATAATGCACATCGAAATTTGCCACCACCATTACTTAGTATAAAAACTAATATAAACACAGGTTTTAGCTGTTTAGCTGTTTTAGCTGTTTTAGTTGACGGAGTAGTCAATTTAAGTCGCCACCAAACATGAACATCGGCTTTTCTAAAATCTATATACGTTCTAAGTAGGACAATGAAACAAAAATTGACGTACGAATTCGTCAACTAGCCAATTCAATGAAAGTGTCCGGATACCAACGATTGCATAGCTTGAATGCGCAATACATACATCGTTCTTTAACGAAATACTAAGAAATCAAAAATGTGAGTAGTTATTAAATAAATATTAAATGACGTAACTGTTTAAGATCGCCAGATTTTTTTGGATTTGTTGATAAAAAATAAACATTCATTACAACTTTATTAATCGACACATCGTGTATAATTTTATTTTACAATGGATTAAGTCAAATTTCAGCTTATTTATTTTGTAATTATTTATCATACACAGGCAAAGGGTCTTGAATAATATTCCGCAGGGTTCTATTTAGCGCTATTTGCTGTATATGATGTGCTGTTCAATATTTAAGGGATCTTCAATAAATATCATATTTTTGTGTATCCTTCAGTTCTTTGTTTTTCTTGTAACATTCCATAATTCTTTTTTCTCTTTTACTTTGAATTTCTTTTCAAATAATTTCTCTTATTATATTTTTGAATCAATATTTAGTTTATTTTTATCCAGTGTTGTCTGATGTGGATTAGCTATGCACTCAACTTTCTGCAGCTTACCATTTGTTTACTTTTTCATTTTTTAATTTGTAAATGCAATTTCGGTCCTTGTTAAATTTGTCGTCAAAATGATTTGACTGAAATTTAATTTAAGGTTGTAAACCATTGGGAATATGTTTGTCTCAAACTAAAACAACGACATTTTCCAGTCATTATAACCAAAGCAATATTTTTTTAAAACAACAATTTTTGTCGATATTTTAATGTTTAAGGTTTTATTTAATTTTTTATTATTTTTGTTTTGTATCGAACTGAGCTGAGCTTTCTTCTCCCTGATTTATTTACAATTTTCGCTTATTTTTAATTTTTTCTTCTCTTTTTAATTTGTTTGGCATTTTGACTCCATTTATATTCAGGTAGGTGTTAGATGTTGCATTGATTTTAATCTATAATGAATGGCCATTAATTTTTATTCATTTTATTGCACTTTTGTGTCCTTTTAAATTGTTTTAAATAATTGTTTTAAATATTCATGGAATTTCCAATTAGCTTCGTTTATTACTTTGCATCAATTATGGACACTTTAAAAGCCCATAACATTAAAGTAAATTGTTTTCATTGGTGTTGCACGTCCATAATCCAATGTTCAATGAATGGTTGTGTCTCTCTCTCTGTAATATATTTTTTATATTCAATATCACTTGCACCACATTCTTTTAGTTTCTTTCAGATTTTTTTTTTTTTGGTGTCTCCATTACTTGACCTTTTATTTTTATGGTAAGTATTGTCCTTCTATAAATATTTTTTTGGATGCAAATGTGTGAAATAAAGTGTAACTGAATTAAAACACAAAATTAAAATCTAAATTACAATATCCCCTTGGGATTTTAATACAATTTGCTTCAATTAGAGCGTCGAGATGAAAATATAGTTAAATTTAATTTTAATTAGGAAGTGGGAAGAATTATTTTTATTTAATTTGAAAGAGGGGACTGCAGAAAATGTAGATAACAGAAATGTTTTTAATTTGTCAACCCGGTTTGCGGGACCAGTTTGAGGAATTTGAATAATGGCATAGGAAAGAAAAAAATAATTAAATATTTATTCATAAAAAAAGTTAGGAATCAAAAATCAAATATGACAAAGAAAACCGTGAAACCTTAGTTGTTTCGAAATTTAAGAATAAGATTGCCATTAATATTCTATTCTCAAGACAACTTATTGATACTGTTAACGATTTCAATTAATTTAACATATTCAGGAAACTATTTATACCAAGCAGCCTCAAAATTAGCTAGAAGATCGATTGTTACCGCGTACTACAATTTTAAATTACTTTGACAACATCGTTCCACTTTAAACGAGCCCGAGGCGAACTTAAATTTTTCCAAATTAAAAGAAACAAAGACCGAAGCGCACAATTTCGCCTCGCGTATCCTTAAATATCACTCGCAGCCAACTATTAATTACGAAAAGGATAAAACAAAAACGGTGCACATGTTCCTTTCCGAATTAAAAAATCGTCGGTGGTAATGCACCAGTAATAAAGTATAATTAAAGGAAATTATTTTTAATACGGCGAGTACTCCGAGCTTAAATATACGATTTGTTATTTTGATTTATCAGAATAATTATTAAATAATGTACACTTAAATCAGCCGACCAGAAAAACTCTCCGCGTGCATTAACACTTCTTTTCACGATTAACTGACGGATCCGCTGCAGTAAAGTGTATGCTAATTCCCCTATTATATTCAGTGCTATATGGCCTTTAACAGTTCCGACACCGGTTTAGTTTTCGTCTCGTTTCGACCGGTTGGTTTGAGTGAGAGGGCCGTAGTCTGGCTGGTTTGCGGTGAGGAGCGATTATACACCCACGACCTGGTGTAATTGTGTACGTTCGTGAGACGAGATCTGACCCCGGGCCGTCCAGTGGTACCAACAATTCTTTGATATCCGTATTACTACGTAATATGTAACTCAAAATCGTTACAGTTCTTACAACGAACTTTACAGTTACACTATTATTGTAACAATGCAACAAAACGCCGAATTAACCAAATGGTCTTTTTCATTGAGTCACGCGATAAACTAAACAGAACCAATTTGCTCAAAATAAACTAGTTTCTTGATACATCAGTAGTTGGTTCCAGTCCTATTTCAGCATTCTTATCTGATATCCTATTTTCAAGGCCTAACTCCGGGACTAAGCTTATCATACTCCATATATCATTGATTTGATTAATAAACAGGTTTCATGGTACTTCTGGTTTTGTGTCGCTGCTCGCGCGCCATCTAAGCAGTTCGTATCCAACATTAAATTGATCCACCCACCTATATATAAGTGTGAGCACAAATATTTCCAATTTTCCCAAATTCTATTTTGAATTTCCATTACAGGTTTCTATCCTAACTACCGTTCAGTACACCGTGCATCGGATTATTTTACAACTTACGTCCTCGTGGCCGTGACGTTAAAATATCAAAGGTAATCAAACTTTATGTAACTTTATGTAATGTAACCAAATATCTTAAAAATACATAACAAACTAAATAAAAGGCGTGAAAACCCCCAATGACAATGGCAATTAAATTAATTAACACCACCAAAAAATGTGCAAATTCTTTTGTGTTCTCACTCACCATATCAGTTCTCTGTCAGCTGTGCATGCAAAGTTGTCAAAATCAAAGAGGTTCAATAATTTTTTTATTACGTTATTTATCAAAGAAGACAACATCGACGTAATGAACACAAATGCAAAAGTGGCTGTTAAATAACGAAAGTGCAATGTGCTGATGCTACAACTGGATTTATTACGTCGATAGCAGCTAGCAGAAAATTTATGCCTCGAATACTTATATAACTAAGTTCCCAAGTAAGTTCCAACGAATGTTTAAAATGTGTAATAGGAAAAGTGCACACCAACCAAGCCATTGGCATATCACGCTCTAACATCTCATATTTAATTCTTTCTGTGACGTCTGTTAAGTTCTTCCTTGGTTCTCAACTTTCTTGATTTTCGTCCTTTTTCTTAAAACATTTCCTCGTTAATTTTTTCTACACATCCACATTCTAAGTTTAGACCACTAATATCGACATGACATTAAGAATATCTGCAACAACGCCTCTCTTATTTGATTTGTTTTTAATTAATGTTTACTGACTCATTTTAATGATGTGCAATGTATACAAATTATTTGTATTTATTATATACTTGCAAATGAGATTTTATTCATTTAAGTAATAGATAATTGAAATCCTTTGAAAACTTAATTGATTTTTCATCAAGTGACCAATTAAATGTGACGCATCGATTTATAAGTCAGTCATTTTACTGATTTTATTTCTCAAATGGACTTGGATGCGTTATTATCTGGTCAAAATGTGCTTGTAAATCAATCATTCTTTTACATCTCGGACGTAAGCCTTAAAAAAGCACGTAAGCTGTCATATGCCATTAAGTAACATTTATCACGCGTGGCTGTGTAAAATGACGGCACGCGAAAGTACCCGAGCGCGTAGGTCACTACTGGTAGTACGAGTGAAGTAAATGAGTTACGCAGAGACGAAAGCAGCAATTGCCACTCCTCATGGTCATATTGCTTCAAAGATAGCACGATAATCTGTCTAATGTAAGTATTTCACCAAAAATATCGTATAATTGAAACTTATAAATAACAAGATTTATTGGTACATCTAATATCATTAATCTAAGGACTTATATATACATAAAATCAACATTCATTTTATTCCGTTTTGGAGTGGATATGAAATGTGCTAGCTATACAGAGTCCAAAAGGGATCGTAAATCAATCATTCTTTTAAATTTAGTGGACAAATCGCAAGTAGACATGCACTTAACACCTTTAATTTTCAATGAATTCAGAATTCAACGAATAGCAAAGACGTGCAGCTATAAAAAGTGAGGGCACGCGAGACTATACGAGTCGTAGGTATATGGACAAATTAAGTAACAGTACGAGTTGAACGTGCATGCCACCTGTGCACTTTGATTCTAATTATAATAATGTTCATTACTTTCAATAATCCTAGCAAAAACTTGATTGCCCTGACAGCGGGACTGAAACGACAAATAAGCGAGCCGTACCTAGAATATTTAAAAAGATTCGGTTACTTGATAAGAAAGAAACTTGTCAAGAGAATAAATATAAAACTAAATCACTTGCAATTTCTTGCTACTGTCAAACGGCGAGTCAGCATAATTTATTCATGTGGCAATTTGGCGAATTTCGACCCCCAATTACAGAACAATTATTTCAAATAATTCAGTTCAAAATAAAAATCCAATTTTCAAAACGTGTAAATAACAAAATAAATTGTGCAATTCTTTCTCGACGAACTTTTATCATTCTGTTTTTTGTTCTTCCCGTAACAGCCTCCCAGCGCTCCCAGCGCTCCCATTCTCGTGGTATGGTATAGACAAAACGGAAAAAACAGCGCTGAAGCATTAGAAGTTAGAATTAAAAGTTAATGTGTTTATCAATCAATCATTCTATTATATCTCACCGGATACGTCGGTGCACATAAATCAATCGAACGCGATTTACCACATATTGATAAGGAAAATTAAGGCAGGCGAGAATGCTGGAACGTACGTAGGTATATCGACTCCCATATAATCTGGCTGTCAAGTTAAAGTCTAAGACAGTTGTTAATTTTCAAATTCTACGTATGGGTGGAAATTATAAAGTCCAGGATAAGAAAATTTCATACATCGCCCAATTGGGTTTAAACGACCCATTTTAAAACCGGTTAACTGCAATGATCGTATGCGAATACAAAATAAATTCCCAAAGACTTGATTTAGTCTTCAAATGGTACAATGTTGTGAGACCTGGTCTATGTAACTTTAGAATGATTAGAATTTTCTAATTTTATAACCAAATTTTATTTCGATTAGGACAGTGGTTCACTATTTCTTAGTAATTTATTGAACACTATGAAACTACATTGTATTTACACTCAGTTTTAATTGAATGTTGCTTTTCAAGCGGTACGTTTTATTACAAACAAAAATTACCCCGTTTTCCTATATAGCATTTCTGTGTAGAGTTGCTGTAACGCTTTTTTAATACTAACGTCTAAAATATTTTGTTAGTATTTAAAAAGGTTTACAGCCAACCACACAGAACTGCTTTACCACAAAATGATCGATGCTTTGTGGAATTAAACGTATTGCGATGTAAAATTAAGCTCAAGCACTTGGAATTTTTAAAATACGATGTAGTTCCACAGTGTCCAATAAATTACCAAAATCATGAAAATAAAATATCGTTTTAATTGTTCCATTGTAATTTCCCAAAATTAGTAGAAATTAAAGCAATTTTTTTTAATTTCGTCTAACGCGTTGTGTATTTTTGCACTGGGGTGACTAACACGTGTACTTCCTTCGCATTACATCCTGAGCTAATCAGCCGCATTTTTCGTAAATTATATTTAGAATTTCAGTTTTATGTGTTTTCTGATCCATCGAATTTTAAAAGGGCTTTCAGTTTTTAAGTTTTTGGTCCATCGTAAGAGTTCGTGTATATGCTGTGTAAAGTGAAGAAGAAGTCTTGACCTTATTACTCATCCGTAAATTAATTAATTTACTTCTATCGGCAATTCGATTTCGCTGTTTCCTACCTTAAAGTCCTCACGTCCTCATTACCTCCTCGCTTGTTACTATTACATAATCTATAACAAAGCATCCATTTAGTCAGACGTATGTATGTATACTCCTTTCCCAATTTCTTACTTCTAACAATTCTAACAGAAATACCCCTTCTGCATTCACCACTTTATCTCTTGACCTCCTACCCCCTCCGTAGTTTCCTGCACCTACTTTCCATGTTCCTCCTCCAGCAGCCACCAGATGCCGTCTACCTGCAGTTTCCTATATCCCATCCTCGTTCTCTTGCCTTGTTCTCTTTCCTTTTCAGCCTGTTTCCAAATTTCCCTATACCAATTTGTGTTTATACCTCATTACCTTCTCTTTTTCCCTTCCTGACATCATCCATGCTAACATCGTCCTTTACCTTCCCCTCCCAATTAGTATGCTTCCTCCACCTCCCCTTATACCTGAATTTATTTTCTGAGCCATTCCTCCACCTGTTCCTTTTCTATTCCTTTCTCCACCTCTAATTCTCTTAACACTATATTACTCGTCCTATCTTTTTTCCATTTTTTTATCCTCTCCTCTTACTTTCTCGCGCTCTTTTTCACTTTCTTCTCATATATCCTCTAACTTTCTTACTCGTTCTTTCACCTCACCATTCTCCTTCCTATATTCCTACTCAATATTCTCCTGGCATTCGAAGTCTTCCTTGCTCACCCTCCTTCACTTCGCAATCGCCCATTTGTTCTCTTTCAACTCGCCCATAATCTCACCCAACATTTCTCATATCCTATCGCTTGCGTTATCCCCCTCTTCTCATATACGCCTTTCATCGGTTCTCCCTTCCATCTTCTCTCTCCCTTTGTGGAAATGTATTGCAATGTAAAATTAAATTAAAGCTAATGGGCTTAGATTTTTAAAGTAGTTTCATAGTGTTCAACGAAAATCGACTAAACTTGAAAACAAAACAATGGCATTTGAAGAAATAAAATTTTTAATGGCAAAAAGTTTCTTACAATTGGCGAAATTTGTTATTTTAAAGGAGTTAAGCGACTTTTTAACGATAATTTCTTTTAAGTAACATTTCCGTTATCTGTTTATTATTCACTGTGTTACTTGCATTTAATGGCGTACAATTACCTATTACGCCCAATTATTGTGTCCATGAAACGGGACTGCCCATCATCGTAATTGCTCTTGTTTCTAAAGATTTATGTAAGTGGGCCTAAAATTAATATTTATCAATTGAGCGCATTAAATTAAACACCTTGGTCAGTTTGCATAGAATGTTGATAAGTGGTTCGGTGTTTCCATCAGTTGAAAGGAAAAAATAAAAATATTTGAAAGAATTCGATTTCGATTTTGAAATTGTTGGTGTTTAAGCAAGTAAATGCAAACTCGTTTAGAATAAAAAAGTACGCGATATATCAAAAATAAGAGAAAGATATCTGCCAGTCGAGGTAGAACGTGAACATGTAATTACAATTTTTTTTTTGATCGCAACACCTAACAGAAATCGTATGGTAATGCAATTAACAGTAATTATATAAACAGGCTTGAAGCGGAAAGCAGCAATTAAAATAATTACTCGAATTAACTTTTGTGGCGGCATTGTCACGTTTTACGCGTTCTTAAATTTTCGTGCAAACAGAGATCGGGCACAAATCGTGTCAGGGAGCCATCAAGTTGCGGCCGGAATGTAATTCATAGAATGTGAGAATAGATTTTATAACAATTTCCCCAAACACTAGGGTCAGACGGTCTGTTCGCAAGACGCCACAAAATGAGATAATTACACCGGCCATTTAATTGCGGCCAAAATTAGTCGGTAATAACCGGTACTTTGGTTTGGGCGGTGGATACAAACTATAAAGCTACACCTTATTCTAAATGTAGTACGGAACGGGCCCCATTCTCAACCTTAAGCGCATCCTCTGGAGACCGGCAATTAGGTTCTGCAATTATTGTATGTTTAATTCCTAAAATTAGACTAGAACACAAAGTAAACTTCTGAGGTATCGGGGCTCTCCCAAAGTCCCGCATTTTAATTAGGAGCGACTGGCGTCGGACTCTTACAATTTATAAGTTATTTCGATCATTTCGTCTCGGGAATTCTGAACGGATGGCTTTAGATTTATCTACGACTTTTTGCCGCAGAACTTGCTCGTTTTTCTAAATACCAATATAAAAACTCGATGCACAAATAAAATAAATTTGAATATGTATTTATGTGCGCACAAAATATTATGCTAATTCCAACAACATAATTTATGCCGGCCGTAAATCACCAAATTGACACAATTAATCAGAATTTCAACGTTTGTAAATTAAAGAACGTCGCGATTTCAACATTAAAATATATTCAAAGTTCTCGAATGACAACTGAATAAAGAAGTATAAATTATAACCACACTGTTATTTCTATTGTTTCAAAACAGGATTAGGATGGGAATTAAAAATAAGCATTTGCGCAAATCCTAGCATTTATTTCATGTTCAAAAGGTTTAGAATGAGCACTCAGTTTTAAAATTGTTCTTTTATATCAAAATTGTCAATGTTTAAACAATAACAAAGATCAATATTGAAGATTAATTAATATGGAAAGAATGTTGTAATAAATTACATAAAAAAATAATGCATGTTCACCATTACATTTAGTTTCAAAACACATGTTTACTAATTAGCAATTAAACTACATATGATTTATTCTGGTTGGTTTTTACTATGTTGAGTACTTCAAGTTGTGTCTAACTGATTTTGTTCAACTTCGAATTGTGTGTCGAGACACTTACAGATTCGTACATTCTTGTACTCAACTGACTTGATGGGGCCTAATGTCAAATATACAATGGATCTCCCTTTTTCATTCTTGACTTTGAGTTATAGGAAATTTATCTTCCTAGTTGGCATATAGGCGAAAGGCCATGCAATTACTTCTTTTAGGACTTCCATGAATAGCATTTTGGGGCTTAGCTCTGTCACAATCTTCTCCCAATACAAGTTCAAAAAATTTGCGCTTGAATTAGTTCGTTTTGAAGTGATAATAACATCGCACTTGGGAGATATGTAATTCGCGAAAATATAAGAGCAAATTAAGGAACTTGATTAAGGCTTTAGAAGATTTAATTGAAAAGATGTACCCATCGATTCCTTGTACATTAAGTATAATCAAAATTGACAAACAATATTTTTGTATTTCAACTGTAATAAAAACTAGATATTAGTTTGTTAAATCCCAATACTAACTTATATTCATTAATCCTTACTTATTAGGAGATTTTCGTGTGGTCCTGTTGTACCAGCAAGTCCCCTAAGTACTCCTCCAGTACATATTCAACCTGAATGACACTTATAATAGCTTCAGTAATGCCAATTGCTATTCTATTAATTATACCATTTACTAATAAAAAAATCAAAGTATACAATTTTAACCCCATAAAATCTTCAAATTTGAATCACGAGCCGACAGGAAGTCTCGCGTTGATAAAATAATTCGCTGCATTAATTTGAAATAAGAAATAGAATTAATACGATGGTAAAAGACATGATACTTAATCTCCAGTAACTATAAAAACGTACGTACGAAAATGAGCTGCACGAGGTGCATTTAAAACACACCATAAAATAATTTTCTTTCTAACAGACTTTAAAATACAATGGCGACGTTGGAAGGAGTCTTAAAATCCTTTTTAAATAAACCCTGATAACAAAATAAAAATTATACTTACAAAACTAATTACAAATTTGGAGGAAATGCACGAAAGACATGAAAAGACATAAGACTTAAAATGAAACCCAATCCACGACGTGAGTTTAACTGAATTTTAAATGGAATAAAAGATAAACAAGAAATGACAGGCAGCAGTAGAAATTAATTGACAAATATAATGTTAACCAACCCAATTCAACTCAACCTCACCCCAACCCAAACCACAACGTAAATGGAGCTATTTATTTGAAAATAACAACATTGAGAGACGATTTTAAAAGCTCCTACCCAATCCTACTATAATAATAATAATTGGAAATTTATAAAAAAAAGAACAGAAATGAACATCTTTAATACCCTAAGACGATAATAAAGATACGTTACAACTATATCGCGATCCAATCAACCCAATCTACACGACATGATCGCAAATGAGAACTGAAATTGTAAAAGGAAAAGACAAGGAGAAGGAAACACAATACCATTTATATTTAAACATTATATAAAAAATATTATTTTCAATTAAAGAATTTACAATCAATTCCCCTACCGAAATTAAAAAAATATATAATCTCGATTCAACAAATTAAAATATTCGACGAGCAAAATAAAATCAATAATTTGAAAACAGCAACAATCAGATTTGCTATTTTAAAAGAAATGAAATAAATCCGATCCAACCAAACACACCACAACCCAACCCAATCCAAGACATCAACATCTGAAATTTCTGTGGAAAGAAGCAAACGAGAAATAAATCGAAAATGTTCAATGCCTGAATAAACGAAATCCAATCCATTCAACCTCATATCGTAACCACGACATAAATAGAAACAATGATCGTGGAACAACAGAAAAATCGATTGGGTATTTAAAAAGAAAGGAACCCAGGCAAACAAACGCAAACGTAACGCAACCTAACCGAATCAGGAATAGTAATGAACATATTGAGGAAAATAAAAGAAAAACAGAATAAAAACGTTTAATGTTTTAATGGGGCTGCAAAAATTCATATAAAAATAAAATTTGATCAAACCTAACAGAAGAAAAACCAAATCTTTCATCAAAGAAAGCGACTGGTCCAGACTCCCCCGATTGAACACAACCCACTCGAACCCACGACGTAAATGAAAACTACTATTTTAAAAGAAAAATGCAATCAAATCCCTATAACAGAATAAAATTGCAAATTACCTGAATAAAAAAAACCACTAAACGAATTTCGTTTATTATAGTGCTTATTGACGATTTTTGTTCTCAATTTGCTTTTGTTCATTATATTTCTTTATATAAAATTTCAGTTTTAGTTTCTTATTCGTTATTTCTCAATTTTTTTTCTTCATTTTTCTTGCTTATTGACTTTTCAAGGTTTGTACGAATAGCGTCCGTAGAAGTACCAGGATACACTTAATACAAATTATACAAAATAAATTCTAAAATATAAAAGAAAAACGGTAAACCATCCATGAAAGAAAATTTCAAATAAGTCTCCAAGATTCGAATCTGTGTAATTTTTTAATTTACATTTTTCAGGTTCGGTTATTTATACATTTCTGTTTATACCTTGCATTACTTTGCTCTTAAATATATTTTACTTGGTATTACTGTTTATAACGTTTATTTGTATTTTGTCTCTATAACTTATATTAGCTTGAGTTACTTAAATTCTATTGTTTAACTTTTCTTTACATTTTGCATTTGTTGTATATTTTTCTTTGCATTTCTTATTGGTTTTAATTAAATTCGTGTGATTAACTTTCGTTTTCTCTTCTCTTTTATTTTGATTTACGTTTCTAATTTCTTTTTCTGCAACTGTATTAATCCTAATTAAAAAATCTATATTTAATATTAGCCCCCAAAAATTATGCAAAGCCTCCTCTTCTGCATTCAACATTAAATCCAGAAGCTAATTCTGATTACGCTTCAGCGAAATCAAAAGTTGTCCCATTACTTTCAGCTAAAGGAGATGCAAATAAATAAACAAGGATATATATTCTTGTTATTTTATGAAATCATAAATATTTAACCATATAATTAAATATAAAAAAGATAATAAAATCAAAGTTAATCTTACTTCACATGTAATTGTTCGAGCTACATCACATTACCCTAATAATGCATCATACGAATTAGAAGATCAACATGCTAATATAACAGTAAACACGTTTGTTTATCCAGAAAAACAACAAGAATACATAAATTAAAATTAAATGTTATTGATTTAAAACGTATACATAGCTGGGTTGGTTTGAGCTTTTTCAATTTTCAATTTGAAATTTCTCAAAACTGTGGGAGAGCAACCAAACGATGATTTTGACCAATGAGAATGGCGGCGAAAAATGATGTGCGTCATTACTTCGATGGAACGTTCCTGGGAATCTTCAGTGTTGCATTGCATACTAACCATACGAAACTTTGTGTCTTGTTCATATACGTAAAATTCATATCTTAAAATATTAGTGTTGTGGGCGGTGCGAAATACATATAAGAACGAAAAGTTAAAATAATCATCTCACACCTGCTTTCGGCACTGAAATCTAGTATTAATTCAAGTTGACACAAAGAAATTTTTCAATTATTCGATATCCGAATACTATTAGTAGTATTATAATATAATTTGCTAGAAATAGATTTTGATTTACTGTTTGTTGTTTGTTTACTGTTTACCATCTTTTTTTGTAAGATAATATTTTCAATCACTGTTAAAGTGCAAACATTAAAATTTCTTCTGCTAATTATTTGGTGGTCGAAATTATATAATTTATCAAATATCATCGTGTTTAACCGAACATTGATTTAACATCTTTATAATTACCAAAAATCGTCCAAAAATTTATCTATCACCTGACGCTTTTCTGCAAGTTTTCTTTTGCTATTGCAGAAGGTTAACTATTTTTTTCATTGATCAGTTATTCTGGTAGCTCTTGATAGTCTTGGAAGTTTTAAAATATTTTCCAACGATAGACCATTTATTTATACCAGCCCACCCGCGTCAATTGTGTGCTGTGTAATTTACTATCACGAGTTTCGTGTGCGACCATCTCCTCTGCCCTCTCTTTCTTATTGCCCTAGTCGTAAATGTCAAAATTTAATTGATTTATACTCATCTGTTGGAAGATTTTACATTTTCGGCAATTATAACCATAGAGTTATAATTGATTATTAATAATGTTTAATTGCAGATTCAACGAAATGTTGTTGACAACTTTCGTTTTGAGTATTATCTCCTTACACTTTCGTTAAAAGTTAGGTTATTTCTCGATAGTGGTTGAATTGTTGATGTTTGGAGTGACTTTTTTACTTATTTCACTTACAATTTATCTTGAACAGTTTTTTTATTATATTATTTTAAGTTATGTAATACTGTCACACTATTGAATCCAGGACCAGACTTGCAATTACTTACATATCTTTTTGAAGATTACAAAATTGTTGTAATTTTGAGTGTGCGATGGTCTGTTGTTAACTTGGCGGTCGTTTGAGAATATGATTAGTAAATTTTTAAAAGTTTTTTCTTAAAATAATGCCCTTTTTACCTCTAAATATTAAACGTAATGTAAAATCGAAAGTGTATTTAAGTATTAATATTACTTTTACTATTTTTTTTTTTTTAGAACTGGGTAACTGAAGTATATTTATTATCGACTCGTGGCAAGCGCACATCAATTTGCGACACGTGATTTAATAGAGAGCGTATTCTGGATTTGGCTTTATATTTAAAAATGTGTACTTTAATCAGCCACAAAGTTTGAGATACGCACCAACAGAAAAGTGCAAATTGTAAATTTAATCGTGGGCTTCATTTCGCGCACTTGGAACTGGATTTTCGTCGTTTCGTTGCACAATGGGAATGTTCCAGTGGAACAGTTGTTTCGAACGTCGACACCCAAACCCGCCGTTGGGCTCGTAAAGTACATTTAACAAAATATAAGAGTCAGAAAGTGTAGACACAGTCAGTTACTATAAGCGAGCAGCAATTAGTCAGTAAACAAATAATAAATGAACCATAAATAAGACGGTGTTATTCTGAGGCATCCGTCCACTCAAGTAGTCATCTTGGTGTTAATTATTGGCGCGATAATTAAAGGGTTATGGCGAGCTGGCCGGGTGTGGTAATGCATAATAAATACTCTGTTTCCAATTATAGCCTTCAGACGCGCAGGTTCATTTACACCGGTGATAATAATATTTCAAATATTTGTATGCCCATTAATTGTTCAGCATTTTGTGTGGGAGTGCTATTGGTAGTTTGCTGTTCATCAATATTTTCAAGATCGCGTCGCACATGCGAACAAAAACAATCATATTTTCGCAATCTGCGCGCGTATGTATTGATGAGACTAGTAAATTACCAAGTTGCCACAAGCACATGTTCATCTCGGGTAATTTTAATATTATCTGTCCAGTTTAAGTATTTAATTGACTTAATTACTAGACGCGAAATAAAAAAACCGCATTTAATTATATGCCCGTGTGTGTAGTGCGTCCTACGTACGTACGGAAAATTAATATATGCCTCCTTCAAGCATATCATTAATTATTCATAAATGCACGAAAAATGCGGAGCCTTGTGTGCCCGATAGGGCAAAAAATGCGCCGCGGAACGTGTTTTCATTAATTCCTAAACGAATCGCGAAAAATCCGCCTCGAATTAACGCGAATCCGACTTTGTTATTTCAATGTCATCGAAATTAATGCGCTATAATGGCTTTCCATCGCAATTCACCGGCGCGCAAGAAATACTGCGTTCTATTAATGTTTTATTTCATATTTAATGACGGCTTCGGTGTGGCGATGCCCGGCGCCGCGCGATTGCCGTAATAACAGTGATCGAAGTTGGATTTTCTTTCCCCGAGTTCGAAATGACAAAGGCATAAATTATCGTCGCGTAAAAATAAATTAAGAAGTCGTTATTTGTTCGTCGTTTACGTTCCTGTCAAAATTCGGAAACGATAACGACCACAAAACAATACGTAATTGTGCGAGCCGGCAGGTGTAGCTCCGGGCTTCTGATTGATCAACCCCATTATCAAAACACGTCTATCATTGTCACAGTTTTGACGTACACGTCAAATAATTACTTTGGCCCCTATTATTTCCATATTAGGAAGCACTACAAGTAAGCATAAATGTCTCACGTATCCGTTCAACGGGTAATGAATCATCTGGACACATCACCTACAGAAATATCAATTGTAAATCACAAATAATTTTTAAAACATATTTCGCCTCAGACTGAACAGCCAAAAAAAATAAAACACTTAAATTTCTTTCAGACTAATTATTATTTAAATAACACGTGCAACATTTGTAGATAATATAATTAATGGTAGATATTAACCTACTACCTGTCTGACCGGAAATGATGGCACTAAGGTTAACACCTACGTTTTTTCTATTAACCAATTTGTTATTCTAACTAATGTTAATTTTGTGGAAGTAAAGAATCTTTTTTTTTTTTCATATAAATTACTCTCTTTTGACGGCATTTTTTGTATCGATGGTAATGATGACATCTATATATACAGCACTAGTACAAAGTACACAGTGGCGTTCAAGATTATGTGCAAAAATCCTTATACGATATAGATAAACACTGCACAAAGAATTTACAATTTTTCAGTACCATATTAACATTTTTGAAGTGCTTGAAGGACTATAATTATTTTAAACTGATATAGAAGAGATACTGAAAATTTTCAACTCTACAGTATTTCAACATATATCGGTACGATGAGTGCCACACAATTAATCAGCAGAACATTGTACCAAATGTCCACAAGCGGGAGATGAAAACTGGCTCCTTTACAATAATCGAAAGCGATCATGGGGTAAACGAATCCGGTCTTCGTCTGGTGCGACAGGAAGGAAATTGTATACTCCCACGTAATCCAATCAATAATTCTGATAAGTACTGCTTGGAATTGCACCGATTGAAAGGAACAATCGATTAAAAGCGTCCGGAATAGACGAATCGGAAGGGCGTTGTCTCCTGTCTGTATTGGAATGCTTGTCTTAATAGACAACGCTAGCCCACACATGTCATTGATGACCCATCAAAAATAGACGAAGGTTGGCTTGGATGTCCTGACTCGTTGACAGATTAAGACCTCCTTGAATTCGGCAGAATCTCTGAATTGTAAGAATTTTGTTTCTCTGTCCTGCAAAAATCACCATCAAGAGTTCTTCGCCTGGAAAGTAGAAAGTATTTGTATTGTAAAATATTATGTGAATTATTGTGAATAATATAACTTAATGTAAGTTCTTCGGATTTTGTTATTGAAATTATTTCAGATGAGTGGAATTTACAGTAGGACAGAGTATGAAATAGAGTTAACGGTTGCTTACAATTGTTATGTCAATTTTGTCATTCTTTATTCTTGCCAATTTTAGTACTTTAGTTTTATTAACGACATTTCGCTTCTGTTATATTTAACGCACAGTCAAATCAGTACTACTCTCATCATTTTCTGACGTTTCTTTTATAGCCTTCTGTTTGCACTATATTTTCTTATCTACATTTACAAATTCCTGCTTTTTCTTCCAGTGTTGTAAAATCCTTTAAATATTTCCGAATCTTATAGAAAGTTATAAAAAATGATTTATTTTTCTTTACATCTTTGCTTTCCTTTTTCCACTAAGTCCCCTAAATCACAATATTCAAATCGCCTTACAAGATTTTACCACATTTTTTACTAACGATACACATCATATTTTGCCAAATTATATCCAACCGAAACTTATGATAATCATATAATTATTAGCCGAAATTCCCCCCCCCCCCTCGTTCACAATATGTTTCGTTGAGGGTACAAGATATAACATCTACATTACTCCGTGCCTGCGTTTTATTATTTTCATACTTTTTCCCATTAAAACTGTTTTCTAATCGCCAAAAGTTATCATATTTCGTTTAATTTCATAATTCCGTATCGATTTGAATACATCTCCAGTTTCCAATCTTCTCAGTTCAATTCAATTTAACTGATTTTTTAGTTATAATCTGTTAGCTATCGATATATATCATTTAAAGTTATTATTATTAGCAAATTCACCGAAAAAACCAGCAGCAACATCGAAAATAAAATCCTTAGAAACCTATTCCGAAAAGGACTCGTACAACTGACGTACCTGATAAACGGGACAATGTCCCTGCAGCGCAACAGACCGATTAGTCTCCTCAGCAGTAACTCGAAGGTGAGACAATTATCAACAAACGCCTGAGGGATCAAGTGGAAAGGCGATATCTCCTCATAAACGAGCAATTTGGTTTCCGACCCGGACACGACACCGAACAACAAGTGGCGCGACTCGTGACTGACATACTAAAAACGTTTAATCGGAAATAAGTTGTGTCAATGACATTAAAAAGCATTTGGCACGGTATGGATAGATGGACTAACATACAAACTAATCAAATACGGACTAGACACGTCATTAATCAGACTGATCTATTCATACCTAAACGACAATTTTAGACTCGACTTAATCAAACCATTTCAGCACCCCATCTCATAAGGGCAGGTGTGCTCCATGGCTCAGTCTTGGGACCACAACTGTTCTCATTATACATCAAGGACATGCCAACTAACGAAAACACATCAATCGCCATTTTCGCTGACGACACGGCCATCTACGCATCATCGTGCTCAGAAATCATACCACACAGGAAAATAGACACCCATATGAGGGAACCCGAACTGTACTTCACCGACTGGAAACTGACAGTCAACCCGACCAAATGTGAAAGCATCGACGATACAGACGATACACGATACCGCACCCAACAAGGGTCAACTGTATCGCAATACATATAACAACGACAGTGAGATATCAAGTCGAGTCACACTAGACACAAGGACGACGTTTGGTGCACACATACAACACGCGAACATGATGGGTCGCGCTGCAATGAGATCTGTGTATGCACAGGTCTCAAAAAGCAGCAGACTTACGACGGACAACAAACTGCTACTCTACAAGGCAATAATAAGACCGAAGATGACGTACGCGTCGCCTGTATGGTGCGGGGCTTCGGCAACGAACCTATGTAGACTACAAGTGGTGCAGAACAAGTGTCTCAGGTTGACCCTGGGCACCGACCGATACGCACCTAAACTTGATCTACACACAAACGCGTTATCGATTTATGTTTAAATTAAACAAGTTTGACATAGTTGTCAGTATTACCATATGGTACATTTTGAAAATTAATTGCATTTTTGCCAAGAAATGTGGTGTTGGAGACTATTCGCAGAAATATAGTCTGAAGCTGAAGTTGTTTCAATTACAACCAGTTCTAAAATTCAAAAAATATGAACCGAGACTTTACTATGAATTGTTTATGTAGTCTTGGCAGTTTCTTTACACTGTATAAATAAAATGACTATCCGATTAGTCTTTCACTATTTTAAAATGTCTTCCTCTAGATTTTTTTCATGTATTGTTATGTTTGATTATAGTTTTGATTTTTCGTTTGTTGTGCTTTAATTTCTAGACATACTTTGATGTATCGATACGTGTGTACATTTTAGAGAGACAAATAAATTGATTGATTGATGTTCCCCGTTGTAGAATGCTATGGCATCCTCGAGAAGAGACTTACTTTACAATCCCTGGTGTGGCGGTTTTGCGGAAAAAAATTGTGGATGTTTTTCCGAGCGTTAGAGTGGAGTCCCCTTTAGAAATTAAATGGCGATTTATTCGTTTTGAATCATTTATTTTTCATCGAAATTATACAATACCATAAACTATAAAAACAAACTCGTCAAAAGCTATTAAAATAAAGAAATTGGAACCAATTCATAAAACTGGCTTCGACCATCAGTAGATGGTATCGAATAGTTAATAATTTATATTACATACTAGTTTCTAACACAGATGGCCTCATTTCGTTTATGAAACGGTTGGACCTTTTGGGAAATATTGACATCTTTTATTATTTTAAACAAATTTGATATTTTTGCCAATGAAGCAAAACTTTGATGTTATGGATTTTGAACGCCACTGGCGATAGGCATATCGCACTATAGTTTTCCCTATCCGTCCTTGTCCCATTTTTATACAGTGATATTATTATGTTTCTTTTCCAATCTATTTCTTCTTTCATTGCTTTGCTTTGCTTTGCATTCCCCTCTACAATTGATCATCTCTGGCGCTACCCCGCCCTCTACACTTGCTTTTGCATTTTTCATATTCTTCATAGCTTCCTCTACTTCGTTTTTTTCTGAATATAATGAATATATTGAATATTTTTATTTAATTTTATTTTCAATAAAACTTATCTCAAAAATTATAGTCTATTCGGCAAATCTAATATATTTTTGGTGTTCAGGACAACAGGACTATCCAAAAGCCCCCCTTTACTTTGTTTTGTTGTTTCAATTATTCTATCTAATATTTTACATTTCGTCGAATATATTTTTTCGATTTTTGTATAGAAATTTACATTCAATTAAATAATTTTGTTTTAATTTTCGTTTGTTTGTTTCATCGTTGTTTCATTTTTGAGTAAATACGTTTAATGGAGATAAAAAAAGATACTTAAGTTAATAAATGGATTTATTTAAACAATAACATTGATTGAATTTTATTTTATATCGCAAGTAATTCCAAGACAATTAAATCCACTACCCCGTAATAATCATCGCGCCTACGCCACGTGAACCTCATTTGCCACTGGATGTTTTTATCGACGAAATAATTCACGGTAGCTTTAATATTTAGGAATGTATCGACGAGCCACGTCCATTATTCCCATGGTCAACCTTTCTATCAATAATAATATACCACAAGATATATTAGAATTCCTTCAATTACGAGATTAATTTATTATTCACAATCGGAATGGCTTTAGTGCCAGCAGCGTTTATAATTTCTTCGGGAATACTTCGAATCATTTTGAACCGGACGAAATGTTATGTATTTTATTTTATTCATGCTTTCGTTTCACGGAAACGCCGGTAAAAACGCCGTTAGATCACAATGCGAGAGTAACGAATATGTGACTGATTTTAAATTAGTATTTTGCGGTCGCGTCGGATTGAAGTCGGGAAAAAAATTTAATTAAAATCGGTGGCGTCGCTGCTAAAGTCATCGCGTCAATTAAATTAAATTTGATGAAATTTGTCGGGCAAATTGGGTCGCTAATGGTCGCATGAAAATAGCCGATTCGAGAATAAATTGTACGTTTGCCAATTTTCGCGGCGTTGTGTAAAATCATCGAAATCTTACAAACGAATAATAATGTATTTATTTTCTTAATAAATTTAAAGAATAAATTCAATTTAATTAACAATAAAATTGTTTATAATATTTTTGCAAAAATTGCTAAAATTGACGAAAAAGATAGGAAGAGAAATGAATGGATACTTGAAAGACTGGTATAGGTTAAAATAACAAGCAAACTACAAGAGAAACAATTAGTATGGTTTGGGCACGTAATGCGAATGGGAAAGGACAGAACAGTATGAAGGGTAAGGGAAGCAAGAAGAGATGGAAAAAGAAACGTTGGAAGACAAAGAAGGGAATGGGAGGATAGAATACAGGAAATAGAATTAAAAAGAGGAAAATCAATGGAGGAAATGAAGGGGATGTTAAAGAATAAAGAAGAATGGCGGACATGGGTGAAAACACAAAATCCGACGCCGCAAATGGCATAAGGAAAAGATGAAAGAAGAAAGAATATATTGAAAAACTTTTGTTTTCGAATTACACCAGCGTTATTAACGATAATTTACTTAGAATTAATCATATTAAACAAAAATACATTATATTGTATTTTTGTAGTAGTAGTCGAGTAGAAAGCATGAGGCGGTTCCAGCGGACTTGATATCTTCCCTTCATTATCTTGACGACCTGCTGGCACAGTTGCTCTTCGCAGTAATCACCCAAGTTGTCAGCGAATCTATCCAAATGGGTGTGTAAAAAAAATATTTTGATACCTATATTAGCTACCAGTTTTAAAAAATTATTAAGCACCATTTTGGAGTATTCTGCAGCTTTGTGTATCCTGAGAAAGTTTTTGACAACTAACAGAAAGCTTGTCCATGCGTCCACTGCAACCTGTGAAATCACACAGCACGTATTTGTGGTATATCCAAGATGCCTGCATTTAAACAACAGCAGAAAATTATCGGCTAATAAATATTATATTCTTATGGGTTGGGCTGGGTTGGGTTGCGTTGGGTTGCGTTGGATTGCGTTGGGTTGAGTAGGGTGGCAACGTTTGTTACCAAACAGAGAAAACTCCTCTTCATCAATTTTACCTTTTCTTGCAAACGTGTGGAACTGGATTAAAAAATACTGTAATTGTTTTTTTTATCTAAATACTGTGTCGAGGACGTCGAAATAACTAGCATATTCTGTCAAATTAGTACAAGTTTTATTTTTTTACATTTATCGACCTCCATCTGAAGATTTGAATACACTGGCATTAACATATGATATAAAATTTGCTTCTCGATATTATATTGTTATTGGTTGGTTTGGGTTGGATAAGGTTGGTACTATGCATGTTGGCTTTGTTACCAAGCAGAAAACCCCTCTTCATCTATTTTACCTTTCCATGAAAACGTGTGGAACTCGATACAAAAAATACTGCAGTTGTGCTTTTTTTTTATTTTATAAGTACTGTGTGGGAGAAATGTAAATAACTGGTATATTCTCTCAAATTAAAGTACTGTCGTTTTCTATTTATTATTTATTGACCTCCATCATCTAATCTAATCTAAAGATTTGGATACACTGACATGAGCATATGATTTCATCCTGAATTTGTGAAGAAAACAACACCGAAGTATAATATGAAGAATGATTTTAGCTCCACTTAACTATGGTTTATGAGCTTATCCTAACACATTTATTCTGTACGGCCAGCCCTCTTTACTCCACCGTTCTTTTATGCACTATTGTTCCTTAGGCAAAGAACAAATGGAAATTTATTATACCTAGTTTTCTGACCTAATAACAAATCACCTTCTTAAATCTACACCCTGACCACTGACGTTGAACAAACAATTTTTTCTCTAAAACAAGTTTGATATGTTGCTTAAGTTTCGTTAAGTATCGGGATCAAAGCTAATTTGCTTATATTATGCAGTGTACAAACTTTCATTTTGAATTACCAATGAAGAACCGCCAGCCTTCTGGGCGATATATTGGAAGGTCCATTAAATTAAAAACTCCAGACATATTTCTACAATTGATAGAGTCTCGTATTCCCTTCAATAAAATATGGAAGAACATGTTGGCAATGTTTTTATTGCAAAATCTCGATGCAAAAAGCTCAGCTTGTTTAGAGTTGGCTTCTTTAATTTGGCTACAGATTTTAACATGTATTGGAGTTGAGAAAAAAGTAAACAAAAACTTGTGCAAAATTTAATCCCAACATTTAATCAATTAAAACAAATTAAACGCATCCCAACTTAACTCGTCTATTTGAATCAAATTTATTTTATTCGCTCGGTTTCATTTATGTTATTTTTTCCCGGTGACTTTATTAATATTTAGTTTATTTTTTGTATTTTATTAGATTGAGATGGGTTGGGTTTAAAAAAAATATTTCCCATTTTATTTAAATTTAATTTTTTTTTTATTCTCAGTTATATGATATTCCGATTTTCTCTAGTAAGTGTGTTTTATTATCAACGTTCGAATTTTTTTTTTTTCATTGTTTTCCACTCCAGTAGGATAAGAAAATATTTGTGTGTATGTATATATTGGAAATGTTTTCTATTTATTTTTCTTCATTTACAATTGTAGAGCTTTTATTAATATTTGCTTTAAATTTTTCTTTTCGATAATTCTTCATTTATTTATTTGCATTACCTTGCTTTTCTTTTGTGTTATTTGGTTCAAATGATCTTTTTAGAATAGTATTTATTACTTTATTGTTATTTTAGTATATATTTAATTTTACTTTTGTTTTTGTGACAAGTGATTGTTGCTCATATTTTTGGTTTTTTTTTTTGAACTTTTTACTTTTTTCATGGTTGCATTGATTTAATAATGTTTTGTTACAATTAGTTTTATTTAAATTCATTTGTTTTTTCGCACAATAGTCAGTAAATATTTTTGATAATTTTGAACATTGAACAGCTGTGGATTTTCGAAGGTTCCTTTTTTAATTATGAAATTTTCGCATTCTTTTACAATTGCTGTCTTTGAAGATTGTTTTTTTTTGTTATTTTTTGAATTTTTCTTCTTAAATGTTGCATATTTTTCTGTTTTTATTTATTATTTTTTATTTTAAATAACCTGTTTGCATGTTATTGGTTTATTTGTAAATTTTTTGATAATTTCGTTTTTATTTACTTCATCTTCGATTGTCTTTTGGTCTTTTAGATTAATTTGTGTATATTATATACATTTCCCTGTTCTTTCTGGCCGTAGTGGTTCATTTTTGCACTGCTTTATTTGTTGGTATATTTTACATTCAATTCCATTATTTTTCTTGTTTGTTAGTTTGTGTTATTTTCTTGCTTTCTTTATTTTCTAACTTTGCCTTTGGATTTTCTTTACATTCTTCGGTTTACATTTCAATAAAGTTCCTTCACATTTGTTTTTAATGGTTTTTTTTTTGTTATCATTATTGGGAAATCCAACGACTTTTCTGTCCAACCCATCACAATCCAACCCAACAAAAAATAACCCAACCCAACCCAAGCAAACCAAACCCAACCGAACCTAACCCCAATGACTAAATTGACAAGTTTCATCTTTATTTTCTCCCATATAACTTGTATAAAAATCCACTTTATTAATTTAATGTTTCTCTGCAGAATATTTTCATGTTAAATGTATTCCTCGCCTTCTCCACCTTTTCATCCCCCATTTAATCCATCCACATTTATTAATTTGATATCAATTTTTCGAAAATTTTCTATTTTTTACACTTTTATTAAAATTCTTGCGGTTTCATATCATTTCTTACGTTAATTTTTTGTTTTGTTTATCTTTGCATATTCATTTTTAAAAAATCATTTTTTTCATGAATTCGTCTTGTCTTGAATTATTTGATTAGATTTTGAATAGTAAATCTGATCTTGCATAAAAGTTATTTTGCAGTGGATTACGTTTGAATTTTTGACTTTGATAGGACTTCTCTGGTTCCGGCCAAGCCTGTCATTGTCGTTTTTAGAAAAGAAAATTAAAAAACAGCAGGTAAAAAAAATTGCATGCATATTCATCTACTTTGTGAAATAAATACCTTACTTTGCATTTTTGTTCGTTTAACTGGTAGTTGAAGAAAATAGTAATAGTATTGATGAAATGTACGTAATTAAAAAAATAAAATCATTTTATACTAAAGGAGGCCAATATATTTCGTTTTTTGATTCTGTTACAGAAATAATTAAAAAATCGCAGGCTCCAAAATTTCTGTTGAGCTGTGTGGTAGTTATGAACATGGTGGTTTAGAAACTTAAATAAAATTTTATTATATGAAAACGTATATTTGTTTACGCTAACAGGGATTGTCATGTCCACAAGACTACTTCTGATTTTTGATTGGTATTCGGATGGTTGCCCAACAACTTGAATTTCGATCATTTAAAAGCCGCATAATATAAATAGGGATGTCACTAAGTCTTTTTGCAATTTTATATTAATTGCGCCTCCGTCCCCCTATGGCAATTTAAAGCAGCGTGATACGCCGTACCAACGTTCGTAGTGTAGCAGTTCACTTTCACCAGAATCCAGAGCCAACTTAAAAGCTTTTACGACATTTTGGTGTTATAAAAAATAATCTTGCTTAATAAAAATATATTACTCGGGGAATTGTGTTTGTTGCTTTTTTAGTGTGCATTAAAAAGCAAATAGATCAAATAGAGACGATTGAAGCACAATATGTTACTTTTGTCAACAAACGTTTAAAAATCTTTGAGACTTAAATTAACATTGAGATTTGTATTCAACAAATCCAATTCCTATGAAGTATTTTTTAAATGCAATCGTTTTTTGAGTTTTCGAATTAAATTTAACCAATTTGCTAAACAATATACGAGTCTTCGTCGCCTCCCGACACATTAATTAAACCAACCTATCTCTAAGCGACTCCATAAATTCTCAATCACGTAATTTAATGACAAATTTATTGCAGGAAATACCAGTTTAGAAGGTACTTACCACTCGCAATTTGTCACGTTTATGTACATTTTGTCAAAATAAGAAATTAGTAATTTAATCAGGCCATTCATACCGTCCTTTGTATTCGACAAAAGAAAAGGAAACGCGTACAATTAAGCGTATGCATTAAATGTATAATAAATATAAATGTGTGTGACGTTTCGTAATTAAACTTAAATCACGTTTCCGCAGAGACAGACCGGAAATTATGCATAAATACTCATTAGATGGTGTGAAGCACGATGCGGCTTTGTTTTCGTAAACGACGGAGTTCCACCGCAAAGCCGGGATCATTAATAAATTTGTTGCTGATGTAAATTATTTGCCTCAATTCACTTTAATTTCTTACATATTTAATACAAATTGGATTGGCGAACCGGTTTGAAGGAAGAAATCGCACCGGTGTTTAATTTCGCGAATTATTTTCCGTGAATAATTTTTGAGTAAGTATTAATGTTATCCAGTAACAATATAATGGGTATAATAAGATTTGATTTTTTTTATTTAATTTAGATGAATTTATTTAAAAAGTAATATAAATGTATATAATCTCGCTGGGCGTTTGTCGATGTGTGTGCATCTGCGCTAACGTAATTGTAAATCAGGTGTAAACAAGTCGGAATGAGTAAACGCTTTCCTAATATATGGTAACCGACGAAAGAAAACTGATGAATCGACGGGATGCACGCGAGGCGGGCAGGGTCCGGACCCGTAATGACAGGGCCTTACTAATTTGTCAGTATAATTGGTGTGTTGGCGGCCGGGCACCTCTCGCAGGCGGGTTTTAATTGTCAGCTCGGCGGCCCCGCGTTAATTGCATCTCGTCCGAGACAGGTAACTTGCGATCTTCGTCTACGTTATACACTGGCAAGGGACACACCATCGTGTTGGAGCTTTAGATGTTAAGGGACCGTTCGTGAAGATGCTGCTTGAATCTACACGAAATTAAACAAATAAGAAATATTGTTTTTTCTTTTAATTTGGGTCGTTAAGTACAATAAACATACAATAAACAAATATACAAATATGTGAAATTTTCTTACAATAAATAATTACAATAGGCAACCTAGCAATTTAAATTAAATAAACAATCTGTTCTTTCGACGTACCAATGTTTTAATTCAATAATTGCACTTCTTGTTTCAACATTTACGCTAGATTTTGTGGATTACCCACGAATTATTGCGTTAATATTGTCATTTCTTATTCGAAATTTTCTTTGCTGAAACCTCGTCTACAAATTAATAATTCATATTTGATTTTTAAGCTTTTAAGTACTTCATGTGTTTCCTTCACATTAGCTTGGAGTTAACCCCAAGTTTGTGAACACTTCTAATATTCTGATATTTTACTTTCGAATATTACTTCTTGCTTGTTGTTGTCCAGCGTTGCAATCTGTAGTTTTATTTCCTTTAATGACCACAGGTTCCATAAAAATTAAGAATAATTTGTTCTTGATTTAGGAAATTTAATTCAAAGTTGCATGCAAATTGTTTATTTTTCAACGAGATTCTACTCAATCCTAAATACGTCAGGTGTTAACCTCACGAGTGGGGCCACATTATCGCTACAACCTGGCAACAGCCACTCATCCCCCGGTCGTGGTGGTGACATTTACCAGCACGGACATATATTTCACGATGCTCGATGAAATTTGAGAAATTGGAGAAATCGCCGGGAGAAAACACTGAAAGGAAGAAAAAAATCATCACGCAAGTTATCCACTTGCTGCTGCTAATGGCCTTCTTATTTTTGTGTGTTCTCCTATTGGTAGTTATGGTAGTGTAGACCCTGTATACAGATTAAACAAATTTTTTTATAAGTAACATTGTTCCATTAACAAACTTGTAAGTGATACCAATGAAATGCAAGGTAATTGAGGCAGATGTATACATTTACATATCTATCTATTTATCATATTTAAGACATTACATTAAACCATTGGTTGTGAAAATGAATTAATGCTCAATACGAAACGTCATTGTAAACGTTTAGTATGATATAAAGGCGATTAATGAAGAAACACAAGTGAACTTTATTCCTGCATAGCAACTGGAAACACATGCACAATCTATCTAACCCACAAGAAATTCAAGAACACAAGAAGAATTCCTAAAAGAGCAACAGATGAAAAAGAAAAGGTATATGAAAAAATCAAGAAGCCGAAGAATGGAACGATCCAGGACGTAACGTAAGAACATAACGCCAGGAAACGCACATTTCCAACTTTCTGGGACACTAAATAATCAGAATTTTTGTGGTCACTGGGCTGCTGATAATCACGGAGAACTCCACCAGCGACCACTTTACATCCCAAAAGTTACAGTTTGGTTTGCTTTACCTTCTGTAGAGATTGTGGGCATATTTTTATGTCACTGTTTCTGTTACTTCCGACTGACATTGTGACATGTTGAGAAACGATACGATACAGGCGCCCTTTGGTTTAATAGGTGGCGTCACAGCTCGTACGACCTGTCGCTCTCACGCCATTTTGCAAGAGATGACAGTGGCCCTCTTGATCGTCGGATTTGAGCTCCTGCAACATTTTCTTATGAGGATACCCCACGGAAGATGTTTTTAAATATCATCCTCCAACCTTACATCCAGTGTTTCCGTCCCTTTTGCATATAACACGTATCTCTTATACTATTCATCTATACAATATTTGTTGTCTCTCTCCTCATTGCCGTATCCAAATCTCTCTTCCGCTTCAGTTCTACCTCCCCTCAAATATTCCGGTTTTCTTCCAAACACATACATAACGCTTTATCATGCATTATATCTTGCATCTAGTTTCTACGCACCTACCTATTTTCCACCTCTCTATTACCTCCTGCCGCACGTACTTCGCTTCTCTCTACCTCCATTACCGGTATCTCTTCTCTTTTATACATCCTGTACTCCTCCCATGTAGATCTCCCTTGCCGTTAACTCTCTCAGCACTATTTTTACGAACCCCTGCTCTCCTTCCTCATTTGCTATCAGTTCGTATTTAACCGTCCACAGCCATCCTCACCTCACACTCCCCGTCTCTTGCAGGACTATATGCTCCAGCGTTGATCTTTCTAAATTCAGCGTCCGCTTAATTCCGCTTGCAACATTATCTCTTCTTCCTTCAAACTTACAATCACAGACTCGTCATCCAATCCTTTCTCACATACCAACTGTCTGAGATAATAAACAGAAGTTTCTTAGATGGTACATACCCGACACATCTGAAAGAATCACGAGTTCTACCAAGTTACAAAAACAAAGGAAAGGAGAATTGCAAAATTATAGACCGGTATCCATCCAGAGCCACTTTGGAAAGATTTTCGAATACTGTTTTAACACTGGATTACTATTTAGATAACTATTTAGAAAAGTTTAACCTCCTTTAACATTTAACCATTCCACCGAAACAATACTAGATGACGCCATAACACATATTCGTAACTCACTGCACGAAAGCGAACAAATACTGCGATTTTTTTCTATATAATTCGAGATACGGTCGTCAAAGGCATGTTACTTAAAAATCTAATAAATTTAGATATTGGTGGAGAGGCCCTATAGCCGATTAAATTATACCTATCATCAAGAACTCGACGAGTAGAAATTGACGGTGTTAGGTCAGACGAAATGGAAAAATGCCTCAAGGATCATACCCGTCATCCACTCTCTTTAACATCTTTATAAACGATATACCAAAAATTCTACACATAACAGGTTATTTAGAGATATATGCCGATGACACCAATGTGCTACTGATTAGGCAATACATGGACATATGTTAAAGATAAGACAATAGTTGCACGACGACGATGTAAATGTTGCAAAGATTTAAATACCCCAAAAACACAAAAAACATCAAAACTCCTGCTGAAAATATACGTAAATCAAAAAACACCTGATTTCAATAGAAACATACTTCATCCTTGTATTTATTGCAATTCATTCATCCAAACCCTCGTTTTCTTCCTTTTAGAATTCACTTTTAATACCATTTCTAACCTGTTTTCATTCGCATCTTTTTCATTCCTCAATTTCTTTGCCTTATCACAACGGATCTTGATGTCCTTCATCTATCAGTTTGAAGATATGCCTCTGGATCTTAGTAATTTGTTCCTTTTTAGTATTTCCTCCCGTCCTGATTTCTGTTGCTATTCATTTTTTTTTTCAAATTCCTCGTTTCTTGTTTACCTAATTTCTCTTCTGTCAATTTGTACATCCATTGGTTAGCGATTAAGCTCCTTCCTTACCCTTGAACTTTTATATGAACCCCGACACCCACCATAACAAATAGACTATTAAAAATAATAATAATCGTAGTAATAAAAAACGAAACACGTGCTTTTTTACCTCAATGTCGAACTTTAAGTGTTTTATTTTTTAATATTAAAATATTACAAGTGCCCAGCGACGAGTCAGTCATAATGATAAATAATGTTAATACTTATTTGGCTTCCCAGTCTATTATGTATTTTTGTACATACGAATCTAATGAAAACCAGATGCACTTAAAAAAGCAGAAAACGGGGCAAATGGATTAAAGCAAATGCGGAGCAATGAATTGAGAGTGCAGTTCACCAATGGAAGAAATAAGCTAAACTAATAAATTACATTTGCAAATTATAAGATAGTAAACATTTTCAAACTTTCGAGATAAAAATTGCTTTTTTGCTTAATTTACTTGCAAACCCAGCTTATATGCTACTTGTACCATTTTCCTTATTGTTTCCTTTAGTGCTGCTTCATTTCTACTTACAATGACCACGTCATCTGCATATCCTATTACTTGGTGACATTTTTACAGTATGTGTCCCTTTCCATTGAATTGGTTCTCTCTCATATTTTTTCTAGTACAATTTCTGGTCATGATTTCAGTCCTCTGACTTTTATTCTTTAAACGATTGTCGTTTTCTTTAGTATCATATTTATTAGTTTTCTCAACTTTACTACGCTCAATTCTTCCATTATTTCCACCAGTCTACTTCTTTTTACAGAGTATGCTTTCTTAAAATCTATAAACATTGCGACCGCTGGAATTTGGTACAGAGTTGTTAGTAGTACTTCTTTCAACATAAAAATTTGATCGGTTGTGCCTTTACTGCTGCTTTTCCCGAATCCTGATTGATATTCGCGTATCTGTGGTTCCACTATTCCTCGTGTCCCCCCCCCCTTTAAGATTGGTATTTCAATAACTTTTCACAGCTTTTCGCCACGCTCCTTCTCTCCATATTGACAATATTAATTAGAATATTTTTTGTTTAAGATCCTCTCCATCGTATTTTACATTATCTGCCTTTATTCCGTTCTCTCCTGAGCTTTTGTTGTTTTTGAGCTTCCCTATGATTCCGTCTGCTTCTTCCTTTGTTGGCTCTGCGATTTGGTAGCTGTCCTCCCAACGTACTATTTGCTTTATTTCGTGGAAATATTCGCTCTATCAGTCTCTGATTTTCTCGTCCTCACCTATATTGTATAATTTTTTAATTGTTTATTAGATAACTTACAAGATTCGCATTTACATAATTAGCTACACCTGGCATTTGACAATAGGTTGTTTGTCGTTGCCTATTGATTATGCGAATGGCGACTACATGACCACTACACTACACGGTGCATAAAAAATATTGATCACGTTTTCTAATATTAATATAATAATTTATGCATTTTATCTTTCTACAATGATTTTATTTAACATTTTATTCTTTTGTACACCAGATGCTGTAATCCTAAGCTTCCATTCCCACCTGTATTTTTATCAATAGCATCGACTTCGTGGACAACTAAAACTAAAACTATTTTTTGGTGGTTTCTACAAATTGCCTAAATTTGAATCAAATCGTTTTAATTGTTGATTTAGACACAGCTAACTCATAGTTGTTTAAATTATCCCAACCATTACTATAAAGGATAGTAGTTGGTCAGTAACGCCAACATTAATCAACATGTGTGTAATGTGTTCGAACAAAATAAATTCGCAAAAATAAAGAAATTGTAATATACGGTTAATTCAGTGGACATATACATATATTATAGTATATTATAATATCGAATTGTGTTACTGTTTCATGCAAACTACCGTCGAAAACACAAAAACAACAATTGGTATTTATCAAAGTCAACGCGCGTTACTGGTGCACCCAAGGCTCTAATTTAGAAACGCTATTATTTTTGATTTACCGTTGTCTTAGTTTGTATTATTACGTTTATTAATATAACGCGATATATTATCCGGGCGCTGTATAATATTATCTCAATCAACGATTGCCCGTTTTAAATAAACGGCCATAAATTGTACACATCGACCAAAATCCAATAAATTTATGCATATTCATTAATGTTTAAATATGATAACGTTCGAGATAATTACATGCAGTTTTTTTTTTATTTAGATTTTGACGTCATTTCGAGAAAACTCCCGTCGACTTCGTTATCGCTTACGATAACGAAGGAATGCAGCGTTTTTGCTCAAGACGTAATAATCCAGTCGTCGGTGGCCCAGGCATATGGATCGGTGACATGTGTGATTGTTAGTTATTAAAGTGCGGGCGCGTGAGACGTTAGGCGCTGCGATGCGTTTTTTGAACTCGTTTTCGATATTTTGTGCGACGTTATCCGCCGGTAATAAGTAAATACATCGTCTGCGGCAACTTATCGAATAATAACGAATGAGATAAATCGTTATCGGGAGTTTTCGAACCAAAGTGTTCGCACTTAGGTACACGCAATGACCTAATTGCAAAAGTGCAGTTCCGCGAATTTTTCGTCGTGTGAACGTGAGCATGAACTTGTGAAGTGACGTGCCGCGAATTCTCCACGAACGTCGGATGAAGGCCACCATTTCATCGTCGCGGGTTGAGGTAAGTTACCTTTGATTTTTTTCAGGTTGTATTTGTGTCATTCGGACGTTGGTAATAGCTCGATCGGTGTTGTTGACGGAGATGTAAAATACCCTAAATTTGAAATTAATTAATTCGAACGAAAATCACACAAGTGCAATTTTATTGCATTAATGGATTGGGGGGAAATATTTAGTACTGGAGAAGCTACAACAAGAAGCTACAAAAATATGATAGTTACCTTTAGCCATCGAATACTACGTTACTGTGGAGTTATTACTCACAACAATACAACTTAAAAGCTCAAATAGAAAATAAAACAAAACAAGTTTAAATCAACATTGAACGAATGTGAAAATAAACTCACTTAATATAAATACAATTAATAATTTAAGAACAATTTTGAAAACAATTAGCAAATGTTCATAGTATTCTCCATTCGCTTGTTAGCAAACTTTTAATCCAAAATAAAACACTTTAGTTAGGGTTTGTTTTAAACGCTCCACTCTTTAAATAAGGCCAAAGGAAGTACTCAATGAAAGTTAAATCAGACGATGTGGTCGGCCATTGTATGAATTCTCAACTCCAATTTATTTCGAACAACTTGATTTAAATACTGTCGAACACAAATGAAATAATGAGCTAGTACTCCATCTTGATGAATCCATAACGTGTTTCTAGGAATATTTAGATCTTGAGGATCTGAATATAAAGTTACCAGCAGTTAGCGGCTGGCAAAAGTTCGTCCTTTACATTTTTTGGGCGCTGGTGTCATTGTCGCGTATCCAATAAATGACATTAAATAAATCCTATGGCGGTATCAAGCCCGTCTTTCTATATACCCCAGTATTTATTGTAAAAAGTATTAAAAACCAATAGATTTTTAAATTGTTCATACATCGAACATATACACACTAAAATAGGAACAATGGATAGGGTGGGTTAAATGTGTTAAATTTCCATGTAAATGGGTAAATTGTTCTTTTCCAACCAATTTTGGTTTAAATAAATTAGTAAAAATAAGAAAATTTCATGCAATGTTAAACATGGCATGGACGTTTTATCATGCTTAGTATGTTAGTATGTAAATAATCTAAAATGTTCAACCATAGTTGCCTAAGAATGCTTTGGTGTGACTCGAGCCTTAAACATAATGCGTGGACATTTTTCATTGAAAGGAATAATTAACGAGACATGATATGGTTCTGTCAAATGTGATATTTATGTTGCAAAGTACAGTCGTAAACCAATATGACCAGCTTGCGATAAAATAATTCACTTGGTCATTAATAAAATAATTCGAAAACTGATTAGATTCAAAAAAAAACTTTATAAAAAATGTATTAAAAAAATTATTGTAATAATACTTATATAATTAGCATTGCATGGGTTAAAATTCCAAAGGGTGTCCGAAAACCACCTAAAATTTCACTTCAGTTCTTCAGTCAAATTAATTTTCTTTACAAACGATGAAACGCGAAACTATGAAATTTTTAAGCCCAACGTTGAAAAACTTTCAAAACTAGCAACTCTGTAACTGACATTGGTAAGTTTGTTTTAAATGGATCCAAAATCCAAGCCCACGGGGCAACGGCATGTATTATTTTTAAATGAAAAAAATTGGAAAGTCCAATTCGTCACCGGAGTTGTTTGTACAAAATAAAGTTAAAGAAAATTTTAAAAGAAATGGGTTCATGCAATCAGGTTGGGTTGGGTTATGTCATGTTGGGTTTAATTCAATCGGACAATGGTAGTAAAAGAATCAATTTAATACTAAACCAGACTGTTTTCAAACAGCCTGAAACCCAAATCCAAGAATTTGTTTTAGGTTAGGTTGTGACGATTAAGGCAATTTACGGTTAGAGCTATTTTCAAAGGAAAATAATTCGTAATAAAATGGCTGCAAAAACGAATATGGCAATGAAGTTTGGTTGAGGTTGGCTGGGTTGGGTTGGGTTGGATTTGGGTTGAGTTGATTTGGATTTGAATGAGTTGGGTTGGGGTGGATTTTGGTTGATTGATTGATTGTTATAGATTAAAGATAAAGATTAAAAATTTCAAAGTTTTAGCATCGACCTTCATTTCATTTAAATATCTAAATTAAAAAAAAATTGAAAATTTAAAAATGGTGAAATGTCAAAATATTGCCTTAAAAGTGTACAAAAGTAAAATTTTACATAATTGTGGAAAAATTTCGAAATTGTGCAAAATATAAAACCCAACCTAATCCAACATTGTAAAGGTTTGCCAAAATTGTGTAACTTATGAAACTATTGTAATTATCGAATATGTGTCAAAATATAAAAAAGGTCTACAATGCAAAAATTATCAACATTAGTCAAGAAAGTTAAAATTTAAATTTAAAAAAATGAAAAAATTGAAAAAATCGACGACTAATCTTTGTGGTCCAAAATCGAAAAAAATCATTGTAATTAAATAAAAAAAATTAAATTATAATTATTAAAAATCCTTGGTATAAGTTTAAGAAAATCTACTGCAGGACACTGCAGATGTTTGTATATAAGCAAGGAGAATATGATAAAATTAATGGTAATATGAGTAAATAACACTCAATAAGTTACGATGTCCGCGAAATATCTAAACAGTTCAATTGGTGTGCCTTAGAAGAGGGCTACATACAGTTGTCTCATATCCAAAATCGCTCTAGGTGGTATCTATTGCAACCCCAAGACTCAGTTCATTTTTTTGTAATTTATGGCTGAATATTACTATACTTTTGTTCCCGGCTGTACCTTATCGATGTGAAAAACCGGGCCCGATTCGAACAAAATGTGAAATTAAGGCCGATGCTAATCTACGATAAAATTACACATCCCACCAGTTTATTACGGCCTGTGTGCACAGACACGTCCAAATTGGCGTCATCAACGTTACATCAAATAATAATTAACGATTTAAAAATATAACGAGACCCGTCGAAACCGCGCGCCGCGCCGCGAATCGTAATTAAATTTTTACGATTCGAGAGCGATCGGGAGACGTTCTATAATTTCGCAGTTTCATCTAAGCGGACAGCACGCTATTAGATCGCAGAATTAAACCGAGTGCCGTCGATAATTATGGAAGTGTAAACGCACTGTTTACCGAGGTTATAGTTGCTTTTGCCGACAGCCATTTTACCGCAGAGTTATAATTTGATCGGTCGTGCTATGAGACCGACTTAACCATTGATTAATTGCAATTAGACACTAGGTAACATTCCTCCGTTACACTGTTAATTCGCCCACACAAACGTCTCGGGCCGTCGTTTATTTTCGTTCGAAAAATCCCAGGTATTTTCAGATCGTTTACATGAGAAACTCGCTCGGGTAAAAAATTTTTGGGAAAAGTGTAACCTGGATTCCATTGTTGGGTTCCATGAATGCAATGTAATTATAATTATTTAAGCAAAGTTGTTGACACTAATGATCGCTTTACCTAATACTCGAATGAAGTCGGTATAAAATGGAATTAATTTGCTTTATGTGGAACGTTGGCACTTACCTCATTTTTGCACCTACTGGTAATAATTTTAATTTAACGTAATTACGACAAGATAACGACAGGGAAATATTATAAATGCATTAGTGAAATTAACGGTACGAACTACAATGTGCTTCCGATTAATTTGTTGCATTATTAAAATTTATTTTTTAGCGCCGGCGAATTAACGTTGCTAGCAAATCCCACTCTTGTAAATTTTGAGCAACAGTGTAGATAATGCCTTCCTCGTAAATGATTAATATTGGCCGGCGCACAAAGGGCGCAGTGTTTTACTGGTCCGCTGTATTGACGGCGGCGATCATTTTCATAATTCATAATTTCATTAATTTGTTACTTGGGGCTTTGTCACGATTTTATGTAGAATATTATCGGGTTACTAAGACTGAAATTATCTCAGTAATTATTGGTAAACCTTCGGAATTTATTAAATGCATAATTAATGGTTAATTACGAGGTAGAATATTTTAAAGCGATTTTTGTATTTTTTCCATATGATTACAAAAAATATTGTTTAATTATACATATTATAAGATAATCGATGCGCACTCATTTTTTTCATGTAGTAGACCAATCACCTTAATCAACTTGGAATAATTATTGAAAATTCCTATCAGCCTACCTACAATAACGATTTTTAGGCGCAATTAATAAATCCGAATGGCGTAATTGCGGCTCTGCGTGATTAATTGCGCCATTTTTTTGATATGTAATTACAAAATTATGAGAGGAGAAGACTGTGCCAACTTTGGTTTAAGCGACGGTTTTTATTTTTCAGGGAGCGCCACTGGTTTTTGCCCGATAAGCTAGGAAGCATGTACTTAGGCGCAAGACGAATTAATTTTATATTTTATAGTTATTAAATCATTAAATATTGTTTCCATGGTCTCGGACGCTATGAGTATATATTATTATCAAATGCATGATTAAATAAATCAACAATTGATTGCAGTAATTTTATATAATAATCTTTTTGGCGAAATAGAAAATTAATGAAATACAGACAATCGAGGTTATAGCTAACACAATCGCTGAGCATGATCTGTTGCCAATCGTCATTTTCGAGACCGTCAAGTCGTTTTTAAGAGATAGTTACGCCAGTTAATTGTAAGCTCGTCAGTTTAAATGAAAAGAGGGTAAAGGGTCCGAACGTACAGTGTCGAAAATGTAACTAGACACAGTATGGGTTGTTCCGAAATAGGCGCCAGATTTGGATATTTGCATTTATTTATCGCACCAATTAATTTACAGGGATTGTGATAAGTGACTAAAAGTTTAAACAGTCATTGACAACCAAAGTTGATCGATTACCAACCAAACTTTATGAATCTTCAAACACATCGAATTTGTTTATTATTATGTTAACGAAAGTTTATTTTATTTTAAGTTATAATGACGAAAAATCGGCGCAATGTAACTAAACAAAATATAAATGAGTCATCGATGACAAACACCAATAACTTGTGATGGCGTAAAATTAAGACCAGTCTTCTTACAAATTAAGTTCCTGAGGAGTGAGTGTATATTATAGTACCAATCACCAGTGATCACTTTTTGTTGTCTTCATTAAGGCACAGAATATGAAATTCCGTGAAATTGTAGACGTTGGGTTGGGTTGGGTTGGGTTGGGTTGGACCATCGAAAATACTCAAAGAATTTGAATCTGTGAATCAAAGAGGGTTTCATGTTCAAAAACTCACATTTTAAGTTGAGATGGCCAATATGCCAAAAATTCATGAATCTACTTATCTAAATCAAGGTACAATAGATGACATATAACGATAAAAAAATTAAAAGACTTAATATTAAAGAATATAGTATAGGTTATGATTACTTACGAATTCAAAAGCAGACGAGATCTATTATAGACAATATCTTCTCCAACATTAACGCACATTTATTAAAACCACACATTATGTATTCTGATATATCGGCCATTTGATGCAATATGTTACCGATGAGTGCCATTCCCGTCATGATAATGAGTGTAACTACGCGCACAAAAGATTTTTTAATTCACATTCTACCCTAAATCGCTCCATTAATTTGCTCTCCTGCCAGAGGTAGGGGTTTTATAGAGTGACGACAAGTTTTGTAAAGTTATTGGACATATAGAAACCGCGTTTTTTATTAAATTCCACAGGATTAAACGTAAAAAAAACAAATAGGGTGTTGAGTGAAATTATCAAAGAAGGGATATTTCTCAGAAAGTTGCGAAGGTCATTTAAGCTTACTGGGCATCATGCAATACTTGTTCGATATAGATTACTAAAGAAAAAACATTATTATCGATCATGCCAAAAAAATCTTTTATGATGAAAAATGCCTTATCCAGAAATACATCAAAAATAGCTTGGCAAATAATCGATACTTTTTGCTCCTTGTCTGAACCAATAGCACTACCACCAACACTGTTGAACTATATATATTGGTGAGATTATCTCAAATCCTAAACATTCGGCCCAAGAATTTATTGACTTTTTCTTAAATTGCATTAATGAGCTGACTAACTATCACCAAGGCGGAACAAAATCTCACGATAATGTGAACGGTTTCCCTACTGTTCTAAAAAATATAAAAATTATCCCCATTGATCTGAAATTATCGGGGATATAGCTTTACTTATTTATGTTTTCGAAATTGTGCGAGAAGGCATATTACGTTTGAATTTTCTTTATAAACACAATTTTGTATCCAACAATCAGTTTGGTTTAATAAGGGGTCTTTCGACATAGGATGACTCTATTTTTTAGGATTACCCCAAGGTAGTGTGCTGGGCCCGCTACTTCTAAACATATTTATAAATGACGTAGTCCTTCACTCAATAAACGAACATATTGTTCTCCTCGCTGATGATACCTCAGCAACAGTAACAGCCACCAGCACTGATGATCGCTTAGCAGAATGGCATCCCTGCTGGTCTCATAAATGCAGAACTAATGTACCCAAAACGAATTTGTTTTTAAGAATAAAAAAACTAAGCTAAAAATAAATGGCGAATAAATTCAACAAAATTATATAGCAATTTTTTGGGAGTTCATATATACTCTTATCTGACCTGATTGCTCCAGGTTGATAGTTTGCTAAAAAGGTTGTACACAGCCTGCTTCTTCCTTTATAGGACGTTAATTCACATATTTTAAAAACATTCTATTATGTCCATGTTCACGCCAGATTTGTATTTAATATTATATGCTGGGGCAATAGTAGACGCAATAGCGACTTGCTACTAATTCAAAAAAATCGTATCTCTAAAATGCTCGCGTCATTCGTATAGGAATTTGTTTGCCGAGCTGGATATTAACGATTCCAGGCGAGGCCAAGTTAGCAAATCCTAAGGTGTGTTTGTTGCGGAAAGTCAAAGTCAAATTTCTTGGTTTAAAAAAATCGAAATCAAAAGATATGTACTACGTCCAAATTATAATGTAGCAATATAAGCTGTCGTGTGTCGCCAATAAAATTATTTAATAAACTTCTGCAGCAGCCAAGGAGCAGACTTTATTGGGTTTCAAAAAAAGTCAAATCCCTGTTGCACTCGGTGGGTGAATATTTGAATTTTGTTAATATTGTGGAGCAATATTTTTTATTAGTTGGGTCCACTATTTCTATATTTTCTGGTGCCTTAATATTTATACGTAATTGTGTAATATTGTGTACTTTATGTATGCTTTTGTATCGTATTATAAACAAGTAGGTGTTTGTAGTGTGACAATTTTTAATACTTGTAATACACGCCCAATGAGTAAATAAGCAAATAAATAAATAACAAATACAACCCAACTCAACATCACTGGTTCACCCAATATTCAATCAAACGTGACTTTTTACAAAAAGTTATAGCACAGAAGCTTCCCTGAACTAATACAAAAAAAAACATCATCCAAATCGTACAATCACGACTGTAAAATTCAAGTTTGTTACCCGGACAATTATCGAAAAACCTACTAAAATACACATTACATTCACATTATTTTCCAGAAATTTGCAATTTTAGTTGTTTATAATTAATTCTCAATCATTATTCTGATTTAAACTCCCTAACCTTAATAAAATTATCATTATTAAAGTAACCAATACCGATAATTTTAGCGTGGAATATTAATTATAACTGTTTGTGATAATTGATCCTAAATCATCAATCCGAACTCTTTTACATTACGCTGGACGTTCAAAGTTGATTTACATTTTATTTTTCTGAACGGAGTTGAAGAGATACTTCAAAGCGGTTTTGTATTGAGGGAAGTAGGCGTGTGCTAATATAAAGTGATGGCGATAAGGCACTCAAATTCAAAATTGAAATAGTTATTGTCAACCCAGATTTCTCATTTATCAAGTTAACTCATAATCAAATTATTTGAAATTCCGTGAATTGATGGTGTTGGGTTGGACTGGACCATCTAAAACACCTAAACAACAATTGAAACTGTGAATGAAGGAAACATGAAAGAAGACGTTTTATATTTATTGCAAAACATAAGGGACCGAGACTGTAACTTGTATACCACCCCCTCTCATTTTAACACCACCCAATTTTAGTGGCGAGTGGAAACAACAACAAGCACGATACTATAGAGAAGTATACGATGAGGAAAAATCAAAGATATCGCGAGATAAGCACACACTGCAAATTGTATCCCAAACTTTGTGTGCCTCTGAAAATTCAATCTAATTAGCGTAGGTTTCAGGTTATTGTCTGTAGATATCGCCGGTGTTTAACAAGGTCGATAATATTCTCTAAGTTGACATTTTAATCAATCGTTGAAAGTCTTTTATTTTATTCGGTTTAAATTTCCTGTAGACTATCAACGTGGTATAATTTTCTTAGACCCAAGGAAACCCAGTCATATGCTAAGATTGGTCTAAGGTCACCTAGAACTGTATTGGTTTATTTTTTAAATTGAAATGTTAGGTCGTATCAATAACGATTAATTAATATTATTAATTTTAAGTATACATAATGAACTTCATGCTGATGATTTCAAAGAAGAATGAAACGTGTACAATCACCAATATAACATTTTCAAGATTAACCCCAACATATTTAATTTTTACTGCTTTATAAATCCTTCTTTAATTGGAACCTTACAGAAATTACCAAATTTTCAAATTAATCTGAACCGACTTCCATCCGGTCGTACGTGAATTGTGACGTCTCAAAGGCGCGATCGGCGCGGTTTCTCCGGAGCCTGTTTATTCTTGAGTAAATTTAAAAAATCGATCCGTTCCCTTGTCATGTATGCCATTAGCGCAGTTCCCGGCCCACCGTCGTTTCCCCGTTACCGTGGAGACGCGAGAGCGACCACTTTGCAGTTATAATGATGTCATTTACACTTGCCGCCCTCTTCCTTATTCACCCGCATGTGTGACGCACCGCGCCGCGCTCCGCGCCCACTCTTCGCGAGTTTAAATTATCACCCGGAAAGTTTTCCGGGAACGCTCGTTATTAGATTTCCATTTACTTGTCTGCCGCTGCGCTTGACGAAACTAAATCTCGTAATAAATCCTGACGGACAGTTCCTTGAAAATGGGACGAAGTTTTCCACTGCCGGTGTTAATAAATAATGGCTTCGGCTAAGCCAGCTTGATTTTATTTATAAAATGTCAGGTTATTAAAATGAATTTCGAAAGCGCCGCCGTGGATAGTTTAGTGTACACTTCATCTCGTCATCCATTTTATCTTCGCTGGTATCAGTCATTGTCATACCATGTATTGAATGATGTGATGAGGTTGATGATTCACAATGACTTCAACTGCGTTGAGATTTTCTTGCCTTTGAAAAAAGTATTAGCACTTTTAAATTTTAAACGCTCTGCATTCAAATGAAAACTGCTGAAATATTAAATTGAATAGTGGATGAAACTATTATGAAAATTATGGGAATGTATAGAACTAACTCGACAAAAGTATGAAAAAATAATTAGACTGCTTATTATACTTTTGGACTGACGTTGTATCTTTGCTAACGTTCATGTCTCATACATATACTAATTTCTTCATCAATGTAATTATTAAAAAAAATGCAGTTATTTACATTTTGGTGTCTATTATTATATGTTACTATGCACGACGAAAATATTTAGTTAATTTTTGACCCAATTTACAATACCACATACAACGAAAGCATGAAAACTACATGGTTAACTAGTCGAGTTAGAAAAAAAAAATAATTGACCACAATGGACAAGTGTCGTTCACCGAACGCTAATGGAAGATTACGCCTTCCCGAAATTCGCTCACGCGCATTCTGCTCCTGTCAGGTGAGAAACACAATTATATGTAGAAAATAATAATAAGCGACAATAAAAGGAGTTAGTGTTTCTTCTGTGCGTAACATTTGAGACGGTCGTGTCATTACCTCGGGTAATTTGATTGGTAATTTGCGGTCGGGCTGACAATGGCCGCCTCACCACGCGTGGAAACAAATCAGTAATTGTGCATCAAACCTTAATCACACTGCCCAACATTCCGTGGTAAATATCCTCTCCGCCGCCCAAGGACAGCCGAGTATATTTCGTTACAATTGAAATAGAGAGATGAAGTACTGGCTGGGAAACGTGATCCATTAATAAAAAGGCCCATATCGGAGATTTTTACGCCCGTCGTTATGAAACGACATTTTATGTATCGCCTGTTTCAGCATTCTAATTCTTGTCGTTCGGTTTGAAGACCATTGATACGGAAATGTTCGGGAATGTGGCAAATGAATAATCGTTAAGGTTTGTATACCTGGTGTTGAGTTTTATATGGAGCGTGACGCGGAACAATGACATATTTTCGTTCAATCGGTTAACGACGAGTCTTTGCCTCTTCGCTCCTCCAACTACCGATATATAGAAATGAGCGCAACAAAAGCACACTGAAAGGGAAACATTAAGTAAGTCATTATTAGAAAATGCTATGAAAATATAAAATTTTACCTCCACGGTTAACTATTTAAAACAAAAATTTTCGACGTTTGAAAAATCACCCATTCTCTCCTAAAGTACTCGTACATGTACTCGTTATTTATATAAAAAAATTTCACGTTAATCACATGGTCAACATGTGATATTAGAAATCTAATTGGAAACCTCCAAGTCCAAGACATCGGAGTACATTTTTGTAGTAGGCAAACTGAAACTAGAAAGAACTGCCAACGTCTCAGCAGTAATACACATTCCAACACGTACTAACAAGTATCTTATGTCGACTTGTATAGGAAATATATTTTTGATTTATTTCACTTGTAACCACCTCAGATTTAGAACAAAACATTTCCGTTCTCGTTCAATGATGTCACTGATCGACGATGTTTACTGGATTCCCTAGGGTTCCTATTCTGGATCCATTTCTTTTTCTAATTTGTATAAAAAACAATGGGTTATGTTTTAATAGAAATGGCCTCTAAGAACGTTTAATGTATAGATTTGATTTCATTATTTGAATATGTCAATGTTATAAACGCCAATTCAATTTCTCATATATTCACAATTAATTAATTAATATATAAAATAGCAAAACTTAACAAGTTAAGCAATAAGAAATGTATGCACTATATTTTTTAGATAGTATATTCAACCGACCCCGTAACTAGTAAAGGAATCGCCGAAGTATTAATTTAAAATTATTTTAGTTCAAATAGGATATTTTTTTAGTCCTACAGGGTTGCGCAATCCTTTCAAGGTATAATTTTCAAACACAAATCCAGACTGTTTAACAGCATGTTTGGTTTTGCATGTATGTGTTTTTATGAGATTGTCGGCCACCAAAGCAGTTTGAGATTTGCCTTATGGGCAGTTTCAATAATCCCCCCCCCCCTGTTAAACGTGGAATTTAACTAAATTATGGCGACGAAGTTGAATGAGACGTGGGTGCGAAAAATGTATAACTAAGGGGTCACAAAACAATAATATATTACGTATTTTACCATGTAGGTAGATGAAACATAAATTTGAAGAATTATTTGCCAATACTTAAGTGGGAAGAGCCACTGTTAAATCGCGCAGCTGAAAACCTAAGCCAACCCAACCCAACCCAACCCAACCTAACGTAACCTAACCCCTCCTCATTAATCCTAATAGTCCTTGACAGGTCCCTTTACGGGCAGGCGAGGGCCACTTCTTACATTTTTTCGATTACACTAGTAATATTAATCTTTAATCTTAGAGGGTTAAAATACCCAAAACGCTTTGATTTGCCCCGTACCAGTAAGGGGCGCCTAGATATTAGCCCTAGGGTGGAGGATACAAAACCCACATATACTGAAACACTATACCATTACCATAAATTGCCAAAATAAAATGTCCATTGCTGACCTTTGGTGTAGGACGATAAAACACCTATAATTGTCGACTCACCCATTATAATTTTTTTTTCAAATTTTTCTTTCTTGAAATTTTTTTTGCAATTTTACATTTTTTTAATTTTACATATTTTCCAAATGTTAACTAATTGAATATTTTTTTAAAATTTTGTAATGTTTTCCAAACATTTTTTTCAAATTATCTAAATTTTTTAATTCAATATTTAACTTTAATTTTACAAATTTATGCAAAAATCAATACAATTTGTAAATTTTTTGACACATTCTTTCAAATTTGACAATTTCAATTTCAAATGTTATGCCTACCAAATAAAATTGACTGCATAACGCTGACCATGCGTTTTGCGAGTAAACATGCCAAACTGTAAAAATATCAAATAGGTCCAATGGTTCATATTTAAAAATGCGGTTATTTTTATGTAATTGTTTAAAAAAATAATAATGCAGTTTTATTACTAACGTAGAAACTTTTGAAATATAAAAATATTTGAGGTTATGACAAACTTCAAACTTTATATCAGACGATGTAGTACATTGTGCCACAAGACTCTCGCGATTTCATGACTCGCAATTTCACTAAATTTCACTAGAGGCGAATGAGAATTAATGAAATATTAATCAAATCCTATTTAATGCAACCCAACCAAGCAAAATCCAATCCAACCCAACTCAATCCAACCCAGGAACTACAAAATCGTAAAGTTAAAATTACATTCACAAGCAACCTGGAACGTTGGACATTATCGGATTTAATTCTTAGTTAGTAAAACTTCTTGAACCTGTTCTTGAAAGCTATAATTGTTATGGAAGGATAAACGAAGTTATCTTAAAACTGGACGTGCTACTCTCATCTAAATTAGTAATTTTTATGAAAATGTATGAAGTGAGGTTGTCGATTGCAGTACCCTTGAGATTTGCGCTTTCAAATCCCGAAATCGGTTACATTTAGCCTCGAACCCAAAGGTATGTCTGGTTTACCACTTTCAAGCATTTTAACAATTATAACATACTTGTAACATAACCCACGAACCTGCTGGGGTGGGTTGGGTTGGGTTGGGTTAGACATGGATTTACCTTACAGCTTATGTTCCATAACATTCCATTTCGAATATTTTATCCTTTATTTTCTTTAATTTTTTAAATTATAAACAACTGTTTACAACTGTTAACCAAACTAAATTGATGAAATTTAATTTCATCGTAAGAAATTCGTAAGTAATTTCTAAAAACTAAATACGATAGCTTATATCCCGTTAAGAATATAACTGTAATTAATAACAATCACAACAATCATTACACTACGGACGAATTGAAAAAAAAACTTCCATGACAAATTATTAGTCATAGATACTGATCTTCTTCATAACGTCTGCATAATTTTCTAAAATTAATTCTAATGTTTTTTTTTTCATTAGATTTCGATTAAAAACATATTTTCTTTCACGCATTTCACACAATGTCCATTGAATTATTTCCGCACTTCATTAATTTTATGGTATTTATACATAATCACAATACGCAAGCCTGACGAATATTTCTTTATGTACCAACATATTACGATTCATTGTCAATTTCAAAAATACTTTATACTCATGATCCTTTTCGCATTGAATGACGCGATATTTATATATCGCATTTACGAATGGTTTCCAACGTAACGGACAATGCAAATCTGGAATAATTGTGGTAGCACTCCATTTAAAGCGAAATAAGGTTACTCACAATGACCAATTCTTTTAAAAAAATGCATTGTTGACGCAAATGCTAATTAACACACCTTTAAGGATATGAGATATTAATAAAGATTTACTTGCAGATGTTATATTTCATAATAAACTTTATATTTTTATTGATTTGTATGATAACAGTATAAGTCGTTAGATTAGATTGTTACACGTCCCTATAGCAAATACAGCACTGTCGATAAGTGATGTATATTAATAACTTTAAATGCAGTGGAACGACTATCTGCATGTTTAGTTCTCGACTGGAGCTAAGTAAGTCAAATTTTGTTTTAGATGTCAAAAGAAATTGTGCGCTCATCAGAAAATAAATTTCATATGTGCCCATCCTTAACTCGACCACCATCGACATTCACTTATTAAGCATTCCCAAGATTTTAGAAAAATATCCGCTGAACAGTGGGCATCTCGTTTTTGCGCGCGCCGCTGGCCGTTTACGATAATTACAAAGCGCGCGCGGGATTCCGAAATAAACGGACGTAATTGCGGCGCGCTTTTTATCGAATTCTGATCGATGCATGATTGATCTATGGATCTACGAGTTGGCATTCAGTCATAGATCACGCTCCGCGTATAGTTTACTCGGTTGATTTCAGACGGGCTGTCCGTATTAACAGTTCATGTGTTCAGTAATTGACCCCGGAGAGCGACCGCGGTGCACATTTATTCCACCAAGAATAACTTTAATAACTTCAATGCTAAATTAATTATTTCAGGTATTTGTATCCATTATGTTGTCAAAATCGAAATTACCCGCCGCGTGTAATTGCCGGTAATTGTTAAGGGCAGGCCAAGTGTGATTTTAAATAATAAGTAAAAAATAAAAGGATGGTTGAATTTTTTTTATTGATAAATATGTGCGTATACTTTAATTAATTACTATTAGATTTTAAAATCTATTAAAATCTAATTTAATAAGATGCGTAAAATACGATATGCTTAACTTGATATGTTATACGAAAGTGGTAGTTTCTTGAAGTGCTTTAAAGCAACGTTGGTGGAGTGCACGTATACGCGACGATCAGAGTTACTGTGTTTCAGGTTGTAATCATTACGCTAATCTATATCGTGATCGACAATAGTCGATTGAATATAAAAGTATTAGATTTAAAATTCAACTTCAATGCATCAGATGTACAAATACTGATCAAAATGTAAATGCAATAAATAACTGTTCGCTATTAATTCAGTGATTTTAAAATCTGTCAAAATTGACTGTAGCCAATATCTATTTCTTACCAACGAATATATTTGTGATTACTTTAGTGGATGTGTAAATTTTTGTAGATTGCATCGATGACCCAAAAATATTTTGCAATAAATTACCATCACACAGATATCATGGTGTTGTTAATTAATAATGAAGTAGATTTGGTTTGCACAAGTTCTATGATGAAATTGATGAAAGGTAATATCTGAATATTTGGTAACAGAAATGACAGGACCAACGATCAGTAATAAAATTGGTAATAAAAATTTGTTTCAGGCACGTTCAAAGTAAAATAATACAATTTGTAAAAATTAACAACATAAAGGGCCAGGGATCGGCAAAACAATACACAACAATTTTATAATATTTTGGGAAATTAATTCGATGTAACGTACTATGTTCTTGATGTACAATTTCAATGCTCTGCCATTTTTCATTACAACTTCAATTCCATTTCATACCACTTAAAATTTTAATGAAATTAGATATTTATACATAGATGCAATTTTACAATTTGTACCAATTCAAAAACATTCGAATTAACTCGGCTCGTTATGAATTTATTAGTGCCAAAGAAATCGCACGCAATTGTTAACTGAATTAATTTCTCAATAAGTAAGAAATCACTTCGGACTGAAACGAGGCTGGCTATTGGCAACAGGTATGAATAAATTGTTTGATGGCAATGATGTAATCAAACCGTACTCCGATTCGCACACAACTAGGGAATTTGGTGTCATTTCAATAATTACAAACGAATGTAAAAGTAACTTTGCTCATGGACAAATCCTCAGGCTGAGGATGCTGTGAACGTTGATTAAACAAATCTGTGAAGAAAACGCGTTGATTTTGTGGCAAAGAAGAGAACAGTGGGGACGTATTTAGTTAATGCTGGTAATTCAGAATAGATGTGTTAATACAGGGGGGAGGGGGGGGGAGGGGTATTTGTTGAATTCATTCAACAGAGGTAGTTTTTCTAAGAGGGAGTATTTTTAGAGCTACATATGCATCTCAAATACTAAATAAGAATAAAATAATTCTTCGTGGTGAATTAAAGAGCCAATTGAAGATACATTTCATGTAGCATAAGCACCTGGAAATATACCTCGATCTTAAAAAATGTTGTGGGAAAAATGTTATGTTTACGACAATGACTATGTATATTTAAACCAGTAATTAGAGGAAATGAGTGAACAAATCCTGCTATAATGGCAAATACTGCTCCTACTGATAATACATAATGAAAATGTGCTACAACATAGTATGTGTCATAAAGAACAATATCAATTCTCGATTTAGACAAAATTACTCCTGTTAATCCTCCACTGTAATTAAGATAACAAAGTATTGCAGAAGAATAATTTATTTGAGTACCATGAAGAGTAGCAAGTCAACTAAAAATTTTAATTTCTATAGTAATAATGATTATCGATTAATGACTTCATCGCAATTGGCAACTTGGAGAGACATAGCTTCAGTGAGTTGATATTTCTTTGCAATTCTCTATTCCATGACACCTCTGATGTCCAGGATGGATGCCCATAAAATGATTAAAATGCATTATCGAATGATTGTATATCATGTATACAGTACTGTCCTGTGGTTGATTGCTGTCAAACTAGAGTACGGTTATGCTCGGCTTTCATCTTTTTTACCTTCCCTACCCTCGTGTTCATATCTCCCCACTATAACAATAACAATAATAATAATAATAATAATATTAATACGTTTATTGCTGTAGATCCATAGATATTAGCATTGTCAATATACATACATCACAACAAATACAAATATAAAAGTACAATGTAAACAATAACTTAAAAATACTGGTAAAAAACATCACAATACATAATCATGAAAAGAATAAAACGCCTTTTCCAGCAAAAACCGTTTCAAAGTAATCTTAAAATTTCTGTGATTCTTTGCATGTTTTAAGTCATCAGGTAAAGCATTATATGCTGCAATGGCTTTGTAATATGGTCCCTCTTCATAAAATTTGGATCTACGAGTTGGAATAGTGGCCCCCAACAATCACGTGTCAGCATGGTCGAGTAAATATCACAATTACATAAAAATATTTCTTTGTTATTTAGAAAAAAATAGCATCAGTTCCATAATATATAAACTGGGTAGAGTCAGTATATTTAATTTACGAAATAACGATTGACAAGGTGTGCGGTAAGGAACATTACACATAATATAATAATAATATTGGTTTATGGAGGTCGCAGACACATGTTTTTTTTTTAAATTTGCAATCGATGCTGAGCACAGTTTACTACAAAGGGATGCACAGTGCACATCCCAATTCAAAAGTGATTTATTATGCGTCGGAATGAATAGGCTATAGTCAACGTTATGTTTAATAGTAAAATTTATTAATTTGGTTTTGTTCTCATTCATCATCAAGGAGTTATTGCCGCACCATCTGTACATTTCACAGATTGCAGTGTGCAATTTTGGGTACTGAGTCATATGTCATGACAGGTGATACATTCAAACTGTACAGTTAGACAACTGATTTCGCTCTGGAGGTCATTAACATAAATCAGAAACAGGGTTGGTCCTAACATTGACCCCTGAGGTACACCACAATCAAACTCACCCTAATACCATAATTAGCCATTTTTTGTAAAATTAGTTCATGATTTATGGTGTCAAAAGCTTTAAAGAAATCAAAAAATAAACCAGCCGTGGTTAGTTTTTTATCCAAGCTATTATACACAGCATTCAAGATAGCGAACATAGCATAGTTTTTTTATGAACAAATCCAAACTGGTTACTATGTAATGTATTATTTTTGACCAAGAATGAAAACAGGCGCACGTTCAGGACCTTTTCATAAATATTACTAAAAACTGATAGTAGAGATATTGGTCGGTAATTTGAAATTTCTTTGCAATCACCTTTTTTGTGACACGGTACAATTTTAGCCTCTTTAATGCATCCTTCCCCATCATTATTTCATCTAACACCACCGATATTACATTATCTTCGGTCATATAAAATTAACATAAACTTCGACGACCGTACAACCACTTTTCTTCTTTAAATTCCCACAATTTCTCCAAAATGACGCCGAGTTGTAAAGTGCATTAATATTCGGGACACATACCGTTGGAAATAACAGCGTATATTAGTCGGTGATCACAATTAGATCCAGATACGACGATCACCTCGTTTCAGAATAATAACTTGTTTTGAACCCAAAGCAAATTCGCAATCGACTCCCCGTCTCTCAATTTCACAAAATACCACATAGGTAGTGGTAATAAATGCGGTCAATCAAAACTCATAAAATTCGCCTTGACCGTGCTAAGCGAAACATTTTTGCGTACCCTATTTCGGAATCAGATAAAACAGGACAAAAAACGAAGGCCTGCTACCTTCCAGAACTTGGTTTGATCTTTCGAATGTCCTTCCCTCATTTTGTCTTCTACAGCTCAAACAAATATGTATTCAATAAAAAAGTTATGCATGTTGAGCGTATTTTAATAACAGTAGCAATAAAATTTACTGTATGTATTAGAAGAAATTCCTGCTAAATGAATCCTAAAAATTGGTAAATCAACAGAAATTCCTCCATGGGCAATATGTGCGGATAAACGAGATAAACTGTTCAACCTGTTTCTGCCCCTCTTTCAATTAATTTTCTTATTAATAAAAGGGTTAATGGTGGAAGTAATAGTCAGAATATTATAATATTTATTCGAGGAAAGGCTACATCACGAGCTCCTGATACCAGAGGAACTAATCAATTACCAAATCCGACAATTAAAAATGAAAAACTATGAAAAAATATAAATGCGACGGCTGTAACAATAACACTAAAATTTTGCACATCACCAATTAATGATCCTGGATTTTTGCATTTAGCTCGAATTAAAATTCTTAGAAAATTCCTGCTATACCTGCTCAAGATTCAAATACAAATTATAAAGTTCCAATACTTATATGGTTTGTTGAAAATAATCGTGTATTCAGTGGCCGATAAAGGGCAATAAACTGTAAATTTATTTATGAAATTAATTTTCCTTTATCTAGTCTTATAGTACAAATAAAATATTTTAAATTGCAAATTTAAAGATGGGAATCCTAACGCTTAACAGAGCATTCTTATAATGGGAACTTTGAAGGTTCCACGTTATTTAATTTACGACCTTATTAAAATTTATTTAATCAAATATTAGTAATTATAATATAAATCAATTTTAATTTCTTTGACAATCAAAGATGACTTGGCTTACTTTTGTAAGGTGTCAGAATATTTTCTGATATATATGCGAATTATTACTTACATTGGTGTGTCTAGTCACAAAAAAATAAAACGGTCCACTTTATGGTCGCTATATTTCATGTTAAAAACCGAACTGAAAGTTTCAAAATACGCCAAGCTAAAGGCGTGTCTGGGGTGGGAAGAAGCAGGAATAAGCCGAGAAAATCCAAGACATTAACATCCGTTGAAATTGTAAAATATCTAGGTGACGTTGACAATGACGATGAACTGTATTACTTAATGATTTAAACTATTGAAGATAAAGGTAATGTATTGATACTAGGGCGACATTGAATGTTTCTAGAAAATCAGACAAGGATTAAATTTAAAAGATTTTATTGTTTTTCAAAATATTTACAAACGTTAATACATTTTTGCATTCGATGAAACCAGTCATTAAATCAATGGCGCCACTCTTCTTGAGACACTTCAAAAACTAGGTTTTTATAATGTCCCACTACTTCATCTGATGATTGACTTTTCTTTTCAGGAGCATAACAATAAATCCAAGATTCACTACGAGTGATGATATTCCAAACCAAATTTGAAGTACCGCTTTGGAATTTTTCCAGAGTTTTTCTGCACCATTCAATGCATTGTTCTTTTCGATCGGGAGTCAGTTTATCTGGAATCCATCGACAACAAAGTGTTCGTTGATGTAAAATGTTTTGGATTTGACTCATACCAATAAATTCATAAGATGTCCGTCGATCTTCCTCAAGCATTGCTCGAACAGCGGCAATATTCTTATCAGGTCCTTGGGCGTCCTTCACGAAAATCAAATTCAAGAAAAAAACGATCTTTTTTGAATTAGCTGAACCAATTATAAATTGTTGCCTGTTGGGCTTCTTCACCAAATGCATTTCTTATCCGATCTTCACCTTGTTTAGGCGTTAATGAAAATCTTTAAATTATGATAATTAAATCACTATTGGAGCAAATCGAATAAACTAAACGGCAATCAACTCACAAAACATTAAAAAGTAGCTGTCAAATGAAAACAAATTTCCCTTGTTTTTAGAAACATGTCATTCTAGATATTTTCACCACCACACCATCAAATGCACTAGAACTTTATGGAAAACACCATAGAACACCTTGTAATTACGATTCTCCACATCTGAAGCATCTACTAAAATTTGGCAAATGTACATTATAGAGTGCGGGCATTAATTTTCACAGTTGCCTCATAAAGTTACCAGTTTTTTTTCATTTCCAGGCAGGTCACTATTTTCGTTGTTTTTCCATAACGTTATTAGCCGATTTTGACGCTGACATTGCACTTGGAAATTACAAAAAAATCTCCTTCGGCTTCAGCTTCAGCAATGAAGAAGCATGTTGGTGTTATAATAACTGGAAATGAAATATTAATATCGATTTTCATCGATGTAAACATCACTAATCTGAGCATTTGTATATTGTTATAAAATCCTTAAAAAAGTATAAATACTTTCAATAAGATTTTACAACAATAAGAGATTAAATTCATCATATTAAACCATTAAAACTTGAGTTGCTAATATAAAACGTGTTACAAAGAAATATTGATTTTAATATCAACTAAATATCAATTTTTTTGGATCCTTGATACAGTGGATGAAATATTTTCATCATGGTAATCCACTAACAACTACAGGAATGTGGGATGGGAGCTTTTTCGTGTCCCCGGCTCAAAAAAAATCGTATATAAAAATCTGTTGGGGAAAAACTGACTTCCATTTCCTGCGACAACTGTGCTATAATTTTCGTCCCTATTAATCATCTCCCAATCAAACTTTTCAACGACGTCCAATGCACGCAAGGTTAAGTCCTGTGCTGCACCCTAAAAGTCCTCCAGGTTCATATTTGACTCCTTGTGATTATTGTCCCCTTTCGTAGGATACAAATTGATTGAAATTGCAAAAATGTACAACAATCGAGATGGCTGTTGATGTAGAATCGTGGCTTCTAGAACGGGATAATATTTTTATCAAAAGAATCAGAATAAATTTTCATCTACCGTATAGAATTTGAACGCGATTATAATATATTATTTTACATGGAATAAAAGTGATACTCAACGAATAGCATCTGCAGAGTTTTTTGGATTTCTTTGATAGTAAAAATGTGGTATGTTTCTCTTTAAAATCGAAAAAATCGAAAAAATAAATACACAAAAACGATATTATACATCAAACTATGTAAAATATTGTTAAAAATCGTTCAAACATATATTTATATTTCACGTTTTTGTATAAGTGTAAGAAGTATAGTGCGGGACACTGCAGTTTTTTTAATGCGATTTAAAAAATATTTGACTCCATAGTCAGTCCATATAAACACATGCACAATTGCATAGAATGTTTTAACAAAAGCAAACATTTCACAATTAAAATAAACGAGGTATCAAAAGAATGCGTACGTCTATTTCGACTTAATAAAAAAAATAAATAATTATAGAGAATGCTATTCTACAGGCAGTTTTAATTAGATCTGGACATTAATCACACTTATTGTGTTTTTATTGAAAATAATTTCAAAATTAGATATTTATTACAGCATTTAAGAGGCCTCCGTCCCGTCATTTTACTCTATTTGCCGACTCGCTACTCTATTTGTAGACATAAGTAGTGACTTATCTGCGCAAATTAGATTGAAACGAATGGTAATTTCATCTGGTCCGCTGTACATTAGCTGCCAGTTTCATATTATGGAGCGACAAAAAAGAAAATCTCTTTCAAATTAACATCGTGCTACTGGTTTTTGTTAATGGACCTTCGCGTCGCTCAAAACTGATTTTCACTTTAGTTATTAATGTAAACTGCGGAAGACACTTTCGACCGCAACGCGAACTTTATATTAAAAAGTTAAGGTGAGCGTAATTTTCGTTTCAAATTAAAATTTTATTTTACGGCTCACCTTTTTTTTTCGATTCGAGATGGCAATAAATCATATTAAATTTCTCATTACTATAGAAACATTTTACGTTTTGTTGAAGTGTTAAATAAAAACCATTCGGACGTGACGGAAAAAATTTAACGACTAAATAATTACGGTGTTAAAATGTGTAATTAATTGCGTTTATGCGATCCAGTTGGGTTTACCGAGATAATGCTTTCTGGCGACTTAATTACGAATTAATTTTAACTTCGAATAAAACGAATCGAAACTCCTTCCACACCTATAGGAGTATCAATCTTGAAACCAAGACAGGTCTAGAATTACAATTCTTGAATTTAAAGGATGTATAAAAACTGAATAGGTTTACTTAGAGACTGCTGTATATGCTAACTTTCATATTAAATACACCACCCATTAGACTACAATTTTGAAACTTCGGTAAAATAATGCTTTATTTTCAATTAAGAAGCGATGAAAGTTTAGTTGAAATAAACAAAACAAAAATTAACATTTTTCAAGAAAAAGCTAGTAGTGGGTTGCATCTCCACGCGTAGCTATGCATGCATTAACTCTTCTAACCATGCTCTCTATTAAGTGGTCGATGTCCTCCTGGGGTATAGTTCATCCAGATTCTCAGGAGGCCTGGGTACTTGTCTCAGTAGCCGACTCATCATATCCCAGACATGTTCAATCTGTGACAAGTCCGGTGACCGTGCAGACCAAGGCAAAATCTGCAATCTAACCTGCTCAAGGAATCTTCTTGTAACCACAGCAGTATGGGGTCTTGCATTATCCTGTTGGAAAGTGGCATTCTGCAACGTCAGCATGAAAGGTACTAACACTGGTTCCAGAACGTTGTCGATGTAACGACGTGCGTTTAATGTGCCTGGAATGAACGTAAGGGGTGACCTTCCTCCAGAACATATCGCCCCCGAAACCATAACCCCAGGTATTAAGGCGGTGTGTCGTCTTTGAACGAACTCCAAATTCCGTCTTTCCCGTCGATGTCGGCACACCTTTCTACGACAATCATTCACCCATAAACAAATCCTTGATTCATCAATGAAGACGATGTCATTCCATTGATGAACCCACCCTTGCCGTTCTTGACACCATGCAAGTATGGCTGCTTTATGGGGAGGTGTTAATGGAAGCCTAAAGAAAGGACGGTATGAATGAAGCCCAAAGGAAGAAATTCTTCTGTAAACAGTTGCCATCGACAAGTGTCGGTTCAAAGCTCTCGTCCAATCCACAGCAATCGACCTTGTTGTTTGAAATCGATCCCTGGTAGCCATCCGCCTAAGGAGTCTCTTTTCCAAAACTTGTGCAGGACTCAGTTTTAATCCAGATGGAGTGCTGCCCAAAATAACAGCATATGACTTTTCGTTAATATTTCTTATCCGGTAGCAGCGATTTGGTGTCAAACAGATACCTGAAGAAAAGATAGTGTTGCTACGTATTCGAAACGAAATATCGATGTGGGGGATTACGTTTTAGTGCATTTTTTTTGCAAACTGGATTTACTGATACGTCTCACAGCGTCGGAAGATATCACAAGACACAAAAACCGAAATAAAACACGTGATTAAATTTGACGAGTAGACGTCGCGCACGATTGCGAATTAACGCGACGGAAACCGTCGAACGCGAAAAAGTCGCAAGAATTACGAACGTTATTAGAAAAGAAAATACTCATTAAAATAAAGTGGCGTCAACCCCGGCTCGGATTTCCAATTAAAAAACCTCATTTATACCCGAGCAGAGAAATTACATGAAGCAATTTAAAAAGCGGGGTCCGCCCGCGCGCGACTCCAACCCTTAAGCCGGCTCCGACTTGGGTCCGTTTTCGATCCTAATTCAATTCGCCTAATAAAGTATCACGCGCACGGATAATTTTTATGCGATTTGAAGATTTCGCGTGTTAAAACGTTTCTCCGAATTTAATTCCGAGATTTTAATTGGATTTTTGTTTGCATACAAATTTGAGAGCGGCGCCGTCGAAATTAACTTTGCGATTGCCCGAAATTCCGTGTCCGATTTGAATTTGTTATTGAATGCGGCGGAATTAAAAGCGCGGGCACGAACCACGTCGAATTGTGAGGATATTCAATTTTCTAGTGGATTTTTTGTGCCACTTAATGGTGAAAATAAAGACGTTTTTGCGCGTTTAGTTCTTTCGTAGATTCGGGTGATTTGCATTATCTAACGACATCGTTATTTGCAGCGCAGTGAGAATAACGTGTAAATTAAAAATTAAGTTCAATAATCTTGGAGGTTCGAGTTGGGGAAAAATAAAACGTCAAAAAATGCATCAGAAAACATTAATTTCTATTTATTATCATCTAGCATCTTAATTGCGCTCATGTTAATTCAAACGAAATTACGACTAATTTTTATAACATCCATAAACATCATAATTTTCAAAAATTCGAATAAATGTCATATCCAAATATAACTCAAAAGAATACAAAAATAAAGAATCAATGATAATGATAATATTTTTGAATTTTTTAATATCTGATATCGGTGATACTTTTAACTTTATGAGACTGTTGATATTTTTCACTAATTTAAATCTTACCGTTCATCGAATTGCGAAATTTTCATATTTCTTTGATTTTTCATTTATTAATTATGAGATTTTTTATTTGCATTTTTTTAATTATTGTAATATTTCAACCGAAACAAATATCAGAAAAACTTAATATGTAAAACAAAACAAAACAATTCATTTCGAACCACACACTGCCTCACGGAGACGTCATTAAAGCAATCTTGTAATAAAGTGTCGTGAATAACAATAATTATGAGTGTAACAAATGTAACATCAAGGTTACTTAGTTCAGTGCTTCGATACATACCTGGTCATTGTTTCCAATTGTTAAACACATTGTTAAGACATAATTTCACGGTGAAACAACCTAACTTGGCTACAGCTGCCCATTGTGCCATAGTATTAGTCGGCGTATAAAACTTATACTATCTAAATTAAATAAAGAAATGAACTTACCGACTTCGGCGAGGAATGTATCAATGGGAGGGACGAACGTATAAATAAAATCGTTTACTTCTTGACGTTTCGGTTTTAAGCAGTTTTAAAAATCGTGTCCGCGTAATGTCACATTTTATGTGAACTGATCTAAAACTTATACGTAGATGGAAAAAATTCAATATTGATAGTAACATTGTGCATTAATGTCGTGGGCATTAAATAATATGCCAACAGAACGTGGTTGGATCTTTTCGATAGTTTTCATTCGTGAGCATATTAATAAAAATTACCAATTAAATTTAATTAAAATGAATGTATGTACTTAAAACTTAACTGAGGAAATTTATTAACCAAATGTTGTTATGTTGGTTCAATTGTAGTTTTGTCGCTTGTTACCCGTTCAAATAATTTAGCACCTAAGAGAAATTGTAAAATGGAAAAATCAGTTCGTGCGGTTATAAAATACTTGCAGAAGAAAGGGTTGTGGACAAAAGAAATTCATGAAGACATAGTAGGTGTATCAGGTGAGGGTGCTGTTTCTTAACAAGTGGTGAAAAATATGTCTTGAGAATTTAAACTGGGAAGACAAAAATGTGAACATGCGAAGGGTGCTGGACGACCAGTGACTGTCACTACCCAAGAAAATGTTAATCGTATACACGATATAGTAATGACAGATAGACGAATGACCATTCGCCCGATAACTGAAATTACGAAGTTTCCTCATGGTACTATGGTATATTTTGGGGCTAAAAAAGTTGTCTGCATGTTGGGTCCAACGAATGTTGACACCTGATCAGAAACGTTCTAGAGTATTGCATTCTGAAGCCAGTTTGGCAGAGTTTAAAGAAGATCCGGATGAATTTCTTTCTCGATTCGTCACTGTTGATGAAACGTGGGTTCAACACTTCGATCCCGAGTCGAAGCAACAAAGTATGGAGTGCCATAGCCGAGGTTCTCCGCCACCCCGCAAATTTCGTGTTTTGCCATCCGCTAGTAAAGTTATGGCCACATTTTTTTGAGACATTAAAACTTTAAACGACTTTTATTTATTTTATGAAGTTCAATGCAGACCACTGTAATTTTTTTTATTATTTTATTATCAATTTTTTTAGCTACAACCATTTTGATTCTAGATAATTTTGCCAGTTTTTACATTAGACAATTTTCGCATGTCTGATAGTTTTGATATTTTTACAATTTCCATTTTGATGGGAATTTTGAAAACATTGTTGTCATTTTTTATATTCGTGATATTCTTGCAATATTATTATTGATATTTAACTCATGTTGGCATTTTGAATATTTTTCACATTGTCGCATTGGCAACAAATTCATTACAGTTTGCAGTTTTTATATTTATGTTAAGTTTGTTCTTAGATTTATGAAATTGTTAAAAAAAATTCATTTGCAATAAATTTTTGTGACTTTTCTCTTCTTCTCTGTCTCTCTGAAGAGCATTTTAATGCTATAGTTGTCGGTACGCTAATGACTCAATAAGAAATAGTGTGCACCTTGCATTTATTTGATTATTTGGAAAAATCTTTGTATTCTTCAAACAAAAGTGAAAATGTATATATTTTTCCTTGAGGCTTTGTTGTAAATTCACAGCTTTCAGAAAGCTTTCACGTAATTATATTTTTATTTGCATAGTTGATGGAATTATTTCGGAAATAATAAATTAGTCAAAAATTTTTTTTTAATGCGAACTAATACATGTTCACGTGTATTCATTAAACGAATATCTCGTTTGTTTTATTATCTCGATATTATTTATGTTTGCGATGGTACGTTACAATATATAAAAAATATAAATTTTATTATTTTTTTAAATTATTAATTTTTTTCTAATGAGAATTCTATTTTTCTAGTTATAGCTATTATTATTGATTATAGGTTTTTGTATAAGTTTTCTTACTTTGTTTGACTGTTGACTTCCTTGATTTTCTGTTAACTTTTTTGTTTAGTTTTGTTTGTTATTTTGTATTCCACTCGATTATGTTATATATTTTTTTCTATTTAATTGGAAAATCGTTTCAGGTATCTGTTTTCCCAAATTTTATATGTCGAGTGTCTGTTTCTACCTTCATCATTTATTTATGGCTTTGCTATTTTTTATTTTTTTAGTTTTTTTTTTGTTGTTGTTATAGATATTTCAACTTAATTTAAAAGTTTTAAAGTCCTTCATTGAAGGCTGTCGGGAATTCAAAATATTGGTTGGTGTAAATTGATAGTTGTTGCTATCGAGGTTGTCCAAAATATTTGCAGATTTGGTCCGAACTTGACTTTCCATAATTTATATTTTTTGTACATATACAATCACCAGTTTCACTTTTTATGCTTAATTAGATTTTTTCGTCAATTTCACAATTTTCGACGTTTATAATAATATTGGCCATTTTGAGAACTGAGCGTTTCTACATTTTTCCTTATATCACATATTTGCTCTTGTTTATTTTTGTTTGATAGTGAAATCATTATATGTGAAAATCTTGATTTTTGCAACTTTGTAGTTAAATTTCGGAAACTGTCGGCAATATTTTTGCTTTATTCTTCACTGGGTTCTGAAAGATTCGCTCTTTCCATGATTTACGATTTTTTTTTTGTATACGACAATTGTTGGAATCAGTTTTTAGGCAGTTTCGATTTTTTGACAATTTCACTTCTTTTACATTTTTTGTTACATATTGTGAATTTCGACCAGAATGTTTTGGCTACTGGGATATAGTTTGACAATTTTCAATTTTAGCGTGTTGGGCAATGTTGACAGTATGTACAAGTTGACATTTTATCATTTTTACATTTTTTATTTTGACAAAAATTTTGACAATTATATACAATTTAATATATGTTTTGTTGTCAAATTGTTGTTATCTTCACATACTGATAACGTATTCATTATTTATGTTAAGTTTGTCATTAAATTTGTGGAAGTTTTGTGGAATTTGAACTTTTGATTTTTTACTCTTTCTTTCATTTGAATTTTGAAACATAGTCTTTTCATAATTTTATGTTTGTAAGTTGCCAATATCATTTGTTTTATATTTTACATTTTTTCCAACATTACAACTTTCGTAGTTTTCTACAATTTTAATTATATTTGCAATATTCGATAAATGCTAATTTTTCTGCATATTTGCCATTTGTTACAATTGTAATTTTTAAATTCTTCTTCTAACATACAAATATATATATTGATGTCATGCAAGAATTAATAATGCATTTAATAGACATTTTGGACTATCGTTTTGCTGTTATTATGAACTCATCAGTAACATCTAATAAACGTTGCAATCAAAACCTAAGTTATTCAAATATGTTTTTTTTTGCAAAATTAGCCGGGAACTCGTCATTTCCATAGCTTTTCACTAATCAATACCCCAACACGAAGTATTATAGTACAAATTATGAAATTAATTTCGCAATATTCCTCTCATAAACATAGCGATGCGTTGAATTGACATTACATTTAACATGTTGGTTGGCCAGTGACAAGCTATGCGAATCGGAAATTTCTGATAGATTTGGCACAATAAACGTTTTATTTAACTAACGTTTGGGTCGCAATTAGTAAAATTTGCTCAACAGCAATCCAACCCAACCCAACCTAACCCAACCCAACCCAACCCAACCCAACTCAAACACGAACAAATTGGATTCAAGAATCCCTATTCGTTGAAATGGTTTAATTAATTTTCATAGTATTTAAATGCTAAATCATAGTATACTAAATCAGCTTATTAATTCTATCGTATTCTTTTATTATCCATATTTCTAACGTTCTAAAAGATTTACCTGATGAAAATTTCTACCAAGACCAAGACGCCAAACCATTTAAAATAAACCCAACAATTTTAATTGATTTTCGTTTAATTCCCATTTCTTCTGTTGCTTATACTTGGCTTTTAAAAATTAATATTATGTACTGGCCGGATCTGGCATCGTGCCGTTATGCGAGAAGAACCGAAGATTGGTTAAGGCAACAAAATATCCCATGTGTCCCTAAAGAGGTTAACCTAGAATGCCCCAAGGCACGTCTCATAGAAGAGTTTTAGGCTTTACTGGGTGGGAAGCCCAAAATGAAGAACTACGACGAAGAATTTACCAAAAGATTCGAGAGTTTTACCCACTTACAAAGAAAACTTTTGACATACGTTAGGTTGAATTGTGGCGGGTTGGGTTTGTTTAATTAACGTTTTATACATTTTATACAATATTTAAGCAGTTAGCAATAATTTGCTTAAAATTAACAATATTTTCTTGATTTTTTATTCTTGTATATTTGAAAAGACATATCTTATAGGACTCTTGCTCGCTCTCCTGCAAATCGCGTCGACGACTCAACACAATGTAATAGTTTTCTATTAGGGCCGCATAATTTAAAAGAATTCGACAAACTTCCAAGATTTTGTAAGTAAACTCTAAATGATTTAACGTAAAAATCCTGCGATGTTTAATTCGAAATTGCACAACTTTTCTAGAATAGTTTAACTAGGCGAATGAACCTGAACTTCCGCACTTGACTTCTTTATGAGTCGCGAAGCGTCGGAAAACAGAGACTGGAACTTGCCACATCATTGTCGCCTTTTCACAACAATCTCCTTTTTACGTTTCATTCAAGCGACTCGCACATTCGCACGAAAGTGACTTATCAGACGTCGCTTAGCGAAGTTTCCCTTTGTAATTTTCACAATTTATTCACAGAGAGCACGAATTGATTTTTTAGCATTCGATGAACGTTGAAATATCTAATTAGGCAATTGCGGGGTTCTTCGTACTAAGATTGTTCGCCCAACAGTTGTGCAACTGAAATGGTTTCCACATTTCAACGCAACGCACAGCTGTGGCGCAGCTAGGTTCTTTGTGTTCGTGTTTCGTTATTTATGTATTTTGATCTTATTTAAATATTATCCATTCTTGTCACATTATTTAAATAAACAGTGATAGGTGTGAGGATTAAATTGTGGGAGAAATATCAACATAACATCGCATACGACTTACCCTTCAAATTTCATTCAATATATAATAAAAGAATGCCTACCAATGGATTCCCCGTCACTCGTTTATTTTTAGTAAATAATTAAAAAAAATCCATTGATGTGAAACCGACGTTGCTACAATGGCACGCAGGCAGGATAATGTCTTACAATTTTTTCTCTTTTATGGGATTAAACCGTGTCGTCTCTTACAACAGGGAGGAGTGAATGTTCGTCTTTTATGTAGTTAAACAGATAAGAGGAATCTGTGGATAGGGTGAAATGAATATAAATACTGACTCCTGAAGATTTGATATTGTACCTTTGCTTTATATTTTGACGGGGCTTTCAAAATAAATAAATAAATAAATTCGAATTGATATAATAACTCGTAAGGGCAGTGAACTAAAGGTGTATTTAATTAACTTACATCGCACGACTTTAAAGAAAAATTCAAAACAATCTTTATCGATTTTATAAATCTAAAAGATAATGTACTTTGATGCAAATAACAAAAAAAAAAACTCAAGCAAGACACTCTAAATGCTATGATAATAAAAAGATGTGTGGAATTTGAATTGAAATAAAGAAGCGAAAATCAAACTCGACGACAAAAACGAAAATCAGTCGTCGTAAAATAAGACAAAACAAAAACGTAAATGAATTTAATACAAATCCCAAAATCCTCAATATAGATAAATGAATCTCAAAGAAAAATTGCAATGGAGAGAAACTAATGATCAGAAAATAAATAATTTGTATTAAAATCCAAGTATAAGCAAAGGAGGATATGGGCTATTGGTTAGTGAAACGCTATGCAAATGACGAGTTTCTGGATAATTTTCCACAAACATATTTGAATAACTTAGGTTTTGATTGCAACTTTTATTAGGTGTAACTGATGAGCTCATAATAAGAACAAAACGATAGTCCAAATGTCTATTTAATAGATCAATGTTAATTCTAAATGCGTACCATCAATGTATACTAATATATCAGAAGAAGAATTTAAAAATTACAACATTGTAACAAATGATAAATATGAAGAAAAATGAGCATTTATCGAATATTGTAAATACAATTAAGATTGCAAAAATATGAAAGTTGTGAAGTTGGCAAAATTGTAAAAATTTTCAAACTTGTTGACAGACAATTTCAGGAATTTGACAAACTCATCATAGAAAAATTGTTATATTTCACTTATTTGAAAATTTCAGAATTGACTAAAAATCCGCGAAACTTGGTATTTTTTAGAAAGGATTTTCATGAAGTAAAACAAACGTTTCCATCTCAAGACAAACATTTCCGTTGTTAAATGAGCTTTTATTAGTTTCTAAATTTGTCACAAGGTGATTTTTTAACGACTTTTCAACGAGTTATGATAACAACAATAAAATTATTTTATTATCTTATACCTGGTGAGTGAATTAAAAAAGCAATGTTACTGCAAATTGACTGTTATAACTTCATGAACAACCATTACAATTTTATTTGCGAAGCCACGTTTGATTAACCTCTAGAAATCATGCGATCCTGGTCCAAGCAGGCCGCGTTTGTGCTGCCTGTCGGCGACGAGGATTTTAATTTCACTGGAAAGAAATATTTTCACTTTAACAAATCGTAAACCTGGTCTTTGTTTTGAGGCCCTATAGTTGCAGTCGGCTGCAATCGTGCAATTTATATTTCATTTCCACATAATGTGAATTCGAAAAACTGAAATAAATTATATGATAGAGTTTTTAGGTACAATTGTTCAATTTAAGGCGCGACTCGTTCATTGTTAATAATTTGAAATCTTTAGTTGGTACGATATAATTAATATATCAGTAAATCACATTATTTTCGTTGCTGTTTTTCGGATGTTATTTTGTTTGAAAACATTTACATTTTATGCGCTACTTCATGTATACATTTTAATTAAAATCATTGCAATTGCATGAACGATTTAACTGTAACACAAGTCCATGTTTAGTAACCGATTCTTCGAATCCCATAAACATCCTGCGATCCTGGTACCAAACGTCCACATATTCTGCCTCACGTTGGTTCGACCAGTTCTAAAATTTTTCCGTCCTACAAAGTAATTTCCTCACACGCCAGTCAACCTTTCCATAAATATTTCACAACCTTCATTTACGTCAAAAATATAGATTAGTGCACCATATTAACGAATTCCCCGATATGAAAGTGATAGCCGATACAAGTTTTAAAAAACCCGGGCGCCGCAGGTCAAGTGCGCCGACAAAACAAGCGCATGCGGTTCCACGACTGCCAACCTAAAAGTCATATGTGTTTGTTTACGTGTTGTCTGCGAACAATTTTTACGGTGATAAATGGACTTGAACATCGCCGAACAGATCGTTACGAGTGTCGCTGTCTCGACGTCTGCGACGAAATAAAATCGCCTCGCCGGAAGTTTCAATTCGCCGATTAGGCACCCGCACATAACCTCACTTTCCTTCGCATGCAAATCGGGTATTTCGTCGTAATACAATGAGTTATCAAAGTGTGTGCGTTGCGGAAATAGACGGTCCGGCCGCGTCCGGCGTTGAAACGCCGATTATGAACCTGTACAGGCCTAGAGGTTCCTTGGCGAGAACCCTGTACGAGAAACAAAAAGCAGACGATTACCTTAGCGCTCTTGATAAACGCAAGGTCAGTGTTTTGCATTTTTATTTTAAATCTTGTGCTTGTTGCTGCGGCGTTTGTTTACATTGCATTTGAAATAAATCACACCGCAACAGATGGTATCGGTGTGATCACACACACACCTACGAGTACGACACTCGACTAAATACTCATATCGAGTATTTGCAGTAGGCTACTAATATTTACACAGCCACTCTAGTTTAATTTACTGTCAACATTGGTTCAGTATTCATCGTCCCAATTATGCGTTTTATATTTAACTTTAACGCGAATAATTTATACAAGCCGTGACCTACTATTTTATTTTTAATTATTAAATACATCTTAACTGCATTAAGCAAACTCGTCAAAATTTTAAAAATTTAAGTTGTGCACTTGATACGTAACTTTAAATTTTTAAAATGCATCTGATATTAAATTAATCCATCGACAATTCCTGTCATCTTGTATCAGGATATCATGTCCATGGTTATTGGTACCTTTTGAAAAAAATTATTTACACGTTCATTTCTCGTTTTTCAATTGTGCTGGATGATGTAATATCTTCACCGGATATCCCATCTCCCAGTCTACCAAAATTATGAAGCATAGATATCGCATAAATATTTTTTTCAGCAAAGTCAGTATTAACATTAAATGGTCTGTGGAGTAGTATTCTCCATTTGTTAGCTGAAATACCAAAACTGCATTAAATATATCTACGAGCTATCTAAATTTCCTGACAGTGGACATGTCTCATCTCCAATATATTCCTCCAGATATTTTTTTCATCTCTTTTACTGATTAGATTCTCGTTCAACACAAATTGAATGTAAGAATGGGAATTTGGTATTAATAACAATATGCAACACGAAAAAATTCACTGGTATCACTGATAGTGATTCATGTTAGGTATTTCTAGGGGACAATAAAAATCCATATTTAAGTTCACCATCACGTCTCAAAACATATATAATTTTTTATTTTCATTGTGGGCACTTTTTTGCCCGTACTGATAAAAAACTGTTGCTGTGGACAACAATTATCAAAACATTTAGATTTGTCATAAATCTACAAAATGTCACGCGTTCTACTGATTTATTTTGCTTTTGTGGTCAATTGTGTTAAAGCATTACAAAAAGATGGCCCTGGTTTTCAATTTCTCAAACAAAGGTTCCCTACGTTAAGTGATGCCAACATTAAAGAAGGGATTTTTAGGCAAGATATAAGAAAGTTAATTAACAACCCTTCATTTTTAGCCATCCTTTGTCCTGCAGAAATATAGTCATAGGCTAGCTTTTCTCGACGTCACAAAAAAATTTCTTGGCAACTACAAAGCTCCGGATTTCCGCAAAAAAATTAAATTAATGCTAACAGCCTACCATGAATTAGGATGTACGATGTCCCTAAAACATGGGGTCTGTTATTGTCCGATAAACTTGGGGAGCGCTTCCACCAGGAAATCGTTACGAAGACAGATAGAAGCCACCCATGCTTCCTAACTACTGTTGGTCCCTTCTGAGGTAATGTTTGAAGGCTGGTTACAAGAGAAAAGTCAATCGTTCAAAAAAAATTATATTCAAAAAAATAATGTTTGATGTAGCCAATTTAAAAAAAAAATAATAAATATTTTCACTGTAAAACTAGACGTGATATGAAAGTTTTATTTATCAAACTTAATTGAGTTTGGGTTGGTTGGGTTGGGTTAATAATAATTACGTACTGTAAACCCAGTGAAAAAAAAAGTTTTTAATTTGAACATTATGAAAGCTCGCAACTCCTGCATCAAGGATAGTAATAGTTCAGGCGACAAGCATACACTCCATGTGAAACCCCAACACCTCTTCAATTTCCAGTTGAATCTACTCTTCAATTAATCAATCCATTTCCAATTATTCGCCTGAAGATTTAGACCATAGCCTATTTTAATTTTTCTTTCATAAAAACTGATGAAAATAGTGATTTCGTACGTAAATGTTATAATATATTTTCTTCTGCAGGAATACTAGCCCTCGGTATCCTTCTAAGTTAGTGCATCTTTCATCCAATGATTTTTTTGAAATTCGGACGAAGTGGAAGAATTGCTCATCGTCTTTGCTAATCGAATTATATAATATACCTAAGATGGTAATAAATTATTCACCTGAATGCATCTTCGCGAAATGGCAACGTCACTATTGTTAAAATATGCAAAAAAATATGCAAATATCGATGTGAACTTTTCACCAATTGACGTATGTTCATTAGCGATGAACTGTCAGCGATCGTGTGTGCTCAAGCTAGCATCGGACGAATCGTCAAAACGCCTCGTGTGATCTTACCTTTAATTAATAAAATATAAATCTAGGTCGAGAAAAAAAGTGACTTTGGTAAATGCAAAATATAACGGATCTAAACCAATTAAACATTGAACAAATGAAGTACATATTAACAAATATCGTACAATATAATACAAATAAACGAGGGGCAAAATAATATCTGATGCAATAACTTGACAACGAGAATGAAATAAAAGTTGGAAAAACCAGTCGAGACATCAAAACTTAGGAAACAGAAGGAAATATTACAAAAGAAGGAAATAAAGATATGCGGATATATTTTGAAAAAGTTTCTAATTAAATAGAGCAATTTTTTTAAAAAGGGAAATAAAATAACTCTCGCCTTTAAAATAATACACATACGAAAGCGAAATAAGCAAATAATAAATGCAAAATAATAGTATTTTGTGTATCTAGGCCAAAAAGTACTGTTTTTTCGTCCGAGTTTTCTTTACGACCGAGGCGGAGCAATTTTTCGTGTCGGTCGCCTAAAAATTATGTTTAAACGAACGAAACCATAACAAATTAAAAACAAATGTTAAGGATATCATTGGGTTGAATTGGTTATGAAAATAACTGTGACCTCAAGTTCTGCAGTACTATATATTTTTGCTTTCTTTCACTGGAGTTAATTAAATGCGTTAAGGTATGTTTTTAGTAACAAAAGCAATAACACCGCCGCTCATTCAGGAATAGTTGAATTATTTGGATTTCTTGGCAAAATTTCATCAACAAATGAACAATTAATTCAATTCAATATACCATACATATTAACTTTGGGTCAAGTAACTAATTAAGTAACCTAACATAAACCCAATTTAAATTTAGGTTCGTAAAGAGATTGGAGGGACACTTATCAGCTGCTTTAAATATTGTGTGGCCTTTCATTCTATTTCTTCACTTCAGGAATACCTCAGGCCGTGTTTTCAATATCCAGTTTGTTGAACGCCACTACCAATTTATTTTTATGGTTTGTTGTGAAGTAATTCTTCATCATCCATTGCAGTGATTTTACTTGGGTTTTGGTAAATTCAAAGGTGTGAAATCTCGTTCTCGTTTTTGATTGTAAATGCAATTTAATAGATTTAATGAAATTTAGTTCAATGTAGGTAGCGCCATAGACTTGTGGCCAGTGCGCAAGACTGCCACTGCCATTTCCTCCTAAAGCTTTAGGCAAAGTAGTAAATCAAATGTGTTGTGTTCGCTATTTAAAAGCTAGTGATACCGGATCGTACGTAATAAGAAGAGGGAGACAAACATAAATAGAACACGAATCTTGACAAAACAATCAGAAACAAATCGGAACTAAAGAAAAAAAATTGATCCAACGAAGTTTGAGCAAAACCCAAACGTAACGGGTTCAATAAATCTGGATAATGAATATAGGAAATATCAAAATCAATGAGAATTCTTTTATTTGGTAGCGTTCCTCCTTTAATAATTTCATTTCGAGAATCTGAGTCTGAATCTGATTGGGATTTCGATGGAGATAATGCTAATTTAGAATTTTCAAATTAAATTTTAGAAGTTGGATAGTTGTCAAGGATGATGGGGGTGGAAGATAAATTTAGAAGAAAGATTTGAATAAAGTAAGGCTTAAGAAGTAGGTACAACATTTTATAACATCTTGATTTACGTGTGCTGTTTTGTTTAAAATCAGCTGGTTGCCTAAGGTGGGTGATCTAGTGGTGGCCTTACTGCAGCCACGTCGTCTTTCGGTTTCTGCCCCTATTATTCAGTAGTCTAACCAAGTTATACTAGAAAATTTCTGACACTCAGCATCATCAGAATTAAGACTTTTTATGTTTGTTTTTTTTTCTAAATTGACACTTTTAGGTTTGTGGAACAAATTCCTGAAATTTTCGCGTGGTTTTCTTGAATTTAGTTTTCTGCTTTTTTCCGGGGATTGTTGTTGAAGGAGATGGTAAATTGTTTCTTTTGATTTTCGTTCACAATGATGTGTTTTCGACCAGGAACGTTCGTTTCGTACAACTAGTGTAACATTTTTAGCAAATTCATCTCTATCGTATGTATGGTACTCGTACTTTAAATTAACAAGACATTTAATGACGGTGTCCTGTAGCATAAATATTTTTTTTACGTTTTGAATGTCTCGAAATATTCACAGCAACTTGCCACATGAGAAAGAGCTGCGACTGCACATTTCCCCTTTTCGTAGTCGCCCTTTTGTATAATTTCTCTGATATATTTCATTATTATTGCATGCTTTAATGCAGTACTCGATGACGGTGATGTCATTAAAAAATATGTGCAATGTTTATCGGCGTTATATAAATGCATATAATTTGTGATTCATATTGTAATACGGAACAGCAGTCAATAATTTCATGGAGGCTTCAGTAAAAAAAAAATTGTCTGATATTTGCGAGACCAAATCATCAAATTGTATCAAACACATTTTCTCATGCAAGGGATTCTTATAAAATATTTTTAAATAATGCTGTGTTTCTAATACAAAATAAAATAATAACTTCATTTGGTCTTTTATTGAACGGTTGTTTACGTGCATTAAAATTTCTCCAATTATGGAATTTTTCTATGGCGAAGAAACTTAGACTGTGAGGTCACTAAATAATTTGCAATGCTGTTGATGCAGTTCCAATGTTCCATGCTCAGTTTTTCCAAATTTCCCCAACCGAGATAATAATGAGTATATAAACTAGTTATTAGTTACTAGTATTATATATTTGCATGTTGTTTTTCATGGATACTTCAATATACAGTGTGCTGCATTGGCGGACGCAACATAGGAAATCCTATGTATGTTAATTTCGAGACATTCAAATATTGGCTTCTCTGAATATTTTACAGCAAAAATTGGGCATTTTTGCTATGCTCAGTTCGCAAATATATCAAAAAATGTATCGGCTAAATTTTGAAATTTCGAATGAAAACATCAATTCGGCCTTGGTCACGAACTGTTAAAGTTGACAGACAGTTTTCTGATAAACTTAACTGACAACGGCCGAATTAATAGTATATTATTCAATGAGAGGTAATATGGGCAATAACTCATGGGATGATTGCAGCGCGAGCCGCAGGCGAGCGCTGTAATCATCCAAGTGAGTTATTGCCATTACCTCGAGTTGAATACTATACTTTATCCACGACTATTGCGTTATACATACGTTACCTAATTACTTTTCTTCAAATAATGGTATCTATAACTACCCAGCGGGAGTTATAAGCGTGAGTTATAATAACTCACGCTTAGTCGAAACCCAACCCAACCCAACTCAAGGCATGGTCCAAGAAATGCACTGTGGAAAATAACTAGTCATTTTGCTTTCTGTCGAAGAAAATAAAGGAGCAAGTACGAGACAACTTGGTGAAAGAATAGCATTACTGGTTTTAAAAAAAAAACATAAATACAAATCATATAAATATGAGTGCCATCAAGAACTAAGGAGTGGTGACGATGAACGAATATGTGCGTTTTGTATTGACATGACGGAAAGAGCTAACAGTGACAGACAATTTCTCAAAAATATTTGTTTCAGTAATGAATGCACGTTTACGTTGAACAACGAGCCCAATGTACAGAATTGTAGATACTGGAGTACGGAAAATGAACACCGATTTATAGAAATGAGAACCCAGTACCCCTAAAAAGTCAACGATTGGGCAGGAATTTTCGGTCACCACATTATCGGACCTTTCTTTCTTAAACATAATTTAAATTGGGAATGGTTCCTTGATTTACTGCAAGATCGCATTGGACCAGCATTGGAAAATGTTGTTCGAGAAGATCAGGAGATCTGGTATCAGATGGACCGTTACCCAGTGAATATTTAATAGACAGTTTTTCAAACCATATTATTGGACCATGCCACACTATTGATTATCCAGCACGATCTCCTGACCTTTCCCCAAATGATTTTTCCTTCGGGGCACCGTAAAATCTAAAATCTATAAGGACACACGTTTTGAGAACCTAGAGGAGTTAAAATAGTAGTTAAAACCAGTTAAGTAATGTGTGTAATGAATTTTACAATCGTTTGGGTTATTGTTTAAATGCAAATAGAGGATTGTTTGAACATTTAATTTAAAGATATTATGAATTTCGTTGTATATTTCTACCGATAAAAATAATTGCGATATTGTACCTAGTTTATTCCACGATTTTCCAGTCTTATTTCTCTTTAATGAAAAAACAAAGTCAATGTTAGATACTTGAATAAATTTCTATCATGTTTGTATCCGATGTACAAATTATTTATTCAATTTGGCCGTTGTCAGTTACGATTATGAGACATCTGCCCAATTCACGCCAATTGGACCACGATGTAGTGCTCTTTAAAAAAAAACTTAAATGGAATTTTGCTGTAAAATAATTAGGGAAACCAATATTAGAATGCCTCGAAATTAACACGGGATTTCCTATGTTGCGTCCGCCAATGCAGCACCCTGTATACAAATACGATTTTGAAGCAAATTTTTGACCTATAGAAAAATCTATTAGGAAATGATATTTAACTTTTTGGTTTGCGTTATAGTTCCACTGTATCAAATTAAGAGACTTTGACGTATATACAATTTTCATGTCATATTTCACTATATTTTTTAATTTTGATTTTAGACTAACAAAAGGATTAATTGTATCATAAATTCATTGTATAGTTAAAAATATTAAAAAATTATTTCCTTTAACACAAATGATTAATTTCATGAAATTTATAAAATGAACCAAAGAAATCATTTTGATGGTGGGGCTATGTGTTCGTCATTAATTGGCGATTTTTTTTTCCGACAGTGAAGACAGTGAAGATCCAGCTCAATAATTTTCGAATTTATATCCGATGATACTTAACGCGGAAGCAAACATCATTTAAAATCATTAGTCACCACAACCAAAACCACAAAACGTAATCACCCAACAAATAATTGTTTTACTCCAGCCTGAAAAATGCAATCACGTACAAATCTCTACCGAGACATAACAGACACACGGTCGCCTTTGACGCGGCACCGCTAACTAACGCCATAAAATATTCACACGGCAAATACTGATTTATTATTGAATAATTGTTAATGATTGGTAGACGGTTTTGATGACCCACGCGTAAGTAAAATTGACGATAATTGAGTTTGCACAGCCGTGGATTATTAATGCGGAAATCGTTGTACGTAATAACGATAAAACACTAACAAGAAAAATATTCGACCCATTACACGCTCCTGGCATTCGAACGAAAATTCCTGCATATTGCATTCGAGATTTTACTTCACACGCGAAACGGTAGTACGACGTGTCGTGGTAATTTCGGTGTCCGAACGGGCAAACGTGTTAATCCGTCGGCGCGATTAAGAATCACGCATGGCTTGTAAGTTACATTGATGGGATTTATTCGTAATCAGACATTAATGTGATCCACTCACACATATATATTTTTTAACATTTGATCAAGTAATCATAAAATTTGTATGTCTGGATTCCACGCCCGGTGAACTGTTTAATTGGCGCAGTCGCGAGGATTGATTAGAATAATTTGGTCTTTTATTTAAGTTCAATAAAATGGTCAAAATCTCGACTAGATAACTTATATACTTATTACATTACATGAATTTATGTTTTATTCAATTAACTGTTGTTGTTATCTTTAAGTTTTGATTCATTTTTCGTTTATACTATTTTGCATTTTTTGTTAAATTAAAACTTGTCAATTGTAACAGAAATTGCTGTAACGATGTTAATCATCCATAAAATGCTAGAAAAATTATTTAGATAAGTTTGATTTACTATGAAAAAAATATTTGGAAGATAGTTGGATGCACGTTTCGCCCTTATTTTGATATCCCCAGCAGATCCAATCTGTTTAATTGATGTTGTCATTCCTTACGTGTAGCAGTTGATCGATTAATTTAATTTTGTTACTGTCTCTGGCGAGATATATTTAGTTAATGATCAACTGCGCAAATGGTGAGTTTTCTGAGTATCCTACAAACACACAAACATTTGTGTAATAACTTACGTTTGGACACGTTGATATTTGTGCTTAATAGATAAAAATGGGGGTGAAACGATCACACAAGAATTCAAACTATATTTCTCTTGGGCATCCAACCTGTTTCTTCAACGTTCGTAGCATTTCTTGCATGATTAACATCGCCACTGTTTTCACCCTTGCCGTTCACCACTTTACGTGTGCATTATGCGTCTCCTTTCTATTATTTTTCTTATTTGACAGACAAAAATTTACTTAGTTTTTCTTTCCTTTGTGGGGCAACTTGGAACTGTCACTTTTTAAACAAACACGAAACAATTACGTCGACCACAAACGGTCAATTTGAATATTTTCGGGCGTTAAACGAATTCAAATTTATTTACACGACGATCGAGTCACAATTAAGTCGCGACTCGGACGAAACGTGACAAGTTTCAAAGGAACCTTAAATACAAACAGATTTAACATACTACGTACCTACACGTCCATTTTTATACTAATATTGGCGATGAATATTTATGATTCCGTGTGAAACGGATAACAGCGTAGATATTCAATTAACATGTGCCACGGCGAGTTGATTTAACGCCTAAAAATATACGACTAAAAATAGATATTTGAGAAATAGGCGATGAATTCGAAAAGAAAAAAAAAACGTTATGTCCGTGACCTATAAACTATAAATTTCAATGAAATTTTGACAATAATGCAAATTAACTGGCACAGCTAGATTGCAAAGTGGTTAGTAACATTTTGACCATTTGGATTATTTTTTCCTGAAAATTCCAACAGCCGATTCATAAACGGAGCTTAGTTTCATAATCTGTAACAATTTTATACTGAAAACTTACGTCATGCGATTAAAGACATTGACAATTCCTAAAAAAAAGAAAGAATTCTAAAAAAAATCTGTAAACTTGTTAGTTTATACTTAATTCGGAATTAAATTAAATTAAATTGGATCTAATTGTCTAGTGATCTACGAATCTATAAAGTTATCAGTTTTTTGTATTTTCACTTATTTATCGTTAGAGATTATTTTTCGAAAACTGGTCACACTATTGCAACAATATTTATATACTGGGAAAGCGCACTATCGTTTAGTCGCCTGGTATTCCCAGGTCATTATTATTTATTAATTGCTTATTAATTCTAAGCTTTCTTCCTTGGAGCAAAACTTTTTAATTACGAATTATTTATCACGTTTAAATTAAAAATTACATAAAATTTAAGATTAAATTACTTGTACTACCCAACAGCCTTAAGATTTCATTTGGTACTAGCCCCTTATCGATATGATTTTTTGCAACAAAAAAAAAACGTTGGATTTAAACGCACCCCGAGGGAATTAACGCATAATTGGTGAAACGTCCCCGTCACGTATCAATCTCTACTGGCGAAGGAGTGCGCCAGACTGTTGCGTCTCAAAGATAATGAGGGCCGATATTTGTAGTGGTCGTAAGCAAATAGTGCTTCGTGACGATAATTGGTTGCGTCATTACGTGGATATATCGATAAAATAACACCATAAAAATTTACATAGTTCCGACCAGTAATGGACCTATTTCGTATTTACGTTCGTTTAACTTTATTTTCCGCAATTTTCAGTCGCTGGCGTTTTTGGTGAACTTAACCCGGAGGATTTCATCAATAATCGAATCGAGGCGATGACTCGTGTTTCAATCAAATTAAAAAAAAATAATAATTAAAGGGAAATTTATTGACGAAGGTTCGTTAAAATACAAGGCGATTCTTTCATAATTTATTTTCATATTATATATGTATAATGCAAGTGCGTGCTTGAACAATGTCCTCTTAGGTAATAGGCACTCCGGACGTATACTACACGGTACGGGAACGATGACTAAAAGGGAAGGTACGTAACCGGAGGTTAGCGCACCTCTGGGACCGCTCGTAAAACACATCCCGTGACAAACTACCCTGCCTCCGAGAAGGACCTATCCACCCTCGCCCATCTCTTTAGTCCTGCATATCTTGATCCTGGCTGGTTCACGTCCGACTTTAAAAATTAAGGGTGGAAACCGTTTCCTGAAAATTAATTGGTGGATTGGTAAATAATTCGGGTAGCTTTTAATATTTAAATTAAATATGATTATGTTTTAAGTGTGGTTAATAAAATAAAATATAAAAATAAAAATCACCGAATAACTAAAAAATAACAAATTACTTAATTTCTTTGAGATACTAAATACTATGTATTAAAACCGCCGACCATTAAATACATTGTTGATCACATACTCATTAGTTATTCAATCCTGAAGTTGCTGTATCATTACAGTAATCTTGCAAAATTAGTGTAAATTATGTACATGATAGTAGACGCGATGGAATAATGGGTCGAAGATCAGTAGATTTTTCTACGAATATTCCATTTTGGATATTTGATACTGCACGAAATGCCATTGGAATGATGCGTTGAAATCTAGAGTGATTAGAGGTATAATTAGAGACAACGGCGATATTATCATGATGACCATACTCAAGAGGTACGTTTGTGAAATGTACAGTCTTGTAGCATATAAACGTCAAGTCGAGGTGTGATGACGTCATGTTATGTTATATATGAATTCGAAAACATAAAACCATGACGAATCTTTCTATATGTGAATTATTAGACTTGACGATAAAATGCGATTTACACATAAGTTGAATTTAAAACAAGTGTATTGTTGTGACTGTAGATAAGTGAGAATTGAAAAATAAATGTAACCACGTGTACTGATACTAAATATATGTATGCAGGATTCATAATATGTGTACAATGTGCAGAAAAGTTACATGAAAGAACTCAGGAAGCTTAATACTTGCATTTCAGGGTGTTTTAGCCACAGTGAGTTTTTTAAGTCAAAAGAAACTAAATTTATTTAATTTAATTTCAAAGATTTGCATGTCAAAATGGTTGTAAAAAATCGCCGTTTGATTAGAGATCGAAAGGATATATTTGGGAGTTAATAAAATTAATAAATTCGAAATACATATTTATATAGAGGTCTCAAAATCGAGGCAATTAATCCAGAGGTAGCCCAGACTTCAAGCAAATCGAAATGCCCCAGCTACTGGAAAATCGTTAGGATCAAATCCCCGAACGTAGTGTACAGTAAGAAGAAAAAATGTTTAGTATTACAACTCAGTGAAGATTTTTAGTCGGCATGAGTTAAAGGAAGATCGCAGAAAAAGCAAAAATCAGCACCACGATGATGGATCCTTTCAAAGAATATGACTTACGTAATTTACATTAAGAGGAAAATAATGATGGAGTACGATATTTGAAATATAGGCCTTGATCCCGGATTTACTTAAACGTCCAGTTCAAGTACTAACATTTATTCGCAGACTTTTTGGTTCCACATTTCCCACACTGCCCATTATTTTATACATTTCTCTGAATTTCTGTACCTAAACGTTGCAATCTTATCTTTATCATTACTATACTTTTAATTATTACTGATATTATTTTCCGACAGGTAACAGTAGGTCTTATTATTGTTTGGTATAATTTTATTTTAGGCCCTCTTAACACAATCCTTATTGTTAACATTCTTGCAAACATTTCCGCCATTCTACTTCCTTTTGCTAATCGTGTTTTCATATACCTTTCTTGACCCCTATATGTTAGAGTTACTCCAAGATATACTATTTGCGTATCTCCCGCATAGTCGATGATTAAATTTGTCGACTCGTCTCTGTTATCATCTTCAATTACCATATATTTTGTTTTACTTTCATTAGCTGAGAGCTCATATTCTCTCGATTTTCTTTCCAATAGCTTAACAAAATTTATTTTTTTTACTTCGCTTTCAGCACTATATCATGGGTCAGGCACTGGTGTCTACTTAAATCTATCAAACCCTCCGTTCTTATGCCACTTTCCCTTTGAATTGCTTCCTGCACTACGTTGAAGACGATTGTAGATAATAGGTCACCTTGTCCTTTTTTGCAATAAATCCTTCTGACACTCTTCCGTCCATTAATATTTTATTTTGTGTCCTGCCTGTAGTCATTTCCAATAGCCTTTTTAATTTTTCTTGTAATCCCAGCTTTGCTACCTTCAAATAGTTTGTTTCTGTGAATAGATTTTGTTCGTGTTTTGTTGAATCTGTGTAATGATAAAAATCTGGTCAACTCGTTATGATAATTCTCTAATCTGTTTCTTTTTAATTATCTTCGCTACAGTCGTATATGTCACATCCAGCAGTGCCATTGTAGTCTTCTTTGAACACATGGTTATCGATGTCTACCATTAGTGCTTTATTTAATACTACTGGTGATTTTTCTTCTTCCCAAACCTTGAATGCCATATCTCGTCCTTCGTGTTTTTAAATTTCCACTGCTGTGTTATTTTCTCCTGCACTCGTGTTATTTTTTGTTGTTCATACTTTCTACTTTTTTTGGGGTGTACTTACAAATTATTCTTCTTCCATTTCGTGTGCAGTTCAGTCCTCCTCTCACTCAGTCTCATTAGACACTTCTGAGAAATACTGAACAAATCGGTTTATTCTGCTTTCTATATCACATCTTCAACAGGATCTTCTTATTTACATTTACCTTTGTGACTACCTGATAGAAGTTTCTTATTTCTTTATTCTTCTACGATTCCTCTATTTCTTTTAATTCTTGTTCTAAATTATTTTCCTTTTTCTTCTGTACATCACTCGCTTCCTTTCTTATTATTTGTATTTCTTCGTTCTGTTATTCTTAGCCTACCTGTATGTCGTTGCTCCAGGGTTTATCCACATCAAACCATTTTCTCCCAATATATTTATTGCCACCTGCATTGCTGTTTCTATTTGTGCCAATTCCTCGTTCAGTTGTGCTTTGTGCAGTTTTGTTTCTAATTTTCTGATATTTCTTCCTCAAAGTGCATTGTTACCTCCTCGTCTTTCAATTGTCGCAGGTCATACCTCTTCTTCTTGCCTTGTTCTTTTCCATTGATTTTTGCCTCATTTCTGCAATAACTAATATGTGATCGGTGTCACCATCTGCTCTTCTGTAGCTCCTCATGCTCGTTACAATGGTTGTATGTTACCTTTCCATCAAGATTTGATTTATTGTTTTCCCATTTGGCGATATCCATGTTTCTTTAGGAATGTTCTTGTGATTAAGAGATGTACTCACTATCTTCATATTGTTTTCGAACGTAAATTCTATTACTGTATTTTCGTTGTCATTACTAGCAATATGTCTGCTGTTACCTCCCGTTACCTCTTTCTATTTTTCTTCTGTTCATATCCTCTAATATACATTTTATATCAAACCTCTGGGCCTTATCCACAATACTTTTTAGGTCTTCATGGAACTTGGTTTTACTATCTGGGTCTTTTTCTTGAGATAGTGGATGTACATTTATTAGGTTCAGCTTTCTAAATTGACGTTTAATTCTTATCCTACAAATTCCCATTATCCCTCAAAATCAATAACTTAAAGTATATGATCTTACACTTTAGTTATCGTTTTCCCTTTTGTTGTGTTTCTTGAAGTGTCGAAATGTCATCATCATTCATTTCTCCATTGAAGTGTTTCAATGTTCTTTCAGCAGTACTTCTAATATTCCATGTGCGTATCCTTATTCTATTTTAGTTTATATGTCGTAATGTTTCTATTATTTGTTTTAAGTTCATTTACCTCTCGCCATCCATTTCGTTGCTGGGTAAAATCCATACTTTATCCTACCGCCACTTTAGTTAGTTTTGTTTACTACCTCCTACATTTATACATATATTTTTTTAATTTACAGTCCATTCTAGTCGATTTAAAGACTTTTTCGTCTACTACCATTTTCATAAATCCCATTTTTTCGGTTTTTCTGCGGATTCTCTCTTTTTCCTAATTTTCCTTTGTATCTCGTTCTGTTCTCTGGCCAAGTATAAATATTTTTTAGTTTACTTTTATTATCCATCATATCTATTTTATTTTCTTCATTAGCTAAGTTTCACCAGGCATGTCTTCATCTATTCTTCTTGCTGCTTTTACCCTTACTTTGATTCCTACTTCCTCCTGTACAAGCTTGTCCATTACCTCCTTTAAAAGGTTACTATCTCCTGTGTATATTGTTAGCCCTGTACCACTATGTTTTTCTTTTTTTCGCTTTCCTTTCATTGCTTAAGTCTATTTTCTTCGTTAAATCATTTATCTCTCTCATAATCTCATTTTTGGAAAAATTTAATCAATATTTGCTTTATTCGTTTATCTTCCTTCGCATATACTTTTTTCAATGTTTCCAGACGCTCTAATAGGTTCCCTGTTTGTTTGTCTCTCTTCTGCTTTTCCAAATAAAAATCCTTTGTGTTCAGCATTGTCTAGTTGTCTTTTCATTTCGGCACTTGAGTCTGGTTAACTCCCTGATTCGTTACCTGTCCAACTCTAGTTCCCATAATCACATTCCCTCTCAACTCATTCGTCACCACTCATTCTTCCCCTGGCTGCCACCGTCCATTGGTATATATTTTTAACAAAAATTAATCTGTGGTAATTGGTTTCACTAAAGGGACAAATAATGTTTTATATAAAAATAAATAAATTAATAATTGCATTTTTTTTTTGGTTCATATGTGTCGCGGACAACAAAGCATTTTATTAGAGCAACACATTTATATAAAAGTTTTCAGAATTTCATCTCTTGTTGTGTCATTTTCGTAGCTCCATCCTAGTTTGCAAATTTCTACAAATAATTTATTTTCAACGAAACCATCATACTTTTTAGTTGTCACGCAAAAAGTTGCAAGCTACGCCTGTCTGCAACAACTTTATTAATAAATACAATTACTACGTCGCGGTTACCTGTTAATTTGTCACAGGCGCGGTTAAAAATCGCAAGCGATACAACCGATAATCATCGGTTATTTACGATTGCACGCTCATTTTTACAATATTACGTATCACTTAGACATAGGTGTCTTTTATGAAAATCATAAATATTAATTCCACACCGCCATAACAAAATATACAACTGTATTGCTAGTAAAATAGCAATTTAATGTTGCAGTAAATAATTTTATGGGCCCCGTAGAAGTTAAATCTTAAGACCTTAAGACTCTCGCGTAACATAAAACATAATTTGCTTACTTCGTATATTCTCGATATAAGCGATGCTAGTTCTTTGTTAATCGCGTCCATGCAGTCGCCTTTTAATGCACAGTCGCGGGCTGTATCGGCGCGAAAATAATTGCGTCTGAGAGATAACGCCGCCGCCCCGCCATGCTCTCAAAATAATAGACAAAACGTCTGAATTTAAATTTCGTCACGTAACAAAAAGAACAGCGTACGTGACGTAATGAATACAAACGTCTCGGATAAAAGATTAAGATGCCACGTTTTTATGCTCCCTTGTCAGATATTGATTCACCGCGCATTTTTTTTACCGCGAATGTCACGTTAGGTGGGCGTTTGCAACGATTTCGTAGTTAAAAATCGAACGGCGATAGCCTGATAATAAGTCGCCATTTATTGGTAATTTGGAGAGGCAACGACAGATTAATACGAAAACATGAATAGCACCCTTTGCAATGCACCGAGTATTATTTTTTTATTATCTGCACAATTACCACAAATCTTTAAATATATTTTCTAGCGGGAATTGTGTACTTGCCGTGTTCAGCGCTGTCCTTTGGAATAATACGAGAAACAATGTATTTTATGAATATTAGAACCAGTGGCATTTCCTGGGTTCCAGAATCATTTTACATCCTTTAGGGGTAACGTATCGTGTCGGTTGACTCATAGCTGGCATATAACATTGGTCACTATTTCTAAATTGCTATAAACATCACAATATCATTTACACATTACTAGCCATTGATTTATTAAACCCGTTTTATTCCATAACTGTCATCCCCACAATTATCAATCAATCGAAAATGACGTAACTGAACAAAAAGTCTGGTAATAAAAACCTTGAAACTCCTTAATTTTCGTCTGGGATGCAAATCCCTGCAAAATGTTTGAAGATGTTCTTTGATGCGGCTCCACATCTCCCCGATATAAAGATATATAGATTATTTACAAGGAAGAATGGCCGCCGAATCCGAGACGCAAGTGAAACGCCGAGCGACACCCCAGCGTAAAACAAAAGCTCGCGCCGACGACGACATTCAGTGATATTTCCTGTACTTACGAATGTGAATTTAAAATGTAGCAGAGTGTCAGGCCAGGAATTCGATTCCAATGCTCGATACATATATTTTTACTTAAGGGCGGAACAGGGGTAGGGTTCTCTCACAATATATCGGAATTTATGTATTTCCGAATACCTCGCGGCGCACTCGATCACAGTTTGATTGCGAGTAAAATAAAATGGTGGCAAAAAATATATAAATTTCGCGAAATGGATTTGCGTCGTCATTGTTTTATTTCGGATCGAAATATTTATACTTTGTACGTCGACGTTGCGGTTCCTTTCGGCGAAAAAATTTTGCGTGAGTATCCGAATCGCTTGACAATTATACATTGGAAGCTGGAATTAGAAACTAGGAACATAGACCAGAAAATTGTCGCGTAAATCATGTACTCTGTTGAGGGTAAGTCGGTTGCAAAATCGGCAGGAAATCTCACATTCAAGATGCATCTAAACGTGTAATTCCAAGATGATTAAAAGCGACAAATTCCGAATACGTAAAGTTATCGAAATAATTAACTTACGCTATCCATAGGGCAAGTGTTTTATTTTGGTAAGGGTATACTTTCAGTGAAGCTTTAAGTTACTGAAAACCCCTTTGTTAGGAAGCAAATTCTCCGGGTTTAATTTGAAATATAAAAGCGATTTTTAAATTGATTTGTAATCTTTCTAGAATTAATGTGGTTAACTTTAACTAAATTTAGTATTGTCTATAAGTCTTTAATTCAACGGTTTTATTGCACCAGATGGTGGCGATGGTATTCGATGATATAATTAGCACTGTACAGAAATACGCACGACATATAAACAATATTGATGTAAGACACGTAACGCGTTAGCTTATGACATATTTTGACGATCAATTAACGAACTTGATTGCCTAAACACAAGTCAGACAAAAATTAGCTAAATGTATATTAGATTTAAGCTAAATGAATAAAGAACTCTCATTAAAATAATATCTTGTCGTTCTTTAACAAGTGGTCTTTTACTGTACGAATTATTCCTACTTCTTCAATGTTTTGTTCTGTTGTTCCATAGTCCCGCTGCATTGTGTGAAAATATCTGAATCGCAAATGACGTTTGAACTAATCTGTTTGCCATTTCATTCTTTTTCACTTTCTTCTTTATTTGCATATGAAATGTGATTTTGATTAATCATGGTGAGTGATCGAGGACAATTGAGGTAAAGTGTAATGGTAAAGTTATCCATTCGTGGTGATATATACTGACCAAAGGATTAGAATTGCAATTTTATTTTTATTTATTCAAACTTCGTTGATGACCTGATGTAAGGAAATTAGTTTGAATTGTACTTGGACTGTGTGTGCTCCTATGAATTATTTTGAATTATTAAAGATCCGTGTGTATGTAACGCAAAAGTAAATCATCTTATGGAACGTCGATTAACGCTTGAAATAACTAATGGTTCAATGGACCTGCTAAAGCTAGAATGTGATTTTGTTGGTGACTAATGAATATTAGTTTATTAGCACTTTAATCACTAAATTATTCCATTAGCATTCAATTTTGGTTTTATAAAAATAAAATATATGTATTCGAGGATCGTCCTGATATTAATTGTTGACGATGTAAATAATGCTACCAAGCTGGGTTTTGGAGTCGTTATCAATTAACTTTTATTGCTTTCTTAAGTATTTTTCTATATTGATTTCGTTGAGACCTGAATGATAAGTTTTCGTAAACTAATTTACACTTTACGCTTTCTACTCCTATCTACCCCCATCTATCGTCAAATGCTCATCTCCCTTAGTTCCCTCGTGGTTCTCACAATGGCCCTGCTTTTCCTAAATAAACACTCAGACGTTTGTAAAAATGCAACGTTAAGTTTAAAAAACTGCTGTGGGCACTAAATCAATATTTTCTTTAAACTACACTCCGCAGCTTACATCATCATCTCATTACGTACAAGTTCGTGCAGGTCATCCATTTCGTCCACAGAATTATGACTTACGAATATGTTGAGTTGCGGCAGCAATAATTAAAATAGTTTAGTTATCACTAACCAGTTCGATACTTCCATCGATCTCGGACATGAAAAGTTATTGGCGCACGTAACGACCACGTGGACAAAATAAAATCCCTCGGAACTAACAAGACACGAAACAGGCAAAAAAAAGCGCGCACTGCAATCTGATTATAGAAAATCTAAATCACAAATGATACAAAGGGAATAAACTTTCTCGCAAAAACTACATTCCATTGTATAAAATCCAGTTAACTCATTTCGGAACAGCGAGTCTCCTTTGCGAATTAAACCGTCGTTCGGGGGGCCGAGCGGCAAACGTCGCGGGGGTTGAGCCCGGCACGAAAAAGTGCGAACGGCGCGTTCCGTTTATGTAGAATTGTAGCAGGTGGTAGTGTTCTTTTCTTTGAAGTATTTTAGGGAGCAGTAATGACGTTTCTGGCGTAATCCATGCATATACGAGCCCCGAACTACCCTCCCTCGTGCACATTTGTCTGCTTTTATTTCTCTCGAATCGGGCAAAGATTTTATGAAAAACGCGGCGCGTGGAATTATTTCCTCGGCGGTTCGCGGATACATCAAAAGGAGCGCACTAATAATAACCTCAACGGCGGAAAAAATGAAATGAAAGCCGAAGATAAAAAAATTTAAGTATGGAAAATATGTGTGTTACGAATACAAGGCTCTGATATATACTGCATCGAAATAATCGTTCAACTAAGAAGTAGAAGACTAAAAAAAAATATTCCATCTACTTCCTTCGTTAGTGTAATTAATGCTAACAGCTTAGGCATTGATACTGATTAATTCTTGATTGTACATTGTACATCACAATGATTATGTGCATATTATCGCATAACTATCAGACGAAATATTATTATGTATTATGAGATTCTGTAAATAGTTCTCTGTTAATAATATTTTAATTGACTGTCTAATAGTCGCAGGAAGAAAAAGCGCCGATAAGTGCACATCGTGGGATAATAAGTTGGTCGGAAATGGACGTCGCACTGTGGCGGTCACCGCGCGATTGAATATCTGAAATGCCACCTCGTAAAGAGTAATATAAATTATTAACTGTAACCGGTCGGACACCGCATTCTTCTAATATATACGTCTGTCAGAATATGATTTGCAATAATCAGGTGGTCTACAGTTTGCATAGAATTAATCAAAAGCACATTTAACGAGATTTTTCTCATGGAAGCGCAAGTCTCGGTGCTACCGTTGTTGCCGCTGCCCCGAAGGTGTTTCTCCACTTCTAATTACACCACTTCGAGTGGACACCTGGTTTCGGCATTGTGTTCGAATTCCATTCAAGAAATGTGTATTTCAGATTTAATTTATTTACGACAATGGCTTGTTTCGTGTTATTTCTTCAACATATAGATTTCACGTCGTAGACATTTATTTAGCGAGCGTTAAGCTCATCAATCTGCTTTAATTTGTTCTTAAAATAGACCGGCGTTCGTTTTAATTGTTGCGATTGTTTGACGACGTTCGTTTTTGATGTCGCTGTTTCGCTTGTGGCCCCGTGAATGAGCCGCGCGGAAATCGATTAGGCATCGGTGGTAAAACTTTGACTTTTAGAATTAATCCCAATTTAGAGTCGATTGTTGAATGTTTTTGAATCGAGGTGTTATTAACAAATAACAATGTCTTGATTCATTTGGCACTTTAATGTGTCAGCTGCGCTTTGACATTTGGTTATTAAGTTCAACGTACGTCAAGCTTGTCAAGACGAAAACAATAACTATTAATGGAATTAGTTTCGACAAGGTGAGGTCCTTTATATTTTCCAAGGAGCCATCGAATTAAAATATGATTAACATTCGTACAGTAGGTATTAAAAATAAGTTGCTGTTCACCCAGCTAATAAGCGGCGACCCACGAGTCAGCAAACTCGAGTAGTGCAACAATTATTTACAAATTCCATTCGATGAGTAGCTTTTAAAATTCCACGAAAATGCTCTCATGGGTAGATCTTCATATGACCTTGCTATAGAATGATTCACAGAAATGCAGAACTTCCTCCAAACTATGTTTCCATATGCGAGTGGATTTTTTGCAAAATATCTCTGTAGTTAACTTGTTTTCGTCAACATCATGTTCTGCAGCAGTTCGACTAAGTTCATTGATTGAAATAGTCTGTGATAAAAATAGTAAAACTTCGAAGATTTTCGCAGAGGATATTTGGAACAAAAATGATAAAACAAAGGCAACAATCAACTGAGATACTTCAATAATATCTGCTAAATATACTACACATAAAATAAAAATTAACAATGTAAAGTATTTTTTTCTCTAATCTCTTGTATTGATGCGTCGCATTATCTTTGTTTGTTTGTTTGTTTGGTACTATTAGTACTTAGATATCCCAATAATATATTTAGCTGACCTTATTGAGTTTCAAAGTTTCAAACATCAGTTCTCAAAAACTTTGATGCAGATACAGAATTTATTTTTGCCGACATTTATGAAAATACAATACACGAAGAAATGCAGTAAAATTACCAAACATATTCGATAATAAAGTATCATCTTTTCGCAGTAACCCCATACATATAATAAAAGGCTAACAAAAGTGAACAATGCAAACATTTTAGTAGGCTCTTTGTGTATTATAGGAAATAGCGTATAGTCATAATGGGTTCGTTTTAACGAAATGATATGCAAAATGAGCACGAGATTATTGTATAAATATTTAATTATTGAAAAGTAGTGGACATGCAAAATATTAAAACCAAGTAACTCTGAAGAACATTTAGATCGCGAAAATTATTCAAAAATTTTAAATTATAATCGAATTATAAACAGAAAACAAGAAAAACAATCGTCAGATATATTTTATTATATTTTATAGGCTAGTGTAAATATTTTACTGGCAAATGATTAAAGCATGAGACTTATTTTCTCAATTTTTCCCGGTTATAAAGATGGTGCAAAAATATTGCATTATGAAAGTAACTATAAAATTGATTATTGATCTCAAACACAAGTGAAAAATTATGAGCAAAAATAACATAACGTAACACAGTTTTAAATTATTATTAATATAATTTATAGGCTACGTGTAGAGTTAACTGTAAATTAACCTCTTAAGTGGTTCATTTCGTCAAACGAAATGCGCTCCTCAGTGGCGAGTTTTGTTATCCGCTAGCGTATATATACGTCTTGGGCATAGTGTTACAAAAAATACAATTGTATATATTTGGATCATATTTATTAAGATACTATGTTAACAAAAGTAATATCTATGATATATTTTTAACGTATTTCGTCAATTTAGGTCAATTTCTTTCGTCTCTCGTATGATAAATTTTGAAGCATGGTGCCGGACAAAGTCCAGTATGACATCAGCACACCAATGCCTGCTCTCTTTACTTTTCCCATTTTTGGAACATACCGCACAACGTTTTCTGGGCTTTTCTTTCATAGTTGGGGGTATTAGAATTTCCCATCGTTCAAGTAATCGCGATGTTCTCCGTATTTTCTGTCTTCTTCCACATACCTCTCTTTCTGTGGCATATTGTTCTACCGTTTGTTCTCCCGAATCTAAGCGAAAATTCAGGCGGTTTTTTCGTCCTCCTGGCTTTTTTGTATAAAATAAATGAATTAAGAGAAGCCACATCCAAAAAATGCCTAAATATTTTCATATAATATTTTTTTAGGCGACATCTTGCCGATGTGTAAAAATGGAACATATTATCGGCCAAGTCTACGCCTCCCATTTTTGAGTTATAATCTAACACTACCGTCGGTTTTTCCACCGCCTATTCGTTTTACTAAATTTTTACCATCGTCATGAATCGTGCTTGTCATTACTATATCTTTTTTATCTTGAGCCAGTATAAATAAAAAAATTGTATACATAACCAGTTTCACTTTCGCACAATACAGAAATTTTCATTCCAAATATCTTTCTCTTTGAGGGATTATATTGCTTCCAGGCGAGCCGGCCTTTCCGCCCAATCAATGATTCGTCAATGGAAATTTTTTGATTAGGAACATCCTCATTAACTTTTCCTTCAAGTATATGTTGATGACGTATATATCCGTCATAGCCACTTAAGAGGTTAAACACGCGTTGGTGGAATATATTAAATTTTATATAGATAATTGAGACTCGCAATGGTAAACTTTGTCCTTATTGGGAAATTGTCTTGCAAATGTAATAGGGCATTATTTCTGACGTAAGATTACGCAATCAACGACTAATCACAATTGCGTGTTTTAAATTGATTTGTTATTGTCCGAAATTGGCTCAATACTGCTGTGGTATGGTTAGGTTCACCTTTTCACTGTGCAATCGTACCCATTAATATTAATATTCAGACAAAAAATTATGGTATTTACAAAAATTTTACAAAATACTTTTTATAGTTTACATTTTAAATGTTGATATTAATAATTGTATGTAACACAACACTAAATTCATGACAATAAAGTAATACTAAACACGTTTGCAATACATAGTCTCCATAAAGTAACAGCGATTAATTAATTTGTCGAGAAGTTTACTTTGCATTCAAAGCACATCCTGTTGCATTAAATATAATATATTACAAAACGTTGAATAGAAGAAGTGAAGCTATACATTTCCGAACTCCTTTGTTGACAAAGTTGAATCAATTGAACCCATATTCACCGGGATCTGAAAGCCAATCCAACCCAATCGAATCCAACCCAACCGTGTCCAACCCAAGCTAACCCAACTCAACCCAAGCCAACCAAACTCAACAATTCAACCCAATCCAACGTAACCGAACCCAACTTAGCCCAACCCAATCCAATCCACCCTAACCCATTATCATCGGGCTCTGTGAAAATTGAAGCATTCGCTGACCTGGACTGTTACCATTTTCAATAGAAAACAAACCAAGCATTGCTGTGCATATTAAATAGTTATTTGTAGGGTAGAAGATTTTCGTATCGTAAAGAGTGGCCATCTCTGTGCTGGTCACATTCAAACTATGTTTGTGCTAATTGTGTAACGTTTAAATAGCGAAAGGGTGCAAGGGTGTAGTTTCTTTCAATTTTTCCTGTTCATAAAAAGTGACTGATAATTTTCATGAAAACGTTTTCAAATCTGTATCAACATTTCCATTTCCCATAAATGGTTGTGTCCATCGATTTGTTATTATTTTTTTATAATAATAACAGTCAAGTTATTTTATCTTGTAATCAAAAGCTCTGAGTTCCAAAACCGTAGCATAGACTAACACTTGATGAAAATAAGAATTCAAAAAATTCATCGTATGCCATATATCTCGCCTTCTATAGCCTCATATAATCTATTCATTAAAAACTGTATAAGTAAAAAAATTCTGCGGTAATATACATTCAAAATTAGTACCTTCCGAATATTTTCCGTGGACAAATGCAAACTATCGAGCGATGCCCCTTTTATTAACGTACACTAATGAACGTGTAAAAGAAAAGGCGAATGAAAATGCTGCTATTTATCTGTTTTTTTTTGTAATAGCAAATGGTCGATTATGAAAAATTGCCCACCAGTTGGTCAACCCACGATATTAACAATTTACTGGGCAATGTCTTTAATAATTACGTGTATTTTTGGCATTCTCTACTTACTCGAACGAAGGGAGTATCTGCCTCAATCGTTTGTGCCCAAAAAATCAATAAATGAAGCTAAATAAAGGAAATAATAACTTAAGTAATGCATGAAAACAAGTGCACTATATCGTCAATCGTTAACATAATGATTTATAATGAACCTAAGTAACAACATAAAAACTGAATGTTATTAAATATTGGAGCAGAAGAATGATAATATCTAACAATGTTGCCAGTCTTATCCACGAAGCAGTGTAAAATTATTCAATGATTGTCGGAAGGAACACAGTTCAAATTCTAGGGCGATCTTATTTTTCTTATTTTGAGTTTCTCTCACCAAACGTTGCAAGTCAACCAAATTTTGTACAAAATTAATCGAAACCCAACTGCATTTCAACTTTCATATATAAGTCGGGGTTACGTTTTTATTTTATTAACACTGGACATTCGGTAGTGTTTTTCGGGGGATGTTTCGAAGGAGCTGTTTCTGCCCTTGCCTTCTGTTTGCAGAGCCAACCCACCCCAACGATGTTTTTTAATTAATTAAATGAACATTAAGCTGCGGAAGACGAGATTTACTGGTTCGCAACGGTCTTCTTAAGCATTTTGTAGTCAATGGAGAAGTGATTTGCATCCACATATGTTACTGTAAAACTGTGACGATGATCCGACCATACAGTTAAGTTATTGGCGAAAACACAACTGATTGGCCTAACCAGTGGTAAAACTCGATTAAATGAATAAAAATGTTAGAAAATGCATTGCATCAAAGATATAAAGTTGTCTTTATAGGTTTGATTTTCTTTTAATTTCTAGTTTTCATTGTACTCGCGAAATGCGGTTTTGCAACACCGTTGCAATTATTTTACATAATTTTACGTAGAAAAGCAAGGCTTTGAAGGAAATATATGCTAAGCTACTTATTAATTAAATAAGTCAATTGAAATTATTAAAAATATTTAAAAATGTAAAGACATGCAATAAAAAAGTTTTTTGTATTATATTAATATTTATTATTGAAATAATAAATAGCTCAAACGAACATAAAAATTCCCAAATACAAGCACAAATACAAGGAGAAAAACCAGCGATGAACAAACTAATTTCACATAAAAGAAAACAATAAGAAATATATGAAATAAAACCAACCAGTGGAGTACTGAATTAAAAAAAAAAGAAACATAAATTTCTTCAAGTTTAATTAAGAACCAAAATATTAAATAACTACAATGCAAAAAAAAGATCAAAATAAATTAAAATGACAATCAAATAAAAATTTCCTAATTTGTTCGTTTGAGTTTCCTTTCATTTTTATCCTGCTTGAGCAATTATTAATTTTCAACCAGAAAATCTTGAAATGTAATTATTTTTTATAACAAATACCGCCATCATTATCACTTGTATAATTGAGGACGAACGAGCATATTCCTGCAATAATGAACACTAATAAGACGTAATAATCATTAATGGCTTAGTAAGAAGATCCAGTTGCAGGAACCTAGTAAGTCCAAAACTTGGAAAAACATTACCCAAATTAACACAAATAAAATCCAACGATGGTAACAAAACATGTTTATAATTAACAACCAATTCAGTTAGTGACCCACATGACGAAGTGGGCGGATTTTCGCAGAAATTTTATGAGATTTTCTTAATATCTCAGCACACATTATTACAGTCTCTTACAGCAATGTCATGAATTTTGAGCGCCTGTATTTGTATTATGTTAGGATTTATAGCTTTTTACTTTCTAATTCCCTATTCTGTAATGTCGGCTAGTCCTTAAACTTTGGAAATCTTAATGTAAAACCCTTGCTCAAGTTTTTCTTGTCTGTCCATTTTTTTTCCTTACCTCCTTATACCTAATAATTGAATATTCTCGCCCACTTTTCATCTATTTCATCTCGCTTTCAGTGTAACGTCTGCATATTCTGTGTATCCACTCCGATTATTTGGTTTTGCCCTTCAGTTATATTCCCTTTAGTACGTTCCTCAGCCTTTCTGAAAATGCAAGTTTCATTTACATTTTTCTAGATGTCCTCATCGAATTGCAATAATGTGCATTTTTTCTTAGCTTTTTGGGATTAGTTTTTGATTCTTGTTATCTCATTCAACTGTTAAGGATCAGGTTGGCTGTACGAGTTATAAATAAAAAATCAGCTTATATTTAGCAAAAAGAAGTTCCTAAAGATAGTTCAAGCGTCATCATGATACAATGATACACTGCCATCCATGACTTGTTTCGATGCGTTAGGAACTCAAAAAGTATTTGTTGCAAAATCCCTAAAAAAAATTTAGAATGCCAAACTCCCAATCAAGTATTAACCTAGCAAGAAAAAAAATGGATCGCCCAAATAGCATTCATATTTATGAAAGGTTGAAAAAGATTCAAAAATTACCGCTTGCAAATTGATTTTCAATGTGGAAAGAAAATACTTTAGACTACCTTGCGGTAGCTGAGGATCATATATTATTTCTTCCTTTTTATAATTGAAATAATTTTGATGTAATATATAATTTCTTTATTGGTTGGCGGTTGTTTCCAGTATGCCATTATATTTATTTTGATAATTACATCATGTCCTATATAATGATAATAATAATAATATGTATTTACTTCCTTCAATTATCTGTTATAAAAAAAAATGCCTACATTTCCTACATTTTAGCTGTATTAGCACCCAACGACGGACAACTTGCACAAAAACTGGCTGCTAACGTAGGAGTGTCTGAAAATGGCATGTCACAAATCACACATAGGTAATAGATCTACTCGAATTTCAGCGTATTGTCCTACCAAAGGACACTAAGTTAGTTATTAAGTTAGTAACCATAGATTATGGTGATAGCAGACCAAACTAAATGGAAAAATTACAATCTATTTCGTGTCTCCGTGTTAGATCTTGATTATCTTCTGGATTCGTATAGGTATCGTGAGCTTCTTATGAATTTGCGCTACATTTCTTAGCAGTGCTACAATTATTTTCTACTAATTTCATTATTGATTTTGCTCATAAACCAAGTCTCACACAATTTTGCTTTATAGTCAACAAACTTCAGTTGGCTCAGTTTACAATGACAATATAAAATTATAGCTCCTTTGCGGTAGATATCGTTAACAAAAACCATTATTCGTACAGTTTTCTATATGCACGCTACAAAACAGGACAAAAGCGCAGAGTATTTAACAACGCCGTAAAGCTCGCGATATCGTTACGCATCATTTCGTTACAACATCGGCGAATTGCGTTATGGTGCGGTGAGATACGAATTTGAACTTGCTTTTTCTTCTCTGCTATTTCTGCGGAGCAAATCGAAATAGCTCGGGTCAAAATCGAGCAATTATGTTGTCTTGTTCGAAGTTTCACTTACGTATCCTCTAAAGTCACGAGTTACTGTTTAAAAGTTTTTTCTGTACCTACTTAAATTCGAAAAATCGCAAAATCGACAAAAATTATGAAAAATTGGTGATTCGTCGGATTATTCCTGTAATTTCAAAACCCGTCATCCTGTAAAACTTCTCGCACCACAGAAAAGTTGAGATTTTAAGTGCAACAAATTAAAAGGTGCGCTCCTGCGAATATCTTTTGAACACGTCTTTCCCTATTTTCGTTACTGTCCCATTATATAACAACGTTAATTCTAAAAATCATTAATGTGACATCTCGCCAACGTGAGATGGAGTTAAGGTGACGAACGAAGAATAAAAAACGACAAAAATGCCTTACACGTAGTACGTATTTGGTGAACATTTTACATTTACTTGATTGGTTAGGGATGATGGAAAGTCGGTCTCCATGGACGCATACATCATTCTACGTGTTGGTGCATAGAAAGTCGCTTTAGTACTTCGAGGAAAACATGACGATTTTCCATACTCCGATTTTTTGATGTAATGCACATTTTCCGATGGGTTTCTCGCTTTGCATTCACATCATTTACTACTTTTATAAATTATTAGAATTAGCAACTTGTAATATGATAACTGATATTATTATGATGAATAGTGTATTATTAATTACTTATATTAATCACTTAGGATGTCTAAGATGTTTTAACTAGGGCGCACGAACTAGAACAATAGCATCGTCCTTGTTAAAACGCTTACTCCTGCATCGTTGCAGCATATAAATATAGGCGGCAAAGGACGATTGTCGTTTTCGAACTAGTCTCCTTGATCTTAAATCGTATTCTACTGCACTGAAAATTAATATAATTTTGATTATGCATGAATCGATATGATTCAAATTGAGTGCTACTGCGCTGGTTGTCGTATTGCACAGTTGTACTAACTCAGAATCAACAACGGATACTGCCACCTGCCTTAACTTGTATTATCTATATGGGACAGACTACGGCTCGGCTGCAGTGAAGAAGCGCGTGGTTCGTTCCATTTTTAGGGCGCCACACCCAACACTGGCGAATGTCATAAAGGACTGTAACTTAAAGCAATCACGAGGCATAAACATTGTTGTGGAAGATGCGATTGAAATGAAAACTAATCGATCCTTTTCATCATCCGGTAATTATGTATCGCGGTTGCTGTTGGTACTCATGTTCGCAGACTTAAGCATATGATAATTATCGTCATTACGAATCACGATCGCAATCGAAGTGAAGTGACTTTGACGAAGCGATTTCTAGAATTTGTCTGACGAAAAAATTAACTCCGCCATTGATGCGGACAACAATACGTGGATACACATGTTAGAACAACAGACGTATTGGAATCATTGAGATGGTAAATACCAGTCTAGGAATTCAAGAGCGCGATCAAGAGAGCCAAGCACAAACCAGTAGCAGTACTAACAAACGAACAATGGAGCGTATACGCTCTGACAGACAGCGTATTGAAATGACGTCAACACTTTTACGGCGCGATAATCAGAACTAAACACACAGTCACACCAAATTACAAGTTTGACGGACACGTAAATAAATAAATACACACACACACACACATATAAATAAATAAATGTAAATAGGAAAAAAAGATATTTTATACCACTACGAACACGACAATGGTTGAAATGTAATTTGTAGATTTGTAAGCTGCGCTACGGTGTACATAATTTGAATTAAAACCGTCCCGTCATCTCGCCACTAATTAAACCAAATACAGCCGACCAAATCGATAACCGTCGACTCTGCTCAATTACTCTTCGGCGACTCGTCTGAGCGAACCGTTCGGGCAGTAATTATATATTGTTACAAAATTGAAAGTACTCGCGTTGAAGCGATTAGAAAGCAAATCCGATATTTATTTTATTTTGTGTTTATGAAGAAAAATATTTTTGATATATTTAATTACGATTCAAGGCTAACAGTAGTCATGCTACTTGATTGAGAATATACATTTTTCGATAGCGCAGCGTTGACGTGAAAGGCTGCGTATGTTTGATACATGACAGTTATATAGTTGATTGGAGAAAAATATCAATTAACATCGTAATGGGCCAAGAGACGATATAAAAATTATAGGCAAGCAAGCGACGTTTTTACCGTTCTTCCTGATGTTTTCTGTAGGCAATGATAGGAAAGTGTGGTGATGTCTAGGTCATAAATTTGCACTAAATTAGCTACGTTTCAAATTAAGTATCGATATAGTAATTGCTGTAGATATCGATCGACTTGAAACAGTTTTGGAAACTATTTTAGTGCGTTTATGGCGATAGAAAGCAAGATTTTGTTACTACAGAAATTTATTTGCTACAAGAACGCTAACGGTTGCGTGTTGGCTTTTTCTGGTGAAAACGAGCTGACAAAGAAAAATTGCGTTACAACTTGAAGAAGAAGATTTGACATTAACATATAGTTGATAACAAAAGCTCAATTTTTGACTAATCATCAGTATATTAAATATAAATATTTTCAAACTGGAAAGATTGTAATAAATCATTTAGAAAATTAAAGGAAGTTGAAATTGAAATTGACAGTAGTAACATATTTTTGGATTTTTAACCATGGACTATGATCAAGCTCATTGAGCACATCTGATAGAGAAGCTGGAGCGCCGTATCGTTAAAAAAACAGTTAAACACTTCTACAGGAAGAGGCGTGGTCCTCTCGATCCTACACAATCATATGTACTAGGCTCCGTCAATGACACATTCACCTTATTCCAATTTATTCCAAACATAGTACAATTCATATTGTGTGTAGGTTCATTCGAAGTCTTCATGCTTTCCATGTCGGTTGACATAGCCATAGTTAAGTTATAAAAGCAAAATCACTTGTTTGAAGATCTTCTATATTTTTAAGCTTCACAGTAGATCGATAGTAATACAACGTCTTATGTGACCGTTTGTTTGAATGATAAAAGGCATTCACGAGTTAGTTACAATAGAACAGATAAAGTCAACTGAAAGTTGATGAAGAAGTAAGATATTGTTTAACACGAATAAAAAAAGTTAAATTTAAATAATTGACAATTTACCAATTGCTTCCGCAGCCTAATGGTATATAGTGACTCTGCTTCAACTGGACACACGTCTCTGATTTTAACTCAAGAAGTGACTGCCCGAAGAGGTTTAACTTTTTTGTTCAAACTGTAGAAATAACGATCGAGGTTGCGGAAACTACTAGAACATAGTACTTGACATAATACAGTCAATGAAGGGCAATAAGGGGTTAGAACCACTGACGAAAATATTGGAATCATCTAGATCATTCCGTGGTATACTAGACTTTCGTGCATTTAGATGATGTTCTTTTGTGCTTCTATCGTTCACATAGCATTAATTTATTCCTCTAATATGAGCCAATGTCTGTCATATTCGGCCAGATTCCGATCAGGCGAAAAATATATATTGCAAGGATTTTTTGGATTTTGCCACTAGCATATTTTCAAAGTGAAGCTACCAATTTCCTGCCCGCTCTGTTTGAAACTAGTAACTATTCAGAGTTTATTCTTTGGTTTCCTTTAAATTTAAGACATCGTTGAAATTTTAAAATTTTAAATTTCCAGTTTGCTCCGTGTGGATTGAAGACCTTGAAAAGTAGTTTTCATGGCTTTCGGCTCATCAGTAGAGAGGCCAATGTCATTTAGAATAACTATAGTCAATGATCCATGACTACTATGTATGCTTTGGGTGTTTTTTGAATGCATAACATATTGAAGATATTGAACGTTATAAAGCGATAACATCGTCTAAGTTTTGACAGGTGTCGTTTACTAACATTGTTCAAACTAGAATTGCAGAGCAGCTAGAAGAGCATATAAAAAAAATATTTCTTGACAAGCAATTTATCGTGCCAGGAGAATGCGCGGGAGGTTACATGGGTTAGTTTAAATTTATCTAAATCTGACAGACGTTCTGATTTCAGTTATAGAAGACATCGGCAGCTACTTAAACCATTTTCTATAAAAAAGTAACTTGAATTAGAAACTGTTATGTATCACATGACTCTAATGCAAGAGAGCGTTCTGAAAGAATTCCTAAAAGCTCAGCTGCAGAGCATGAATTTCCAATCTTATAGTGATTACTTTGAACCACAAACTATTTTATTTTGTCGAATTCAGACATGGAAGAGGACGATAGTTTTTACACAAATGATATCGAGAGCACTCTCGTACTATGCAAAAAAGGTCCTGCTAGGGTGTTCCATTTCCGAGACCTTATGTCGGACCCGTATAGGATGACGACGTTGATGCAAACTTCTACACTGGGTTATGTCTTCTTAATTATGTTTTTTTTCTGGCCTGACTTAGTATGGTGTCATTGTCGAAAATTCACTGAAAATTAGTCTAAATCAACCCAACCTAAGACCATCTTTTGAACAAATGTTATATCATGGCCAACCCACCAAATGATCAACTCATTCATATAATTGAGAACTGTTGAACTATCCTTAGCAGAGACGTATATGATAAACAAATATTCGGTGCTTCAGTGCTTTTTGCACGAGTTACAGCATTCTCAGTATTTAAAAGTTCAAAACCTAGTTACCGCTCAAACCACTAAATAGTGCCACATAATTACCCTTCTTGAAGCAATAATTATAAGATTCATTATTACTAAGAGACTCGGGTGACTTAAATGAGAGACAAAGTCAGGTGGCTAACGTCTTCAGGAGCCAAACTAAAAGGAGATCTGTTCACAGTAAACATTGATTTTGTTTTGGTTTTTAAGCCTCGAAAATTTTGATTAAAAATAGCGAGATTATTCAGTCGTTAAAATACTAATTGTTATATTAAATGTGGCAGCAAGTTATTGAATCTTAGCCAGATCCAGATTCTCCTCGATAATCAGAATCCTTGCCTTATTATCTTTACTTGTATCTCACCTGCTTAGCTAATAGTCTATTTTCGCGTCTTTTCGTGTCTTTTTTCAACTTTACATTCGTCGCTAGGACAATAGGTTTTTGTCGCGCCTTGTTAATATTAAGATGGTTACATTTTATGGCCCCTTGGATCGTAAAACGAATTAGTTTTGAAACTTTTGTATTTTCGTGATTAAAAAGTAATGAGTAGTAGGAACGGTTCACAAGGTGGTATGTATTAATGTGCAACTGCCTAAATAAGCTGCGAATCGTTAAACAAATATGTAAATTAATGTGACGACGACGACGAAGAGATTATCGAAAGTGAAAATAGTTTGATATTCTCATCTCGTTCTTTTACGCTTGGCGAGCGCCAACGGTCGCACAAAGAGAAATAAACGAGGAAATTTTATTGTGGTCAGTCGTACGTCCGTAAAAAATATCAGAAATATCACGAGAAATAAAACTAAAACTGAGCATTGTGTATAAACACACAAAAGACGCATTAATGTGGTGTCTGTATAAATTAAATAAAACTGACAGTGAATCAGCAGCCGCACAAAAAGCGAACCCCCGACGGTATTTTTATGGCGTTCAGCGACACCAGAGCCGAGGCGGCTGGATCCATTCTCGGCGTGCCGGACCGCGTCCGAAAAACGGTCCTTCTTCTGCCCGAGCTTCGAGATTGTTTTGTCTTCTCTACTTTAGTGCCATACATTGACGTTTCTCGATTGTTATAAAACAGTGTTTTTGCTCTTTTGTTGAGCCATCATGCGTTCTGCTGACGCCCGAGTCGCGGACCTTGGACGGTGCTCAGGTGCGGCTCAACACGGGAGCATCTCACCAGATGTTCCGAATTCAATACTCGCTTAACATAATGATACACGTAAATGAATAGACTCTGTGCTGTCATTGAGCTCTTATATGAACAGTAGCTAGGTTGCCATTCGTACGACTTGCATTCACTGCGATTATATAGAAGAGCGCACTAATTCTATACTATTACGAATTTTATAACACACGTCTGAATTTGTTGTGATTTTGTTAACATCTCACTTACAGTGCGGACTTTAGTATTAATAAAACCTGTTTATTTACGGCATAAATTTATCTCGGCGATTTAGTATACGCGATAAACCACAGCAAACATCATTAAACAATGCCAATCATTTGCTAAGTAATAATTTAATTATACTGCAATTTAAATACTGTCTGGGCAAAGTTGCAAAGTCTTTTTCTTCTATAGTTAACCGTATAGTTAACTGATTTAATTATTTAACGATTAAATAAATGCAATATATTATGAAGCCAAGAAAAAGTCTGCAGGATTTTTTTCCAGCAAAAGAGAACATAGGTTGCAAATACTGCATACATTCAATGAGCAATTTATTAATTTTATCTTACAACTAGGTCATTAATTATTCTTTTCTACAATTAATTCATAAAAAATATGTTAATTTAGTTTTAGCAAACAAGCTTTACAATGCCTCAACGCAGAAAACTATAAAAATGTCGTTAGTAGCGATGAATCGATGAATTTACTCATACGAACCTGAAAATAAATGCCAGTCAACTGTTGGGTGTTCCAAGGTGAAGAAAAACACACATCTAAAGAAACATGCTATGCGCAAGCTATTAATACCAAGAAAACTAAGGAAATTATTGAAGATGACATTAAAGAATACATACAATAAGGTGATGTTGGAGAGGATAGCATCTAGAAAATTTAAAGTAAAAATTGGACTTAGACAAGGGGATCCATAGCCATATCCAATATAGTACCCTAAGGATAAAGGTAAGGGATGGGGATCAAATAAGTTGAACAAGTAGAGTATTTGAGCGTGACATTAACTAATAAAGTCGAGGAAGTCGAATGCTAACGAGAATCCTGAAAGCAAAAAATATCTGCAGAGCGGCGAAAGTTAGAATCTACCATCGGTAACATATGCTTGCGAAACGTGAATCATGAAGAAGAAAGAAGAAGAAAAACTGGAAAGATCCTACGAGGAATTTTCGAAGGTGCTAAGTTAAGGGAAGGAGAATGGAGAAGAAGAACGAACAAGGGGTTGATGGAACTATACAAAAAACCTAAAATAGCAAATATAATCAAAGCTCAAAAACCAGATGGTTGGTACATATAACAAGAATGGCCCAGAAAAATGTGTGCAACGTGTGTAAATAGGTGGTGAACAGCAATGTTGGCCAATGAAGAGATGGCAGGAAGCAGAAAAAATACCTCGAGTTCACAATGTGTGCTATTTATACTGAAATGTGTAGCTAGATTTGTTAGGCGTACATTAGCCCTTTTGTCAGTTAAGGCAACTGCAGTATCTACAAATTCCATATTTTTGAATAATTCGTCATTTAATGGTAAATGCAGGTAACGTCGAATTCTTTTCCTAAATAATTTTTTCATAATGGTTGTTGGTAAAGAGGATTATTTACGTCAATGGAACGCAACTTTTGCTCTAAAACAATTTCCATTTTCATAAAATCTTGACACCTCTGTTTGTTTATAATATGTGATTTTGAATACAAAATGTGTATTTGTGATATTCGTGATTGAAGGAGGGCATTAAAGCTATTGAAAACGTTGAGAATATTTTAAAAACTATAAATATATTCTATTGCAAATGTTGTATATATACTTGAGATTTTAAATATATTCTCATCGCTTAATAATTTATCTTCCACCACTGCTAAACAAAAGTAGCGTTGCAACGCACCAATTCTCTAGTACTCTTGCAACACATGTTTTTCTCGATAGTCACCTAGTTGTGGAGAGCATAAAAAATTCTTTGCATCCATATGAAAATATTCCTGAAATTCTGTTAGTGTTCTACGTCTTTTTTTTAGATTTGATATTTCATGCACCCCTGAAACAACTGATGCAACATAAGAATTATTACTAACGACAAATATTACAATTAATAATTAACTATAATTCTTAGTCGATGATTATTCAATCAATTTGCTGATAAATTGCAATTTGTGTTAATCTTTGACAGAGTTAATAATCTGTGAGTTTAAAGTCTGATATAAATTGCATATTTGGATGAACATTTATCAACATTTTGAATGTGTCAGGTTAGGTTTGGTTGGATTGTGTTGAGTTTCATAAATAAGTTTCCTACAGAACTTGCGAAATTCCATTCTGGTCGATTTTGAGACCTTCAGCTAAAATGTTTATTTAATGTTATAAATGTGTACTGTTTGTGATTTTGAACTAACTATTTTGCGAGATTTAATTTCATTAGCAGATTTAATTAATTGGATTATGGAATCTGACGCATTCTGTTTGCGAACACATTTTCGTTAATATTAATTAAGGTTTTCTTATATATTTAAATATTTAGCCTCGCCAGTTTCTATTAAAAATGAACTATAATGACTATTATTACGTGTAGCATAATTTTGAGGTGGTTTCCATTTTGAACAAATAGGAACTATGTGGTCAATTTTCAGTGTAACAATTACGTCCTGCATGACAATCTAATAATTATGAAACTAAAATAAGTAAAATTATTAGAATTTTGAGCATGCACTTTGCATTAAATTTACATTAAATATGAGAATTTATTGTAGTTTTGTACCATACAATTTCCAGTATTTTATTAGTTTGTTATAATTGTAAATTTATTTGCGGTTTTCTCCAACGATTAATATATCTGACATAAATTTTAAAAAACTATTAATGGAAAAATATTATTTAAAAAAACAAGGATACAATCAAACAGGGCAAGGTTTATTTGACGTCGATTTGCGGATCCAGAAATAACTTCGAAAACCACATCTAGGTCAAACAATAAATAAATGTAAATTATCACTGCATTACAATATAATTGAGATAAATCGTTTTGATTAATTGTCGCTAATGCGGCCACTCCCGGCTGAATCTATACTTGTAAGTTTTAATTCGTTGCCCAAACTCGACGCCCGTAAATCACGAATAGTTTCAATCGCATTATTTTCGCCGGTAATTATAAATAATTGAATCCGGGCGAAGATTAACGGAGAAATTAAAAATCTATATGTAAATTCGGCGCGCGTTCATCATAGGTGTTAAAAGTTACAACGGACGGTGCCTCCCATTCGTGGTCTAAAATATGATTTTAATTAAGTTCTCATTATTTATGTTGATTACAACTTGCAGATAGCCGGAGTTGCGTTATTAACAATCGACCGGCAAACAGTAGCAAGTGGCGGGGCGAGCGCAAAAGAATGCAGTTAACCGAGCGGGTTCCGCTGACAGTGCGGCCTTAGAATGCACTAATCAGACGCAGTAATTAAAACAGTCGGAATCCGGCACGATCAGATATATTCTGTGTTTACATACCCGCCGACCACAAATTTATTCGTTTAATATTTAAATGGTCGCATCGGGTTAGAGGCTGCGCTCGTCTGGATATTTAATTCGTCCGGCACAAGCTGTCCCCTTGTATTACACACGTATTGAGATTAAATCTGTAATCAACGGCAGTTTACGCTACGTTGGTATGCGTATGGGGCACATCAATGTTGGTCATTTGAATAACTGCATATGGGAGTTTACAAGTTTGCAACTAATAATCATTTTACTATGACGGACGAAACATCGCCACACGTTTGACGCCAAATAGTCATAGAAATGCATAAACGTTTCCTGTTCTTAATTGTATCGTTTTCAACTTATATTAATTTATTTGATTTTACGTTCATTTTATGTGCACATGTCTACTAGATGATGATATTTATACCACTGAACATTTATATTAACTTCGTTTAATAGCCTTCAACAATCATTGTTGGTGCGTCGCTGTTCGTTATTCAATTTTTGAGTTTAATGTTCACTGAGGTTGACTTGACACTTAACAAAGACACAAATCCGTTTTACCAAAACGCGGGCAATGCAGTAGTTTCAATCTTCCTTCTTTAATTTCTTGGAGTAAAGTATTTAACTCTTCTCTTTCCGTGACGAATTAATCTTCTAGTGGCTTATTACAATATACGAATGTTCACAACTCTATTAAAGTTTCTGTTGTTGTTTTCTTCCCTCATCTTGGGGTACTATTTATTCTGGTCCCACCGGATTTTACGTCGTCATCTTATCCAACCTTAGTACTTATGAAAATTGCATTTCAGGAACAAGTCGAACTATAATTCATCATACGTTTGTTGCACTTTATATAGTTCGTAGAGTGTGCGATTTGTAGAATCACGATTTTCAAGCCTCGCCGGCAAAAATGAGCCATTATTTCTAGTTAGTTACATTTAACGTTATCCGCATTACCGTAATTACCGGTCGGTATCTCTGCCTCGCATAATGTTATTCAGCTTTTTGTTTTCGCGTATGAATAATAATGGATCTCACCACAGGCGTGATATCTTATGCATACAATATATAAATATTCATAAGTGTTGCATTTTGTTTTTGACGAGCACCTGAAGTGATTATTCCGTCCTGACAGGCGGGAGAATTGTATCATTAATTATTCTTACGCCGATGTGTATTGCGAAGTTCTGTTCTTCGCAAATTGAAAAGTTCGCTCCTCGCCACAAGTGCAGGACGTGAAAGGTAAAAGTAATTAATTAATTTTTTCGAATAACAGCGCGAGCTCTCTCGGCTTCTTTTTCTTCGGTTTTCCTAGAAGTTGAATCGTAAAAATACTGTTAGTCCATTTACATTTGCATGCGTTTGCGGGGAGTCCCAGGGGCCTCATGCAGCTCTTTGTTTGCCTTTGTGGTTCGAGAAAAATACAAATTGATGACATTTATAAAGATCAATTGATTTACTTTCGTAAAATCAAATGATACGAAGTAGGACATTTCAATCAATCAACCAAATCTACATAGTTTTGAGGTTTTTATAAATAATAAGTTTCATACGTACAAATTATTAAATAACAAACGATTATAAATACCACATGAAATGCCACCTGGGCAGATAAGGCACTTTCTTCGCTACGTAGTGGACTCGGCGATTTTGTAAATGAGTTGTGAACCCTGCACAAAACTTTCATCTATTGTCTAATGTCAATGATACTTCAAATTGTCGTTCGTTCCCTAAAATAATCTTCCTTATGAAATATCCATGTTATCGGTGTGCCTTGACAAGAATCATTTCGAGCAAACAAGTGGATCATGTCTTCAATAACAAGAGTCGAAATAAATAGCCTCAACGTTTGCACGTATTAGTCAACAGCTATCGGTTTTAGAACTACGATCCAAAATAAATTATATAATATAGTTATAATGCTGTTGTTTATAAAACCATAAAAAATTGTTGTCATGAAACATATTTCGCGAAAATGGTTTTTTATCAATTTTTATGTGGAGATGTGATACTTTTGATATACGTTTAAAGTTTGTCATTTTTGTGTTATTATTAATAGAATTGTATTATATTATATTACCTCCGATAGTGTGCGGATTTAAACATTTTGCTTATACAAACTTGTATGCATATTAGAGCCTCAACGATTTACAATTAATTTCCTGACGTAGATTTGTATACAACGCCCTTTCGACGCCTGAATTAATTTGCAATGTAACACGATTATTTCATTCATAAAATCAGTGAACCTGTTATATTACAAGTAAAATATTTTACCTACAATAAATTTTAACGACTTGTCTATAAATGCATGCTTCGATTATGTTAATTAACAAGCTGGGCAATTGCTCGATATGTTGATAATGTTGCTCGTTACGATGTTTTGTTTTTTAATTGTACTCCTATTGCAAATGGTATTTTTTTGGTAAAATTCAAGGCATTCACTATTTTATATGAACATTTCTTAGTACATCGGGGATATTTATCTGGGTTGTTGAGCGTATCCAGTAGAGTAGAATACCCATTTTGCAATATTCAAATATTTTTAATTTGAGACATGTTACTGTTAAAATGGTATCGCGATAAATGTTAATATCTCAAACCAGTTTCTTCGACTGAGTAGCTCAATAATCCTGGAAAATATCGTTGAAAGTGGTTTTACAATACAAAACAAATTATTGGCTTTGGCCCGAAAAAGAATACACATGTGGCCGGAAAAACTTCCCACCACATTGAGTAAACGAAACATATTTAAACAATTTGACGCTACGTATATCAATAGACAAGCAAAATAAATAAATTTAATTTTGGATGTAATTTCATTCAAGAGAACTTGTTGATTTCTAATTTACTCAAAGAAATATTCACCGAAACAAATCTACAAGGAACATGTAAGGAGCAAGTTAATAACATCTGGTTGGAAAAATCATGGAGGTCCATGTTTAATTTGATATTCTCCCCACTACAAATGCACTCTGTAGCAATGATGTTCATAATTCTAAACACAATACATAACATAACATGTAACCTGTAATCAACATAAAAATAACCTGTAATCAACCTTATTGATACTAATACAATTTTGTGATCGTTTTAAAAACAATAGGATAAAAATAAATGAAAATATTTACTAGAAAATTAAAAGAAACTGAAATTTATAATACCAAGCAATAACTCATTCATTACATCTTTGGGATACTAAAGACATTACATACAAGTCAAGACACGTCGCTCAGCTCAGTATAAAGTTCAACACAAAATGTCTAATTTACAAACGAAAATTGAGTAATCAATCATGCGCAGCGTAATGAACTTGACACAGAAATATAAAATCAAATTCAATTTCCAAGCATTAGCGTTTGAAGTTTTCGCGGTCGTTCATTCAAAAAATCTTCGCATAATTATGAGAATTATTCCTGTCCCAGTAGCAGATTAAAAAGCTTCACACAGAATTTACGCTGTTACTAGGAACGGTGTCATTTAACAGGGCTCGAAAGCATAGCTTTGCGCAGACTTGCAAATTTCACCAACTAAAAATTGTTGAAAATAAAATGGAACTTGAATCATATGTACGATTTCAGTTTGTCACGATGCAGCGTAGAGCTCTCCGGGTAGCTCACTTATATAATTAGTGTCTTAAATTATTTTGAATGTGCCTAAAAAAATATCAAAAATCATGTACATGTATAATACATACGTTGCAAAAAATTGATGTGCACATTTGGGCTTTTTAACTATAGTAAGAAGTTTCTGGAAATTAAATTTCTAAAAAAAATTGATCTTCAAAAAAACCTTGTGAATTTTTTTTTCACCTTAGAGGTCACCGCACTAGAAGGTAATTTTATTTTGAGTATTTATATGCGATTGAGGCTCCTCACCAAATCGTAGCTTCGCATTTTGTTTCGGTCACTTACTTACATATATTAAAAAGGACTGCAGAATTCAGTATGTGTCAACATAATTCGAGTAGTATTTAAAGTCGGTTCTAATCATCGGGAACTTTATCTCAGAAATAAAATTCTTCGTCCTCAACATATTAGAACCTTTACCTTCCTAGCCTAGACCTCTCTGTCAATAATCCTATATTTACTGTCGTGCAAATTACGCTACGTTATTTTCCTATATTTAAACATCTTTCCAGACATAAAGCCTTCTATAACCAAAGTAAGGTTTTTTTCTCGTTTCCGTGCAAAAAATTTATATACTATTAATTTTATTAGCATATGCTAGTTATTTTATTATGACGTTGACTATGGTTATGGTCGTTTATTTCCACTACGATTTCGTATTGTCAATGACTGACATGATTTATTTTCACTTCAGTGGTACGAGTGCGACCTTCGGGAACTACCGGATACTCTAGCGTCAACTTTCGTGCAGCTCGACGCCGATGAAGACACTTTGCAGTTCATTCAGGATTCCGAAGATAAATCGGACTGGATTCTAACGCAAATTTGGCATTCGCTGGCGAAAGCCATACTCGGATGGTTTATGACGCAGACCTCGATAAACGGGTGAGTACCGACATTTATCGCGCCCGTCGAGTCGTCCGAGTGAAACAAAAGATGACAACGCAGTAATTACCCGTCGCGTTATTAAAGGCGATGTTAATTAATGACTGTTCCACAAACTTAATGCGATATAAGTGCGCGGTAATTGGATTAATTTTTACGGCGGCGCGCGCGGCGGCAGCGTAAATCAAAACGGTCTTCCCTTTGAATACCTTTATTGCGGATAAAATTCCGATAGCGATGAATTAAAGAGCGCGCGCAAGATGGTCGTTGGAATAGCGAGCGAGTGGGCACAATGAATCATTAGAACGTTCGGAAATGAGAAGTGATGAGATGTGTGCGCTGTTCACACGTCCGGCTAGGAATTGAATCCGAGCGATCTCTATCATCTGCCCGTCATAAATCACACAACATAATTGTGTGTGCGCCATACTCTCGATTGCCATTCATCGGTTTCGTGGTCGCTCGCATACAATAGTTTAAAATAATCGATTAATAACTCGCACTCCAGGGATTAATTGTCTATTCGACGTACAGTTTAGGCGAACGGGTCATAATTATTTTTAGCCGGCAACAGTAAGTGAAAACTTGTATTGCACGTGCCTTAATACACAGAACGAATGTTCCACCATTAATATCTCTTAAATAATTGAGTTTGTACAAGATGATAAATTTATAGTCATAAATTTTTAAAAACATTTCAGTCCCAAAATCCATTTATTACCACACATCGGTGAATTAAACGCAACGCGGGTCAATACCAAATTCAATTAAAATCGAACGTTTCAAGCCGTAACTATGATCTCGTACGTGACGCTGTACAACGTCGATTAAACCTTTTATGCCATACAGTTAATTATTATTCATAGGTGACATTTCTATTATCGAAGTCAACGTTCAAAGAAATTGTGACGAAGATTCACAAAAAAAAGACATTGCGGTACAACTAGGTCCCAAAAATAAAAAATAAACTGACACGTCCCTTTAACCTATGCATCGACGATCTATCTCACTAACGCTAGCAAGCTTGCGCACTCCATTTCACATGCGGCGCGAGCGACTATACAACTTGCTCCTCCACTCGAATTCGAAGCGGGGTCCCGAGAAATATCGTACAGCGATTACGGAAACTTTAACTGACAATAAACTAATAAAAATATTTGTATGATGGATTGATTACTAAAATTCCTTTTGCGATGAAGCAGACGAATTAATAGCGAGCCATAAAATTATATTTTGGAATTAAAATAAAAACATAACATTGTTAATGGACCCACTTGCCCACATTATTAGCAACGTACTCAGTCCTGCGTCTAGGACATCGTCAGTGGTCGAAATTTTTGCTATGACAATTTGTTATGAACATGAGAGGGAGTATCATAAAAAGTCTTTGGAATAAAATAATAACTAAATATTCTTCGAGTTTACTTACTACTAATGATGATCTTTCGAACCATAGAAATTGGATTTTTATTGATTAGTCCTAGGCAGCTTAAATACCCCGGGAAGTCCTTCGAATAAAAGAAAACTGGAATAAATGACACTTAATTGACGTTTATTTTTTATTGCCGTGGTGCTTCTACAGTCTACAGAAATTAAGGAGTTATCGATTTAAAGCGAAGCAATAGATTTTGAGTTCCCAAAAACGGGTTTTGTAATCTTCGTTTGACGTTTCAAAACGTTCGAGGTTAACTTTAGCCTAACGACTCACTAAAAGCACGTTGTAGTAGTAGTTTTATATAACGAAACGCTAGTACATAATTTCTTTACTCCGTCACATTTACATTTTACATTTTTTCAACTTTAAATACAAATCAGGCATATAAATGTCAATTACACAGATTAACAAAACTACTATGAGATTCCCTGTTCGTTTTACAATACAATGAATAAATGTACAAAGGCATCCATCTATTATTTTACATAAATCCCCCTAAAGCGCTAACCGCTAAATTTTATCCAACCCAACCAAACTTAAATACAAATATTAAAAAAAAAACGTTATTGGAGTATTCGCATTATTACAATATGTTATTTTATTTCTCATTTCCAATCTACAATCTCCTCCTGCCTCCCCCTTTCCCTTTCGGTGGTTTGAACGTAAAGGACCCCCTATACTTTCTTCCTTGCATTGTTTCCTTCAGCTCCTTAGTGTATTCCCCACCGATACTAACTTAAACTGTTCTTTCTAGATTTACATTTCTGTCTATCCCCTGCAACCAGGTATCCTTTTTCCTTTTTCCTCGTTGTCTTCCCTTACCCTTTCTATCATCCTGCTGTTCCATTTCTCTCTTTTTTTCTACATTCCTCCTTCGTCCAATTTTCCCGGATTTGATACATTGATACATTGATCCATTTGATATATTTTACAGTTCGTAGATTTTTGACTACTTCGACCGCATTGCCAATCCAATAAATCAAACAACGACTCGAAATTGGCTGAACTATAATGTACATCAAGGTCGTGACCAAAATGAAATGCTCGACTAGCAAGAAATCAGGTATATTTTACATAAAAGGCACAATATAAGAGATTGTAGTTTAGAATCGGATTTGCTTGGGTTGGGTTGGATTGGATTAAATTGGGTTGGATTAGTTTGGGTTAGGATTTGATGAGTGGGTTGGGTTATTGAAATGATTGGCATATATCTCAATTTTCAATCTTTGATAATTTGGCAGCTCGTTTCAAGGAAATTTTATGTGGCAACTCTTTAGAATTTAGAATTATTGATTCACTAATTTTCATATTGGTACATTTTTTTAGTGTAAGGACAATGATTGCTTCGTTTTCAAAAATCACAACTTAGAGCTGCATTATGACAAGGTGTCCCACAAGATGGGACACCTTGTCATACAACCATTTTAAATCTGTTCTGAAACAATTGCAAAATTAATCAAATTCTCAGCAATTTTTAATCTTATTTGCGTTTTCGAATTTCCTGCAATTTAGTCTTTCTTATCATTCTGAAATTTTCTAATTTACAGAAAAAATTAATTTTTTAAACAAACATTATGTGTGAGAGTATTAACAACATCTAGACGTCAGTATCCACACACTGCTACGTAATTGCATTTGTCTTTATCGACCAAGTTGATATTATCCAGACTTGCAAGTACTTCGCAGACGTCGACACCGCTTTTTTAAAAAATTTTTTAGCAAATGTATTAAATTGATGACAGCTGTTTCGTTGTATCTTGAGCTCATCAGACAACTATACAAACATTCGCTGAAGGTGCATCAAGTCAGCGAAGTATTTCTCTGTTTTGCATGGATTTAATTTTTTTAAACGCTTTTGTTTGTATTTTTTTTTTTTTTCATATTGTTACAATCATTTGCTTCTATTGATATTTTAATTTCTTTCCATTTAATGTTTTCTTTTTATCGACACACAATCCAACCCAATTGCTCGTATTATGATGGAGCGGTCCTCTAAGCCTCTGGTGTTATTAGTTACCAATGAATATTACAACCTGCAGGTTACAACTTATACAATTCAATTTGATAATAATGATTTTTTTATGTGCCCTGAATATAATCTGAAAGGCTACCTACAGCACGTGGACGAATGGTGGTTTTGAAACTACCATTGGTTACTTCCCTTCTTAAGTTTAAGGGAGGATGATGTTTGGTGATCTGATTAGTACACAGTACAGTGCTCTGAAATAAATTTGATACTTTAAACAAACCATGCTAGTATTAGGAATATGTTTCCAACAGATGTGTGATGAATAAAATTTTGTGATATGTGTTCAGCATTTAACTGGCGTTAAGGCGGATAGGCCAAGAAAATTAAAGTCAATTAAAATTATTTTATTCAAATTTCTTCTACATTACATAAATAATAAAACTGCGATAAATTTCGAGAATTTATACCCACATCGCGTACAACTCTGCAAAATAATACGTTATAGAAAATAAACAAATTGCACGCCTGTGTTGTACGCAGTAATTTACATAGTCATTCCTTCCATTACCTGTTACAGTATTATTCTGTGAAATATAAGTTACACGTCCAACAAAAGTGCATAATTACACATTACACGGTGCATTATGCCCATTCCGTATTTTTAACACGACCCGAATTTAAATTGGTTCACGACATAGTTGTGCATCTTTGTAGGAATGGTTTGCGTTTCTTATCGGACGTTTCCTCGAGTAGTGCGAGACGCCTCCTTGTATGTACCATCGCACAATTACGGACATTTTTCGAATGCCAGCGTAAACTGTATGAAAATCGCATAATTAACCGTAATTTTAAAAACGCGCTGATCGATATCGATATCTAATTATGCGGTCGCATTATCGCGGCCCTGAATACTTTCGGTGCAACGATCGCGAGTGGTGATACTCATCAATGGCGAAATATTATATCATCTGCCGTAGACACTGGCAAAGTGAGGAATTTCCGATCGTTAAGTTATGGGTTGTCGGTCATACATCATTAATTCCCGAGTAGTGAGAAAATTTGTTTGTCGAGGTGCTGCTGAATTATTGAGCAGCTCGGAGATAATAGCGCGAATATTTGCGACGGCCTTTTTTGACGCGAAACGTCGCAAATATGGGTTATGAAGTTTCACATTTAATACAAAAATAGAAACCGTTATTATTTTTTATTTTACACGCGAAGTCCATTAATGCAACATAAATAATTCAAGCGGATTTTAATTTTAAGAATTAAATATAAGGTGACGAAAAGCGTTTAGAATAATAAACGATTTTAAGAATCGTCGTTAAAAGTTTTTCTATTAATAGAAACCACGATGTATGCGCGAATACAAATTTTATTGAATGAATTACACATCACGATTCGTTGAAGAAAAAAATTTCGCTATAAAAATTCAACCATCTTTAGTGGCACGAAAATTTATAGTAAATAGTTATGGAGATATGAATGGAAATGATGGTTTACGTATTTTTAAACGTATTTTGTAAATTTCATATTAATGAAATTAAACGGGACGATTCCGCGATTTTTTTTCAGTATACGATCGCCTGAAGGCAATGAAATTCAGAGTAAACATTTAAGAAGTTATTAATGGAACTGGGGGAGTAGGATTTTTAAGATGTGCAATCGAAGTGATTTATGTTTGAAAAGTTCAATGTGCCGTATATTTTAAAGAAAAGTACCATTAAGAGCCTCCCTTGTTTATGAGATACTGCAGAATTATTTGTTTCTAATTCCTTCAGTTTCTTCGTTGTTATAGTCGTACCCAGGCATGGTAAACATTGAGCTACCATAAAATTTTACATACATTGATTAACACGATTATTTATTCAGTTAATGGATTATGATTATGTCAATTTACGTATACTTATTATTATTATTTACTTATTTAACTATAAAAATCGCGCAGGTAGAAAATGTAAGAGAAATAATATAGGAAACAAGAGGAGAATTAGGGTTTCTAAAGAAATAGAACTGCAAGTGAAGATGTAAGACATGAGATGGTTTGACATGAAGAATTAATTCAAAAGGAAATTAAAAGGATCGCAAAGGTAGAAAAAGTGCAAATATAGTAAGAGGTTTTGATGATATCGTATCATCAAGTGAAAATTAATGGAGGGGAAGTTGATGGTAATAGGGAGGTTAACGGAGTCAAGGGGACAGAAGAAGCTGGCCAGGGTACAACCTGAAGAAATTATGAATGGAACACTGACGACAGCAAATGAACTATATACTGGTCAGAAGAAGAAATAATGGAGGAAATTATAGAAGGAAATGTTTATAATGGCAAGGGGTATAGGAAGTGTTAAAGGAACATATCATGTGAAGAACAGACAGGAAATATGATATATGAAACTGGTAACGAATTGGGAGGCTATAAATTGAATAATTGAATAATTGAAGAATAATGTATTATGCAAAGACATTGTAAATGCAAAAGCAAAAAGTAGCAGAAGACTCAAGATTCGTTAATTGAAGGCATTTAGAAGAAATGCAAATTTAACAGATGCTAAAGAAGAAACAACCACATTAATAATTGAACAGTGTAACTCCTAACTGCGAATGGTTTCCAATATCTAAAAGTGAGATTTTAGCAAAGACCCTGTCCCATAGTACATAGTTACATCCACTCGCTAAGAATTTATGGTCAATTTGTTTGAATGAATCCATTGTCTTCTTAAATCGAAAGATCACTTAATATTTTTTTATTGTCCCAAGACCCTGTTATCTATTCACTATACCACCAATTCCAAGGCGATTTGATTTTTATGACAATGGACATAATTGTTCCTTGATATTTCGTTTCGTTGCAATTTTTGAAACAAAAACCTTAACTTGCAATACAGGTATGGGGGCCACTCGAACATCTAGGATTGACTGAGCAAAATACGAGTTACTCGTTGAGTTGGGCTAAGTTGGGTTGGGTTGACTCAGTATTAGAGAAGGATCAATGAGTATAATAGTGATTGGTTGAATTGGGCCAGCTAAGTTGATTTGGGTTGACTTAAAATAGGAGAAGGATTACTGAGAAGAAGTGTTACTACTGGTTGAGTTTTTAAGACTTGGGTTGGGCTGGCTCAGGATTAGAGAAGGACCACTTACATCCGCTCCGGATTCGATGAAATCATAAAAAAAATACATTAAAACAAAAATGCACAACATTTTACCAAAATTTTACCGTAACTTAAAATTAACCAAAATACTAAAATAGGAAAAATGGTTAAATTGACGAAGATTATTTACGAAAAAGTAAACAAATTTGCAATTTATTTCTTTGAAAGAATTGACGTAAGCTGACGCAAATGTAAAAAACATTGGAAAATCACGTCTCAAGGAAATTGAAAGAATGTCATAATTGTCTGAAAAAATTGAAAAATTGAAAAAAAAATGAAATATGGTTAAAATGTGTTAATTTCACTGAATTTTCATAAGCTAGTTAAATGTAGAATAAACGAAAATAGCAAATTCACTTCATTGCCAAAAATTGCCAGAAATTAAAAAAGTAAAAATTCACAAAAATTGGAATTTTTTATTATAGGCGTAAACCAAAGTCACAAAGCCGGAATAATTATCCAAAAACATTTCGATTTGATATTTCAAAAATGTCATAATATGTTAAAATTAACAGATAAAAGGCGCAATGCAAAAAAGGAAAGTCCAGTTTGATTTAAATTGATTGAAGTTAGATCAAGTGTAACTTTTAAGTTCCCTTTGTGCAAAATTTGTCGCTATTCTGCTATATAAATATTTTAGACACTATTGTTAAAAGTGTTCGGCACTAATTTATGTGCATAAAGTGAATAAATAGTATACTTATACATTTCGCCGGGAAATCATCGATCATAATCAGAAACAATAGTGGCCCTAAAAGTGTACCTCGAGGTACCCACTGTGCCTATCCATCGTAAATCCGACAGTGAGTCCTTTAGAAACACTTGGTAGGACCTCCCAGAAAGATATGAACAAATTCATTCGTTTGCTGCGCCTCTTATACCTTTATGAAAGGTATGGAGTGCTTGTAATGTTGAAAAATAATCCTGAAATTTCCTGTTTCTTTCTAAGGCAATACAAATTGTTTTTCTATTGTCGGCTATTGAAGAATAGCCGTAACAGTTGATTTCGATTTCCTGTATACACGTGCTTGGCTTAATTGGCTGTGAACTTCTCCAGAAAGGAATACATTATTAATTGAAAACAATGCTCAAAAATTATTGAGGTATAATTCTGCAATGATACAAGTCGGTAGTTGCTAACATCGATAGAGCTACCATTATTTTTGAAGATTGGCATGGTTTTTCTCCTGTTGAACCCAGCCAGATAAACTCCGAGAAAGATTTATTGATATGTCAATATTTTGCCAGGTATGACGTCGATACCAGATGAATTCTTCCTACAACATGTTTCTATTGCGTTTTTCACTTCTGTGTCTGAAACTGGATTGAGATATATACTACTCAATAGCATGGCTGTCTTCACTACTCTATCATCAGGAAGAGAACACCGATCGGCAATATCTGCAAAGTAGTTGTTAATCATATTTGCCACCTCTCCACTATGAAACGCTTCGGTGAACTTTTCAATTAATCACCTTTCGAACAAGTTACATATCGTGTCTATGGGGTCACTATTCCGATTCACTTTAATTGGAATCGGAATCGTTACTTATCTCCTCAATCAGTAAAGTACCAATTTACCTGTTTTAACGATGCCCGTCTTCACTGAGTTACTGGTTCAGGAATTCCTTACGTAAAATTATGAGACTGTAATTGTAAGTATTTGCAGGATGGTCATCGCAGGAGGACCGGACGTTATCCGTAAACCGCAGTTTTATGCCACACAGTTGCAATGATTATGATTGTGAAATTACACAACCAACCAACATAGCGTTACGAGACGTTATTTATTGCCGCAATAGTGACAACTCGAATGCCTATTTCTCAAACGCTGTATGCGTTACTACCACTGAAATTGTAGCGGGAAAAACGCACCATAATCATATTTTTAATTAACTTTCATTGTACACGTAATATTTTCTTATGTCGTCGTCCGAGCTAAAATTACTCACGGCCGTAATTAGTTGCGTTTTTGCATGTACAAATTATAACAATAATCTCCTAGTAATTTGTTTTTTATGGTAACGAGATTACTAAATTAGCATTCCATCGAGTAAACGTACGATATCTTAAAATAATGTCTCGCATTAATGGCACCGAGCTAGTGCGACCGAAAATCGGATCTTGTTTTAAGTCGTACATTCATTAAAGGCCTTAATAAAAGGCTTGTCTCACTTTTACCTGGCTGTCATTTTGAGCATAACTAATTGCATAATTACGTTTTTTGTGGGTCGGTCGACAGTCATTAGGCGAACAGAGCTTGCCGAAAAAACTTATTATTCGATAATTATTGTAACACAGTGACGACGTGTCCGCCGCGCCACGGACGGTGTCGGAAACTGTAATTACGAAAAATTATATTTAATCGTTTCTTACGATTATTATTTATGTCTCGGTTTTATTGTTTTGTTTGCGAACTGTGGCGTAAAGTATTTCAAAACATTGGACACTTTGTAATCAATGTGAAATGATAAACGAAGAGTAACAAATTTGGTTGAAAGGAAAATAATTAACGAAGAAATCGTAATCGTCTCTGCCATTATGTCCTTCTATTCGTTCTTTTCCAAATTGAACCTTGTATTAAACCACTGGGTTGTTAATTTTCAATCTCTTAGATATTTGCTATGAAAACTTCAAAACAAGATTTGATTATTCTAATAAATTTGGCAACAAATAGAAACTTCACAAATGGTCCTCGAATTAACCACCTCTGGCATAACGTTCGCAAGGGTGATATTCTCAAATATGACTCCTCAAATCATTACGACGATGGCAACCGAGCTCAAGTATATTATTAAATAGTTTTTTATTGCTTTCTGCAATTTTCTCTCTGGAGGTCGTGTTAGCTTTTAAAATATTATATCAAAAGATCGATTAATACCAAGACCTCGTTGAATGTTAACACATAATTTGGTGAACTTGTAAGTGCAGATTTTACGAAAAGTTGAGTGTTAAAAAGTGTGGGGTCTTTTCTTTAATAGTTGACTCGCAGTATTCTTCTCTTTTCTATTGTTATTGTTTTTTATAATATTCTTAATATATATTGTCAACTTATATATTATTTACAAATATATTTGTTATGTTAGGGGTTATGTGATTAACGTCATATCAACATTGGTTGCACCGATAATGAGCAAATAATTTAAAATGTAGCCTATAAGGAATTAAAACGTGAACCAAGGATCAATGTAACTGGTGTGCAGTGTCTATCCCTCCTACTCCCAATGTTAAATAATTAAAATGGTTGCTAGCGCCTGTTGCGGTAAGGACCGTGTGGTGCTGCATTTGTAAGTCTAATTATATGATTGATTGTGCCTTTGTAAGTAGTACTCTTGCTCTTCAAATTTGCCAGGACTCAGGAATACAATGGCCCTGTAAAACATGCAAGAATCTTATTTGCGATCTCAATGGGTTAAAAGTTGTTATACTTAATCTTCAATTGGCAGTAAGTGCATTGAAAAATCTATTAATTCTCCTATCCTCTGTCATTGATATGGAAAAGGTTGTTCAAGAGGTGATCGAGAGGGAAAAGCGCAAGAATAATATTATCATTTATGGTGCATCAGAATCTACTGAGGCGACGTCCAGCAATAGTCAAATTGAATCTGACACTGTCTTGGTTAAGGAAAGCTGATCTTCTTGGAGGTGCGGAAGGGGGATAATGAACATTAAATCAGGAGAGGATATTTTCATGCAAAGAAAAATGCCATTTTAATTTGCATTGCAATAACACCATGGGAAAAAATTACACATCAAAACCATAATCAAATAAATGGTGGTTATCATGAATTAGAGGTTCAAGATTATCAAACAGCGTTAAAGTTAAAACAGCGCTATTTAGCTGCTCATTATATGCACGAACCGAAAGTACCAGCAGCAACTATCTACCACCAAATGTAATAATAAAGATAGCTGACCACAACTAATCATTCTTTTCCTGAAAGCAGAGCATTGGATAACAATACTAGATGCGTGAAAGAAACCAAACATTAATTACAAATGCAGTTTCGAACAAAATAATAAATGTTTAAAGATATTTTTTAATAACCTAACTTTTTGTACCTCGTCCGGGCGAAATCACGAAATTTCAAACAGTAGGTTCGTTCGATAACTTCGTCCTCACTTCAAAAGAGCTTCTTACCAAGCGATATGGTGCAACAATTTTTTTTTCACGTGAATGTCAGCTATGCCAATTAAATTCTGGCAGGTGTTGTGTGATGCGATTTTCAAAAAGGTAGTCTATATTTTTGGCTACTAACATTAAAATACAGGGTGACATGTAAATCCCTAGTAAGAGACCTGGGCCTTTCATTTGACAGCCAACTAAAGTTTACTGACCAAGTAATGCATGTACGAGAGTCAACAGTTAGTGCACTTGGATTTGTTAGGTGGAACTTTAAATATTTTTCAAACCAAGATGCCATTAGGTGTCTCTACTTCGCTCTGTCTGGAGTCAGAAACTTGAACGAGTTCAGTGACGTTTTCTGAAATACCTAAGTTTTACAAAGCATGGCATATATCCCACAAGGAATAGTGAGAATGATTTGTTGCTACTTGAACACAATATGGTTTCTTTGGATACTAGCAGAGCTATTGCGCAATTTAATTCATTATCAAGTCGATTGCTCCCTGTTATTGGAACAAATGTATTTTAATATGCCGATACTGTTATCCAGAAGCAATGTGATTTTCTTTTCCAGAAACATCCATATATTTATTATATTGCACCATGTGTTACATAATGTAGGAGGTTGGAGCTTGGAGCTGTAGATTATTGACTAGTATTTTAAGTGACACCCTGTATATTTGAATAGTTTTTCTTGACATGTTGACATCTTCGAGAAAAATGCAGATAGTACAAGTACTGAAAACCTACAAAATAAAACAACATTTTTTAGAACATGAGAAAAGACGGGAAATTTCTCAGTGTTCTTTTTCTTGGCAAGTGGATTCGTAGAACTCGTACAACGTTGGTCTAGTAAGGCATTCAACATCCTAGATCAACACGTGTGCCCTCTTTACAAAATATATTATTACTTCTCATTTTAGATGCAAGCAAAGCCCAGTTGCATGAAAAAGTCTCCGTTATTAATTTTTCATTTAATTTACTTCTCGATTTTGTTATTGAATTTACTATTGATTATTTTTTTGTTCTCTGTGTTTGTGATTTGTCATTGTACGATTCTTCATCTTCACAGGCGTATAATTCTTATCACATCATTTGATTAATATTTTTGAATTATTTTTCCTGAACGTCATAGTGCGGCATTGCAAATTATAGTTGTTGTAGGTGCAAACCGTAATTGTTATCTCATTAATTATCATTAATTTGGTAATTTCATTTATCCCCCACACCCGAACATTTCTAACCAAACCTCACCGACCAAGGTCGAACAATGAAGACGCGAGCGTTTTAATCGTTTCGATAAATTGCGCAACGTCGCGACTTTCGCGAGCCCACAATTATAAAATAGCGAATTAACCTAATTTTTTATTCACGCTTCGCCAATAGCAGACGTAAACATTCCTCGCCGGGTCCGTTTTCGTCGTCGTCGGGTCCGAGCAAAACGTCCTCATTATAATTAAATACTGGGGTCACACACACACTTCGTCGAACGAAAGTCATTATAAAATTATTAAAGAATGACAATTTAAAAACAGGAAGACGTATTTTGTACGCTTTTTAACGTGCAATCATAAGCGCATTACCTGTGGCATGGGCCGTAATTATAAGCATATGTCCGATGACCGGGAGCGGGAGGACGTGTCATTAGCTCTGGGAAATCGACAATTAAAGAAATTAACAGTCGATTCCGAATTAAAAGAATAATGGCGCCCCTATGATGTTCCGGAGACATTAAGGCCATTATGGACGGTAGGCAGTGCCGTTATATTGTAAATTTGGCTTTAGATGTTTGATATAGAATTCTATGGATAAGTTTTTTTTTTAATTTTTCTTTCGTAAAGAACGATCTTATTATAATCATTCTCACACCGACATTATATATAATTAAGTTATCTGGTCTTCTGAACAAATGTTATACATAACTTCTCTACAATATTCCAATATTGTATTTTTAATAAAATATTAAATATATGAATGATTAAAAACTTACAATATTATTGATATATTGCAAATTTATTTTTGAGTTCAATTAAAGATGATTAAAATACATCGATTAAACTCAATTTTTTCATTAATACACTTCTTCTTCTATATAAATAAACTAATTATGTAACTCAATAAACAAAGATAATTACTCTCAAGCACATGTATGCAAATATTTATCGTATATACAATCATAAAACTTAAAAGTCAAAAGGAAATAGTCAATCCGTTCTCACTTAGTTGTTAAATAATAATTTCGAACCACTACGGTGTGATTTCTAACATTTTGTCTGTGTACCATCGCTTTCAGACTTTAAACCGATATTCAGTTTTCAGTCGTTTCGTTCCAAATATCTCGCTCGTCGCTTGTAGGTATGAGTGACTTAAGGTCTCCATAAACCCAGTGCACATCCCATGCGTTCAACTTGATCGTATACCATGGTGATGACTACCACATTTGTTTCCACGTGATCAGAGCGTGCATTTACAATTTTATTGGACCCGAATGTTCTAAAACATTCGCTGAAATCTAGTAGTTATTTATATCGCTTCTTGTATCATTGTAACTTGAAGTGCCCACGCGTTGTTTTTAAGGCTGGCCGCACACCATAGCATTATTTTTAATTAATTGTTCCTGTATTGCGAATCAAGATTGGTTTCATGTTCTTCGTCTAGTTATATCGCACTACTGTTACCGGTAATTGATACAATTACGTACGATTGGGCTTGGGTTGGGTTGTGTTTGATTAGATTTGTTTTATTCTTAATTAAAATCATATGGATGCCAAAAAGATATATTTAGTAATTTGAATTCGATCGCTTGATTTTTTAATACTTGCCGTTGACGATAATATTGATCAGTTTTTGCTGCCAACTTTTTTGAACAGTCCAAACAATCTTCTTCTTGCAAATTCAATTATTATTTGCAATATATATTAATTTAATCCCCACGAACGCATATATTATCAAACGATGAAATATTTTACAGACTATAAAAAAAATATTGTCCACATTCTTCTTGATGATGTCATCGACATATTTCTTTTAATGGCGGATATTAAATTTTTTCCCATGGTGCAGAGAATTTTTTGACCATAAAAGTATTTTATATTTTTCCTTACATTATTTACGGAAAAATAAAATAAAAGCCCATGAATCTTAAGCACTTACAAAACTCGTATATTAACAAATTGGTGATTGTTTCAGCACACGATTACAAAAATTTATTATTGTACGATTTTTTCGCGATAACGTTGTGAATTGTTTCCACATTATCATCCATTTAAATATCCCTAGAATGATGAAACTTTTAAAACTATGCCAAAAAGAAATTGCGAAGCGACAGTATCTAAACAATTTCTTCAATTTATTAACGAAACAAACAATGGAACGTGACATTGGGTGTTACGTGGCGCTTTACTTGGAATACATAATTTAGATTATATGGCCTGCAACATTGTTGTTTTTTTGTATAGTGATCATGTCAATTATGACAACATTGATTGACAACGTTGATACGTTAACATGTCTTTGGAAATAATTAAGTTTTTAAGCGATTTAAATAAGAAATAAGTAAATTTGATAAAAATTTACACGCGAACACGAGTCATTGGCTCAGAATTTTTTTATGAAACTATTAACGCTCCAAAATATCAAAGGAACCATTTACAAATCAGTTGGATAACATTGATTTAACAAACGGCTATTTTCGACGAGGCCACAATACCTGCACTATCGACAATAATTGTCTTGGAGGAATTCTTTCCAGACCGTTTGATTGGCACTGCTTTGTGGCCAAGTCTATCTCCGATTTTTTTTTGTTCCAATTAAAAAATGTTGAGGTTCAAGGTAGTTTACAACAAGAAGGCCAACATTTTTAGCATTTGATTTAAATAAAATTATTATTTTATTGTCTTTACGACTTTACGAGCTACGAGCTTTAGACGAGAGTACGTCGACACTTAATAATAAAACGTGCCTTCACCATTGTTTTGCAAAATTTTATTTATTAGGGTAGAATGTACATTAGGTATTCGCAATAAAATAGAATTTCTGGGAATTTCGTGCATCTTCTTTTCGTGCAGCCTGATTGTTCCAAATTTTTTCGGTGAGATCTTCTATGATATCCATTAATTTCCTTCTTGAACGCTGTTGCTGGACCCTGTTTGTTATCTGATCATGCCACTTATTTCCAACCACACGCATCGTTAGATCCTGTAAATAGGTAAATTTTTAAAAGTGGACGATACGAATCTAGCCCATAGGATTTTATCCGGCTATAAACAGATGACATTGACATTCTGCGTCCTACACCTCCCATCGAGTCAATGTTGATACCTAACCTTAACGGGGCTTAAATAGAAGCACATTTTTGCAAAATGGGCGATGTAAATTTTTTGTGGATTGAGGTTTTACAGCGTTCTTAGAACTTGCAGTGTATATTACAATGCTAAAGTATATAGAAGGTCGTCCATGAGCCTACACTAGGATTTATTTAATGGCATTATATTAATATGAATGACCATTTACCAGCAGACGAAACGAGATAATTAATTATCTCGTGTTTTTAATTAAAGATTTTTTAGTGTATTTTTATTTTTTTTATGTTATTTTTAGGAGATACCTATCATTTAATTTCTACATGAATTTATATTTTAATGGATAATTTTGACAACTTAAATGAAATTAGAGCCATACTTCATTAAGAACATTAAATATTCGTTGGTTTATTTTATTGTGTTTACTGCAATTAAGTGTTATTATTTACAATTCAGTTCTATTTAATTTTTAATTTAATGTTAAAGGAAGAATTTCTAAATGTTAATTGGGGAGATTTTTGTTGAGACATTTGTATGACAATATACAAAAGAATATTTGTATTAAATATTGAGATGTTTTTTTTTTATTTTCATTGACATCAATAATTTCGATAATTGTTCGTGTGTGGAAACGTTTCGTTTGGACTCATTTGTCTACGAATTACAAAAGCGCGATTTCTAATTTTTTACCGAACGTTTTAGCCGTCGTACATTACAATTAAAATCTCATCTGTAATGTAATTAATTATACGACATAATTTGTCCTTTCTCATTTATAATATTTTAATTATATATTAGGAACTTTCGCTGCAATTATTGTGAAATGTAATAAGGCGAAGTTTGCGTTGATTACCGCTCAGTTAATTTCGATTGCATGATGTAACGTGCACGGGCTCGTTTCGAGCGAAATTGCGAAATCATCATCAAATCTAAATTATCGCAAAAATAGCCAAGTCGCGCGGGGACACCTGTACGCGAGCGCGCCGGACGCAAAACTGCATTTCAATGCCACTAATTAAAATTTGATGCGTGGATGAATCAATTTAATGTGGCGCAGGTGTGCACGTTGCGTCGAAAAGGCAGAAACGTGCTAAAATAATTTTCGTGCAACTAGTTACCGACCGTCCTACAGTGTCCGGGAATTAGCATTAATGCAATTCGAGTGAGCAATTCCGACAGGGCCCTTTGTGTCGTTAGTTATTGTGGCCGGCAAGATTAATGTTCGAAATTAATTCAGAATCTGCCGGTTTCATTTATGTCTGGGCTGTTTTAGCCTCATTATTCATGACGAAGACGCGGCCAAATAGTTGCGCGAACCTAACAGAAAAACGTATCCGTGCATAATGCGCCGTAAACGCTTAAATATTAGAAATTTCACGAAGGCCAGAAAGAACTGGCGCGCGGACGCTTCTGTTTTATGCAGTTTCTCCTGTACTTTGAGAAATTCCATTATACGCGGTTTAAACAATATGGGATACGTGATGGAAAACGTTTCTCCTTTGTTGGGAAGAAAAAAGAATTACCGAGGCGGCCAACATATGGCCACACAATATGCGTAACGCAGGTAGCGCGACTGGCAACATTCTCGACCTCTGTCTCCCGAAAAACTACAATGCTCGCGTTAGAAGTAATTGAGCTGCACGTACATCATCGCATCAGTTGTCACTATAAAACGAAATAACTTTAAATAATCAATGCACTATACATGAATTAAATTCATTAATGATTAAAACGTACAATTACGTTAAAGCCACAATACGTAGAAGTCGTTGAAAAAATGACACTTAAATTAATTGGTGGTTAGACACAGTACGTTGCATCAAGAATGTAAAAAAAACGAATAAAAGTTGTTCAAACTTGTAGTCAATAGTTGTATTTAAATGGAGAAAAGATAAAATCACGTAAGTGAATCTAGAACTAAGCTAAGTGAACAAAAACCGTTACGACCCAACCAAAGACAAATATTTAGCAAGTCTTATTTAAAAATTGTATTCTTTACAAAGATATATAAAAGCGATATCAAATCATTTAAATCTGGTCTATAGACCAACAATTAATTATACACTAATAAGATACCAGATAGTATTAAATTATGATATGATATGATTTAACCAGTGATGTCATTGAAGGGCTTCTAAATGGAAATGCTAGTTAAGTCTGACTTTGAGTTAACCTACAAATCTGTTAATATTTTCCACCAACATAAGGATTACAAGATCTCGATTAATACCCCAACACTTTATTTTGCAATCTCTGAATGGTCCCGATGTTAATCTCCTTGGTATGCCTAGATAACTGGACACCACACGAACAGATCGACTATTATGTGTGGCAAATTGAAAAATTTTCTTGCTGATATGTTCCTACCAAACAAATGTTCCATCCAGGGTTGCTTACAATAATACAATATAATTAGCATTATTTCAGTGAAATACTACCGAGTCACTGATTGTGAATATTAGTAACTTAATATTCCATTTGTGAAGCTCACATGTAATTTGTTTGTATATTTCCGGTCGCCAGAACAGTAAAATGTGGAACGCAAAACACTTCACTGCGGCACACCTTCACAGTTTAATTTCTGGTATCTGTTTGATTTTGAATAATCTATTAGTTGCAATATTCTGGTCGCTATCGCAAGTCACACTAGTCTCCTGAATTATGGCATCACACCATAATTCCAAAAAAGCTGCACAGTTCACGAAAGCAATACATTTCCTAATAAAATAAAACGCAAATTCCTGCTAATTTCGAATCAACGAACGTGTTTACACACACATAGCGATAAATCAACGGAGCGGAATTATATAATTACAGCCTTTCTCATTTTACGTTTTCTGACAATCTAAATCCGTTGTCAATTTCTCGCTAATTGCGGCTCGGCGGCGAAATTAAAAACCTCATAATTAGAAAATAAAAAGACGCTCAAAAACCGGAATCAATTTGATTCCGTACAAGGTTTTGTTTTGCGCGATCTGGAAAGTAAGAGGCGGCTGTTTGGAACGCGATTGAAAAGAAATGGAAATTTGCGCCTACGTCGGAGCGGTGTTTGCGAATTGGAATTGTAATTATAATTTGAGTGGAGTCGAATCGTTGTTGAATTTGTTGTACAGTTATTGCCAGAGTTGTGTTAGTTAAGTTGGTAGTTTGTATCCGTGTTTAGTTGAAATTGAATCTGAAACTTTTTGTTATATATGCTTTATGTCTATGTAATGATAATAATAGTTTTGGGAAAATTTTTCCTATTATTTTTTCCTTTTAAAAATAAAGCAATCAAGTATCTCGTACAGTTTCACAAAACATTTGTGTTTACAAAATGTTCTGTAAGTTACAATTGCCGAAATGTATTTATAATTTGGTTGGCCAAATGCCCAAACGTGACATTTTCGCCATTTATAGAAACCAAAATATATCTAACACAACAATTTACCGCGACATCAAGGAATGTGAGGAAGGTTTGCTGTGCTTGAATCTTCCCAAATCGGTTTTGAATCATGCAAAGCTTCAGAACTCCTTTGAATCTGCAAGAAATAGAAAAGCCTCAACTAAAAGATTAGGCCGAAGATTTAAAATCTCCCATATGACAGCTGATAGAGAAATTAGCAGCAAAAATTTAAAAGATAGAAAGCGTCAAAAATGTCCAACATACATGCTCAATTAGAGAAGATTCCGAGATGCTGCAGACAATTGACATTAGAAAATTTCAGAAACATTTATATTCGAAGATGCCTCCCCAAATTAATGAATTTTATTCAAACGCATCATGTTAATGATAATATTTTGTTCTGGCTGGATCTGAAATCGTGCCATTATTCGAGAAGAACCTAAGATTGATTAAGGCATCAAAATATCCCATGTATACCTAAGGAGGATAACCCCACGAATGTTCCACAGCCTCGTCCTATAGAAGAGTTTTGGGCTTTACTCGGTAGTAAAGTTTACGAATGTGGGTGGGAAACCCAAAATAAAGAAGAAATACGACAAAGAATCTAACCAAAACATTCGAGAGTTTAATCCACTTACGGTCAAACGGTTGATGAGAGGCATTCGCAGCAAATTGCAAACCATTGAAACTATTAACCCTTTTCTCTTTTCGATACTACCAATTAAATAAAACAATTATAGTTTGAATTCAAATTTTTTTACAAACCCAATATGTTGATCAATTGCTTCTGGGAACGTGTGAACGTGATTTCTCACTTGGCATACCTTTGTCCATTGGTCATAGAATTCGTTGTTCTTTCGTCGTTCGCACATTTTATTCTCTATTCTCTATTGTCTTACTTTTTAGTTTTATAGACTCCAGTTCCATGCAATCCACTGGCGGTTCCCATACTTCTTGAAGTCGCAGTGTTCTGCTGTGTTCCATTTTGCCAGACATTTTTGCAAGTAAAATAGTCGTAGGGTATTCGCCCCACGTTAAACCCCAATATAAAGAATGCTGTCTTTCTTGTTGGAAATTCAAGTTTCATACCCAAGGGGTTCTAGTTTTAAGGCTCGTCGCCTTGATCCGTTTTAGTTCTGGATTTTCCTTTTATTGGTTTTGTTAATCACTTTACGAGTATGTTCTTCCCCTCTGAGAGGCGAAACAAAACTGTACACCATGTAGTTGTTGCACATTATTTTATCAAAGGTACGTTGATAAATGAAACGTGTCAGAGGTCATTGAAAACAACTATGGTCAGTTATGTGTCCACCTATATGTGTTATTGATTTTCGAACGATTTATCTACGATAGGCTATCTATTACTTAGCATGATACATTATCAAGCCACCTGTGTTGTTTCAGCGAAAAGCTCATGTGACGAAGCTGTTTTCAGGTAATTACTTCGTCCTCTTCTTTTTCGAATCCCATTTAACCTCAGTCCATCTGCTTCATCCTTATTTCTCTGACAGGATAATATCCTGACCGACAGGATGATCTTTTATCCTTTATGGTCATTTAGCATTAGCATATCAGCATTTACCTCGTCAGGTAAATGCTGATATTTTAAGTAACTTGGGTCTACGTCTTTCTTGTTTTCAAATATTTTTTGTAGATATTTCTCATCTCCCATACGAATAAGATACCCATACCATCATCAACCAAGTTGGTTCATTTTTATTTCTTCTGCTACTGGCGTTTAATAAAATTTCTTTCTCCCTCTCATATTTTCGATTATGTCTGCTTTCTGGTCCATAAAATAGTACAGGTGTATATATGGCTTTATATAAATGCAAGTTCATTTTGACTATTAATTTATTATTTATGTGATGATCGACGTTAGACTTCTTCTTCTTTCTAACCGCCTTCATTCATGGGCGTTCCCAGCAGCACTTGATCAACATACTGCAGTTGTTTGTTTTCTATTTAAATTTCCGTTCTTGTCACATTTCCTTCTCTGATAATATGTAACATTTTGCTTGTATTGATATTAATTTCCATTTCCTTTTTTTTACAATGTACATTTACAATATTTTGTAATTTCGGTAGTTTGCTCTTAACTACAGGAATCGTCTGCATTTGGGTTAAATTTTTATAACATCATCCCTTCCAATTTTCTTTTTACTTTTTTCTATTTTATTCACCTGCAATAAAAAGAATAAAGGGCTAAGACTGTCACCCAGTTTGTACGTCTTCTAATGCTATTCATATAGTGTCGTACGTATTCGAAGGCAGCCTTAAGGTCTTCTGGTGTCTCAATTTTTTTTTATTACATTTTGGATCGTAAATTTAAGGAACTGTGTTTGTCTGCCAAGACGAAAAGCTATGATGTTGTAAGCATCCCAACCTAGCTGTTACATTAGTCTTTATTTCTATAATTAATGAGTAATCTTATCTTTGTTTATGTTTGTTGGGCTGAGATAGATTGAGTTGGGTTGAGTTGGGTTGGGATGGTTTGGGTTGTGGTGGCCAATATAGTTCTGCTGCTGAGCTTTAGTAGCCGTTACCACTGGGGTGATTGTAAAACCCACAGTTCGTGGTATTTGTTTATTCTGGGTTCTACCCCATTTGAATGCCAATATGACTTATACGATGCTAATCGCTAGCACTTATACTGTACTCGCTTTGACGGCGTGAATCTTAATAGCCAGCTGACGTTCTTTTGCCAATGCATACCGAATAATGCAATATTACTGCTTCTGACCTGACCTGTATTTAAAGTGTATTTCCACTCACTTACGTACCAATGCTAACATGAATATTACTTACATTATCTCTTCGTAAATTCTTTCCAGTTAAGCTTTCCATAATCATTTCTGATTTCCCACATTTGCTATACTTTGTTTTATTTGTGCGTCTTCGAAATACTAGTCTGAGCTCCAGTTGACTTCGTGAAGCCCAGTCGTTCATCCTCTCTTTTCACCGTAATCTCATGTCTTAATAGTTTCTCTATCATTTCGGAGTATACTTGATTTACAACAAATGACAAGAACGATTTGTCTGTAACTGTGACTTGATTCTTCTTTCTTTTGTATGGGGACAATAATGTTGGTCTTTCTCTGCTGGTATCTGTTTCCGTTTTCGAGACCTGTAGCTTTCCTTGAACAACTTACAATTTATTCTCCATTTTTTAGCAATTCTATAGTAACGTTGTCTTGTGTCCTTGATTTCTATTTATTCGCTATCCTCTCCACCTACGGTTCTCTACTTTGATCTTCTATGTCACTGAACATTATTCTTGTCTTCATCTGTTGAAATTTCCAACCATCCTTTTTGTTTCTTATTTGTTTGGGTAGATTTTCTTCCAGTCTCTTTACCACATTCCAAGACTGGCTTTCTTTTATATACCGTGAGTTCAAATAAATTCCTGATTAAGGTGGGCTATGATTTCAATGGTATTTCTGCTAAGATTTGTAGGACTGATAGCTGTTCAATTATTTAATTTAAAATGTGTTTTTTAGTATTATAACTAACAGTTACTTACAACTCCTTTCTCTTCAATTGCGTGTCGCCAACTTTATAAAGTAAACACAGCTTACTTTAATGAGGAATTTAATTGAAGGCACGGTATATATATTTATGTTAATGTTGTACTTTACTTCTCCATTCAATTATCGTTTGTATCCATATTGAACGCTTTGGTTTTTGTATATTGTTTTCTCTTCCTCTGTTTATTCTTTTAAATCTGCACCATGTTTCCTACATTTAATGTTATCTTTTACTTCTCCGTGAAGTTATTGGATCCTTTGGCCTTGGACGCGTTGGTTCACGAGTAACATACTTCTTAAGTCGTGTGTGGTTAGGCTCCCTTGGCATTTTGCTACCTTTCGTTTATTTTCCATTCAATCTCCAATTGCCTTTCACTGATTCCTAGAGCTTTCAATCTGTTAGTCAGTGTCCTATCGTGTTCCCATTGTGCCCGTGGGTTGTCTAGTTGGATTAGTTTGATTTTATTGTATTTTTCGGATTTTTTTTCTGTAGTTTTTCTAAGCAATGTTTCTCCTAATCACCTTGACATCCTGTAACGCATATCTCATACTCTTGGTCATATTTATATAGTTCACTACGCTGTCCACAAAGATCGGCCTCGTATATCATCTGATACAGAAATTGATGATTTACTTTTTTATTTATTTGCCCAATTCCATGTTATCCTACTATCCCATACCTACCTCTTTATTATTGTAGATGTGAGTTAAGTAACTGGTTTAAAACCTCTAAATGGCAGGGACCCAGTAGCAGTGATCGTAGAAAGCGATCTTCAATCTATTGCTTCGTTTGGTTTTGTTTCATGCACATGTGTCTTCTGTTGCTGTTTATCAAGAATTTGCAGCTGCAACCTCGAGAGGTGAAGAATTTGTTTGGTCTTATTTTGAATTTGTTTTCTATGATTGTAACAAAATTTAATATTATTTATTTATTTTTGTTAACACAGTTAACTATTTTATATTTCTTTTAATGTGAAAGCAAATCCTACGTATTAACGACGTGCGCCTGCACAAATATCAAAACCCACAAGCTACAAAGGTAACAAATTTTCTCTCCGCTCGTTTCGAGAGCCTCCACGTAGGTCATATATGCAAATGCGTATTTGCTTAGCGTAAAAATAAAACCGACGTTTTAATGCGTTTTCATCAGAACCGTTGCCGCCAATAAAATAACGAATAAACATTTCCGAAGAGACACGTAATGCGAACGCATCCAAAGAAATGCAAATTAGCGTTAGCATTAAAACAACAATTAATATTCCTTACAGGTGTTTTATGCAAATGCGCTCCGATAAATTACGTTAAAATACTTCTCCATTCTAATTAAAACTCCGCAATCAAATTAAGCTGTAATATTTATGTGCACTTCAATTCTACAAATCTTGTATGTATGTAAATTACGTTGTATATTTAAAGTTTTTTTCTCGTTGCTTATCTAAGGAACGACGTCCCGGTAAATATAATTAATGATAAAAATAAGTTTTAATCTTTAGTGTCCGGCCAGCGTTTACGTTTGCGAAAAAAATGCTTGGAATGATGTATGTTTATGTTGTTAGTTAATTTTGATTATTGTTGACACTTTTCTGAAGTATCGTCGACATTTTGGAATTGTTTAATGGTTGGTTTTGTAATCAAACCACCATATTTGAATATTGCAAAAAGTGATTTATTTGACGATTTGATGCAATAAACCAGATAATTGCTTGTCTATGGAAGATTATGCTCTTGTGGACTTAGTGCAGCAAAAGGCACCTGATTCTTTTGGAGCTGGTGGAATAATGTGATTGACAAAAATTTTGCGTGACACACCACAATGTATTTATCAAATAATATTGATGGCGAGAGCAAATGGTAGCGGAAATTCGCTCTTCTTCCAGTAGCATGTAAACGAAGATTTTTATGCCGCAACTGAAATTAAAAAATGTTTGGTAGAACTCCCCCAAAGAGGTACTCACCACAAAGGATTTCCCATTCAATTCATCCCGATTTTATTCAATTTTATTTTCGTACAGATTTAATAAATTACTTAAATTAAGCTACACGTTTTAGCGCCACGGCGTTTTTGTCAGATCATTTGAAACCCAGTCGGAACCCGTTTAACCCATTTGCACCACTGATCCCCACAGCGAACGGAGCAAATCTCCCAACGTTTAGGATTCAAATACAGGATGTATGCTTATTAACGTGTTATCAAATTTTCAACGCATACTTTCGTCACGACTCACGCCGCCGTTCGCCCAACACCAGCAGCAAACTTCAATCAACATTGATGAAGTTTTTAACAGCCGATTGTTTTTCTTATTGTAACCTTCCTTTTACGTATAATACACCTATTAACTTAAAAGCGTGAAGCTCTTAGATTTTAATTGTAATTTTCAGCGCCGGCACGTTTAAAGGCGACCGACACCTTTTCGTTGCCTTTTTGGTGAATTCGACCATTGATTTTTTATTACGCGTTGTTGAGTGTTTTGATGTTGACATCGATTGAAAGCCTACGTTGTAATTAGCTTTTAGTTTAACCCGTCGTGACCCACGTAAAATATTACCTGTTAAAAAAAATGCCTTGATATTGTCTTAATAGGATGTGTTACGTTTTTATTTTCCACTACGACGTCGCGGGCACCATAAGTTACGGCGATAATCGTGCACAATCGTCTGCGTTTCGAGCCTGTTATTCAAATGGTGAGTACGCTCGCACATTGACTCGCTCATCCTGATATCATCAATATCATAATTCATTGCGTAAGACAGTAGCGGTGTAGAATAATAACTAGAGAGGATCACGTTTTAGGCCAAATACAGCCTTGGAAGAAACTATTTATAAACACGTTTTGGGTTTTCCGAAGATTTCTTTCTAAATGCAACGCTCGAGCTTTCATATTCGCAATTTTTATGACTTGCATTTATGATGAATTGCGATGCCAACGACGGATTCGCGCGACGTACGTAATCCGTCGGAGTAATTAACCTTTGGATTCAATTAACGCACACTTATATTTTATAACTAGCAATGTAACGGCTCCGCAGAGGTAGAACGTATTTAATTATTCCGGGGCCGAGCCGGGCAACAAATTGTTTTCGTGGTCGTTCATTACTCATTCTTTTAACAAATCATCTAAGCGTGGAAAGAATTTCGCTCGGCGTGCGTTTTAAACAAGAAGGAATTGTGCTACCGTCTTTTCGGCGGTGCGCGCCCGGTTTGTTCCACGTGTGCGCGCCTTTTGTGTCGGATAATTCGAAAATTAATTGGGACTATTCGATGTTCTATAAATTTTGAATTTTTCGCATTCCTTCGCTTGCAATTTTGATTGTTAGAAACACATTTACTTTCTGGGTTAAATGGTCATTTATTTATTCTTTGAATGGATAAGTTACTGAATTTTTATACCAGCGTAGCAGGTTAACGAAACGAAAATTGCTCACCCACCTTAATATATACAAATCTGCCCATGTTGACTGATATGCTCTGATCTATCACCAACGGCAAATATACATTGTCCTTGTATACAAAAACGATCACCGAAGCTCCAGTAAGCACCAGTAAGACCATGTTGGAAAAGTGGTGTTCGTCACGCGTTGTTTCACACACATGCCATTATGTATAATTCGACGAAGCAACACTAATTATGGTGCTAGTCACAGATATAAAAAATCGCTCGACAAATACATTATAATTCGATTCGGCGTACAAAAAATCTGCTGTAATTACAACGAGAAGTGTGCGAGATATTTGCGAGAATTTAAGGTGAAATAAGTACGGATGGCTTTTGTAGTAGTGGTAGATGTTTTTATAAATTAATACTGGGGTAATAAATAATAAAATGACCTGTAAAAAATAGTGAGATGATTAGACAAAATAATTAAAATGTTGCACCAATTTATAGGCCAATTTGCATTTTTGATTTTTATGAATTTCTAATAAATGGTCTATAATTACGCACTTGTTTATTTACCAAACTAAAAGATTTGAAATTTTTCATAAATTAATTACGTACTAGTATGTAGCTTCAAGATAAGCCGTTGCTTCGCTATGACGGTTTTCTTAAATAATTAGTTGTTACAACATAAGTAGTTACAACATAATTAATATTTTTTATTGCTTCCCTTAAGCTTTTCTATAACAGGAATTGTGGAATGAAACACCAAATACAAATAATTACTTTATATTACAACCTAATTTCGTTGCACATTATCATGGTTTTTTATAAAAAAAAATAATGGGAAATTATTTTCAAAAAATTAGGTGCCCAGTGCTAGTTAAAGAAAAATTATTGCCAAAAAACTAAATGCCCGACCCTGTCCCAAAAAATATTATGAAAGTTTAGGAAAGATTGTTGTTTGCGTCTACTATTTCCCTCCATTTCTCGTGTAGCTCGTCCTTCTTTTCCAGCCCCTTATACTCATACTTTCCATATCCTTCACTTATTCTGATCTTATTTTTGATCTTCCCCTTACTCGTTCCTTCTCTGTATGTAATAGTACTGTAGTATTTCGCCACTTCTGTCATTGCTCCTGCTGGTCCTTGTGTTCAGTATTTAAAATCTTACTTCAATCCTTCTTATATTTCTTCCCTTCCTTCCATCGTTTTCAATGCTAACTTCATCCGGATTTCAACCGCCTTTCTGATCCTTACTTTGACCTTTTCTTTTAGGTTTTTGACATGTTCATGCTCAATCGCCTTCTAGTATATAATCCTATACCCCATTTTGGTCTTCATCCATTCCATTTTTTCTCGTTTAATTTTTCACGTATCAGTTTTCTATTAAATCATGCTGTAAGTTTCCTATTTTGTTTCATCATTTTTTTATCTTCCTGTGTTATTAATCTCACAACCACCTTTTAAATGTATCTTCCAGGTTTCTCGTAATCGACTACCATGTTTAATTCCCTCATAAGCTCGTCCGTTCTCCTTATTTCGTGGCGTTTATCATGCAATGCGATACAGATAATAATACACGATTTTTTTTTGAAAAAAAAAATTTGTATATTGGCTGATTTGATCAAAAAACTGTTTCAGTTAACGGGCGATAGTTTGAAGTCAAATGTAAATCAAACGAACTCTGTCACAATCTGGTGTGATCTAGAAATATGTACAAGATATTTTGAAAAGATTGTAGTGTGCTATTATTCATATATCACATATCGGCCTTAGATATATAATGTGTCGCATTAATTTTTGTTGTGTGAATTATTGTTTACCTATTTGTGACACCGTAATAATTATCTGGTTGTTCTCACAACTTGAACCATGTAACTTTCTAAATAATTTTGTGGCAGTTACCGATTTTCTTGAACAATCCACGTTGACACTTTCGAGTCCTATCATTCTTTACTATCCTTATATCTTCTATCGATTCAAGGAGTTCGCTCATTTTGGTTGAAGCAACATAAAATATATATATTGAAAATATATCATGTCAAAAATAACTTTAAGGTAATCGCCACCAAAATTTCTTACATCACCCATGAATCCATACATATTTCTGATTCGATGAATCCTGAGTCAAACCAGTGCTCCAATCGGTTGAAGAACCTCCCCCCACCACTTGCCCTTGAGGAATTGTACTCTACGCAGTAGCCAGGCCCCTGGATAGAGGCTTTCTGCACCGAAACCAACGTATTGACCTTGAATGGAGATCTGAAGTCTGGGGTTTCAAGGTCGAGACGTTGGTATCACTGAAGAAATTATTGATTCAGGAACGTGGAGACTGTGTCGAGTTCAATGCGCCAAGGCCTAGTGTTGGGGTGATCTTCTTCAATCGGTTTGCGCTATACTATAAGCCCGAACAAGTACCTTTGCACATCTACCATTGTCTTTTGCTAATGTGATAAGGTTTAGGTAGCATTTGTGACGATGTTGATCAAGATCTGAGGTTTTACAAACTTTACTTGGACAAGCAACATGTGCGCGCGATAAATGTCGCTGTGCTCCTGGCTACAATTATTGTATTACCGCAAATGCGTCCACCTGTTCAAGGTCATAACGAATCAACAGCAGCAATCCAAACACAAGACAAATAATGGTTTCGTGGTTCGAGCATCGCCCTGATGTTGACTAATGTATTCCTTGAAACTTTACTTGAGAGACAGAGAGAGTGTATAAGCCATCGACTGGACTTGACAGTTGTATAAAGGGAAGTGCCGAGTATTGCAGCAGTTGAACTGGTTATAGTGAAAAGTAATATTCTTCTAAGTGGTTAAGTATTATTGTAATGATATTTTAGTGTATTTTAATGAATGTCATTGTTGTGGACTGCCATCAAAACGGATCAAGAATAGCGAGAAGATGAAGTTGAGCCAGGGAGATGCCCTTTATTACTGTAACATGCAGCATGAAAAAAACTGTGGGTCGATAATTAAGCAAGAAGAGAATGCTCAGAATGCTCAGAATGCGGGTACAAACAAACAAGGAGCAAGGTGAAGAAACGATCGCAAATTGGCAAGATGACCAACAGTAGTTCGAAGTGGTAGACATAGAATAATTTGCAGGAGCGTTCGATCCAGCATCAGCATTTCCAGTGAACCACACTAACTTACCAACCATCGAAAAATATTATTAACCCCATGAACGTATTATCTCAGCAGGTGTATTATTTGAACAAAAGCCGAACAAAATGGGTGATAGTGAGGCTAGTGTCAGATCTACATTTTGAGCCCATTGCCGGAGCGAAAAAATAAATATCCTGATGGAAACAAATCAATGGAAACACGTTCTGTGACATCAAAATTATTTGACTGAGATGTTCTTGGAAAACAAAAGTGACACTTACAATTTCAAGATAAGCGACGTGTCGGTGAATTTTGAAAAAGTAGAGAGGCCCAAAATGGTATTGAAATTGTCCAGAGGTGTCGGTGAAGAAATATTTTTGGCGTACGAGACGTTGAAAGAATTGAGGACATTGGCGGAGATTCTGACAGACCGATTGGAAAATGCTATTAACCCCGCTGTTGTATTCTACATACCCAAATAGAATTTAAATTGTTTGTAAAATAATACCGAAAACTTTTGCTATAGTTTTTTATTACTTTACTTTTTATGAAGTATTTGTTCGTTTTATGTGTATTTAAAATTTTTAATATTTTCAGTTTCATTAATTTCACATATCCTTCATATTACGTTCGGGTCAATATGACCGGGGTTAAAAATATAATGCAAATGTATTCATTGATAGGTTCAAACTTGCAAATTTGTATTTAAGTAGTTAGATTATTGTTGCCAGTTTTCAACTCACTTTTGCTTCGATAACTGTGCAAAGAGGTTGTGTCAATGCATATAGAGCTAAACATCACAAATCGAAGAGCTTTATGTGATGATGGGTTAGTTGGACTAGGAGAAGATCATATGGCAATGAAGGTGAAGTAGAAATATCGGAGTATGAAAATCGTACAAGTGACGAAAGCGTTAGTGCGAATTCTGATTAATATTCGAATAATATTGTGCATTATACACTTGTTGCTCCTTCGATCACAGGTTTGACTTCCTAAATGAAAACTAGATCCACCACTACAGCATTATCATCAGTGATATTATTAATTATTAACCGGTGTATACAAATCCAATGGATAATCAACAAAATATTTGTTGGACACAGAAACAGGACGTACTGTATTTAAAGATATGATGTCCCTTGAATATGTTATTGTAATATCTTGAGTAATTCGTTTTTACAACAAATCTACTCGCCAAGAAAGAAGACTTGTGGGGGTCGAAATTATACAACCCTCATGATAATGTTAATGAGGATGAACAACTCGTTGGATTTCAAGGACGATGTCCTTTCAAATAATACATTGCAAGTAAACTGGCCAAATATGGCACAAAAATTTTGTTTCTTTACGATATTAAATCCTCTGTCTCTCTCTTTCTCTCAGGGAAGAAACCATAGAAAAATCAAAGCATTCGAAACGTGAATGATCTGACGTATGAAGTTAGAGGTCAAAATATTATATGTGACGATTTTTCACGTCTTGCAATTTAGATCATCTTTTTCTAAAACGAAAAGTACCAATGCTTGACATTGTAAAGCGAAATAAGTCTTAACTTCTATCACTCACTATTAAAAAAGAACATAGTTCATCATTTTATTCTACAACCAATACAATTATTTTAAATTATTTTTTCTTTAGAGTACGCTACATAATGACAAAGGAATCAGTGCCAGAAACCTAAAACTATAATCGATTACAATGAAACAAAAAGGGATATAGACTCACCTGATCAATTTGCAGCTACGAAAAACGAAGAGGTGCCATTTGACAATTTTTTACATTCTCGATATTTTCGCGTAATTGATATTTATTGCGCATTTATGGTGAACGATATTAGTAAAAAAAAATTCGTAAAGTAGGTAATTTCAACAAAAATCTATGAGGTGCAGCTCGACTAGCAAAAATAGAAGCAATGTTTGGAATTAAAACTAAGTCAATATGCACTTAGTCTCGTATATTTTACAAGACATGCAAATCCAATGCATTATTAGCACCAATATGTGTGTAGCAATATTAAATCTAATGCATGAATTATTTAGTTAGCACCAGCGGATACAGCGCCAGATGAAATTTGAACAATAATAACAGAAATACAAGACGGTTTACAGTTCGGCATAATATTGCTTTTCAGTTGAGTTTCGCGGAGCCGGTCTCCGGAGAAATGAAGCCTTAATATCAACTTTAATATTGTATCTAATTCTGCTGCCCAAAAGTGTACTACGTAACAGACGTCACGTGATTAATCATTCCGAAGTTTTCCCAACATTTCTCCTCGCGTGGTGTAAAAAATATTCATTCCGAGGACGTGGACGTGTACGAAAGGATGCGTGAAGCTCGACTAGTGGATCGTAGATTGTTGCTAGTTATTGTTAATTTGCAGACCTGTAAATTTCATTGTTCACATCGATAGAAGAGTACTAACATTTTCAAGTTCCTTGACTACCTAAAACTGACGTCATGACGTGCTACAGTTCCTCTAATTTAATATGCAATGCGAAACCTCAATGGCATATTAACAATAGTAAATGTTCACTTGATATTGTTGACCAGTTGGTTTGAATCATTGCAATAATGTATCACATTTGTAATTAATATACATGGTATATGTGACGTCGTCGTCGCGCGAAACACAGACCCTTATCACGGCGTTAAAGCTGGGCCGAGCAGTCGTTGTAGTTGTCCGCCCCCTGTTCGCGCCGCTCGCACAGGTGCAGGCCACACGCCTAGCACTCTTCATTGATCTTTATGATTACACGTTTTGTTATGTTAAATAAACATTAGTCATTTTAATTAAAGTGCGATAGGATATGTAAATTTCACGATTAAGAATTCGGCGATGAATAATAAATAGGTGCGGGTAAAATTAAGAAATGATAAATGCGTGATGTCATTGGGATTTTTTCATTTGGAAATATTAATGCGGGTTATTTATGAGGCTCATTTCGAAAGGAAATCGTGTTTTGTTGGTCGCTTTGTTTTTCGAAATTAATTCCTTCTTTTGGTTGTTTATAATTAGATCATTTGTTACCGAGGTGGTTGGTATAATATTATTGGGCATGGACAAATTTACAGATACGAGGCGACTGTTAATGTTACTTATGGTAATCGTACATTAAAGGCATTGCATAAATAATTTACGCATTTAATGTAACAACACATAAACACATGTTAAACAGAATTAAAAAAAAATACGAAAAATGCTAAAGGAGACTAATGCATTATAACTTCGTTGCCAACTGTGATCGCGTGCTTAAAGGCATCTTCTTCACGCTCTCCTATTACCCTCCAATTGTCGCGATCACACCAGAAAGATTTGTAGAACGAGCCTCAAACTATTTTTTTCATTTTTTGGAAGACTCGTCGTTTAGCAATATTAAACCATTCACATGAACATCTGCATAGCACACTTGGAGGAAGTATTAAGGAAAGACCAGTCAATCAAAAATATGGTCGCTAGCCCTTGCAGACGCCACAGCCATTCTAGCAGCAACAAAGGCATGGTTAGGAGATGTGACAAAAATATTCGAAAGATTGACAGATGGGGGCTTATTAAATACCAAGAAAACAAAAATTATAATATTGAGAAAGGGCAGAAGCATTATGAGGGGAGTAAACGTGAGATGGAAGCGGGGGGATTGGGCAGGTGAAAGAATAGCTTGTTTAGCGTATGTGGTGAGAGAGAAGGTCACATAAAGCATGTATGTGAGAAAGCAAGAAAAGCAGAGGATGGGTGTGGGGCAAGAAAAAGTGCAAGTTTGAAGAAAGGATACTTGTATGGAAGACACATGTGAAGAGTATATGAAAGAGGTTGGAAGGAATACTAAGTGGGGCAGTTGGATATGGCCCTGAACCTAGAATGGTCAATGCCGTAACACAGTGCTGCAAGAGACGGAGAGGAAAAGGATAGTGGATAGTGGAGGCATGGAAAGAAGAAAAGATACGAACTGCACTACTACGTGAGGCACGGCTGGGTAAAATGCTATGGGTGGAGTTACAGAAAATGAGACAAGGAGAAAAATATATCAAAATTAAAGAAATATGAGATACAAATGTATGAAATTGCAGAAATATCCATAGGGAAGCGAGAAATGAGAAGAAGAAATGGCAATCAATTGGAAATGGAAATATTGGTGAGACGGAAGCAAGTAGATACGCTGGGAAGAGAAAGTAAAAGCAGGAAGTCGATGTGATATAAGACCTAAGAAATTAGTTATATAAATATTCGAGAGTAGGAAAATGGGAGGTAGTAAAAAATATTGTATGGGTGACAAGTACAGGATATGTACGATCTGCGGATATGGGACGGATGGGTGGAAACACTGTGTAACAAAATGCGCCCCACACTCGGGCTGATGTAAGGAATACACTTTATATATGTGATGTAGTTCATTAATGATTGAGTACATAATTAAACTGCTTAAGTAACAAGTGCATTTGCACGTTTGAGACATCAGATCGCACCTGAATGACATTAATGCCAATGTCTAGTCAGTGCGGTAGTCACTGACCCTAAGTCACTCGCTCGATTGTCGATCCCTTGACTGAACTCCTATCGAAACTATGTCAAACGATTTATATAGCAATTGTAGTGTTGATAAGAAATAGAAGTTCACGTGTATCACAAAACGTATATGGCATTGTTATATTAACGTCGTTGCATTCATAATATATGCTACGTCCTACATACGGTGAACTAGTTACCTCGTATCCTCGTTTACGATATACAACGTTGCGGTACGTTATGTCTCGATGCGACCAATTATTGGCACATTGGAAAAGAAGTGACATTTCCTTTTTCAATGTACCAATTATGGTTCGCCACCATGTAGAAAATCGTGCATGTAGCATAAATTTAACGGTGGATCGATTCACCAGAAGTGTGTTGGAGAAATTAGCTTGGGCTGAAAAAAGAAACCTTTGAATGTCGTCATGTAGAAAAGTTAACAATTTAAAATCTGCCAAACCAAAAAGAAAATAATATGTATGAATTGAACTGGTTGGATTATAAGGATTATAAGAAGGTCTGAATCAACTCCACATTCGTGGATCATAAATCAGCCTTCGACCATGCAACTAGAAACGAAGAACTGTGATGCAAGAGATACTAGAAGCAGGAGACCCGGCAAAGAAATACCACAGTCGATCGTTTTATTTCACGTCTGTTATGCCAGAATAAGTAAATTGTAAATGTAGTAAATTCTTCAATTTTTGTCCAGTTCATTGATATATTTGCAATCTTGTGTTCAGTTGAACTTTGTTAATTAATTCCAGCTTAAAACTATCCCAGTTACATTAAATTCCATTCACACCAATGGCGGAGCTGTGCGATACGAAGTCACCTGAATTTAAATTTTAATACGATATTTAAATCTGTCGTATTTTTTTGACTTTTCGGATATATTTAAACTGCGCTAGCTCACATTTTCTTCAACGTGATTTGAACGTATTTTTATATAAAAAAAATTAATACAACTCGTGATCGTACAAATTAAAACAATAAATTGCGGTGCGTTATTAATTGCGACGGCGCGGCGCTTTAATTACGAGAAATATCTAATTGACTACGCGACAAGAAGCGCGCAGATGTATATTTAATTACTGGAAATACGTCGACTTTCCGATTGTTGCATTCCGTCAATGGAGGCGCTTCACAAATAAAACACAAAACGTCTACAAATTACTGCTTAGAACGCGGTGGTATGCGCTACTGTGCCAGGTATCATCTTAATGATATACTTTTTTTGGTTCACTTCAGGTATCAAGGTGTGGTTGAGTAGTCAACTACTTTCAAAACTCAATCCCATATTATGATTGACTATAACGTGTAGCTGTCGGTACGTGTCGACCATTTGTATATTAAATATTCCCATACAGAAATATTAATAATGCAGTCGTTTTTCTCTAATCGCGTTTTAATGCCAACGCGTCGACCAGAGAAATTTCAATACCGGTCAGCAATTCCGTTAGAACGGCGATAACGTTTTTAATTGTTTCAATTCACGTGAAATTAGCGAAATTAATTGCAGCACCGTTACCTCGATAAGTTTTAAAGGTCAGACGGCGAGAAAAACGCCAGTCATGAGGTAATAGATCTTGAAAAATAATCAACGCGGTAATTAATCACTAGTTTATGCAATTAAAGCGCCATAAATATTAACAATGGCGATCGGCAAATTAAATAATGTGTTCTACGAATTTCCGAGGAATTCTTTAATTAAGGTGGGTGTTTTCTTCAAAACAATTTAGTTATCGCCGGCGAAAAGAACTAATAATTACGGTAAAAATTCCGAGAAGCATTACCGATAAATTGTAAGTAGTTTACATTAACACTTTTTCGCCGATAGGTCGTTCGTGTTTGGCAAAGGTCTCCGTCGGATGACTGGTCGCATTTTAATAATTCAATTTACGTGAATTCACAAGCGTAAAAAATTAATTATAAATTTCGATTCTGGAATTAAATTTGTAGTTAGCGCCCGCTTTGCATTTAAATGCTTCGTAAATTTTAGGTCACGATTTCGAGCATCCATGAAGTTCCGCTCGTAACGAAAATCTGTAATTATTATACGACAAGATAAATACTTCACTATTACCATTCTTATTTTTTTTGTGTGGTGAATGATTGTACATTTCGTGATATTTACTTCATAGAGATTATTAATAATTGATGATTTTTATGATAAATGAAATAGTATGGAGACATGTTTGCGTAATTATTTATTTTTGCATTTAATGGAAATTTAATTATTTCAAAAATTCTAAAGGGGAAATTTATATAAACGCGTACAGACCACAGATGTATTTACATTGATGGCTGAAACGTCGTTCATTTTTGGGAATTTGGTAAAAAATGATAAAATAGTCTGCACATAAATATATAGGTTAAGTGCCAAATTATTCTGAAAAAATAGGATTCGTAGGCAATTCAGACACATCTGGCGCAAAACTTCCTCAACACATCTGTAAAGGCCTCAAAAGTTAAATTGGTTTGGATTAGGTTGGTTTATGAGGGTTCGGGTTCACAAAATGTGTTATTACGAAGTTAGTGTACGACGTTTATGGGTTACCGATGATGCTCCAACGAGAAATCAAGAAACCATGTAAATTGGTTCATAAAATTCAAATTACGAAATAAATGACAAGCATATTAATAAAAATAATTTTTCTAGTTTTCGGGTAATAAACTGTGTAGTTGAATTGTCCCTAGAAGAGTTCTCGCCCAAAGTGATCTAGATCACGTCGACCAAGAAGACCAACCTGAAGATTGCAGATGTAACTTTGAAGCGGCCGCGGAACAATCCTTCTAGGGATACTTCACCTACACGGTCCATTACCCGAGACCAGGGAAAACGTTTATCCTCGAGTTTTATTTAAGAATTTGTAGCATGTCAAAATATTTGAAACTAAAATATGTAATTGCAAAAGAGACTATTACTTGAATGAGAAATTAATATAATTTGATTTAAATTTTAAATCGATAAGAAGATCATATACTAAATATGCAATAGATTGTGAAAATATACAAAAATGAAGTAACTGTAATATACTTTATAGGTTCTCATCCTGCAAATAACGCTGAAAAGGACTCTTTTCAAAAATGGATGTAGTTTTATTATACATTACCACAAGAAATGAAGAATGTTGACTAACCTAGTCTAGCAACAATTTTCATATTTCAATGTTATCTCCTTCAAAGTAGTTCCATTGGGCAGCTTTACATCAACGGAGGGTTTGTTTCCAGCCTTGAAAAAATACTGGAAGACCTCAATTGGAATCTTGGAATCGTCCGCAGGTCATCTGTTACGCTCTTTTGGATGTTATCGATAGTACAATAAGTTATTCCTAGCGGATTTTAAACTTAACAAAAAAGATCAGGGGAATATGAAAGCCAAGGAACCACAGGAATACCTTTTTCCGTGGAGATGGCATTGTCAGGGGCATTGTTATGGTGGAGCATCCAAGAGTCCGTAATGTCGTCTGTGACGCGAAGCGCCCTTTTCTATGGCTTTCAAGACCTTCTTTATGATAACCTTGGTTGACAGTTTATTCTGGAGGCACAAATTCTCGGCGCCACTGTAAAATAAGCACATACTTTCTTCTTTCTTTATTCGAGCTTCCTTCGGTCGAGGAGATTTGCCAGTGTGCCACTCTTCACTTTGACGTTTTGTTTCGAGATCGAATTTGACTGAAGATGCCTGGATCATCAAGGCACACATTCTTCCGATTGCCTTTCTGTTGTGATGTTTTTTTGGCACCATCTTGACGCACACCTTTCTCATGCTCATGTTCTTCGACGGCTAGACCGTACAAGAGAGCTTATCTTATCTTGACCCTCCAAAAATGCAGAAAACTTGTGCTGCAGATGAGGAATGTTCCCTGTAGCTTCGTTGCAACTGTTTGCAGGACAAACTCGCGGATTCACTAAGGTTAACCCGAAATTTTATTGCTGCAAATTTTGCTGTTCCATTTTTGTAAGTCACTACAAAAGTGAAGCTTCACTTATGACACTCTCTACTTAGGGTCACGTAGTTAGCACACGAGGTTGAAACTTTTACTGAGCATCTACATGGGACCAGCGTTGCCAGATGTTAATTTTATAATTCCCTAGGCTTCATAACAAAAATTCCTTTGATTTCCCTATGTTCTTTCTAACTTTGTCTCTAGCTTTTCACCCTATCTTACCCTTCAAAAAAGCACAAACAAATTACAAACATGACATGACATAAACTATTTAACACAATAACAAATTATAATTCAATAAACTACCTAATTGGTAGGTTTTGGTTTATTATTAGTCATTTGTAAATTATGTCTCGATTAAATCTGCATTGATTTCAAAATTATGCCAATTACTATTTTTCATAAACTCCTTACTATTTACAATTTCCTTTAGCGTCTTTGTAGATAGTTCATTTCGAATTTATGGTTTGTTTAACAACCCAACCCAACTGTCGCGCTTTAGTGTGGTAAGGAAACTATTTTGAAAATGAAGTCGGCGGGATACAAAAACGACTTATCTAATTTTATCAAAAATTCTTGAATATTCAAACTATTCAAATCTTGATTTCTTAAACATTCCCTATCTATTTCATTAAATTTATTGTTTGCAATTGAGGAATTGCATTGTCCAAAGTGCTATAGAAGCACGTTTTTGGGTACCACCTCATTGTGCGAAATCATTTGCACTTGTTTTAAAATGATTGTGAATTTATTCGTCCTTTCAAATCATTTTTATTTGGTCATATCCTTGCATTACAAAAATATTTAATTCATTTTTTAATTCGTGGCCAGGGATCCTGCAACAAAAACCAGTTTAAAGGACCAACATTGTGAGGATTTTTATAATCGATATAATAAGCTAATATAATAAGCATTTGAACAAAAAAATGCAAAAAACATTATTAATATCGATATAATTGAATGCCTGCTTTTTTGTTCTAAATATTTATTTTAATATAAATATTAATGTATGCTTACTTACAACAATGAAGAAACACAAAGAAAAACACTTATTTGATAATTAAAAATTGACGTTAAGTTCACAAGTTGCCTCGAGTTGTATTTAAAACCGCGGGTCCAGGCAAGTGTTTTTTTATCGAGGATTTCTTCTACATTCCTTAATTGAAATTTTTTCCCGGTAACAAATGCAGTTCAGAATCGCTAATTATAATTCGCTGATCATCAACGGATGTCGTCTTAGACGAGAATAAAGGTTTGTACTTTATTAAAAATTGAGTGAATAAGTAGAATTATTCAAAGCTAACAGTAATTTTCTTTATTAATATATTGAACAAGTTGCTTATTATGAACTTCTTATTTTTTATTTTGATAAAAATCCACTTTTCCTTAGACCACTTCAAAATTTCGTAGAACGTAACGAAAATTGGCATATAAACTGTGCATGGAAACCCGCAGCGTGGTTGGTAAAATAGAATTCCAAGATATTTTAAAATAAACTACTATTGTTGGTGGAACAGTACCAAGGTAGATCACGAAGTCAATGGAGGAAATTAAGGTTTTTTTTCCCAAATGGCGTTAGTTACTGTACTTCTTACACCTAGCACATTCACCCAGGAAACGCACTCTTAACCCATTGTATCTTCTAACGAAATTTCATCAAAAAAAAAGAACTGAATTTATTCACAAAATATAGTAACTATCGAAAAAAAAAATGCAGGCGAAATTACTAAAGCGAGCCGAAATTACTAAAGCGATTTAATCCATTCAAATTGTTCAAGAAATAACGACGATTATAAGAAAAATTTTCAATTTTCGCTAATGAAGCAAGTGACGCATCGTGAACTTCTTTTTTACTTTCTTATAATTTATGTGTAAGTAAGTATAGGGAATCATGAAAATTAGACACGATTTGAGGTCCAAACGATTGTAGCTAGACCTATGAAACTTTAATCTGAAGATTTTTATATAGCAAGGAGTGAAACGTCCTGTTTGAAAGCAATACCTCAACCAGAAGTGATGGTTTACTCTTATCACATTTGTCCGTATCTCGAAAACGGTACGTGTTATCGAAAAAATTGCTCTTATGACAGTCAAAGTATTGAAATTTTAAACAATTTTTAGTTGAAAAGTTTTTTCGAAAAACATGTAAGTATAAGGAAGTTCAGTGCGGACCACTGCAGATTTTTTATTTGACTCATCAGCATAATAAGTAGCTACCCATATAACATTAAAATTTTGCTAGTCTTTAACATACATCGATTCGTGTCAAACTAAAACCAATGAAGTAAGTTAAGTATTAGTTTGTCTTTAAAATATTTCTTTTCATTATTGTTTTAATAATAATTTGATCAGTTGGTTCAAATACAATAAACATTTTTATTGGTATATGGCATCAGTTACAGGAAAGTATTTTCCTTTCAATCCTTACCATCGCCTTTATGGGAAACGATATATTTTCAGTATACAAACTTCAGCCTGTTAGTTGTTGTGAAATAAAGATGAGCGAGATTGGAAGTGTAAACCCTCTGTTGAGAGTAAAATACGATATTAATAACTACAATAATATCCGTTTAATGATTTTTCTCTTGAATAAAAATAGGTTTCAGTTTGCATTAAAAATGTTCCTTAAATTAGTTGAGAATTGAGAATACATGTAAAGTACAGTAAATGAAAACATCGAGAAGATGAAATTTCTATAAATAATTTAAGAAAAACAAAACTACTACTCTCTTTTATATCATTGTTATTCATCATCAATAAATCTGAATACGATTATTAAAATATTAACCATATGAATGATCGATAGATCGCATTTTTAAACAAACAATTTGTGAGAAATAAGTGAAGATAATTACACAGTTCTTTTATTTGCGATTGTCGAGTGTAATGTGGAAACTACTGACATAGATTTTATTAGTGTAGCCACTGTCGATGTCATGGTTTATATATATATTAAAAAAATTCTTTAAAATATTAATGCAACTTAGTCAATAATTAAAATTCATTTGTCGTTTAACACAATAGTTTCTTACGGTTATATTACTAGGAATGAACGTGCACTTTTTATGTCCTAATTCGTCATCAAGTTCATTATGAGTGATGTCGAAACGGTCGACCCAAAAACGACGCATTCGCTATCTGTACGGATCTGGTCGCTGTGCATAATTTAATACGTGAAATAGAATTGAATTTAAAAGTATTAAAGCGTCTTAAACGATCGCTAATTAAAATTGGATTTCAGACATTAAATCATCTGTACAATTATACACTACCTAGCTTCGCGTTTCATGCACAAATCATAAATATAGGTTTTTATATGTCAGCACTGTTCGCGACGTGTGCAAATATTAACTCAGTCAGGCCTGATTTATAAGTACATTTGCGAAATTAGCAATCCAATTATTTTATCATTTGGAGATAATTGTGTTATTATAATTATTAGAGTTGCATGTTCTACTGACATTGTACTTGAACTCGCCTCCCCTAGAATTAAAATATCGCCTGCGGCTAATGAAAAGGCTTCAAATATTCGCAAAGGGCCGTAATTTAATAAATCGTTCAAATAAACATCGTGATGGATATGACGCCAACAACTGCATACATTTAAACAATTAACAGAGAATAAATTCTCGACGTCTCGAACACCATCTCTGAAATTCATGAACAAAGTAATCAAGTAATTTTCCTGAACAAAAATCAGATGTTTCCGTTCTCTTCCATTTCGGAAATAAGTGCTTCATCGATGTTACGCAAACGACGATACGTCGCCGATTTTCACTTCGATGGAATTTAAAATGTTTCTTTCTCTCGGCGTAAATAAAATCATATTTGTTCAAGCTTCAAGCAAAATCAATTCAGCTCCGCATTCCTGCGGGCAAAAAGGGCGCCCGTAATTATTAAACATCTCATTACATTTTAAGCGATACATCTGGTTAATTACGGCCCGCGGTGAAACGGTTAATTGCCGACGCAAAAAGCGGCCGCGGAAAGTCGCTCACCAGGAACAAAGCGTAAACGGATCGACTAATTCGGATTTTACATGTGCAATGATCCGCCGGCAAAAACGCGCGCGCCATACGAGCGCGTGAAATTTAACGGTAATTGGAATTAAACTTTTTCCGAGCCAAAACAATTCCAAACGTGTTTCGGTGGCGTAAAAACGCGAGGAATTTGGAACAATCTGAGAGCGAGCGTGATTTGCTAAACGAATTATGATAACCAATTATAAATTTGAAGAAAAGTAAAGAAAAAACGCACCGATAGGTACATACAGTTAGGTCGATGTGATGTAATCAGAGTCTTGCCTCTGTGACTATGGTAGCAGTGCAGTACCGCTGGCATGTACCAGGGCCTAGTTGATCTTGAGCTTTAATTTGCCCGATATCAATGAAAGTATTTGGTAGTATTTATAAACGTATAATGTTAAATACAAAATTACCTATTTAAATATTAGATATGTGTAGATAAACGAGGAAATAAATTAAATTTCGATAAAAAGTCAAAAATTGGACATTTACAAAGCTTGCTTAATACATTAATTCATCCAATCGCATCAAAGTCTTATATCATAATCGAAAACCAAGGAATGTTACCTAGCGGTTGGTTGTTACCTTGTCACCTACGTCATTTCGTAACTAAGGACGTCGATATTCTAAACAAGTAGCTCGCTGGCTTCAGGCTTTCGGTCGTCGCGCTCCAGAAATATCTAAAATCGAAGAAAATAATATAAATAATGAAACACGTAATCAAAAATTGCAGAATATAATTATTATAAGAACGAAGAAAACCTAAAACTCCAGGATTACGATGCCTGTACTTCCTAAGAGTGAATACGTACCATGCATAGAAACATTCATTTCCGACGCGTCCAGCCATTACATCCAAATCCGATAAAAATTATGTGTGCAACGAATTTTCAAAAAGCTAATACGGGCAGAACATTTCGTCGATCAGTAATCGTATGGGGGACTAGTCGCTAACCTTAGTTTTTGCATTAAGTCGGGCCCTTTTCTCGATTGCGCCCTTCGTTCACGTGCGGACTAATTTAGAGGACTTGTTAAGACTTTAAATTAACCTTTGGGGAAATAATATTCACGAGATCTTTCCAAACATACGGCCAGTCCGTAGCGACGGCGTGTATGTAGAGCGTGTGAAAAGATTGTCAGTGAGGGCTGAATGGAAACACATAAAGAAAAGGGGCTGCCGGAGGAAGGCCATGTAGAAGAGGCGTGCAAATTACCGGACATATTTGAAAGGGGCGAAACGATACACAGATCACCTGTTCGAAATAGAGCAGCAAGACAGAATGTGAAGAAGGAGGAAAATTGATGGAAACAGGCAAAACAAGTGACGAAACGAGAGATATGTTGCGAGAATTGATGATAAAGGGTCGAAAGACAGAATCTAAAGAAGGGGGCAACGCTGGAAGAAACATACAAGGCAAGTGGCAAAATGGTTGATATGATGCGAGAATTGGTTAGAGAGATTAAGGAAATAAGTCAGAAGAATGCGGAGCTGAAGAAGGAATTGCAAGATGCGAGAGAGTGAAATAAAAATAATATAGGAAACACTAGAACATAAGGAAATTGGGGAGGTACTTCATTTGGAGTCTACAATGAGAGAACTGATAAAATTGATAAAATGACCATCAGCTCATCTTCAAACTGGCACGGTATCGTTGGTTGTGCCTTAGCAACCAAAATATTGATATACAAATATTGTTGTGCCTTAACCCACAATCCGATGCTTAATATTCTTGCGAAGAAGCGCGTGAAGAAATGATCGACTGCGACTGCTCCTGCGACTGAAAACATCGTTCTGACGTCGATTACGTAAATTCCAACATTCGATCGAGTTCTCGGTTAACATTATTTACCAATTTTTCCTTACAGTGAATCGACGTGATTCGAGTCTTCGACTTACTTATGTCGTTTAACTCAAAGTCAAAAAGATTCCCCTCGACATGCATAAGATGTTTTTGTCATAAGATCTCTGATAATAATATAAGACGCCGCGCCGTCGAATTCCTGCCCGTTTTCGGCCAAGTTTTCCACATTTACAAACAGCATCCCTACGCATAACATGAAAACGTTTCCTTCATCGAAATTCGCCAGTGAACGAAATTCGACTGGTTTTTCAATTCGTTCGTTGGAGGATCTTTTGTCACATCAACGCCCTATAACTATTTTTTCTCTGCTTATTACCGAGTACAAATAATAATAATTGCAATATACAATAATTACCTGTTACGCTATTTAAATTTTGAAAAGTAACCTCGACCCGATCGGTGGTCTTAAACCAATCGCCGATTGTGATGTTTTTCGTGTACTTCGAGTCGAAAGTGGACGAGAATCCGGCGATCATCACCCTGTTGCCGTTGGGGAACAAACTAACGGTCATCCCTAACAAAGATTTCGGCCAAGGTCGCCCTATGACCGAATTTAAAACTGTTCTACTGACTCAAACCGATCACGACATTTTAGATTTCGCTGTCCTCGTAGTGTTGAAACGTCATCTTACTCGTACTGCAATCCAAGCTAAAATCTTAATTGCGTTGTGGACGCTGTTGCTCCTTTTGCTGTCGCGAAATTGATGTAAATGGTGTCAAGCTCGGGCAAGAAGAGAGTGGTGATGAATTTAGGAACATTTGTCACGATCTGATGAAAACAGAAACGAAAGTTTATAGGGAAATATGAAAATAGCAAAGCAGAGGGGGAAGGAAGAAGTGTAAAGGTGGGGATATAAAATTAAGAGTGGACGACAGCTAGTTGATCTGGCACTGGGGCTATGAGGAACAGGGGGTGGCAGGAAGAGAAAGTGATATAGATAAATTCGCAAATTCTGGAATGTAGCAGGCCATAGGAACTTTATACAGTTAGGTGAAGGGTCACATAGTGATAGGAAGAACTGTTTGGAACATTCGATTGTGTAAGGTAACAGTAGACATGGAAAACATTCCCAAGAGATTTTAATAGTTGGAGATAAGTGAACAAACGTAAAAAGAAGAGAACACAAGTTGGAATTATAACATGAGTAAGCGAGAAATAAGCTTAGACTGAGAAGAATTTAGATAATACGCGGCAGAGGACTATTAGAGGAAGTGGTGACGAATTCACACAATATAATACACCACCATAATATGAATGTCATACCGCATGTGTTAAAGATGCAGATTAAGATGAAATAATGAGAGCGGGAGGATGCAATAATAGTGGGCCAAATATGACCACGAGGGTGGAAAAGTCGATGAGACAATTAATGCAGGATGTTAAGGAGATAAAACAGGACCAAAAAACGTACAAGGAAGAATTAATGCACATCAAAATGGAAAGTTTAAAAACAACAAGTAACGATCTCTAAAAAAAATTAGAAGCAGCAATGTATGTATGTATATATAAACAATGAAAGAGTGAACTCAATATCCAACAAAAAATCAAAAAAGTTGCTATAGTGGAACCTTATAAAAGAAAAATTGTTAAGATAGTTTTCCAAAAAATGTTAATGGGATGGAATTGGGATGAGTTAGAATCAAAAATAAACAAAAAAAAGTAAAGCCGAAATTAAAATAAAAACTAGTGCAAAACGTGCACGATGGAAAGGAAAATGACAAAGAAGACATACAAGCAAGTGGTAAAGAATGGTGAATGAATTACAGGGAAGCACTGAGAAAATGTATAAGAATAATCACTTGGAATATAAGAAGCACGAACTCTTAGAATAATTTGAGAAGACAAAACTAGATTTATTAGCAGTCACTGAAACCAAGAAGAATGGGGAGTGGTAGAAAATAAGTGGGAATTTATATCGGGAAAAGCTGTAAAATGGGAAGTACTACTAGACCAACAAAACGAAATAATGCTAATAATAGTACATGGCCCAACTGAGGATGAAACAACAAAAAAGGAAGACAATTTTGGGGGAAAGGCCACAGTGTGACGAGGTATTTGAACCATTAGCGCTTTTCGAATTTTATCACAGAAATGCCATCAATCAGGTGCAAACACATTTTTTTTACTTAGTTAATGTTGAGGTCACACAATTGCTCTCTATCAAGTAGGAGTAGAGAAAGAGGCAGAACTTGGCACAAAGGAATAAGTAGGAACCTAGTTTTGAATCATTTACTTATGTTTGTTTACAATACTAAAATTATTATGTACTTTTGCCCAGCTGTTACTCGTTCTCTACCTTGGAAAAGGTCCTAGTTGTTAACTTTCTCCTATCGTCACTTTATGCTCAATCTTTGTACATAGACACCCCTGCTGCGTTAAAAATACAATGGACATGATTAAATAGCAAAATATGTTTGCGTCGATCTTGCGAAATAATAAACTGGCGTAGCCTACTTTTCCGCAAACCAATCGGTTTATTTTGCGCAAATACTAGATGCTCTTTCACAGCTCCTCTCAATAAAGTTTAACATTGTAATAATCGTCAGCAGGATGTATGTGCGTAGTTTTTCGTAATTATTGTAGTAACCAAACAAAGAAGATTAGAAAACAATCCCGGATGTGCAGCATTCAATAATTTAACCAACGCGGCATACTTAAATGTGAGACTAATAATTAAAACCGTAAAATTAATTATATTCTTAGTTAACAACGTTCACTTCAATTAACAAACCATTCCTGCTCGCAGAAAAAGTTAATTACATTTACTCACCTGAGATCATAGATTTCTTTCTAACGATATCGTAATTGGATAAATAGAATACTGTTAAAGGTAAATAATATTCAATGTCCGCGTAATTGTACGCGCAACGAAAAACCACGATTTCCACAAGGACAGGCTGTTTTGTTTCGCGAGTGCAGCATAGTTCGGCACATCGGGGCCTTATAATAATAAATAATCGCGTATTAATTGGTTTGATATATTGCTGGCATTGCTGGTTTTTAGCGCATTGTCTCTGTGTGAAACCCAACCCGATCTTTTTACCTCTGCATGCGTCGGAATGCTTTCCGTTTACGGCGTTACCTCTTCAACTAAACAAGTCATAAAAGTATATTCCTGCTTACAATAGGCTGAAATTTATTTATAAACTGAGGACGCGATAGGATAAGTTATGTCGGGAGTAGTCAATAAATAAGTGCTTTGTTAATCCACCAGCTTTTACGACGGTTTGAACGTTTACGCATAATGTTTTAATAACTACTCCGAGAGTTTTAATTCTGATGTTATTCACGATGTTTCATAAAATCGAAATACGTATATATATACTCAAAATAATTAGAACGTGGTCATTTCGAAAGAAATTTAAGATGGCGACAATGCGAAAAATGTCACAAAAGAAATTTATATGGAATGAAGAGATGAAGAAATAAAAAGAACAGACACTGAAATGCAGTTTAAGAAATTTGCCTGGACACGTGAAAAATTTTTCGGATTGCTTACAGAAATCGAAAGACGTAATGAATAATAGTGTAACTTGTTCATTAATATATGCAAACAAGACCATCGTAATTGCAACGCGTGGTTGTTAATTTTCTATTACTCTAACGCATGATGAGCTTAGCAATTACGCTTCGCGCACTCGTGAATAAAGTTTAGCATTTACTGTAATATTACGATTACCACCAAAAACTCAATAAATCAAATAAACTTGTTTTGTTTCGTGTGGAATTTACTAATTAATCAAACATTTGGAAAATTATATTCTTGGAATTGGAATAGTGTCAAAGTAGTTGGACACAGCTTCCTTATAAAAGTAGATATGGATAAATAATAATGAACAGCGTATTGTGAATGAACCGTTGATAATATTACGGATCGATTATAATTAAACACAAAATGGAAATTATTTAAAAAATATATATGTTCATCAACCACAAATAATGAAACAAAATTTAACCAAACTCATATGCTGACAAATACCTTCTCAAGTGCATCTTATATGGCTGTCTATTAGGAATCGGTTGGGAAACGGATTCAAATCGATAAATGCAACCAAGTTTGTGCAAACTACCCACAAAATTATTATCGTACACAAATATTTATATATCTTTTGCAATTATGTGCGAAAATCTTTCGTTGAGCGTTCAAATAAATATTTATGCATGTTATACATCTTGCAAATATCGAAATATTTACTTAATTATTTTCATATGAATTATATATTCTCACCTGCATCTTATGGTGTTTACAAATTGTAATATGGATTTTATGATTGCGGTTACCAAATAAAACATAACCAAATCGGCATAAACATGTTTATTCTCTTGGCGTTATCAGAAAGATTAAAATATCGCTCCCGTAAATATTGCTCAACATTTTGCTACCTTATTTAATCTAATAATTATTAAAATAGTTTACAATTAAATGAAATTATTTGTAAGCTTGGATTAGGATACCTACTTTTGTTTTGTAGTGAATGTAAACTATAAACTAAGTAACCCCCAAACTTGCTGTGTCCAATTTATTAATATAATTTTTTGCAGATTTAACTATAAAAATTATTTATGTAATAGTTTTTACGCAATGCAAGTATTTTCTATAAAATTTGATTATTATCTGTCATTCAATGTATCTTAAATGGGCCTTGAGTACCTTTTGTTCACATCAACAGCCTCGTTTTACCTCAGCTGCACACCAATGCATTGTCGTTGCTTCGATTAAACATCACAAAATGTTATTCTAATTTATGTCTTTCTATATTATAGCATGATAAGGTACTTGATCAAACAAACGGTAAATAATGAATAGGGCAATAGGGAATTGAATTCTTTGGAAACGGTCCTGAACTACATATATCTATCTGTAATAGTTGAGAAATGGGAGGCGTTCAGCCGCACTATACGTTTCAGAAAACATTTTCTGCGCTGAGTTACGTTTCATTCGATACACTTCGTATACAAAAGAAAATTCCTCACAAATAAAGTTGTGATCCATTATAGTTTAGAAATGAGAGGTTGCACTTTCTTTATTAATTCTATGTGCCTACTCTTATGTGAAACTAGGTTTGTGGTAGTTTTTATTAATGAGTAGTCTGCTCGCGTCAGTTGTTCCCAATGTTTCGATGTTTCAGGTTAATCAGTGCACGCGTTCCTGAAAGAGAATGCCGCGATTTTGTTTCAAGATGGCGGGCATTTTGTTATAGCCTATGTTCAAAGTCTGTGTTCCAGCTACGCCAGTGCAACTTAATGGAATCTGTCACTTGACAAGCATTAATTAATTGTTATGACAATGTCAAATATTTCTGTATTTGTGTGTATTAATATGTTCTGCATTCACTGTGCATATACCGTATGTTTTCAGATTAGGGTACAATGTGGAAATATTGTTATCTTTGCTTGGATCATTCTAATGTCAAAAATTCAAAAGTCTGGATTCAGTAATTTGATACAAAAAAGAGATAAGATCATTTACATTTAAGGAATATTTTTGAAATTTATTTTCTTTTAATTTTTGTGTTTTTTTGCAATTTTGACAGCTTAAATTTTTTCCATTTTAAAACAATACATATTTTTGAGAATTGTTGTGTTGTGAAACATGTTTTCTTTTAATTTTTGTTTCTTCTACAATTTTAACAGTTTTTTACATTTTTTGACAATACATTATTTTCTCGATTTGTTAAATTTTTTACATATTTTTTGGCAATTTTGACATGTTTTACGTTTGCGCCAAGTCATGTATTAATGGTTTCATTGTTTTGTAACAATTAGTTTTATTTGCATTTTCACTTGATTTGTTTTCCTTTATTTTCTTAATTTTCGAGTTTATATTTTTGAAATTTGCATTAAGGAAATTTTTCCAAATTTTATGAATTTTTTATACATTGCTTCGTCGGTTTGGACATCGTTGCGATAATTCCGCACACGATTGATCAGGGAGAACATTGCAACGCAAGCGAATCGGTTCGCTGGCTGGCGGGTGTATTTGTACTTAATGATAGTGTACTGATTTAAGGATAATGTTAGGCAGGAAATTCTATTTCATTAACGAGTGCTTTAATGAAGGTGGAATTTTGCATTGACATAGCTGGTACACGGACCTAGCATATATGCGACAAGTAAATGTCCGCCATCTTGAAACAATATGGCGGCATTCTAAGAAAGAGAATTGAAAATATTACCACAATGGACTCATTAAGGGGACTTAGATCACCTAGTGATGTAATATATCCAAATATGCATCGATTAACTTTTGTTAAGATTATACGTATAATGATTATTTGGCCCTCAATAGGCTCATCAGATCGCCACACATACGTTCACTGAAGTTACAAGTCATACAAACATGAGTGACAATGAGTGACAATATTCACACACAAACGGATTGTCAATCATATTTCGCCTTGAAACATTACTTATCATACACAAGCAAATGATGATAACAAATTGAGTGTGGTTATTCTGTTGGATTAATCCAAGGTTAATTATGAAATTACGAAAATATTAAATTTTATCGGTCTTAATGAAACAGCGGTAAGAATCCAGAGAGTAGTCGTAAACAGGAGAATTTCTCATTTTTTCAGTTCTGGAGTTCCACAAGGATCCATCATCTGCCCCTTAATATATTTTATTTGCGCTTTTACAGTTTTTTTGTGTTCTTCGCATGCATTCAACTAAATGCTGACGATATTTGATGTTTATGTATGAACTATGAACCATATTTGCTGGATTTGGAAAAATCACTTGATTTAATTCTCAAAATTTTGTGTTTACACTCCTTCCTAGTTCTTAAAATAGCTATGGTAACCTTTCGGTCTCGAAATGCTCGAATTATTATTCTGAATCGTTATGAATTTTTTCTCACTATACATGCTCTTAGAATGTTTTCGTATGGTCTTATTTTTTCTCTGTTTCCTATTGTGTAACAACACAATTCGGCAATTCTTATCTTATTTCCTTTTTCTCCTCTGCTCCATACACTCCTGATCGAACCTATTTTCCAGTTTGTCTGTTTATTTTTCTTCGGGATTAATGCCACTAACGTCAAGTTATTTTGTTTGTTTCCATATCTCCTCTTGTTGTGTGGTTTGGCAGCGTTTTTCCTGTGGTCAGATCCTCATTCTACAATCTTTCCACATCATATAGTTTTTCTCAATTTTTTGTGTTTCTTTTGCTCCACTTTTTTGCAGCTTATCTTTACTAGGAAATGATCAGATCCTGTGTCTGATCCTCTCATATTTCTCACGTTGGTAATTAAGTTCATATGTTTTTTTTTAGTAACTACATGATCAATATGATTGCACACCCTGGCCATCTGGTGTTGTCCGTGTCCCTTTATATATTTCTTTCCGTTCCAGTTGCGCAGTCTGTGTTTTTTTCTATAATTTGTAGAATTAATTATTCGTTGTAATCTCCAATCACTATTTTCATGTCAAGTTTCTCTGTTTGCAAACGTATAGCCATGAAGCTAGTTACCGAAGCCTTCTGTCTCTTCTACCACTTTTTCCTGTCCTCCTTGAAGTTTGTTCCATTTACCACTACATTACATTTCCGTGCTGCTTAATGCATCCTGCATATGTGTTCTACCAACATTTCTATCCTTACATTGTTCAGCTTTCGACCTTCCATAGCACTTCATTTTCACATATTTCGTCCCTCAATTTTTCATTCTCTTCCACATTCCTCCTCATATCCGTTTTTAATCACACTCAAACGCCTCCACATTACGCTTCGTTTATTTTTGTCCTTCCTTATTTCGCCTTTTAGTTCTCTTATTGCCTTCACTATTTCCATGTTTTCTTGTTCCAGTAACTCATTCGTTACGCTGGGTTTCTTCCCTGGGATGTTCTTGCAATTCTTTGGTTCTTTGTGAAAACTTCCCTCTCTTCTTCTTCGCTACTATTGCCTTTCCCCATCTGGTTTATAATGGGACATTTACTTATACTTTAAGTGAGTATGGTCGGCGGTGTTGAACTTCTGTGACCTATTCATAGTTATGTATAAAAATCCTTCAACGTTGTACTAATACTAGTTTGCAATTGCAATTACAATTAATTTTTCTAACAAAAGTTTTGAGAATTTTTTTCAAAGTTCAACCATATTAACGACAATATAATGTTTTGGCCTGATTTGGCTTCTAGTCATTATGCCTTGCTTACGAGAAACTGGCTAGAACAACACAGGATACCTTTTGTACCAAGAAACGACAACCCTCCCAATCTTCCTCAAGCAAGACCTATCGAAACTTTTTGGGCTCAGCTGTGTACCAAAGTTTATAATAATGCCTGGGAAGCTCAAAATGAACAGCAGTTAAGAAGGAGAATAATGCTGAAGATCAGAGAAATTGATTTAAAATCTGTCCAAAATCTAATGAGGAACATTAAGAGAAAGTTGCGAGCCGTGGAAGATCATGGCCCATTAGCAGTACTTTGAAATTATTTTTAGTTTAAGAAACATTGTTATTTTCAGTTGTTCTTATTACAGATTAAATATATTATTGCAAGTTTCTTTTTTAATTTTTTTTTAAATTCTCAAAACTTTTGCAACATACGTTATAAAACTTTTGCCTAACTTGAATATTTTAATGCTATTAGAAATGGCGTTTCGTTTCACGATATTAATTTTTGTTTTATCGTCTCACTTATTGGATCAAAATGAGTAATACGTAAGCATATGCCGCATTGAAATATCGCCACACATCTCATAACAACATAACAGCATATTGCGATTTAACATAGCTTGGTTTATCATGTTAATGTGACGTTGCATCCTTGGATAGTAATGTTAGATGTGTCCAGGTCGTGTGTTCTACAACTTTTAATTATAAAATAATTAGAAATGAAAGACCACTATATCTTTTAAACTTGATTATGTTTAGAACACTGTTCATGACTTGGACATTCGTAGAAAAATTCTTTAGGGATATCCCGACACATTGCCGAATTTTTAAAAGATCGTTTATTTACATAGCCTTACTTTGTCCTTTACTTTAAGCGTTAATTTAGAAACTTTTGTGTGCGCAATTTTGGTCTATTTGGATAGTTAATATTTTTGTATATGCTGAGTAATATAATTTATTATTTATTTTTTTTAATTTTCTGCAACGTTTGGGTCCTCAAAAGAACAGGGCACGGCTTACGGTTTAACTGATTTTGAATAGTTTTAGTTGTATTGTCATGTGAAATATTTGTGGACCAATAAATGCATTATTATAACAATTATTATTATCGTTAACATTAACAAATTTTTATCAACAAAAAATTACATTCATAAAATAATATTATTTTTTATTTTAAAATATGTACCCAATACTAAAATTAAATAAAAATTGAACCAAAAAAATCAAAAGTCGATCCGATGTTGAAATAAATTAATGTCCTTTTGAATGTCTAAAATATGGCGCAAATGGTCTTAGCCGTAAACTTTGTCGAATTCTATTATTTTTCTTGCTTAAAACCGCCATAATTTTTATGTGTTACATTTTATAACCGAAATATCCTACAGATATCGATGTTCTAATTTTAGCACGAATTGTCTTTGTTATTTAGAATTATTTAAACTGTTTATAACACACTTCGATTTGAGGCCACTGTTATTAATATATATTCAAGGTCGAACTATTGAAATCAATTTAATTCATGAAAGTATTTCTGTCTACATAACATTACAAATTTTCCGTGCAAGCGAAATTTGAAATTCTAACGACACACGTTGTGTTTGTTAGACTTCCATTATGTCACCTGTTGAGAAAATTGCCGTCCACCGTAAATAAAATAAAAGAACATTAATAAGAAATCACACCTCAAAAAGATATGGAGAAATATGACTGGTTTTTGCACATGCGCGTAAGATTTTCAGTATTAGTTCAGCTAAGTTTCTACCCATGCAACGCGAAAATTGCTCGAATGGGCAAAGTTTGAAATTCTAACGATAACTTCATCAAAGAATTTCAGGATTAAATGAAAGAACTGCGTATGGCTTCGCCCCGTTCATAGGTGTTGGTGTGAAATTCCACGTACAAGTCATATGCAGGCATAAAATGTGAACGTCGTCTGATTTCGTTCATTAGACTGTCATGAAAATAGCTTGGGGATAAAGATTGTAAGTTTTAAACATTTGTATATATAAGTGAAGCGAACAGATCAGATGCTAAAAACGCGAACATTAAAACCGATTAAGGCGTACATAATTATTGTTTAAATGATCTAGATTGGTTTGGTTATTAATGGTTCACTTCGGTGACATTTTAAGCAAATACGATGTGTTATTGTCGAAGCACACGTTTCGTTCCATCGGCAGTCACCGTACCGTAATATTCGACCGATTACATCAAATAACGTCCACATGTGCGTCCACAACTGAGAATTTTCCACGTGTCGTTTAAAAATTCAACTCCGGTACTAAATTAATCTCCCTAAATTACTATGCTTTATTACTCGTTAAAGTGTTTGCCGCTGATTATTTAAATACTTAATAAATTAAAACTATTATATATTCATGAAAAATCGTCGAGCAAGCGAGTCCTCCGTGAATAATTGCGATATTTATCGATCGCGAGATTATCTCCTGCCGCAATTATCCACTAAATTATCAAAAGGAACAGGTTACGGGTTGCATTTTTCGCCGTCGAAACTGATTAACCCCGCTGGTGCGTCCGTGGCCCGTCTACTAATTAAAAACGAATCCGTATCTCGAATTCCCGACCAATCGCTCAAAATCGTATGCGCGCCAACTCACAATAATTGCTTTAATTGCTTCGGCGTCCGCGGCCGAACGAAATTATAACACTCAAAAGCCACATTATAATAGAATATAGAAATTATTAATTAAAATGATCTATACTAAAGCAGAAGGTGTTAACACGAATCAATAAAAGAGTGAGCAGCTTCGCCTCCTTCTCGATTAACAACAAAGCCGGACCCGACCGAAATATTCTGTATAGACGCCGTACGAACCTTAGAAGGACACTAATTCATAAATTCCGGTGCCATTATTTTCATTATTCTTTTTAATAATTAATAGTGACTCTCGAAATTATTAACGGAGATAAGGCGAATGACGCCGGATTTTATTTTTTTAAGTTGGGCGCGTAATGGGAAAAGGAGCGAGTGAGTGTGTCGGCGCGCAACTCTTTCGGTTTGATTTTCAAGTTCAGGATGTGGCGTTTGTTATTGTCGTAGGAGATCGAGCGCCTAATTTAGTGACTACAATACAATGTTTTGTAACGTGCCTTTTGATGTAAACATTTTAATTGCTGAATCGATGGACGTCGGGACTCTTCGAATGGGGATTAGATAATGGGCATTAATTAAATTGCAATTATGTGATTATGATGCAACTTTGCATGTTTCGATCTTGGCTAAAAAATTGTTAATTAATTTTTAATGATCATTGTTGTAAACAGACCTTTTGTGTATGCCACGGCCGTTGGCTAAATGACGTAATAATAATTAAGAAATCGCACACATCATTATTATTATGCTGGATAGAAAATAAATAAATAAAACAAGTCATACATTACCCACCATTATGAAATACGTACGTCAGAGATGATCTGCAGTTACTGTCTTGAAGGTATTTACAAAATTGAATTAAAACGATCAATAGCAGTAGCAGAGCTTTTACTAATGGGTTACGAAGCATCACCTTGACACTATGTATAAACTCACAGGACCAAATTATTATGTGCAAGTTGCAAAAAAATGTACTGCCATCAATACAGTGTATTAATTAAATTAAATTAAGGAGCAGAATTTTTATTTATTACTAGAAATAGTATCTACCATCATCCAGTTTACTTCAAGTATCGGTCTCAAACGTATTGTTACGTTATGTTACATGTTATGTCTGCTAGAAAAGGCTGCATACAAAAACCAAAAAGAAAATGTAAAGGAACTTTTATAAGCTGGTTCCTGTTGTGGTTCGTCGAAGTTCGCGGTGTCTTCCTCCCCTTGAACTGCCATATTCGTAATTTATTTTAATTATTCTAAAATTCAAACCCTAGTCTCAATGTATTAAAATACTTAACGTATACATATCGTCAAAGACACAAAACAAATTAAAAAATGGATAACAGAATCATCACCGTTAACTAAGTTGAACGTGAATTTAAATTGAAGTAAAATATTAAAATTGTGTGTAATATTTATCATCTTACCATGGCTAAGAGCTTAAATTAAATTTGTGATCGAAATAATTAATTTTTTTTTAATTAATTTCAGGCATCAACAATTAAACTTGTAATGAATTTTCAGATTTCAATTTTAAAATTATTCACGAGAACGTCTTCGCCTAAATTTTCGTATGCTGGTTCTTGTACAGGTTCATCGCTATGTTCGTTGTCATATGCATACAAATTTATTCTATTTTTTAATCAAAAATTGTTCGTCGATTATAGTCAAATGATTGAGTTTTATTAATAAAATTATTAAAATGGTTAGATAATTTGAATGCCATTGCTGAATGACGCTGCGTTGACTGATTATCTCTTCTCACGCAAAAATAATTGTGTAAGTATTAATAAATCAAAAGCCACTTTCAATCAACAAAGCGCGAAGTATTAATATGTACGCGTCCACAACGTTAGTTTAGGAAACCTTTGTGAGCCTTTTCACGCATACACAAGTTTTCAGAAATATTAAGCTTTAACCAATCATAGATGTATCCAAAGTAAAATTTAGCATCAAGGTGTTTTACTTGGACTAGATATTTTCCGATTATAACCGATGAGAGTTATGATAGCAAATAGTGTCGTGCATTTGTAATGTCGATGTAATTTTGCTGAATTTTCGGTTAAATCAGTACGAATTATAAAGAAAGCGTGACCACGAATTCGAAGTGTAAACATCAGTGCAGATCTTGTACCAGGGCACATAAACGCAAGTAATGATAATAATCTTAATTTGATTGTGCTCCCTGCAAAACTTGAATTTCTGAAAAAATTGTGTAAAATGAAAATATCTGTTAATTCTCCTTGTGCATTGATTTTAGTTAGTTTAAATATCAATATTTCCATTAAGGGGCTCTTTAAAGCTGTATTACTTCTCATCCATAATTTGAAATTTACATAACTAATTAACGTCTTAATATGTCGACACAAGTACTTACAGTAGTTTTCCTTAACCACAACATTGTAAAAAATTTCGTTAGGTAATAACTTAATTTACTCTTATCACATTTTTTCTTGTCTCGTAAAGATATTGAAATTCTAAGCAAATGGTTTATACGTAAGTTCAGTACGGACCACTGCAGATTTTTTTAATCATGAAACGGAGAACGGGTTGATCATTCTAGAATCGTATTTTAATCAATCCGATCAATTGCTTAAAGGGGATGGATTGCATCAAAAACAATTAATTAATTAATAATTGCATGGTTCAGGTTCTTGAAAAAATGTGTGACAAGAACTACATAAATAATTTTATTGATGATATTAAATCAGGAACTCGATGATGAAGGTCGCATATATAGTTGACAATTACCTGATTCAAACTAAACCAGGTATCTATCCTGCAACATTCACAAATACTTACCCTATTATTCTTTTTGCAATATAACGATAATGTTCTCTTTCGCCCATCCAGCTTTTCTTACGAGTTGTTTTATTTTCTACTTTTCTTTGAAATTTGTAGACGAAGATATGTTAATAAATATTCTGTTTTATACTTCCATTCGTCTATGTATTTAGAAGCTGAAAAAATGTTTACAACAAATATCATTTCATTTTCATTTATCTCATTTATTGTAATTTATTTTAAGAATATTAAAAGTATTGCAAGCAATGTAACAGGGCGAACAACGTGATGCGAGGTAATTACTTATTTGACTTGTCTCCTCCGTAAGAGGAACTGTTTACTCTCCCCGCAAAACGATTTTGTCGCAAAGTATTTTCATTTTCATAAAATGTGGCATAAACACTGATGTTGAGTGCTAAATATAACAGTCAATGGGAAATAATAACAGAAATACATTGCAAGACTCCCGTTTTTAAACTATGATGTAATACATTTTTTATAACCTGTCTATCGCATTCAAATCATTTTAATCTTAATTTACTTGTTCTTAGTTTTAAATAGTATAAATATTGTAATTTTCGTATAAATTTCTAATTTGAGTAACAGAAAAATTTGGTTACTTTTACCATTTGTGTCTCTAATTTGCCTCAAATCTGGGACTACCGCATTGCTCTAGTTTTCTTCATTGTATTCAAATTATATTCAACGACATTTTCAAACAGTGTCTTTATGTATTTGAAAATTTGTATTAAATTTGCCTTTAAATCTTAATACATTATTCTAGCACTGAAATCTTTATAAATCCGAGTTGTTTGAAATATTTCAATGAATTTACACTTGTTTTCAATTTTATGACTCACATGTATTAAAACCTTAATTATATACATCGAAATAGTAAGTTATACATATTTTATATAATTTCAACCCATTTAACTAATTTCAGAAACATCATCAAGATCATTGCTTCTCACAGCTTGCTCGACTTTTCATTCGTTAATATTTTATGTAGACATTTTTTATTGTAATTTATTGTATTTATTGTGATTTTAATGCATCATTTGATTTCGGTCCTATTTTCCTATTTATTTATACTTCGATGACGTTAACTTAGTTTATTTGTCGATTTTATATTTTATAATTAGTACTTATGTAGTCACTTATTATATATAATTAATGTTTTATGTTTTTGTTAGTTTTAGTCGTAGCTGTCTCTGGATTTGATTTCCGTGAAATCAAATTTTCATCGCATTGCTATATTGCCATACACTCCTTAGCTCTTCATCATCAAAATTACAACGATTAAACTTATTTATTCTCTACATTGCGGTTATTTACATTTTACGGGTTCATTCTTACCTTTCATATATTTAATACAGTCTGGATTAATTTAATTTACGTTGGTCAGATGATTTTGTCGATAATAATTCTCCCAGTTGTCCAAATAATAGCAGGAACTCGAAACTAATATTTTGTTATATCGATAAGTCCAGTGCTCGATTTCTTTTTTACAATTTAATGGCCGGGGAATTGATCCGTACAACACAATAAAGTTAGATTAACTCTAAAATATGGGATCCGCGGCTGCAAAATTCCTCCGAGCGTCTCGAAGCGAACGTTCCGATATCGCAGGTAGTGGCGTTTCATAATGAAAATGCTAATTCCGAGCGCGCAAAAAAACGCTTCTTTGTTCTTGCGATGGTAATTTTCAATTATAATCATTTCTCGATTTGAATGTATAAATAAAGGACATTTCGTCGCATCTGAGCGACGCGACATTGACCGTCAGGCAACCGTCAGCCATCGAGCCCCTGAATATTCAGCGCTCTCAGATATTCATCGAGTCTGACCTTCTAAATCAGAACGCGTCTTCGTGCATATGTAAGAGGTTACCAGTTGTTTACCGAAACGTTTTAAATTCTAATTAATGTTTTTTCGTTAACATTCTGTTTACAATAAAATCTCATGTTACGTGCGCCCGAGACGACAAGAATAATAAAATGCCCGATAATTAAAAGCGGGTTTTTTCTGAATCGGGCCGTTAATTGGCCGAGTCTCGGATGGAGTAATTAACTCAGAATGTGTTGGTCATTAATTAGCACGGTCAGGTAAGACGGCTCAGGTGGCAGCCGCACCCTCGCTTTGTCCGAATCTGCCGAGTAATACTGCGTCTGCTGTAAACAATTACGTCAAATTTTGCATTTCATGTCTTGCCCTTAGTCTGTGTCTTTGCCTTTCTACACGGGCGCGTATGACCAACACAAAACTCGTTCGGGTAAACAACGTTTTGTTGCCAGCAACGCGAAATTATTAATTAACATTTTAATAAAACCATGTACATGAAAACATTTGTATCAATGTTATTTAAACTTCAAACATGCTTATTGTATAAATTTACTTACATTTTGTATCTGAGAAAGAAAATAGAGACAGCATAATAATTCACAATCATGTAATGGTTAATTATACTCCCAATACGTTCCTTATGTCAAAATCACGTGAGTCATAAAAGTTAGGGAAAATGAATGAATTGTCTTTTTTAGGACGAATGACGTGCACCGTTTGACGACTATAAACCACGCTTTTTTTCGCTAACAATACAAGTTTGTTGCAGAAAGCTAATTTATGTCATACATAACTTTTCACAAACGCACGTAACAAGTCAACACATAGATATAACACAAGAATTATATAAATTTACATTCTAAGTTAGTCCTACGTTGGTCCAAATCCTTATGCAAATTTAGCTAAATTTTAATCTGTGCAAGAAGTGCGAGAATTCTCTGTTTTTAATGTGAATGACAAAACTGCGAAAATGTAGACAGTAGACAGAAATATTTATAATTAACGATGACGATGTTTTTTTTTTCTATGACATAATTATTTATGAACATCTGGAAGAATGGGGAATTTGAGTTATGAAAAAGACAAGAATGATTAAATATATCAAAAAATTGTGACAAAATTTATTAAGTTGGAACGACCACTTGGAAATAAATTTATTTTTGATAACGATGACAATTTTAATTTATTTGGGATGGTTTTGAATTACAATTTTAATATTCTTCATTGGTCGAGTTCAAATTTTTTTACAAAATTTTGTCAAACAAATATTAAAATTGTATATTATGCATTATTTTTCTTACTGTCTTTTGACAGTGAAACCTTTATATTATTTTGAAATTTTACAGCACGTTGTGGTTTCAGTCTTTATTTTTTGCTTTGAAAATTACTAAAACTATACACATTAAAAATCTTGGACCCCTAGTATGTTTCTTTTGTATTTTTTTATTAACACAAATTGATTTGCAAAAGTATGTACTTTTCACATTTTATTTTGGTAGAAAAAAAATTGAAATCTATGGCATCAAGAATATAAATTTCAGGAAACTTAATATTCTAGAAAAACATTAGTCAGTATGCCCTCCTCTGCTTCTTACTAACGCATTGCCACGTTTATGCATTGAAACAATGAGAGGATTTATGACTTCTTGCGGAATTTTGTTCTATTCCTCTATTGCCTGCGGTTAATTCTTCCTCATTTTCCTCAATTATGAAAAACATTTGTGTATGAATGTAGTAAATCTGGTAGATTTCATAAAATAGTCGCACTAAATCAGCAAGTCCTTGTCTGTATTTTTTCTTCTCGTTTGTGTTTCCTATTTCCTTTTTTGGCATAACAACAAAAACAATAAACATTGTCCCATTCGTTGCTATAGCAGGGGTCCAAAACTTTTGACGTTTTGTTATTTAAAACACATCTACTAATAAATGAATTTTTGTACGACTTTAAGGGTGGATTCTGCTTTAGAAGGCTCAAAAAAACGATTTTTTTATTGCTCAAATCTATGCCTAATATATCTAAATATGTATAAAAAGTTACAGCGGCCAATTCGCAATATTTTGAAAGATAGAGCACTAAACACAGTGAGGTGTCGAGCAAAAAATATACGAACGCTCGGACAAGCGAAGCGCGCGCCCCTCCCCGCAGTCACGTAACACCGAACTATGTACTGAAAAAAGTTCAATCGGTCGTTCAAAACAATAATATTTTGAATTCGTAAGAGCTATAGTAGGATTATAACGAGATATTCCATAAGTAATCGAAAATTAACATTTTTCCTGATCGTAAACTTTAGAGCGTGTTTTCTCGAGTTTTCGTTTTTACGATTTTTCTAAACTGGTGGGCGTGATTTCGAGAAAACTAGACAAGCAATCAAAACGAAACAAAACTTTTGTTGGCTTCAGTAGCATTCTATTCGATTTGAACTGAAAAGATTAATGAAAAAAAAACTAAACAACTTTTTTAGCAAGTTGAAATGATTTTCTCTTCCTGCAAAGAGCACATTTATTTTCAAACCTGAGAAAAATCTTGAATTTCAAGATTTTGGGTTTTTTTTTTAGTTTACCTAGAAGAAAATATACAAGAATTACAATTTTCTGTGGTTTTTTTTTGTTTCAGACAAAAATTACGGGCTACATCTTTCCCACCGATTGTAAATTGCAATTGAAAGGTGTTGCACAAATGTGCATAAAAATCGGTTCCGTTTAAATATTTTTCTCTCGACTAATTTTTTTTTAATCCTCAAATATGCAATAAAATGCTCTAAAAAGTTCACTAGACTCGCTCATTTTTTTCTGTCCTAAAAAAACCCCAAAAACGCTATTTTAAGGCCTCCTAAAGCAGGATTCCCCCTTAATCGTACATATTTTTTATCAAAATTTTCTCCATTCCATGTTAAGTTATGCTTACCAATTCATTTTAATTAGCAACAATCCACGAAGTACCCTTTGTAAAACAAAAGTCTGAAAAATGCTATTAATTGGAAGACATAACATTAAAAAGTATAGTCAAACTAACCGTGTGATTTCTGACAGGTGTAACATAATCGTAAATGGTAATACGTCAAAATAACAAAGAATTCCATGCTCCAATACTAGGAAACGCAAGTATTTGCTATAATTTAATTCGATTGCCCCATAAAACTGGAAAGGATCAAATAAAAATTTCCAGCCTCATTGTAAAGATCACAAAGTTGATTGCAAATAATTGACATTTATAGATCTTTCACAAACAATACTAAAATTAACATCAAATATTTAAGAAAAGGTTATACTAAAAAGTTGATCGTCATCGTCAGTTTAATTTTTGTTGACTTGTAGATCTCGGCCATTATAACTGTCAATTTTATTGTTACAATAATCGTTTTTTTTTGTGGTGGTGACGATATTAAATCCCACATATTCATCGGGTTCGTTCGCTGACTTTTCTAACCTAGTCACTCACACAGTTACGTTACTCAGAAGCCATCTCTTCTGAACCCACAACACGGTTATTACCGTCTATTTTAAGAACACAAAATATTCTTTACCACAGATGGCCGTATTGTCATAGTTTTAATGGTCGTGTTTTCTACAAATAACTCATCAAATATTTTCCCTGTTTTAAGACCTGCGATTGCTTCTTTACGAACAGTTAAAAATCACCGAGAAATTCTCAGTTTTCCACGTTTGAGTCATGCAATATTTTTCCTTTCTACTATTTTTCGTTCGCTAGAGCTTAAGCTTTTCTGATCATTCTGCTATTTCATTCTTATTATATCTCAGTCTTATTTTGCTTACATCATCACTAAAAATATTAACATTTTCGACGCCAGAATCAATTAATATTTGCACCCTAGATTCCGTTTTCATTCGCTAGAGCTTTGGCGTTTTTGTTTGTTCAACTTCCTCGTTCGAACTTTTACTCAGTTTGTATGATCCCTGTCATAAAAAACATTTCTACTCATAAATCATCAAATATTGTCATTGGGATTTCGTTTGGTGAACTCTTTGTTTTTCTGTCTTACATAGTCATAATAGTCATGTATTAAACATATGTGGAGAAGACATTAATTTAAGTTGAAGAACAGTTTGGCTACATGCAAGGTGAGTCTACTGTGCAATAAAAGTTAAATGTGGTGAAAAATCTGTTCGTAATAGTGTATATGTAATGACTAACCATTTTACTATGGTTTGGGATGAGCTTTTGCTATGTTACTTAAGTGAGGTGAGATTAAAGGTACAACATCTAGGTAAGAAGAAGTGAAATATTGTGTTCCCCATGGATTGATTTTGAGGACTTCAATGTTTAGTATTTTATTAACGCTAATATGGAAATGTATTATGAATATTATGATATTTTATTTTTTTATTCCTTGCACCAGGTACTACATTAATATACTCAGTGACATATAAACTGCACCACCTAGAAGGGGTGGGAATTTTTGGACCAAATTTGGCAGGAATAGTGGACTAGTCCAGGGAAATAGTTGATTAAAATTTGAAACCCAATCATCAAGTAGTCATGGGATTTTTGACGTTTGTGTCGTTTTTTAGAGGTGGTGATAGACAAGCAATTATCGAGTCATTTTTTGAATTTGTTCCACTTTTTCGGATCCCGTTCTTTAGTTTAAAGTGTTTCAAGTGTTTAATGATGCCTAGAGGAAGGAGACCTCAAGTTTACCAGCAGTTGAGTGACTTTGACCGAGGGCGGATTGTTGGTTTACGAGAAGCAGATTTTTCGTTTAGAGAAATCGGCAACCGTTTGGGACGGCACCCCTCAATAATAATGCGTGTTTATCAAGCGTGGTCTGAACATGGGGTTGAACGTCGGAGAAGAGGCACTGGGGCTCAAAGACGAAACAATGAACGTCAAGATCGCCTCTTAAGACTAATGGCCTTGAGAGACCGATTCTCTACAACTAGATCAATAGCTGATCAATGGTTATGTGAACAAGGTCGTCCGATAGGCTTGCGAACAGTTTATCGTCGAATAAGAACCTTTAGCTTGCTGTCTTACCGCCCACATCTTGTGCTAGCCCTCACTGCTCAACATCGCCAGGAACGTTTGGCTTGGTGCACGGAAAGACTTCAATGGAACTTGGAGTGGCATCGAGTTGTCTTTAGTGACGAATCGCGATTTTGTTTAGGAATGCATGATGGTCGGATGACTGTTAGACGAAGACGTGGAGAAAGGCGCAATCCTGATTTTTCGATTGCGAGGCTTGTTCACCGAACTGTGGGGTTGATGGTGTGGGGTACTATTGCTTACGGCAGTAGGTCACCCTTGCTCTTCATTCGGGGCAGTATGACCGCCCGACGCTACATTGACGAAGTGGTAGAACCACATGTTCTTCCATATCTTCAAGGGCTGGAAGACCCACTTTTCCAGCAAGATAATGCATGACCTCACGTAGCAAGGGTTTCTCTTGACTTCTTTGAAGAGGCCAATGTTAATCTTTTGCCTTGGCCGCCAAGATCTCCCGATTTGTCGCCCATTGAGCACATGTGGGATATGATGGGTAGAAGATTGAGGAATCTACCGAACCCACCGTTGACAATAGAAGCTCTACGGCATGAAGTACAGGCTGCTTGGGATGTCATACCCCAAGAAGACATTGATCACCTGCTGGAGTCAATGCCAAGGCGGGTCAATGAGTGTATCAGAAATAGGGGCGGACCAACACATTATTAAAGAAAAATCAAAAAGATGAAGTGTTTTCTTTATCAAATTTTAATCAATTGTTACCTTAGACTAGTCCAATGTTTCTGCCAAATTTGGTCGAAAAATTCCCACCCCTTCTAGGTGGTGCTGTTTATATGTCACTGAGTATATATTGAGCACTGTAAAGCTATGTTCCTGTTTATGTGGCCAGTGTGCATTTACGACGGCTTATTCGAATTAAAAATTTAAAAATTTCTTAAAAGAAGAAACAATAAGGTAGCACAGTACATTTTCGGTTCATAAATCACGTACGTAAACGTAAATTAAACGCGCCTCTGACTGCCTTAGCAAGTTTAGTCCTCATGAAAAACGATCTTTAATGAATAAATTACTGTCGTTTTTATATTTCTTCTGTATACATAATTAAACTAACCTCGACTGTAATGTTCGGGACCGTTAGGCATCGCAAATCTAACATTGTAATTCCAGTGGGTAATCGTTGCAGTGTACGCTCATTTTCAGCCACTATTATATTCATGAAACAGACGCGCTGAATTATTGGCAAACATCAAAGTTCCACTAATTAATTAATTAATTAATAACGTCCCAATATGTATTGACTGCGACTGTGTATATGTCTTGGATATTCGCTAGAAGACAGGCGAAAAATTACACCCATTTACGAAAGATAATAAAAACGATGTAAAGCTCACTGGAGCGGCTGAAATAGTTGCGTCCTTAATCAAGTTTTCACGATTATTGGTGCCGAATTACGAGAACATGTTCGCAAGATACTAATTTCATAAAAGTACTTAATTAATGTAATTAAATTTAATGTAAAAATAAAAGAAGGCCACCGGGTAACATTACATCGGACACGTCGCCTATGACGCAATTAAGTACAATGGCCGTAATAAGATTTTGATTACATTAAGAAAATAGCAAAGGGGTTTAATTTTGGTCGGGCGATTATAATAATTCCGAGAATAATCTGAGTTCCAATCAGCCCGATAATTAAACTTCACTTAATTACTGGCCGTAAATAATACTTTAAGTGCCGCTTTAACGCGCCTTTAAATGTCACGCCTTGAATTTTTAACTCGGACTCCAAATCGCTAAAAATATAATACACAAAAATTAAATAAAAAGAAACGCCTCGTAAACGTCAATCTACTACTTGTTTTCTGCGCGCAGCAGCGACGTACGTCCGCGCGAAGTCGCGCCCGTCGCGGCTGTCCGGCCGACGAGGCCGGCGCGAGTCCCGTCGCAGCTTCGGGTAGAAAATCTGGCAATAATAATTTAAATTTAAGCACATAACATTATGATTGTTATAGTGCGGAATACGACGGATGAAAATGAACAGAATGTGACCTTACGTACGGGTGTTTTCTTTAAATTAGTTTCGTGTCGTCGTACGGTCACTTTCTGAACTTGTATTAACAAATGTGGGTGTTAAATAAATCATTTTGCACACCTTTAAATTTTATAGCTTGTTCCAGGGCATCTCAAACGCTAACTAGATATCGGCTATAGTTTGTTCGTAACGTTATTTATAGGTCAACGTATTTATGATGGATGCAAAGTGTTTCGCGAACAATATTGCCCGTATTAATTGATCCGATCTTTATTAATAGCGGAGAATAATAAACGTGTGCCCCGAGGGCCAAAAACCAATATTCACATTATCGTAAAATTTTACAGTTAAATACGGGCACTACATCAAAATAAAGAGTAAAATATACGACACAAAATAAATTTATGTATAATATAATTCTCGTCCGTCCAGATTAGATTAAAATCATAAAAAAATACGTTTATTATAGACAAATAACAAAGAACACTGAATAAAATTGAATAATAGAAAATGCAAATGAACGACACAGCTCTAAGACAACAAATAAATGAAACTCAATGGAAAGCAATTTAATCTTTGCTACTTAATTTTTATTTTGCTCTTTTGCTATAAGGTGCACCTTCTCTTTTTGTTTTTTCTACACCATCGGTTAGAATGTATTCACACTTTGCATTTTTTACGCAACACGAATATTAAGTAACGTAACCATGAATTTAAAAAAAAATGTATAATAAATTATTCAAAATAAACGTACCTTAATAGGAAAGTCGTCGTGCACCTGAATTAGACTTTGGACTTAATTTTTCACTGTTTAAAACTGTGATTGTAGTCTTCTGCCAATATAGTTATATTGGCAGAAGACGAAATGGACGCACAATATATGCTTCGGAAATTGTATGAAGAATATAACAATTGGGGGGGGGGGGGGGGGGATAAATCCAAATAAAATTGAATATTTGGTCATGGGAGGAAATGGAAACGACTCTTATAAGTATCTTGGAATTAAATTATCGAATACCGGAGACGATAATGATGGAATAGCAAGCAGGATTGGCCAAATCAGTGCTGCTACCAGACAGTTAAATGGTATTATATGGATCCGACAAAAGAAGCAAATCGAGAATAAACGCCGCCGAAATGGCCCGAGATTCAAATGGGAATAGCGATTAACACCCTTGAAATCATCAGAATTAAGCAGGCTACGATGGTTCGGACATGTTCAACGGATAACAAATCGTCATCCGTCAAATCGAAGAAAACGAGGAAGACCAAAACGGTCATGGAGAGTAGAAGTTGAAGAAAATATGTAATCGATAGGACTAGACTAGATTAGGGCGACTGGCGAAAGAGAAAAAATAGAAGGTAGGATACGGGAAGCGGCTCTAGGCTGTAAAAGCCCGCTTAATAAATAAAAAAAACGGCGATGATGTGTACACTGTGATCCTTAGTAAAGGATATGAGAGAGTACTGATACTTTTACTGTTGTATGTAAAATATTCCAACATCGTTAAAGTAGATCCCAACCCAAACCAGCCCGAAAAGGAGATTCCACCTCAAGTATTAGAGACCCGAATGCAGTTGGTCGTAAGATTTTATATCAGGATGCTGAACCTAGCACGTTCTGAAATAATTTCCTACCAGACTCAAGAATGGTGCACGGCAAGATCATTTTTCATGTTTGTGTTCTCGCTGTTGCTAGACCATTATTTCAAAATCCTTCGACATGGAATCACCACGAGGATGCTGCGCACCAATTAATCAATTACGACGCCTGGGGAAGAGAAACCTACCCCACCCATGACTAGGTCATCTCCTTTTTCTACAAGAACGGCACCATCTACATACCCATTTCCTTCCTCTCTGTCGTGGCCAACGTGTTTGGAATGCTGATGAGTGGGAAACTATTGGTATAATAGCCCGTAGAACAAACCGACTTTAGCAAATACTACTTCACATGAATTTAACCCCTGTACGTATTTTTCATTGACTTCAATAAAGCTTGCAACTTGTGGAGTTCGCCGCTGTCTGGTCATCTGTTCGTCATTACAGAGTGCACCAGACGATCATTTCTTCTTGAGATCATCTACGACACTATGCAATGTTCAATCGATGCGTGCGTCTAGGAGTGAGTCATGGCGACACTATATTTCCTTCTTTCTTTTTTGCTGCGGTATAGAAGAATTGTTCGAGAAAATAGACTGGAATCGATGCTCTTCCATCTCCTGTACGCACATGACATTGATGTCTTCCCTCAGCCATTCAGATGCAGACTATGATACAGCAGCTGGTGTACGCAAGTCAGCTCTTATTCGTCCAAGGGGCAGGTGATGGCAAACCCCCAGCAAGTTCCCTTTTCATATCTGGTATCAGACAACATTTACCTTGGCCAGCGAGTCTCCTTCGATTGCTCATCCACAACCGAGATTACAAGACGTGTCGGCTGGGTCTCCTTCAAACGCTACCTGACAATAATTTGCCAACCGGAGAGATGACTCCTCACTCAAGTACCCGCTGTATTCCTCCTGTGTCAAGCCTGCATTTCCATATACTGCCGAGACTTGGCAAAAAGATCGATAGCAATCGCCTCTCTGTTTGTCAGACAAAAGTGATGAGAAGGATGGCTGGCGTCCGACCTGGTCCTGGCGGAACGTACATGGAATGGTGGAGAAGGATTGGGAGGCCCCTTACAAGATGGAGAGATGAGTTCGTGAAGCAATTAAACACAATATTGATACGTGTTGTCAGCCAGCAGGTGAACCCAGATATTGGCATAAATATTGTATAATAATACTAGGTTCGACAACATGCTACAGATACCTTCATTTAATTTATTTCTTTGATCATTCGTCCTTTTCAAAGGATATGACATATGAAAAGTATATAAAACTAATTCTATTACCATTTTTAAAAAATGAACATTATAAACGTCATAAACAATTAGGGACATGTCAACATTAGGTATTAGGTTAACCTTTTGGGCAATAATGGTGCTATTTAATATTATTAATATTATTATTATTATTTCAGTATACAAAATATTTTTCGACTAAGTAGGAAAAAAATATTTTTCGACTAAGTAGGATTTCGTCTGTGATTTGAATTTTTTGAAACAGAGAACTCTTTATTTTTTCCAATAGATTATTATATAATTTTGCTCCTATATATAACGAGCTATTTTCAAATATCGTCGATTTATGAGCAACATTCTGTGTTATTCTTATGAAACTCATTCCTATTTATAATTTTAATATTGTAAGATTGTAAAACTACAGTTTTATCCTTACTTAATGTGAGCTTATAGGCGCTACACCAGTTCGAATAGAACAAACATCAAAGGTCCCAGCACCGATCCATGAGGAACGCCCATTTCCATACAATATTTATTTGACAAAACGTTGCGACGTTTAACAGTTACAAACATGTAACCAAAAAAGGTTTGGCCCAATCATTTACTAGACTGTGTAATAGAAACTAGGGATTCTAAAACTTGTTTAGATACAAAGAAGGTATTAATGAAATATGTTGGCCAAATACTCCATAGCATCTGAAGGACGAATTTAATGGAATTATGTGGGAACTTTACTACGATGCACATGCATTATACTTAATGGGAATTAATATGGGGATTATATGAACATCTTAAGAAACTCCAACGCAACTCGCATTGAAATGTGTCTGAATTCCGGGTGAAAATTTGCCTATGTGGCTAATAAAATGCATATATGAAAATTCTTTAGATATGGAACACTCCTCGTCGCTATCAAAAAAAAAAAAATAATTCCACATTACATTTCAACCGATAAACTGGTTCTTAATATTACAATAGCTATTACCTTCGATACAATCCATTACGAAATATTTGTGATACACCCACTTTTTCGTTGAATTTATGACCTAATTACTCGACATATTTAATCCAGCAATTCAAAAGCATTTATGTAAAGGTGTCTAATAGTAGTTTTCATCATAGAAAAGGTGCAACAACTATAGTGATTTATCGGCCCGAATGATTTTAAACTAACCTATAATAATTCTTCTGTCATCAGAAAGAACTTCAACTTTACGTTGAACAATTCGAAAACTTCGAATAATAAACACACGAATGCTGGAGGATTATTCTGATTGCTAAGAACTTATTTAGATGCACATGTGACACGATAAGTGATATTGTGGCATATATTAGAAGATTGTTCAAAAGTTATAAATATATAGCTTCTAGGTTAAGCAAAGAAGATGACAACCTCAAACAATCTCCTAAAAGTCATTTGTGTAATATTATAAAAATAATAATAAAGTAGGAGATAAAGCGAAAAATTTGTGTAAGAATACTAACGCCACCTAGACGTCAATACCCTCATACTCGTGCTGCTATGTAACTACAGAAATCTGCTTCGATCGGCCCGTCGGTAGCTTTGTTGAAAAGAAATTTCAGTGTATGTATCAGCTGTTTCGTCCTTCAGGACTGATCAAATCCCCCAACGATACATCCGTAGTCCTGCAAACACGAGTTGCGAAGCTGTCATCATCACTTGACACCGCTTAAATTTATTTCCAACTAGGAGATGTAGTTATGTATATATGCCAGTTCGAGTAGTTTCATTGGAATCATTTCATTTCGTTACTGTTTAACTTTAGAGATATTCTTATTGTTTTGAATAACGTTTCAAAATTATAATTGCAATGCAAGTTAGCAATACTATAATTGGGCATGAAAACACTAGAGGGATCAAAAAATAACGCAGCAACATGCATTCCCTTATCTATCTCTAACTGCATGAGATTAACAAAGTCAATAATCGCAGTTTCAGTAGAGCGCCCCGCCAGGAAACCATGCTGCTGAGTTGTAATGAGTTGATACTTTGGGTGCGACATAATATTCTCATGTACAACTTTTTCAATTATTTTAGAAAATACAGTTAATATTGTTATTGGTCGATAGTTCTCGATATCTTCACCGAACCCCTTCTTCAGAATTGGAATGACTTAAGATAGATAGATAGATAGGTTAATCATATATGTTAAAAACGCAATTCGCCTGGTGTTGAATTTGCTGCCAAAGATCTAATTGTATCAGTAACGTCATGTTCACTGGCCGGGGGAAACAATTTATATTTTGTCTAAATGATTTCTTAAGCTTTCTGCAATACTTGTAGTGGAATGTAGTTCAAATTGTTCCACCACATCTTTTGGTGCACTTACGTAATTATCGTTTATTCATTTTGTTCTAATATCTTGCTTATTTAATGCTTATCAAATGACAGATTCCATTAAGCTGAGATTTTGCATTGACATAGCTGGAACATGGACGTGGCACAAATTCTATAACAAAATGTCCGCCACCTTGAAACAATATCTAGGGAACGCGTACACCGATCAAGCTGAAATTTTGCGCTAACATAGCTGAAACAATGAAACATCACATAAGTTAAGTCGATTGAGAAGTGAAGGCCTTAATCATAGGTTTTAGTTTAGTTAGAGTTGTTTACTGCGGGCACATTGTAAACATCATAGGTGTTATAACCAAAATTTTAAGCGCATATTAATCCTGAAAGAGCGCAACATACTTATAGCAATTCTATTGGTTACACTGAACAATTATGAAAAAAATACCATCAAACCAGTACTAATCAACCGACTGTGGAATTTAATAATCCTAATACGTATACAGCAATTAACGTCAACAAGTTTGCAAACATTTCAGGTAACTATGCTCTCTGACGCCTCTAACTTTCAGATATTCCCAATTGTTAAACTTAAAATCCCTGTCTTATTTAATCTCGTTAGGTGTTTCCATATAAATTCCCATGAATAATAAAAATAATGGCATTGGACATTCAGAGACGCCCTTCTTCGTCTATGGACGATATCTTCATATTAACATTTATAGTTGTTTTCAGTAAAATATTTACGTGCATATTAATTCGAGTAATTATGTTTGAATATTATGTCGAACCTTATACTAATTTATGTTAACTAATTTAAAATATTTATTTTCAAATATTATAGGCACTTCACAACGTTAAAAGTTTATTGAAAGAAACGAACGTAAATAAATAGTAAGTAGTAATTGTGGTTTATTATGATTGCTCCCTTGCACTCACAAAAATTGAAAATTCCATAAAATTCTTGATTCTCAATGTTTTATGATACACTAATTTTCGTTTATCCGAAAATCCGTTGCGTTCTATCATAAATTAACAACGTTGGTAACTTTGCTAACTAATTAGTATGTACATTTTATTTCCATTGTTTCATTGCCAGCAATATAATTTTCTACCATTAAATACTATTTTATCATCATCCCAGCCGAATTGATGTAAGTAATTACACCATCAATCATAAATATATTAAGAAATTATTAGGCAGTTAACAAGGGTAAAAAACTCCGTCGGCCACACGCGACGAAACCAGAAGAAAATGGAAAATTCGCCGATAAAACATCGCTGGAAGTAATCATTTGCCATGTTTAAGGAGTCCGTATAAAATGTGAACACTTGATATTCTTGTTACCTGTCAAAAAGCATTATGTGGAAACAAGTTGCCGAACATTGAAATAATGATGACACATATACCATAAGAGGATTTCACATTCATAACTGATGTATCCATCGCATAAACGCTCTCGTGCACGTTAAAAGTTACATTAAAATGTTTCTCGCTCGTACGTAATCTCTCATAAGTGTCTAAATATCTTATTATGCATTAACGTAAGTACGCTGCGGAAAAATGTCGACAAATAACAGTTTAAATTGATGACGTGTAAATAATGCGACGCTTATTTCCAATGTCGTTGTTCGCGGTGCGCGGCACGCAGGCGGGATAATTCGAAAATGTGCGATATTGGATTCGGCGGCGTGTTTTGGTAAATGTGGGCCGGTGAGGTTTAATGGGAGCGGTTTGTTTTATGGTTAAAAGGGACAATTTTGAATTAATTAAATAGATAAAATGCCACGTGGTTCAAGAAATAGACTATTGTTATTAATGATAATAATAATTTTAATATTTCGATAATAACAAGGTACGTAGTACAGGCCGTGAAGGCCTTGGACTTCTTGAACAATTTTATGCCAATCATTTCTGTATCTAATTTTGTTTAGATTGTCAGATATAATGTTCAAAGATGGTAGGTAGGCTGTTTCGTACAATTCGACGTTAATGTTCAAACCTCACATTAAGGTTCACAGCCATTGTTTGTTAGTTATGGCCAATCAGGACCAATACTCAATAGTTTTTAAATAAATTATTTGAGTTATTTGACGAGACTGTAACCGTGTTATGTTAATTGCGTTTATTTTAAATCGACTATACCGACAATGTTCAATATCCTCGTCATAAATTACTGCTGGTATTATTTACATTACGTATAGTTTATGTCGATCGTTCGTTTATAAATTTTTCCTGTGTATTAACGGCGTTTAAATAAGCATTAAGTTAATCACGTCGATTACGCAAAACTAAAAGCGCATTAATATCGACGCGGGTCGCAAGAAATTCTTTCATGCTGCATCGGAGACGTAGCGCGGCCGTGGCGAATCCAATAAAAGAAACGATCGCCGAGGAATTTACGCAAAATGGCGAAAGGTGGATCGCGAGGAAGGGCGAGAGGGTGGGTAAATAATGTATTCGTTGGTGTCGGGTGGTGGCGGGTGACGGATGCGATTGTGGTTGAGTGACAGACGTCGAGTTTCTGCTCATATAAGGACCACAGGCGAGCGAACCACATATCACACTCTGTCTCATCTGAATGCGACCAGACTCTCCTACATCTCAACCGCAGCTTGTATGCCCGCGCTTATTAAAACAGAATAAGTAAATTCGCATCCTACCAACTGGGCAATTTTAAAAAATGCAGCTTCGCGTATTGAAAGAAACCTGCGGTTGTCTGCGGGCAATTATTTTCTTATTTATTACAAATGGCAAATTTATTGCCGCAGAATGAATTCCTTAATTTCGATACTTTTTCTTCGCGTAATGAGTGATGCGATTGTGGGCGGCGCGATTTACATCGCGCGTTTACGCATTCCGTTGGTATTTTTGCGTTTACGGCGATAATTAATATTGGTTTTAAGTAAATTTCTTGGGCATATACATTGAAATATGCGTTGAAGATAACTCAATAAGAAAAGATTTTCACGCCATCTTATCAAATTATTAATTCAGCTCACAATAAAAGCGAAACTTCATCAAAACTCATTTATATACTTTAACAGATGGTAAAATATTACTTGCAATAAAATATAAAATCTAACTGTTAACATTTAAGAATCAAGATGTTTGTTTAACAATCAGTAACCAATCCTTCATACAATTCAGATAAACTCATCGGACGATAAGGGATGCGAAGTTACGAAGTTAGAGGACATGTCAAGTACGAATGTTAGTTGTGGCTAAACAGGATAGCAATACTTTGTAAAACTTAATATATAATAACCTCACTATTTGCTTTGGGTGAATTACTAACAAGCTCTTACAGACAAGATGAGTCTCAGGCTACTGAACTGTCTGGTTTGATTGTCCAACTTGGTTCATCTTTATCGTTTTCCTCACTCGTCGAATCTCATAAATGCATATGTGCTAATTTATGAAGAGAGCTTGTTTCACCTGACACATTGCAGTCATTCGCGACCGTATTCATTTGTGCCTCACTATTGTAGACATGTAAGTGAAATTATAACCCAACATGGCATCAGACGTAAATCAAAGTAGTAATAAAAACGATCAGGAATCGTGGTAACATAGATTTCAATTTAATACAAAAATAGGTTACGTATAAGAACGACAAATCAAATATCCGTTGTCTGGGCCCTTAGTTATTTGTTTCAGTTTAGCCACTCATGGATTATTTTTAAGTTGTAATTAATTGACTGAATTATATTTTCAAATTAAGAACAAATCTGGTTGACATGCCCATGTTTAACACCAAACAAACAGGTCTATTTTCGCACAGAACTGTTGATCAGTTTGATTTATTTGATTGTTTAGTTTAAAGCTTCAATAGGTCGAACCTCAGTCCATATTGTGCTCTTTGGTTTGCGTTCATGTATGCCTTAAAATTGTTGGATACTACCGAGGAATACAGTAAAACTCGACTTGGTCGAGCGGTGGGTCATATCATATTGAATTATCATTACTAATAGTGTAACTGAAATTAAATTTGAATGCCCTAATGTAGACTGAACTTTTTAAATTATATATCGCTATTTTCTTTGGCATCTGTAACACATTTAAATATTTTTTATTGATTCGAAATTGGAAATGTGTCAATCATACCAACATATATTTTACTTCATTACTTAGTTGCTGCTTATAAAATGCAACAAACATTAATAAGATAATCACAATAATTTCATAAATATTATACGTCGAATGACATTACTTGAATTACTGCAAACATTACTGAAACACATTTTGGATTCTTGAACGATCGTTACGATATTTGGAATTATTGACAAGATTGCAAACTTAACAAAATTAACTGCCAAAGACGTTAAAGTAAAAATAAAACTCAAATAGTCATCGACGGAAAGACATTATTAATTACTTGAAAATAATGTAATTATAACAAATTCAAAATAATATCCGAGAATAGGCACAACGAACCAATTATCGGCCACTTTCTGGTAACAGTTGAAGTGGAAGCAGAGATCGGAAGTGAACATTACTTAGTAATGAGGAAAATTAAAAGAATCAATGGATTAAACTAAAACTAAAGAATTTTAAATTTCGAGAGGAAAAGTACAAAAATGAATACGATGAGAAACTAGAAGATACATTAAAGGAGAAGGAGAAAATCACAAGCCTAGAAAAAAATACGAACAGCACAGGACAAACATACTCAAGACAGCTGTGGTATAACGAAAATACCAAAGAAAACTATAACACCGAATTGTGGAATGAATTCCGTACACAGAAGAGTAAACCAAGGTGGAAAAACATTTAACTGCAAGAAAGCTGATGGATAATACAAAGAAAAATAAGAGAAATAAAAATTACAGAAAACTATAGAGAGACTTAAAAACTATTCTTCATTTTTTGGTATTACATTTTAGATTTAGTTTTATTTTTATTTTCTTTTAGACCCAACCCAACTTATCTAAATCAAAAAAAAAGTAAACTCGTAACTTTTGCATTTTTCAATTTTGTGTTAATTTTATTCCAATGTTTTGTTTTCGTTTGCAATATTTTTTATCTTACATAAATTAGTTAGTTTCATTCTTCACCGTCATTGGTGGTCACGTTCTTGGTACCAGGTGCAAACCGAACCGAACTAAAAATATTATTTTTTAAGTTAATTTCGTTGTTGAATTTCGTTTCATTACGCTTATAGCTTAAATTCTACCAATTTTCTAAACATTTAATATTCGCTCACGACTCGTTCATTCCCATCAAGACAATTAAACCGAACTTAATTTAACATTGTTTTATTGAAAAATATTTTTTTTTCAGTTTGTTTTTTCTCATTTGCTTTTTTTTCATTACATTTATTGCTTATTTTGTATCCAATTCTAATGGCTCTTGTCAATTTTCGTTTACGTCCTTTTACGTTAGTTGAACAACAAACACACTCAACCCAACCCAACCCTCTTTTTGTGAAAACGTGAAATGTTTGCCCTTTTTTGTTGTGGGTTTCGTTTTGCAATCAGTTCATTTGTTTTATTGATTCTTATGTTTTTAGAAACTTCGTCAATATTCTTTCTATAAAATAAAATTCATTTCCACATCCTTTGTTTCGATTTTTTACGCTAGTTTTGTTCGAGACCATTTGACGATTTGTTGTTTGAGTAATTTTCAGTCATCAATTCAATTGTTTATTTTTCACATTGATTATGAAAAACGTGTGAGCCTTCACCTTTTTGTGCTTTCGTCGTTGGGTGTTAGTTTTGTTTCGGAGTGCATTGTTTTGATTTGTGTGCTAATATTTAATAACAATATATGAAATAATAGATTAAACTGTGATAGTGAAAAAAATTGTAAAAGTCTAAAACTAAGAAAAAATACAAAAATATGAATGTTGAGTTGGGTTGGCATAATATTGTGGTCATTTCGAATTTTCGTCGAAATTTTTGCTGTCAACATGTGATCAAATGAAAACCATTTATTTTATTTTTGTTAATTGTTTGCAATTTATTTGGCGGTCGTTGGATACACTTCGATCTTATATTTCCAGTTCATGTAATTTGGTAATTGCAGTTTTGGCCTAAAATTAACACCTTGCGCGTTTGCTTGGGCTGCAAAAAAAAACGACGATGTGGAAAATATAAAAAACAAGGAATATAACATAATAGCAAAAGAATCTGAAATAATGGAGAGTACTTTGAAGAAATAATGCAAAACCGAGAAGATGAGGAAGAATAAGTAAACTATGCACAAGAAATGGAAATTATAAGACATGAAGAAACTCTTCTGTTTCAATAAAAATGCTAAAATTAAGTAATGACCCGGAAGAGGCAACATTAGCCCGGAATTGGTTAAAGACATTGAAAAGAATGATTAATTAAAACTAGCAGAATTAATGAAGAAAATTCTTAAAGTAATAAACACATTGTATATTATCTCTTTATCATGTTCCTTTTTATTTCCAATTTGTATTAAATTTGATTCAGCTGATTCTTTCATGTGGCAATCTCACATTTGACTTTAGGTTTTTCTTAATCGTACCGATGCGTCTGATGGGTCTCTGCTATTAAAGTATCTTGTGTTATACGATTAGTTGCAAACTATGCGAACTATTCCTTGTAACAAAATTGATTTAATCAAACGGTCCACCAGGTTTTGTATTACTGAGGACATCTCAATGAGAACGAAACTATCGACGAGAATTCAAATTGTATCTTTCCAGCAGCTCCAACGCGTTTATTTAATTAATTTCATGGATCATTGGTATCAATGGTTGGAACTTACATTTTTTAACATTTCTATGGTTCATGTAAGAGTTGATTATGATAGCAAAATAAATTGTTTATTGTTTGAATATATTTTTTTATTATGAAATAGGCACGAACCAAACAGAATGTAAATACTTTTTGTTTAGTTTCATAAAATAAATTTTCTTGATTTATTGACTAAACGAATATACACTAAAATTTCTTGCATATAACTAAACTTAAAAGTTATACTTGATTCTCGATGATCTCGGTACTTACATTTCGTTGATATTAGTTCTTTGGATATGTTCAAGCTGCTGTAATCGTTGTCATTGGTCGATTTTGTACGTGTTAGCATTTATTATTATATTAAGTGATTGGTTTATGACAATAGTGACTTTTTAACTATGTCCTATAAGACACCCCAATAGACAATTTAGTGCCTGCGATTTTTTAACTGTTCTTAGCTAATTTTTGGTGCAAAATCAAATTTTGTCTATCAGATCTAGTTCTTGAGAGATACGCTGCCTTACCTGAGGACCATCAACTAATGCAGCTTTTAGTTCTTCACTGCTAATTCCTAGAAATGTACGTGTCAAGTAACCAAAACAAAGTCCATCTCAATTTAAAGCCTCCACAAATTGCTTCTTTCTTATTTCTTGATATGCAGGAGTGGAAATATGATTTCTTCTCTCGCAACCAAAGGTTCGTTGATTACGTTTTGCGTTCCTTGGATCATGGCATTTCTTAAAGGCCAATTCTTCCAACGCTGATCCAGATTGAAATTTCAATTTTGATCTCATAGATGTCATAATATCATTCAGTTTGCCTTTCATTAGCACTAAAAATAGCTTGTACCTCAAAAACTAGAGCTGCTGGGAAAAAGGCCAGGTATTTCGGGACTGGAAATTTTATTTTATTGGTAGGTAGACCTAGAGCCTCCCAGTAGCTTCCACGGCATTCGCTAGAGGAAAGGGGCAATACCAAATTACTAGACTCCCCCCCCCCGCGCATGGGATTAAAAATTTTATTTTATATGTCCTTTGGTTTTTGTGGATGCAAGTTAATGTTCAAATGTTCAATTTCAATTTCCTTCGTTATTTGTTTCGTCGTTTGAACAGAACTTTGTAGGAAATAAGCAAGTTATCTTAAATTTTTGTTGGAGTTCGATGAAATGCCTGTGTCGATTTTCACTTGTTCATTTCCAGAGATATTCTTTTTTATTTCTTAAATCAAATTCAACGTTTAACTCATATTTTCTTTTTGAATCACTTCATAAAAAATGTTTCAAACCTAATTATTGTAACTTTTTTTGTAGAATACGATGAAATCACCAATAACGTACGCCAATAAACAACACGGCGGACGTTTATCGCAATATTTTCGGCGCTCTTAATTATAAATGTTTTGACTGTGCCGTTAAGTGAAATGCGTAATTCGATAGGACATTCCGGTCGCGAGCGTTGATTTTATTAGCGGCGCGTGTTACAAAACTAAAACAACCGCTCGCAGTTCGCCTACGAACGCGTAATTAATGTTTTTTTTTCGCCGAACCGTGAAGTCCCCCGTTCCTCGGAAATTACGCGAACTTCGCATCGACATCAATAAATCGTCTCATCTCGTAGCTCATATCCAGTTCCGTGACGGGACTCTTAATCCGGGAAGGCAGCTCGGAGCTGCGTTAACCGCGCCGAGGAGGACGCTGGAAGTTCACACTTTCCGGCGGCCGCGCACCCCGGGGTCGGGCCACCCCTTAATTAATCCGGGCCGCTAGATTGGCGGTGTGGCAGATTGAGTGCGCACGCTGGACCAACCCTTCCCAACTCCCGCCCTAATTAACAGCCTCATTAGCGCACTGTCCTCTGTCATTGGACGCTCTTCGTTACGCGCACTCAGATCTGCGCTAAATGCCCGCTCGCGCCCGCATTTGTTCCGCCAAATCGTCTTAATTGTGCAAAGGGTTAATTTCGCGCACACTCGTTTTTAATTCACGGACCGGGTGGGGGAAGGCGACCAATCCCGGCGAGCCGGTGTTTTTTCCACACTTTTATGTTTGCAGCGCAGAAAGATTAAAATTAATTACTAATTCGAATGGAGAGTTTTTTCGTTTGATGATGCAAACAATGCAAAACGTCGAGGTCTATAATCGATCGTATGTTTTGATAAGTTTTCGCCAATAAATTTGAATCCTTGAATAGTCTTGTTAAAGGTCTTTATAATTAGTTTAGCACAATTAAGAACCATTATTTTATTTTCCATAACAACCACTCATCGTCCATTGTTCAGGAAACACTAGCCATCCTAATCCCCAACAACTTAAACAGCTTCTTGTTAAGTTGATGCCCAACAACTCCATTATTCGTTATTCCATTATTCCATGTTCTTAGTTTATTTATTAATCAAATCTTTACTTTTATCTCAATTAACTCAAGTCATGAATTTCTTCAGCAGGTTATTTTTCCAGTGTTGTTCAATTCATTCCGTTAAATTAGAACAATATTTATTTCTGGTCATGAAACAAGCAGTCTATAAATAAAACATTTTAAACAATATTTACCAAGTTTATTGGGACAACCTGTGTAGAAATAAGATCTCGAAAGATAACTACCTCAAATCGCAAAATGCAGAAGTAGATGGACAAGAAGGGGAAGAAGAAGGAAGCAAGAATCTTATCTTTGGCATATCGTATAAGTACATTTCTAAGTGCTTTAGCAAAATAATTCGATTAAATTGTATTTTGTTCTTTTATTTTGTTTTTTTTTAATTTGTTTTGAAGTTCTTACCAGGCTACCGGACTAGTGAACGTCGTCAATTGTATCCATATTACACTTAAATCCTCCCAGTGGGAGGGCACCTTAATCAAAATCATTCGATAATTAATAAAAATCCACTGGAAATGACACCAACCCAACATAACCCAACTTCAATACTCCCGCAACATCTAATTTTACTTTCACCGGCCTCGGGTGTATTTTTCGAACAATTTTAGCTCCTTTTTTCTGTAATGGGGGTAGAATTACTTCGTTTCACCATTTACACATTTCCTTCCTTTCCTATGCCTGAGTTTAAATTTCCTGTTAAAATTGTTCCCTTCAACGTGGGTTTCACCAATTTGGACTGCTATTGTTTTTAATTCACGTAATGACTATTATTTTTCTTTCGTATGGTTCTGGCATACTTAGTCGCTGTATTATTCAAATTCCATTTGTGTAGCATCATGTTTTTCGTTGTACATGCATACATTTTACGAAAAAAAATTCGCCATATTTCATTTTTCTCATGTCCATCCTATTCTTGAATATCAGTTCTTATTTTTTCATCGATATTTCTTTTTAAAATGTTGGTATGTCGTTGTATTTCATTTTAATTATTTAACATTTTCGTTCTGAACATGCGTGTGGAAGTGCTGTATGTAATTTGTCTCAGTTTAATTCAGATGGTTTCTAGAAGTTTTTCGCAGTCGTTTTTCTTTTCTAAAACCTCAATCAATTCTCCAGTTTTTTATTAAAATCATCAACTTGTGCAAGTGTTTGCTATATGGTAGGTTGGATCACCTCCTCTTCATTAAATGTTTTTATTTGTACACTTCCTTGAGATAACTTCTCATAATTTTAATTCTACTGGTAAACGGTTGGCACGTATCTATCTGTCTATAACTATCCTGACGTTGGAATCGTATTCTTCTAATGAAAATCCTATAACATTTTGGTTTGAGTTGGGGTGGTTTGGACTTGTAGTCACCCATCCATATATAATTTTTTATAAATTTCTCTACACGAAAAACAAGTATATTTCCTGACATTATTTGCAAACCATCACACCATCCCCCTGAACTGACTCGTCGATGATAGCTACTAGATGTATGATATTAATAATAATATATTTATTAGTCCAATTTTATATAACATATAGCAACAAAATTATATAACAAAACAACTAAAATTGAATATAAAATAAGGCAAGTGGATCCCAATCAGTTTAATAGCAAACGATGCCCTGTTCTTCTTTAAACCCAGAAAAGCTACCACTAAATAATAAATTAAAATATCGAAGATTAAAAAGTATTAACTATCCACGAATATTATTATCCAACCAAAAAACATCAACTAGTCGTCGAAAATGTCTCATACAACAAGAACCCTCTGAACTGAAATACATTCACTTGATGTCGTTTAAACATTTTTTTTTTAATTTAATTAATAATGGAAATCAATGGGTACAATATTTATACTATGTTATTTTAAATTATTTCCAATAATTTAATTTGTAATTTTTTTAGAATGACTACGTCCTTTTGAGGCTCTTGTTTCCAAATTTATTTTGATTGTAACTTTTTAAAATAGTTTCAGTTGATGAACTTGAATTTCTAATCAAATTCTGTTAGGGATGTCATTATTTTTTATTTATTTGTTAAAAATTTCGAATGAATTTGAAAGTTTGGTTCACGACAGCTAGATTTCTTCTTTATTGTCATCGTCCTGAGTAGATGGAAAGGACCTGTTGAACACTCTAGATCAACTTGCCATCGTCTTTGACTCGACACTATGTGATGAGCCCGCCTCTAGCTGGATTCCTATTTGTCTAGCATGTCAGTCGGTACGTTTGCATTGTTTTAGGGCATTTTTAATGCCTTTCCATTCCCACCAGTAATTCCATTGACTTTGTTCCCTTACATTGTTTTTCATTAGGACGCAGCCAGTCATAAAATAAGAGCATTTGAATGAACTACAAGTTACCACTGAGATTATTAACTGTGCCGGATAGGTACAAACTATTGTGGTAGCTCATCGACCAGTTGGGATTATTTGATAATGAACACCTTTCGGTTCGAACAATCAAATCACGAGCAAAAGTCAGTCATAGATATTTCCTTTTTAGTGAATCTAGTGATGACTATTTCCTCACATAAGAACTTCAACTTTATGCGAACTTTTATTTTGCATATCAAATCATTTTCACAGTTGTCCACAAGTTTAGTACTACATCGAAAGAAGATTCGTCCAAATCCAAATGGTTCGATTTATCCTTCAAATGCAAACGTACAAATTTGTTTATATTTACAACGTCATGTTGACCAAATAATCGTTATTGGCTGTCAATTGCGAACACGTTTTTGAAAAGACTTATTCTATATTCACATGCATGTTATTTTTCTGCTTTGAATCAATTTATTTCGCTGTAAACTTATGTGACGAAAATGTATTAGAAATTAAATTTTGTGTTTATACAAAACGTAAAAGTTTGTTATTGTTATGTTATTGTTTTTAGAATTATTAAAATGATGCTAGAATACGAGTTTGAAACGTTCTAAGACACATCGTGCTAAATATATGTTGATGCAGTAAAACATAAATTAAAAGCTCATAAAGTTTTCATTTTTTATGATCCATGTACATTGGAAAATACTATGAACCGTGTTAGAAGAAGCCAAGTAATCGAGAAAAATATACTCAGTGACATATAAACTGCACCACCTAGAAGGGGTGGGAATTTTTGGACCAAATTTGGCAGAAACATTGGACTAGTCTAAGGTAGCAATTGATTAAAATTTGATAAAGAAAACACACATCTTTTTGATTTTTCTTTAATAATGTATTGGTCCGCCCCTATTTCTGATACACTCATTGACCCGCCTTGGCATTGATTCCAGCAGGTGATCAATGTCTTCTTGGGGTATGGCATCCCAAGCAGCCTGTACTTCATGCCGTATAGCTTCTATTGTCAACGGTGGGTTCGGTAGATTCCTCAATCTTCTACCCATCATGTCCCACGCGTGCTCAATGGGCCACAAATCGGGAGATCTTGGCGGCCAAGGCAAAAGATTAACATTGGCCTCTTCAAAGAAGTCAAGAGAAACCCTTGCTACGTGAGGTCGTGCATTATCTGTGCTGGAAAAGTGGGTCTTCCAGCCCTCGAAGATATGGAAGAACATGTGGTTCTACCACTTCATCAATGTAGCGTCGGGCGGTCGAAAAATCAGGATTGCGTCTTTCTCCACGTCTTCGTCTAACAGTCATCCGACCATCATGCATTCCTTAACAAAATCGCGATTCGTCACTAAAGACAACTCGATGCCACTCCAAGTTCCATTGAAGTATTTCCGTGCACGAGGCCAAACGTTCCTGGCGATGTTGAGCAGTGAGGGGTAGCACAAGATGTGGGCGGTAAGACAGCAAGCCAAAGGTTCTTATTCGACGATAAACTGTTCGCAAGCCTACCGGACGACCTTGTTCACCTAACCATTGATCAGCTATTGATCTAGTTGTAGAGAATCGGTCTCTCAAGGCCATTAGTCTTAAGCGGCGATCTTGACGTTCATTGGTTCATCTTTGAGCCCCAGTGCCTCTTCTCCGACGTTCAACCCCATGTTCAGACCACGCTTGATAAACACGCATTATTGTTGAGTGGTGCCGTCCCAAACGGTTTCCGATTTCTCTAAACGAAAAACCTGCTTCTCGTAAACCAACAATCCGCCCTCGGTCAAAGTCACTCAACTGCTGGTAAACTTGAGGTCTCCTTCCTCTAGGCATCGTTAAACACTTGAAACACTTTAAACTAGAGAACGGGATCCGAAAAAGTGGAACAAATTCAAAAAATGACTCGATAATTGCTTGTCTATCACCACCTCTAAAAAAAGACACAAACGTCAAAAATCCCATGACTACTTGATGACTGGGTTTCAAATTTTAATCAACTATTTCCCTGGACTAGTCCACTATTCCTGCCAAATTTGTTCCAAAAATTCCCACCCCTTCTAGGTGGTGCAGTTTATATGTCACTGAGTATATATCTGTCACGGCTAGAACTTTGTCCAAATCAGCAACCATGTTTTCGATAAAAGCTCCCTATGCTTATAATAATAACAATGAATTTATTAGATTCATATTTTATGATACAAGTGTCAAAAGTAATTCGTTATTGCATCAACAGTGCGAGTGTTTCAAAAGCCATTAATTAAATGAGGAGACTTTTTACATATGTGTCTTACGATGTTTTATCTTCGATCGTGCACAAATTTCTTAAGAAACGACTTTTTAAATAAAATTGTCTGAATGTCAGTTTGATAGCTGATGGAAATTATTTTTTTAATAATGAGATACTGATACTGGTTGACGAATACGTTTTTTATGTAAAATTTGAGATTTCTGTGCCCTTAAAATTTTAAAGCACTAGTGCACTTTCGCAACGAAAATTAATACTAAACCACTAACGTAACTGCTACTCTGATGAATTTATTGATGTACCCGTAGGGGGTGTGAAACAAATCAGGGTCAATACCAAACCTATTACACAATAATAATAATAATGATTCAATATTTAAAAAACAGAAGCAGATACAATCACACGTATAAATCAAAGGCTTCGTGTCGGGAAAAAAATTGCAGCTGCACTTTGTATCTTAACAGTCGGTGCAACTGTCAAAAATAAACGGTGAACACGTTCGGTGAGGTATCCATATATTTAAAAAAAACAATTTCGGACCTGAATTTAATTGATAAGGGCACGAAATAAAATTGACATAAATTGGTCTTTTAATAAAGTCATATCAATTTATGTCGAATTTATTCAATTTAATTTTCTTGAAACAATGTGCCACATTTAGCAGGTAGTGTAGATGTTATTATTCACTTTAACACCTTTGCTTATATTTATATATAATTTCAATTATTCGCAGTTGATTTGCGTAACAGACTCGTGGATATTTTTCGGAATTATCGTAATCCTTTTCGAGGCACATCAAAACCAACATTCAAATTACGCTTTCGGTTTTCTTCCTTATTTGATTTCGTGCAACAAAAGTCACGCATGGTGTGATACCTCTTTAATTCGATATGCGGTCGATTTACATCGGCTATTTTTGGTAACAGGAATTTTTTGAGGCAGCATTAACACCCAGTTCTTGTGTGCAACGCAACAAAGCTCCGTCTAAAAATAGTTGGTAATTAATAACTTGAGCGACGTCGGGCCCCCGTCTCGTGCGAGGAGATTCTTAGAAAGTAAGCCAATTCGTACCAATATACCGACGCACAATCTGCCCGTCTTAAAGTGTGTTTTTTCGAAAGCCCGTCGCCGCTTCGCGACCATTATTCCCCATAAAAGTAATTTGATTTTTTCCGCGTAGATATTTTTAATGTCTCTATCGCTTAAGATTTCCACATAATACCAAAATCTATATTTCTAGTAAAAAGTTAACGAGAATTCGAGATAATTGTATCACGTACCGGCATTTAATTTCGTAGTTTATTATAAGATAATAGTACGTAACAATGCGTTCTTATTACGTGTAAGTGTATCATTATTTTTTAGAGGTTACAATGTAAGCAAGGTCAACGCCTCGAAATAATTAATATGGTCAATGTTTAAGCGCACAAAAGAACGTGTTATATTTATTAAATTATGTTGCCGTACGTTTGATTTAAAACCACGAGTTTTTCGTCAAAGATATTTTAGATTCGTCGCTGATTAATTGATGAAACATCATTGGATCATTGAAAATTATTGCTTATTTTATTCACCCACTTCACTGGAGCCAGGTTGCAATACGAAGGACGCATTTGGCTGATTATTCGTGCGCAAGGTTCTTAATTTATACGCATAATTCCGCAAATATAATCATTCGTATAATTCTGATGAACCACCCATGGTCAGACGGCTTTAAATTATCGGATTTATGTCAGCAGTAAGTTGTACGGACGATGTAAATTATCTCATTGGACCCGGGACCCTGCAGCATAAACGGACACGATAATACCCGTACGATGTTACTTATTGGTTGAGTATTTAACAAACAATATGGCAATATTTTACTAGAAATACAATGTCAAGCATAATGTTTTCGATTCGTTAAAAACTAATTGCTTGTAAGCTTCGATCCAGCGTAATGTATTGGCTCACCTGGGGATGACGTCTTATATGTTTATTATGTTGTTTGTTTGGGTAAAACATCGAAGATACATAGACAAAGATTAGTTTTTTGTTGGACAGTTTTCCTCGTGATTTTAATAACAATAGACAAGTTAAAAATGGGCGAAAGCAGCACGTCCAAGAGTCCAATGTGTATTGTTTTATATATGCACCCTCCTGCCATTCTAAAAGGATACATTTTCTTACCCTATCTCTGATATTTTATTGCAGTTGGGTAAGCTTGTTTCACAATTTTTCTTCATTCAACAATAGATGTTTGTTATTATTTTCTATTTTGGTTGCATCCACCGTCACTTAAACTGATAAGATTGAAGCCTTCCTTGAAAGTTAATTAAGCCCAAAAAATGTTAGAAGCACATACCTCCTGCGGAGTTCTTTTAGCAATGAAATTTGCAACTGAATCCACTTCCTTCGACTGATTTCATGGCTGATTCATCTTTAGAAACGATAAAGTTGCAGATGATTGACAAACAGGATAACTTACCGTTTATCCTGTTTGGATAAACGGTAAGGGTAAGGATAATCTTTGTAGAACTAGGACCCATTGGAGGGCTCCTAGTCACAAAAATGTTAGTGCTTTTCTGCCTGATTTAAATATATGCAAACTGATGGCTATTGCTATTCAAAATTTAATTTTTTGAAGATATCTTTACACTTCACCTAATTTAATTTTTTAATGATCTGCGCAGAGCGCAATTACGAAGATGGTTAATTTCATACTAAACAACAGAAATAAATGCACTAGAAATGTTGTCTCTTTACGACGTATCTAGTGCTTGTAACGGTATGAATTGTTTGCCGAAAGTTATAGCAAGTCAACAGTCAACATAAAAGAAGTACTGGACTAAAAATGACATAGGCGCGACCAACATATTACAAATTTCATGGTGTGCTATAATTGCTATAAAGTATCTTTCTCTTATTTTTCCCAAAATTTCAAGATAGTAAAAAAGCTGATTTTCGAATCACTGCCAAGGCTATGACATCGATTTTAGACCTGAGAGATATTGTTATTCACAGTTATAGGGTGGAATAGTTTATGTACATAGTGTGCTTTTTGGTGGTTTTGATTTAGTTATAATAAAAATTGTTAAGTTAAGTAGAACAAATTATTTCTATCGATAGACAGACGATCGTTGTCAATCTTGAAAGTGGGACAAAAATCAAAATCAACTGGAGAACAAACATGAAGTAATAGGTAAAAAGGAATAGATTTTGTTGGGGTGCCTTTGATTGGATTTCAGTGAATTGAAGTAATTAAAGTAAAAATATTTCGTTTTTTAATTTTCCAATAAAAACAAAACGAATCCAATACTCCAGCGCATCTCAATACCATCAAACCTAATATAATGAATACCAGCACAACATATTTCTTTTTAATTTTTCAATGAAATCCAACATAACATAACAACCCGGCCCAAACCAATAAAATCAACTGCAACCCATCCCAAACCAATAAAATCAACTGCAACCCATCCCAACTAAATTGAATCCAGTAACATCACAACAAATGTAACAAAATCGAACACAACACAACATAACAGGATAAAATCCGCTACAGATTTTCAAGAGTATTTTTTTTACTAAATATGCAACCCAGCCCAACAAAATTCAGTCGAATCAACAACAAATACAATAATTTATAATCGGTGTCGAATCTTAAAAGTTGGACATATACTGGAGGATTATGGAAAATGAAAGTAAAGAAATATGGTTTGGAACAGTATTTTCATAGAATTTGATTGGATATTCTTAATTTGAAAATTTAAAAATTTAAGTATTTCATTTTACCCAACTTAAAATATTTAATTTTAATTTTCCAATAAAATCTAATCCAGTCCACGTACTTCGTGAAATAGAGTCTAGCAAAACATATTCCAAACTAACCTAAACCAACAATCAATTTTTGGTCCAAATCCAAATCCAAATCCATGCATAAATAATATTTTATAGCAATTTTTTTTTTGTTAACGAAGTATTAAACCCAACCCAACATGTTTGGTTTCAACCTAAAACTATCGCAACCAATTCATTTATTTCAATCATATGCGAAAATAACGAGCAACAAGAAGTAGAAGCAAATGAAAATAAATTATTTGGGTTAAATTTCATTAATTTAATTAATAATTAATTTTCATTAATTCAATTAATTTTGTCCAACGCAAGTAAATTTGAACTTTTCAATTATATCTAATCCAATCCTCTGTAAACTAGGTGGGAAACAATTAATATTATTTATATCATAATTAACTAATTTGTTACATAACTAAGTAACTAACTAAGTGATTTCAAATAAATTGCCTTGATATGGTCCGCCGTCGATAAGATGGTTAAATCACAAAAGGAAGTCGTTATAGTCATGGGTCCGTTTTGTCCAGCAGACTCTATAAGTAACGAATTCTCGTGGAATAAAACTCATAAATCAACGATACTATTGTGCAAACCGGATGCGTCATAAATCTTTCGATACTTTAACGTCTCGCAGTTACAAACAAAGTGTACTCAATAGGGCATCAGAGCATGCGTTGGCTCTTACCAGGGGAAAGAGACACAATTCGGTATAACAACTTTTCGTGGAATAAACACTGAAACGCGAGAAGCTCATAAATCAATATTTCTATTGTGTAACCCTAATGCAAGAAGTAAAATCATATCATGTCACATCTTAATTTTATGAAATAAGTTGTTTTTTATATTACTTGTTGAGCATTTCGATTGAATCCTTCATTCGTCAAGACGTTTTCAGTATTTGCTAAGGCTCGCATTAAAATCATATGTACATTTGGTTGCACTAGAATGATCAGTTTCTTTCGGTGGAGTTTGGAGTTGCTTTGGGGTTCCTCATTCTAAAATAATAAAAAAAGGACGAGCTCAACGTCCTTTATAGGATTTCTAGGGTCAAGTCACTATTTTTGATTTAATTTTTTACGTTTGCGTTTAATTTTTTTATTTTTCATTTTACAGCCACGAACTTGACGTTAATTTCGTCCCGTTCATTCACGTTTAGCGCAATTAATTTAATTTATGGGGGGACCGCGTCCGCTTCGACGGAATCCCGGATCTAGATAATACGTTCGCAGCAGCGGAGTTTTGCATTTATTTTGTTTACGGAATGCAATTCATATCCGAATATGAAAGGTAATTTTAAGCTGCGATTGTGCCCGTGTCAGAAGCGGTTCGGTGTGACACGTACAGACAGCGGGTACGTGCCCGGCCTGCCATTACTTGCCGGGAGCTCCGCATCATATTCCTTGACATCTACATGCATCCTATCGTGCTTCGTACGCGATGAGCTCAAATATAAATAAATATCTATTACGTCCGTTTAGAGGGTAATTACGCGCCGATTTTTTTTTTGCGAATACGGTACTGATACTGAGCAAGTTCCAATGTTATTCAAACAATGGATGATCGGGACGATGGCGGTGCTGTATTAGACTTTACTGATGTGGTTATAAATTAAATCGACGAAGCTCGTACCTTTTCCTTCTTATTAACCTATTACCGCGATGCATAGTGCGAGTAGAAGACGTGTATGCTCGGCTATTACGTTTATGGAAATTTATGACTTAGGGCTTTCCACTTTGCGCCATAATCTTGCTCAATTAACATAATAATTAACATATTGAAATTAACATTTCATGAAATAAAATTTATAGTGATAATGTCTAAGGTAATAATATTAAAATTGTCTGCAAAAATGAGAATGCATTAATAAAATATTTGCTTTTTTTCTACCTCTCTCAGGTATTATAGGAAAATTTTCAAAAATTTACCAATATTCAAAAAATCAAAATTAATTGAAATGTCAAAATGTAACTTTGATGGTTTTGACTATTTTAACATTCATTATAATCGGACAGTATTGATGTCTTGTCTGTTTTGTTTCATGTCGCGACGTATATGTGTTGATCAACGAGGAGCGGCTAGAAACCGCTGCCTGGACAATTTGATGAACCAAACGTTGCATTTGATTTTCATAATTCCTCATTTTCACAAATTAAATCGAATTTTACCGTAATTTAAAAAGCAGTAATTTTAACCACACACTCCATCCTCGATAATGCCAAGCATTTAACAATTCGCGATTAAGAAATTTGAATAAAATCGCCCTTCATTACCCGCGCCGCAGTCAACTTCACATAATTCCGTTTCGACATGCAACACAAATACCGGTCCATATGTCTCACCATTACGGAGAAATTCGCGCAATTTTAATTGCGCGATAGCGTCCAAACGAACGGCGCAAGAATAACAGAAATTATGATATTCGACTAATTATAATTTATAACGCGCGCAAATTACGTACGAGAGCGTTCAGTTTAGTAATGGTCGCGTTCGGCATTGTTGGCGCGAGCACAGATCTTCCCGATATGACGGGAGCGCTGGAATACGAACGCCAATAATGTGTTAAACACTTCACGCCTGTAACAGTTAATAATGGTCCTAATTACCACGCACTCGATTTTGTCTCTCTAACAAATGGCCCCGCATTATAATAATGAGAATTTCGCACTAATGATACTCTTTTATGAATGGGATTTTACACGTACGTAATGCGGCGTTTCCAGGTTTAATTGAAAACGCCGTTGGATTGGTATTAATTGAAAGATTTTGATTTATGTAAAAAAGTTACGTTTGTGACGTCAGCTCCGGCTGCAATCGACTTGTTGCACAAAACGCCGCTTTGATAATAATTTTTATTGACATTTGCGTTTGGCCAACAAAGGTGATTCTAAGTATTTGTGCGCTATATCTCATTAATGACCGCCGTTGGTAGCATTGACTCTTTAATGCAAATGTTTATCTGCTTTATTCTGGAATTTTTAAAAAAGCGCGTGTACATGATGTCTCAGTGATGATTCTGTTATAAAACGCGAACGCAATACGTTAGACCGGATCTGGCTACGAGTCCAATAACAAGTCGATTAAAACCTCGTCATAATCGTCGTTACTTTTATGGGTAAATATACTCAGTGACATATAAACTGCACCACCTAGAAGGGGTGGGAATTTTTGGACCAAATTTGGCAGAAACATTGGACTAGTCTAAGGTAACAATTGATTAAAATTTGATAAAGAAAACACTTCATCTTTTTGATTTTTCTTTAATAATGTGTTGGTCCGCCCCTATTTCTGATACACTCATTGACCCGCCTTGGCATTGATTCCAGCAGGTGATCAATGTCTTCTTGGGGTATGGCATCCCAATCAGCCTGTACTTCATGCCGTAGAGCTTCTATTGTCAACGGTGGGTTCGGTAGATTCCTCAATCTTCTACCCATCATGTCCCACTCGTGCTCAATGGGCGACAAATCGGGAGATCTTGGCGGCCAAGGCAACAGATTAACATTGGCCTCTTCAAAGAAGTCAAGAGAAACCCTTGCTACGTGAGGTCGTGCATTATCTTGCTGGAAAAGTGGGTCTTCCAGCCCTCGACGATATGGAAGAACATGTGGTTCTACCACTTCGTCAATGTAGCGTCGGGCGGTCATACTGCCCCGAATGAAGAGCAAGGGTGACCTACTGCCGTAAGCAATAGCACCCCACACCATCAACCCCACAGTTCGGTGAACATACCTCGCAATCGAAATATCAGGATTGCGCCTTTCTCCACGTCTTCGTCTAACAGTCATCCGACCATCATGCATTCCTAAACAAAATCGCGATTCGTCACTAAAGACAACTCGATGCCACTCCAAGTTCCATTGAAGTCTTTCCGTGCACCAGGCCAAACGTTCCTGCCGATGTTGAGCAGTGAGGGGTAGCACAAGATGTGGGCGGTAAGACAGCAAGCCAAAGGTTCTTATTCGACGATAAACTGTTCGCAAGCCTATCGGACGACCTTGTTCACCTAACCATTGATCAGCTATTGATCTAGTTGTAGAGAATCGGTCTCTCAAGGCCATTAGTCTTAAGCGGCGACCTTGACGTTCATTGGTGCGTCTTTGAGCCCCAGTGCCTCTTCTCCGACGTTCATCCCCATGTTCAGACCACGCTTGATAAACAAGCATTATTGTTGAGTGGTGCCGTCCCAAACGGTTGCCGATTTCTCTAAACGAAAAACCTGCTTCTCGTAAACCAACAATCCGCCCTCGGTCAAAGTCACTCAAATGCTGGTAAACTTGAGGTCTCCTTCCTCTAGACATCATTAAACACTTGAAACACTTTAAACTAAACAACGGGATCCGAAAAAGTGGAACAAATTCAAAAAATGACTCGATAAGTGCGTGTCTATCACCACCTCCAAAAAATGACACAAACGTCAAAAATCCCATGACAACTTGATGATTGGGGTTCAAATTTTAATCAACTATATCCCTGGACTAGTCCACTATTCCTGCCAAATTTGGTCCAAAAATTCCCACCCCTTCTAGGTGGTGCAGTTTATATGTCACTATAATCCGTTGCCATCGATCGATTGCTATTTTGAGCACATGCAAATCGACAAGGAATCAATATCATGTCTGAGGATAGTTTGCAACCATTGCTAATCGTTCCGCCGTGAATTAAAATCAAAACGTCTGGTTTGTTCCGGTGAAATACCCATCGCCGTAGAAATTCGCCAATACTACAGTCATCAACTATCGTAACGAGCATTTAATGTAGCCTTGTCTAAAACATACAGCAATTGTTTGTTTGAATGTGTCTAAAACGTTAAACACGATTCCCAATGAAATGTCCTGAATTCTCCTCCTACCCCCGATGATATCCTTAATGACTCATAATGACTAGTGGAGTTGAAGCACATATTCGACGTAAAACCAAATCAAAACTATTTAACTCTGAACAGAACGTAAGCAATATTTTGACGGTTAGTAAATTCATCAAGAATAAACTACTAAATGGGGGGGGGGGGGGGCAAATATCACGCTTTCAACACATAAAATGTAATTAGAAGCAATGGTATGATGAACTCGTTCAATCTATGATGGAAGAGAATAATCTATTGGACGAAATGAAACTTATGCAAACCAATATGACAAAAAATGGATTGTCCATTCACGAACACAAGACTAAATAAGCCTTTGAAAAATACGGCGAGAATTGGCCATGGTAGTCTATGATTCAAGATGACGAAGCTGTTAGGAAATAATTGGAATCGTTGCCTAAATTAAAAGTGACAATTATTTCAAGGATAATGAGATGTAATTGAAGAGGAATTTGGAAATCAAGAATTTTGTTGACTTGGGTTGGGTTGGGTTGCACTAACACATTCAAACTAACCAGACACGTTTGATCAAATTGTCTAAAATGCGAAAAATATATGAAATGCGGTTTAAAGACGATTCGAAATGCAGGAAATTTTTTTAAATTGTCAAAAAATTCAAAATTGCAACCAAATTAATTTTAGTAATATTTTTAAAAGTGCATTAAAAGGGCATGATTTTTTTAGCACATTACACAATTGTAATATTATTGATTCACACAAGTTTTTAAAATATAATTGACAACATTTTTCAAAATATAGCAAAACTGAAGTATCGGTGCCAAAATTTGTAAAAACTACACTAAAAAGTGACAAAAGTTGATAAAATATCATATATAACACATTTATAGGAATATCAATAATATTTTCGAATCGTGATTTCGGCCCTTATTATAAGATTATTCAAATATGGTACAAAAAATGCGTACAGCTTTGTCAAAATTACGAAAAATATAAGAAATGTATAAAACATTAACAATGGTAAAAAGTTGTTTAAAGTAAAAAGTGTGTTAACACTTGCAATACTACCAATTTCCAAATATGAAGTAAATGTAATAATGTTAAAAATGTGGACACATTTTCAAACATGCAAAAAAATGGCAGTATCAATTATTATTCAAAAATTAAATAAATTTAAAAACTACGAGGCCATATTGGCTATTGGTCCATAACTCCCCACCCCCCATTTCAACGTCCTTTTTTTAGAAAAAAAAAAATAAGAAATTATTTTCTAACATTTACAGAATTTTTAATGCAGTATTAATTGCTGATTATATTAGGGCAATGAACATTGTTATTTGGTACCATAAATTCTTTTTCCGGTTGAAATTGATTCTGTCCAGGACGCACGTTGTTCAGTATGAGATAAGTGAGTGCAACGATGTTTTCATAGCCCTATTGACTCAACCCAACCCAACGTAAACTTTGAATAGAATACACTGCTGAGTAGCAATGGTATTTATTACCACATTTTCTGTAGTCCAGTTGAAATCTATTCTATCCAGGACCCACATAGGTTCAGTATGAGATAAATGAGTGCAGCGATGTTTTGCTAGCTCTATGAAGTCAACCCAACCCAGCCTAAACTCCTGAATAAAAATACACCCCACAGTGGTCTATAAAGTAAAAAGTCTAGACGCGTTAACATTCCAACAGAATAAATATATAAAATAAATGGTGACAATTTGTGTGGGTGGTCACACCAGTTTTGTGTTGCTTGAAAGAAATGGTTTTGGCATTAGGACTCTTGTTTTGAATGATACAGAACGCAAACTCTGGTATCGAAATAGCTCACCGTGGATGGGATGAACATTACCCACGCCCCATTGTGGTTTTGCTCAAACAAAATCATTTAGCCTTAGTTACTTATTTGAAAACAAATGTGAAGAAAAATGTGTAACGCATTGAGCTTGACGTCGAATTACAAATTTTTTTTGTGGGAGACGAGCTTTTAAATTTGCCTGACTTATTATGGAAAAACTTTTTCCTTGAAAAGACGAATAATCAGAGGCACTGAAGTGTTAACAAATTGTGTTAAATAATAAATTTGAGATTGATCGGTTCAATATTAAAAATTATGAATACGAAAACTTTACAAAGTTCATCGAGCATCGCCTGTTTAGATTTTTTTTGTTTATGAATCAGTTACCTGAATCATACAAGAAATCAAGAAAGGGCCAACAAAGTGCAAATTCAGATAGGCAGGAATCCATTTTTCAGGAAGCAATCAAAAAGCGCACCTTAAAAATATTTTCGAAAAAAAGATGATAAAAAAATTAGGTTGACATTAACGAAATTGGGAGAAAACCTAAGCACTCAATGGATGATGAAGGCAAAGAAAAATAATATTTGTTTTAAAGATTGTCAGCAAAGTAATCTGTGAAAATAAAATTTGTCAATGGGATGGATGTAAATAAAGAACCTGCCAGCAAAAAAAAATATTAAAATTATGCATATTCAGAAATTTGAAAAAATGGCCATCTCCATTCTTGCGTCAATCGAGAAATTCATAGGGTTCGTTGCAAATACTTTGTGGTTGTAGTTGAGACTGCTGTTGCCGTTGCTGTAGTATACAGTGTAAAAAGAGCCCAGACGATTGGGACCATCGGTGACTGGACCTTGGGCTTGGGTTACACTTGTTTTGTGGCTCATGGGATACAGAAATCAAACAATCACACACATCCACATATACAACATACACATGAGAAAGAGTAACGTGGCAGGAACTAAAATTAAACGAAAACTAATAAAACGAAGACTAGGCTACGTAAATGGAAGGGAAGCGTTACTAATAATAGAAAACAAATTGTTACAGCAGTTAAAATGATAATAATGAATTTGGAAATTAACCAAACAAAAACAAAAGGAAATTCATACAACTAAAGGAAATGAAAATAAAAATCAAAAACAAACTATTTTAAGAAAATAAATCTGATAATCTGGGCACCAAATGAACCGAATTTTCTGACAAATATGGAGAAAGGAACGACACTGTCAAATTCCCAACAACCACCAATGTACTCACAACCTATCCTAAAATAACCTAAACGAAAAATAATTGTTCTTGGGGAACATCGAGAGAATTTTAATTTATACGTATTTAACACGAAGAAACCATTGCGTGAAATAATCATGCCTAATGGTCGACTTCATACAGAGGTTTAGAAGAAATGGAAAGAGTCCGTCCCGTAGATGATGCGAATAATTGCCACATCATCACATAACCAATAAAATCTCGAAAAAACAACGCGACGACCTCTTAACCTGACATTTCTTGTCGTAGAGGTGAAATAGCTCGCAGAGTTCAAGACAACGCGGTACCGAACTCCGAGCGCTAATATAGCCAGTAATTGCAAATGCCAATATGCAATAACAACAACACATCGGAGTGTTCCTACACCTGGATATCCGAGACTATTTATGCGGACTTTTATGCGTCTCAAGCACTGCATTGAGCGGTACGCAAGGTTAATTTTACGACGCGCGTTATTGCGCCGGACCCCGAAGACCGCTACGGACCGCTCCGTAAGGGCGATTTCGGCGCCATCTGGCGGGCGGTACGCGCAATAACTTACGGGTCTAGTTTGCGCGATGCTTCGGCGATATTTTATTGCGCCGCGCCGTGCGTTTAAAAGTTGTTGCAATTTTGACATTTTTTATCGTGACGTTTTTCCGAGAACGCTTTTAAGGGTTGGCACGGCCGCGTGCATGTGTCTGCGAGTGTGCAATTGCTAATTTTCGCTTCTCGCATTCTTGACGTTTGGGCCGAGGCAAGCCCGTAAATTTAATAAACAAGGTAGCGCTGCATTATTTTTAGTATTATTATTCTTTTTACGAAATAATCCCCACCGCGAAGTTGACGGTCGTCGATGAATCGCCCACACACGCGCAATGTGTTCCAGAGTCATTATGGAAGTGTCGGTTTTTGACGTTGGTGTACATTTAGATAAAGTGAATGTTTTATTTTTATAGTTCATAAACATATGATGTTATCACCGCACGTTTTAGATCTTTAATTTTGTCTTCATTACTACTTTGGTAAAATCTAGACTACATTTGTCTTTTACTAATTTCACTGAACGACCGATAATGAAGCATCAGGCCACAGTACATTCTGACTTCCAAAAATTTTACAATACTTAAATTAATGTCGAATAAGTTAATAATCAAAGTGCCTCCGAAAAGTGTGTGGATCGTAGACACTCACTCATAGCTGCTTGTTGTTCGCCAACATCTAAGTTTCGCCTTTTCCTATTAAAACACCTGATGCCATGTGGCGTTCACTCCTCATGGCTATACGTGTGTACGAACGATTTTTATGACAGTCGTAGAAATTGAAATATGTGTTCACTTTTATGTTCGTTTATCAATTTTTATTATTTGTGGGACGGCCTTAGGCTCATTTGAGTTATTTTGCTTGTTATTGTGTAAATTTTATTCCTTCGCGGTTATTTTGATTTCCTCGAAATTACTTGATTATTGCAACCCATTTCATTTATTTCACCTTGCTTTGCCTATTTCTATTTCCTTCATTTGCTTATATGTTACTAGGGCAATAAAAATCTAAAATGAAATGTTCACCACGTGTCGTATTTTCGGAGATATTAGGACTAAACGAAACACGAGTAGAAAAAATGCGCTCTTTTGGGATTATATGCAGGGGTGGGGGAAAAATCACAGCACGAGACCATAAGATTGAGTAATTTTTTCCGAAAAAAGATTTTTCGTTGCGCAAGTTTCGTTGCGTTTATAAATATGTTTATTAAATTATTAAATGAGCATGTTTCTGCCCACATACGTTTGGTTAGATTGGGTCGGGTTGGGTTGTTTTGGGTTGGGTTGGGTTTGGTTGGGTTGGTTGAAGTACGAGTCAAATCTTGAATTCAGTAACTGAATCTAATCATCCAGCCATCAGAAGGGCGTTTTACGTCTATAGACTACAACATTTACTAAATTTCTTCCTCAATTGCTTAAAGCTATTGAGTGTCGCCTGGTGGAGAAATGTGCATCTTCAGATTATTTCCAGATTCCATTTTTCTACGATGTTTAAGTTTTTCTGGGAAAGTAGTAATTTACTGGAAGTTTGTTATTATATTCGCTACATATCAATTATTATTTATCTCTTATCGATTTTATGTTTTTCTATATTTTTTATTTATTCCATTTTGACTTGTAGTTTCCATTTTCCTCTGTTACAATTTTTCGTAACCAAGCCAATGGAATAGTACACCATATTTAAGCTAAAATTTCGAGCACATTAACGTCTCGACTCAAATCGTGAACCTTTAGTTCCCTTTTGATTGGGACGAAAAATTTGAAATGACGGGAGATGAATTGGAGATACTCACAACTAACGCTAGTCGGATATGACAAACAAGACGTCATATAATAATGGAACAAAAAGTGGTAATCAAAGACTGCGTGCGTTATTCAACTGTAAGGATATCATTTACTCGATGAGCTTATTAAAACCCGATATGTATACAAAGTTTACTTATGATTTGCAATAGCTAAAACTCGTATCGTTGCTGTACGTTTGAATTTCTCACTCCGCGAATAGTTGCTTAGTAACTGTTTTTCGTGCACTTCACAAGATTGCTGTTTTTCCTGTAAACGACCTTTATATATGCTTTAATGTTGAAAATAGCTTGAAAGAAAGAACCACTTGGGGACTCTTAAGAAGTTGTTAAGATTCTCCAAGTGGTTACTGTTATACATGTAATGCAACTGACGTGTTCACAACTTCATTTCATATCTCCTACAACGTCTACCTGATTTACATTTACAAATCTATCACCAAATCTAAATGAAACCGACGCCTACGTGAAAACCTATAATTGAAATTCGAAAGACAATTTGCATAAATGGTAAACTGACAACATCGTCGAACCTCAATTATGTATGAGCTTAATATAGCGAGGACATGATGTTTTTGATTTTATTATATTCTCACAAACATACTATTGCAGCGATGATGAAATCATCAGATTGATAACTAATTGCGTATGGTCATTGAAATTTATTTCAGAGACGTTCACTTACCAAAATTTACAACACTTCAAATCAATCAAGGTTTACAATACAAAAATTTCTGCGATCATTTTCCTTCAATCACAGATTTATTACACCATGGTGGTTGTAACTGTAAACTCAATTGACCCAACCAAACCCAACCCGAATTATGGTGAACACAACCCGACCAATGGTTCATTTATGAATGTTACCTATTTTTATTGTCAAAATTGATTATTGAGGATATTTACTGGGAACAATATTTATATGTGTCATCATTACAATTAAAATTGAAAAAATACTATTCCTTTATTATTAATTAGTTGAGGTATTGTTTTATTGTTTGTGTTTATTTTTATATATTTTTTTATTATATTTTTCCTAATATAACTTTAAATTGGCCACAAACATGCTATTTCAAAGTAAGCATGATATTGCGAAATTGTCATAACTGCTAGACAAAAATTTTAGGCTCAAGCGACATTTTTTTTTATTATATGCGTTTGTTACATATCTATCTCGTTCATTCTTATGACAATAGTAGTAGTAATATCATTACTGCATTTAAAATTCTGGGCGTTCCTACGCTAGGCCGAATATTTAATTTTTGCAGTGAGTGTTACCTATGCGTCCGGCGACTGTCCGGAAACATTGTTGGCCGACTGTACAATAGATAACAACCACATTTACTTACTTTAAATTATACGACGATTTTGAAAAATGAAGTATAGAACGACAGAATAAGCATTGCTTTTGCACTAGATTTGCTGTTGTATTAGAATATTTACATCACCACCACTCTAATGAAAAATAATAAGATTGGAAGTGAACGAGACCAATTATATTTGTTAAAGATATATTTTCTTTCATTTTTCCACACGTCCGTAACCCAACCCAACTTAACCCAATCTCCACCCCAAAAAGCTCTCGCAAAGTTTCTGTCAAGAAAAGAGTTTTGATCCACAGAACGTATATTGAAACAATTAGTAAATTAAAACTGAACGAAATTTTCGCATCTTGATTCACAATAGATAGATTTTGATCGATTAGATTGGATCACTGGATTAGTATACGTTCGATGGTCATAGGAAAGATGTCACAAACTTAATTGAGAGGCCTGAATAATAAATTGCTGGCAACGATGAGACAAATAAATCCTTCAATATTTGGAAACATAATATGACCAGTTCACCTTCACTTAATTTATTTCCAGCTTCAATCGTCACGCTTAACGCTGAATGGACATTTCCGCATCCTGAAATATTTCAGGGTGTATTTTAATCGAACAAATTACGCAGTGATATCCTATTTGTGTTCATATGAACACCACATGAAAGGGTGTTCATAAAGTTAAATAAAGAAAGTAATAAAATAAAATGCTACTATATTTGTTACACTATTCTTGAAAGGAAGAACATTCATGTAGGTAATAGAAAAAGCTGATCAGATACATTGTATACATTGGACGATAAGAGACAAAGAACAAGTTAACACCAGAGAATATTTGCAGTATTTAATGAACGGAACGATTATGATTCTTGAGATGCTCCTTCCGCAAATTCCACAACCAACTGTTCTTGGTGCTGTGAACGATGTGGTCTCTCCGTTTTCGCAAATGGTCCTTTGTCACCGTCACAAACATACCGGTCGTTTATATCAATTTAAAATTTTGTTAACTGCATATTTGGAAATTATCTTGCCGATTTTTTGATCAAAGAAAACATCAACATTTCAAAAAAAAAAAACATTAAAATTAATTCAAAGTATTTTCCATCGCTGGGTGCACATTTTTCCCGTCTTTCGCGTAATTTGTGGATACGATTCCATTAGAGCTTTGCTTGATTTAAGGCAAACCATTCAGAGACACAATTCAAAAACAACTTAAAGAAAGATTAAAATGCTCAGCAAACAATTTGTAATCATTTTTTGGGAAAGGAACGTTGGTGCCACGTCAACTGAACGGCATGGAATGGAAAAGTGAAAAGTCGTCAGTGAATTGTTACTGATGCCTTTTCGCATTTACAATTTTCTTCCGTTCAGTTGATGTAGGAACCATTTTCCTTTCCCAAAAATGATTTCAAATTGTTTGCTGAGCAATTTAATCTTTCTGCATGTTGTTTTTGGGTTTGACATCTTCACATCCAACTATGTTTGCAATTGATGCTCCTTAATTTTTTTTTGTTTCGGTTGAGTGGACGTTGCGTGAACATTTTTCTTCAAAATAATGTAATGATTAGTTGTACGAAATTCAAAATTTTTAAGTGCAAAAATATATATGTTGTCAACATAAATATTTTTGAGAGAATTTGAAGCTTATTTTTAATGCAGTACATAGTTACCTGTCGAATGCATATATATCGACATATAAATGAAAACATTTGCATATTATCATTCAATACAACTTCTTTGCTATTTTCTACTTACGTTTGTAAAAATGTTGAGCTAGTGGGATTAATTGGGTGTCAGACCACGTGAGTGTGCCTGAAATAAATGCTTAATGGCTGAAAATGCGTTTGTTGAGGAAACGACAAATTGTGGCCCAAATATATCGTGAGACAATACATTTTAAAACTTTACTACAAACTTAACCATCGAATATAAAAACGTATATGCACTGATAAAAGGCTACACTATCAAAGCGATACACTAATATTATAGGCTCATAAAAACAACTTCAAAAAATATTTACATTCAAACCGATATTAGTTTATGGATTCGTAAATTACAAGGGTATAAAGATAATTTATCGCTCCTGTGGTCACCATCAAGTGAAATAACAACCTTATAACGCATATTTTTCGAATTTTATCGCCATTAACGGCCCCATACAAAGACACAGCGTGTATAACATCGCCTATCCCATCACCCAATAAATATCCACGGCTCGCACGGTGATTTCGCGCGACTGCATTAGCTAATTAGTCCGCGATAAAATTGTCGCTGGCATTTGCGAAGTCGAGCGAGTGACATTTACCTGCGCAAATATCAAAATCGATACACTCCTCTCGCCGTGTCTGCGTCGGGAACAATTCATTTCGAAGCTCGGATAATAACTCATTGCCGTTAAATCGGATCGCAATGCCTCAATTTCAAATCCAACCCGACACTAATTATTTTATCTATGCATTGTTCTCGGACGTATTTTATTTAATTGGCCATTATAATATCCTGCGGGTTTTGCGGATTTTTGCGCTTTTGGCCGGGCATGGGAAAGCGCGCGCGGAAACCGTATTACGTTATTCCGCTCTAGGTTAATAACAAAAAAAACCGCCTTAACACAATACCGTCCATTGTCATGTTAATGCCGTGCCTTTTACAACCGTTTCGGGAACTTGATCCGGACGAAGTGCATTCTAATTTTTCCGCGACGCGGTAACAATAGATATTGATATTTAGACGGGTCGCAATTAAGTCACGTTGAAGTTCGCGGCGTAGGTGGAACGAATAGTCATACGTGTTCGCTATCCTTTCACCACTTCGGCGCTATTCCAAATAAAAGTAGAGTAAAACCACGCCTATCGTAATTCGCGATCCAATGGAGAATATCTACGCACTTGCATTCAATGTAAATTAAAACGCGGGCACGGGAATTGAATTAATGGCAAAAATCGAGTTTATATAGACGTACGTCGGCGATAGATGTTGCGCAACACTGTATTACGTTATTATCATGTAATTATGTCGACAAAACTACCTATCGGGGTTCTTGCACCTTTGAAACACGAACCGTTGTTTATTTCTATGTTTAGATCGATGAGAATTGCATTTAATTCAAACGATTACACTAGTTTGTTGGGCAATTATCTTTTCGCGCCAAAACTATGGTCTAAGTCCCTACATGTCTGAAACTGCTATATACACCAGACCCAACCCAACTGAATCTTTCCTAACGAAAACTCACTAATTCCAATTCTTTACCTCATATTATAAAATGAAAGTCCAAACGGTAGATGCTACGCGTTTTAAGATCTTATGCTGCATTCGTGAATGGGGCTCAAGTACAGCGGAGATGGGTGTCGCCGCTTATTTTTAAAGGCGCCAAACCATGAAATGGTTATATGTCACAAAGTACATTTACATATTGCTTCTTGAGTGTTCAAGATCGAGAGTGTGAGGCTCATTTCCCATCATTTTATCAGACTATGAAAGAACGTGAAGACCCCGCGCAAATTTGTCCAAACATGCACAAAAGGAACTTGCGAATTCTTTTTGTGTCCGTGCATGGAAGGAATTAGTCGAAAGTAGTAATAGAGTCGGGCGAAGAAAATGAAAAAATAAGTGGGAAGGTCTAATGACTGAAGAACCACAAAACGCTATAAAAGTTCGAAGTGGTAGCGTTATTGATGATAATGAAATGGGGAAAGGAAGGAGTAAATTAATAGATCTGGGCGGGAGACAGGCAAAAACTAAATAAGTCTAATTACATAAGAAGCATAAGGAGCTAAGAAAATACGAAAAATTAAAAAAGTAGAAAGATATAACTTTTATGGGCATGAAATATTTGACAGTGTTAAAAGAGTAGAAGTAATGGTAACAATAGACGCACTGAAGTCAAGGGATTTTAAAATCGGAAGGGTCCAGAAAGACAGACAATCTAAGTCCGCGAGATTAGAAAACGTACTACACAGAGATTGGTTTATGCGGATGACATAGCATAGCAAAAATAAAATAGAAACAGCAAAAAATCATCAACAGGTGCATAAAGGAAAGAATAAGGAGAAGTAAACGTGAAAAAAGCAAAGAGAAGAAGTGACACTGAGAAGGTTATTATTAAGGAGAAAGGATTGACGAGTAATTACAAATGATGGTAAAACAGATTAAGAAGTAATAAATGCAGTGAGCATCAACGACATTTCAGTTGAACAAAATAATTTTCAAAAAGGAGAGAGGTAATGAAACAAAAAAAATCATGCACCGTAACAATGGTGATAATGTTACTATAGGAGTGAATCCTGTTCGACGGAAATGAAACTCGATGGCAAGATGGCAGCAACCAATATGGAAGTAATGAGGAAAATATTTGGAATAACAGAGAAATTAATGGACAATGCAGAAAATACTTGACAAGGGCAAAGAGGAAATGAGAAGAGGTGAGAAAGGACGATACTTCCAATATCTGGTACCAGTTATAACAAATGATGAACAGGTTAAGAACTACTAAATGTAGTAAAGTAGGCATCAACGACATATCAGTTGAAGAAACCAATTTTCGAATATGGAGAGAGGAAGAGAAACAAAAAATCACAGCACAGTAAAAATGGTGATGATTTTACTACACGGGGTGAATCGTGGTCGATGGAAAGGAAACTTGAGGGGAAGATGATAGCTACGGATATGGAAGTTATGAGAAAAATATAAAAAAATAACATGAACATTGGAAAGGAAAGAGCTGGTTTGAACGTGTAATGCAAAAAGCACAGGTGTGCCAAGTGTGACAATGGAAACAAGAGGGGAGTCATGAAGCAAATGGAAGGATAGGATACCGAAACTAGATCAATTACGAGATAAAAGAACAAATGCTCAGAAGCAAGAAAAATCGGAATCTGTAAAGGCAAAGCTATCCAATGGCGAGTGCTGCAGGAAAACTTGGAAGACGAGCGAGCTATTGGATTATGTTTAATCAAGCTAATTGGGGCAGGGTCATTCTACACCTAGAGAGGTAAAAATTCAAGCAACAAAATTGCTAATAACTTGATACACCTTTTCGTAATCGACCTTACTGTGCAAGCAAGTTGCGTTGTCTGGTAATACAGCATCAAAAACTTCGTTGCTCATACAAAGTAAAAATGACTAAATATAGAGTGAGAATCGAAAAATGAATTAATAATATGGAATACCAGAATTTTGATTTAAAAAGAGAACCCTCGCGAACGAGGAATAGATACAATCGAAAATATTAACATGCTATTTACTAAAACATGCCCTTCTTGAGGCAGCAAAATGTTAAAGTATATCATTGCTGAAATTTGAAGACAATGCCGAATATAAGGTCCAATCGTAAGTCAACGTACTGGTATTATTATTCTTTCCTGTGATCTTGCGATCTGTTAATTCTGAGCTCGCCTCTGTGGCATTTCATGAGATGTTTATTGCCAGGCGTCCTTCCATCTCTTGGATGGTCTTCATATATTTTCTTTGCGTGACTGTAGTCTCTTTCTTTGCCTTCGACATCGTACCACCTCTTGTACTCAATATTGTTCCCGAACTTCCGCGTTTCTGATTCCGTCTATTCTGGTTTTTCCCAGGATTTGTCTTAGGGTCTTCCTCTCAGCAACACGTGGCATACTCTCTGTTTTATTTGTTTTATAGATTTGTACTTCGTTTTCTGTGCGCATGTATTAATTTGCCCAGACGATCTCCCTTAGGCATCCTACCACCGTCGCTGCTTGATTGATTTGATCCCTTAACTGGGTAATGTCCACTTCACAAATCTGCCCCTAAGTATTTAAATTGTTATACTTGCTATATAGTTACAAGTTACATCGGACAGGTTCTTGGCAATTGTTATACATTTGGTCTTATTAATCGAGATGATCATACAGTTACCAGTTGCCGACTGGTTTGGTAAATCTTAAAAAGTTTTCTGCAATGATTGCTGCATCCTCGGCATTTTGTTGTTAATCCTGTATCTCAGATTAAGAGAGACCACTTCTACTATTTTATCCATGAGAATATTAAACAGAGATAGACTCAAACCCCTTTGTCAAATCGACGAAGCACATATATGCTACGATGTGTTAAACTCTATTGCCTTTTCTTTTATTGCCTATTACAATGAAAACTGCATCGCTGTGCTGTGATTTTTCAACGTATCCTTTAGAATCCCTGTAAACAGTTTCATTGTCATGCATAATAGTGCGATTCCTCTGTGTAATTGTCTGGGCATATCTTCTGTCCCTTTTTGAAGATCGGAATCGTAATTCTCTGAAGCCAGTCATGTGATACATGTGCTGTGTGTAGAATTTTGTGTCGTAGGTGTTTAGTAAGTTCCGGTGCGCTATACTTTAGCAGTTAGTTAGTTGTGTTGTATGGTCCGGAGCTTTTCTGTTTTCCAGTTTCTTAAGTCTCTGTTATATTTCGGCCTCCTCGATCGTAACGTTATGTGTAGCTTCGTGCTCTTCCAAATCTACTAATTCTTTAGACTGGTAAAACTGCATTGAAGTGAAAATTGATCACCCTGCGAGATCTCCTCACACACAATATATTAATATGTGCATTTAATGAACACATTGAGCTTTCAATAGCTAACTCAATCACACGTTGTTAATAAATTTAGCCCCATGGCCGTACATAATCTTCAATTGATGTCATTTTTAAATTGATAAGAACTAGAGCTGACCGTTGTGTCCACAATCATCATAATTTGGATGAATAAATTCGGTTGAATTTTGATCTTCTTAAAAGTGTAGTTTCTGCGTTAATTTAACACTGTGGCCAAAGTTTTTGATTTATTGATTTTTATTTTGTCCATTGCTTGTTATGACTTTTGTGTGGGACAATGTGTGTATGTCTGAGATATCATCTATTTGAACAACAATGGCGATTAAATTTATTTTGTTTAGTGTTGGAATGTGCAGAAGCAATGGTAAATAAGCAGAACGTCAAACGAAAAATGAAATAAAGTTACGCAAACAAAACTAGAAAACACAGAATTGGAAACAAAATTAACAACAATCGAACACCAAATTCAAAACATAGTGAGTCTATCAAAAGGATATGAAAAATTAATCAAATGATTAGCGAGAAGGATATAAAATATGGAAATATACGAAATTTTAACGTGTTGTTAGATCCGTTGTTGGATTAATTAATTAAATTGTTGCGTGCATAATAAAAGAAATTTTTTAAACGTTATTGTGACTGTGATTCACAATCACAAACGCGCATTGGAAATTCTTTGCGCATTTTGAACTTGTCTGGCGGACAATTCGTTTACAACCTGCGCGTTTTTGTACAATGTAACCAACGTTCAGTAGCCTCTTTACACCGTTTTGCTCATTTTTTACCCGAAACATTAAGTTAATTTAAATAAATCAGCTTCGGCGTATAATTACACAAATATGCGCAGAACTCCTCGTTGCATAATTACGATGCGTCGGCCCGGTGATTAAGAACTGTTTCATCTCCGATATTAGCGATTCAAAAATGCGATAAAGAACCTTGAAAAGTAGACAATGTTACATCAGGTAGTCAACGTCTCTAGGTTAACTCGATATTTGTTGGCATAATGCAGTCCGTCGATTCTGTAAAGTTGGTCTTTGTTATTTGACGCGGACTGCTATTAATAGGTGCGCCGCGCAACTTCCGACGGGAATTAATTTGGTCGCGGCAAACGTCGATAATTCACCGGCATAAATTTAATGTAATTGTAAAGTAAGTAACTTCTTTATTAAAATTAATTTTTGTTTAAGTTACGTGTGAGTTATTGAGTGGCGGCTAAGCAAGAATGATGAAGGTCTCATAATGTGTGCACGACGTATTTCTGCGAGGTTTCCCGCGCGGTTGCGGCGTTCATGTTCGATAACCTTTGGCAGCGCGCTGAAAGCAAACAGACTTGTTAAAGCGCCGCATTACGATTGGGCCGAGATAAAAATCGGCGACGTATAAGTCCCCGTGCAGCAAATGAACTTTTATAACGAGGATTAACGTATCCGCGTAACCTCTCGCTGTTAATCACGCGCCGTTAGAACAATGAAAGTACGGGAGAGGAGTGGGAGTGCGGCCCGCGGGAAGACATGAGCGCGTGAAGGCATCCTCAATTACACAGACCGTGCACATTCAGGCGGCTGCGGGCCGCACTGATTACCCTAATCAAACTAATCGAAGATTTACTGGAAATGTATGCGTACCGATTATGATTGAAATTTAATTTTTCACTCCGGGCAAATGGGTTCATGCCTTAACGTGGACTTGTTTATAATTCGTAATTTTCTTATTAATGCCATACATTGTGAGTGCGCCTAGAACAAGGCGAGCACGACCAAGGAAAAAGTCTTCGGACGGGTCCACTAAGCAGTGCAATTACACATCGCAAATAACAATTATAACAAACATCTCCCGACTGGGTCTAAATCTCAAATGCAATAAGTAAAGCGAGCAAATATCAAATAGAAAATAATTACAGCGCAAAACAACAATTAAATATATTACAAGAAATTAATTTTGATTTATGAAGAGCATTCGTCCAATCGACCTTTTTTATGTTAATCATCAAATCAAATTCTTAAGATATCGCCATTCATGTCTTGGGAAGGGGGCACGATTTCCTAAATCATCGTTCGTGGAGGAAGTATGGCGATGAGGAACAGGAAGACAAAAATTAGTGCGCATGGTGTCTAATGAGACAAATAAGCCACAAAAACAAGAAAATCCAAAATGGAAAGTGGGAAAATGTGAAAATAATAATCTAAAAAAAAAAAATGTTAATTTAGTTTTCCACTGAGAAAATAAATTTTCTTCACACATTATTCCAATGTAACTTAAATCTTCCTTCTTTAGTAATTTTGACGTCGCATTGCATTCACATTGATTTGGTTCCCCATGCCATTGAAGTTTACGATGACGCAGTCGGCCAACCATGAAAGCATATTCCAAGTTCGAATAGTTTTTCTAAACATAATGATTTAACACTTTACGCGATTTAAAGAGACGTATTCATACGTAATACAACTATGAAAATGTTCAGGTTAGTTAGTTATAATGAGTGAGGCGTTTGTCGCCCCTCCACAACTAATTATAGTTCACCCTCCATTCCCATTCCTTTTAAATAAAGGAGGATTTTAGTGGATGATATTCTGCCAAGTTCTCCCAGCTCCAGTTTTGTCTTACCAAAGACTGTGAACCTGATTTTGTCCCCGGCGGACAGGCACACATAACCTGCTCTGTTGTTTCTTCAGTTTCACAGCATAGTCTGCACTCAGTGGCCTCAGCCACTCCCAGCCTATGCATATGATGCCTTAGTCGGATATGCCCAGTAGCCAGGGCTGTCAGAGTTCGCAGGTCTTTCCTACCCAAGCCTAACAGTATCCTGGTACGTGCAGTGGATGATCCCTGCAGTACTATCTTGGAATATCTCATTCCCTGGCACTCTGCTAGTATTCCAGTGCCTTGTGCTCCATCTAGCTCTTATTCGAGCTTCTGGCCAGGGCTCTTGTAATCACAAGAACCCTTTCTGGACCAATAAATTCTCGGTTAGCCCAATGTTCAGGTTACAGATATGGTATAAACATGAGTCACGGGGTAATAAAATCGTGTTATTTAATAAAAATAACAGTTCCATTTAATTTATTATCTTTTCCCGAACGGCCAACTTAAGAAGATCGCAAACATCGGCGGGGAAGCATGCGAGAAATCCGCGAGGATGTACTAGCGAAGTATATGTCTAACATAAAAATGCTTCAAACGTCCTTGTATATTATTAACAAACTGGATTCATGGTCTTTTTTCAGTGGGTTAAAAGTCAATGACGCTTGGATAGTTGTAAAGATAAATATCGATGCCCTTAAAATATTGTTATTAGAAATCTCAAACGAAAAACGATTTTTTGGAAAATATCGTCATTTATATTAATCCAAGCATTTTTATAAACATCACATATTGTGCAAGCGATTAAAACAAATCTCTTAAATCTATTGTCGGACTTGTGCAGTGTACTATTATTTATTGCCACTAAGCTAACACATTTATGAAAAGATAGCTCCTGAGCCGACAGTGACTGCTTCAGTTTGGGCACATTTTGGAAACAAACCGAAGGAATATTTTTAGATCCATTGCATTGTTGCTGAAAATATGTAATAAATGCATTGCTGTCATGAAAAATAAAATGTAATTCTGAGTCTACGACGTATATCTCAATTTATCTGTGATTTGAAAAAAGTAGATAAGGTATCCTAATCGTATTTTTTTAATCTGTTGCTAAGATGCCTTTGATGTCCTTAACGATGCCTGATCAGCTGATGTTATTTTGCTGCTTGATTATCTCCAGCCTCCCATGAAACCCTTCGGAAATTCGTACTTGAACAAATATCATTTATGTAACTGACTTGATCAGCAACAAATCTCTCGGCCTCGTAAACTAGTTTGGTACTCGAATAAAAATGTATTGCATACGTTGTCGATTTTATAGTGCGCTGTCTCGATGTGGCTTCACACTACTTGTTACGGTGCCATATATACCGAATTATCTAAAATGCCCACTCTTGGATCAGAACGTGTTCATTGTCCATTGTCATTGTCAAGCAATAGAAGATTTACTACTTCACCATAATTTCTTGTAATGTTTGTAGTTTATTCAAATCCATTTGATTTTGTAATTCTTTCGCTTTATTACAAAAATTGATCTTGTTATTTGCTACTACTCTCACATCACTTTTCATCAAATTAACGTTTAACTTAATAATAAAAAAAATCAATGACGTGGAGAAACATCCTGAAGTGTGTTCACCAATCCTTGTTCTCTGTTCTTAAGTTAAAGGCGCACTTACAAGTTTGGTATTTTGTCCGGGCGTCCTTGTCCAAATATGTGTACAATGACATAAACCAGGCATAGAAATAAAAACAACAAGATAAACATTGATTAAACTTGATTCACACGAATCATCAAATATAAAAATTCAAAAAATATGAAATAAATTGTGAGAACGATAAGTAAGTTAATGTGACGGGTGAGCTTGTTGATCGTCACACATTTTTTCAACGCAGCTTAAGCTCAGAGTTGGATATTCATTTCATGATTGATATCCAAAACTCTAGCTAAGTCGGAGAAAGCAAATTTTGTTTGTCCCAAGAGAGTTCAATTAACCCTTCTTCCTGCGAAGTGGATTCTACTTGAGCACGGAAAGGATCTTTGATCCACGCAAATTTCTCGATATTGTCTTCCTCTTGTAGAAAAGTGAATTTGTTGATGTAGCTCGAATGCTCGGAATAAGACGTGGAAACCATCCTTAATTCTAGTAGTGTAGCAGGAATCTCAGCTCAGGTCAAAAATCTGACATTCAGTTGCCTAGTTTTCATGTAGTTTATTTACCTACGTTCTAATACCAAATTGCGAATCTGCTACGAATAAGCGCCTGCAATCCTCCATAGCGACCAGATTCAAATTGGTTGCATCTTGACAATCTTTACAATTAAAACTACTACATTCGACATTTCCGACATATTTGCCCTCCTCAGTTACATGAATAATAAAAAAAATCAATTACAACTGCTAGTCTTTCAATTTAGGCGGCAGCCTTCGTACGCATTGGTCCCGTTCTATACCATTTATGTTCTGTTCAGGTCTTTCTAAATCAATGGTAATTTTCTCTTCTGCAACTCCGGGATCATTAAATACGGCATTTTCACGATCAATGTCCTCGCCATCTGAACCGTCGCTGGCGTCTTCATCTTGCGATGATTTCGATAAATTGCTAACTGGCTCAAGTATGCTGCCGTCATATACAGTACTTCAGTTGGAGTTTTACAGGTTGCCCAGTTGCATTGATTGGTCCATTTGCCCCAACAGTATCGCCTACACCATATACTACGTCGTATTCTATTTCAGTCGTCTTGTTCGAAACATAATAATCTGGTCGCAAACATTTGAAATCGTCACCTTGTAACAGCATTTCAACTAACCCTGCTTGAGATGCGTCTGTGTATACTTCAGTAAATTTTACATGTGCATTATTTAATCGTAACACTGGTCGCATCGTTAGTGCTGCCTTCAAATCCTCAAATGGTCGTTGCTGTTCCACAGTCCAAATGAATTTTGAACATTTTCTGCTAAAATCCGTGAGGTTTCTCTCTTCGTCGGTAATCATATACGAAACGTCTAAAATAACCTGTCAAACCTAAAAATCTTTCATGTACTGCTTTTTTACAATCGCCATTCTTGAGCTTCCTAGCCTTAACTCCCCCCCCCCCCCCCCCCTGATAATATAAAACCCACGTGTGTTTCTGTTTTGTAGTCCCTGAGATAGGAATCGTCAAGAGGCACTACTCGTATCTAAAGCAGAAAACGTTTTTTTGTACTGCAACTCATCAAATTGTTCGTCAATCGAAAGTATTGGACAATCCATCTTCTTTGTTTATTTAATTGCCTGTAACTATCTGAGCTCTCCATCATGCTTATTCACTAACAATCATGCCGCTGCATAATCCGATTTAGTTTCTGTAACAATCCCATTCTTTTTCCATTCATCTATAACGATCATCTTTTCACGTTCACTCAGGGTTGCTATGTATGGTTTTACTCGAACTGGAACGTCAGGATCATCAATATCCCTTGCAATAAGATCAGTGCATCCTAAGCGCCAAGTTAAAAGCAGAAAAACATTTCCGTTATTAAACAAATCTACCACTTGATCTTTAACTGTTTCATCGGTATCATCGTGTATGGCAATCAAGTCTTTTGTAATTGGCATAAGCCTTTTGAATTATACTTCGTTAACATCTTTCTTCCCCTTAAATATCCAAGTTTTTCTTTCTAAGATACTTCAAAAAATACTTCAAAAAATCATCTTCACTAACATTAGTGACTGGCACTTTAAATTAATACTACTCTTTGCTGCACTCGTGACTGGAATGCGCCTTGACTTTTCCAAAATATCTATCGAGCAGAATGGGTCTTCAGATTTCCATCCAAATACAGTGTAACACCCACTCGCTCATATGCAATCTGTTCTAATTCTGTGTAGGTTCGACCAATTAAGATGTCAATTGATTGGAAGTGATGTTACTGCTGGTTTATGTTCATCACCAAAACCAAATAAATTGACAGTTTCTGGTGTTATTTGTAATCCATATTTCAATGCGATACTCTTTCACCGCACATACTGATCTATTAACCCATTACACTTACCTCCATTAAATTCTATTTTATGTAAGAATTTATTAATTGTATTCTCACATACCTTATCCACTACAGTCGCCATATTCCGTTTGTTAGGACACTTTAAAATGACCTAGAATCTTTAGTCTCAACTTTCAACTGCATTTCATTTTCACAATTTCTGGCTACATGTCCCTTCTGCTGATTATGTTGATTTATAACACATCATTTTATACCTTTCCCTGTTCATTCCTGATTTTTGTGATAAACCTGATGGATTCCCTGTCGTTCCATTTGCTAAGCATCGAAATCGTATGGATCTCCTTTAACCACCGCATGCAACAAATCTTCCTCAGCTGAAAAATTCTATATTCTTTGTACGCTCCTCGAATGGTTATCCCCACTTTCATTAACATTAACATTTGTTTGGTATCGTTGACTTGCACATTCATGCCATGTGTCCTCTTGTCATCATGCAGACTATCTATACCATTCCTTAACGACGAATCACTCAACCTGAAACCACTATCTCGATTTTTATTTCCGTCAACATCATCATCTCCAACATCAGCTATTTGTATTTTGTCACTGCGTGTCGTAAAATAATTTCGTGCCTATGTACCGAAAGTAGATACTTCCGCGAATACAATTTACTGCACCGCCTGGATTACTTATCAATACCCTGATATGCTAATCCTTACGCCTGAAAAATTTTGTCGATTGATTGTTGTTGTCGACAACCTTAAACGGAAAATCTAAATAGAATTTACGTAACTAAGGTAGAAAAAGCGTGGAACAACGACACTAGCATTGCTGTTTCTCAAAAGCTCGACCTCAACGAATATCTAATGCAAACAGAAATTATTGATAAACGATAAAAGTGACGATGTCATACAAAAATTATTTGTATATGTGTAATAAGGCTCGATTTCAAGCAATGTTTAATTGGAATTGATAAACAAGAAACACGTGAACGTAAAATGTGCTGGAGTGCATTAGTATTTCTTAGCATTTGGGCTGAATTAGCTGTAAGTAATTGGCGCTCAACGTGAAGTATATACTGACGCTGAAAATTCACGGTTCCAATGTTAATTTAAAATCGCTAATCAGTGCCTTCATCTATGACCACTGAGTATTGATTGCAACGATACTTACTATTCGCAATGCAGCAATTTAATTAGCGTTTTGATTTGTGTTACGCCGTTTGAGCGCTTGCTCTATCGCACTCGACAAATGCACGCTCGGTGTGTACACAACACGACATTTCTCTCCGCCGCAAACGTAACTGGAATGTCCGCCGGCACTCGCCGTAACGTACACTAACTAATTAGCTGCAAGGGATTTAATTATTAGTAATCAGGAATATGGAAACGCTGTTTTCACTTATCGAGCCGTAGAAGGGCAAATTATCTTGCGGTCTCGGCGCGTTTCTTTCGCGCTGCCCAAGAAAGAATAGCATAAATCACGCACGCGGACATTAATTAGGACGGAGACACGGCGTAATATGTAGATGCACGTTCAGATTAATGTTATAGAGTGGGATTATTATTTAACATTTTTGCAATCATTGTGCACAACTCGTTCTCGGCTTTCTATACATGGTAGCGCGGTTAATATGACGTATGTATGTGTACCTGATGTTATCTGCCCACGCTATTGCGGCCTCTATCAATACAGGTCCTTTATCAGTGAGCTATTTGCGTTAAGCTATTTTCAAATGCACATCTTACGCAGTGCGCGATAACAGTCTGCATTTATTTCAAGGGATACGATTAGTTATGATCTCACTTTAAATATTCCATTTGAACTGAACATAATTTTTCCATATCCTATAGTTGAATATCGTAATCGAAAATGCAATAAAATGTCAAAATAGTCAATATTGTCGAAAGTTCCAAACATGCAAGAAATTATAAATTTTGAAAACATAAAAATTGATAATACTAAAAATATTTAAAAACTCCCTAGAATACAATAAATGTAAAAAAAGTTCAGCAAATATTCGACACTAGAGCTTTTTGGATTATAAGCATAATCTTGAAGCACAAAAGCGATGTCGAGGTACAGAATAAAATAAACCGTGCAATACTCTTGATGCACCGATATTTCTTAGAACCAAATTTATATACCGCAGTTGTTTATCCTCTTTTAACGACCCCATTTATCTGTCCGTACAGTATGGGAAATGTAAAAAAATTAAATATTTAAATAAATAAAATGCGCATTCGCGTACGTCAAGAAAACTGCAAGAACGGCGATCCTCTTTCAGTACGTTTCCCTACACAAACGCCGTAAAACGTATGAAATTTGTTTGCGTTCGACGCTTAAAACAGCACCGCTTTCCTTGCATCGACAGTCTGGAAAAAAAACAATTCCGAGAAAGTTTGATAAAGCAGCGCGCGACAAAAAGCGGCGAGTGTTAAGAATGGGTGGCCATTTTATATGAAGACGTCGGCTCCATGAAGGAAGATTAGTCACGTGACACGGTGCTAACACTCAATTGATTAATTCTAAAGTCCGAATGTTTTTGCTACCGTGCGCTATTGAATGTATCAAAACTATTTAGATGCGCGGCGTGCATTCAGCCTTCAAAGGCATTGTTAGGGCGACTCGGCCGCTAGGCTGATACAAAACAGTACATCATTATGCCCGATATTGCATTTCAATGGAGCTAAATTGGGTCCACCACTGAAATAAGTGTCGATTATAATTTAGGACACATTCCCGCCAGTACTCGATTGAAACGTAGATCGGCGTCCGCCTAGAAGAAATCATCCGACAAGGACGACGTTAATGAAATGAAACGTGTATATGAAACGAGTAATGTGAAAGATCGGACTTTGTTTGACAATCTATTCTCTTAAGTTGTTAGACGAGCCTTGGATGTAACACTTTTTTTAAATATCATCCAGTTTTTCAAAGTCCCCCACTACCACTTTAAATCAATTACAAGGTCGCTCACATTTCGTTGGCCTCGAATTCTAGTATTTCTGCTGAGGATTTGTGGATACCTATCCAGTGGAGAAACAAGGCAAGGAGAAAGTATATAAAGTATATAACTTAGCAACGAACAATCAGAGAAAAAAATGTGAACATTATCAATCTTGATGATCGAGTTCGCCAGAATTTATAAAAACCAGTAAGAAAGTTAAAACTTTTATCAGTTCGCAAATTTGTGCAAAATTTTAAACTATAAAGATTGTAAAAATTGTCACAATTGGTAATTTCAAGATGATCAACCATTGTCTTATATTTGTTCCTGTGCTGATGCGTTTCATTTCACATCTTTCAGTTAAAGTCAAATTGATGTGTCTTCCGGGTGTTGCCGTGTTTTTTTGAAGTAAATTTGACGTTTCGCTGATCATACTGTCAGCTTCTTCAGAAGGTTTCTAAAGATCTCTTTGGAACGATGGCCCTGAAAGCCTACATTCGATTAAAGTCAAATTGTAGATTTGGTGCCCATGTACAACAGGATGAAAAGCATATGAATATTTTTAAAAATTAAATCGGTCAAAAATGTCAAAATTGAAAACGCAAAATTATTTTCCAAAAATTTTATGATTTACAAAAATATCTTTGTAAGAGTATTCAAAATTATTACAATTTGTCTGAAATTTTATGATTGAAAAGTTAAAATGTTCAGCAACAAAAATTGAGAAAATAAAATTGTCAGAGTAAATTGCCCAAAACATAAATTAATAGGGACGCATGCATTCACTAGGCTGTGACGTCCGTTTCTCCCTCTCTTAGTCTATACGACAATCATCAACACATTTGCTAGCATCTGACAAACTAGGACGTGTAATGACTGAGAACCGGTATATATTGCCGCCATCTAGTTGTCAGTATACTCAGCCAGCTACGCAAATTTTCATATATGTGAAGTTAATGTACTGTCGTTGGCAATTACTGTTACTAGCAGGACTGGCTAGATTTATGGTGATCAGATGAGCCAATATACAGTGAAACGATCATCATATTCGACATTAACATCTAGTCAATACATGTGTTACATTACAGTCCCTGTGTCAGCCGATACCTACGAAGACATGAGTCCAAAATACAAAAAATGTTATAAAATCATGATTATTAATAGATTGGAAAAATTGTTACTATTGTTTACAATGCAAAGGATATAAAATTAGATTTCAGGGCTCGTCTGCATCTTTTCCAACTGGCCACCATGATCAGATACCTCGAAGCTCGGACCAACTAGGGGACTTTACATATGTAACACTGGACCCAACCCTAACTGACATGCCAGTCAAGTCTGGATACTTTTCTGTATGTACACTGATTTATCTGTATTTGATATGATTCAAATCAGGTTCAAATTGTCTACTTTATCGACCTTATCTTTAACGTCTAGTTTGCCGTTTAGGTTAGTACATACGCAGTGGGAAGAATTAAAGGTGGATACGAGCCCCTCCGACTGTCCACACCACAACAAAACAACCAAAGAAAATTCAAGACAAATTTATTGACAATACTAAAATGTTACGGAGCGGAAGTGTGGGGTAGGAAAGAAAGAAAAAGGTTGGAAAGGGTACACCTAGTACATATAAAAATGATACTGAACTTGAGAGAGCAATGCCAGGTTATATAGTCAGGCAGGAGACAGGGAGCGAAAGGATGGGAGTAGAGGCAGGGAAAAATGCAGTGAGGTATGAGATAACGTGGGGGGAGCACATAGCCTGGTGAAGAAGGTATGGGAGGAGCTAAGGAATGGTGGTCAAAGGAAGAGGACTATAAAAATAGGAAGAATGTAGAGTAAAAATGTTTGAAAGGCAGGATTATCAATAGAAGAGGCGGAAATGAGAAGAGCAAGCGAGAAACAAGTGGAGAAGTAGAAGCAGGTAGAAGCACAGGAAAGGAACAGCAAAATTAGGAATGCGATGCACAAGACAAAATATAAAAGAATAAAAGTAGGGAGGAGGATACCGAGATACTTATGGGGAGGGAGATCGTTAGAAGAAGAAAAAAACATTAACAAAATTGCCGTGCGAAAGCGAAGAGAAAGCAAATAAGTACTGGATGGAAGAGAAATATAGGAATGCAACGAAATAAAACTGACAGAAGACCAAGAGGGCAACATTGGAAAAGAAATGTAGACGGACGGGGACTTAAATTAGATAAAATGTATGGGAAGAAAGAGGAGAGCAGAAAAATGAGGAAAATAGAATAACAGGAGGAAGGAAGAACTAAGGAAAACAGAAAGGAGCGACAGAGATGAAGGGAACATAAAATCATAAAAAACGTAGACATGCCAATATTTTTTTTATTATTAAAATAAACACAATGCAAAATTTATCGCAAATATCAAAATATTAAAATGTAAGAAAAGTGGGAAAGGAATAAGAAAGTTTGAAGATATCAACGTCAATGGAAAAATAGTCGAAAATGCAAATGATTTGAAAATTGTCACAGTTGCTAAATTCCACAAAAATATTGTAAATTATCAAGTTACATGAAACCTTGTCGAAATTTAAAATAGCCAGAAAAAGCAAAATGCATAAATAAATTGGTAAAATTTTGTAAATTATTTAACATGTCGAAATTATTGATTCATCAAATATCGATATTGCCAAAATTATGAAAGTATTTAACATGGAACAATTTTCTGAAAATCTGAAATGCATGCTGAAAATCACAAATCAAAATTGATAAAATTGAGGAAATTACAAATGCTAAAAATAGTTATTTGTGTATCAAGCCACCAAGGTTCAGGTTTTTTGCTATTAATGTTATTTGCGAATGCGATCGAAACTGAAAAAATATGAAAAGAACAAATGAAAAATTGAAGAAGAAGTATAGAAGACGGACGGGGACTAGAAATATTAGATAAAGTAAAGGGGAAGAAGGAGCAGAGCAGGAAACAGGAGGGAAGTTGAACAACAGGAGGAAGAAAAAACCAAGGGAAAGAGAAAGTGTGGCAGGAGGAGGCGAAAAGAGACAGAGGCAGAGACGAAGCGAATTTAAAATGAACGTGAACATGCCAATAAAGGTTTTTTTTTATTAAAATTTGCACAATTAAAAATTTATCTCAAATATCAAAATTATTTAAAATGTAAGAAAAGCTTGACCAAATTTGTCTAAAATATAAAAACCATCTAATTCCTCAAAAAGTTGGGAATAAAAATGTTAGATATCAACTCAAAAATAGTAAAAAAAGAACATAAAAATGGTCGCAAATGCAAAATTTTTCAGTTTGTAACAACAAAAAATATAATAAGACAATTGTTGAACATCATCTCCACCACTGCGTACGGACTTTGGAATAATTGCAGGCCAAACTAACTCTAAAGTTACTCTATACTACATACAAGCTATATAAAATTAATTAATGAAGCTGAAAGGTCAGGTCAATTTAGGAGTTAAATCGTATATGCTGCGCCCTCTTACAGTTGCTGCTGGAATTGCAACCAGAAATGGTAGGATGGGGTTGGCTGGATATGGATAAGCATACTTGATTCGTTTGACTTTATAATTAGTCATGATAAAATTACATTTAATTAAATTATAAAAAATATTAAAATGTAAAAATGTATGCAATTAAAAATCAGGACAATATCAAAAATAAGTACATTGTTATTATGTCACACGGTAAGTCATTCATGTCAGCAGCTACTTGATTATAGCCTAGTGTATTTTTAAATGAAATTGGCTTGAATTTTGATCTTCGACCATCTTTTTTAACCAAATTTAATTCGATTAATTCCTTGATCGCGTTCGTCAAAAATGTCCGAACGTTTGGCAGGATAATTAATTGTTGAATATTATCTCTCAATGTGACAGAACCCCATTTACATTTACGTGTCATTCAGAGTGTTAACAAAAAAAAAACTAATCTAGCATCAAACGAACTATTTACATAAAATAGTTTCCGTAAAACTGACCTCTGTGGCGTAAATTGGTAAGAAAGTACAACCGGCTCCATCTCTACGAGCATCAGTTCAACTACACCCGTTGAAAACCGTGCAACATTCTGAAATTTAAATAGTAGGAGAGTCGAGCATAAATGTAGGAAGTTTCTTTTATGGGCAATCAGTAACGATTTTTTGCGCGGATCTCGAATTATTTTTAGCTCACGTGCGCCAACATTTTTTATGTATTTACTGTTAGTGTAAATAATTGTGATACGATTTGCATGATTTTTTGACGATGACGCGGTGTTTCGTCGATTAAATGAATTAGTGTATGTTGCTCGAGATTGTCGTGCACCGAAATTTGATGATCATTTTTAATTAGAACGGAGAGCGTCCCCGGCGCTGCGAAAAGCTCGATTTTTCCAAAGGAGGACTTTGCGAAAAGGGAGAACCCACGATGAATAAAACAGTGTATCGAGGTGTCCCGGCCTCGCCCCCGCCGCGCCTCACCCCTATTCGATACCCGCGCGTACGGCGCGCGACACTCGGAATGTAAAAGGACCAAGAAAAAAACGAGCGGAGACAGTGCGCGAGTTCTATAATAGAAGAATGGGTGAAAACAAAATGACGCCCTCCTCCTCCGCCGCCGCCTCCTCCGCCCGAAGTGTGAGATGTATGCATTAGACTTTCAAAGTGTCCCGGCCGTTTCCCTGGCAACGCAGGCTCGGCTGATATGACGCCCGGGCAATTTAATAAGATTCTGCGTCCCGAGCGCCCCCTCCCCCGCACCCCTCTTATTATCCGGCAGCGGCCCGTAACTAGTCTCGTCCTCACCTGAAGCTACTGTATGATATTCCGCATATGCTAAAACGGAGGGGCCGCTCCCCGGTGTGTCCGCTGCACAATTGCAGAAACGATATTTTCGTCAATATTTGCCACCGTGTGTCTTAATTTAATCAATGAGATGAATTTTAAACTTCCTAGAATCATCCTGGATCAGTGTGTTACTGATTCTTATTTAATTTAAGTAAACTTTGAAGCGTTGAAACTAACTTTCAATCAGCAAATCTAAACAGGTAACTTAATTTATGCAAAATTTTCACTATTAGTAAAATATTCTTATCAAATCCATGTTGTTCAAAATCGTAATTAGGTTGGGCACCTAGCTTGGAAACAAAAGAAAAATTAAATTTTGATATAAAAACGTTTTAAATTTCTTAGTTTTTGTTTATGTTCGTATATGGGTTGGGCACTTAGCTTGGAATCACAACAAAAATGGAATTTTCATCTATAAACTTTTAAAATTTCTTTAGTTTTTTATGTTCGTAGTTAGGTTGGGCACCTAGCTTGGAAATACATCAAAAATTGAATTTTGGTTTGAAATAAAAAAATGCACCTAGATCTAAGCAATTATCAAAAATTTTAAAGCAGCATTTGTGTGGATATCGGAGTTATCGACAAATGAATTACAAATTTCAAATAATAGACAGTCTTAAAAAATAGAAAGCAAAAACCAGGGAAAGTGGCGAGATTATACTAAATAAATAAGCTGCATTTGAAAGATAATGCGAACCAATTGTCCTCTCCATTCCATTCCTGTTACCAGACATCACCCTCGTAGTGTTAGGTTTGGTGAATATCCACAACAAGAGCTAAACAATTTTAGCTCTTGTTGTGGACATCGCCAGCGTTATTATTTTTGCAAATTAGTTCATTGTAGTTTAAATACATGAATCACTCTATTTCGTTGGTTTTTGTATTGTTTTGTTTTCAAGTTGGTTGCATATTTCTTTAATGTTTTTCTCTGCGTGGACATTTTTTTTTCGGTAGCCTAAATTATACACAAAACTCGAAATATGACATTAGTAGACATCTTGGGTTAGGGCTGGTAGGGTCGGATTTAGCCAGGTCAAGTTGGATTGGATTGGGTTGGGTACCGCTCTTCATGTATACATTGAACTTTTGAGAGTTACTCATAGCTCCATTAATTTGTCGTCTGTGGGCCTTTGGATGTATTTTCCTACAGTTTGACACAAACTACTTAGCCATTTACAATTTACAACTAATATTATACGTAATGTGTTATACACCCACTCCCCATTTAACACTTTAAATTTTGTTATTGATTTAATCTTTTTCAAAATAATTTTATTGTACTTGCAACTTCTGGCATCATTTTCTTTTAACAAAAAATTAAAAGTGAATGGCCCAAAATTGGGATTTTGTGTTGACTATATGTTTGTGTGTACAATGAACGATCGGTTGCCCAGTGGTCTGTATTTTACTTCATCGCTTACTCAGTATGTCTTTATGTATTTCCGACTCTGAATGAATTGTGCAAATGCGCGTAACTTACATTGTACCTTTAAACCTTGCCCCCCTCTCTCTCTCTCTCTCTCTCTCTCTCTCTCTCATCCCAACGCCACGGCGTCCTGCTATGACGTCGTCGTACCGTCTTCTTCGATGACAGATAATTGAATTAAATATATATGAGATAAATTCACGATAGTTCGAGTGAATAATTCGTCGTAATGAATCCATCTCACGTCAACTTTTAATTTTAATTTTCTAAGTAAATGTAAGAAGTAAATGTCCTATTTTTTAAATTAAATTGAAAGTTGCAGTTGCAACTACAAGTTTTGCAACTCACAGAAAAAAAATAAATTACGGTTAGCCTCTAATTTCTCTGGCAGATTGCTTTTCACCTCCTACTATCTGCTGATCAGGCAGAAATATACAAACAGGCAGTCAGGCAAACGAACAGCTAGACTAAGAAACATCTCCGAATTCTATCTCTCTATATGACTATCTGGATGCACTGCTGGTTGGTCGTCAGCAGGTTCTCATAATTACGTGTCTGCCTGTTTCTATACCAACCTACCTGCGAACCTCAGCTCGTAGTTAAATTTTGAGACAGGTGTTGGAAAGTTTAGAGTCCATACATATTCCGCTAAACAAGAAAACTTCTTTAAAAATTATAAAAAGTGCTTAAGCTTAAAATTGGGGACTACGCAAATCAAATTATTTTCAATTAAAAGAATCAATAATCCAAGAAATAATTTTCCTGTTTAAGTCAATATAAGGAAATTATAAGGAAAATATGTTTTTTTCCCACTTTAACTCCTTCTGTCAATTCTGTTAAATTCATTTAATAAATAGTTTTTATCTTTGCTGTTAATTGCATTGCAATCAGGTTCGTATAAATAATTTATTAAATTACTGGTATTCCTGCCTTCGATATTATTATATTTATATTATTATAATATTCTCATATTTCAAGTAATTTACAAAGTACTCCTAGTATTTAACCGTCCTCTCTTGTATGATATTGTTCAATATTTATAGCAACTGGTATGCACTACAACGTTATAGTAAATAAAAAAAAAATAATGGAAACTACCATAAATCTTTGACACGAAACGACATAGTATTTGTTGTATAATCTTCCATGGCATCACATTAACAAATAAAGATGTTAATTAACCATCATACATTTTTAAGTTAGGAAATAAGGGCATAGCAAATAACATGCAAAATAGAATACAATAACAACCTCACTGATTTGAATGAATAAACAAATAGTACGTTCAAGACGCCAAATTTTATTAAATTAGTCAACAATGATGACCAGATGAATGATTAAGGTGAAGATTAATTACTGGAGTCCGGAAATATATCGATCATATTTATTTATATAATTAATACGTTTTTCTAATTTTTTTTTGTTATTAACATATTTGTTTTCCTAATCCAAGCTTCCACCAATAGTGACGCTTTCCGGCAATTTGAATTAATTTTACTAGAGAATCTCTTTTAACTACATAATTTATGACCACCGTCTTTGTCGTTAAACTCAATTCGTAAAATAAAAAATGCTTTGGTTGGGTTGGCAATTCAAATGCATTGAGTTGAATTGCTACATTGTTTGAAATTGAAAACTACACCATCCATCCTCCCAAATTGCAATTGTTTGTGACATTCATAAACTTGCAACTAATATACCGTATCTTTGATTCCCATATTAAATATTTGTTTTAATAAATATTTATATTTCGGGAGATAATGCTGATCGGCATTGTCCTTAACAATCAAACGTATCCCTTAAAAGCCTGCCCTTATTAATTATTTCTTTAGTAATCCATGGCCTGTGGTGCGTTTCACAATTTCTTCAGGAAAAGCCACATTAACGATATGCATGTAGCAAAAATTATCACTAACATTTGTATCAGATTTCTGTGTTTACTCAGGATGCAATACAATATGTCCTAAAAAACTGTTAAGTCAGCTATTGGGGCAATACATACGCAAGTCTAGTAAGCAAGACCTCCATTCACGTTACATTACATTTTTAGATAACTGAATAAGATTTCATATGTTTGGAATATTATCATGCAGTTACTTGTAAATTTATATTGCATTTGAATATAGATCGTTCTTGACTCCAAATAAATATCTTTGTCAGCAAGTTGGTGAAATGATTATATCAGTAAGAATAACTCAAACAAACATATTTTTAAATTCAAACGAATGGACTGGTAATGATGGAAAACCTTAATTTCTTTAGGGGAAGTTTTGAATTGTAGTTTTAAACGCGTTGGTGAATGCCATGATTGGTCCAATACCTGATTTCTTAAAGCAGACAAATCAATAGACGCAGTGTTTATCGCCCGAAGACATTACTTGTGAACGAGATGATGCGAGATATCAGACAAATGGAAAAAATAAAAGTACAACATTTGCAAAAAGTGTGTACCTTTATGTTGTTGTAAAAAAAGAAGCTTGTGTTCACCAGATGAAAGGGAAACATTTTGTATTGAAGAAAATGAAGGAAGGTGTAGCTAACACGATTGGAGATAGTGGATGCAGGTGCACTCTTATACAATCTAGGTGTTGTATATTATTATCTACATATTCACATTTTCTTGATTTAACACCAATCATGTTATTGGTGTTTCTTTGACCTTTGCGTTTGATGTGCCCCCTCTTAATTTTTCTGATATATTATTTTCAACGATGTAGTGCAATTTTTTTATATCTGGTTCATTCTAGTGACCTATGTGTTGTGGGTTTAAATCAATGTTTTGATAACATTTAATAACAGTGGCTCACGCCAGGGTATATTTGCGTACACTTAAAATATTTGCACCATTTTTGCTGTTTGAAATATCTGCGTTATGCACCTGAACAAATTAATCGGTTCGATTAGAAAGGAATAACACGTAGATACTTTTTAATCGAACCAAACTTCCAAATGTTCGGAATCTTTTTGCATATTTGGGTTTTCGAATGAACTTACAGGTACATGGTTTTTGACATAAAATCCTGAAATCAGAACAGTGTTTCATCATTAAACGTTCTTGCTGATATTGCATCCAATAGATAATGCATGAAATAGATGCCTTCGTCCATAAGACGAAGCTACCAATCCAAGGCGATCTATATACATGGAGAGCTTTTCAATTTGTTATTTCGTTGCTTTCAAAGGAAGACAATTGGGCCACGTTAACTTTCTGGCATAGGGAATTCTATTTTTGGTTTTTAATGCTTAGTCCTTCTATTCTACCACAGAGTACATTCACCGTTCAAATTTTCTAACTCCATAATTTTCGATGATTTTCCTTTTTCGGTCACTTTGTAATAGTAAAATGAAAAAGCTCGATTGCTTTAAATTGAGTTGAGTTCGCCCCCATTGTTTGAAAATACAAACTACACACTCCATTCTCTCAAATTGTAGTCGTACTATATACACAAACAAGTATATTGATTTTAATGATATTTTAAGGAGCGTCCTTCATTAGAAGCTCTCCTCGATTCGTGACGTTGCATCTCGCATCAACACAGACCCGCAATTAAACCAACACATAGAAATAAAACGAAGCACAATTGACACGTTTTTAGTTGGCGATATTGAACGTATTGATACGAGACTGAAACTTACAGATTGCAATTTGCAATCGAAAACGTGTAAATGAGCGCTTCGCGCTACCGTGAGAACGCAGCCTCTTCAATAAAACTCCACGACAATTAACGGCGCCCGGCTCGTTATTGATTTTCGCGGTGATCGATCTTTTCTTTCGCGATGTAACGCGCGATCGATCCGCGCATTAATACGACTGGATGTTCGATTAAAATCGGTAGAAATATTTAGAAGAAAAGTTGAACGCGAAAATTAACCACACGTTGAGCGCCGAAATGTTACCCAATTATGATTTTTTTTTCACAAAGGTATCATAATCGACTTGATAACTTGTGGCGTGGCCAATTTTGTATTTTATCCCGGATCCGAGTGACGTTAAATTAGGCGTAATATCAAAATGAAATGCAGAAAATCGAGGATTCGTCCAAAAACTTTATTATTATCCAAGCTGCTTCGAAAATTATTTTGGATGTTAGGACCTTAACTACTAGTAGTTCAGATAATCTAAATTCTTTCGTTGACGTTTGTTTAATAGGTTTAGGTGTTCCTGCTTGAATTGTCTATATGTCTGTGGATCGTTCGATCGTGGTTGATTTTTTCTACAACATTGATTATCACATTAATTGTTCTTACCAATGGCGAAGAAAGTGTAAATTAAAATTGTTTTCTCTTAGATCTATTCTGCATTATCATTCATTTTTACGCTTCTCACGCGAACAGTGACTTATACGTAGTTTCCACTCATTAATATGCCGCATCAAAGAATTACAAAAGTGTAAATGTTTCGCGACACGTGACGACTCCGTCGCCGCGCACGAAAGATTTATCGTACACACTTAATTTAAAATGTATGCACCTTGAGAACCCGACCTCTTCAATCCGTCTCAACAACAATTAACGCTAACTCGTTATTGATTCTCGCGGTGATCGATCCATTCTTTCACAGCGAAACGCGTAATTGGTGCATTACGGCGAGCCGGAGTCCGTTAACGGGGTGGCAGTCCGCCCAGAGTCATTGTAACTCGCCTCGAATCGGTTAATTCGACAAACGCTTAATAACCACCTTGGCCCGGACGTCACGTCAAATTAAAAAATAAACACCATTTCTCCGGAGGATGTTGTGAATTCGAAGCTGGTGTCGTTCAAACAATGCGACGGGCGGCTCGTTAGACACATGGCGCGAATGAATATATTATAACCTCTGACGCAGCACAATTTTAATTTGATTTGATTGCTCATGTATAATTTGATAATAATCGGGCTGCGATAGGAACTTACCTCGGACAGGTGAGGAATGCCCACGGATTGTTTCATATCTGGACTCTTTGTTGTTTTCCATGCGTGCACGTTAATGCGCTACAATGGCTTATCTATCGCATGCTAATAGTTGCGTATGAAACGGCGTTTCGTCCGCTGACTGAAACGAGGTAATTAATTGCTTTGGTAGTTATGTCCACGTCATAACCACATAAAATGTGTATTAATAACTTCTTGGTGAATAATTCCTCGCAAATGTAACTGGGAATATAAGCGATCATCAATTTAAGAACAAATTCTTAACACAAATTGCATGTATTAATGCTAGATGAGATATCGCAACCTAAAACATTTTTTTTTAATTTTACATACAGTTTAACTTCAAAATTCAAGAGCAGTAAAACAACAGGCTTCACACGCCATCTGTCAATTACAGCTCCAAACATCTAATCCCTATCTGAAAAATTGGCAACGAATTATTCGACGATTACAATCTATTAACATCGTAGTCAGTTCATTATTTAAAATAAAATAATAAATGGTGCACAACGTTAGTCAATCCATTTGGAAAATAATGTTCGTGTTTACGAACATAGGAGACATTTACAAGACAGTTCCACAACAATTTATAAGAATACACTGTCAACAAACCCAAACCAATCTAACCAACTCAAACGATTTCAATTAGGACCACTATATCATGAAAATCGTCACTACGCATAGTGATCACGTGATAGAAAAGATGTTATATTTAGTCTCAATCAATAAAATTAAAATGGATCGAACCCGGAAAGGACATTATGTAAAAACAGCAAAATGGAAACTTTAAATGATATCCACCAAAGAATATGTTTGTGTTGGGTTGGGTTGGGTTGAAAACGAAACTGAATCCTATCCAACCCAAGTATTTAAAAAATGGTAATAATCGACATTTCGTTCACGTATTGTTGAGTTTTGTTGGATATGTTTGGGTTGGAATGAAGAAAGGCCAGAAGAGATAATGACAAACACTGACTCAAGGGTGGTACTACCATCATTGATGGAATAACGAAATCAGTCCAGGACCAAGATCTTATCAAATCAATTCAACAACTTATTCTCTCTTAGTCGATAATAATATAATAAAAAACTTTGTTTTTCAAATTTTCGTATTACATATATTATATTGTATTTCGTTTTAGTTTCTTCCTAAGGCCCCTACCCTAACGTTCTCTCCTTCTTTCTTCCGTCGTTGTTCCTTCCTCAAGTTCGCCCACCCATCCTTCATCACGTCAGCTATACATCTCCATATTCCACACATTCGTTCCACATTTTACATCCCCATACTGGAATCTCCCATTTCTCATTTGTTAATGTATTTGCTTATCGTTTCGTATTGTTGATTGAATTCTGCTTCTAGTCGTGTTATTTGTCTTTTTGGGTTGGTGGAGGTTTTACGTTCGTATTTTGTTCTTTGTATTTCCACACTCAGTTTTTTTTTTGTTATTCATTTCCACTCATTTTGAATGTTGCTTCCTTGTTTGAAAATCGAGTTGGGTTGGTTCCGATTGGTTTGGATTGAGTTGAGTTGGAATGGGTTGGGTTTGCTTCCATTTCCATTCACTTGTTATTATTTTCTTTTATCTTTCATTGTTTGTTTATTTCTCACTGCTTATTTTGTATATTTAATTGAAGTCAATGTTATTTTTCCTTTTGGTTGGATTGGTAGAGGTTTTACGTTCGTGATTATTTCACTCGTTGTTTTTCTATAGTTGGTTTTCATTTTTTAATTCAATTCCATTCACTTTTAGTTCTTGTTAGTTGGGGTGTAGGTGAATTTTATTTTCATTGTTAGTTTTCAGAATGTTGAGTTTTTTTTACGTTCGAAATGTTTTTGCCCCCGTTGTTAATTTGGCAGGTTTCGATGCAATAGCGTCTTTGACTTATTTTATTTTTGTATTCTTTTTAAATATTAATGTTTATGTTATTTTTACTTTCTTATACTTTATGCATAAGTTTCAGGAACTCTAACATGTAATAAATTAAGAGAATTCATCAGTTTATGATCAAAGTACCGTAAAATACGTAGATAATAAAGATGTGACTCTTGGTGTTACTTGCGGTGGTATTGGTGCTGGTGCTGTGAATTTTAGAAAAAGAGGGTTGAGTTTCTCTATCCATCGATACTGCGGCATTACAACAAACATATCAGGGGTTGACAAATCAAATTACTATTAATTTGGTTCTATTGTTCACACACCAGGGCTAAACGTTAAAATCTTCATATTTTTATATATTTATTAGAGATGTCTGTACTCAAGCATAGTTACTTTGTGGAAGAGAATTGGTACGAAAACAGCAACTATGACACTAAAAATATCGTATTTAACTTTCAAACTCATCAAGATAAAGACATTAGTAAATACCCAGGAAAAGATCACATGCCCAGTAAAGACTACGTCACAAATATTTTTTTCCACTTTTACGCAAAGGAAACAATTTTTCTTTTATATTTCAAGGACCCAAATAATATTTTCTTTTTATTCGTTTTATTCGTTTTATTTACAGTTGGGTACATTGTAATCACTGTTTTATGTTCTGAAGTTTTATAATGTTTGCAAAATGTTTTTTTTCTGACTTCTGACGTTGAACATGAAATTCATCAAGAGACATTTTTCTAAGTATATGAGCCATACAAGGTTAGTGTGGTGTCTTCAAGTATTATTTAGTGGATGTAATTAATTTGACATTTCGTTTTTGTTGCATAATTAAACAGCTGTGACTTTTTTATACTCTAAGCTAAGGACATCCATATCCTTAATGAATCCTTACAAATGCCATGTGGATGGTATACCCGTAAAGCTTTTCAGGGTGTATTTTAAGATGTTCACTTGTCTGGTAGTACATGGTTGGAAGGATGAGCTTTCCTCAGGAGCGTTGTCGAAGTTCAGGACAATAGTTAAATAAAATTTAAACTGCTATTTTTCATATTACAAATGTGAGGGTAGCTACTTGAAGGTCAACTTTTTCAGTCAGTTATTTGTCTTATTCTTGAGTCTACGTGTAAACTGATACGATTGCATATTGTAACCATTGTGCATATTCACAGTCTGTGTTACTAGTAACTAGTAAATTATAATACGTGAAACTCTACAACTTCGCTTGCCTTTAATGTGAAGAGCTTTAATAAAACCAGTATTGTTAATTTTTTAATGCTGGATCTTTTGTTGCGTTTTTTTTGTCGTTTGAATGCGCGTATAAGTAATTGCTCGTCGGAAATTTTCGTAACCGTACTTAACTTAATACAATAATGTAAATACGCGTTTAACATAAAGGGACGCATTAAATAAATTACTAATAATTAATCTCGAGCGAATCCGATCCGCAACTAAGAATGTGTGAGCGGGACTACATCGGACAACTGGGACACTGGACATATATCTTCTGTCTAGAAGCGCTAGACTGCTGTCCAGAAACAATAGGCGACCCATTAGGCAAATGAACGCGTCTGACCGCCATGCGACCAGCGAATTAATGCGACCCGCAAGGAGACGTCCACCTACACGGCTGCTCTGGCCGACATCGCTTACCTATATACAGTGTAACAAAAGTACGTGTTTTTTGTTTTTTTCCGCCACGGCAGAGCACCTGTGTAGTTCGGTTGAAATTTTAAATCGGTTACGGTTTTTGTTTGTTGGTAAAGCGGCGCGCGGGTCGCGATAGTAATCAGCGGCCGGAGCTCTCTGTATAAGGGACGCTGCGTGCGTGTGTTCGTTTATTCATTTCACAAGTATTTGTATGAGAATATGTGTAGTTAGTACAACTACTTATAGGAATGCCTTTAAAAGTGCCTACCAACATCGTTACTTTGAATACAATGTATTTGATACACAATAAATGTGATATACTCTTCCATATTTACATAATTTTATCAAATTGACAGTTTTCCTTTCGCCACTTAACTGGAGAACCAGCTTATTAAACCAACTACAAAACTATTCGCATAAACTATATTCATAAGTACCTAGAGTAACAAAACTATCAGCTGACATTTGCTGCATTCATCTCATCCTCATTTTTTTAATTTTCTTCTCATATCATACAAATCGTTAATTCGACCATGTATGATATATTAAAACTCGCCATGAACAAACTAGTAATACAATATTTTTTTGTAAATTTACACCTCTGTACATTTTTGTTCTTCACATCAACGTAATATATTTCCAATTAATGACCAAAATTTACTTTAAAACTACGAACTAACACGTTGTTGTAGTTCCTTGTTTCGTTGTTTTAAGTGAATGTATGTTTATACTGCACATATTTGATATTTGTCCAACAAAGAAATTTTAAATTGTTGCAGCCATATATACTCAGTGACATATAAATTGCACCACCTAGAAGGGGTGGGAATTTTTGGACCAAATTTGGCAGGAATAGTGGACTAGTCCAGGGAAATAGTTGATTAAAATTTGAAACGCAATCATCAAGTAGTCATGGGATTTTTGACGTTTGTGTCATTTTTAGAGGTGGTGATAGACAAGCAATTATCGAGTCATTTTTGAATTTGTTCCACTTTTTCGGATCTCGTTCTTTAGTTTAAAGTGTTTCAAGTGTTTAATGATGCCTAGAGGAAGGAGACCTCAAGTTTACCAGCAGTTGAGTGACTTTGACCAAGGGCGGATTGTTGGTTTACGAGAAGCAGGTTTTTCGTTTAGAGAAATCGGCAACCGTTTGGGACGGCACCACTCAACAATAATGCGTGTTTATCAAGCGTGGTCTGAACATGGGGTTGAACGTCGGAGAAGAGGCACTGGTGCTCAAACACGAACCAATGAACGTCAAGATCGCCGCTTAAGACTAATGGCCTTGAGAGACCGATTCTCTACAACTAGATCAATAGCTGATATTGGTTAGGTGAACAAGGTCGTCCGTTAGGCTTGCGAACAGTTTATCGTCGAATAAGAACCTTTGGCTTGCTGTCTTACCGCCCACATCTTGTGCTACCCCTCACTGTTCAACATCGCCAGGAACGTTTGGCCTGATGCACGGAAAGACTTCAATGGAACTTGGAGTGGCATCGAGTTGTCTTTAGTGACGAATCGCGATTTTGTTTAGGAATGCATGATGGTCGGGTGACTGTTAGACGAAGACGTGGAGAAAGGCGTAATCTTGATTTTTCGATTGCGAGGCATGTTCACCGAACTGTGGGGTTGATGGTGTGGGGTGCTATTGCTTACGGCAGTAGGTCACCCTTGCTCTTCATTCGGGGCAGTATGACCGCCCGACGCTACATTGACGAAGTGGTAGAACCACATGTTCTTCCATATCTTCGAGGGCTGGAAGACCCACTTTTCCAGCAAGATAATGCACGACCTCACGTAGCAAGGGTTTCTCTTGACTTCTTTGAAGAGGCCAATGTTAATATTTTGCCTTGGCCGCCAAGATCTCCCGATTTGTCGCCCATTGAGCACGTGTGGGACATGGTGGCTAGAAGATTGAGGAATCTACCGAACCCACCGTTGACAATAGAAGCTCTACTGCATGTGGTACAGGCTGCTTGGGATGCCATACTCCAAGAAGACATTGATCACCTGCTGGAATCAATGCCAAGGCGGCTCAATGAGTGTATCAGAAATAGGGGCGGACCAACACATTATTAAAGAAAAATCAAAAAGATGAAGTGTTTTCTTTATCAAATTTTAGCCAATTGTTACCTTAGACTATTCCCACCTCTCCTAGGTGGTGCAGTTTATATGTCACTGAGTATATTTAGAATTATTTCATAGATGAAAAAATGCCCCGTATAACAAATTTAATTTATAACTCTTTACTCAAAATTCCTACGTTATAAGTAAATAATAAATAATCTAATTTATCTTATACAAACTAAACATGTACGTGGCGTATTAACAAATTTAATTTATGTTAAACGAAAAATATTTATCTATAAATTTAAAAAACGTAAATATAAATCAAAGGAATATTTTTGGTAATATATTTTTTTTTACATATCAGGACCAATAACTTCTGCCTTCGAGTGTTATCGTTAACCACATCATTGCCCCCCCCCCCGAATTATGGGGGTAACTTTATATTTCCTTGTGTAATGCTATTGTTTGGTTTTCCAATTTTTTCTAATAGTTGATTGTTTATTTTTTGTTTCTTATGTTAATATTTTTTGAAAAATAAGAATATCTATTATTGGGGAGTGATATTTCCTTTCGCATTCCATTTATAATTTTCCAAGCAAGTTTTTAAAATTACTGTTAGATTTACTACTTTATTTTTTCCATAAGAAATTTGTTTTTCGTTGACACGTTGTGTTGTGTAACATTTTTCAAATTTTGTTGTTGTGTTGGGTTGGGTTTGATTGGGTTGGGTTTAAGTTTCAATGACAGTTTGATTCAATTTGTTTGAAAAATGAGATAAGATTATTGTCGATAACGTTTAGTATTTAAAGTCGTGATATGTACAACAAATTTGTTAAATTAATTAAAATAATTTGAAAATTATTTTTGTTATTGTAAATTTTTTTATATTTATTGTGTACCAGACTTGCCCTTCACTGGGGGGTTGCATATGGAACAGAAATGATACATCGTAAAATAAATATTGTGTGCATGTGACACATTTTTTCGCACCGACGTAGATATTTTCTTTGGTGGAACCGAACATAGATGATCGCGGCCAAACATCCAACAAAGCACCCCTGTTGACAAGTAGAACCAGTTATACTTATATATGAAACGTTTACAGGCCATTTAGGCCCATTGCTTGAGTAGGCTCTTTCAGCCTTCATTGTCCTTCACCATAAATCCTCCATGACGACCTCCATCCATTTTATTCTTGGCCTACCTTTCTTCCTTTTCCACATCTTTACCCTTCTTTACCCATCTTTACCCACATTCGTATGTGTATCTCCTGCAACAATTCCCCTGTTATTACTAGACTCAGTTTTATTACCCTTTTTAAACACTGGGACCACTATTGCTTTATGCAATTGCCACGGCATGGATTCTGTGTTCCAGAAGATTTCTTTCATCAGATCATATAACCTAGCTTTCAAGGCTATGCCATTTTCCCTTGGTCATTTATAGTTTTTCATTTCGTCTTCGTCCCCAGCGCTTAACCGCTCTTCCATCTCTCGTAGATCTCTTATCCTGCTAATAAATGTACCCTTAATACACTAATCTTCCTTGATAGCCTTTACAAATTTCTTTTATGTCATTTCTTATTTCTTTCTTTCTATATTTTTCTTCCATGGTTTTTATGTCTGGTTCTTTAGATTTCCTTTTAAAAATCGTTCTGCATCAAACATTGGATATTGACCTGCTCAGTTTTTGTTAAAAACAAGTGTTTACTTTGGCATTCAAGGTATGTTATTTATTATTAATTAATTAAAATTTTTCCCTCACTAAACTTGACTACAAGCTTTCACGTTAGGTATTCAGGACGTAAAGTAAAAAATGCCGTTTGTTACAGTATGTCTCACAGCAAATCAAGTACGTCGATATCGACGAGTCCCAATGAGTTTTTCATGAGGAATGGGAAAAGAAATGTTGTTTTACTGAAAGCAAGGCGCATGTCTTTACTTTGCTTTATTTACTACATTAGCTGTTGCAAACAAATATAATTAGAAAGGCATTATAAGCAAAATTATAATAATTTTGAAAAAAAGATATCCTGTTGGTAGTGCCATCAGAGAAGATTTTTTTTAAATAAAAAGAAACGGGAACTGTTCAACCAACAGAAGACTTTCGTTAAAAGTCACGACGAGCTTGAATCTATCATCAATACATTATTACGAGATTTCTTTAGTTTCAGCCAAAAAGGATAAGCCTTTGTACAAATCCAAAATTAGATTCCTATTACAGTCGTTATCACAGTATTACAGTATGAAATAAAATTTATACATTTTTGTGAATCCTTTTACAATCAGTTTGACTGAAATAATCCTGCCAACATTCAGTTGGAACTGCAAAATCATTCTGCACCAAAAAACCTTTTCACAGAAAAATACCTTCACAGTAGCAAAGTAAGTGGTGGTTTATTATTAATTAATTTTGCAGAATTGCCATATAATAAATGGCGTTGTTGTCTCTATTCTTCTGAGCTTTACCTACTCTCGTCCTAAATTCTTAAGACGCATTGAGTGGGTTATTTTCCATGACATTTGTACTTCTTCAAAGACCTTCAAAACAAGATGAACATTGTTCTTTGACGAACCGTCCAAACTAAGCAACCTCATTGAACCAAAGGCAACCAACGCAACTATTCAACCGGAATATTGACCCAAGATGGATTAATGAGTCTTTTATATTATTCTTATGGAACTAGGGAACATTATTTAGTGATAATTCTCTCGTCGAATTTTCGTGATTTTCAAATCTTATTTTCGCAAAAATGTTACTTATGCCAAAGGCGTTTTGTTTTGCACGAGACGAACGAATTGCTATAAAATTCTTTGATAAGATTTTTGATTCAATTATAATCATCTTTTGAGCTTTAGGCAACATTTGATGATCAATTCGTACGACGAATTGGGTTGTGCTAACCAACAAATTAATCGCAGGATACTCAAGTAATTTATATTAAATTTCATGTTCCACAATGAACGGCCCAAAATCACCTGGAAAATTATACAATGTGGTAAAGCGACGACCGGTTTAATTGTACGGCAACACATCCATCTCCCGAGAACCAGCAACCAAAAATTCCAATCCCTTGTACTAATTAATTGGGCCATTTCAGCAATTATTGGTTATGAAAGAAAAACATATCCATTTCGCTCAAATTATCGTTTAAATGGCCGCCGTAATAAAACTTCCTACTTTGTCGTCCCGCACATTTGCAAAGTGCCGAGTTTCATTACCTTTAAACAACTCTTTCGCATCATAATAACACGTCTCCGTAAATTTTCCATAAACTCCGCCGATTTAAGTACGCACGGGCTTAGCCCGTAATGATGCAGATTACCGCGCGAAATTTTTATCGGCGTAATTATTTTTTCCTTTTCCCGCGCTTATAAATCACGGCAGAGTGATGCCACACGTATGTACCTGCTGGTCTGCACTTAAGTGTAATTTCCCGCCTCGTTCGTTTTTCGCGGTGCGTTCGCGCGTTTGCCGCTACGGCAAGTTGTGATGCAGATTTGTCGATGCAATTGGCAATGATCAGTCGTTAGCACACTCGCTTGCACAATCAACGATAGATACCATCGCACGCAAGCGGCATCTAACATGTCGTCCTTCGCTTCTTTCGGCTCCGCGCAGTTTACGATTGTGTGCGTGGTTTTTTCGCAAATAAAAATAAATACTGGAAGCGGATGTTTTTTTTTTCACCTGAATGATGAATTGATTGCGAAATAACTCTAGAATTTGTTCAAAGTTGTTTAATCTACACCTAATTATGATTTGTTGTGAAATTTATAATAACAACTAGTGCCATTCTATTTGAATTAATTTTTGATTAATATCTCCATTAGTATCAGGATTTCATTAACAGGCTCTATTGTTTTGTAATTTTGAAAGATGGACCAAATTTTCCCCATATGGGTTACTAAAACTTGTACTAGATAGCATAGAGCAATATGTTAGCGAGGAAAACATAACATAAATATAATTAAAAATCGTTGTGCGTGAATATTAGCGTCTACTTTTTTAACAAGAAGATTAATAGTTCAAAACTATTGTACGCTTTAAGTCGGCTAGATAATGAGACGCCGACAAAACTGTATCGATACCCTCAGACGTTGTGAATTCTCGACTCTGATTGTCCGAAATTTGAACATATCTGCCGAGCGACACAACAAATTTTACTAAATTGCCTAAATTTTAATACAATTCATTTTACTTAAGCGAACGCTGAATTTTAATCAAATTTACATAATTTTTCGATTTAAATAAATTACAAACATTTGTATCGAAATCACTTCATTTTATCTGATTTTGTCCAATTAGGTATTAAGAAAGCTATTGCAACGTTTTAAAAATATTTCAGGAAGTGATTCATGTGCCTACATTTTTTCTACGTTCACCTAAAATTGTCTATTAAGCCTTATTAACATAACTGTATTTGATATTTGATCAAACTGGTTCTTTTGATCGTAAATGGTTTGAATATATCTGCACCTCCATAATTTTATTTCTGATAAATATTTGTGAAATAATTTTGTACAGTGTTTGCTCTACACCTGCTTAGTGTTTTTGTACACTGTATGCCTGATATATTTAATTTCAGCACAAAAACCATATAAATATGTTAAAGATGCATCAACAATATTTACATAATTCTGGACATACAAGTTATCTCTTGTTGCCCGGCCTGTCATAAACGCTGCTTACCCGTCTGGTATTATTCACAGCCTCTCAGCTTCTTCATCGAACCTATTCACTAGCATTCCTGTGTAGATCTTGTACGCCATGTCCGTTAATGAGATCCCCCTATATTTAACAATTTCTTCCAGACTTCCTTCGGTGCATACATTCATCCTTCGCTAATTATTCCATCCTTCCTGCTGCTTTCCCTAACTGCTTGAAGTTCCTCAGAGCTTTTGAGCCAATATATTCTTAATATTAATACAACTGAGTTCATGAGACTTTGCATTTACAACTAGTAATAATCATTTGGGACTGTACAATGTAGAACATATAACGTAGGATGTAATTAAGAAATAATTTATTGCGATAAACGGCAACACAAGTACAGTCGGCAGCGCATAAGAGCCTTGTCGATGCAAGCATCACTCATTGCGATAGGACAGAATAAAGTCGGTCCAGAGGAAATTACTTTTAATGTAATACCCAAACCACACGCAATGATGAACACATCATTTCAAGTCTGCTAACTATACTGAATTGTCATTTTTGAATAATTCCTAGAATTAACCAGAATATGACATATCATCTGAGACATTCCAGAACTTTAAATTAGCACGTTTAAAAAAGTCAACGAATAAAACAAGTTTACCATTTAACCTTTTTATCATCGGAATGAATTAGTTATTGAATGTCAGTTGCATAAAAAGAAAATTGCATAAAAATAACAACTTTTAGTTTGTACACAATTAAAAAAAATGCGAAGAATATTGTTTCTCAAGTTGCACGCAAAATTAAGTAGAATTATTTACGCTTACGCTGTATTTTCCAACTTTGTTATAGATTCAAATTCTTGCAACTGTTGCGTCCTGGATTCTATAATTGCCTGGAAATATCTCATTGTAGTCGCTATGAAATAAATGCCTATGTTCCGCTTACGTGAGCGGACACATATCGTGAACGTTTCACGTGATCTGTGCGTGCACATTTATGGTAATATCCGAATCGAACTGAGTCTAAACCAATGTTATTTAAGTAGACTGAATTGTTTGTGTAACTGTTACAAACTCATAATGCGCATTTACTATTTATATTTTCTACATAAATGCTTTATCTAGACGTCAATATCCCTCACGCTCCTCTAGATGGCGTTAATACACTCACACATACGTTTGTCATTCATGTTTGCATGCATGCATATCCCGCGAATATACTATTTATGGCCTGATGAGCCCACAGAGGCGAAACAACATTCGTTGATATAAATCACCATTGAAAACGAAATAAAAATCAAATAGAAAATCGTTGTGTCAAGGCTAACCCGCAAAATAAAACGCAAACTAATCCATTATTCAAATAAAATATAACGAAATATTTAAAAATAGTCAAAACGGATCATATCAAAAAATGATTAAAAGAGCATACCCTGCAAATTTCATGAAAACAAACTCAATCGGGTACCTGAAGCCGTTTCGTGAACATAGATACGTAACAACATTAAAAATATTGGGGTTGGGTTGGGTTGAGTTTGTTTGGATTGGGTTGAGTTTGGTTGAATTAGGCGACGATGCTTGCAAATAAATTCGAAACAAGCACAATACCAATTGAAGTATGAAACAAGTACAAAAATTCAAATGGCACCTACTGGAGGCGCAAAATAAAGCCGAGAACAAACAACAACAAAAAATTGAAAAAGAAATCAACACAACTTCAAAAATCAATGGTACATGATAAAAAAATAACGAAAATAGATAACAAATAGCCCAACAAAGTAAATAATAATGAAACATACAACAATAATGAAATGTTGTCTCTACGTCCAGAGCGCTTCGACGAGGCAAATAAAAATCACAGAAAAAACTATTCCATTAAAATTCTTTATTGTTATGTCGGGTTCACTTGATCCCAATTTGCTGGAACAGATTGGGTTGGGTTGGATACTCAACATGCTTCGCTTATTGAAAAATTAATCTGTTAGAAAAAAATCTTTGCGTTTAAACCCAAACCCAAAATACAAACGAAATAAGATCAATGATCGACTTGGGTTGGATCTTTACTTCGTTGTAGTTTTGGCCCCAATGGCCTATAAATATCTGAACCCAAATTTAATGAACTTGATGAAAATCTTTGAGCACTATCAGTTTCATCAATATTCCCAATGCACACAAACGCAATTCAATGCAATCTTCATTGAAAAAACCGATGTCATTGCGTTCGTTTTATTTATAAACCCAAATGAGCCTGCGTAAAGTCAAGGGAAATTGTTAAAATCATCTATGAATCAAGCATACTTTAAGTAAGTTGATTCATATGAGAGAAGAAATTGTATTCGTAATTTATATCAAACCCAGTTATCGTCGTTAGCGTCTAAAGCCAAAATGCAAAGCGTTTGCATCTAAACCTAATTATAAAACTGAGATAATTTCTGTATAGGGAAGCAATTTATATAAAATTTACTGCTTGCAAGTATTCAAACTATAAATGCAGACAGATCCAGCATAGTTGGTCAGGTGGTCGTTCTGAGATTTCAAAATAAAATTTATGACAAATTTAATTTAAGCCACAGTTCTTGGCGAAGTAATTGTATGCATAGCCTCTAAACCTCTAAACCCAAATTAAAAGAACGTGATTCGATCAAAATATTTGAACCCTGTGAACGTAAAGTCAACATATACTCTAAACACAATGGATCTTCAACTGAAATATGGATCTGGTATTGCTGTACGTTCATTAATGAACCCAAGCAAGCCTGATTCAAGTCAACGGAAGTTGATTAGAACTATCTCGAACCCAACCCAACCCAACCCAAAATGTAACCGAAAAAAGCCACTAAAACCCCGAACAGGATCGGGTTGGGTTGGGGATTTCCTTTGTCGATTTGCTTTGAAAAAAAACCAACTAAAAATCAAGTTCATGTTAAATAATAAATTTTATTAATAATAACACTGTTGTTGGACAGAGACATTGTCATAAAAGATACACAAGAAATCAAGAGTTAAATAATTAACATATATAATTTTTGTCAATAATCACATCGCAGTAATTTTCGACATGAGTAAAATTGTTTCTCAAAGAAATATGTTGTTAGTTCGTTGCTAATATATTGCTGTCCATTTTTGACTTCAGCTCTCATAGTACATTAAAGACTTTGATGGATTTGGAAATCATGGCCATTGTCAACAAAAATGTAGTTGTGCAAAGCAATGGAATATTTTTTGCAATTTCTCCAAATCCATAATAAATAATTCGATAGAAATGTAATAATATCAGCGTCGAGTTTTTTAGATTGCATTTCATGTTGGACTTAAAGGACTATTTTGTAATAGTCCTGCGTTTTACACATAGTAATAAATTGTTATAAATGTTGTTTAAATTGAGAGTCAGTTTTAATGTTTATAGCGTTAGTGTCTCTTTGTATGTGTATCATGTCCAAAAATAAACGCTTTTTATAAGTGCACTCTTTAGTTAGAAATATACTGGATAAAGTGCAGATGTTGTGCAATTTTTGTTTTGGTTGTGGTTTAAGATAAATACAATTCTAAAATAATTAGGAAATATCACAAATGGAATCAGTCTGTCTTTGCTCGCTACTGTTTACGGGCAACTCCAGTTCTAGAATTTTCGCACAAATGGGCAATGAATAACCTCCATTAATACACTCGAAATCTAAGCCAATTACTCCGTCACTCGCGACTGGACCATTAATTGATATCTATTTATTTTGAACTGCCAAAATTAAACCAATATATTTGCGATCACTCATGATCCTTGTTAATCAAAAATCCATCGATCCCTTGCAATTTAATTCCCCGAATCTCCACCAGTGCACGAATCAATCTAATTTAACCGGACGTCCAATCAATTCTTCTAATTTACATAAATTTTGCAAGACGAAAATTCCCATCCCTTCGCAATCCACCAGATTATAATATTTCACGTCCGTCGGGGCCGTCGTAGGTGCTAAGTTTGAGTTTCTCAAAATGATATTAAAAATCCATCGCGCGACAATGTCCAGCTAGGTGACAGCGTATAGAGGGCAGCATCCCCGTCCCCGTCCCCAATCAGCCCTCTCCTTGTTCGCTAAAAAAACTGGATCAATACATAAAAATTTCATATTGAAAATGATTGAGGGCGGTGGCTCTACCTCGGACTGCTCTCCCGTTACGTTACCGAGAGCTGATTACTTATATTTTCCATTTTCATTTTATCGATTAGCCCCGCGCTATTTTTTATTCATGTTTGCGTCCCCGTTGTCGCTATTAAGTTGTTAGCTCTTACGGCGCGCATCGCAAAGGAAACTAATGAGCGCGCTAAATTAGTATTGATTTGAGTGGGAAGGACGTGTGGAAAACGTGTGCACTTCGGCGCTGGTATATTTACGAATGTAACGAGTACGTACTTCCTTGTCGACACCAAAGCAAACATAATCGAAAGATCGATAAATCACGCGATAATCCGGGCGCTTAATGTATAATTTCTGGATACGCGGAACGATACCGTATGTGCCTATTATTGACCATGTATAGGTTGGCTATTTATTCCATTGCGATTTTCGCCCAGGAATGAATTTTAAAAAGGTTAACGTATCACATGTATATACATAGTTTATATGGAATGTGTTTATTAGTGTCATTTATCTCGTCCAACATAAATAATCCAAGAAAAAAATTGATTTACAAACAAATTGTTGGGTTGGGTTGGGTTGGGTTTTAATGGAACTAGCGCGAGTAGTAATTACAAACCAGAAATTTGTTACGAATTTAATTAACAAATTTTGATGATCAGTTGTTTTCTTCTTCTTGGAACGTTAGGAGGATAGGTCTGTTTTCAAATGGATGTATTACCCAATTCAAGTCATACGATTTATTTTTTCTAGGAAACATTATTTACAAAAATTAGTGGCCAAGTGTTCTGAATGATCCTCCACTGTCTTTAGCAATTTATAATTATTTTCCAGAAGGTAAGGATAAATTCACATGTTGTGGGAAACATCTCAAATGGATTTTTTTAATTTTTTTATTCCATGTATTTTCTTACAAAAAGGTTTAACCCGTTCACATAGATATATTTCTATTACTTCAATAAAGTTGTACTTTAAGTGAATTATTCCAATATGTCTACTAGTAGGAGAGCTTCATTAGAAATAACTTCTCGAAGAATTGTTCGCGTGGTTGTGATAATTGTCCATCGAAAATATGTATTTTATTTCGGCAGATTCCTCCTTCAAAATTCCTTGCAAATCATTATATCTACCAGACATGGCAGTCAGCAGATAACATCTCGCAGTTTTTCGTGTATTTGATATTATAACTGGATTAGCACTGGTACTAGGCTTTTTTGATGGAATTAAATTCCAATTAAATATCTATGTATGTAAATATTGTTACGTTCGTTTACGCTGCATCCGCGGACGACATTGCAGTTTCCATAGGAAGCTCCATAGCTTGCAATATTTGTTTTGGATTAGGATTGATAACTCCATTTGTCAACTTGCTCAGTTGTATCACGAGGCGAGAAGTTTCGCGTGTGCCCTGGCGGCCTGGGCTATGGCCTGTGACTAGTGAAGTCCAGTGTTATGTGGTATGCGGCGACGATTTAGAGAATGTTTGGGCGTAGAGCGTAATATTCACCTTCATCGTTGTAAATATATCGCCAGCTATAATGCGTTGTCAAGGTGTCAAGGATACAGCCCTTATGGGATTTTATCAACTTCAAAGTCGTCTGTTGGAAGCACGTGTCGTGTCTCGTAATTCCTCGTCGAAACAAAGTAATGAGCTTCTCTTTTTTGTAGCCATCCGTTTTTGACCATCAGTTAGAGTTTTAGATACTTTCGTTCTGAAACATGCCAAGTCTGTTTTTCTGGGGAATCGTTGGACACGCAAGCGCCCGGCTAGTGATGTCAACTACAGTGAGGTTTACATCACTACCTTACTGCGAGTTGAAACAGTAATTAACGATTTATATAAAAATTTATTAATTAATAAGCCGATACAGTATCCTATAATCCCAGTAATCCTGCTAGAAGAAAATTCGAGCCAATGTCAATATCAATACTATTTTCAAAGGAAGGATCCACTGCCCACTTCATACTAAGTGGCCTGGACGACCATCATTTACGTCGTCATTCTATCACTGAAGTTTATTTTTTAGTCAAATGGAAGAAAACCAGAAGAATGAAACCAACCCTCAAGGTTCGACTAGAACTCTAGGATCGAAAGCTTCAGCTTCCTAGAGAAGCTTAATTCTGAGAAAGCATGAGTTACAAGTATATCGTAGACACCTATAGCTTCAACGTAATGAAACGCGCAGACTTGCTTATCGTATTTTCGCTTACTATATATTTTCAAACCAGCAAGTGCTATGTATAAGCTAACCATTCGAAAAAATATCGAAGCAACCTTATCCGCCTATTTCTACGTGGGCGTTGATTTTTAATTATCATATCATATAATCGCTTGTTTGTATAAGCCATTTGATTTCCTTATATCTATCAGATACTCTATTAGTATTTATTAGTTATATATGTGTCTTAACGATATGAATATGATGTTTATCACAAATTTGTAGTGGAATTCGCTAATGTAAATGCAAGTATATTTGTAGAGTCGTTGAGGCTGCATCGGCGATTTCGTAGGCGCGGCGTCTAATTAATAATCGTTGCCATTTGATTTACGAATATCAAGCGCAAGTGCAAGGGTCGTATTCATGCAACAGTACCCACTCGATTCCCTAACTATATATTACTTTTAATGAGATCTAGCGGCCGCACACGAATCGCAAATCCGCGATTTCGTCCCAGCGTCGATATAAACAACGCTCCAACTGAAATAGTCCGATAAAGTGCGCGCATTAAAGTCAATTTCGCGTCGCGTTAAAACGTAAACACCGCTCGCGAAATGGCGACTCGATCTTCCCCCGCGGGTGGTTGTTAATTAGATATGTCAGAGCACATGTAGCCCTGCAGTCGGCCGCTAGGATCGTGCGCGCCAGCGTAATGGATGGCCGCGCGAAAGCGCAGGTGGTCCGCAGCCTCGGACGGGCCCCGGATAGTTTGTATTAAATAATCAGTTTTTGAAAGTTGCTGGCCGCTCGATGGGCGTTCGACACGCACCCCGACCTATCTCGGGAGATTTAAACATTTTTATTGGGAATTATTCGATTTTTAAGTTGCGTGTCGGTTTTAATTGAACCGTTTTCAGCGGACGGACGGACGTTTCGTCCTTGTCTTTAACCTTATCGTACTTTGAATTTTTAAGTGCAGCGCGCCGCTCGAATTTCTTTGAGAAGCGATCGGACAATTTTAAAGGGAAATTATTCGTTTTCGTAAATTGAAATTGCTTGCACGTGATGTAATCCTCTGAAGACGCCTCTCTAATTTGTTAACGGTGTCTTAATCAATAATCAACTGGTTGGATGGATGTTAGGTGCATCCAGGGACATACTTGATTTTGATAAGTGCAGTCTATAAATTTCAACCATAAATAATATCATTTTGGTCGAATGTGGGTGTTGAAGTGTATTCATTTTTCTACGCCTTTTTTTATTTATAACCCGACCCTTATTGCATCATAATTCGTTCAAACCGCTAAAGATCTAAATTATAAAGCAACTTGTTCTACTTAGTTTGGTTTTAATGCTCTGTACTTTTTAGGTGGTTGCGTCGAGGGTCCATGTTCGTTTTATCGTTCAGTCAATTTCTAAAAGTCCTGCGAAGGGACTGCAATACGTTGAGCGAATCACTGCTAGATCTGGGAGCGGGAGATGGAGAGGTAACCGCTCGCCTAGCGCCGGCTTACAAGAAAGTTTATGTCACCGAAGTTTCGGGAACTATGCAAACGCTACTAAAGAATAAGGGATTTAAGTAAGTAATTAATCTCCTGCAAAGGCCGTCGTTTCTTGCCAGTGTTGTCTCTTTCCACCTTCTTCACAGTCGATTTAATCTGAGGTAAAATCTTTGATATTTAGAAAAATGTAAAACCTTTTTAGAATAAATGTGTGATGTATTTTTCCACTGGCAAGATTTGTGTGAGATTGGCGAGATTTTTCGAATTTATAATCTATGTAGTATTTGGATAGTTATTTGTGAGGAAAAAAATCGCCATTTACTCTTGGACTCGTACTCGTACTAAAAAATGTATGTTTTTTTACCAATCTGTAAACCAAAAGACCTATATATTCTACCAGTCAAACGAAGCTTCTTTAAGAAAATCTTGGCAGCGTTTTTGTTCAATAAATTAATTAAAACAATTAATAAATATAATTAATTAAATTAATTGATAATTCGACATTATGAAATTCTATCGGTGAAAATGTAATGCTTTTTCCTTAAACCAAGTAGCAAGTGAGGTACAATTTAAACTCGTAATAATCTATAAGTCTTAAGTGTAACGTTCGAAGCAATTAGACTACCAACAACACTATTAACGACTAAGTTGTTCGATGCACACCAATTAGTGTAGATTTCGTAGAACAGTAGTAAACGAACCATGGGAATAATCACAAGCATCATAGTCCGAAGCAGGATTCTGTTATAAAGCAACATCAGTACTCAGTGTGCAAGGTATCTATGTTTTGCGAAGCTTTTGAAGCTTTCATTCGTATGACTAGGTTGATTACGTCATACCGATTGTCTTCAATTGAAATCAAACTGAAACTAATTAGAAACCAAAACCCAAATCAACGACTAGCAAAGTTAGAATGCCAACAAGTCGAAAATTACAAATTACTAGAAGAGACAAATAGAAAAAAAAATCCTACTCAAAATAGGAACAAAATATGGAGAAACTGTGATTGCGGAAGTTTGTAAAGTCAGCAAGTACAAACAGAAGTAAACAAACGGCGTACAAACTGTACAATTAAACACGAGGCCAAAATAAAAAAAAAACACTATGGAAAAGTTATTTAGGGAAAAACAAAGATAAAATAATGAACGAACGAAATTTACAAAAAAATATATAAAAATTGAAAAAAAATTGTGGAAGACGCAAAAGAGTCATGGCAAGAATTTGGTGAGCTTTACTGGATATTCTAAGAAAGATCTAAGAAAAAAAGAAAAAATCCAAGGACAAGGAACGAAACACTATCTCAAATGGAACAGAGATAGTAGTCAGGTGGAAAGAGTATTATACAGACATACTGGGCATAGAAAAGAGAGAGAACTAATCAAAGCGCAAGAAGTAGGGGAAGATGGAAACCAAGGCCTGGGATAGACGAAAATGATAAAATATTTGGGAAAAAATGGATTAAAACTCATGCACAAAATGGTGCAGATTGTGTGGAACACCCAAGAGATCCCTCTGGACTAGAAGAGTGCAATATTGACACCTATTTATAGAAAATATATATCGCTATTTTGTATAACTTAAAATTTTGGAAAGAACAATCGAAAATATATTCAGAAACAATTAGAGCCCGGTTTTTTTTACATATAATCAATATTTAGAGGAAACATGTCAACGCAGGATTGGATCTGCGTATTCTGACAATTATCCGAAAAAATAATGAACACAAAAGAAAAACATATACATGTGCAATAGATTTGGAGAAAGTCTTTGACACTGTACAAAGAGAAGACATACGATGGGTGTTATAAAGAAGATGAGTAAATGAATAAATCATTGAAACGATAAAATGTATGTACGCTAAAACTTTTAATGTAGTAAGAATCGGAGGAAATATGACAGAAACGTTTAAAACAAAGAGTTAGGCAAGACGTAATATTAAGCCCCCTGCTATTCACTGTTTTTGTTGCATGGCTGAGTTTCCACTACCTTCGCATATAAGTAAATTATATTTCAATTAATTTATTTTCTTTCTCTGTTGTTGATTTGAATGTTAATTTTTTTAAAACGTCGTCGCGTTATCTGCGTTAATTTGATTACGTGTTAACGAATGGAGTGGTGCGAATGCCCGAGTTTCTGGAAGCGCGAATAATTAAGCGGGCAAAATCGGTACAGTCGTAAAATTTAATTGTACACCAGAGAATCCGCTAAGATTCTGAGCCAATCCGCTAAGTAACGCGTCTTAATTAACTCTGCACTTAGTTTTATGAGTTAAGTTTTACTGCACGGAGGAACTCAATTAACAATCTGACATTAAATGACTTTAATTACTTGAGATACAGCCGATAACATCCAATCTCTACATTACACGCGGCCCAAAGAAGCAATTAAACACTATCACGGATTACAATTTATACAACAAAATAACATTATTTATCTGTTGCACTTTATCGCCTCGAAAGTCGTAAAGGAGAGGCGTCCGGCTGAAGGTGTGTGTGTGTGTGTGCGCGCCAGGCCAGGTTATTGTGCGTGAAATATAGTAATTGTTTTCGGTTCATTATTGCGGTAATTATAACTAAGAACGAGCTTGAATAATTTTATTGCCCGCCTCGCCAATTTATGCTACTGATAAATAACAAAGCGTAGCTGCGCGAAAACCGGAACCTAACGCACGAATCTTATTTTTCAGGATACTGCCCGTCGAAAGTTGGCACGCGGGCGAAAAATTCGACACGATATCGTGCCTAAATTTGCTGGATCGCTGCGACCGGCCCCTGGAACTCTTGGACCAAATGCGAGATTCGTTAGCGCCCGACGGCCGGGTTCTTTTGGCCGTGGTCCTGCCGTTTTCGCCATATGTGGAATCAGGTATCCGTTTATATCGACTTGACGTGTACGTCTTGTTAACCGCGTGTACGATTAATGTTGGCCGCTTAGCCGCTAATCCTCATGAATATTAATTGCGAATATTTCAGCTTCAGCGTTATTTTCGCTCTGCGCTTTTTAATTAAAGTATTATGCAGGGCAATCGACGACGATTTAATGAAAGTCGATGTAGAATTTCGGACTTCGAAACAGCTTGCAGCATTTAATTTATTAAAACCAACGGGAAAATTTAAAAAAGTAGTGTTAACAGTTGGACGAATGTCTAAAAATAGATGAAAAGCAATATATAAAAAAACAAATAACATGAAATAACTAGATTACAAGGAAAAGAAAGTATTTGGAGAATGCATAGATGACAAGTAAGAATATGGAATGTTGGGGTAAGGTATGGGGATGATGCGCTTATCCCACTTATCCCACCTCCTATCCTATAATCTCCAATATCGGTTCCTAAGGCACTTGATAATGAGATTTTTTTGTTACTACACCTTGGTACAGTTGAAGGTATTTAACCCCTGGAAGAGTTCTTTTCCGCCATCAATAATTGTATTGGCCACTAGCTTTTGGAATGATTTACATTGGGCAGGGCCGACTTTAAACATGTGCAGTCAAACTTGGCCTCGCTCAAAGAGACCCCACAGTCACACTGAATAATACATGACCGTCAACATTTATAATGTGTTAATGTCCATTTTATTATTGGACTTGTTTATAGTACGATAAGATAAATAAATGCACACTGTTACATAATAAAGCTTAAAATAATTTCTATTTAATGTTTTCGGTTTCTATTTTCTTACTTTTTCCCTCGTCATTTTCTTTTTGAACATATCTTCAACTATATTTTCTTTTTACACTTTTTTGTCATTTCTTGTACTTGATTTCCTTGCATTGTTATAATTTAAGATTAGGATCAACGGCTTACATAGTTTGAGAACAATTTGTTGAATAATAAAAATGTTTTTGTTGTATTTTTGAGGGATTTCAGATTTCTAAAACCTGGTTTGTGCTTCACAATTGTTGTACACATCTAAATAATTAACACTTTATTAATGTTAGTTAGTTAGTTAGTAGTACAGTTGCTGTCTATATAATTACCTTAATCTTTAAAAGTAAGAAATTTAATCTAAAACTTCAAACCCACATAAACAATGGTTCGTGCTTTGCATGTCCAATGTACACCTATGCAATTAGCAATTAATCGTTAGAAATTAAACAGTGTTATCTTAAGATTTTTATAATTTTTGTTAAACTAACTGCTTAATTGTTACATTTCAGGATCGAGAGATCATCAACCGAAGGAACATCTCCCAGTTAATGGGACGACGTTCGAGGAACAGGTCGAGAGCATCGTGGCCAGAGTTTTGGAACCTGCGGGTTTCGACGTCGTGTCTTGGAGTCGAGTCCCATATTTGTGCGAAGGAGACCTGAAGCAGTCATTCTATTGGTTAGACGATGCCGTGTTTCTGCTTAAAAAGAAATAAGTCCAACGCCACACAAGATACTTGCGTTTTATACATTTTAGGTGCGTTGTTGCAATATTGGTAGTAAATAAATCACCCATTCAAGTAATGTTGTTATTTCGGTACCTAATTCGTTTTTATGTCAATAAATCATAAATCGTCTGATTATCTTGTAACGTTTCTCGCCGCCAAGTCACGGTGTATTAGCTCTTCCGATTCGAGATACTCCATGCCGGAGGCGACTTGAAAGGCGATGTAGAGCAAGCCCTCAAACTTCAAAGTTCTATCGACATCTGCTCGCAAGAACTCTAGTAATTTACCATTGGACATGTACTCTTGCACAATGTAAATGTGATCCTGTTCACTGCAGACCGCGTACAAAGCCACCAAATTCCTGTGGCTACATTTCTTCATTATGGCAGCTTCCCGCAAGAAGTCTTCCTTACACATGCGTCCATCTTGCAGAGTCTTCACGGCCACTTCGGTTGTGTTCTTCCATTTCCCGTAACACACTTTGCCGAAGTTTCGTCTGCCCACTTCTTTCAACAATTTTATGTGTTCGTGATGTATCTCTCAGTTGTCTTTGTATGTTGAAACAAGGTCCCATATTTGGGGTTGTGGCTTCGGACATGGATTCGTCAAAACGGGCCACAAGCCGTACGTACCTTCTACAAATTAAAATTCGTTACAAATTGTTTAAAATTTTGAACTTAACTTACTTGAATACGCATCCACCAGTTCGCTTAAGCTAGGGAAATTTACACCCTTTGAAATGTAAAACCCTCCATTGTGCAACTGTAAGATTCTGTAGTGCTTGACGCAATAACCTTTTATTTCGTCCCAGTCATTCACAGAGAGTGTATACCCATCAGCGTTGGTTGCTGAAGGCCGAACAAGAAAAGTACCCCTGCCATTCCCTGGCGATAGTAGTAAGTCACATGCTTCCTTGTGCAATAACTTTTCAAAAAACCAACTGAATTATATAGAAGAGTTTTAGGCTTTACTCGGTAGAAAAGTTTTCAACGGTGGGTGGGTTGGGTTGGGTTGGGTTGGGTGGGAAGCCCAAAATGAAGAACAACTACGACAAAGAGTCTACCAAAACATTCGAGAGCTTAATCCACTTACCGCCCAAAGGCTGATGAGAGGCAATCGCACCAAATTGCGAATCGTTTTATGTACTACCAAATTAAATAAAACAATCATAGTTTGAATAATTATATTTCAAAACGTTTTTTACATACGAACAACGAATTTTCAGGGAGGATGCTGAACATGGATCGAACTATTTGTCCACCATTTGTCGCCTTAGCTTAACAAACAATAAAATTATTTTTATTTGCATGCACTTATTTGTGTTAAAAACAAATAAATGTAAATATTATAATATTTTTAAATTTATATTGACTTTTAATTGAGAACAAGGTATCCTAGAAGTAAAATAAATGCATTTGCTTCAAATTGATATTATTCTAATGGAATATCTTAAACATTTAAAACATTTTTTAAACGAAGAATATTATAATTTTATGTGCACAATGTTTAATGGAGGGTGTCAATATGTCTGAAATCTTCGTTCTTTCACCACTACGATTGTACACTCCTGGTCATTGCGACTTATTTTTAGAGTTAATTGTTTTCAAATAAAGTTTTCTTCTCTATTCTTTGTTTGTTTTATTTATATCATTACGTTAAGAAAAATTGACTTTCAAACATTTGATCTTTCTTGAAGTCTAGTCAACAATATGAACATTTATGATTACTAATAATTAACATCGAAAATGACAAATGTACATTTGCAAGTTGCATGAACGAAATATATGTATAATGTGTTTTCCAATCTAAAAATAAGCATCATGAACTTAAGTCACAAATGTAATTGACCATTTGACAACGGGTGCATCAGGTGTCAGAATAGTCAGAACTCAGTAAGTAAAAGTCGTGCGCCAATGTTTTGAACATCGGTCTATTTTCGGGTTTCTCTTCCACTGCATCGAAGAATTTAATAAAAACCAAAGAGATTTTGAAAATTATGAAGTTAAAATTCAATTCAACACACAGTAAATTTTTTCATTAATCCAGCAATCATATTTATTAATAGGAAGGTTAAGGTGTTAAAAAACTCCACATCAGCACAATATTTTATTTTAAAATCGTATGTACAAAAGTATAATAAACATCTTCATTCCTACAAGTCTGTACCTTATGGCATTTCTTAAACAATACGACTCGCATAACCTAAACTGACTACCATCGAATAGAGGACGAAAGTTCGCGGAACCATATAAATTATAATAATCTATCGATACTAACGTACGTTCACATACACTTACACAAACCACGGTCACGAATGGACACTCAAGACGCCAACATTCGTGGTACGAAAATAAAAAGAAAAACTCCAACGAAACTAGAATTGCACGTAATACACGAAATGCGATAGAGTAGAAGTACAAGGGAGCAATTCACATCGCGTTCGCGTTCGATTGAATTCCTCGTCTGCGGGAACCGATTTCGTAGACGAGTTGGTCCACACCTTCAGCCGATTCATAAGATACTCGTGCGTCGACTGCGCTAAGATACAAAACTGCGATTTCAAAGTAAATTCAGTCGAGGTTTATTGTACTGTTTCGTCTTCATATTAAAAATAGTGTATTTATAAAATACATCTTATTTATATTGTAAATATTTTCACTATCTAATCACACTTGTTTTGAACGAATGTTTGGTTATTATAATGCAGAGAATGTGTCGTATTGCCTATTATGATTGCGCAGACGAAGTAATATACATACAATGTCGAAGTTCAACATATACGACATCTTTAAATGTGACTCAGGCTAAATAATTGGCTTTTACAACTTTCCCTATACAAAATAAAAGAAAGGTTACGGATTTATTGTTGGAGGAATAAAAAAATCGTTTGCATCGAACTACATCGACAGTGATTTCATTAAATGCAATTATTTCAGCTAGTTATGGATGGAATGGAGGACTGTCATGTAGAAGTCTCTGAATTATATTTATTTGTATGTATATTATTTTATCCATAGTATTGCTAATAAAATCATTTTTGACGAGGCAATATACACGTTTGTCCAATTATTTATTTGATCGCTGATTCTTTACCCCTTTCTGGCATTGGGCCACAAAGGAAGACATTAAAAATATATTGATGATCTTACACACATCGTCTAATTGAACAGAAATAAATTCTGTAAAATGTTTGAGTAAAAATATTTAATTATTAAACAAGGATGTAATTGGATAAAATACGAAAATACTATCATTCAACAAAGACAGTGCATATAATAAAATAATGAAACATCAACTATCGTTTTTGTTTACCCTAAGTTTATAATTTGTAATTTACGAAGATTATTATTATTATCACCATATGAAGGAACACTTGTTAGTGGAAAGGACATATGAAGGAACACTTGTTAGTGGAAAGGACATATAAAAACAAGTTAATTTTTTAACTTCACGCAACAAAAGTTGAAGTTTAGTTAAAATTGAGGGGCTCGGTAAAATAGTGATTTAAAAAACATTTCGTTGATTAAATGATAATTTGTTTTGTTGCAACTTGCATTAAATTCATCCATATATTTTAATGTCTCCGCCAGTTTGAAAACACGCATAATACGCACTGAAATCATAAATGCAATTGATTTCTTGACATTGTGGTGCATCAGGTCGTACAAAAGTCTACTCGTACACCAAAGTAACATTAAATATGTAGGCAGTTTAAAATGTACGTATATGAAATAATCATAAGCAAGTCAGGCATGTGCATATTCGCATATAAGTACAAATGGAAAATTCAGACATTCAGCGTGGAAAAACCTCAAGACAAAAATTAATCAGGAACTTCTCTGTAAGGAATCTCGGACGTCACATTGAATCCCTCGAAGTAATGTGTCAAGAATTCAAACGTCGGTCTATTCTCAGGCTTCACGTCCCACGTACTCAACATAATTTTGTAAATATCGTCCGGTAATAAATGCGAATTGGGTTTTGGCATCCGGTACCCTTTCTCCACTTGTTCGATGACTTCACGGCCAACCATTCCCGGATACGGCACCTGCCCATACGTAAACAACTCCATCAGAAGGATTCCGTACGACCAGACGTCGGATTTGATCGAAAATCGGCCGTATATGATGGCCTCCGGCGCCGTCCACTTCACCGGAAACCTGGAACCTTGCTTGGGACAATATTCGTTGTCCTCTATCACGCGTGCCAGGCCGAAGTCGCAAATTTTCGCCGTGTTGTTCTCACCGATTAGAACGTTTCTCGCCGCCAAGTCACGATGTATTAACTGTTTGGACTCCAAGTACTCCATGCCGGAAGCTACCTGGAAGGCAATGTAAACCAAGTCTTCAAGCTCTAAAATTTTACCCTCGTCTTTTCGCAAGAAATCCAATAAGCTACCCTTGGACATGTATTCTTGCACAATATAAATCGGTTCCTCTTTACTGCAGACCGCGTACAAAGCCACCAAACGTTTGTGTCTGAATTGCTTCATTATCGCGGCTTCTTGCAGAAACGCTTGCGTCGACATGGTCCCCTCGCGCAGGGTCTTCACGGCCACTTCGGTATTGTTCTTCCATTTCCCGAAAAACACCTCGCCGAAGTTTCCGCGGCCCAATCGTTTGATCAATTTTATTTCCTCGCGTGGTATCTCCCATTTGTCTTTGTATTTCGAACCAAAGTCCCACATTTGCGGCTGCGGCTTCGGGCAGGGATTCGACAAGACGTGGCACAGACCGTACGCATTTTCTGCAAATCAAAATTGGTTGCAAATTGTTCAAAGTTTCGGATTTGACTTACTTGAATACGCGTCCACCAATTCGCTTAGGTTGAGGAACGTTTTGTTCGTCGAAATGTAAAAACCTCCGTTGTCCAACGGCTTGATTTTGTAGTGTTTGACGTGGTAGCCTCGTATTTCTTCCCAGTCTTTCACCGAGAGCGAGTAACCATCAGGATTGTGTTCGGAAGGCCGAACAAGAAACGTACCCCTCGGATTATCTGAAGACAGGAGCAACTTATCTGCTTCCTTCCTCGATACGTTTTCGAAAAACCAACTGGAAATATATAGTAATATTAGTACATTCTAAATGATACATGATGGGCACAAAATTCAATCCGCTCATATTTCTCTATACGGTCAAGATACATTTCTAGAAAGTCTGTAAAGCAAAATGTTTTATAACAATCATTTATTTTCATATAAAGCCATATAAATTCGGTTGAATACAGAACCACTATATTTATGTTTGCAAATTATAATAATAATAATAGTTTATTGGGAAAAACAAATAAGATAATATAACAATAAAACCATTAACAAAAAAAAAAACATTATTTTGTCCAAAAGTTCAAGATCGGGTGCTTAGTCTCGTCTTCTTGTACCTAAATTAACTGCACTTCAAAAAAAGTACATAAAATCTGTAGTAAAGTTTCTAAAACTAATATTTACTATATACTACAAAGGTATCTGTGAAACGTTGTAGTAATTTAGAGCAGAAATGTTGGGTTTATTGTTAGTCATGTGGTTGATAACATGGGAATTTACGCTTCCTACATGTGGTCAAATATTTTTTAAATCTTATTTCATTTAAAAATACTATTTACATTAGTTATTAATAAAAACTAAATATTGTATAAAATTTACATAAGAAAACAAAATTAAAAAATCGACAATTCTCATCATTCTGCACACCATGTCCATTGCTGATGATGCACCTAATTAAAAAATTTGTCGAAGCTTCGTTGTTTTATTACATTTTTTTCGGTTATTTTCTATAATATTAAGAAAATTATAAAAAATATATACGGGCACTCCAGTTAATAATAATGTGTCGTGTCTTTGGTGCCGTATCTTTGTCGAGATTGATTTGAAGTACACTTGTTGATTCCTTGTTCGAAATGACAAAGGTCAAAAGACATTTAGTGTTCATTTTTAGAATTATTATACTTATGGCTCCGTTATTTATTTTGAATACAAAGTGCATTATGTCATATAGGCATAGACAATCATCATGGCACATCGCCTCATGTTTTGTTGTTAGATTTGGCTAGCTATTCAGAATTGGCCAAAGAGCTGTTAAATTAGTAACTGAGGCGTTAATTGTATTTCACGAATCCAGGGGATGATTTTGTCAGATCAAAACTAGAGGCGAAAAATTATGCATTTAACACTAAAGCCGATTGCAAATGGTAAAGTTATGCAAAATAAAATATTTACATAAATGAGTTTCTTTTCAATGTAAAGTTTAAGCCAAGTTATCTTATAGAAAACTTATTTTCTATTTTTTTTACTTTTAGTACTGAAACGAATCAAAAACGATGCATTGTTTTCCAAAAATTAACATCTGATGAACTAACATTCAAACGAAATATGGAATCTGAAAATCTGAAGACCCTGACTTCGTTTAAAAAATTATATAGAATCATTCCAGGTGAAAAGTCAACTTTCCTGTAGCTCCACAAAAAATTGCAACTGTATAATTTTCGTTCCACGTTTTTCTTTATTCAAAATTGTACGTTTGCAACTTTAATGCTGTAAAAATGTTTGGCCGTATAAAGAAGTATGAGTGTATCCTGGAATAGACATATTTGTCGCAGGTCCTGGCAATTAATAGACATGACATAATAAACCAAATAATATAACACAAAATAATTAAATCAATTAAATAAATTGCGTCGGGTGCAAATGTTATGTTTGTTTTGGGTCTGGAACAAACATTTTGGACAATTGATACAACGAAATTACCCAAAATAAAAATGTGTATAACTCACTCTTCGCTCTGGACAGTTAACTCTTGCGCAACGAAATTTCCAGGTATAGAGCCCTGCTGTCTGGTGATGAGATGAGAAACTGTCAACCAGTCGCTGTCTGTGTCGTCCAGAACTTCCATGCGGTCCCCCTTGGCGAAGGTGACGTCGTTTTCATCCTTCGCCGTGTAGTTGTACAAGGCGACGACGATCCTGCCTCTCGCAGGAGGAAGGTATCGTATGGGTGGAGTTGGTCTTGACGTTCGGATGATGTCGGCATGGCTCCTCGGTGGATCAGCGACGTATCTAGGTGTGGGGTCCAAGCCGGTTATAGGAACCCCTAAATTAAAATAAATTTGGTTATAATAAATAGCAATAGTAATAAACATATTTCTAACTAATTCGGGATAGGTACACAATCATAGAAACTGTTAGGCGACGATGGTTATCAGTGGATTGTTGAGCGATCATGGACTATCCACTTAGATGTCATTAGGGAGGGTATTAAACGTCGCTTCCTGGAATGCTAAATTATCATTGCGATACTTGTGGGTTGTTATTGTCATTGTTTCTCAAACAGCACCCAAATGTAGAGGAGCAGGAGTGGTTGTAATAAAATGTTTTGGGAATAGAGGGCAACATTACGTTAGCAATTGAACTAAGCTGAAATCAATACTCGTTTATTTCAGTGGAAATATAACAATTACATCCTCAGAGTATTCACAATCATTTAATGTGGCTCTTTTGGTTCACTGGTATCATTACGTTGACGTCTAGATGATAGCATATCTATATGCCAACGTTCTATATAAAAATTAAGACTGTTAGTGATTGTCAACGCAATAGTTTGTGTAAAAAGGGTCGTGTTCTAGTCCCGTTTAATAGAACTGTAACCTATGAGTTCGTGACAGTGAGGGGTAGAGAAAGCATATCTTCAATTGAAAGAGGTTCGAGCCACTTGACATCGGATGATAACTGATGTTTGAGCGATTTTCAACAATTTTGTTTGAGTCGACTACAACTACCAGAGTTGCCCAACGTTTCCCAAGTATCAATCTGCCATTTGAGATATTGCTTTAAAGAAGTACACTCGTTGTGCCAAGCCATGGTCGAAAAACAGCTTTTAGTCAAGAACAAGCTTCGTTAAATCCCCTGTTTCAAATTCTACTACTTGCAAGATATCATCTTCATTGCCAAAGAAATATAGGACTCGATCGTCGTATAACTTGTTTTAGTGGCTTAAAGGACCTAAATTGGTTGAACGAGTTGATTTCTTATCACAGATGAGTCCAGAGGGCGTATGCAGATCAGTTGAGAATTAGAAAGCGTTTTCAGTCACAATCTCAGATCAAAATCAAATACTTAAAAAAATAATTTCTTTAAAAATATCTCAAAGGTAAAAACGAATTTTGCACAAAATACCAATTTTGAAAATAAAACTAACCGTAAAAATAAAACTATTAATCTGGCTTAACTGAAATTTGTACGGGGTGTTCTCTCTGATTGGTTTTATAGAATGCTGATCGCAAAAGACTTAACCAATGATATTCTTGGTATCAAGCTTACGTAAGATAGGACCACTTCGCTTTCAACAATGTGACTCAAAAATGAAAAATGTGCGTCGCGCCGCCATAAATTATCTCCGTCGATTGCTTGTCGCTTATCAAAAATCAACACACGAACGCACTTCGTCGATTGCGATTAATTTCGTTTTCGATCTGATTGTATTATTTTAATTGGTGTGTCCAATACATTATCGCTGATACAAAGACAACAAAAATAATTGAAACTCTTACCGGCAGGATCTGGTTTGTACGGATTGGTCTTTATTGATCGATGTTGCCGTTGGCGGCAGCATCTATTGCCCATGGCGCCTTCCTCGAGGTCAGCACCGGCCTACCGAGATCAGGTTCATCTGCAACACCCACCGTGCATTAGCGGTACTGGAACGTTACATCGCGTCGCAAAATTACACTTTGCGAAGCATCCACATTAATCAATTCACATTAACGACTAGATCTGCCATTGTAACGATTAACCTAATTTAAATGCGAACGCAATTAAATGACCGGTCGATAGTTTCGATTGTATGACTTGGGAAGTTGAAAATTTCCACAATGAAAATATAATGCAGCGGAACGGTCTTTTCGATTGGTGACGGTGATATAAGACGTACGGCAGTCTAGAGGTCTAGACACAGAAGATTTCGTTTTATAAATATCTGTAGTCAAATATTTAATGTCGTGAATACTAATAAGCGAGTTTAGATTCTGTTAGGATGCCTCCGCCGTCGTTAATCACGCACAATGGGCGATATAAGACGATGATAAACACGAAACCGGACGACAAACGTTTTTAAACAAATTAAAGGAATCGTAAATCGTGTTGCTTTATGGATTTACCAAGAAAAAATATTGTTGTAAGAACACCATGGAATGTGATCTGATATTGATAAATAAACAGTGGAAATTTTAAATATGAAAGCAAATTTGATCTTGATTGAAAAAAAATATATCAGTTTCTAAAACTGTGAGTATGAAATGGTCAGATAATCAATTGCATTTTATGTATATAAGAAGAAATGAACCAACAAACTTGTCAAATTGAAAAATGCCAACAAGAACAATGTCAACAGTCAAGCATAAACTACAAAAAAATTCTTAATTGGCAAACACGTTAAAATTGACAATTGTCAAAAAATGGAAAAAAATTATGCCAAGTTTACCAAACATGAAAAAAACCAACTTTTCAATTGATAAAAATTTTATTTACAATCGTTCGAATTATCAAAAAGAACCAAACACAGAAAATGTCAAAAGTTAAAAAGGCACAAATTGTAATATTGAGACAAAACTTTAAAATATATACTAAATGTTGAACTGGCATAATTTTCAAATTGTCAATACAAACTGTAAAAAATCATTCAAAAGTGCAAATAAATTACAATATCAAGATTGCCAACACACAAACAAATCAAAATCAAAATTCGGGGCAGAGGAAAGGCTAGAATTTGGCCACATGCCAGTAAAAATGTGGTTGGGGGCGAAAAACGGAAGCAGGGTAAGAAGCCAGCGGAGAAAACAAAAGGATATATCGAAGCTTAGATACCACAACAAATTAAGCGAGGTGGGGTTGGAGATTATAATAAATGATGTATTGAATATAATATAATAAAAGAAAAATATGAATTTGTCGCAAGCAAAAATGACAAAAAAATTCAAAATTTAATAATTTAAACGTTGTTGGAAAGGTAGAATGTATCCAAAATATGTATCAAAATATCAAAAAACTTTGAGAAAAGCTATAACAATAAAATTTAAAAAAATCTAGACCGATAAAATTAAAAAAAAAATGTCAAATAGCAAAAATGTTGACAATTGTACAAATGTCACACTGGCCAAAACAATAGAAATTGACAAAAATGTTAAATTGACATAACATTTTAAAGAGTAAAAATTGACAAAAATGTAAACCTTGACAAAAATTTAAAAGCATATTATTACATCAAAATTGTAAAATTCGCCAGAAAGTATAAAATATGTATTGAAAAAAACGTGCAAATAAATTATAAAAATTACCAAATTACAAAAAATAAATTTACAAAATGTTAAATAAAATATAAAAGTATAAACAAGACAATTGAAAAGTTGGAAACCATGCAAAAAAATGAAAATATAAATATTGCCAATGCAATTTAATTAAAGACTGACAAAATCATAACAACGTTAGTAATCGAAAACAGTCAAAAATGAATTAAATCAATTAAACTGAAACTAAAATCGATAACTGTGTTGTCAACATATTTTGACAAATGGAAAAGAATGCAAAAAATAATCGAAATTAACGAAAATACCAACGAAAAAAGTACAAAATTGTCCAACTAGCGAAAAGAGCAAAAACGCAAAAAATTATAAACGCCAAAAAGACATAAGTTGTAAAAAAATACATAATATGCCAAAATGTTCAATTGGCAAAAACTAACAAATGGTGGAAACAGATTCAAAACAATTTGCAAAAAAATTAATTTTTGTAAAAATACAAAATTACCTATTTCGCAAATGAAAAATGTATGTATGTAATCTAATAAAATAAAAGAAAAATACGAAATTCAAAATGTAACAATAAACAAAAATTGACAAAATTATAACAATGTCAGTTATCTAAAATGAAAAATTGGACAATTCGTTGAAATATGTGAATACATAATTTAATAATTTAAACATTGTTGGCAAAGTAGAAATTATCAAAAATATGTACATATCAAAAAGCTCAAAAATCCCAGGCTGATAAAATTGAAAAAAAACCTAAATGTTGACAATTGTCCAAATATCATATAACTGACGAAACTATTAAATTGGCAAAAACGTAAAACTGGCAATAAATTATAAAAACTACAAAATTAACAAAAAACAAATAAAATGTAAAGACAACACAATCGAAAAATTGCCAACCTGGCAAAAATGAAAATTTAAAGATTGCAAATAAACAAAAATGGCAACAATTCAAAACAATGCAAAAAATTAAAGACTGAAAAGTCATAACAATGTCAGTAATCGAAAATCAAAAATGCGTACAAAAATGTTTTGTCAAAATTTTGAACAAATTGCAAAAATAATCAAAAAATAACATTGCCCAACTTGCGAAAAGAGTAAAAATATAAAAATTATAAGAAAAAATACGTAAATATGTCAAAATATTCAATTGGTAAATCTTACAAAATTGTGGAAACAGAATCAAAATTATCACACTATCAAAAAACATTGATTCAATAATTAAAACATTGTTAAAAAAATTAAAATGTCAAGCCTCTCCGGTTCCAACTCTAGTAGACGTACTTAGTGATGCAATTTAGCAAACAGCCAGCAACATGTAATCACACATTGCGCTGAGCAGTCTCATCTTGCGCATTAATCCGTGCCGAAATTGTGATACACTATGTAAATATTAATATAATAGTGTTAATCGTGCATTGAAATATAAACAATATAAACAAACAGGTTGAATCACGAAAAAAGCAATTTGTATTCTTGGACGATCGTTTCGTTCTCATTGCGACGTTTTCATGCACGAAACCCGAGTTATTAAACAAATCTTCCGCGAAACTAGAAATTGTTGGTTAATTCGTTGGCGATAAAATTTGTAAATGATAAGCTTCTAATTAATTTTACACTAAATTTGTGTTATAGAATAAGTTTAGCGCGCAATATATGTGGGCGAGGAGAGGGGGTCTGTAGATACAACTTTTTTTTATAAATGTTCAGGATAGTTTTAGATTCAAAGCCAACGTCCAACGTTCAATGTAAAATCACCATATTGTCAAAATTTCCAATAATGCGAAAAATAAAAAAACATTTTATAGTATTATAAATACAAAAAATATAATATAATATATAATATAAAAAAGTTATAGATATTTATATAATTTCATTCTGTATGCATGTTTTTAAAATGGGGGGGGGGGGCAAGTTTTAAAAGATCAAATCCAAATATGTTCTTGATTATTCGATTTCAGCTATCGCACATAGTTATCACTTTTTAACGACTATTGATGCAAAATTTTCAAAACGACTCGTACAAGTCAAATCATTTTTTTTTTAATTGCCACTTATCACTTATCACACGTAACAGGAAAAAATAACTCTAATTGATAAGCAAAATTTCCAGGAATCCTGCATCAATTACGTCGTCGTCGTTTAGGAAAAATCGAAAAACTGATTTAAGTGCACATAATTTTTTTCTCGTCCATTTGCATGCATTTTCGATAAAGTGTGATAAACGATTACTCATAAGTCGACTTAATCTGCGATATGGTGAATTAACGGCGAAGCCGTACGCTCTTATATGCACACTGCCTTACCAAGATTATTTCAGAAACAGCGTTTCGTGGCGAGGGGCCGCACTTTCATCAAATCGTCACTAATACAATGCACACCGAGACGAGTACTCACCAACACTGTTTGCAAATACCAAAAATGAATTCGCGTATCGATAGATAAGGCGCGTCACATCCGGAAATGAAAACAAATAGATAAAAAGCGATATTGGAGCAAATTGCAAAATGTAACATTAAATGTTCGTACACACGGATGTGCGGGCTGTGCTGTTTTATCTGCGGGGATTTTCGCATTATTACTAACGGAAGACGATATCGTGTGTTTTTGAACGTTTAATCATTTGATTAAAAATAAACATAAAACAAGTTAGGGTGAAATAAAAAAAAATTAAATAACTTGAAAAGTGCAAGAAACGTAGGCAGAGAACTTAAGTTAAATTGGCAGGCACTAAATAAACGCAAAATGAAATCAGCAATAAACTATTAAAACGTCACAAACAATGGAAGATAATCAAAAATAAAATGAACTAAATATATGAAGTTCAAAAAATTAAAATGAAACGAATAAAAATGAAAAAGCAAACTTGTCAACCTAGTTAGTAAAAGAGTGCTCTAGCCAAGTCGGTAAAGTAGGATTCTAACATAAGTTCCAACCCAAGTCGAATACAATATCCCAAGTCGATAGAGCGGGACTGTCCAATGCAATGCGGGGCATACAACTTTGCAAAAGAAAACCGTCCAAAGTAGGACAAAGGACTAACATGAAAATCCAATTAATTAATTAAACAAAATATACGAACGAAATTGCAACGAGGAAACATCAGAGGAAATATGAGCTCCTTCACCTATGACAAGTTGGCTGGTAAAGTAAAAATCGCGAACCCAAGTCGTTAAGGTAGAGATGACGAATCCAACGTCGATAAGATAGAAACGTCAAATCCATGCGGACTAAGTAAAACCATTGCAATAAAAAATCTGAGCAATGATATTTTAATTAAAACAATAAATAAAAATAAAACTAAAGAAATTGCAAAAAATACAATAAATGGAACCAGACAAATAAGTACAGCAGATGATACCAAACAATAATTTTAACAAGAAAGTAAACAAAAAATTGAAACAAATGACAAAGTTATCAGAACGAATGAAAATTAAGGACAAACGAGTAATAAACCGATAAAATCAATGAAACGAAATTATCACAAGTGGAACACAATGGAACTAAAACTTGAAACGAAGGAAGCAAAAAATTGACAAATTAAAGTTTTAAATGAGTCATTGCAGGTGGTCACTTAATTTTATATCAAATTGTTGGTTGTTTATTACATTTTCATCGTAGACGACCTTGCTTCGATCGTTAATTATTTAAGCCCAATTTGAGAGCAGGTTGCATTTTTAATAATGAGCTTTAATGTCGTTTATGTTATTATTACACTTGTTTATAATAAGACGAGGTATAAATAAATACATAAATCGAATGCTGATTAAGACAAAAAAATTACGCAAAATATATATAATTTCTAAATTGAAGTTAATCGTACATTAAAACGGGCGCAGAGATATTATTTAAATAAATTGGATATGGAAAAATGTGTTTGGATTCTTGGACGGTCGTTTTTACTCGTATTGTGAACTTGTCGATAAAATATACAAAACGTTCACACTACCAATGTGTCATAATAAGTTTTGACAATTTGAAACTACAATTAATTTGAACTAAATGTTATAATGTTATAAAAATGACCTATTCGTCTATAATTATCGCGTTTCGTGACGTCATATGCCACACACAAAGCGACCAATTCGACATAAAACAGAAATCGTTAATTAACGGAAATTATAAACTCGCAGCGCTACATAATTCGAAATACAAAAGTCCGAGGCCGAAGGCTTCTCTTAACTGTGATCTCAGGCGCATCGCCCGATATTTTTGGAAACGCTGCGAAAGCCATTCGAGATATGAAAAAAATATAAGAAGTACAGAATTAAATTTGCTAACGGAATCGCACTCATCTATCTGGCATGGTTTCCAAAGCCGGAGGCGCTCAAAGTCTAAACAAAAACTAAACTAAAAAAGATAGACATATGCCGTCGATGCGATTGCGTTAACAAATTCAATCTGCATTTTCATTTATGTGCAAAAATTCTCTAAAAAAATTCAGAAATACGAAGGAATTGTCTGAAAAGCAAAAAGTGAGAATTGTAAACAAACAAACAACAAAATGTAAACAATACAATTATTTCAAGGCTGCCAAGACTGGTAAAAATGCAAAAATATCAAAATTGACTAAAACTCAATAAACAATTAAATTCGTAAAAATAAAACTTTGTAATATTTATAAAAAAATTCAAATATGCTAAAATGAAAATTTAAAACTCTAAAAACATAAACATTGTTAAAAATGTAAAAAAAATTATCAAAGATCAAAAACGTTGCAAAAAATCAAAACAATGCAAAGTGTAAAGTATATTAACTACATAACATTACAAACTGTCTAAAAAGTAAGAAGTGAAAATTTACAAAAATGTTGAAATTGACAAAATGTAAACAATATAATTATTTCAAGACTACCGAGACTGTTAAAAATGCAAAAATATGCAAATGAAACAAAACTACAAGAAATTTAAAACAATGAAACTAAAAACATAAAACAAATTAAAACCCAATTAATAATAAAAATAAAAATAATAAAACCAATCGTTTAAACTGATTAAAATACATATATATATAACAAAACTAGCGGAACGACCATTACAATAACGACTTGGAACACAGCGTGCACTTACTTACGTTTAAGAACCTGCGGTTTAAACCGGACAAGGTTTTTTTTTCGCATTAATTGCATCGTACCGTACATTTAACAAGTCAGCGTTGGGCAATCGCATTCGCTATCTACACGAATAGGAAATTGAAACTTCCTGCAAGTGCGCCGAACGTGACATCACCGGAAAATTCGGAAAATAAAACGCGCCGCGATCGCGACACGACGCCCGTTCGGTTCGAAAGCTTACCGTTTCGTCGGGACCGTCGAATCGCACCGTTTCGCACCTGGCCGTTTTCCGTTTTCAACTGCGACAATCGCTCGTTGGTCGAATACTCGAAACGACAATGGCCATTATTCTTGCATCAGATGTGACAATGTAATTGCGCGTAATGAAAATGAGCGGAACTCGGGTACAAGGGCGATACGATTTCATATTGAAATTTGAATGCGATTTTAAAATAATTCGCTCGTTAAATAAACGTTCGCGGATGGATTGTTATTTGGAGAAACTGCGGAAAGTTTGTTCCATGTTATTAATTTTTTACAGTTTTATTTTTTGCTCATTTTAATTTTATTTTTTTTGACAATTCTAATTTTGTTTTGTTTTTTAATATTGATGAATTAAAAGCAATCCAAATTTATAGATAACATGACCATTCATTACGCTAGTCTCGAACACGTATCACGTAAGTAAGTGAAGGAGAGAGAAATAGCGCATGCCAGGTGAAACAGTCACAAGGATATTTAGTACAAGAAAGAAAACGAATAGAAGTTATGGTAGCCAGAACAGTAAAAGAAAAATAAAAATCTGATCAGCAATGGAGCAGTGAAGAGGACGGCGAGAAACTGGACACAAATTTAAACGATTAAAAGAGCAAACCGTATGGATGGAAAAAAAGATGACGTAAGGACTATCGAGAAGGATCATAAATGCAAAGAAAGGAAAAACACAAAAACTGAAGAGCTAAGAATTGAAACGATGTGGGAAGTATTCAGAAAAAGTATATATTTGAGAAAAGTGAAAGGAGTAACCAGAAGATACAGACAAGACAAGAAGACAAGAGCTTTCCAAACAGATTTGGAAAGCAAAACCTGCAGAAAAAAGAAGCGTCGAAGACTAAAGAGTACTTGGAATAATATAATAGGAATAATTTTAGAAGAGAATAACATGGATAGAGACAAAGAAACTTGCACAAAATAGAGAGGAGTGGAAGATTTTTATTAAGAGCTGTTAAACTCTTACTCTTATACTCAGTGACATATAAACTGCACCACCTAGAAGGGGGTGGGAATTTTTGTGTCGTTTTTTAGAGGTGGTGATAGATAAGCAATTATCGAGTCATTTTTTGAATTTGTTCCACATTTTCGGATCCCGTTCTTTAGTTTAAAGTGTTTCAAGTGTTTAATGATGCCTAGAGGAAGGAGACCTCAAGTTTACCAGCAGTTGAGTGACTTTGACCGAGGGCGGATTGTTGGTTTACGACAAGCAGGTTTTTCGTTTAGAGAAATCGGCAGCCGTTTGGGACGGCACCACTCAACAATAATACGTGTTTATCAAGCGTGGTCTGAACATGGGGTTGAACGTCGGAGAAGAGGCACTGGGGCTCAAAGACGAACCAATGAACGCCAAGATCGCCGCTCAAGGACTAATGGCCTTGAGAGGCCGATTCGCTACAACTAGATCAATAGCTGATCAATGGTTAGGTGAACAAGGTCGTCCGATAGGCTTGAACAGTTTATCGTCGAATAAGAACCTTTGGCTTGCTGTCTTACCGCCCACATCTTGTGCTACCCCTTACTGCTCAACATCGCCAGGAACGTTTGGCCTGGTGCACGGAAAGACTTCAATGGAACTTGGAGTGGCATCGAGTTGTCTTTAGTGATGAATCGCGATTTTGTTTAGGAATGCATGATGGTCGGATGACTGTTAGACGAAGACGTGGAGAAAGGCGCAATCCTGATTTTTCGATTGCGAGGCATGTTCACCCAACTGTGGGGTTGATGGTGTGGGGTGCTATTGCTTACGGCAGTAGTTTGCCCTTGCTCTTCATTCGGGGCAGTATGACCGCCCGACGATACATTGACGAAGTGGTAGAACCACATGTTCTTCCATATTTTAGAGGGCTAAAAGACCCACTTTTCCAGCAAAATAATGCACGACCTCACGTAGCAAGGATTTCTCTTGACTTCTTTGAAGAGGCCAATGTTAATCTTTTGCCTTGGCCGCCAAGATCACCCGATTTGTCGCCCATTGAGAAAGTGTGGGACATGATGAGTAGAAGATTGAGGAATCTACCGAACCCACCGTTGACAATAGAAGCTCTAGGGCATGAAGTACAGGCTGCTTGGGATGCCATACCTCAAGAAGACATTGATCACCTGCTGGAATCAATGCCAAGGCGGGTCAATGAGTGTATCAGAAATAGGGGCGGACCAATACATTATTAAAGAAAAATCAAAAAGATGAAGTGTTTTCTTTATCAAATTTTAATCAATTGTTACCTGAGCTAGTCCAATGTTTCTGCCAAATTTGGTCCAAAAATGCCCACCCCTTCTAGGTGGTGCAGTTTATATGTCACTGAGTATACATACACACATTCTCTTCAAGTCTGAGGATTGGTTTATAGAGAATGTCGATTAAAATCAATCCAGAACGACTAGCAAGGATACATTAATGGATACCAGAATGTCAATGTTCAACATCCCACCCTTGACCAGGAACGGAAAAATCAACTTGTACATATCAAAATATATGTCGATGCAATCCAAGACGAGTATGAGCTCACTTGCTGAAAGGCCACCTTTAACTGCTGCCATCACTTTGCAATCCACTCTAAAATCCATGACAAGGAATAATACTGGATGTCAAGTGCCTGACAAACTCTGATGAAGGGACACTGAATTATACCTGAGACACTAGAAGCTCTGGCAAGGAAGAAGATGCGGCTAAATAGCCATAGCCATGGATTCAGATAAGAATAGACTTCCGTTAGGATTAGGTTGGGTTGGTTTAGGTTGTGAAAATATGGAGCAGTTAAAATACTAATCAAGACAAAACACTAAAATTATGCAAAGAAAACACTCTTGTATTCACAAATTCATAATTACAAGCTAAAAAATTCCCAAAGGTACACAAGCGGTGTATTCAAGGCTTAGAAGTCAAATATTTCTTAGTTTATAGAGAAAATGTGAAGCTGACGGTGACATAATTGTCAAAATGAGGCTAAATATTGGAACTGGTCACTTTTCTATGCAAATGGATATAAAATGAAAAGACGAAGCACACAAGAAAATGGAAGAACAAGAATAAAGTGTTAAAGAGTTATAGATTGAGAGAACGTACGTTTTAATTATTCCAAACAATTGTAGAAATGGCTAAACTGAAATCGGAGATATGAATGTAGAGAATGAATAACAATAACAGAAGCATGTGGAATAACAAAAGTAACCAACAAGAATACAAATAAAACGAGGTGGAGGGATATGAAACAGTTATGAAAGAAAACAGAACTAAAAATTAATATCAGAGTACCATTACCAACTATTACAAAGATTATAAAAAGTAAAGGAACGAAAAAAAAATACTGTGAAAGAACTCGTGCGTTCTTTTCGTTTGATTTGGAAACGAAATCAAAAACGATTTAAAAAAATCAAAAATTGTTCGACACCACGTCGTAAGCAAGCGATAATCGAGACATTAAAGAGCATCTAAGGCGAACGAGGAAATTTTCTAGCAAAATGGGTGAAATAGTGAGAAGATGGCCGGGAGTACTTTGATGGCGTGTTGGAAGACTATGAGTTATAGATTAGGAAGAATTGAAAGGATACGCGTCAGGGTACTAAAGATGAGCTACGCCGATTGAGGTCGCCGGGAGAAGACCCTAAAGGAAGAAGGTAACAGGATCCTGAGCCAAAAAATAAGAAAAGGAGGCAGTTTAGGTTGAGCAAGAATAATCAAACACATCATTTTATCATTATCTGGATAAAGTGTTACATGGCATGTCATTTTTCATTTAAAAAAAAATAAGTTTTGAATTTATTTCAACATTTCAACATTAGTTGTAGGGGTGTCAGGATATTTTATAAACTTACATGTGAATAATAGTTTTCGGGCAAAATATCGATATCGTTGATAAAAATTCGTGACTAAACAATTACCTTGAAGATTTTGGTGATATATACGAATACACCATTTTTGAGACCGCTGTGGACATATTATTCGATGGGAACAGAATATAGATGATGGGGAGCAGCCATTCGGCAAGGCAACCCTACTGACTACCCTATGTATACTGTTACAAGAAATTAACTGGGCAATCGGGGCAATACGTAGGAAACTATATATTGGTAAGAGGAATCCATCTGCACCATTTTTTAGAACCGATCATAGACGACGGCGAGCAGCTATTCGACAAGACATGCCAATTAAGGATCAGAATATTACGCAATGAACAAACATAATACAATTTCTAATCGATAGAAATATGTGCTGGAACAATTTCATGCAAGTAAAATTCACTGAAAATGTATTAAATATAAATAGTCTTATTTGTGAAATGTTTTAAAATTGTTTTCAAAAGTTTAAAAAATTAACCGCAAGTGATACCAAATTTATGAAAAATTGAAAATTGCCAACCGGCAAAATTTTTAAGAAATATCACCTTTAAACGGAAACGACGAATTATTAAAAATCTTCGAAATTACAAAAAGTTGGATCCAAGTTATAAATTCCAACAATGCTAAAAAATTCTAAAAGTGTCTATATTCTAATTCTAAAAATATTTACCGAAGATGTCAAGAAATTGAAATTCGGCGAAGAAATCGAAATTTGTTAGACCAAGAATCCAACAACAATTCAATGTTCTTGTATGGCACTTGCATAAAAGTTGATACAACATACTTTGGCATGACAACTGGCTAGTCAGGCTTTCGGATAAGTTATTGTAATGTTTTCTTTTTATATTTATTTTACTATAGACCTCAACTCGCTGTTTCCTCGTTTTTCCTATTACATTGGTCATTTGGTATTCGTGCTGATTTTTTTTTGTTTTCTCTTTTGATTGTCGAGGTGAAAATGAGCTGTATCTGCTTTCAATGAATCTACGACCAAGACTATAAAATTAATTTTTATTGTTAATAACCTACTGTCGGCGAATATGCGACCCATACAGATTATAAGTTGACTTCTATTACTCTTGTTCTAATGTCGGCGAATGTACAACCCGGACAGATTATAAAATTGACTATAAATCAATAAATCGAACTGGATTTTAGGTTAATTAAATCGTATATTTTTCGTTGTTAAATTCGTAATATTTTGGGTTGGGTTTATTATTTTCATTGTTAAATTCGTAATATTTTGCGCGTACAATGTAACCTCGAAATATCACCTACGACACGTTCCATATTTTATTGGTTAACCTGTGAGCTTAGTCCTCTCGCTGTCGTAACGTGTCATCCATTAAGACTAATTCTGATCGCCGCGATATTTGATTCCTTGAGCTATTCATCCGAAGTAGTCTGATGAACTTAACTCCACTTAATTTACTATTTGCGCCAATTTTGGCAATTTTATTTGAGCCCAGTGAGATTTGATTAATACCAAGACCAGCATGTATCTGACTATTTTGTTTGTATGTATCGCATTCGTTGTTTTTCATTTAATATTCAAATTTGAGTTTCTCAGTACATACGTTGATTCTTTGCCATTTCATTCATGGGTAAATTTTGGGCTCCATATGATTCAAAATTGCACGTATGTAACGATCTTTACAGCAAATATTCAACAAGTCATCTTTACTTAGTTTTTAATCAAAATATTGCTTCATTGTTGTTTTCAAGATTAGCAGTAAATTGCGTTTTAGCCTCTCGCAGTCGATACGTGACATCCATGGACGTTGCGTTCTTCTATTTTGCAGTTATTTCCTTTCACTTTCGCCTTCTTTGATTTCTATTAATTGATATTATTTTCATCCAATTTATTTTATGGTTGTGAATGAATTTCTGGTTTCTCGAAGACCGTATACTTCGCTTTTACGTTTATGGCTATCTTGATTGTTACATATTTTTCATTTTCACATCTCTTTCGATTGTTAATTTCGTAACATTTTTGGAAGGAAAGTAAATTAGCAGAGTTCGGAGTAAAACTGGAAATGACACCTGTGACTCTGTGGAGATTTACCTCAGTTTATTACGTCACGTGACTTTGCGCCTCTCGCTGCCGTAATGTGTCATCCGCTAGACTTGTCACCATTGTTTTACTATTTGCTTTCATTTTAAGGCTATTTCTCTTCTACTTTCGTTCTGTTTTATAAAGTCCTGGTCGTTTTATTTGGTGTTTATTTTCCCCCTTCTTGGAAACTTTTTTTTTGTATGAAAAACATTGATGGGATCAGTTCAACATCGAGGAAAACTCCACATCTGAACGTAACACGGATTGGACACCAATAATTTAATGGAAATTGCTTCAAACAGGTTCCTTTCATCAAAATAAATATTTTTTAAAAAATCTGATTCTATTTGTATTTTTTAAGCTAGAGTCTGGGATTAAGCTTTTTTCATAAAAATCGTTTGTTTTACATATTCAATTTATTTCGATTTGTATCTTTGTTTCACATTCGTGCAATTGTTCAATTTACACCCCGACTCTACCTTTTTTTATTCACGCCTACATTTCGAGCTTTCAAGCGATTCAGAATTAATCAAACTTGGTTTTAATCGCAACAAAGCCAAGAGCACAAACAGCGGGATTATTCATGCACAAAGCGACAGGGGAAAGATTCGGCTCTTAGCGAAGAATGTTTACATCCCCATTTCTTATCTTAACTGCTCCGGCGACCCTCGCTAACGGGACCGAGCCCCCGCGGCGGTCGTTCGTATTGATCGCTTAATTTGTCACGCCGCCGAACGACGTTTCAATAGTGATGGTTATGCGCGACGCAAAAACGAAAATCTTACGGCTCGTTAGGATCACGAGCGCTCAATTCGAAAACGGCGACGATCCACTCCTGCGTGGCAGAATTAACGTAGGTAAAGTTGGACGCGATCCAAAAGTTTTACGCGACGTCAACTGACACAGAAATAGTATCGGTCAACGACGATAGTATATTTTGTCGTGAAAAAAAAATATTTTTTTGGCTTCTGTTATTTAGGATTGTTTCCCCTTTGGTTTGAATTTATTTTATTTTTTGCTCGTTCGTTGAATTTGAATTATTTACGAGATTTGTATTCAAGTTACCCCACGATATTCCACAACGCGCCCGGAAGTCGGTTGCACGATTTTCTGGATAAACAGAAATGTTGCGACAAAATTGTATAATTCGAAGAATACTCACATCGCAACATTTTGTCGATATTTCTACATACACGACGAATTATTTCAGAAAAAATAAAAGGCGAGCCAAACAATGAACTATGCGAGTAAATTGCCACACATCCCGCATATATATGCCCCCCGTATTGTCGCAAGTCATATAACTCATGGAAATAATGCCGAAATTCTCTGTGATGTCAGTTTTATCAAACACACGAAATTAAAGTGTAATCATCAATGTATATTAATCTATTTAATTTTCCTAATGTAACTAACATTCAGATAAGATAACACGATCGCGTATGCGAGTATATTTGGTGCAATGCGATAAATAAAACATCGTAAATCTATGTAATTGACCCATCTGCCAAACGGGCACATTTGCTTTTGCAACTGCTCAAGTAAAATGTCCCAAACAACGATTTATGCATTGTCGGAGATTAAAGTTCGTGCGTACATCTGTCGTGGTGGTAAAACCCAAACAGTGCACTCGAATTTAATTTTTAAATTTTTAAACTTCGTATGCCAGCTGGTTTTTCGCGTGAACATCAAGTACAAGTTTGATGAAAATTTAGTTAAACATCAATTGGTGACAATATTTTGTCGTGTTATCTTATGAAAAATTCAGTAAGTGCTTATTATACAACATTCTACCGAGAAGTAAATGTCATCATGTACAATATAATCTTTTTCTAGTAACTCTGAAACTCACATTTATATGATTTTTTATCACTATGTACTTCACACAACAAGTTCAGACAAGCAATCGTAAGAGCATCAGTATGCATGTGCGTCAGTTTTAACATCAAATATTACGAATAAATGAGGAGAAGAAGTACTGGATGGGAGATGATTACAAGAGATGCATAGTTTGTGAAAGAGGATTAGATGAATGGATGCACTGATGGGAGGAGTACGATGAAATGGAATGGAGCAAGGGTGAGGTGGAGAGGGGTAGAAATTCTCTCCTTATGAGAGAAGGGTGCGGGAGCGGAGTTGCTAGGGGAGTTAAAGGGGAGGAGATAAGAGCGTAGGAGAAGGAGGGAGGCAGAAAGAAAGTAAATTATGTTGCAGATGAGGTGGCCAGGAGGTAGTTCAAGAGAAATATTGTAGAGGCCAGGAAGGAAAAGTAGTGGGAGGGAGAGAAGGAGCGAAATAAAATCCGAAACGAGTATCTTCGCAACCACTCGTTAGTTATGAGGTGACTCCTAATGATTACGATAGTGATGCTGATCCTGAGTACATGATGTTTCATACAGAATCAATTGACTTTGGAATAAATGAAATAATTAAAAATCTAAGATATCGAAAGTTCGATGGAGAAAAGTTAACAGTGAAACCTGGAAATCAACAAAATCGAAAATACTACGATCGGAGTGTAAGCCTTGCGGAACGAAAAGAGGGTTAAAACCTGCAAAAGCTGCTAAGCCAACAATTGTAGGTTCAAGTGTACCCAGAACTTTTCCAAGGACGACCGTGTTTCGCTTTGTAAAGCTTACTAGGAACTTAAAGACTACAAACGACAGAAGGATTATATCATTCAAAATGTGAAAACCGAAGCACCTAAACGGCGTAGAGTGGAAACGAAGAAAGAACGAGTAACAGCTAAACAATATTACCTTAAAAATTCAACTTTTAGAGTTCGTGAACAATTTTTTGAAAAAACTCTGTGCACATCAAATGGACCAATAAATACTGCCTTGGCACAAACAAATCTCAGGTTTTGATAACAGAGGACATAAAAGGACAGGAAATTGCTACTAGTGAAGAGAATATCAAACTTATCACATCGAAAGATTTCCACGCATGCTCCCCCATTATGTAAGGAAAACCAGCAGTAGACAATACTTAGATCCAAAACCAAGTATTCTTAAGATGTATTCAGTATATTTAGACTTTTGCAATGAAAATAATATCTTACCCGTAAGAAGTCATATTTATAGAAACATTTTCTGCACAGAATATAACCTTTTTTACCCAAAAAAAAACACAATGTGCAAGATACAATTCTGCAAAAGAAGATCCACTCTTGAAGCAAATTTACGAAGATCATCTTGCCAGAAAAGATTGCTACAATGCAAGATAATGCAAGAAAAGTATAAAACAAAAGCTAATAAAGAGAGTCCGGCCATTCCTACATGGAATGCGACAAACAAGAAAACAGAAAATGGTAACGGAAAATTCACCAAGGTCGCGAAATTATTTTCATTTTGGCATATTTTAACATTTGTTGTTGTTTTTGAAATAAACATTTTTCGATTTGGAAAATTTTTCAAATAATTTGACATTACCCAACCCAACCCGACCTAACCCGACCCAAAAAAACTTTGTCATAATTTTTTTTTGAGTTTGGTATTATTTTCATTTTGCATATTTTAACACATATGTTGTTTTTCAAATAAACGGATTTTGAATATTTCCTCAATAACTTGACATTTCACAAATGTAATTTGTTTATTTTTTAACGCAACCCAACCCAACCCAACCCAAAAAACTTTATCATTTAATTTTTTTAATTTTATATTAAATTCATTTGTGCAGATTTTAACATTTTTGTTGAGTTTTAAATATGTCAATAAGTTCACAATTTCTAATATTTAAATTGTTTACTTTTTTCATTTATTTATGATTTCCAATTTTTCTTATTCAATAAATTTTTATTGTTTTTGAATATATTTATTGCTTTTTTTAATTTTCTATTCTTTAATTATTAAAATTTACAATTACTGAACTTTAACATCGACATTTTATAGAAGTTTACGTCCATTTGCAATTTTAATTTGTTGAAATTTTAGATTTTTTTGATTATTACTAAACACAATTATACATTGCAAGTAGTATTCCCATTTAAAGTAAAATTCTAGCAATGTAGATAATGTGATTTGATGTTAAATGAGTTATTAAATAGTTATTTTCTCCCGAAATGAAAAATGGTATTTAATCAGTTTTACGTTTAAACCGACGATGTTAAAATAACGTTTCCGATTGTTTAAAATTTACGTAATAAGAAAGCGAGTGAACTGCAATCTTGAATAAATATTTTTTCACATTTTTGTGCCAGATTTTTTAAATAATTATGCGAAGAAATTGTACCCAACCCACAATATTTATTACTGCACCAGAATCCCCTCATTCGTTGTAATATCAACAATGAATAGAAAATAAAATGACGCATTCAAATAAATCACCACAAGCGCAACTGGCAAAACAACGATGCAGGTATAATTGTTATAAATTATAATCGCGTAATGTCAAAGGTTGAAACAAGTATGATAATTGGGGTGGTTTAACTCCGCAAAGTGTGAAGAAAGACCACTGAGTCATACATCGAGTATCGCACTTTTATCAAACGATTCCGCGTACTTTCTTCACATATAATTGCCGAGGAAAATAAATTACGACCAATCCACCGTACGTACTCGCATAAAGACTCGAGACATGCAACATGCCCACATTAATGTAAATTTTAAACAACATATGCACAAAGATAACAAACACAAGTCCCAACACGTAAACACCGCGAGTTTCCGACGCATCCGTAACGTAAATCGGCCGCAAAATATCAATCGCACGGCAACACGAGAAATTTACGGTCGCCGCGGACTAAATAATTCACAAAAATACAGACACAAACGACAAGGGACCACTTCTACACGATTCGGATACTGACCTTATTTTACGAGATCGCCGCAGATTCCGCCGCAATAACTAACATTTCTTTAAAAAAGTCCACGAAAAACCACGAATTGCAGTTCATTCGTCGGCTCATTCATTCATACGAGCTCATTAAATCGTATTTACAAAACCGCACAAACGTAAACTCCGCCAGCCCCGACTGCCATTTTAATGCAGCTTTTGTGGGGTATCCCGGGTACGTTCGCGTCGCACGAACGAAGGCTACGTTCCACTATTCACAAATCGCAACCACAATGTTTATGTTAGAATGCATACATTAATTAATAAAATAAGGTCATAGACTGTTAATTTAATAATGGAAATTACCAAATAATAAAATAATTTTTTTAAAAAGTTCACGCAATTTCGATTAGGCCAACTGAACCATTTGGTTTTATAACACGTCACAGTGTAGATCAATTCACTTTGATTATATTTACTTTGATGCACGTACAATACTAAGTTATCAATCATAAGTATAGTTTCGGAATTATTTTTTATTAGATCAAAAATTAATTTCGATTGGTTCAATTGAACGGTTGGCATCACGTCCGATGTCACATCGGTCAACTGTCAAACTTACATAACCCCGGTGGTGCGAGTGAAAATGGCTGCGAAAAGAATATCTCAGAGTTCGATTAATTGGGCCGCCCTGTCGGAGCGAGTGCCCGAGCACCAGAGGCCCATATTCGTCGCCTTCAAGACCAAGTCGGACTCGTATCTTCGACGGTAAATAAATTACGTAATCTCGCGTCTTTGGCTGACGTTTATTTTACTGCAGGGTCGTCGCGTTACCAGAATCGGCACCCAAGATCGACTGGGCGTTCTACAAATCGAAGGTTCCTGTTGCTGGTATGGTAGATGAGTTCCAGAAGCAGTACACCGCTTTGAGCATCCCTTATCCACCCGACACAGTCAGCGGCCAAATCGACGCGCAAGAAAAGGAAATCAGGGCCGACATCGAAGCCTTCAAGACAGAATCGAATAAACGAATTGAGGAGTAAGTTATTTATGAAGATGCTTAAGAAATTATTAATTATTGCAAAAAATTATTCAACGTGGAACGTAAATAGTTAACTCCTTGTATCAATTGGTGCAATAAATCAATAGTCGATAGTCATTAATATGACAAATTACTTTAATTAATAGTTTTTTTTAACATAGTTTATCCAATTTTTAGATACAAAAAGCAACTGGAGCATCTGGCCTCTCTGATTCCATACGATCAGATGACCATGGAAGATTTCAGAGATTCATTCCCGAACGAGGCCCTCGATCCAATTGGCAAACCCACGTTCTGGCCCCACACTCCGGAGGAACAGCTTGGCTACGAATCGAAAGACGCAGTCGAAGCCCCCAAACATTAAGTTTGTCGATGTTAGCTTATTATGAAGCAGAATTGAGTCACATAGGGTTGTAATATTAAATACATTAACCGAATTTTAAGTGTATGTGTACTTCCTTGCATGAACTTATGGGTAGATAATTTAGAAGATATTGTGGAGAATAAGTTATCAAGATTTAGTGGACATGATTGTTTAACTTAATAAATGTAAATGCAATTAGTGCAAAGGTAAAAAAAAGCAATTAAGACAAGTTTGACGTGTTTATGATAAATTGAGTCTGGTAGAATGTCAAAGTAGTTTGTTTTCAACCATTCCTAGGGGAAGTACTTCATAGTTAGAATTTATGATACTTAAGGGTGGTCATTTCTATTTCACCATCAATTATTCAAGTAGACTAACTCTCCACAAATTTGTGTCATAGCACCTCGCTATGAAGTATTAAATAAATTTCAAGTAATGAGAACATAAATTATTACAAAATGTATGCAGTAAACTATGTCAACCTACACTCATAACTTAAGAGTTCGATGTTCTCAACACTGTTCACTACAAATGTGACCAAGCTCCTAAAATATGGTTGATACTCCATCAATAAAACTGAAAGGGGCGAATGCACTAGGACATACAAATTGATGACTAGCTTACATAGCCATCATCACTAACAGTTCCTCTCGTTTTTGGTTCCATTGAAAATAAAGCTAACAGTCGTTATATTGCTAATTACATTTATCCTAAAAAACTTTATTGCATTCAAAAACAAGTTTACTTAACAAAGCAGCAACTACAACTTTATTAAGCAACACCAATCGATAAAATTCAAACAAGGTACAAATAACTAACGAGTCAATCGTGTTAATACTATATTTCGGCCAAATATTGACTAGGTGAACGTTTCGTACAAAACTTTAGTCTCAAGTAACGGAAACAATATTCCATCTTCATTTCGATATCTGATACAGATAACGGGTGCTGTTTACTGTACATATTTAAGTATATACCGAGAACCACCAGCAGACCCGACCATAAATACCTATAACGAAAATTTATAATTTATAAATTTAAATGTGTGAATGTACTCACTGTAGAGTAAACGGTTTGGTGAAAAATAAGAACGACATAACTATCGTGACTGCCTTGCGACACGTCGTTACAGTTACAGCGACGAAAGCACCACACGTCCTCACCAACGTCAGAACTATTTGAATACCGAGATAACCAGTCAATGAAAATATCAACGCGTAACCATATAGCTTTTTCGGATTCTGGAAAAAACAATTTTAAAAAATTTGTAATTTTGACACGAAGAAGTACAATAATAATAATAACAACATTGCCATGAAAGCCATAAACTAATAAGATTCGATTGACAAAAAAGTTGTAATAAAACACTTAATTTTTAATTATCTGCCTTGGCAATTAAATCAATAAAATTATTAAGTATAAAGCTTCTGGTTAGATAAGAAGTCACATTGGTAACTGAAAAGGATGGTTTAGTTTATAATTGCAAATCTGCACTACAAGATTTATAACTGCATTTATGTCAAATAAAATCAATGGAATTTCAACGTCGTCTAATGCAGTATGGGTTGTATTTGATGGCATTACACAATCATTTTTTTCATATTCTTCAGATAGTTTTTACACTGAATTGCTTAGGCTGAATTTATGTTTCTTATTATCACAAATCTAAATTCTCATAGACTCAATCCTTCTACTTATTGCTTTATACTCAGTTAAGTTATTTCTTCCATTTCCACATATTTAGATTGCTAACCCATTTTCTCCATAATCTTTATCTCTTGAATATAAACAGTACATTCGTCCTCAATTATTTGTACTTAATACTTAAATTCCTGAAATGGACATCTTGCCTTCTTGAAATTTCAATGTAATATCTTTCTTGATACATATATTTGTACATATATGTGGCCCCATTATCATATGCTTTTTCACATTACATCTCTTACAAATTTGCAAAGCACGAAAGCAATTATTATTATTATTATTATTAAATAATTAACTTATTGTTACACACTAACCTCGGAAAAATACACAATTCCATCCTGCAAGTTCCCAAACAGCAACATAATCACGAAAATATAAGCAAATCCAATCGAATACGAATACAAAACCACTTCTGCGTTCGTCGCGTTGTAAGTTTTCATCGACTTCTCCTGCACGTTTCCTATAATTGCATCGCAAAGCAAAGCCATCGAGATCATCAACACCCCATTGATATTAAAATCAGGCGATACCGTCGAATCAGCTAAAATAAATAACAAATTCTCACACAACCGATGAAACAAATCTCTCGGACGTTAGTACAAACCCAAAGTGAACAACGTTAGTCCCACACACATTAAAAGCGCCGCCGTAAAATCTAATGGTCCGTACCGTTTTCCCTGTATGAGAATGCTCCCAATCAGGACCGGGATTAACTTGCAGCACTTGAAGATGACCTGCGTCGGATAGTTCAGGTAACCCAACGAGGCGTTCGAAAATCCCATCGTGCCCAAGCAAAGCAGGGCCAGGAAGAAGTAAGTTCGCAATGGAATCCTGGAATGAATCAGTTAGACGTTTGCTTTTGATTTGCGCGCGTTTTACCTGCGCGTTTTTATTTTATTTGCGTATTTTTCGATCAATCCGAATATGCTGAAATAGCCGAATTGTACGAGGGTTAAGAACCAGCCGAACGGTTGGAAGCCATCTAAGGAAAAGATGAGCTCTTGCATGTATCCGTACAAGAGGAAGAATGCGAACACACCGGCGCAGCACACGAAGAACTGTACCGTTTGGCTGTAGTTGCTGATGTCGAAGAAAACGATTTTAATCTTCTGCTTCTCCTGAGTTGGGTTGTCGTCGATGGGCACGTTTACGGACATTGTTACTATCAACACGAAACATATGAGGAAATGTATCCAACGCGGTTTTTAATTATTTTAAAAAACAAGGACACGTTGACATTCCCACATTCAAATAAACATCACATCATCACGTTTGGGATTTTAGGAGTCGTGTTTATGGACGAAGTTCATGTGTGTGAGGCTACCCCATGATCACCAACTTAAATATCCCTATTTTTTTTTCTTCAAAATAATTGTAATCTAATCCAACGTAACTCAACACATTTGTCTTTTATTAATTTTTCCATATTTATTTACCTCTAACAAATTACACAAAATGTGTTTCATGTAATTTTTTTATTTTATTTTTATTTTATAACTACGGAGACAATTTCAAATTTGCCGAGCTAAATCGTTCGTCGGTGATTCGTTAAGATTGCACCGGTTTGCCACAAAATTGCTGCATATAACAGGTGTTTTTTTTTTAATTCGGCGTCGAAGTTGACCATGAATGTTTAACTGTGAACGAACCACAATTTTGTGGTTCACTCAAACGTCACTTAAGTAACAACTTAACAACAATTAAAAGTGAGGTTAGACCGGTCAGACATATGTTAAGATGTCAAATTAATAATGATGGTTCGTTCGCAATTAAATATTCACGGCCAGCTTTGATGTCAAATTTAAAACAATGCCCGTTATTTTGACGCACATTTTGACGTATTAATTGTACGAAACTTTTTCAGTTCACTGAATTGTTTTTGCATTGGCGAAAATATATAATTGCCGGAGCAGGGCGTATGGACCTTTCAAAACGTTAAAAAACTCAAAAGAATTTATTGGCCGCATTCGACGAATGCAACCGTTATGGAATGTCGGTAAGTATTTGAAGTATGGACCAATTAATCGCCTCTGTTTGATAAGCAACTCAACGGTTGGCGTCTACTGAACACCGCTAATAATTAAGTAAGGTGATCTGTTTGTCATATTATGAGATATAGTTTTATAAACATTAAATTATAAGCTGCCGCTGCATATGATCATAAACATGACTTCAAAAGTAAAATACGTCGATTTTATTTTAAAAAAATCGAATCATATGGTGCGCTCGTACGAACTTCAAGTTGATCAAATTTTATTTACAAACATTTACAATATAACGCAGAATACAAATTCAAATAATAACTTGTGCACACAAACAGATAACAAAGACAACTTTGTAGTATACTAATACAAAATTCGTACAAATGTGCCCGTGTCACTAGTTCAACGCCATCTACCAGTAAAAATACGCACACGAGCAGTAATGGCCGAGTTGTTGCAATGTTGTTAATGCGATAAGTGTGTACCGCGTTAGATTCTAATAGAACAAGCATTAATTATGTCCGTTTTAATTCGGTGAGAGTGACTTACGTTGTCGTGATAGCGTGTGTGAGAATGTATTGCACGGTTGACAAAAGTCACAGCAGTGGAGCCCCCGCCACGCAGGCCAAAAATGCAAAGGACGGTGAGTTCAAGTCTTATTTGTTTATTTATCGCGACCGACACATCGATTCCATGTACGTGCGATGTGTCCGCGCGAATGTGGGCAAACGCGAAATCAATCGACGACGCGTTTCGAAATTTGAAATGTTCGACGGCGATAACGTTTCTCAATCGGAACACGACGATAAAAGTATCGGTGTACCGTTTATTCGCGAACGGAATTTAATTTTACGATAAATTTATGCGGCTACCAGTTTGCGTTATTGCGGACAGTCGGACGCGATGGGCGAACGATGTTATTATTTGTTTTGAAAACGCGTGGGTGCGTGTTATCGCCGACTTAGAATTAATAGGGTTAGTAGATAATGAAGGCATATGTGGGTTGCGGAAAATTCGTTGATGTGCAGAAATTGAAAAGAAATGTGTAATTAAATGTGGGCATTCAGTTTTTGTGGCGTTCGAGCTGTTTTTGCATAGTTTTCGATATTTGCGGAGTTTTGTTTAAAATTATTACCACCTCGTCTTGTACAACCTGCAGAGCCATACAAAGTCGTGCCTACGCACAATGTTATGTTGCTACACACAGGGGCGTACTCGAAGCCAAGGGCTCCGCAATAATTTACTGACGATTTATTAACTAAATGATTTCTATATATATTTTTTGAAATAATTCACAATTCTGTTAAAGGGCCGAAATATATCGTAAACGTAGAGCGTACGTAGTTAGTCGATGATTGGAAGCGATGCATAAAAAAAGATACACAATATATCCAGAATGCTAGAAAACGTCCGTCGATCGAAACCACTGCACCCCTAATAAGTGGAGATCATTAATATAATTGCTTTCCTTCTCACACAGCCCAATGCAAGTCAAGTATATGTTTACGTTACCAAACTCCTGTTTCCCGAAAAATGTCCGCGGACCAACTGATGGTGCTCTCACATGGGCTTGCATTCCGGTAACCAAGTTATACGCCAAGCAACATGAACGACAAACAGTAATTAGTGATTATGAATACCGACCGCAATTAGTATTAACATACCGGGTGCTCCAACACCCTTGCTTTAGAACTCTTCGGATCGTGCCTACACCTTCTTTACCCGTCTCTCTATTGCTCCTCCAGCGGTGATCTTCGTATACACCTAAACGTCAGTTCGTAGCGTCAAAGAGAATAGTTAATGGAAATAGTCAATCGAGATAGTTAAGTCACGTACGGTGCACTTGCGTGCCCGTGCCCATTATCTGACTAGAACGGATACAATGGGCCACTGGACTCACACCCATGTTAAGCGATCATGCGTGTTGCAATACCGCTAGATTAGGTGCATTAGCATGCCTGCGCACACAAGCCGTCACCAGACAGCTCGCCTACCAACAATTGATCGAATTGTGGCAATGTGCTCCAGTGCGATCCCGCCGCGCAACTCTGACAGGAATGCATACCTCCGCATTCCATGATACAGGTACATAGCCAGCTATACGATAACCTTTAAAACGGGAACCAGGTTGCATCTAGCAACAACAACAACAACAACAGGTGCAACAGCGGCAACAGTAACAACACAGCATCAACAGCAGTGCCACTGCATTCGGTCTGCACAGCTCCACTGGCAATAACTCGCGCAACTGTAACGTACTCAAAGCAGTTGTAATGAATACATTTCAGTAACCATTCAATAATACCAGTCATTGTTCACACCAATGACCATAATACAAATAGCACAATAACAGCGCATTATGCCAGGAAAACCTGCACGCCGCTGTGAGAGCACGACTAAATCGTTCATGGTACGACAATGAAATCTACAGAGATCGAGAGATCATTCGTATCGACGATTATGAATATGAACGTATTGCAACTCGACGCACTGCTGCGTGCGCGGAATAGAAACGAATGACGATTCGATTATTTTTCGCCACAAGCATTCAATTCTCTCATTTTGTAGGTAGGTATGCAACTCACACTTCTATTGAACTGTTTACGGGTGGTATGATTTCTGGGCGAAGTTTGTGAAACGGTCGGGGTTTCTTTTGTAATCATTCATTGGAAAATCAGTAATATTTTTCCCAAATTAAAAAATCTTGTACGGTCCATTTCAACACAATTGCGGCCCGGGATTTAGCGCAGAATTCCCCTTTCGCAAAAGCTGCCATTTTACGACTGCCACATTTACCACAACGCGGTTGTAAATAACCCATTACCGAACTTTCTTGGTCATTTAAATTATTTTATATGACCAGCACCCTCGGGATTTTAGATTAATCCTTTTAGAATCGGTGAACGAAATGTCGGGCAAAAATTCCCTTTCCTTCTGACCAATCACGACGAGTTCTTCGCCTTGCATTAAAGTGGGGGCATTTCATTTCCACCAATGATACAAACGAACTTTATTACTTAAGGAACGTTTTCACCTTTAACATGCGGTACCACAGCGTCACTATTCAATTATAGCCAAAGACAACAGTCGAAGAGTGTACCATCATTATTCAACACAACAGTCGAACAGTAACACATCACTATTCAAGAATAGCCAAAGACAACAGTCGAAGCGTACCATCATGATTCAAGACAACAGCCGAAGAGTATAACATCATTATTCAAGACACAACAGTGTTATTCACTTAAGCGTTAATCAATCAGCAAACAAGCTAACACACCGCAACAGTGCCAATTGTAATAATTGTAATTGTGAAATAATTGTAAAAAGTGGTAATAAATAGTGTACATAGTTAAAAGGAGTTTATTCTGCAACAGGCCTTCGAACGATTAATAAAGCCCAGACGATAGCGACGCACATCAGTGGGGTAAAATACGTGAGCGGGAGACGTACTCTAATTCTCGTCGAACTTACAACTCTCCACACGTAGTTTCTTCGTTCACGTAGCGCAAATAAAGGATGATTCAGTTCGTAATAAATGGGTGCTTGAAGGACTTGGAAGTCTTTTTGCTGCAGCTTTACTAGAAGCTCCATCCCAAGCTGTCCCAAGTTCTGCTGACGTTCTGTTGTGGGAATATTTCGATCTAAAACTCACCGCCTCGACATATTGTAATGACTTCTTCGCCTACAACAAAACCCATTATGATTGTAAAATAGTATTTGTGAATGGCAAACATATCACGTTCCTCGAGTCCACTATGAAACACATAACTAATGGCTCTCATTGCATGTAAAACATCGGTTCGCTGTGGCTACGAACCAAACAAGAAAAAAAAACGAGACTTGAATTTTAATGGAGGTCGTGTCATGTATTTTCGTGTTTCCGTTCATATTAATTTCAGTTCCGTCGGGGTTACCCAATCGTGCATTGTTTTCACAACAATCGAACGTTTCATACCGACGAAGCACCTAAGTAATTAAAGCCGGCGTTTCCGCGTCGCAATGCACATTCAAGAATTGTATAGAATCCCCAGGTGTCTTTGTTACTGTACGGTGAAAATAATCCTAGAGAAAGGTCGCCGTTGTTGCAATTTACAGCGCAAGTGTGTCAATAACTTCCTACGATGGTTATTTATCCCGTGCGATATTTTCCCGCTGGTTTCGCTTTAATGGTTTACGTTTCCAAAAATGAAAAGTTCGGGCCCATTAATCACAATAAAACCTCAACGCGGCGGCGAAACGACTTCGGCGTGCGGATTTGCGGCGGCACTCGGCGCGTTTTCTTTCACTTGATAAGAGACGTCTTTCGTGTTGGATTAAGCGCGGTGTAATTGCAGAAATGTGTTAAATGCGTAGCACGGCAGCTGTCGTAGACGGTCAACAAACTCGCGTTTATGGTCAGTGGGCGAAGTAACGGCCTTCGCGCGTCCCTCGCGTTTTAATTCGATCTGACAAGTCCACTTTGCGCTAGATTTAACTATTTGATCGTCCGTGGACGGCAGCTTCTCCGTCGTCGTGACTAATGCGCGACATATGCGATGTTTCTTGTTAAATATTTCCAAGCAAACAGCCAGTCGGTACGGTCAACTACGTCGGTGGAAAATTCCACTTTCTCAGGTTCCAATGGTTTGCTTCTCATGTAAATTTGTTTATTTTTTTCGCCTCGTTCTATTTTTATTCGGGTCGTTTTCGTTTAAATTTGTTTCGTTCCCATTACGATTTTTCATTATTTAATTTGCTTTTGCTTTCACTATTTGAACGACTGTAAAATGTCATTATCGATTTTCGTGATTTTTTTTTATTTGTATCTCAAAATGAACCATTTGTGGATTTGTTTGTATTTTACACTCACTTTCATATGAAATACACCACCCATTAAGAATTAGACTACAACTTCAACTAAGAAGCGATGAAAGTTTCTGCCGGAAAAAATAACTGTTATGTTTCTTGTACCATTGTTATCTCCAACTTTCAATATTTTCTTCCTAGCACTTAATGAATTTCTGCCCACAAAATGTCAGTTTATTTTATTGTCAAACTGTCAAGTAGACGCCTTGTAATGCCCCCAGTGCGACGTCGTCGAAAATTTACAATGAGTTTGATAGGGGCCGAATTATCGGTATGAAAGAGGTGGGTCTCTCATTCCGGGAGAGATTGGGAGAAGGCTGAATCGGGATCACACTACAGTTGCTGGGATATGGTCTTTATGGTCCGAAGAAGGTATTCAGAGGCGCCGTCCTGCTGGAAGACCCGCCCGAAGAATCAACGCACGTGAACACCGACTCCTTAGGCTAGCAGGGATCGATTTCAAACAACAAGGTCGAATGTTGTGGATTGGGCGAGAGCTTTGAATCGACTGCAACTGTTTACAGATGAATTTCTTCCTTTGGGCTTCATTCATACCGTCCTTAACACCTCCCCATAAAGCAGCCAGACTTGCATGGCGTCAAGAACGGCAAGGGTGGGTTTATCAATGGAATGACATTTTGTTTATGGGTGAATGATGGTCGTAGAAGGGTGCACCGACATCGAGGGGAAAGACGGAGTTTGGAGTTCGTTTAAAGACGACACACAGCCTTACCACCTAGGGTTGTGGTTTCTGGGTGATATGTGCTGGACGAAGGTCACCCCCTTACGTTCATTCCAGGCACATTAAACGCACGTCGTTACATCGACAACGGTCTGGAACCGGTGATAGTACCTTTCATGCAGACGTTGCAGAATGCCACTTTCCAACAGGAATGCAAGACCCCATACTGCTGCGGTTACAAGAAGGTTCCTGGAGCAGGTTGGATTGCAGATTTTGCCCTGACCTGTACGGTCACCAGACTTGTCGCCGATTGAATGTCTGAAATATGATGGGTCGGCACTAAGACAAGTACCCAGGCCTCCTGAAAACCTGGATGAACTTAGACACCATCTAGAGGTAGCATGGAACGAGATACTCCACGAGGACATCGACCACTTAATAGAGAGCATGATTAGAAGAGTTAATGGGGATGCAACCCACTACTAGCTTTTTCTTGAAAAATGTTAATTTTTGTTTTGTTTTTTTTTTCAACTAAACTTTCATCGTTTCTTATTTGATAATAAAGCATTATTTTACTAAAGTTTCAAAATTGTATTCTAATTCTTAATGGATGGTGTATTTCATATGAAAATGTGCATAAATTAACGGCGTAATACGAATTTATTTTATGTACAAAATAATTGTATTTCATTTACAAAACTTTTTAATATAAATGTAACGTAACACGATGCTGTTAAGCGCAGTAGATCATTGTAAATTATCTCTTTGCGTACATGAATGTTTAGTAACGTCCACTTTTTATCTTTTCTCACACAGTTGGTATTACAGTTATGAGAACAGCTCCGGTATCACATGACACACATATCAGTTGTTGTAAAACACTGCCTGCTACTCACATTCAAATGTAAACTGTTTTTGTGCTCGCGATCTCGCCAATCCTTTATTTTGTGTAATATATGTTAATAGTTACCATACGAGTAGATTAACGGTGGCGCAATATAAATGAATATTAAATCTTAAATGACTGTATGTTTTTTAATCAAGAAAATTATTAATATTTTTGATTTATAATGATGTATATTTTTTATAACCACGTTCGTCCGGTGGGCGTCCATGAAATGCTCAAAGTGGGCCTTCCACATGTTATGCTCGGGTGCCTTTTCAAATCGGTATCCTGCTATGTAATTTTGAACATTTTTAAATTATGGTACCAACATATGTTAAGCCGGGAAATATCTGTCGATATCGCCCATTCACGACCCAACTCAACCCAATCTATTTCTCATAATTTACACGTTTAAATATAAATCTTGAGTCCTTGGCCCCACCCTCAACCAATTTACACATTGGATTAAATGAAACATTTTCGCGTTCCCAAAAATCGCAAGGTAGTGTTGAAGTAGATGATTTATAGATTTTTATTTATGCTTATTATTAATGGAATTACATAAATCGAAATTTAAAATTTTTCACTTCAGTAAAAATTCGGAAATATTTGTAGAGGAAATTTAAGAAATTGGGGAAGGGGCAACTCAAATGTAGAATAAGAAACACTTCGTTAACGTTAATATTAATTATGTGATCTACTTTGTCTAAAGAATGTCGAAAATTTCTCAGACTTGTCAGGTTCTTTTTATAAATTTCTAAGATATGTCGTAAATCACATCGATTTAATAGGTCATTTTTATAGCTTTTTAAGTAAATCGTACCGATTTAATCGATTTAATAGGATCTTTTAATAGAAATGTTGTAAATCACAGCGACCACAACGAACCTATCGTTTTAGCTTCAACACATTATTTTAAAACTCGATGTTGTAATTAGGAAAATTCTTGTGATATTTGTTTGTGCGTAAAATACATCGAAAATTTGATGGCGTTAGAACGGCGAGGGGGCCACCGACAATATTTTTCAACCTTATTCCAAATTTTGAATCGAATGTCGAACTAAATACTCCACACTTGACAACATCGGTCAACTGTGAAGTATTTAGTTCGACATTCAATGACATATTACATCAAGTTCGACTATTTTCAACTTTGTTCTAACGAGGTTTTGCTTTTTTTAATTATTTCAAGTAAATACTAAATAATTTTTTATCCCAGACCTAATATTGATTTTAGTCCCATCCCAATATATTGTTCTGGTTCCATTCATAATTTTCTCATCATAGCTATTAAAATGTTGAGTTTAAACTCACTATAGAACCAAGTTGGTCATATATGAACTTTTCCTTAAAATCCAGGACCAACACACGCTTATAATTCTCTTTGTTAGTTGTTGTTTTCTACGTAATCGTATCAAGTGAAATAACTACGCAAGTTTTTATTTTCATAAGTTATGTTTTAAATCTTTCTCAAACTTAGATCCCATACAATATTGTAAAACATTCTTTCATTTACGAAATTTCTCAGAAAACTACAAAAGGATGTCTTAGAGAATTAAAAACGAACCAGTTAAACTTGAGTGATATACGACCTTTCTTAGACATCTGCAAAACGCACAATTATCAAGTTAGGGTAGCAAATACCAGGATAGATCGTACAATTAAAAGTGTCGTTAGTCAAATGTCAAGTACTTTCTTCGACATTCGGGACAACTGCATGGGTCGGCTCTTTAAAGCTCCCTTGACACCAAAGCACAATTTAATGAAGCGGAATGCTTTTTGTTATATTCTCATCCTATTATAAAATTCATGATACTTATTCACCCATGCTATCCAAGTTTTTGGAATAGGAAGGGATCTCGTTGACGACTTATCATGTGTCATTGTGGTTGATCTGTTCTGTTGCCTTTGTTGCATTGTAATTTTCGATTACTTTTCTCCCCTGTGTATGTAAATAATTGTTAACATTATGTAACATTCTGAATAAGCTCTGAATAATTCTCGATGCATATTTCAGGTAGGAAACTTTCGTTATTGTTTAACTTGTGTGTACTCTTGGTAAAACAGTTCGTCACAAAGACGAGGACGAGTATAATAGCAAGAAAACAATGAAATTTGCATAATAATTTCCATGAACAACATCTAATGAATTTAGTAACTTTATTTTCAAAAGTTTTCAGGAAGTCAATAAATAAACTAAAAGAACTTTCAAAAGTTATTATGGACTGTACTTCGTGTATACAAGAAGCGCGCCCGCTCGGTTGAATCGAAAGTTTAAATTTTAAAGAATCACAAAACAAAACGTCGCGCAATAATATTTATCACCAACGTTGGATTTTTATTATCCATTTTCGGTTGTCACGGCGGACTTCTGCTAAAACCCCGGTATTTCTCTATTAGTAGTAGTCGTATTTATATTTAATAAAATATGTGAGGACGTCTAGCATGGCGAGAAGAATTTTGGCAACCGTCCATTTCCTACATCGGCCGTCTGTGCACGCATCCCCGCAGACGTAGTCACCATGTAAACAGCCATCCGCGCGATCAAAATAATTCACACATGCGACGAAATGTAACGAAATACGGAACACGCGCCTTTTTTTCAATTACACACTTGGCGGTTTCTCGCCACATAATTCTCGCGATCCCATTAAATCATCCGAATGCGAGCGGGGCGCATTTTTATCGCAATCGGAGAAAATAGAAGCTTCAAAGTTTTGATTTAAGCGTTAGTGGTGCCCTCTCTTCGCCGGCAGTAAATAAACTTTATTAGAGTTTAACACGCTAATGTGCCAGAGTTTTCCAATTTCTCGCGGCGAGGAGCTCGAAAAAAACGCCGTTTGAGGTTCGCTATGTGTTTTCGAGGAATTTCCGCCTGTTACTGGTCTCACAGCGAGAGTTATTGCCGTACACGTCGATGGAGTGAACGCCTGATTTACTTGGAATGCGCGGAAGACGCTAATGTGCAAGCCGCATTCTTTGAGATTGGCTTTACGTTTTCGCCTCGGCCGCTAAATAACTTGATGCTATGCATTTATATGCGTCTTTCCTGTTTGGTGGAACGTGATTTAATGAGTTTATATATATATATATATATATATATATATATATATATATATATATATATATATATATATGTTGGTGCGTACGTTCTGGCGGCTCGATTCGATTCCATTGGTAAATTCGTTCTCGACAACTTTGTTTATATATTTTTTTCACACGAACGACAGTTTTCGCTGCATGTCGAATTTTGTCGCGCCGGGCGTCCATTGCAATTGTAAGGTAAATCGTTTCCCTAAAATATATCTCAAAATAAGACAAATAAAATATAATTAAATTTATATCACAGATGCAGTTGATAATGTAATCAGATCGTTAATCTAAAATGTCGGACAAAATGTTTTTTCTTAAATTTTTATTTTATTTATTACATTCATATTCATATTTTATTAAAATCAAAAAAAAATATATTGCTTTATATACATAAATCGTTCATAAATCTAAAACACCGAAATTTCCATTCATAATCTAATATCGTCCAGAATACAGTCGTTTTCCTGCGAAGGTCGTCGAATTTCTCGGAAGAAACAAAAAACTAAGGTCGTCCACTAGAAACAAATTCGTACTTGACTCGGTCGAGGTCGTCTAATTTCCAGGAAGCTATAAAACAATTCCACGAAAATCGTATTTGTTTCGTTCATACGGTAATTGCGATCGCGCCCGCTGTGGCGCTTTTTTGTTGGTGTGCAGATGGCGCTTCTCAAAAGCGGGGTCGGGCGCATTTGTTAACGTCGATTCCCGCCGCCGACTCGCACATTAATCGGTATTTACGTACGTATTTAATTTCTTTGATTATTTAATCTTTTTATGTTAATAGATTACGTTACATGTTCATGTATTTCAAAATTTAACGCCGGTGTAAAAGCGGTGCGCTTGTCGTAAAAGTTTGGGAAGCAACGCTTTCATTTTGATTGACATCTCCCACTTCCTTCACTGCGGGATATTTATAGGGTGGTCATTGCACCTATTTTATTCATGAGGTGCGTTTACGTTTACGCGATTTCGACGTTTATTTCGTTATTTGTGTAAAAAAATGATATATTAAAAAAAATAAAATACTTTGTAAAATTTAATTTTATATATTGGTCGAGATAAACGTAATTTGAGAATTCCATTGAAAGAAATGCGCCCCGCTTTCGTAGGTACGACATCTAATTACTAAAATAACAGAGTATACAAAACTTATGATTAAAAAAAGTATAGGTTATTTAAAAAATAAAAATATCCGTCGGTGCTCGATATGATTCACACTTTTTTTGAACGTGTAGGAGAAAAAAATTGTAAAAACGACGTCGGCTACAAATCGGTACTTTATTGCACTTCTTTAATTATTCCTTTTAAACCATAGACAGGAAAAACTTAAAATATGTTACGAAGAAATAATTGCTGATCGTAACAATTTTTCGTTAATTCGTTTCTTTGATATAGACCTTCAAACGCAGCCGCTTATTACTTTGGCACCGATAGTAAATTATTATATCGATGCAAAAGCACGGCAAACGATAATAAAATGACTTCGCAATTGGTTGCCGACTACCGACGGTGCTTTACGCTCACTTTATATCACTAAAACATATTTTCCCACCATCAAGGATATGATCTGCATTAAGCATATTATTCCGCAAGGTTTTGAATAGATGGAACATCATAAATAGCGAATATTTTTTTTCGCGGAGCTGTAAAAATATGGTATATCCAGTGACACTCCTAAATCTCTGTATGCACTTCTATTATTCGATCACCTGGTCACATACAATTACCCTATTTTCGGGATTTCATGCAATGTTGCCATTATTAATTTCCTTAATTCTTCATGCTTTGTGCCAAATTCACTAATAAAATACATGAGAGGTTCTTTCCAAGTTCTTGCCATAAATACCAAAGCTTGTTTACCTATTCTAGACCCACGACCAAGATCTTCAAACCCTTCAATCAAGTTCCTCGTTTTAGAATTTTTAGCCGTTTCTTCAGTGTCATCTCATCAAAGCTGATAACACACACCCTTTCATCCAATTGCATCGTTTCCACTTTAGATTTTAATTGTTGAAAGTATCTCAGATTGAAACCTGGTTTACATTTACAAATTCCAATCCAGCTCTTTATCGTCGATACCAACGGTAAAATGATCTTTTGTTTTCTTAGATGTTTGTATGCTGCAGGTGACTTATAATATAATGCGATTGCAAAGTCTTTCCCATCTTTCTTCCAAGCACCCCTATTTATATGCATTACTGGCATTTGTACGAATGCTTTGGAGTTTTGCGAGCTCTAAATGCACAGATTCGAAGACGTTTTTAATATTTGACTTTCACTACTTTTATTTTTCTTCATCTTTTTCACCTGAGCCCTTTTTGATTTCAATTGTTTTGTTCGTGCACGCAAACAAGATGCTATTCTGTTCCGTCGAGGAACTACATGTGAGGCCCCAAAATGTAATTCGGATGTTTAAAAACCGAACTGCTGCCAGGTATATTTGTTATATCCTCTAACCATTTACTATTGTTTCGACTTGAACCTTCGGTAATATACGCATTACTATTTGTGAATGGTTTTCCCTCCAAAATGTTATTCATAGCTGAGTAATGAGTACGGTAAATGATAAATTCGTAGATTGTATATTTCAAATGGCTCAACCTAATGATATTACTGAATAATTAACGGCACTACAATAACACAATACTTGAAAGATTGATTCCGAATTAATTACGAAATATGCAAATAATTGATGATTTATTAATGCGAATTACAACAGTAGCTAGTACTGCAATTACTAATTAATTACTTATGTTACTGTTATAGAGCAATTTAAGTAGTGCTCTACAAAAATTTGTTTATTCATCTTTCCAATAGTTAATGTGATATTTACCGGTCAACTACATAATTATTTTATCTCAGATGGAAAACCAATAGTTTGCTCATGACCCGAATTAATGACGCATTTGGTTGACAACTAAAGTAGAATTTCCAAATTAATGTCTGTAAATGGAATTGCTACTTAAACCAAAACTAAAATTATTTGATATTTATATTCAGAGTCACAGATTAGAGTTGCATTGAAATATTTAAATAACTTGGTACAATTTACATACAGTTGTATACATCGCGCTCTATATGTTCTACGTATTTTTCTTCTGCTTAACAAACGGTAACATTTGGCAATTTAAAATAAAATTATGGCGAAGTTAAATACCATTCCTTTAAATTTGAAATGTCTTTAATTGTACATCTTTCAAAGTGTTGTCTTACTTTACTATAGTACATCTATGTATACGTGTCAAGAGTGGCAAATAATATAAATTTTACAAGAGAAATTAATTATTTAAATAATTTTTTAGACTAATCAAATAATTATGCATAATATCGTTTCATCGTCGTGAGTGCAGTCAGAAAACATCTGCAGTGGCCCGCACTGAACTTCCTTATACTCAGTTATACAAATTTTTAAATTCGAAATATTTGAAATTCAAAATTTTCCATTTTCCGAAAAAGCCTTTCAATTGAAAGTTGTTTAAAATTACAATATCATTAACTTTCATAAGAACATTTTTTTCTATTACTCCGATACCGTTTTCGAGATACCGAAAAAGGTGATAAGAGTAAACCATCACTTTCGATTCAGCAATTGCTTTAAAAATATGACGTTTTCTTTCCTGCTGTATACAAATCTTAAGTTTCATTTCATAGTGGTGGCTTCAATGGTTTGGATCCTATATCTCGTTTAACGAACAGATGCAGAAAAGGCGTGGTTTCGGCGTCACACGCTAGACACAAATTAAAAAACACCGGCACGCAATCACGATTGCCGGATTTTGTAGTTGCGTGTTTTGGGATTGAGAAATTCTACCAATAGAAAACTTCTATTCAAACTTCGCGCACTTGTGTCGAGATGCATCTAATAGGTAAACGGGGGATAGATTCCAAAAATAATCAGGATCGATTCAGGGGACCTCAAAACGCGTATATCAGTTAAAATCTCGAGGTTGAAATTTTTCATAATTACATACATAAAGTATGAGGAAGTAATAATATATTCTTCGGCGTCAAAGCGGGAGACCAGTTAATGTACATATCACTACAAAAACGAAATACGGAAAAACAATCGCCCAATCGAATTTGCAACGACAAAATTAGAATGAATTGTATTGCCTGAAGTGCAATACAAGTCCACAACTTATTTGGTCGAGTTGGTAATTTTTTGCTAGTTAGAATCGGTCATCCCGTTATCAAACTATGATACATACGTATATAAACAGTGCTGTAAATTTATAATTGCATTTAAATTTAAACATGTAAAATCAGCAAAATTAAATTCTTATTTTTACACATGATTGTAACAAATAAATAAATATTCACGATAAACCCCACCAGTAAATGTTATTTGTAAAATTTTTATTATATATTTGTAAATGATACTGTTGGAAAATGTTATTTTAAACTATACATCAATTTTCATTCTATCATTATTTTTTAATATCTCATATTCATTAATTAATTAATTGCATGATAACGTAATGGCATTAGTAATCTGTAAATAGTAAAGATTCACACCATTAATTAAGTTATTTAACGTTGAGTAGAAATTTGCCAGTGGCGCCTTGATAGAAATAACGGCAAGCAATGGCCCTAAAATCGCTGCCAAATCGACGGTGGCGCACTAATGCGGTTGCTGCCAAAGCTCTTCAAAAACGATTGTCAAAGTTTAACCAAAGGTTGGCTTACTATGGTATACATATACAAGGGTAGAACGTTACATTAGTCGGGTGTTTGAAAACAACTACCCGACCAATTTACTCCTAACAAAAAAAGCCGCACCAAAAAATTATATTTGATATAAATTTTACTCAGCCAATTTACTCCTAGTTCGGTAACACAAAGCGAAAATATAATCACCGCAAAAAAGTTTGATATAAACTATCCACAAAATATGGAATAAAACGTCAAAACTGAATGATTTACGACATTTCATAGAAAACTATAAAACGAACCAGTCAAATCTGACTTCAAATATTAGAAAATTACAAAATGAATACGTCAAATATGAGTGATTGACATTACTGGACTTATGGAAAAAATATTGTGTCAAGTTAAGTTCATTAACTACAAGTATAACATATACTTATTTTCTATAAGAGGTAAATATTTTAGGTACAATAACACTTTATATAGTTCCGTCTACAATAAAGAATTTAGTTGAAGATTGACATACTTCAAGCTCGATAACGTCAAATGAAAAAGAGCAACCTAAACAAAAAAGCAATGTGGAATAAATGTTGTTGTCCTTCATTTAAAATAAAGTTGTTTATTTTACATAAAAGGAGGAAAGGAATATGTATTTTGTTTACGGACAGAAGATAGAAGGATAGAAGGACATTGATGAAGACATTGGAGAAGGCGGGCATATCGAAGGGAATCACAAGTAGAACAGGACAAATATACGTGGAAACGAGGTGCAGGGTGAGAGTGGAGAAGGAACTGTTGAGACACGGGTGCGCACTGAGCCTATTCTATTCGACATGGCGCAACTGGACAAGACATTAAAGAAAGGGCAAGTTTGCGGACTTAAGTTAGAGAAGGAGAAGATCTAGTCATTAGCATTCGCAAATGATGGGGTTATCAGAGAAAGGGCTAAGGAAATGACTAAACGACTAGAAGGCTTCGTCTATAAGAGAGGACTAGAACTCAATGATGTCACGAGGAAGAGAATTGTATTCAAGAACGAAGGAATCGCAAGTGAGATGGACAGGAGAAGAAATTGAGCAGGTCATGGAATTGACATATCTGGGCTATGTGATGATGGAAAGTACGACAGTTTATAAGTTCGTACTTTATTTATTTCAGATATATTCAAATAGTTTTCAATATTTCAAGCCCGACTAAACAAGATTCGGCACCGCTTTAACATTTTTTCTAATTTGACAGTCATTTGTTAACACCTTGATAAATAAAATTTTCCGAAACGAAAAATTGAGAATGGCAAGACTCATTGAGAAAGAAGGAGAGAGAAGCACACGCACAAATAAGAAAGGGGCCGATAGCGATCGTCGAAAGAACGGAAAAAAGATGATCACCGGCTCTCCAAAGCGACGAAGAATGCATACAGCTAACAACTAACTGAGTAAGAATTGATAATTTTATGATTTATTTTCTTAGTTTTTAATTCAATTAAATAATTAATAATATGGATTATCAACGACAGAGAACAGGAACAAGGACACCGGCCATCATAGGATGAAGGCACAACACGTCACTACTAGAATTGGATAGAATCCCAGCTCCTAATATTTTAATCATAAATTAAATGGGATCATATATTTTACAAACAAATTGAGATAATAATCCAATATGTAAAATTACCGTATTAGGTTAGCTGGGCACTGTTTGCTGTTGGTTACCGAAGAGTTAAGAATGAGGGCGAAACAATCATCCAAGCGAGCAAATTATCAACCACAATTATCGTCACTGTGTTATTTTGTTGTTTATTTTAATTATGTTAATTGGCATAAATAATATTTTTCATATTTTTTTTTAAATTAATGTTTTCATAATTTCTTTGGTATTTTATACTATGATGTTTTGTGAATTATGGAGTTACTTGATATTTAATTAAACGAGTTTTTGTTTATCTGTTTATTATTTTCGTCGTTCTTTTCCGGTTTTACCCCTTGTGGTTAAACGAGGAAAAGCTCTTCGTTTGGGCCACGCAGTGCATTCTGCGTATTAAGATTTGTGGCGCCCAATTTTTGTTCGAATTCTCAGTAAAGAAGTGGCGGGTTCTTCTTCACTGAGTGGACCGATCCTCAGAATTTGTCTGAAATGCGGCCAGAACGTTTCATAGACCAAAAGTTATTCGGTTAAACCGACATATATTGTAATAAATTTTGTTTTGGATTTATGCTGGCATTAAAAATGATAAATTTTTTTATTAATAATTAAGGACCGTATGTGGAAAACTTGTATTTTGGTACATTAAATATGGGCGCAAAATTTGAGTTACATACGACGCAATCTTCAGGGTCCTAGACGATATGAAAAACTTAAAAGAAAAATAAAATAAATAAAATTTCGTGTGCCCGCCCCACTCACGGAAAAGTTGACTTTCTGTCATGAGCCACGTGAGAGTAACAAGCAATTGTTATCGTGTTCCTCATTTTAATCATTAAAACTAATATGACAGTTACTGAATTAAAAGACAACTTGCTGCCAACATACTTGGATGTATTGAAAGCTTTTTTATTCATCAGAAATGCACTGAAACAGGAAGGGAATAATAAAGAGCCAAGTGTTGGAGAAGTGTCGAAAATGTTTCGCATAAATCGCAAAATATGTGGCAAAAAGCACCCCTGCCTGTTATTTCTGATCATGAGATTTTACAAAAAAATACAAATCAATTAAAAAGAACTTAAAATCATCACAATTGATCACAAACTATTTGATATTTCGGCATGTAAATGGGTAATATATCGTAAAGATAATCAGGATACTTGCAATAGATGGAAGAAGATGGAAGGAAAGACAAAATTCTAGTTGTAGAAAAAATTTCATAGAAATATCACAATAAAACCATTACTGAGGAACACATTGTTTTGGTTTCTGAGCCAGGAGAGAAGTATTTGGGACACGTCACTCCAACATCTGAGAAAGCTACCAGTACTAAGACAAGTACATTAAAATATCTGCAACATGTATTTAAAATTAATTTACAAAAATAGTGGTAATCGGATGCGAAGGAACCATAGTCAACACAGGAGTAAAGTACGGTGTCCTAAGGCAACTTGAGACTGCTATAGGGAAACCAGTTCATTGGTTCACATTTTTATTACATTGTAATAAGTTATCTCTGCGTCACTTAATTGAACACCTAAATACTAAAACTAATGATCCTAAAGGCTTCTCTGGGGTCCTTGGAAAAGCTCTTGATAAATGTGAAAACATGCCGGTAGTTACCTTAAACAAAATTGAGATACCAATTCCATTTCCATTGTCAAGCATTAGAAAGATGTATAGAATTAGTGACAGAAGCTTCGGCTTTAATCTGTGGACAAGAATCGAGAGATGTATTCATAAATGTAAGAATAACATCAAGACAAAATTAACCGAAATTTGAAAAAAAAAGAATTCGTTGATACTATTAGGCACTAGTACCCAAACCTTAATTCCCCGACTAATTTTGTCATACCATTCAAAGAACACAAATGCAATTGCAACTGATAAAAAATTTCGTGCATATTTCACTCCTGTCATCGCGAGTTGCCCAGTTTAGATTTTTCAGGTTTACATGGAAATTATACGAAATAAGTCCACACTTGCATCAAATTCCGAATTTTTATTCAACGCCCTCCGCGTTTAAAAATAAAACCATAAACGACCAAGAATTCGGTGTAAAAATCCGTGAAACCAAACGCACTTAATATCGCATTTTAAGTGCGTTTAGTTTTATATTTTCCGATAAAATAAACGAAGGAGCTCCGATCTCATTTCGGTCCCGTAATTGCGTTGCCGTTATGTGTCGTAAGGCGCCGACGGCAACAGCTCTTTTAACAAGGGGTTACTGTGCCTCCGGGCTTCCGGCGTCGTCGCCGTCACCACCATTTCAGTTTTCAATCGAACGATCTCGGCGGAGACAAATTTACGGCGGCGCATGGAGGCAAATCCAATGAAACGTATTATTTGTATCGCCAGCGCGCGGATGATCGTGTCGCGTACGAATTAACTTCCGAGTCGTCGTCTGCTCAATTTCGGCAGTGTGTGTGCGATTTGACGACAATAAATCAGCGCAAATCTCACGGTCTTGGTTTTGGCTCGATCAACAACACGATATTACGTTATTGGGCTATGGACTTTGCGTGTCTACAATTTGCAAATATGTACTTAAGATTGTGTGCTTGGAGATTAAACATCCGATTGGCCAGACGTGTTCGACGAAGACAAACACCATTTCCATTTGCATTGAAATTAAAATAAAATACGTACAATTCCGCCAATTCAATTAACATTAATCTTGATGAAACACTTCTATGGCTATAATCAATAAAAGCACTGACGTACGTGAAAACAAAAAATGCGATAAAATATACTGGATTCTATATATATATTGTCATGATATAAATTATAAATTATTAAAATATATGCCGTTGTAATTTTGAATTGATATTAAAACAAACTCGAGATCGGGATTTCCTTGCTTTAGACCCCAAATTTGGGTTACCTGTTCAACCTAATGACATTTCAATGTATAAATTCTTAGCAGAGGTCCAAGATTTCCTCAGCGTGGTTGGACTCAATAAAAGAGATTTATTCAAGTGTGAAATTACATACCTTACACTGACTTTGTACATAAGGAGTACGATAATTTGGGGGATCTTGGAACAACTAAGACAAATTTGTAACACGTTCCTCAATAATAATCCTAACATCTTAATTATTAGAGCCGATAATGGCAATGTTACCGTCGCCATCAAGAAACGTGAATACGTCAATAAAGTCAATGAGTTGCTCCAAGAACCGCTAATGCCATACCCACTTCGACAATTGAAAAAGTAATAATGACTTAGGAGCTTCATTTAAAAACAGATCATTGACGGATGAACGCACCTACAATAAATCAATCATTCACAATGCAATTGTTCACAAACTGTATTGGTCCCAAAATTCATGATGAAGTTCCCCTCGGACCTATTGTTTAAGGACTAACTATTTGTTAAGAACCAACAAAATACTTGTCTAAATTCATTGCAAACATCCTCACTGTAGCATTTCAAGAATACAATTCCTTTCGCATTAAAGGCAATTTTTTCTCATTAACAACTTTCCAATACCTGAGGGTTACGTGATTGCTGCACTGGACGTGGTGTCACCTTTCACTAACATCCATATGGATTTAGTATGCAACATTATCACTGAAGACTGTGGTATGATTGAAACACACCGCTGTTTGCCTCTAAAATTTATTTTCGACATAACGTATCTCTTTCAATAAAAAAAAATTCTCAAATTGTTCATACCTTCGTGGGATCATCCATTTTCCCAATCATTGCCAAAGTAGTTATGAATACACGTCTACCATTTCAATTTCCCATATCAGTATGTTGATGATATCATCGGTAGTATCCCTAGAGATTCCAAGGAGATGTTTTAGTTCCTTCCAAGAAAGCATCCAATTTACCATCGAAATGGAACAAGAACAAAAAATACCTTTCCTTGACGCTTTAGTCGTGAGAACTGGTGGTATCATTAAACTCAACTGGTACCAGAACCCCACGAATTCTGGTAGATATCTTTATTTCAATTCCTACAGCAGTTCTCAACATAAAATTAACGTTAATTTGCCTTAAACATAGAATCGCCCACATTGCTCATCCAGGTTGTCATAGATCAAGTTTACAGCCACTAACTTTAACCTTTACTTCTTGGCAAATTAATTTTTCGAACCGTCCTTCCACGTGACAACCTAAAATCCCCCAACCGCTTCCTATACTTACATGAACTATCCTCATCCATCAAAAAAATTTATCCGTGGTACTAGTATTGTAATCGCCGATAGTAAATTCTCGCGGGTAAAGTATGGCCTGGTTTCTTCTCGCGCTGTTGCATTATCCGTAGAAGTATCGTTTTGACAGAGTCAAATATTTGCCATCTTCAGGTTTGTCTTCAGCCATCGTTTTTACTCGAATATTATGAAAAAATGGTTATAAAGCAAAATTAAACTGCAGGGACAAGTTTTAATATACGTTGCTAATAAATTTTTAGGCATATAATGATATAAAATAAGATTGCATGAAGTGAGGTCGACGTGGATAATTAGGTGCTTATGAGATTTAAATCGAAAATTGAGTGTATTTGGTCAACATTCACTATTATATTGTCTTATGATTTTGTAAGAAATTCCAATGTTCGTATTCCAATTTCGACCATTCAGAGTCGAGAATTCACAGCTGAGTACGGCGTGCGATAATAGCGATGTGATTTTGTGTAACTATTCAGCCGGTTTCGCGCATGTTTTTGGTGTCTTTACTGGACAAAGAATGGAAACAAAAATGTAAATTGTAATATAATAGTAATTCGGAGACTGGTTAGAAAAATAAAAAGAAATAAATATTCCCCTTACCAAACATCGCTTTATTCATCTGAATATACATTTCGACAACTACGTTGTCATCTTCAGTAGAAATACTGCATTTATAATAATATTATATATCCTATAATATTTATTTTATTTTAATTTGTGATAGTTCGAATACCAAATTACAACCATCGAAGTACAAACGTTTAAAGCAGAAATGAAAACATACGCCGGAACAAATACTCGTACTACAAATAATATTTATAATTTGATTGCAGTGTTAAACCAAATTCATTATTAGTTTGTTTATGTTTGTAATTAGCACTTCCAGTTGTGTTTATTTAAAGAAAGTTAATATTTCGTGTTCATCGATTTGTATTTATTTTCTCCCTGTCGACAGCATCGCTCTAAACTCATCGTGCAAGAATCAGTGATGCAACATTTTGACAAGTAAATGAATCCTCCAAAAATGTTAACACATTGGACACTGTTACATGTTTTATAATTAATTCGACTAAAATTGAATAATAATTGAATTGAACATTCTGTCACAGTTGAATTTAATTCACTTGGTAGTTTTGAACTATGATTGATTTATGAGTTGGCCTTAATTTGATTATTTATGATCGACGTCCGGTGAGTACAATAAACATGATGATTTACGACTCTGACGTTCATTCTTTTCTAGTTTTGTCTATTACGAAAATTTCAATTGATAGAAACAAATGACATTCAGAATTGTATCAGGTTCAGTGACGAAAATCTACAAACGATGCCAATGTTAGGACGAAACAGCTGTCATCACTTCACATATCTGTTGAAATGTATTTTTAATTAAAACCTAAGGGGAAAATAGGAAATGTATACTTCAAACGTACTACATGCTCACAATAATATCTTTTTTTAGATTTATTAAGCAAACACCTTTAAAAAATATTGTATTTATCAAAACTGCTCCATTTCTGCTGCGTCGAGTTTCGTTTGCTGTAAAATTTGTTTGGTCTCACTTTCATGTTCGTCTGCTCGTAAATGACAACGATGTAATAATCGCAAAATTATTTATATAGCTTTTTTGTTAAATCATTTTAATTGACTGCGCCCGCAAAATATTTAAACCACGTTTAAGCTGCTCCTCTTTATTAGTTCATTTCAGTACAGCATTTGACGAATTAATTAGTGCTTTACATTTTGCGCATATATACAATTTATGTACACAAATTTATTTGTGCATTTGCATTATGTTTAATCCTGCATCGATATTCGATACTCTAATAGATTATGAAAATAATTAGCGCTAGTGTACATTAGCCTCATTGCATACACGATTCTCAATGGGATCTGCCATGTTGTCCCTTGTCCGATTACATCAAACGAAGCGTCACGTCGTGTCGTCTATTTGTAAACTAACGCCGTTGTGGCGTAATCGATACTCAATTTTAAGCCGGAGAGCATATTCAATTAATATCCGCTAATGTATGCGTGGCGCAGTCGATATGATACGTATTGTTGAGGACACAATATCAACAAAGTTTTTCAGCTCGATTTAAGCGATTTACTCACTAAATGTTTCTACAAAATTTTGCGGCGAATCAGCAAAAAAAAAATTAGATAGTCCTGACGATAATTTCAGTTCGCTACTTTTGAGTGACATTTGGCCTGTGGTAGCATGCAGGGTGAACTCAACTTGATTCTTAATTTCAGGGGCGTATATAATGGAGCCGCGGTGCAGCGATCAATGCTCCAATATGGTTCTGCTAACTCAACATCAGACCAGCCCCAACTTAGGTAAGCATAGCGATATATGCACGAATAATCACGCACAACCCCTCTTAGATCGTAGATTGTAGTGTAGATAGTTTTACGCACCCTCATTGTTTTTAATCTGTCGCTATTTTGCGAAATATTTTTTTAATATAAATAAAGAAAGCTTGAACAGGTATCATAAGAAGACGATGGAGAACATTTAAAGTTAAATAAATAAAATTTACAGCAACAGCAAAGCAAATTAAATGAATGAAAATGAATGAAAATTGACAAATACCGGTGTATGAACGTAAAGTATAAAGTGAAGTGTAAATACAAGTGCTTACATTTTAATTCGTAATCAACTCTAAACAAATCAAATTATCAAACAAAGTTTGAATGAATATTAATTTTGGTATTAATTAACTTAACTACGTGTAATTGTGTGTGAAGCTTTGAACTAAAATCCGCATTTGTCAAAAAATGTTTGCACGATATTGATGTTAGTTAATTAGCTAACAATATGTAAACTGACAATAGTCTTTGTCACGCAACCGCAGCTAAACAAATGAGGTTAAATAATGTTTAGGTTGGATTTAAAAGAAATAAAATTATTCTTATTTTAACTCTTGTTCGTGTTCTTTTTGTAAAGCGTTTAGTTGTCTTCCTCTTGTTTGGATTTTCTCCCGGCGGGAACTGCCGGCGTAGTCTCGTTTATCCTTCTACAATCACTGGTCAAACTTAAGAATGAACCGAGTCACCTATATGCAAATAGCGCAGATGTAGATGCAGAACATTATTAGCAATTAATTCATCCGTATTTAATATAACGCTGCAGTTGTATTTTATGAAAAATCTACAGTACGTTCACGTATCGCCGTGCACTCGGCGCATGATGAGAAACAGTCCTTTAAGATTTAAAGTCTTATCGTTCGCCGTCGCCGAATACGAAACACATCGACGCCGGTGAAAAACGCCGTTCTTACGTTCTTATTAGTCATGCCGTAACGCCGCGCAGTCTGGCATATGTTACACACTTCGAACGAGTTTAGTTTTCGAGCTCGAATAACATTCTTTATACTTCGGAACAATGGCGAGTGTTGTTGAGAGTTGTGTAGGTACTTGATGCCCGACTAGGGCTCGTAAATCTTCACGCTTCATTACGGACGCTGCAGTTTATGGTTTGGATTTTACCTACCATTATATCCCCTTCTTCCGTGTGAGGTTTGCTCGCGATATAACATTTTGATTTAGGAGAAGAGACTACCGGTATTAGTTCCTCATCGACCACATGTTATAGTCGACCAAGTCTCGCAAGAATTCCAACAGTATTTTCAAGGAAATTTAAGCGAGGCTGGAAACGAGTTTCACAAACCGTATAGCGTATATTCGACGGATGCCTTAATGATTAGGCAACGCGTCGTCAAAGACGTCGTCTAGTTATCGTGTTTACGACAGTATGTTAGGTAAATAGAATCTCACGTGAAGGATAATTAGGGCATAGTCGGTGCTTACACGTGTTTCAATTAATTTACTGCCAGGTATTATATATAGCATGCAGTAAAAGCATAAAATTCAATAATTATATATACTTACTAATAAATGTATACAATTACTTTTAGAATATTATAGAACGAAAACAAACATGTTTACTATTACCGCTAAATTTCTACATTAATGAGTTTATATACTTTCTAAATCATAACTATAATAAACAATACGACGAGTTCGAGTGATCGTGTAGATGGCATTTTCGAATTTATCAAATCTGCTAATGTGCAAAGCTTTCGACCGTTTATTAAAACCAGAGGTGGCTTATTAACGTTTACAAAAACATCGACACATTTCGTCATATTCGGCGAGTTTGCAAACGTTCCTATTACGTAAATATACCCAAATAGAATATGCAATCGGTAAACACTGCAAAAGTATAGGTTACAAATGACGTTCCGTGATGATATGTGTCTAACGAACCCACATTTCATGGGAGGTCGATGCGATACAATTATATTCGATATGACATAAGAGGTTAATTCCTACCTACATTAACAGAAACATATACTTGGCGATGTTTCTCAGGAAACTGGTGTTTTTATTTCACAGACGACTCGTGGTTACAAACGACTATGTTTAGCTTGATCAATGTTATTCGTATATTAACAACATACTTCATCTTACACCATATGTATTAGTACCAAGCGATTGACTTCTACTTCCGGCTAATGTCGAAGAGGATATCGGGTAAAAATTATTACAACATAAATCGAAAATAATTACATAATAGAGGACCAGGTCATACATGGAACGACAATTTTTTTTCCAATATTGATTTTCTATTTTGTGTCCAAATTTTGTAAACTTTTTTCATTGTCGTTCGATTTTTGTATTTTGTATTTGCTTATGATGTAACTCGTCATAGTAATGAATAAACAATTTTTTATCGTTTCACTATTGCTATCCTGGAGCTTTGTCTCAATTACAGAGTTTTAGCTCTTCATTTTACCAAATTTAGCCGTTGTTAATTAACCATCGGCTTTGAAGTTTAATGATGTTATCAGGGATGATACCATAGTTATGGGGCATATACAAAACTGGGCTATGGCAAGAAAATACTACATATAAATACACCGTGGAAACATAATTGGATGGTACATTGTTCCTAGCCTATTACCATACAATTCCTCTCACCATACGAATTCGCCAATGTCAGAGGGAGAGAATTGTAATGTTTAACAATTCTGTAGCATTTGTTTTAACGCATCAGAAACAAATTCAAGCATCAAAGGCCATCGAGATCGAGTATCGAGTTATCTAACAAAGTCATGATCGAATCCATGATTGAACAAATCGTGGTTGCATGTGCGAGGATTTAAAAAAATATATATTTTTAGCTCTGATGCATCAAATAAAATTGAATGCTGGAAGAGGCCACGTTACCATGGTTACGGCGATAAAGTAGTTATTAGAAGCTGTGACAAAATTGATGTCATATCTCAACTTATACTCCACGAAAAAATACTTAAGTATCTAACACTGAAGGTAACATAAATATCCTTAAATATAAAATATCCTTGTGCATTGCCCATACCCTATTCCCGCGCAATTCCACTCACCGTACTATTTCGCCGATGCCAGATCGAGTGTATATATATCTATAACATTTTTATCTTTTTTGTGAATGACTAAAGACTATAATTTTAACAATTTTATTTCTGTTTCAATATTTCTTTTTTTGTGAAAATATTTTGCACATTTACAGTGGTAACCCTTCACCTAATTCACTAAAAGCTGACTAAATTATAACTTCGTTTTAAATTCACACTTTAAACCATTTCCTAAAACTCGTTGACATGTGGAAGTAGAGGGGGCTGGGGTAGGCAGGGAAATTAATGTTAGATCCTTAATTTAAAATGAATTGACAATGTGTGAGAAAAAGAATATGGGGGGGGGTTAGAGAAACTGCGATAATAAGATTAATACATTTTTGACCGATCAGGAATGTATCCTGATAGCAATGTTGCTTAGGTAACATCTGATCTAATATTTGATGCACCCTTAGTGCTAAACGTTACCATATGGTTAAGAACACGTCTAGAGATATGAGTATTATTTTTCTCAACAAGTGCCGTTGTCTGTGAAGATCATAACCACCAGACTGATCACGTGTTTCAATATGGTCACAACATTGATTATGTCATTTAATTTTACTAATTTCTAACCGACTTCAAGAGCTTGCCCATGAGTAGGTTGCGTTAGGACTTTGTTGGGGTTTACGTTTCACCAATTTCTTTCTTCGTCTTTTTTCGTTTTTATGGTTTCTTCTCTGTATTCACTTGGTTGGTATTTACCAAAAATTTAAATTGTTGTTTATTGTGCTTTAAAAAATTGAGGAATATAGGGATAAGCATTTTATTTCTCTTTTCGTTGCTTTCTAGAGATTCTTTTTGCTTTGTTGCCCTATGTGTTTGCTGCTACAAGTCCTTCTTGTTCACGCCACTGTTTTAGTTATTCTGATATTTTCTTTGGTATATTTAGTTCTAAACGTTCACTTAGCTCACATTGGAAAACACGTCAGTTGGTTTTTTCTGTTTTTTAGTGCTTGCTTATTGGTTATTATGATCAAATTACATTAGGTTAGTTCCTGCCTCGATTAGTTCATATTTCTTTGAAGACCAATTCAATCCAAATCTTTTTGGATATCCCATAGCGTTAGTAGTCTTTTTCTCAAGTTGATGTCTTGGTGGGCTGTGTGGAAGCATTTGATTTCGTTCTTACCTGAGTGGCTGCTACTTGCAGGTAATTATAGTTTAAGTCATTTATGGTGCTTTATCTCTTTGTGTGCATCTTCCTCATCTACCTTCCATCATCTACCTTCCTTCCAGTTTTACCATTAAGTTCAATTTTTTCTCTGAATGTTTTTTTCCCATTTTTACAGTTTGGCTTCGTATGCATCACATTTTCATATCTGGTTTAGTACTGATTTCTATAGTTCTTTCTTATTTCCTCTCTTAATTGCCTTAATTGCTTTCGAGTACTGGATATTGCTTACAAGTATTACTTTTGTTTGTTTTACTGCAACGTATATAAAAACGTTTAAAGAAATTATGGCCAATTTCGCTTCATACGTACGCATTATGTTATGTAGTGTCCTTGAGGTTGTTTAGAGTTTGGATCGTATCAATTTACATCTCCGGCACTAAAACAATTACTGTACACAAACTCGAATTAAATCGAACCTACACAATCAATTCTTGTCGAATTACAAAGTTCCTTTGTATGACAAATTGTACACTAGTTTAATTTCGAGTCTAGACGTTTCATACTTCGCATGCGGTTTTGTTTTGTGCCGTGATTGACAACGTAATACGAGTTTTGCGGTCCCGTACATATTTTGAATTGAAAGGGAACGATCGAGCAATCCGTCCCGTGCAACGCGGTCGGGGTCGGGGGGCGTCGCACCGCGTTCATATTTCTAATAGCCCCGCTGTGCGGTTGCTTCTACAGTATGCGCTGCACATTTAGTTCCATCGGTTTTTTCCCTCATTTTCACTGCATATGCGCGTCCCTAACGAAGGAATGACACAAACAAAATTGCACAGCAGCGATGCCGTACAACAATTTTTAATGGAAATCGTTTTGATCTTTTCCGCCGAGCTATAATCTAAGTTAGAGCGTGTACTTAGCAAGTAGAGAAAAAAGTTATTGTGTACGAGAAGACGTATTTAAAATTTAAGTAAGTTATTATTTAGTGGATGTCGGGCGATTTAATGATTCTTTAACGAGTGCAGTTAATGGCGTCTATTAGAGTTAATCACGCAGATGCATGCGGGCGAACTCCGTTTGTAATTGTCGGTCATCATAGCTTCTTTGGTTGTATTACCAAGTAACGCCCAGCTAGAGATTTTTAAATCATGAAAAATTATTGTAATACTTTGGATAATGATAAACGTGAAATAATTAAAACGCTGTAAATCAAAATCAAAAAAAGTATTAATGGAATATATAGAAAAGTTCAAATTTTTATTTTACGTTGGCGGGTAAAATTTTCGCCACGTCGTTGGAGAAATAAATGGTGCAGAAAGTCCAAATGCGAAGCTTATTCTTAATGGCAATGACATCCCCTCGTTTTCCCCTTAAACTCTAGATAGCATCGCTGAAATTGGTAGAATACCATACGAGTAATTTTGTTGCCACACATTCATAAATTTATGCGAATCAAATTTTAAATAACCAATTGCTCGAGTTAAATCAAACATAAAACGACGATTCTGCTTGTAATTAAATTTGATTACGAAAATTACGATGTATGACCGCAACGTCGGAGATCTGAGATGCAAATCATTTTGGTTCGAGTAAAATTTAAGAACGTGGTAAGATAAAATGGGAACCAATTCACAATAATTCCATTCCATAACTTTTACGCAAACATTCGATAACAAACATAATTTATTTAATTCATTTTAGCTAAAGTGCAGCATGTGCGAATAAGCTTAGGCTCATGCAAACAAAAGCGAACGTAATTCTACTCACAATAACGAGTACTTGCTTAAATATATATATTTTAGCCATTAGCATAAAATTCGAATGTATTGAATGATTCACGGAAGTTTAACCAATCAGAGCGCCGATCGAATCATACTGATCATAAAATTTTATAAATGCAGTTGTGAAATTGACTGTCTGAAATCCGTTGTCAACGAAACTGCACGTATCCGTTTCTCTGCTCCCGTCAAAATTAAAAGTATTGTTGAAACGATTCCGTAATATATTGCGTTGATCTGAAACAAATTATTTTATTTATTTACACAAAATAAAAAATATACCCTGAGTATTTATCTCAACAAATTAAAATAATAGCTTTATTGGATCGAGATGAAAATCGTTGACTTTTTATTAAATTTTGATGAAAGATCATTATTACAGTGTACTTACTTGTTTGTTTTTTCCGTAGTCATGTTTACCGGTATAGATTTTATAAATTGTGTCGCCGACTAGCCTTGCTATTCAAATGAAATTTACTCAAAAAATAAAAAAACAAAATAAAACATTACGCCAAACATATATATGCCCTTTCCTGAATAATTCTCTCTCAGTCTTGAGCGTTTTCTCTTCAACTTTTTCTCTCCAACTAGTTGCACATTGATCGCCTTTTACGATTTTAGCTGCAGGGTTATTTCCATGGTGTATTCCTAGGCATCGCCAGTTCCTGTTACCTTCTTCCAGTTTTCTTATTATATTTTTCTAATTCACCCCCCCCCCCCCTCCGTTGTTCGGTTCCAAATGTTATGAAACTGGTTGACTTTTATTAAATTTTAATATGAAATGAATTAGGATGTACTTACTTGATTGTGTTTTTCCTTAGTAATGTTTGCCAGTGCAGATATTATAAATTGAGATGTCGGCTAGCTTAACTACGGATATTCAATAAATCGAATTCCTGGTGAACAATTTAATTTTTTTTATTATCTTCATCGTTCTGATTATTATGGAATATTTGTGATTGACAACGTTTTTAATATTTTGGTTGCGGAAAATTAGAATTCAGTAATTTAGTGACTTTTATTAAACATTTGAAGTTGGATAATTTTTAATTTTACAATTTTTGACAGCTGGATTGTAACACATCGATGTCCAAAAACTGTGCTCATGCCCCATAGCATCGATGAGAGTATATACACTCGGCGATCTCGATTAATTTTTGTACTGATGAGCCCATAGAGGGCGAAACAGCTGTCATCACCTTGATGCATTTGATGAAATTTATTTTCTGACTTTCGTTGTTTTGTCTTTCTTACTGAGAGGATATTTGCTTGAATTGTGTTGAAACTTTTCAAACGCGGATTTCGCTACCAAGTTATTTATTGATGCACCTAGATATTTTTGTTTATTTCCTGGAGGAGTTTTTCTGTTTTCGCTATATTTTGCTTTTATTGTTCCTTTCTTTTATCTTCACATGTTGTTGTCTTATAATTCTGTAATTCCTATTGCCATATTACAAAGCGATTTACTGGGAAAACTATTTAATCTTTCTATAAATGCTTTTCGACTGAATGTCATATCAGATAAGGTGGAATGTATTATAATATTTAACAGATACATTTAAATTAGCCCATAGTTGTATTAGTGGAGAATATGTTTGCATGATCAGCATAAGCAAGAACAAAGCAGGGCATGCTTCTTAGCAAGTTTTCAATTAAAATAAACAACAAAGGCAACGCAAGACCCTTGGGGGACCCCAGAATTTGCAATTAATTCACTTCACTTTGTTGACTTGAGGTAAAGACGATGCCGTCCTTTGTCTTTTCGAAATTCATATTATTTGTTCCATAGATTGTGCCAGTTTAATAAGAAGTCGTGTAAAATTTCTTAAACATAACCTTCCAACCATGCTCCGTATCATTAATCCTTCAAATTGTTTGCATTTTTTTTTATTACTACGTAGCTCTCTTTGCTTTCGTCTTCGCTCATTTCTGCTGTTATGTGTTTTACATAATTTAATCTTTTTATATCATTATATACATTGAATGGAAGCGTACGTTGTTTGCTATGTTCAAAAGCAGGTCGCGTATTCTTCGTGTTGACGTTTCTAAATCTTATAAGTTATATTCTCACACTTTACAATCATACGTAGCGCAACTTGATATTTTAGGTTAAGATTTCATTAAACCCTTTTTGCATCTAAACAAGTACTGCAGTGGTCCTGGCAACCTCCCAGTTTACATAATTCATTTTTTATATTATTTATCTATTTTTGTTCGTTTAGACGTTCGGGTATGCTTACAATGTCGCTTTTACTTTTTCTTCGTTGTTCCTTATGATGTTCTTCTAATATAGTCTTTCTACAGAGTTGTGCAAAATCACATCAACACATTTCAATGAACAGGGTGTTCATTTTATTATGGAAATTGTATTATTTCGTGAAACAAACTGGACGTTTGTGGGGATCATTTTTTAGAAAACCTATTATTTTTGAATTACAAATACTCCAAACTTTGAGCAACTATGTTGAGGTTTTTTCCCAGCAGTAACAGTCATTGGAGTCCTATTAACTATATCATTAGATTTCTTGTAACGTATGATATTTTCTTTGTTATTTTTTTTGGAAAATAGTGTTTTCAATTATTTGGACATTTGGACATGGATAATGAAAATTTTAACTTTTTTAATATTTCTGGCGTTTTTATGGTTTTTATATATTTTTTCAATTTTTTTGGATTATTAGTTCTTTCGGCAATTTTGACACCTGGTGCTAATGTGCTACCACTTCAAAATAGCAAGAAATTTTTGAAGATTTTAAGATTTATCGAAACTGTCCCAAAATGCCAAATAATTCAAAACTCAAAAATGAATTCGTCAAAATGTCTCTTTACTTCAAAGTGCAGAGGTACTAGAATGGTCATATAATACACCTGTGTATGTCTGGTTGCCACCAAACGAAACGAAAATGATCAGAACAATTAGAAATTTATTTCAATGAACTCTAAATTAATGAAGAAATCGAATGAAACAATAAATTAATGAAATCGAGGCAAATTAAAAATATCTTAGATTTTTTTACAATGAAAATTAAGATTATAAATAATGTTTTTTTGACTACAACAAAATTTTGTCACAAATAAAGAGAAGCGTTAAAAAATATCCTAAAAGGAAAATCGATTCGAAATCGCCAACCCTGGCTAAAATTTATGTTCCAGGTTAATGTAAAAGTTTATATATCAATGACGTTTTCGTAGGAGGACATTTTGCCACATAAAGAGGCCGTCAAATAACGATCACTTATCCATAATCACGATAACAAGATGGGAGATGTCTTTTATATTCGTCGAAATCGTCGTTTGATTTGCATAACGAGGCCGTTCGAATGACGGAGCGAGGAAAAATTCAACCCTCGCACAAACGCGTGCTGATGGCAAGAGAGACGGCTTCGGAGTACCCCCGCTCGCATTGGCGGCGGGCCGGGAGCGCGATCTCCGAACTACCCCCGCAATCAGAGTCTGCGCCCTCTGCGGACCTAGTCTGAGTCACGGCTCGTTTGTTTACAACGCTTTGTCCCACCGCAGCCTGCTACTGTGGCTCATAGACCGCTGCCCGTGCTCGTTCATAGCTTTGCCATTACCTCATAACTAGTTAGTGATTCATTCGTTGCTGCCAGTGCTGGTACTGCGTTCGCGTTCTCGCCTGCGCTCGCTCCAACCAGTTTCAATTGAATTTAAAAATATTTGCAGTTAGGCTTCGATTAGCGGAATTTCACGAACGCTCGCACTCTTATCTTTAAGTGGTGATTACAGTGCGCTAGTTTGGACGAACAGCTGTCTTTGTGTTTGTCTCCAAGACGATATAAGCACATCTGTTACCCAGCAATTTAATCTTTAATTACAAGCCGCGTCGACGAATTGTTGTGTTTCATTAGTTTGTCGCTGCGTCGTCATAGAAAAATCTTTGTCGTGAGAATTTGGTGCTCTTATTTGTAAAACGCAGTGGTTCCGGTGAAGACTTCGCCAAGAAACGTCATCATCAATTTCAAAGGTAAAGTTATTAAAATTTTAACGTACTCATGTTAACATGCAAGATTTTTTGCTATGCTGTTTTTCTGGACAGAATTTAATTTAATAATTTAACATTTAATTTAATTAATTTAACAATGTTTTTATTCGTTTAGTTTTTTTGTTGTTGTTGAATTGTGCATGAACCTGTATCCAATGTACCGAGTGTTACCTTTCGATTGGATTGAAAGTTTTTAACATTGAAAACCACTCCACTTAATTAATTCGAAAAGTTCACGACTTTTGTGTCTCTGGGTGGGACGAATGCAAAGTTTTGCATTAGCCGGGAGGTACATACATTTCTGGGATGAAACGAAAATAAGTTCGAAAAAAAACAATAAATATGCAATAGGAATTGAAAATGTTTAATGTGCGAATCCAAAATAAATTAAAAGAGATTGTAAAATGCAATCAAAGTGGAACGGGCGAGCCTAAAAATAAAATGTAGCATAAAATAAATAAATTAAATGAATGAAACCACCAACCTGAACCAGCAATAAAGCAGGAAAATACCAAACAATGAAAATTAGAAACGTAGTTAACGAGGACAATAATGATCGTCAAAGAGAAGAATAAAAATGTTAATAAAAACCAAAGAGATTGAATTGGGGACAAAAATATGTAATTGATACAAATTAAATACCAAACAAAATTCGACAAAACAATTTATATCGGTCAACATCGATACGACCAGCGTAACTCTATTGATGGGACGATTTCAAACACTGGTAACGTCAAGAAAGTTCGCATTTTTATTATTAGTCTTTCTTTTATTAATATTTTTCATTTGAGAGTACATCATTCTGGGACGTGACCACGCACCAGTTCGGATTTTTGCTTAACAATTTGAATTATATTGAATAATTTGTTGATATGAACTGTCCAAACAGAAAGTACTGACTAATTTTTGGACAATACGTTATTTAACATCAAGGTTGATTAAGCATATTGTCGACGAATATTTCAAGTTGGAATGAAACACGACGTATTATCAGTCCTTCCATTTAGAGGTCACTGCATTTGTTGCAGCATCAATATCATATTTTTGTACGATTGTATATTTTTGCAATATTTGACTTTTTAATTTAGAAATTTGGACCATGCTCTTTTTGTGGTTTTAATTTTTTCATTCCTCGGTACGAGAAGTGAACATTTCTGTGTGTTTGTTGGTTTTTCCAGATCGATTGTTTTTCTTTATTTGTGTCACGTTCTTTTCGCTCTCTCTTGATTCTTGCCATTAAAGCCATTAACCTCGAGGTACTACACTTTATATAACTGTCCCGGTGGTCAACATCGACACTGTCATCATACGTTTATTGATGGGACGATTTAAACGCTACGCATGTGAACTTCTCATAAGTTACCACGTCCGTTTTAACAATAATTGAACATCTAGAATAACCTAACCCAGTAATCATTGCATATGACCCTTTTATCGTCAATTGTTAGTTGTATGTTGGAACATTTGATTTGTATTGGATAATTCGTTGGTACGAGTTGCGCAAACAGTGAGTGCAGACTATTTTTTGCACAATTGATTATTTGAAATGATGGTTAGTTGCACGGATTCGATGTAGCCTGCAGATGATTTCAAACAAGAATTAAACGAGCCCGGGTCTCTATTATCAATCTTTCCGACGAAAGAAATTTTGAAAACTTTGAACTTCAATTTTTGAAAAACAGTGTGCCGTCGCTTCGAACACCCATGCAGTCAGTTAGAGATGGGTCTGGGTTGGCTTCAGAGCAGAAATTGGAAAAGATTTTCCACCCTAACCCCCCTATCGAATCCCATTACGAACAATTTTTCTGTATGATCCAAGTTCAGCTTTAAATATAATATAATTTTTAAATCAAGTGAATTATTTTGTAATTAATTGGAGTCAGTAAATTTACGTTTTACTGGTGATTTATTTGTAAGTAAAAAATCGAGGTTTAGGCTTGAGTTTTTGTTTATTTACTAAAACGTTGGAACTTCGAGGAATTCGTTCGGAGTGACATGGTTGCAGAAAAGACATATGCAATTATAATTTTCACTTTTGTGTGTTCTGTTAGCCACATATTGTACACGGTTTGGAGTGACGGTTTGTCGCACGCCTGATGTGAATTGCTATTCGATGCTGAGTAGATGAATACTGAGTTTGTTACGTGATGTAAACTTCCTTATATCTGAAATTTACGAGATACCACTAGCATAGGTTTCAGCCTTTCGATGCAAAAAATTTATTAATCAAAAATAATTTAATAATTCTCGCTGTCTTCATCCAGAGACTCGCACAGTCTCTCTCCGTTTTCCATCCAGTGGATCAAACCATTTCCCCATTAAATTATGTATTGGAACTTCAGTGAAATAAATTGTGTTGTTCTTGGTTATCCAGATGGGATAAATTGCTGGCCCATAAATATGGATTTACTTAGAGTCCTTTGATTGTGCTTTTGCAACCCAACCCAACCCAACCCAAAACAGCCAAACCTTTTTTGCATTTGATTAATGATTTGTATAAGTGCTTGTTGTTGTATATTGGGTTGGGTTGGGTTTCAGCATTTCGTTGCAAAAAAATCATTAATCAAAATGTAATAATGTACCATGGACCTTTTTCTCTCCCTTATTTTCCTCTCTTCATGGAACCTTATCCACCAGTATTCTGAGCGTATTCATCCAGAGACTCTCACAGCCTCCCCGTTTTTCATTTTTCAAACAGGCATTTTGTTGCATTTGATTAACGATTTCGTTTAATTTAGTTGCGTTTGGTGTTAATATTTATCACGACTGTCTTTATTAATTTTCCTGGCGAATTATTTTGAAAGTTTTCTATTGAAATAAACCCAAAATAAGTTGATTGAAAAAAATGCAAAGTTTAATTAGAATAGACAATAAATTCTCACAGCGTTGTTAATGATGTGCTTACTGAATTCTGAATAGTCCAACCCAACCCAACAGCATCTACCTAATTAAAACTTAAATAGCAATCCAAGGTAAAAAATTTCATGGTTAAAAAGAAATAACTTTAAAAATCTTCAAATCCAATCCAAACCACTTGACGCCAACCTGGATCAATAAGAGTAGAAGTTTCAATAGGGATACCATTTTAGAAAATCACAGGCAACGACCTACCCACAAAATTACCCCAAGTATTGGAAGCTTTGTTTTACGAAACTACTGCAACTAGATAACCATAAATTGCAGTTGTTTGAACAAATCAATGTCATGATAAGGGTCCTAAGAAATTAGGTCAAATTTTTCGGTTAATTATTTTGTTTTCGATTTGATGGAAATAGTTGCCATTTTTTTGGTGATTTTTTTAACCCCACTTGCATTGATCACCCAACTAGTTTTATATTAAAATTCCTCGCACCTTATTGTATTGCTATTGTATCACCGTATCCGAGTTAAGATGAAATTGAGTTACGTTCAGCCCAGTCCATTCATTAGTCACACAAACTGTTAAAAAAACCTTGGAATAGTGGTTTAAATTAAATGCTTGTTTAAAACACATCATTTTGTAAATAGTTCAAGTTATTGTTATGGCCCAAGTCAATAAGATAAGGCGATTGATTGGATTGATCTTAGTTCCCTATTGTTGTCTCATTTTAGCTTCAGAATTTTATTATCCTCACCCAATCCACACTAAGTCAGTGGATAAGGCAATGCATTCAGTTCACCTGGTTGTCTCCTTATTCTCAGCGAAACCCAAGTTAATTCAACAGAACTTTCAATAAATTTCTGTCCAATTTGATCAAAATCTGATTTTACAAAAAATTGTGTAGATGATTGCAAATCAAACAAACCCAACCCCGTTTTGTTCGATTGTTATGTTCGCCTGTTTTTGACTTAGTTTATTTGCATGTTGTTTGCAGCCCAATAACTTAACCCAATTAAATAGAACATTTTACGAACGATTTTAATGCTCGAGGTCAGTAGTAAAATTCCTCTAACCTTAAACTGAAGTTGATGAACATTGTGGTAAGTTTGCTTGGATTTAATTGGGTTTGACGCTCTTCCGACTAGACTTACAGATTCTGATAGTCGGGTTCATATATTTTTTTATCTTCAGCTCGATCCATTTCCATTTTTCTTCCACTTAATCCACTTAAAGATAGTATTTGATAAAGATAGTATTTGAAAGTTCTCAGTTGCTATTTAGTTAGCTGGTGCTTTCTTTTTGTAAGTATTGCAAAAAAAATTTGTCACGGTCCATACTTACCTAATTCACGAATGCAGTTAATTTTATGCACGAGTGTTATTGTGTTTGAGGTTTCATTGCCACGAGGTTGTAACCTTTTTTCATTGGCCTGTGGTAGATCTCTACAAAATGATTTTGTTGGCAAATGTTGATATTTCTAGAATAAAAATGAACGAAATATACTGATTTTAAATGTCAAGAAGCAAACAAGCAAACAGGAAGGTAAATTAAGCAAAATAAATGAAGCGTTTAAATGAATTGCATGAAAATATTAATGAAAATGAAGTAAATTGCTTGTTTTTATTACAATGGGATTCGGGGGCTGCTCCTCTTATGACGTAATTCGTCCGGTATTTTTCCACACCATTTATTATCGGGCTACAAAGAATGTCTCTCGATATTTCTCCAACATTAACACTTTGAATAATCGTGCCAAAGAAATCTAATCTGTGGGCCGTGTTAAACCACCTAATTTAAAAACTGTGGACGCTCTTCCTAACAAATTCTGCGTGTAATGGTTGCTCGGGAACGCAAGCCGAGACCAGATAAAAGAAGCGTCGAGAGATTGTATTTCCACTCGATTAGAAATGTGGCTCGTTCCGTCTTTGTTTATGTCATTTAACAAACACAGTGTTTACACACTGCATCCGCTGCGAGTAAGGACGCAGATACAAAGACCGCATATGAATTCGTAATCTCGCGATTAGATTTTTGTTTGTTTAGCAGGCGTCGTGTGCGTGTGACTCGTGCTTTTTTCTGGAAGTTCTTCGGCGCGTCTGGGAATTTCGACAGATGGCCGGGGATTCGCAGGTAGCGGTCCCTTAGATTTAAAATGCGACTTGCCGAGCGGATGGGGGTGTTAAATTTTAGGACGAAATCTTGAGTTGTGCATTTTTATTGTTGGCTCGCTGTGGGTTTCCCAAATAATAAAATGGTAATTTTTATTTTGCCTTACTGACGTCCAATAAAGAAATAAATACTGTGTTAAACGAACATTCTAGTTAGCCAGTGAAACGCCGTCGCAATATTGAATTTCACCAGCGCTTCAGTTTATTTCCTCCACCTCCCCGGCGAGACGGTAATTTGATTTATTCCAAACAAACGGTGTGATTAAAATCGTTGATTTAATCGTCGGGCGTAGTTTTTTGAATTCCACTCGGCAAGTCAGGAAGTGGAACGTGTACGCACCGAGGCTATTAATGAGGCACAGTTGTTTTTCCGGCGCATGCTTCGCGTATTCGCTTTTGAATAATTACGAACTGGAAAAATATCCGAGTTATTTATTTAATGCACCGCGCATTTGTCTAATTTTGCTGGAGGTTTATCGCACAATGGCAGCGAAATGTGCACATGTGCTTAACACATGTCAGGTCGCGTTGATGCATTGTCACTTTTACGCCAAAACGACCGAATATAATGAAGCCATGCGTCTCGTGGAAACTTGAATCGCACACCATTATCGCTAGTGAGGCTCATTCGTTGTCTGCGTATGCGGTTTCGTTCATGCGAGCGACGCAAACTATTTCACGTTGTGCAATAATACCGCAACATTGCAGTTTCAACGCGGGTTTTGTTTACATCGACTTAATTTATGCGGATGTGCGGAAAAGTTTGATTATTCGTTGATTGGCAGCAATAGAACGAATTCGAAGTTGCTTATTTTAAATTAATTTCGCACGTTCGCGTAAAATGTTTACGACCATGATTCCATTTCAGTTCCACTGCATTGTATAAAATTAATTCGTCACGAAACGTAATTATTTATACGCGCATGATATAACCTCACCCCATTGACATCTCTTTATATTTAAGCTTCTCATGTTTTATGTATATATATACTCAGTGACATATAAACTGCACCACCTAGAAGGGGTGGGCATTTTTGGACCAAATTTGGCAGAAACATTGGACTAGTCTAAGGTAACAATTGATTAAAATTTGATAAAGAAAACACTTTATCTTTTTGATTTTTCTTTAATAATGTGTTGGTCCGCCCCTATTTCTGATACACTCATTGACCCGCCTTGGCATTGATTCCAGCAGGTGATCAATGTCTTCTTGGAGTATGGCATCCCAAGCAGCCTGTACTTCATGCCGTAGAGCTTCTATTGTCAACGGTGGGTTCGGTAGATTCCTCAATCTTCTACCCATCATGTCCCACACGTGCTCAATGGGCGAAAAATCGGAATATCTTGGCGGCCAAGGCAAAAGATTAACATTGGCCTCTTCAAAGAAGTCAAGAGAAACCCTTGTCGTCGTGCATTATCTTGCTGGAAAAGTGGGTCTTCCAGCCCTCGAAGATATGGAAGAACATGTGGTTCTACCACTTCGTCAATGTAGCGTCGGGCGGTCATACTGCCCCGAATGAAGAGCAAGGGTGACCCACTGCCGTAAGCAATAGCACCCCACAACATCAACCCCACAGTTCGGTGAACATGCCTCGCAATCGAAAAATCAGGATTGCGCCTTTCTCCACGTCTTCGTCTAACAGTCATCCGACCATCATGCATTCCTAAACAAAATCGCGATTCGTCACTAAAGACAACTCGACGCCACTCGAATTTCCATTGAAGTTTTTTCGTGCACCAGGCCAAACGTTCCTGGCGATGTTGAGCAGTGAGGGGTAGCACAACATGTGGGCGGTAATACAGCAAGCCAAAGGTTCTTATTCGACGATAAACTGTTCGCAAGCCTATCGGACGACCTTGTTCACCTAACCATTGATCAGCTATTGATCTAGTTGTAGAGAATCGGTCTCTCAAGGCCAGTAGTCTTAAGCGGCGATCTTGACGTTCATTGGTTCGTCTTTGAGCCCCAGTGCCTCTTCTCCGACGTTCAACCCCATGTTCAGACCACACTTGATAAACACGCATTATTGTTGAGTGGTGCCGTCCCAAACGGTTGCCGATTTCTCTAAACGAAAAACCTGCTTCTCGTAAACCAACAATCCGCCCTCGGTCAAAGTCACTCAACTGCTGGTAAACTTGAGGTCTCCTTCCTCTAGGTATCGTTAAACACTTGAAAAACTTTAAACTAAAGAACGGAATCCGAAAAAGTGAAACAAATTCAAAAAATGACTCGATAATTGCTTGTCTATCACCACCTCTAAAAAACGACACAAACGTCAAAAATCCCATGACTACTTGATGATTGGGTTTCGAATTTGAATCAACTATTTCCCTGGACTAGTCCACTATTCCTGCCAAATTTGGTCCAAAAATTCCCACCCCTTCTAGGTTGTGCAGTTTATATGTCACTGAGTATATAATTTACGTACTTATTTAATTTGAATACATCTCTGCGTGAATACACACAAAAATGTGATGCTTCTCAATATTTAGTTGTCACGGGGGTTGCAGTACACTCGTTGTACTCGTTTATTAATTGAAACTACCTCAACGTTACTTTGTTGAGTAACACTAACACTAACACTCACGACTTAGCAGCTCGTGGTTTGGCTTGGCTTGGTGGGACATCAGTAGACTGGTAGGTTGATCTAGTTTCTAGATCTAGAACGTGATCTAGTTGTATTATTATTATTATTATTGTATAAGTTGTATTATTGCTATATCCGACAAATAATATATACTTTTCACCAATTTGTTTCAAACCGTAAACCCTAAGTGGTACACGGGGTTGAAAATTTATTATTTTTATTTAAATTCGAATATAACTTTTATAATATTTTTTATGATAAAAAATTGCCAATAATTTATAATAAATCGACTGACATTTTTATATTTTAATACATTGCAATTCAAACACGATTTGAACCTTCGACCGTTCGAAAATAAAACACGTTTATTCTGCACATAAAACACGAATACCCAATTTGCGAATCGTGTCGTACATTTATAATTTCATTCGTGCAATACTTGTTTTATGGTCCATTTAAAATTGTCGATTGTTTGTTATTGAATTTTTTGTAATAAAATAAAATTACTAGTTGGTGCTCGTGTATTGCTCATAAAATAAGGGAATCAAATCATATGAAAAGGAAGATTAATGTAAATTAAAAAAAATATATATTTTAGATCGATCAAAATAACCAAAAGTTCTACAGTTGCCACATAGTAAGTGGAAGGATGTTATAAGAGTTGCAGATGTGGGACAGGCAGATCAGATCGTACGCCATTATTGAAACATAATTAAATTATTATATACTATCGTTAAAACACGCGAGATAATTCAAGAAACGTTTCTGGATGTTCCTTGCTTCGATGTTAACCCACGCTGATACATATGGCGTGTTACAACGAGCTTCGGAAATCCATAGTAACGGCGAAATTTACAAAGAAATCATAAACTTATTGTGGTGGCAAAGGGGGCTAGGCATGTATCGAAGGTGTAAATTTTGAAGATGTCTAACAAAACAATTTGTGCATTAGATTCTGGCAGAGTGGTCGGGGTGCCCATTGATTCGTATCGGACAGATAGTATAGGTTTCCAATTGGAATAGAAAACGAGGAAATTAAAAAAGAGCACAGAAATGTTGCAAATCCTGTTATGGGGGTATTTACCCTAAAAGCAGTACTATTAGTTAATGATGGTACCGGTGATATGGTGGCGGGCTTTAAGGTACTGTTTGGAAATGACCCAACAGGGAGGGGATAATGAAATAAGAAACACGGGCAGAAATTGAAGTAAAAAAAATAACTGGCACACACTTGGTATTTACCGTTAGCCGACTGCATTATTTTCCAGAACCTACCGATTCAGTTATTGGGATGCAATTATGTAACCATAGAGGACCGCATACAGTTTTCATAAATATTTATGTAAGTCCATGACATGGATGGTATTATGAAGCACAAATATATAAAAATTAACGCCAACTAAAAATAAATTTTAGATTAATGGAATAAATGAAATTCATCGATAAACAACATAATCAAACCTAACTCAAGCCCCTTCTGCAGGCTTAGTTAGTTAAGTTTTCAGAAACGTACCCAACCATTAACAACGTACGTTTAACGGGGGAACCTGCTTCAGAAGGCACAAAAAATAAAAAATAAAAATTTTATTGCTCAAATCTATGCCTAATATATCTAAGAATATGTATAAAAAGTTATAGCGGCTAATTCGCAATATTTTGAAAGATACAGCACTGAACACAGTGAGGTGTCGAGCAAAAAATATACGAACGCACGAACGCTCGGACAAACGAAGCGCGCGCCCCTCCCCGCAGTCACATAACACCGAACTATGTACTGAAAAAAGTTCAATCGGTCGTTCGAAACAATAATATTTTGAATTCGTAAGAGCTATAGTAGGATTATAACGAGATATTCCGTAAGTAATCGACAATTAACATTTTTCCTGATCGTAAACTTTAGAGCGCGTTTTTTCGAGTTTTCGTTTTTACGATTTTTCTAAACTGGTGGGCGTGATTGCGAGAAAACTAGACAAGCAATCAAAACGAAACAAAACTTTTGTTGGCTTCAGTAGCATTCTATTTGATTTGAACTAAAAAGATTAATGAAAAAAAAAACTTTTTTAGCAAGTTGAAATGATTTCCTCTTCCTGCAAAGAGCACATTTATTTTCAAACCCGAGAAAAATCTTGAAATTCGAGATTTTGGGTTTTTTTTTAGTTCACCTATAAATCTTGCCATTCACGTAAAGTTGTGAATGTCCACCGGTAGTCGGTTTCAATCAACGAAGCGAGAACTGTGTAGCAGACTGGTTTAATTTTTCAAAATCGAAGCTAGGTTGAAAGGTTCGTGGATCCAACTTAATTAAATAATAGGCGGGACTATTTACTGTCAATATATACTACGATAGATGTACTCGATTTTATTTTAAAAATAGTTAATGCAGAGTTAATGGATGTGGTTCGCTATTTTTTTACACGCACGTCTTTAGTTATTTTTATTTGTACCGCAAGTGATAGCTTTTATCTTGAACATAATCGTTTAACGTTATTTAGTTTATTTTTAATGACTTAAAAATACGACCTGTTAAAGTTTTTCTTTGATGCGCACTTGTATAAATAAAGCGTTCGGTTGATGTTTTTGATATTTCACGGGGAACTGGGATTTTGTTAGACGCAATTAGATAGCTATCAATGAATAATTGATAAAAAATAATACCAATTAACTAGTTATCAATGAATATTTTTTGTTAGTTCAAGTAACGCAAAAGGCTACGAGATTATTATTATTTTTTGCAATAAATTTAATTTGCTTTTAATTGACCCATAAATACGCAACGTGTTTCTTTAGTCTTTAATAGATGTCCTTGAGTGCAATGTGGTTGACATTTAAAGGAATTGTTTCCAGCTCTTTGTTAGGCGGCGCCTCGTATGTTGCAACGAATAGTTCCGTGCTTACCTAATCCCCATCGCATTAATCTACTTTGCCGAAGAGCGAGCCCCATTCGCGATTCAAATTATCGCGTCGTTTTCGCCCGACTTTAAGCCACTTCGTAGCCGACGAGCCGCGCGAAATCGCGCACATCGACCGCCGAACAATGGCACGCCGCGTTATTACACAACGAAAATGACTCGTCATCCCGCGTTTGGTTAATTGATGAAGTCATCCGTGTGTGTGGGCGCGAATTGTTTTGCATCGGGGAGGTTGACGGAGCGCCGGGGGTGGACGTGCGTGTCGGATGCCGCGATCCATCAGACGAGATATTTAGCACGAAGTGGCGCTCGGCGTCGCGTCGGATTTGCGATTTTTTCGCCGTCGTCGTGATCGATGGCCGCGATGTTGCACGCGAGGGGACGCTTTCAATCCAGAAATTGCGCTACGTGCATGAGTTGTGCAATTTTATCTAAATTCCGAAATTCCTATCTTATCGCCGCGTCGTATTTATAAACATAGTAAAAATAGACGCGTTCGCGTTGGTATTCCCTCTTGGTGGTGTCTTGCTATGGTGTTCGAGGTATTTGGTACGTACAATTTGTAAAATTTTTCTATGAATAATTTACGTGACGTCGCACACGACATTACAATAAAAAGGGGGGTTTTCTTTGATCAGATTTTCCACTTATAATCCTCATAATCCTCGTGAACAAAAAAAAAACGTTAATGTTGATATTTTGACAGATGGGGTCCGTGCACAAATCGGAGAATTTATCAATTAAAATACCAGAGCGGTGCTTGGGCTTCGCTTTAAAGTCAGCGCATTCTAGAACTAATAATTCTCCACTGCTTAATTTCAAATTTAATAAAATTCTCATGATTTTTTAAGACGTCCGTAATGAAACTAAAAAAAAAAATAATGCAATATTAATGTAGGATTAATGTTTAATATTAAGCTTTATATAGAATGAATTAAATCCAATATTCAAGTCGAATTAATGAACTAATGAACCGTGTCATTGGGTTGATATTGTGGCATGAAATTGCTGTATTAACTGTTTGATGATTCAAGATTACTTTACAGAAAATAACTGTATCATTTTTACATTAATTTAATTGTTTAAATTAATTTCCATAATATAATTGTGCGACAAATATTTCAAACGGGCATCTGTCGATCAACGCCATTTATCGATTGATTATCAATCAGCTGTGCCTGTTTAATTTTATTTTGTTTTATTCTTTAACGTGATAAGTAATGTGCTTGGATAATCAAGCCTAAGAGACGATCTTTCAATTATTTGTTTGTTGTAAATGTTTGCATTTTTTCATTTTTGAATTAATCGTAATTTTTAAAAACACAACTAATAAACACACATTAATTACAAACTTGTATCCAAGGACAGAAAATCCATTAATTATTAATCGAGTGATCTGTAACTACTAATTTAAATGCAACCTATACCAATTGCTACCAATTTGTTGCACTTGGTCGAAAAATTTAAAATACGAAAATTCAAAAAATAATACAGTAATATGTTTTTTACAATTGTATAAATCCGAAAATGTACCCAGTGTTGTAAAATATGCACAAAGACAGTAATAATGCGTAATAAGTAATAACGAATGACTCAAAATGGCCATTTTTCAAAAATGTCTTAAAATATTTTATGAAAACTGGTCGAATTTGTACAATAATAACCATATCTGGACAACGTAAAATCAGGCATCGTGAAGCTGTTGAAAAATGAAGATTAAATGAATTTATTTTTCTCTACGTACCAGCCTTAACGGTACATATGAACTACCTGGCCGCTGCACACGACTCGAACATTCTATGAAAAAGTTTCTTGGCTCTTTTATTATTAACTTTTATTTTATATCATAAAATTTATTGCAACAATAATGAACTTGGCATTTTTGAGATTTCGAGAAAGCCCCTCGATGACTTGCAGCTTGCATCTTTCCCGCTCAATTGGCCATTCTGATCAAAATTGTTTGGTCTCGGTTCCGGACATCTTCGCGACTTTTTGAGTGGATCTGGTGTTCCATTGTTTGACCCGCTTGGCCTTCCCCTTTTGTTAGGAGCTCGAATTCCTGCAGAGCAAAGCTGTTTTGCCAAAAGAGTTTTGAATTCGAGAAGCGGCATTTATTTTGTGTAAATATTCGGTGATACCTTTTCCCACTTTTTAGCTCTATCGGGTAAAATCCTATTAGCGAATCTTGCAAAACAACCCCCCCCCCCCATACGGCGGTTGTATTCTGTGATTATATTTGGACAATCTACTTCTTTTTTGCAGTTTTCAGATTTGAAAAATCTATTTACTTTGGTGATAGGTCGGCTTCCACAATACTCAGAAATTATAGTGACAATTTTGTTGTTGTACAATTGCACAGCTTGTATGTATATCGATCCCATCAAACTTTGTTGTGCTTTCATTTATGGTAACATTGGCAACTTGCGAAATTCTGGTTTGAGGAGACCAATAGCTTCTGGTATAGATGGTTTGATAAACCGTTGTATTTCCGCAACAGTAGTGCACAACGGTCTGTTAGGTCGTGTTTGGACGCCATATAAACATGATTGACGAACAACTTCGGTGTCTTCTGATAAAAAGTATTCACAAAGTTTCAGAATAGTATTTAATTTCAAAATTTCATCAGGAAGTAACTCACTGCCACAAAACAGTATACCCGATGACCAGTTTTTAAATAAATTTACATCCTCGCGATTTCACACGACTTGAACAATTTAACTTGCGAATGGTTTGTCTGTGTTTCTGTATATTTTACAAAAACTGGGCACATTTTCTGATTTATATCTTGACAAAGTGCAATGAACTCCTCCAATGAAAAGTTATTTATAGAAGTCTTGTGCAGCGGCGTGGTAGTTAATTTGTTTATAATTTTGTCTGGATAAGTTTGGGAAACAGTAAGGGTTAAGGCTGCTAGATTGAGAATATTGAACTCATTTAAATTTAATTTTTCCATAATTTTACTACAGATTCTCTAGATATAAATTTTATTGAAAATATGTGTTATGTACATAAAATAATCTACGATAATTGTAAAAATATTTTTGTATTATTTTCCGAATTTTTAATATCGACCAAGTGCAATAAATTAGTGTTTACACAAAATTAATTATAAATATATTTACTACTAGGCGTTGCAAACGACTTAAATAATCCAACTTAAATAAAACATAATATAAAATTATTCTTTACCGTTTCTGCGGTTTGCACAAAAAAATTATAAATAAATTTAATGCATCTGACATCTAACTGATTCAAACAAATTTTAAGTATATTTATAAGTAAGTAAGTTGCTTACCTGGATGAGAAGTTGAGTTTCGGCCGGCGACCAGGTGGACATCTCCATATATTTCATTTATCGTTTTTTTTGCTATTTGATTATTCTATTTTTACATTTTTTGCATATTTTATTTCAAATTATTACTAATGTAGTGGTTTTATTTATGTTTTGTTTATTATGTTTTATTATTGTGCGCATAATTTTTTTTTATAGAATTTTTCAAAATTATTAATTAATTATGTGAAAGTAAAATAAGTAAAAAAATTAAATAAACAGGTTAAAGAATTGACGTCAATGTGTATTATTTCCACCAAACGCCAGTGTTTTATAATAAATTTTGTAACGCACACGTAACTATCCAATGAATGATTTCTTTTATTATTTATCAAGGACTTCGTCGTACCGTGACGTTTTAAATTGCTGACCCTCGGTCCGGCGCGCATCGAACAAAACACATTTTCACATTGAACCCAGCTATTAGTTTGCTTTATCGCGCTGTTTGTTAAGATAACGTCGGTACAGATTTAAAAGTGAAACATCTTAATCTTAAACAAGTAAGTTTTACGTGACTTTACAATAACATCGTTTTCTGTTTGTCGAGCGATAAAAGCCCGGCGACCGGCGGCGGCCTTAATTACGCGAAAGAAAAGTTTGAAAAATCCGCGCACATTTCTTAGGCAAATTAAATTGCATTAAAAGCGTATTGCGGCGCTTGCCGGGGATTGAAGCGCCTGAATTAAACATGAGGAGCACATCTGCAAGCGGCGCGCTACCCGTATTGCACACCGAGGTTGCGATTTGTTCGTGGGAGAGCCGGACCACCTCTGCAAATGTGTGCTTCGTGTGGTACTAATGTGTGTATTTATTTGTTGTTTCAGGAGTCGGTCTCCCCGCTGGTGTCACGATGAGGGAGAAAAAGAGCGGCGCTATGTCACGTATGCAAAAGCTCAGGAAAAGACTGTCACATTCCTTTGGACGATTATGTAAGTGTCACCTTTTTCGCTATTGTTTACATGAAATGTTTTGTACTTCGCCGTATTTACTACACTGTTGAAAGAAAGGAAATGTCAACATTTAGATTTTTTTAAATTATTTTCTACTACCTTACTTACTCTATCTTTAATCTACATTACCAAAGTTTGCAGTGGTGACTCATTGGTAATAATTTATGAATTCCAGTAACCTAATAAAACAGCATGAAATACAAAAATCAGTGATTATAAATACCGACCGACGAGTCAGTATTAACACATCGGGTGCCGTCTGCACCCTAGCTTTTGCCCCCTTTGGATTCTACCATCATTTACATTATTTGTACCTATTTTTCGAACGCATGTATGTAACGTTTATACAAAAATAAGTTAGTTTCGTGCTCGTCTGCAATGACGCAACTTCCTTTCTGCTTAATTGAATATACTTGCATGAGGTGGGGAAGATGAGGTAACTTTAAATAATTTAATGCAATGAAATAGGGGAATCAGGATCGATTGGATTACTTTCACGAAAATTTATTAAAGAACCTTCGCAATTAGTTCCCCTTTAGAGCGTCGCTAAGCCTTCCGAAAAAATCCATCGTTTGGATAATAAATTTATTTCCACGCGTCCCCTAATTTGCCAAATCACCCCCGGACGATAATTGATTCACCTCCGTAAATGACCTGTCAGCGGCACTAACCAATAGACTGGGCCTTATTATTACAAATCGTTCATTTCGTTCATTTTTTTTTTCATTAGCCCGAATGTCTGTTTTCTTCCTCTCAATTTTGAAATATAGGCCTCGATTTGCTCGGTGGACTTTCATTGGCCGCGTCGTCGTGTCCGGAATATTTGATGATTAAGGCGTAAGTGTTTCCTTCCTCATTTCGCGGGGACGTTGTCCGCAGCTTCCGGTTAACAGAACAATCGACGTCGACGTTGATAAACTGCCGCTATTCAAGTGCTCGCCGGCGACAATCTACGATGAACGGCTCTAATTTGGCGAGTTCATCCGAACCCCGTGCCCGTCCTGAATTTATGTCCCTTCGACGCGGGCTTTTAAACGTATGCACTTGTCTGCGGACGAATTTATTTTTTTATTTACGTCGATGGAAATCCGCGCCGGAGTTGTTTGTCTTGCGAATAAATCCGATAAGTTTGCAGTGAACTTGTTTCTTGAGCTGCTCGTTCAGGTAAAAGTCTCAAGTGCGGATTTATTTAAATTTTTACGTTTGGTTCGCCCCCGTCGAGGAGATGTGTTTCAGATTAGCAAGCGGCGTGTTTTCAGTCGTTTGCGTAGCATGTTTGTTTTTGTAGAATTTAACGAACTGTATGTTTTTGTGATCATTTACATTTCTCTAATTATAACTTTTTGTTTGTTTTTTTATTTTATTGTTATGGTTTGTGTTATTTATCCCCCACAATGGTTTATATTGTTCAGTGTTCACTATCATGTTCCTCTTCAGTACTTTATAAGTTCTTTCCACATTGTATTATAGATCTTTTGCAGGTTCCGCCTCATTTACAACTCTTATCGGCAAAATAGTGTCTTCGTTAAGTTGATTTACGTTCTTTCTGGGATTTTTCATTTATTTTATTTCTGGGCAGAATAACTTTGATGATTTTTTTATCAGCTTCTGCCCAACGGCCTTTCGTCTTTATACATATTTGCTTCAATTGATTGAATTTCTGGTGTGATAATTTTTATCTTTTGCTGTTGTCTGTCTCGTATCATTCCACTAAATTTTAAATAAAATTAAAAACTTTTAAACACCACAGCTCTTTTTTGCACTTTCTTTTAAAACTTTCCCATCTTGTTTCGAATTATTATTTAGCTTATAGTTTTTTTTTCTGAGGTTTCTAATGGTAGTCCTTTTTCTCTTTCGTATTTTTATTTTCTATTTTCCATCGATTGTTCCCCATAGCAACTTTCAACTTTACATTTTTTCCACGTTTCTACGTCTTGATGGATTTTTTCTCCCCCGCGTGGTTCTTTCATTGTGTTTCGCTTTGTTTCCGTTGTGTATTTCTTATCACCAGATCATTTTCTGCCCTGGCCCAATTGTAATCGTAAGTATTTAATTACCCTTCCATCTTTGATCATCTACTCCAGACTATGGCATTGTTTATGCTTCTAGAAGATCTGCATTTATCATTTTTTTCTCCTGGGATTTGTACTTTCATCTTTTTAATTTCTTGCCAATATTCATCCCTTGTAATTCCTTTCACATTCCTATGTTGAATTTGGCAAAGGTTTAGTATGCACATTCCATCGTCAATGATTCCAATGATAATCTCTTCATAACCAATCTTTGTATTTTTCTCTCTTCGTATTTTTCTTGTTTTAACTCTTCATAACTGCATCCTCTATTTGGTTTTCTTTCACAATTAGAGCTTGGTTTATATGTCGCCCTAACGGGCTGTTTAAGACAATAGCTTCTTCTATTATGTTCTATCTTGTGCCTTCTCGTTCTAGTTTCTTACTCCGTTGTTCTCTAAGCACAATCTCCGTTCGTCTTGTCTTGGGTGCTGTACATAACTGTCTTACCATTATATTGTTGTAGCTTCTCTCAATATACCCCAGCCATCTCACTCTTTGCTTTCTTTGGATTTCGCTATTATCTCTGTTGCATATAACTGTCTCATTATTTCGTCCCAGAAACCCTCACTCAAAAAATCCTCATTAATACTCTCCTTTCCCAAATTCACACTTTTCTTCTTCCGTCCATCATTGCCAGGTTTCAGATCCGTACGGCTTTAGTAGCCTTTAGTTGGCTTTAGTAGGCAACTCAAGGACGCTGTGCAGCGTTACCCAGTTATTATTCTTGCTTTATCTCCGACCCTGTTCCTATACTCCGTTAGCCACATTCCCAAGTAAATGAATGTTTGACTTTTTCAATTTTTGGTTTTCTGCCTCTTACCAAATCTATTCCCAGTTCTGACAAACAACATCTTTAATGTTCTTTTTCATATAATTGGCCTTCTCTACATTCAATCACACGTCCTCGTCGTACAATTGTATTATCACTGTCTCCAGTTCTTGTTTTTTTTTTGCTAGAACGGTGAAGGCATCTGCATAAGCCAGCCATCGATTATTCACGTTCCTGTTTGATTTGTTACAATTGTCTGGATTGTACGAGGACTTTATATGCAGATTCCAGCAGGGAAGAAACCTCTACAGTTACTTGTCACTGTTTTATCTCCTTTTTGTGTGTAGGTCTTATCGTCTTCATTTTTGAAATAATCGGTGCAACCTTTGTTTTTGTGGATGGTGACGGTCGGTCCTCTTGCGCCGACTCTGCAACCGTGCCTCTTTGGCTTGGCATGCAATTGAAATATCCTCTCCATATGTGTATACTCATCTCCAACCAAGTTTCTATTTTTGTCCTATCCTAGTGGCCTAATTAAAAAATATTTTCGGATTAAAAATATGTTAATTACTACTAAAAATAATAATTAATAGAATTTGATAATTTTTAGTAAACTATTTTTTGCGAATGTTGTAAATTTAATATTTTGTTATTTTTCAATATTTTAGACGTTATTTGAAATTTTTATACGAAGACATTGAGTCCTTTAATTCTTTTATAATTTGTCTTATTTAAAATACTTAAATAATGAAAGTTCAAAATTCTTAAAAAATAAGAATTTTGAACTTTCATCGTCAATTAAATTAATGTTTTCATTATCTGTAATTTTCATTATTACCAATTTGATTACTTTAGCTACTTTGCATTACTTGTTTAATTAACATTAACAATTTTAATATTTTTCCATAAATTAATCATTAATACATTTTTTTATATTTATATATTTTTATTGACCTTTTTTGCAATTTTTACTAGGCGTATAATTGCACATTTTTTAAATATAACCAAATTTAATTTTGCATAGTTTGTGACAGCATTTATAATTTAAATTTTTTTAACTTTTTATTTTTTTGTATTTTATCATTTTTTTAATTTTTGCCATTTTTAACTTTTAGCGCATTTCAGTCTATTTTGTATTTCTTCGCAATTTTCTGATATGTTCAACAAATATAAAAATGAAAATTTTGCATTTATGAAAATGCAAAATTTTATTTCTTGTAGTTCTTACAATTTTGTCGTCGTGAATTTAAGAATTATTGAAAATTTTCACCTTATTTCGTCAATATTTTTTTTTACAGTTATGACTAATATAATTTCGTGATTCTTTAGTACAGACAAATATATTTCCAATAGCGTAAATTCTATATTTTTGCAATATATACCTTTTCGATAATTTTGTATTTGCATTTTTTTTTAAATTTTTTGCTTATTTTTGATGCTACATTTCAGACCATTGTTATGTTTACAATTTGACCATTTCTATCAATTTGCGCATACTTTACGCACACGTTGCATAAATAATTTCATTAAACATAAAAAAATATTACTATTTCGAATTAATTCCAAGTTTTGCAAGAATTTGTTAATTTGTATTGTTGTAAAAAAATCTTTGTAATCGATCATTTGAAAGGGCTTTTCTTAAGGAACTCAAAGCTATTTTTCATATTTTTATGTTCAGGTTTTTGAGATTCGTGAAATTTGGTTGGTTGCTTGATTATTGTCGCTTTGTGGGCAGTGAATCATTTAAATTGGTTGCAATGTAATTGTCATCAAAAACGTTCATATGCGTCTAGGACCCAATTTGCAACGTGTACCTGAAGAATTGCTATTCAATAGAAATATCATAAAAATTATTGGGTTTGGTTGGGTTAGGGTAGATTCAGTTGAGTTGGGTTCGGTTGGTAACAATTCAATTGAAATAATGTGCAGTCAAGTCGAAAACTCTAGTTCTCTTTGATATTCCGTACTATTTTTTCCACTTTTCTATGAATAATAACACTTCTTTCGCTCAATTCTTACTTATTCTTTTTTAAGAACTTCCACGTTATGTCTCTCTTGCATCCTTCTTATTCCTTTGTTTTTTTTTTGTCTGTGGTGAGTTCCATTTTAACATTGTCCGAGGTCAGAACCCATTTTGCTCCCCTGCACAGCTTAACATTTTTTATAATTCTTTTATACATGTCTCGGTCATTACATAATCTATTTGATTCATCGTTCGTTCGTCTGGCCGACGACTTTTTGGACATCCTGAATTTTATATTTTTTTCATATTCCCCCGTCTACTCCGTGGGTGCCTGCACATTTATTAGATTAAAATTCCTCTGCCCATTTTCACACATCCTTTCATTAATTGGTATTAATTCCTTTACTATAGACTTTGATTTTCCCACCACTGTTAAAAATATTATCGATTTTCTTCCAATTTTATATTCGCCTTATGTACCCACTTTAATTATCGTTAATATACCGGGTGCTTCATGAACCCCTATTTAAGCCCTCTTCGGATTGTGCATACATCGTCCGCTCTTAATATGTGGTTGTCATATAAACCCCACCATCTGTTAGTAACGTTAATTGGAATAATCCACAGATATGGTAAAGCTTGCATATCATCAGCATTCCATCGAATGTGTCAATGTGCGCCAGGACATCCCGATGAATAACTCTGACGTTGTATACCTCATTTCCGCATTCCACATATATGGCATTCTCATAATTACTTACTAAACTAAACTTCCGTATAAATAAATCCAAACTGGATACGTAGTGTTTTAAAAAGAACAATATTCGTAAATATCATCGGAAAGCATTATTTATTTACGACCTTGCATTTTCTATAAATTTGGTCGTAATTTTGTTGCTTACGCTATTTTTGTTTCCGTTCCTAATTCTGATGTTTATGAGTCCATGAAACTTTTGTCTCAGTTTATTATTATCGGCATTGCATATTTTTAAACCTGTTACGATTAGATTATTCTATCCCCCTCTAACTATTTTAGCCTTTAACTCTTTTATTTCTACTTTGATTTTCATTAAAAAATTTTAATTAAATTTTTACTAACCGCAATAAGTTCCGAACACACGCCGAAGATGGGCAAAATGACATTTAATTACCAAACTCATATAACGATGATACGCACACATATTTGTTACGTGTTTATGTTACCAAATCCATAGTCACGTACAATAATAAAATAATAAATTTGACGTGGAAATGGCGCGAATGTGTCGACGGTATTGATAAATATTCACATTCCATAAAGTAATGTCACGTTATTTTATATTCAAAGTAAGGAAGATGAGCGATTTAAAAAAATAAATGGAATAACCGATTAATTTGCAACGCAAACACGTACGCGCATTGCCAAACTAACAAACAAATATATGCATAAAATATCATTTCGATTAGTCACTTAGGATGAGTTATAACTTAAATCGTAGAAATTGCGTCACGGATGTTCCCCATTTATTACAAGTTATTATGATTACTAGTGATGGGCGATATTAAGGGGGGATCCTGCTTTAGGAGGCCCTTTTTGGGGGAATTTTTTTAGGGCAGAAAAAAATGAGCAAGTCTAGTGAACTTTTTAGAGCATTTTATTGCATATTTGAGCATTAAAGAAAAAATATTTCGAGAGAAAAATATTTAAACGGAACCGATTTTTATGCACATTTGTGCAACACCTTTCAATTGCAGTCTACAATCGGTGGGAAAGATGTAGCCCGTAATTTTTGTCTGAAACAAAAAAAACCACAGAAAATTGTCATTCTCATATATTTTCTTCTATGTGAACTAAAGAAAAACCCAAAATCTTGAATTTCAAGATTTTTTTCAGGTTTGAAAATAAATGTGCTCTTTGCAGGAAGAGAAAATCATTTCAACTTGCTAAAAAAGTTGTTTAGAATTTTTTTTCATTAATCTTTTTAGTTCAAATCAAATAGTATGCTACTGAAGCCAACAGAAGTTTTGTTTCGTTTTGATTGCTTGTCTAGTTTTCTCGCAATCACGCCCACCAGTTTAGAAAAATCGTAAAAACGAAAACTCGAGAAAACGCGCTCTAAAATTTACGATCAGGAAAAATGTTAATTTTCGATTACTTACGGAATATCTCGTTATAATCCTACTATAGCTCTTACGAATTCAAAATATTATTCTTTCGAACGACCGATTGAACTTTTTTCAGTACATAGTTCGGTGTTATGTGACTGCGGGGAGGGGCGCGCGCTTCGTTTGTCCGAGCGTTCGTGCGTTCGTATATTTTTTGCTCGACACCTCACTGTGTTTAGTGCTGTATCTTTCAAAATATTGCGAATTAGCCGCTATAACTTTTTATACATATTCTTAGATATATTAGGCATAGATTTGAGCAATAAAAAACAAATCGATTTTTTGAGCCTTCTAAAGCAGGACCCCCCTTAATTAACTATCTATGGATAAGCAAATCGCGTAAACAATTGTCTTTAGTTATTTATGTTGTGGCTTTGGTTGTTGTTGTTGTTGACATTGTCGTTAAGTATAGATATACAGATAGATTAGCATGCGTCCATGGGGCACATGTTGTCACTTGAAACCATTCTATGAAAAAATTTAATTTTCAAAATATCGATATTTGGATCTTGGTAGTTTTTTTTTATATATTTGTCAATAAATCATAGGTTGGTATTTATAACACTGGACAAAATAGTGATAATTATTATACGACAAAATAATATTATTTGAACTAATTATTTACGTTGCAATAAATTTTATTTGATATGTAGCAATAATCCTGTTGCACCAAATAAATGGAATAAGTCATAAATACCATATCAATAACACAGCAAAGAAAAATGTACATAAAAACATTTTATCGCGATTAGTCATCATCATTAAGTGCAAACGAGATAAAAATTAATTCATAGAAAGTCACGGCTGTATGACGTAATCGATATTATTTTTTATTACTCCACTTATGACGAATGGCGACTACTGGTATTACATATAATCTTAATGGATCGATTCGATTAATCGCCGATCTGTTGCTTACAGTTTCAGTATCAAGTAATACTTTAATTTTTCATCTGAAATGTTGACGTGTAGTCGAAGAATTTTATTTGTTTTTATGGAATCCTCAAAAATTAGAAGCTGAAATGCGATTGTTTATGCATTTTTACTCTGGGTGTTATAGTTCATGAAATTTAATATAAAATTGACGTGCATCGCTCCATAGCTTCATTACTTATTGAAAAAAAAGAATTTGAAGTTTTTTTTAAATCAAATTTGATGAACTGCAAATCTAATCTAATTTAACTCAAAATTATGCTAAATAATACAGTTTTACGCGGTATGAAAATTTTATTTGGATGGTCACTTTACGCTACAGAATTTTTACACGTCCTCAACTACGTGACTCAAGTATCACGCGAGGACTATGTAACGAAGTGTTGAACGAATCGCAATCGTCGACTTCTTATTTTAATTAATTTCGAACCTGCATTGTGCCTTAAACAAAGGCTTTTCCGTTTTAATTGTGTTTGTGGAATTGCGTTCCGCTTTCATTCATTATTAAATTTTCGAGATGTAAAAGTAAATACATAAATTAATTCACCGGTCACGTCCTAATTTAATTTATAATTGCCCCGAGGCGAGATGTGTTGATTTAACAGAAATCGTACGAAACGGGCGATGAAATAAAAATTTTAAATTATAACAATGAGTTTAAGTAAACCATTCGGATTTTTTTGAATATATGGTACCGTGTAATCGTCCTCATGTCGCCCTACTTGCGCCTCGACATCGTTGCGTTCAAGAGAGTGTGCTGAATTGCGGGCGAAACTTTGCGCCGTTTGAGCCTCGGAAAATCGTTTCCTATTTACGGCAGTCGAGGAATCTAATTCGTTTTTTTTTCCGGCGACTAAGTCTGTGATTTATTTCTTTTGTGAATGCAAAGTATGTTCACGCTCCAATAACGGCTGCAACCTTTCCGTCAGAGAACTTATTTTGTATAAATTTCGCGTGGTCTCATCGAATGAAAATCCGAACAATCCGAAAACGTCCGATTCAATTTTCTTTTTGAGTTCTGTTGTTCCGTTTCGGGTCGCATTAAAAGTTACTAATCGATCAATATCACGTCGCTTTACCGCGATGTTTCGCTCGCAATTTTCCGTCGTGTCAGAAGTTTCGGCGGAGTGAGTCGGACGCACGTCAGGAGTGCTTTATTTCCGCGCCGAAGATTATAACTTTGCGCGGCGAGATTATGATCGATGCGGGTTACCTATCGGTCGGCTTTGATTTACACGGCAATTTCGAAATTGGCCGCGCGTTTCTCTTATGATTGGTTTATCGGCGCGCGAGTGATGTGTTTCCGGCGGTTTTTCCACGTCGAAGAAGTGGGAAATGATTAAATATGAAAAATGATCGTTTTATTTACTTCGGTTGTTTAGTTCGTGGTGCGAAATTTCGCCCCGGGGAATATTGAGTTCAATAAACGTTCACTGCATAAAGTTTTTCATGAGGATCATAGCTCAAGACGACAATTATTAAATGACCTAACAATGTTTTATCAGCTCGGCCCTGCATTAAATAAAACGGTATCAAGTATCATTGTAGTTTTGCCACTTGTTACCTGTTGAAATAATTTAGAATTTAAGTCAATATCTGTTTGCGATACATGGACAATGTACCGCGTGTAATCGACTCGTGGCGAGTTGTAAATTCGACGAGAATTTCGATTACGTATCTCGCTCACGTATGTTACGCCAAATAACCTGCGTCGCTACCGTCTGGGAGTTATTCAATCGTTCGAAGGCTTGTTCAGATAAACTCTTTTAACTATTTACACTATTTATTATTAATATTTACAATATACAACTTTGCTCAATTACAATTGGCACTGATGAAGATACACTGTATGTGTTACTGTGTGTAACTGTTAAGACTGTTGTCTTGATATGTACTGGTGTCGTGATAATGTTGTTACTTTGACTGTTATCGTGGCAATGTGATACTGTGATCTAAGGGTGAAAACATTCCTTAAATACTAACGTTCTTTTGTGTAATTGGTTGGAATGAAATGTCCCCACTTTGATGTAAGATGAAGAACTCGTCGTTATTGGTAAAGAATGAATTTGATGCGATGAAAGAAAGGGAAGTTTTGCTCCATATTTGGTTCAGAAAATTAATCTAAAATCCGGAGAGCCATATAATAATTGAAAGTGCGGCAAACGTGAAATGCTGGCTTATAAAACTGGAATTGAGGTCGCAAATGATTTAAGTCTTGTGTCCGTACAAGAGATTTTAGATTTTAAATTTGCAAAATAAGTAATAAAATGTAATTAAACATAAAACTGTTCTACATGCTTAAAAATAATTGTGACAAATATTTACACGGTTTGCGCGGATCTAAATTGACTAATTGTACGTATGAACGTGTGGGACCGAACAATCTCTGTTGACAAGCCATTGAAAACTTTGAGAGACGAATAATAGGGGCTTCTCTCATGAGGGTATATGCTTGGGAACACCATTTTTTTTGCCTGTCGTGTCTCATATACTTTATTAATATCTCGATTAAGAGTGAATGAATCGAGGTTTTTCCCTGTAAATAAGGCACATTCGTAGAGATAGAGGGAAGGGACATTATTTTATTTTTCCTAAACACAGGCTCACAATTTTTTTTTGTTGAAATCAGAAGAAGTTCCCCGGAACATTATTCCATATCGCAGGTGTGACACTACATGCGCGTAATAAAATAAGATATATCATTCTTGACAACAATTGATCGACCCTTCAACCGCACCAGTAGTGATTCTCCAGAAAATTTATTGACAGGGTCAAACAATATTAAGTTTTTTCGCACAATTTAGACTCAAGCCATTCCTATCAATTCAATTTGACATAACCGAGGCAAAAGTTGAACCACATGTTGAAAGTTCGTTGATATGATAACCGAGGTATAATCTGCAAACTGGGTGATATCTTCTGAGCTAAAGGATGATGCCATGCCATTAACAAAAAGCGCGAATAAGAGGGGGCCCAAAACGGACCCTTGTGGCACTCCTTGCACGATTGTTACTGGTTCTGAGAGGCCCGTAATACCATTCTGCGTGATACTAACAACCTGTGAATGATCTTCTAAATAAGATTGGATCTATTTAAGACACAAGCTATTACTGTTCAAGAACAAAGTTATTCGTTTATGGTAAGCCTTTTCGAAAACTTTTGAAAACATGACAGCACTGATATAGGGCGATACTGGCTCAATGGTTTTCTATCACCTTTCTTATGTACCGGCACTACTTTGGCAAATTTTAAACTATTAGGAAAAACTCCCTCTTGAAATGATTGATTAATCAGGAACATCAGAGGTGAACTTATTAAATGGGCAACGTGTTTCAATAAATTGCATGGAATTTCAATTCCTGTTGTGACTATTATTAAATACCTCTGACGATGTTACAGGTTCTAAAAACATTGTTTTATTTTCAGCAGTTTTTATGTTAGTGCCTGGCGAAGTATTATTGATTGAGATGTTCAAAATTACTGTTGCAAAATGCTGACTGCATAATTGACACAGCACTGTTGGATCGTTAGCAATTTCAAAATCTTGTTGAATGATTTTGATTTGAATGATATTACTTGTATTATTTGAACCTGCTATCAAGGAATCATAATCTTTTTGATTCGGAAGCCAACTTGTTAAAATGTTGTTTCCGCAAACAATAGTCAACCCTGGATATAATACTCCTTTTACATAGGCTGTGAAGATATCGTAACTCATCTGATGCATTTTACTTCACGAATAACCCAGGTATTTCCCTGGTTCTTAACAGTAACCCTAGTCGGCGGTAACAATTTTTTCCAATAAGAACTCCAGCTTGTTAAAAAAATTATCCACGTCATATACAGTATACAGTCCCAATATTAATTAATAAAATTCTTTACTTTTTTTAATATGTTAACGTTATATATAAATTGAATTAAGCTTCACGTAAAGCAATCGTGAAAAACGCCGGATGCTATTCTAGCAAATGTAAGCTTATTTTTGTAGTCGAAGTAATTACGTCCTAAGCAAATATGCGCATCATTATTTCGCGACATTTTAGCAGCGCGAGTAAAAGCTTCGCCATTTACGTCCTGCTCCTTTGATGTCGCGCTTATACAAAACTGCGCTTGAAGTGAGCTCTTGACGCGCGCTCCGTTTCAGCTGAAAATATTTCACACGACGCGACGTCGCGTATACCTCGCGCCGGAACATTTTAATCAACGAACGTTGAAGAAAACGCACCGCATTGGATTAATTCGAGCGAGTGTTTACGTCCGCCGCGTAAACCATATTTATTTCACGATGTGTTTCCATCTCTGGTTTTCCCTTCGGGGAGCGATATTTCAGCTCAAAAACAAGGAGCCGCGGGAAATATATCATTTTCGCGGCGACCGGGCCGGCCGGCGAGGCCCATAAAAAATTCATGAACACGCCCGAATCTGTATAAACAGGCCGTAAGCGGGATATACCAGATAATATATCCGAATGGTTGCTTTAACGAGAAGGCGGGTGTTTTCGAAACTGTGGCTAGATTATGTCGGTGTGGTAACACTGGTAAACAGCTCGTTTGGTGATGCAATAAAAACGAGTCGTTATGCATGATCGTTAGAACTTCACATGCATTTAATGAAGGAACGACATTGATACAAGACGCGATTGCTATTCGAGCAGAAAGCGTAACGACCTTGTGTCACGATCTTTGATCTAATTGAATTGAACACAATAACAACCATAAATTATAGAGCACATTAAAAAGTCATTAATATTATATTGGTTCGATGTGCCAATTAATTATTGTAAACGTCGTGGAAAATTCTACAAAAGCCAAAAGTATACTCATTTTATGATAGGTCTTTTATTATTGAAATAATCGAAGAGTTATATTGAAACAATCGATGCACTGGTTAGCCGCGCCCTAAAACTTATTACGTAGAGAGAAATTAAAGACCACAAGTTTGAACGAAAGCTAATAGTTACTTTAAATCCTCACATTGTTGGATTAATTTACAATGATTATTCACAATAGATTTCTACCCAAGACAATGTTAATCGTATACACGATATGGTAATGACAGATAGACGACTGACCATTCGTCGGATAGCTGTAATTACTAATTTTTCTTATAATACTATAAAAATATTATAACAAATATTTTGGGGCTAACAAAGTTGTCTGCATGTTGGGTCCCACGAATGTTGACACCTAATCAGAAACGTTCTAGAGTATTGCATTCTGAAGCCAGTTTGGCAAAGTTTAAAGCAGATCCGGATGAATTTCATTCTCGATTGGTCACTGTTGGTGAATTGGTAAATTGGATTTCAATAACGCTTTTCACTCCGTCGAACGGGAGAAAGAAAGAAGTTCAATATCACACCCCTCTTCTTTATCCTTATCTCTTCCAATGTTATAGAAATCCTTCATATTTTTCGGTAATAATTTATTGTATTCTTCTATTGGAGTTCAACAAGGTGATCCTTGCGGTCTATGATTTTTAGTCTTGAAATTTATCCTATTATTTTATCTTTGCATTCTCATCCTTAACGTTTGGTATTTAGATGATGGAACTTTTTTATCCTTATCTCTTCCAATGTTATAGAAATCCTTCATCTTTATTTTTGGTAATAATTTATTGTATTCTTCTGTTGGAGTTCAACAAGGTGATCCTTGCGGTCCCATGATTTTTAGTCTTGCAATTCATCCTATTATTTTATCTTTGCATTCTCATCTTAACATTTGGTGTTTAGATGTTGGAACTTTGGCTGATTATCCTCAAGTCGTTTTTTCTAATTTTGAAAAAGTTATCAATCTTTCGAGAGAAATTGGTCTGCATTTAAATTTTAACAAATGTGAGATGTTCTTCGGCTCTGAAGTTCTTGATTTGGAAGTCTTTCAGAAATTTCAAAATTTAGCTCCCTGCGTAAAGATTTGTGATCGTGAAAGTTTATCTCTTCTAGGTTCTCCAATTTTTATTCAAGGTTTTAAACGTATTTTTGAAAAAACTACCATATTGATTGAAAACCTCTTACAAAAAGCTCCTTAGTAGTCACATAGCATATACTTTGATCAAGAACTGTATTTTCGTTCAAAATTTATTTTTTTTAAGAACAACCCTTTTTTGGAAATTTTCTTATTTTCTTATATCCATTGATTCCACTTTAAAATCTTTAGAAACAATTCATAATCTTCGTCTCAATGATCTTCAGTTGGGCCAAGCCACTCTTCCTATTAGATTTGGTTAGATTTCGTCGTATTCAGGACATTTGTCTTCCTGCTTTTCTGTCTTCTATCCATGGTGTTAATAAGCTCGTTTCTATATTACTAAAATGAAAGGATAATGGGCTTAACATTCACCTTTATAATGACGATGAGTGGCATATCCAATCGTAACGAAAACCCATCATCTCCGGAATTTCAGAGGAAATGGGACGATATTAATTTAAATCGAATTATTACAAAAGAGTTATTCTTCAACTCTCCAAGAGATTTTGTTCGTTTTAAAGCTCTTCAATGCAGAGAATCTGGTTTTTGGCTTCACTCAATTCCCTCTCCTAACATCGGTACCTTTTTGGATAACACTTCTTTTCAAGTTTGCATCGGCCTTAGATTAGGCTGCAACCTTTGTACACCTCACACTTGCAAGTGCAACACTGAAGTTCTAGAAATTGGCATTCATGGCTTAAGCTGTCCGAAGAGCTGCGGAAGATTTTCAAGATCCTCTGAAATTAATTCTATCATCAACATAATTGGCGACCAACTTATTTCTCTTTCTGGTAATCGGAGTTCAATTCCTTTTTGATAGTATTTCTCTCGCCATTCAAAGAGGAAATAAATGCAACAAGCATTCGAGGAACTTTCCAGGACTCAAATTTGAAGAAACAAAAATTGTATTATTTTAGGTGTTTCCTGGTAGTTTTTTTTTGTTCATTTTGATATTTATGTATCTTGATAATGTTGACAAATTATTACAACATTTTTCAAAATTTTAACCAATCGTCGATTCTCATAAATATCACGACACCTCTCTCGACTCAACGTTTATAAAAAAAACTGCATTAACATATAAGTACTTTTGAATAATTACTGTTTATTATTTTCGTTTAAATGATTATTTACTAAAATGGACTAAATAAGCATATTCGACGCAGGAACGTCGACAGTTTTAAATCTAATATTGATATTTAAAAGTATATCTTTCGGCGGAACCGTTAAGCCATTAATATGAAATATTGTGTAATTTCCCCAAGGAATCGTTTCAATAAAACATCCGTTATGAGAATTTTTGTTATGGAAATATTTACACGTTGTGGAAGCTGCAGGGGGATTCATACCCCATGTTAAGTAACGGCTCTTTTAGCTGCAGAAGCGGCGAGGTTTATACTCGTACATAGACTATTATTAAATCACTTCCTCGGCAATCAGAATATTAATAATAATATTAATGTCTCAACGTTGTCGAAACTTTAAACGTGACGTTCATTAATCAAACGAGGCGCGTCCACTTGAAACTTCTTCGTTACGTATTTATCACGGAACGACACTAAAATTCCTATCACCTGCACCGACGCAAACGCAATTAAAATCTCGTTTACTCAGCTGCCGTTTTTAGCACGACACAGGGATTAATTGTTAATTATTAATCTGGCGGAGGTAATTGAGAGGAAGGAGACAGATTGAAGCGTCGGACCCCGACGACAGGGGACGGCCATCTCCGTGCGCGTTAGAATGGGCCGTGCGATTGGTGTTTGGGGGCGCAGCACTGTACTTGTTTATTCGCTGTCATTTTGGTCGGGCGAAAAGTGAAATGTCTCTAAATGTTTTGTACCGCCGGCATCAATCTTCATGAGCGGACGCATTTATAAAACTCGCCGGCCTAAAAGGTTTCCGCGTTGCCGTTCCGGATGACGTATCGCAGAAACGGGCAACATTTTGTCGCTAATGCGTACACGCAACTCGATCGCGGACGTGTGATCGATTCGAGTTGTGTCGGAATTGGAGTTTGTAGTGCATGATGGTGAGCCCATAACTCGCTTCGCCGAGCGCAATGATTGTTGCTATCGGCTTAGAAATCGTTCAGGTTTTGTTGCGTAAGACATGGTGGGAAGCGTTTAAAGTGTAAAATTCACACATTTACATTTACATGTGGGCGCTGGAGACTACATTAAAATTATTTTAATATAAAATAATTTCAACGTATTAAATTTCGGAGAAGGTGTTAAGGTGATGACAGCTGTTTCGCTCTCTCTCTCAGCTAGTCAGACCACCACAGATTCATCTGCTGAAGGTGCATCAAGTCATACAAGCATGAGTGACAAAGAATTTGTGTGTGAGCATTAGCGCACCATCTAGACGCCAATACCCCCATATTCTTGATGATACGAATTGCATTGGTTTTATAGACCGAGTAAGTCGGTACTTTTCAGACTTGCAAGCTAGAGCTCACAGAGAAAACGAAACAACTGTCATCACCTTAAAACATTCGCTGAATTTTTTTTCAAAAAAGCGGCTGCGAAGTAGCCTGGACAGTACCTTTAGTCGATCGATGAAGGCTACTGCAATTACATAGCAGCAAGTGTGGGGGTATTGACGTTTATTGGCGCTACTACTCACATACAAACTTTTAGCATTTTTCACAAATTTTACACAATCTTTACAACCAACTATCTTTAAACTAATGTGAAATAGTCAATCTGATATATTAAATATAAAATTATGACCTACTACTAACTGATTTTTCCACTATTATTGGTCAAAACGCATCACGTGATTTTATTATTTTTAAGCATAATAGCTTTATTTTTAATTTCCATCATCAGAATCCCTATTCATTTTACTACATCATATTTAATGATGAAGGTTTTACAGGTACACGTTGATTGAATTGATTTTCTTACTCAACAAAATAAAAAAAATCCTGCACGTACGCGATTAATATTTCTATGTCCAATGACAACAGTCTACAAAACAGAAATATTTCAATGATCGATAAAGATACAAAATATTTCTCTGCAATAATGAATTTCGTCAAAATATTAAGAAACTGTTATTAATAATTACTTCGCCAGTTGTTCCAGAGGGATCTCGCATTTTTTCAATCCATTTCAGTTCAATAATTAATTTGTTTACATTAATTGCTACGTGTGTGCCTTCGTTTTGTTGTACTTGCGTCGTTGGGCATTAATTTTGTTTCAGAGTGCATTGCTTTCATATTGATTGGACTTTCGCTATCTCTGAGCTCGTAACTCACCTTCGACAGATGCATGTAGGTACGGTGGTGTGACGGGCTCAGATACAGCGAAACAGCCGTCATGACAGTAATACATGCGCCGACATTTATTTTTAACAAAGCGAAACGGTTGCAAGTCTGAACAGTACCGACCTAGTCGGTCGATCAAGACCACTCTAATTACGTAGCGGCAAACTCTTTGTCAGTAGTATCCTTGTTTATTAATTTTAACAAGATCTCCATGTGAGCGATTTTAACGGCTTTGATCTTCATTGGTTTTACAATAGATTTACATGGTAGTCAATTATCTTTTTTGACTAAACAAACAAGGAGGCTAATAAAGGAAACGTTAAGACTAAGATAACACGCAAATAAGAGTACGAACATTATATATATAAATATATGAAATAATAGATTAAACTATATTGGCGAAAATTTTTTGGAAAAGTCCAAAACTGAGAAAAAATACAAAAATATCTTTTTTTTTGTTGGATTGTAGTGGGTTGGGTTGGGTTGGGTTGGATATGATTGCGTTAGCAGAATATTGTGGATGAATTTTCTGCCGTCAACATTTGACCAAAAGAACATTTTATTTTTGATAATTGTTTACAGTTCATCTTTGGGTGCAGGAGGATTTTTTTCCAGTTCAGGCGATTTGATAATTAACTTTTTTGCCTCAATTTTTATTCTTCAATTTAAAGCTTTGGTCGTTTCCTTGAGTGCATTTGTTCTTTTATTTAATTTTCATCATTATATTTACCTCTGCAAAAAAAAAACGACAATATGGAAACATAAAACACGAGGAAGTTAACATAATAACAAAAGAATCTGAAATAATGGAGTAATAATTTGGAAGAAATAACACATACGGATGTTAAACTAAGCAAAGGAGGAAGAATAAGTAAAGGATGGGCAAGAACTGGAAATCGTCTATTTCAATAAAAATGCTAAAATTGGGCAAAGATCCGGAAGATGTAACATTAGCCAGGAATTGTTTAAATACATGGGAAGGAATGAATAATTAAACTAGCAGAATTAATGAAGGGTGCAGAATTGGAATATTCTGAATGATTGAAAATTGCCATTATTCTATCTATATACAAGAAGGGCGACAAAAGAAATTTCAAAAAATACACAGGAATAACGCCCTCAAGTGTTCCAGGAAAGAGTGAAACACAATGAGAACAGAGAAATACACTTACACTTTGTTGATTTAGAGAGACTCCTTGACAGAATCCGAAGAAATGATATATACAATACAATACAACATATTACAATAAATTAATATTTAAAAAACAATGATGTCAAATTCAAAGAAAACCCACGAAATAATGCTGGAGGGGAAACAAATTGAGCAAGTCGAATACTTCAAATACTTGAGCAGTAATAGAAGAAAATTTTACATTGGATAGGATAATAAATGGGGGAATGGGAAGAGCGGCAATTATATTCAATGCAATGAAAACAGCATTCCTAGGAAAAATATGACGAGGTTGTAAAAAATTGGCCTAAGCAAACAAATATATTCTCTGGACGAAACTACAGCTCAAGTGTTTTCTTTTTTTATATTAATGACATTCGAAATATAATAATATAAAAATATGTTCATTAGGATTTTTAATTTTTAACAATTGTTTCCAAAAATAGTTTTATTAATGCTATGGCTGTATAAAAACCGTATATTAAAAAAGTTTATATTTTTTTAATGTAAAAATTTATTACTCACACAACGAGACATTTATATCATATGGAAGCAGTTAACCTTTACTGTAAAAGGCGCTCGAAACGGTGCTTTTACATGTTTTAAAAAATCTTTATAACGACATAGGTAAGAAAATTAAAATTTTAGTACTTAATTTCACATTAACACAATGTTATTAATTTTCTGAATAGTTTTTAACTATTCTTTGACGAACCAACCCGATAGTTGTTTTGATTCATAAACGTTGTCCTTACAAAATGAATAAATAAAATGATCTATTTGCGATTGAGATTAAGATTTCGGTTTGCGAAGTGAAAGATCGTTGCATTTAGTGACAAAAGTGTAGATAATACATTTCATAATAAACTAAGTGAAATCTAACGAAACAGTATGAAATTTAAAACTGAGCCAGATGCAGCAAGGCGTAACCCCCAAACCACTCGCATGGTAAACCGTTAGAGCCACTAGACCATTTTATCTGTAGAGTTTACGTTCTAAAAACTAAAGATATCAAATTTGTTATTTTTCATTTTCATGTGATCAAACTTTTGGGGCAGTGGTTGAAATACCACTAGCATAACTAATTATTTCGTGAATCATTTTCAATTTCTGGTTCCTGCGATTTCAGATCACAATTGCGATTTTGTCATTCATGAAATGTTTGTAACGGTTGTTGGCGCGAATTAATTAATGCGAGTTAGCAACATATGCGTTGATTCATAAATCGTTGCGACTTCTACACATGTTGCCATTCGCTCGACGCGGATGTCTATAATTGGCCATTCCGTACACAACCGTAATTAACCTTCAAATAAATAAAACATTTGTGGTGCGTACACTTCATATGAAAAACTATTGATGTATTCGAATCGTTGAACCCGTCCGAAATGTGATTTATTGGAAAGTTTTTCGTGAAACTAAAGAAGATGTCGATTTAATTAAAATGCAAAAATAAACACGATACGTCAGTGAAAACGATATAAACTGGAAAATAAATGACCAAACAAATTTGTAAATTAAAATAAATTAAATAAATCGAATGAGTGAATGTCTGTCCGCCGTCGTCTATGTTCGGTTCGATTAAAGAAGTCTGAAGTTGTATTCTTGTGCCCAATACTTATTTTCCGATGTTGTACAACCGAATCCTATTTTTTTTTTATTTACGTGCAATTTTGTTATCGTAATTTATATATTTTTTGGAAGCGCATTCACACTTACAATGTATATTATATCCTTAGTATTAACCCAATAAACCGAATTTAATCAAATATGTTGTCCACTTCAATCTATTTCATTGATCTTTCTTCGTTTGGTTTTATCCTGAACCCGACGGAGTCCTATATTCGGACCGAGTTGCTCTACGTGCAAAGTTCATTCTCGCTTATTCTTATTACATATTTTCAGTTTAATCAATCCACATGTAGCGCACTTTCGTGCAGCTGATTCTAATCTAGATTCTAGATGATTAAACGTGCCTCGACTGCGACATATGCAGTTATAACTTGCGAGTAACTAACTCGCCTCGAAGCATATTTTACGTGGCACACATGTGCAGGACATCAATAATTGTCTACCGCTTTTTGCGCTCATACACAGCCCTCATGATTGATTAGATCCAGCAAATTGGCGTTTTTATGTATCTTAACTTGGAAATCTCGGACTAACTATTATTACATTTGTATCGATCTGACGTGAATTGATGATGTTGTAATTGTTTTTTTATTTTGCATTTAGTTTGAAATTTTGGTAACTATCGATGCCAAATTATCATTTTACAAGGTTCGTGAGTTATGTTTTTCGACTTTCGTTGTGATTATCTGTGGCCATTTTTGGATGTTTTCCCGTTTGTTGATTGTATGTTAATTTGAAGTTAAAAAACAAATTGTTATGAAACTTTAGCCACGGTCAGAGCGACTGAATTTCGTCCACCGCCTAAATGGTACGAGATACAACAAAACTGCACCTAAATAAAGTAGCGAATTGAGTTGTTTCAAATAATGTCCGCAACGGCATCTGTCTATCTGTAATAGTTTAGAAATGGCAATCGTTCAAAATCTAACTTCTGCTTTTTTCGAAGAATGTATGACAGCGAGTTTACATATATATGTGAATGTCAGAAAACTTGATAATTGCTTTAATTGTTTTTAATGAATGGCACTTAGTTCAAATTAATTATAGTTTCAAATTGTTACTTATTATGACTCACTAGCAGATAAAACTTAGTTCAAAAATTAAATCATTAAAAAAAACTACGACAAAAAGGACTACTTAAATGGTATTCAAAAATATGCATATTTAGAAAAATAACGTTAATAAGACAGTTGTATCCTTAGGCATTTTGCCCAATCAGAGTCGAGAATTTAGATCGACTAATAATAATTAGGATGTCTCTGTAATGTTATCGATTTTTCTGAATGTTCAATCGAGTATACAGTGGGGCACGCCTTCTTGCCCCCAAAGTTAATAAATCAGTCTCAAACAGCAAAAACAACGCCGACAGTTCGACAACGTAACTACAACCATCGAAGTATGAAGTAACCCACAAGCATAAATAATAATAGTTGTAATTTGATTACACGTTCCTTGAAATCTCCATATAAATATATCCAGGCTGACAAACAAAATTAATTCCTTGTTTATGTTCACAAGAGTTTCGAATTAATATTCCCAGTGCTTAATATCCAGGCTGACAAACAAAATTCATACCTTGTTTATGTTTACAAGAGTTTCGAATTAATATTTCCAGTGCTTAAAAGTTAAAGATAATGATGTACCATCGCGTTCATAAGTAATGTTACTTTTACTAGAAATTAGTCATTAGTAAAGATAAGTGAATATGGTTACAACTATGCTGTTTTATAACCAAGTTATCAAAATTTGACACCTTTAAGTTGAACACTGATTTTTTGTAAACGACGTGTCTGAGAATAGAGTAGAATAGAATAACATCAATTATAAAATATTTATTATTGAAAGTTTGCTGTCATCATAGAAACCTTCAGCGTCCTTCATACTATCTCATACACTGGGAACGTTTTGCTAAATGTGTCTTGGAGGAGATTTTGTTGAGTAAATAAAATTTTACTTACTTACTTAAGTTTTTTGTTATTTTCTGTTGTTTTATTTACATCCTTGTTTTTTTGTTAAAAGAAGTATATTATAGTGATAGGTGTTTTAAAAATAAAATAGGAGGAGTGGTAGGATTTTGGTGGCACTATATGGCAAGGTGTTCCTTAAAAGGGCTTTATGCTCTAACAGAAATAGGCATAATGCAATTGTTACCTCAACCTAACTTGTTGTAAATTTTTGTTACCTCAGTTTGTGATTATTTGCATTTTTGTCTTTCTTGTGTAGTAAATTACCCAAATGTGTTCAGTACAGCTGTCTGTGCTCAACGGAGAAGGGCTGGATTGGGTTGCGTCAGATTTTGTTGGCTTTGGTTAGGTTGGGTTGGGTTGGGTTGAGTCGAGTTTGATTGGGTTGAGTTGGGTTGGTTTGGATCAGTTCCTGTCTATATCTTGCAAGATATTTCATTATACTCAACACCACAAGTACTTGCTGCAATTAAATTTGCTAAATTTAACTGACACATCAAGCTTATGGTTAAAGTCTACGTTGACGTCGCGCAAGTTTACTGGTAGCTGCATTGAAGGCAGTTGACTTGTCTCGAAAAGCAAAAAAAAACAAGGTATTGTGGTCACCGCATCTTTATTATATTTCCGCGCCCTCCCGTTTGGTAACCCCGAATCCCGCCCGTTGTGCGATTTCGCTTTGAAAAGGCCGAAATAGATTAAACTTATGAAAAATTCTCCCGTCCATTATTTTCTAAGCGACAGGCTTTTCTTTTATGCCGCAAGCGGGACGGACTCCGCGTTATTGAAAACAACACAAAGGAGACGCCGTATTTTTTTCGCGCAAAGATTGATTTCTCAATACTATTTTATTTCGTGCTGCTGCGGCGGCGAGTGATGAAATGTGGGATTTATTCGCTAAATCTTGATCGATGGGAGGCTCCGAGCGCCCGGCGCAATTTGAAATTTAAATCTGCAACTGATTGCGCACTGTACGTCGGCGATGTAGTTCTTACATAGCCGGGTAATCCTGAAGAATTTATTGCCGCAATTGTATGAAAGTTACATGGGATTTAAAGCGGCCGTGGTCGACGCGACGTTTTTATTGTTAGCGACGAAAATTGTTTAAGTTAAATCGTTGTACTCAATGAAAATTAACTTATTTTTCTTCGCTCGTTACCACGTTGTGTGATTTTGTGAGTTGCGTCCTTAAATGTATGCGACAGTAAAAAGCGGACTATATACATTGAGTGGATTCGAATATCACTCGAAATTGAGATCAATTGCAAACTCCCAGAAGTCGATAACAACTTAAGTGGTCGTTAATGTCCCTAAACCCAACCCTGTCGAAGGCATAACTGCATTGAATTCAATGTGTAAACGTTTTGATATTTCGTGCCATTAAATTTTTTATATTACTAAAAAATTGCTCATAATTCGTGTCAAAAATTATAACCTTTGACACATTGTTAAAAAACCTTTATTTTATTTAATTTTGTTTGCATGATTGGTTGGTGCTTTCCGTTGATTTGATTTAGTTTTTATATTTAAATTCAGTTTTGCAGTTCGTTGCATTTTTATTGCTTTTATTTTATTTTCTATTGCCATAGATACAATTTCCAAAATATGTTGACACGATATTTTTGTTTTGATTTTAACCAATGTACATACTGCAATCGCCAGGTTTTGTGCAAACGCCACATAGTTATTTAAAATGTACCAATACATTTATGTAAGTTCTTATGCGTTTACATTTCAACAACTATGTTGCCATCATCGGCCAGTTGTGTAAAGTGTTTATTATTTAATAGTGTTAGTTGCTATCTTTGTGTTTTTTGTTTATTTATATTTGTTAGTTCTAGATAGCTTTCAGTTCTAACGATGACAGCATATTTGTTGAAATGTGTGCGCATAAAAACTTAAATAAATATATATCGTGGAAAAGGTTTTAAAGTATTTATGATAAAAACGTTTCAAATGTGCCGCGACGAGTCTGATTGACATTCATCGAACTCCTTTAAGCTCCGATGTTAATTAAAACGGTGGCTCATTAATCAACTTTAATCTAGTTATGCACGTATTTTCATCTGCAACAAATTTGTATTTTTTTGTATTTGTATACAAAGCGAACAAAAAAAAAACATGAAGATTAAAATCTCTAAAAGGAATTAATTAAAACCTTACAAATAGCGAAAAGTCAAACTGGTATTAAACGTTGATTAAAATTGCAAAGCAAAAATTGTTGTTTTGTTTTTTTTTTTATTATTGGTCTTTTTCTACAAACCTTGATGGGTATAGGAAATCTGTTTCGGATCGTTGGCAAACATCTAATAAACAAATAAATTTTCCATTGGTTGTTAAAATCAAGCATATCGTTTTTTGCAGTATTTGTAATTGCTTGTCCCTGCCCTCTGAAGCAACAAACGCTTAGGCACAACTTCTAACGCTTCCCTTTCATTGATACATCTCGATCCATCTGCATTGTATCCTGTGTAGTATATGCACGTTTCCATTTAATTGTCTAATTTTGTTATCATAATTGGCCTACTACAGGTCGTACACACTAGTCCATAAATCGAATTGACTTTTGCCCTTTTTATTATTATTTTGCTTTGTATTTATTCACAACGTTTATACAACATAGTTACATTTTGAGTTATTTTTCTTCCTGAGCTTTATTCCGCTTCACTCAGCTTTCATCTAATTCCACTTTTCTTTCTCATTTTTACTTTGGTCTCATTATTGTCTTGTAATTTCTCACAAAAATAACTTGAAATAACAAATCTGGTGCAGTTCGTCGAAACTGCACGTATATGTTCGTTTATTGTAATTATGTGATAATTGTTTTAATTAGTTTTTTTTTTATTGCAGGTAAGTTGGGTATCTGCTTATAGGACCCCACGGTAAATATTCTTTCTATTATCTTTGATAAATTTATTATAAGAATTTTTTTTCAATAAGTAATGGTGTTTTCGATGTCAATGCTTTAAGCAAATTGATTACTGTTTATGTACTTAATTTCTTTAAAACGTTCCAAAATATTTAGAAATTTATTTTATGCTAATGCTAACGTGTAATTGATGATACAAATTAAAACAGTGAGATAAATTATTCACAAATTCAATCTACGTTATATAAAAGACAACAAAATTATATAAAAAATCTTCATAATATTTATTTAGATTAAATCTTTGTCGACTCAGCCACCCCTTGACAGCCTCCGTGCTACCACCCCCTTCCCTTCGCCGACTCATTCATACTTGTCCTACAATCTCTCACATTCCATTCCAAACTTCGTATCCTATTTGCATTCCCACGTATTTGTTCTTCCAGTGCACCCATCCATCTCCTTGTTTGATTCACGCAAGCTGCATTGTTTATGTTCTTCTCCAACAATTCTTCTCTCTTCATTTCCAGGCCTAGATCTCGTTATTCGTCATCTTTTCTTTCCATTCTAATGACAATTCCTACCTCACCCCATGCATCTTATTCTACAGTATGTGCCCCCCCCCCCCCCCCCCCCTTCCAGTACTTCTCGCTCCATATCTTCATCTTCTTCAACTCCTATCTTTAAACCTGCTGTCTCAAATCTTTACATCCTATTTATTTTTAATTGCAAACACGCTACTAAAAGTTGATTAAAAACAGTCACAAAAAATGCCAGTGCGATCTGCCACTGGATTGTTTCCGCCGCGCAACTCGTTGATGACGTACATGTCCTTTACAGCCTGAAACTACTCTACGATCATCTTTTTATAACCCATTGTCAAAAAAAACCATTTAAAACCCCCTTCGTCTCCGCCACTTTTTCTTTTCTTTGGTTATTTCTCCCTTCTGCTGGTCCATTTCCGTACTTCCCCGTACACCTTCTCCAATATTTCTTCTCCGACCATTTCCATTATTCCTTTCGTCTTCTTTCAGTTTTCTTTCATCACATTCTCCTGTATTTCTCTTGCATTCTTCTTCACATTTGGAAAGTTCTCTTCTCTAGCTCTCACGTTTTCCTTAGCTCCTCAAATAACTTCTTAACTAGGCTCTCTTCTGCCCCCCCCCCGCTCCCTGTCTCCTGCCTAACTGTATAGTCTAACGTTCATCATCTCCAGGGTCAGTATCCTTTTTATTAGTGCTAGGTGTGTACTCTTTCCAACCTTTTCCTTTCTTTCCAACCCTATACTTCACATATTTCCACATACATCAGCATGCTTTAATGCAGCTTTTCCACACCACCATGCTCTTCCTAGCTTCAAAGCACACTTGGCAATGATACTTACCTTTCTCACTTTGTCGTCTGTCACATTGTTCTTGCCTCATACACAATCCGCTTCCATTACTTTACATGTTCAATTTTTTCTCCCTTCCGTGCTAATGTTGCTCTCGTTTTTTCTCCCTTCCATGCTAATGTTCTCTCGTTCTTTTCATCCCACTTTCCAGAAAATCACCAGCTTCACCTTCTTTGGATTTAGAATCAGCCATATTTTCAACCTTCAAACTTTCTTAAAATCTCTTTCATCTCCCCCTTTCCTATAATCAGAGCTACGTCTAAGGCGGTTCCATCCCTTATATGTCTGTCCACATTATACCCCATCGTAATATTCTATGTCCTTACTTAAATTCTTCGATTATTTTCTTCGGTAGAGGACAAAATGTGAAAATGATATAAACTATTCCATCGGCTAACGTTTCGTTTTAATATTTAAACCTTCATCAGATCTATTGATACATGATAATTGATGAAATATGTCTTTGTGTAAAAAAATGTACGATGGTTAGTACCAATGGACTAACATAACATAACAATTTTAAGTACTTTAGTGTACTACACTAAAATTTTGACCAAAATTTGAGTTTTTTTACTGCTTTATTAAAATTTTTCGTTAATTATAAAAAATATTTTAGACAAATTCTAAATCATAACTTAGAATTAACTCGTCTTGTCGTCAAAATAAACGAAAATAAGCAATCTGCTCATCGACCCACAACAAAGATGGTGTGTGTGATTGATGTATGCAGCACAAGGGCCCCAATTAAACAGAACGTGCACTTGTATATATGACTTATGTCGGCACGATTATTACTGTAATTGTTTCGAGTTACACTATTCTAAGAAACATCGTAAATTACTATTGATTTTTTCTTTTATCATTTTAACCACCCCACACACATAATTTAAAACGACTACGACAATTACGTAAACCATTTTTAATGTTTTTTTATTAATATTTGTGTATCGATTTGCACTAATTATGAAAATTAAACTCCCTTTGAAGTTTTTTTTTACCAAAAAAATTGCGTGTGGCCATTATGCTATATCGAGGATTATCACAATGTTTCGTTTCAACGAAAATAATCATCGCTGTGTGACAAAAAGCTCAACTTTGACGCGACGTCAAACAGCATCAGCGACATTACGTCGACGCCCTGACTGATTCATAGAATCGACTAATCCGAATAATGTATTAACGTGCATGTGTCGCTGGAAGCAGCCGACCCGTCGAATGCAACGCTAATCGAAAAGGCGTGTTCGTGTTACCAATTAATCCGTTATTGTTTCGTGGTTTATGATATTCGTTTAGGTGGCCCGCGAAGCACGACGTCGCCCATTTCATTTATATAAGTCCAAATGTTGGCGGTACGTGCTCAATATAAATTTATTGCTGGTGCGTCGCTCCATTGGTCGACTGTGCTTCATACGACGCAGTAAAATTTTATGAGCTCATTTGTATCCATGAGCGCCGAATGAAATGGACGGTTTTATTAAATAAGCGCGGATTATTGAATTACTCGCCGGTGCATGCATCGTGAAATTTTTTGCAATTTGGAAATTTAAGGTGAATCGGATTATTTTTCATGAAAGAATTCGTGTTACATTTATTGAAGTCGAGTAAAACCAGAATATTTTTATATTTTATGACAAAAGTCAATAACTTCGGTGAGATTTTGGGGTGGCATTGCGTGTACACTTTGTTGCAAAAGAAATCGGACTCGGTTCAACTTTTCTGTTTTCAATACGTGTGGTAAAAACAAGGACGAAAGGAGGGATCTAGATATACAATATTTTGCAAATGAAATTAGACCGAGAATTTAAAACGAGTTATAATTGAAAAAAAAAATTCTCAAAGAAAGGTCGAGGATCGCCAATAATCACGCCCGTTATCGATCCACCAGGAACAATAGCATGCTATTCGATTCAGACTCACAAGTATACCTATAGATGCATATATGCATATAGACATCGATACACATTTTTGCTCCTATATAATAGCAGTGGTCCTTATCGACCAACAACTCGAGTCGAGTCGATATTGCCCAGCCTTACAATTATTTCACAACCATCGGCATTAAAGAACATTTTGTTGAATATAAATTTCAGCCAATGTATTAAGGTTACGACCGCTGTTTCTGTTCTCTCTCCCTCTCTCACTCTGAACCCGTCAGACCGCCAAAAATTAAAAAAAATTAAATTTATATAAAATTAAAAAAATAATTAATTAAAGTTTGGTGTTTCAATCTCAGGTGCAAAGTACCCAAGTGGCAGACCCCAGAACTCGGCACAAGGGGCAACATCACTGTCAGGAGGATCAAATTTGAAAATTCACTTAATTTCAAATTGTCCAAAATTCTAAAACTGTTATGGGAACAAAATCATTTGAAATATCGACAATGCAGAAAATGTCAAAATTGCCAAAATTTTTAAACTTGATTACACTGCCATTGGTGTCCGGAAAATTCATCGTGAGGTAAACTTCATCGTCTGGAAAGTTCATCGTGGGATAATTCATTGGATTGAGAGTTGAAATTGTGATTGCATTGGGCTGGGTTGGGTTGCATTGGATTGGATTGGGTTGGGTTGGGTTGGTTTAAATTTCTATTTTTCTCACAATGAATTTTCTGTAAATCGCCATAAATGCAAATGTTTCAAAATTATGGAATTATCCAAAGTGCAAAAAAATCCACACAGATAAAAATTAACTAATTCAAAATATCAACATCGTAAAAATTAACAAACTATATCCCATATCTGCAGTAGTTTGAACCCTTTAAACCCTGTATACCTAAATTTCTTATCATTTCTGGTGTTATTTATTTAATTTCGTTATAGCTTCTAGTAGAGGAATTACTCCGTTATTTGTTTTATTGCCAGAGCACCTTCAAATTTTCCATCACATTGTCTTCTTCTGTAATTACTTTACTATCTTTGTTTTTTTTACATCTTTTTCCTTGGTTGTTTTTTTGTTCCATAGAATGATTTCTGAGATTTTTACTCATTTGTTCTCTTTTTCTCCAAAAACTAAGAGACCTGCTATGTGCGATTTATGCACCACTTGATAAGACTATAAAATTGACCTAATGCAGTAGCAAAATTCATTTTTATGTATGATTTATGACTTTGCTTGTCACTTTAATTGTTCTAAATTATAAGAAACGTTTGATTTCATTCTCAGGAACAGACGATTTTAAATCGAAAAATAAAATCCGAGTTGCAGTAAATATATTCTCGCATATTGTCTTTAATTATTTTAAACATTTATTAAAGAATTCACCAAAATTTATACAACATCTTGAGTTCGTTTGGCTTTCTTGGCTTGGTTAGCTCAGTCCATAACGAAATAGTAGTTATATTTAATGTACGTAGCACATTTATGCAAGTTGCCAACAGTAGCTAATAAATGAAAATTGACTGAAAATTGCATCGACAACGACTTTGACGTACGTAACATAAGACATAAGTCTAATAAAATTAGGAAAACAAATTTTTGTGTTCACATAATCAACGTCGTAAGGAGGAATTCGAAAATAAAATTAATTTAATTTTTCAAAATAAAACCAAACGTAAACGAAAACTTGCGTAATGTGTTTTTTTTATCTTCGTAAAATTAAAATTTCTTGGACTGGACTTGGACTTGGAAAGTTAAAAAATATTTACGATTCAATTGACGATAAAATGTTGTCTTCAACAAACAATATCGACGATCGGTAACTGGGGTTATACCTAAGATTTCCAAACATTGTGGATGGAACCCATTGGTCATACGATTACTAATGTTAAGTCTTCATAAAAAAAATCTTTTGTGGATGATAATGATAATGAAGTAATTTAAATTATGTGCTAATTGTATTCTAATAGAGTTCGTCGCCGATGGCAAAACGAAAACACTGAGCCGTCTTAAACCCGATCGGAAACTGCGAATTACTAAAATCGTTTCGCCTTTTCCCGCAGCTATTGCGAATTCCCGGGGCATCGTCGGTCATAACCCGCCGCAATATTTCACGTCTAATCTCTTCGCATCCTCGTAATTTACTCGCGCGCGTCCCGAACGAAAGGCACCCGTTCGAAGAAATAAAACGCAACTGTTGGCCGCTTTAAATCATCCCGATGGACTCGCAGCGGGACGCATCGCGAAAAATCGCGAGCAATTAAGCCCCGCATAAGCGTAATTGGCTCGCTTTTGTCTGCGCGCCTTTCAGCCATGTCGATGACTCTCCGAAACGCCGCGAGCGAAATTGCATTATATTAGTATCTCGTATCACAGCGACGCGGAAACGACGTTACGTTTAAAACGGGGGTTCGGGCGCACCTCTGGTGAACGCACGAAATTGCGTTACGGGCGACGTCGCCCGTCCCAATGGAAGAATCGATTAGCCGCCGGTCGGGTGGGCTACGTGGGTTTGTCGTTTTATGGCCCCGTTAATATTTAAAACCGAGCTATTCATTAATTAGATTTATTTATGTGCGGCGTGAATCATAACTTCCACGTGCCGCGTTGTGTAATGCAGGTTGGCGAGGGATGATGTTCGAACGTTGTAACCCTTCCATTGTGTCCGTCCATTAATATCGCGGAGGGTTGTAAATACATTAGAGGCGGCGTTATTTCGATTTATTTCGTGGCGTGTCGTTCGCTTAATGTATCGTCTGTGTTTTTACTCTGTGTATTTACACCCCGGAGTTTTGTAAATTCAAAGGGTAATTAATTTGATTACAACATCATCATCATCGTTAAAAATTACTGGATTTTCCAACCTAATTAAACAATTTCCGCGGACATAAAACAAACGCACGTGCGCGTTTACCTAATCATGAACTGCAAAAGCTCCAGACAACCGGATAGTTTTCAGCACTTTTTTGTGTGTCCCCCCACCTCCTCGTTGTTTACATTCTACACAATTTCCGCATCAAAGTAAAAGCTTTGTTCGACTGTGACAACAATTAACTCGAGCCGGTTGTCCGTCGAGACCGTCTTGCGAAGGGTGGCGCCCCAGTTCTTCGACAACTCTCGTATTTAATCAGGCGGCGCACAAAGGACTCTGCACGTGCAAGGAGGTAACCAGCACTAAATATTCCCATCGAGTTGTTTGTGCATTTCCCGATAAATGAAAGTTTGCGTCGAATTTATAAATCGGCAACGCGGGTCGTCGTTTTTTTTTTTTTTTTAATTAATTTACTAGTTATCTCGCTGAGCTGGTGTAATGGGTTTATGTCATTCGAGCGAGGATCAGTTATGGTAATCAATCATCGGTGTAATTGATATGATAATGCAGCTGGATATCGCAGACGTGCATTAATTGCCTCGTGCATCAATTTGCGAAACGCGTCGGTGTGAAATCGAGAAAATGCTGCTTCGAACTCCGCTAATCGTGGCAGGTGTTTTGCCGAATTCGTAATGACGGGGCCCGGAGCAGAATTAGAAGTTTGTTGTGGTGGATCTTTTAATTATGATTTAATTGGACTAAGACATGACAGAATGTAAAGTTTAACAATGTAAACTGACATTATTTGTAATTTATTGAGTGCGACCTATAAATTTTTTTGTGTTACGACCGTGGACGCCGCATTCGTTTTTATTATTATTTCTTGGCTAAAATTTTAGTTCATTCGTATCAAAATTTTTGTCAGATCGATCAGATTCTTTGTACTGCAATTACAATTTTATTTAATGAGGTGGTTGGAACTTCATGAAATTATGGAATTATGAAAACGGACAATTGATAAAAACATCTGAATTAAAAAAAAACTGCGATAATTTCCTCTTCCTTTAAAAATACCAGCTCCATAATTATGTTTATTTATCATCGTTTCTCACAAATTATACCACACCACTATTTTTTCAAAAATTTTGTTGTACGGGGTTTGGAAATATAGGGGGGGGGCTGAGAAGAAATAGTTTTGCGACCCATAATAAAAGTAGTCGAATACAACCACATGATCGCATACCAAGATTTTTCTGTCAATCTTTGCCCCAACAACTTGGAATGTATCCGTTAGTAAGCTAAGCGTCACATTGATACCTTTGTTTAACGAAAATAAGTTCTGCCGTGACAGACAAACGAGACAACGAACCACATAATGGTTCCGTTGGTGTCGAAAAAAATAAACAAATTCCTGTAGAGCTTGGCATTTATCTAAATATTATTTATGCAACGTGTGTGTAATGTGATGTTTTGGTACGCGTGAAACATTCAAAACACCGCGATGAGCTCACTAAAAGCATAAACACTTCATTAGATACGAAATTTTTCCTTAGAAAACAGTACCTTTCTGTACGCTGAGCTTTCACATCGTTTTTTCAAATATTTGGGAAAATTACGTGTACCCAACCCATTTTATTTCTAACCCATTAGTTTTTAATAATCAACAAATAATTACTAATGCGTAACAAAATGTATACATTTTCAAGAAGAAATGCCAAGCGATGCAAAAATGCACTAAATAAAATATAAAAATGTATGAATACCAAAAGATGTCAAACTTATTAAAATCAGTCCAAAAATTCTAAAATAATCAAAATTGCAAGACATTTAATGTCAAGTTCGTTAAAATTATTATTTCGGAAATCAATGTTACAATCTTCTTGCAGTTATGACTAAAAAATTCAAATCCTTTAATTTTAACAATATTGTTTTGGTTGATGCATTTTTGAAAATTTTTTTGGTTTTGTGAGTGTGCTATTATTTGCCATTTTTTATTTGTTTTGCTTTTCAGATAATTACAGTATTATTAAAAATCGTCTGGCATTTTTGAAAAATTATCCAATGTTTCTAATTTATTTCTTAAATGCAAAAATAAATAAAATTTAATTCATTTTGATTGGTATAGAAAAAGTTCGTTTGCGACTTTAAACATTTTTTTGCACTTTGACAAATCTTTCTCTTTTTACTTCCTTATGCTTTATGTATAAGATGTTATCCAAAAAAATGTTCTTATAAAAGTTAAAGATATTGAAATTTTAAACAAGTTTCACTTGAAAAACTTTTTTTGAAAAAGCAAGTGTAAGATTTTTTCATAATAAAGTAAACGTTTAAAATATATTTTTAATTAATAATTTTGATTTTTGTAATAAATCCAAACGTCAATACAACACCGTCAACATGTTTACATATTCATCAGAGAGTGCAAAAGCGAGGAAGATAAAATATTCTGGTAATTCCAGAAACACAAAATGTGGTAAAGAATTTTTCAATTTTTTTCAATTCAAATTTAGTTCTGATTAATTCTAAATAATGAACGAGGCACCATGGAAGAAAACAAATTCAAAACCGAACACTGGGGCAAGAACGGAAATTAATGCTCTGCTTTAAAATTTTCTGGGTTAACGCCATTAACTTCATTTTATAATCGTGTGTAATTAATTTCCATTATTTTTTTGCCAAAAAGTGGTTCATATAAAAGTTAAAGATATTAAAATTTTGAACAACTTTTGGTTGAGAAGAGTTAAAAAATTGGCACGAATATGAATAAAATCGTTTTAAATTATCAAAAAGTCGAAAAATTGAAACAGATCAAGAGAACATTAAAAATCGAAAAAAATTGTAAAATTGTAAAATCGACAATGTCATAAATTGTAAAAGTATTGTAATTTGTAAAAAATCAAAACCGAAAAAGTCGTTAACATTTATAAAAATCATTAAAAATCATTGGAAATCGTTAAAAATTTGCGATAAATTGTTAAAAAAATCTAGTCGAAATAAAATCTTTGAAAATCGTAAAAAAGCGACAATTTTTTTTTTAAATTATAAGAAATTATAAAAAGTAAAAAGTCGAAAATAAACCTGGAATGAGTCGAGGAAAATTGTAATTCGTAAACAATCGAAACAAAAAAAATTGTCGACCAAACCGAATTATTCGAATTTAAAAACGTTAAAATTGGTAACAACACGTTTTAAATAATTTTAAAATGTTATACATATTATATGAATGTAAATGAAAATAAATTATTAAAAATCGTAAAGAATCATTGTGATTTGTTACAAATCGAAACATATAAGTTTATATTACTATGGAAAAAGTTTTAAAGCTTTTTCAAAACAGTTTTCTCATTTTGCTGGGTTGGGTTGGGTTGGGTTGGGTTGGGTTGGGTTGGGTTGGGTTGGGTTGGGTTGGGTTGGGTTGGGTTGGGTTGGGTTGGGTTGGGTTGGGTTGGGTTGGGTTGGGTTGGGTTGGGTTGGGTTGGGTTGGGTTGGGTTGGGTCAAATTAAATGTAAATTTTTGATTGTATTTAATATATGGTTAGCATACATTTTAGGTTTGGATCGATTTTTTGAATGATTGTGTTTAAAATGAATCGTGACTGGTGTTTTGAAAGAATCTAAACAATACGAAATAAATCTCCAAGTACGACTTCTTGGTCAACCCGATCTTTTTGATTCAAATAAACACACGGTGGCACGAAGTCAGATGTAAAGTCGATGTATTTGTATCGAATTTGATTGAGATCTTAATGAGAACGTGACCCAAATCCCAAACACCGTTGGGTTTGGGGTTTGAATCGAGATTTTCTGCACCCTGACCTGAATCATCAGACGTCAAGTCTCGATTCAAGTTCGTGGTCGTTGTGTTAAGTTCAATGTTATACATCCAAGTGGGGTGAGGTTCCTGAACCCCTTACTGACGTCCGCGTGCAAATTTACGTTTGAGGCAAGATTTTGGTTTTTAATGTCAAAATAGTTTTAGGTTACATGCGGGTTTGGGTTTGGGTTTGACTCCGTTGTTAGGTTTGAGTTAAGTTTGAGGATTTGAGGTTCTGTTTAAATCCATACGTGAACTGGCTGGGAGTTTTGTAGGGTGGATTATTAAAACGTTATTTCTTGATCAGTTTTGGTTTTTTCAGGAATAAGTAAAAAAAAACTTGGTCGTAGGGTGAATCTAAACCAACGAAACCAACGGCAAAGTAGTCCCAGTTATCCAAATGTGTTGGAGTCTTTGGATTGAATTATGACATGAACCATGGAATGTAATCACATTAAAATTTTTGTCAGTAATTATGCACATTTGTTGAGTTTATACACAAGAAATTTTATCTAAGTATAAGAAAGTCCAGTGCTGGAACTTTTTTGATATTAGTTTCTTACAAAATTTGCACATTGCCAGAGGGCAGGTTTAAAAGTCGCACTCCAATTAAAGTAATTCTCCTTAAGTTTTAAAGTGTGCAGTTTTTCTATCCACGGGCATGCTTTAATACGCCGTGAATTATAAATTCAATTTATCACAGTGAAGCCTGTACACACTAGAGTTTGTCAGAGTTCGCGATTCCATAGCATTTAACTTTATAATTTAATTTCGTATTAATTAAATCCGAGCCGGCTCGACGACAACCTTCGCAGGTAGCAGGCAAGTAAGAGTCGAGTTCGTGGCGCTCGTTGGCAATTACAGTTGCGGAAACAACTGCGAAACCGCAACCGTCAGCAACTGGGACGGTCGCGAGGAGAAAATCGTACGTACTTGACTAGAATGCGGACTACTGCAATAAATACCGTTTGTCGTCGCGTTCAAAGGAATTGTGTGCGACTTTCGTTTCATTAACGCGCGGCGCACTCCAGTCACGAATTGAAGCGCTTTCGAAGCTCAAATCGGAAAATTTGCTTTGCGCGCTTTTTGCCAGTGTGCATATTGTTGATGACAAATATCTGCTTGATGAGAAAAGACGGGATGATCCCCTTCAATAGCACTCGGTCGGTAATTGTGTTTTCATCTGTCGCCCTTTTTCCGCGTGCGAAAATAAACTTTTGCCGAGTTTGGCTCAGAGTCGCTGTGGAATTCAATACCGACTTAGTGGTCCATGGAACTGGTGTTCGGGCGCCTCTGTGGGAATCTTGTATAAACACGAACGAGTATATTGCTTAAGGGGATTACTACTAATCAGGGTTTCCTCGCAAATTAATATCGCATTGCGGATAAAAGCTGAGAATCTGGTTGATTTTTACCGAAATATCTTCGCCCATTCATCATGCATATATATGTTAAGTAAAATGTCAATGTTTAAAAAATAGAATATATTATCATTCCTGTTCCATAGAAAAATTAACGATTATCCGTCCAGATTTAATAAACCGCAAGTAATAGTTATAATTTAATTTGATTGCTCCTGTAGTAAAAAATTTAAATTAAATCCCTGCTACCGTAATCGATCAAATCACCAAGTCGTTTGTTTATGTATAATTCAAATTACATTTCATAATTTTAATCTTGGTTTAGAAATATTTTTATTATAATTAAAACGTCTGCTCTTAATACAGTTTATAACGGTGGACACGTAACACGTTCCGTGCTAATTTATTATGGACCGTTACTTAAATAAAATAAATAAATATTTTTTGAATTCACTGTGTTTTACGAATGAAGACATTCTCTTGTATTTCTTGTCAGTACGGTTCTGATGGATGAACTTTATGGTTATTCATAAATTATCACTTAATAACTGTTAGAATGATATTCTCGATGTTTCACTAGGTAAGCAGACATATTCTAGTTTTCATTATTCAAATTTGTGCCTTAAATTTGACTTAAAACCATGAACTAGCATATTGTTCTAGCTCCATTTATCAAGCGGTGTCATTTTAAAGTCATTATCAAACCAACATGCTGTTATATCAAAGTTTATTTCACCAAACGTCGCGTTGTATATATTTTTACAATTTATTTCTTAAATTTGCTTTAAAACCTGCAAAGTTCTAACAATCTAACCTTAAACCAGATACCCTTGCCACCAAATGTATTTTTATATAACGCAGCAAATCTTTTTTATAATAACTAATAATCGAACTCACGCAAGCCATTGATACACACCGCACCTTTATCCCATTAGCGCCAAATCGCCACCATTTCCTTTCAACGGCATTACAATCAATATCAAAAATGTGTAGATAAAAAGGACGCAGTATGTTATTTCGTCGTGTTTGTCTGGCGGTCTAGCCCATAGATAAAACACAACCGAGACAGTAATCTTGTTTATTATTTTAGTTCCCTTTTAAGAAGCAGTAGCAGTTTTATGGGAAAAGTTCTTCGAAACGTACGTCTGGTGATTCACGCGCGGCATTTTCGGAAATAAACTTTTATATTACGTCTTCCGACAACGGTTGTTTTATCTGCGCTGCAACAATGAACGAACTATGCACGTTAGCTCTTATAATGTAGAAGTAATTGAAACTGTGCTGTTAGTCGGGCCGTATCTTTCGGAAATTCGTTTGTTAAACGAGTTAGACAAGATAAGTTGGGTGGCTTGGTGCAGTTGGCAGCTTCGAGTTGCCCTTGCATTGGATGAGTTGAGGGAATTAAAACGTCTTAATTAACATTAAAATTAATTCTGTTTTAATGATATACTATACGTAATGAAAATCATTTCCAAAGCTATCCTAAAATTAAATTCAGTAGATATTATATTGGTTCAAGTGTTAGTTTCGTATTCACAAATGTTTGCAAATGACACAAAAAACGACCTACATCAAAAATTATTCTATTAACTGAAACGTGTATAATTTCAACGATCATCAAATTATTATTTCAATAATTTTCTACATTTCTACATACTATAGTTCATATGATTGAACAGATGTTGGATATTCTAGTTTATAAATAATAATCTCCCTCGCCTTTTTTACGGCTCGTACAATCGACTTTGATGATCTAACTTTAACTAAGATAAGTCTTTAACTGTACAATTTGCAAATACATTTTTAATACCTGATGGCACTTTCAAATATCTGTGTCGTTGTTTCATTTCGTACAGATTTTTCACATTTTCTTACCGTGGTCTCTTTTTAACACTGTTTCGATTTCACTTCTTTATTTTTCGTATTTTATTTGCTTGGGTTTGTGGCCCATTTCTATTTTCTTATTATTTTCCTTTTAGATTGTTTGTCGATTTTTATATATATATATATTTTTCTCTTATGTTTTTCATTCGTTTTCAATTTAGTTCCTTCTTTGTAATTGCATCCTGATTTTTTTCGTTATGTATAGCTTTCATTTTATTTGCGGTTTTAACTTTTCTTTCTTCTTTTGTTGTTTATTTCCAAAAATAATTCCATACAATTCATATCAGAAACATGCAGCGTGTCATAGTTTAAACGATAAGAGAATCACGTTGTCCATGTACAAAATTTTATAGAGTTTTTTACTGAAATATAAAAAAAGAGTAGAAACGAAATGGAAATCGAAATGCAAACGACGTAAAAGCAACGAAAAAGTGAATGATCCGTTAAAACTAGTGAAATTAAATTAAAAATTTGAAATGATAACCAAATAAAACAAATGTGTTTTCCAAAAAGTTCTAAAGCCAACAAAAATTGGAAATACATAAAAACCGAAAGTTATCAAATCAAACCGTGGCGTTGGATGAAGAATGTAAACCCAAGGAAGATAGGACACTAAGGGAAATATGACGACAAATGAAAGAAGGCAAAGCAATTATGAGTTAGGATAAGATGGGCAAAGGTTACGAAAATGGTAGAATACTAGGACCAGAAAACACCTAAGTTTTACAAAGAACCAAGAGAAGACAAAAAGAAAATTAGTGCAACCAGCACTTTGTTATAAGAGGGCTGGAAAATTGGTGCGGATAAAAAGGAAGTAATCGAGAGATGGAAATTGTAGTAGAGAAGTAGATATTGAGCTGAGATGTGAATGAAGAGAAGGAAGTGCCAAAAAGGATGGCAGCATTGGAAAGGATAAAAATACAGAAACATGGACAGGTAAAGGAAGATTGAGGATATTGAAGATAAACGAATGAAGAGCTGAGGAAGCCAAGTATAGTGCAGTATGTCACTACACTACACCAACCCAATTCAACTCAACTCAACCCAACCTAACTCAACTCAATCCGACTGAAGCCATTTCATAATTCTATTTATGTTTGGTAAAATATTTCAGTTCTGAAATCGAATAAGTTTGCAATGATTAAAATTCGAACTTGCTGTATTTTGTGATGTCGATACACCGATTTATTCCTGAAACGTTAAAATTCCGAAAATGTGTCAAAAACATGGATTTCGAACGAAAGCAGATAATTGAAACGCAAAATCTTCTAAAGTAATTTGCTACATCTATTTGTATCCAAAATTTATTTTATATCACAAATAACCTTACTGTCAAAATTCGGATTCAAAAATCGAATTGCCTCGACTGATTGGTTTGTGCTCGGTTCGTCGCTTTAATTCAAATTCAAAAACTTATTTTTTGAATTCGGACGAATTTTGTTTTTACCAAAAGTGCTTTCGACTTAATTATTTATAATTTTATAGTCTAACGGCAAATGACGCTTAAAGTAAATCGGGGTCAATTTGGAAGAATTTTCATACATTGTGAAACAAGATGTTTTTAGCGATGTTGAGCTTTGTAACTCGAAATAACGTATTTTGCAGAAACTATAATACAAAAAATGTACGATTTTTCAGTTATTTTAAGATAATGTTTAATTATTAATAATAATAAGAAATTACAAGCAAGTGCAAAGAATTAAAACTTCTTCCCCAGATGGTTAAAAGTAAATATTATTTAAATAATTGTATAAAAAATAAAAAGAAAAAACGAAATATTTATAGATAATGCTAAGCAAAATATAACGAGGATAAACTAGACGTGCACAAAAAACAAAATAGATTCACAAAAATAGTGAATAATGAAATAGGGCGAATCAATTCAAAAAGAGGAAGCCGTTTCCCTGATTTGGGAAAAAAATTAGAAAGAAAAATGTTAATTTTCTACAATAACACAGTTCTTTGAACGTAATCATTAAATAAAAGAATTCTGCAAAACATCAGATGAATATGGTAACAACATATTTTGGCAGAAATGTTTCCCTCCATTGAGCCAATAATTGCGATGTTCCCAATACATGTTCTTCTATGATATCTTAGAGGAAAATACAAATCATAATGGTCCAAAGGTAACACCAACAGTATATAACAAATATATTCTCTAGTCTCTGCCATATTTGTTGAATTTATCTGTAAATGAGGGAAAAAATCAGTTCTGAAGAATTCTACGATGTTGCTAGTGGATAAAAAACGTGATATCGACTTTGCATGATTGCAAAAAATATTGGATCTTTTTTTTTATTTGAGCTTTGTCCTAGACACAAGACATGGATTTTTACTAGAGAGACTATATTCATTGGAAGGTTAATAGCATTTCGTCAGACCCAAGCGATATCAAGTTCGGAGTTCCTCACAAATATGTATTGGGACCATTTCTGTTTATATTATTCGTCAATGACTTACCTAGCTACCTGAAAACTAATCGACGACATCTTTCGTGGTAGTGAAATGTGGTAGAGAATTGTGCTTTAAGAACATACTTATCTTAAATTATTACAAAACAAGTGTTGAATTTTCAAAATGTTGATTTGAATTAGGAACCAAAAAGTACATTTGACTTTCTGCAGGTTAGGTTATTTCAAGTTACAAAGCGTAGTGTGCTTTGTAACTCGAAATAACCTAATCACAAAAAACATCATGTGAGACCAATATCCACGTATATGAAAATTCATCGAAATTTACCCCGATTTACCTTAATCGTCATTTGCCGTCGCTAGCCATACGATCAATCTTATACTACAGCAATGTTTGGTTTCACTTTTTGTTTTATATAATATATCCGATACAATTTTCATTATAATATCTATTTTAGCTTTAAGACATTTGTTAATATTCGTTAATTCTTTCTGTTTGTCGACACGATCCTCTCTGATTCTACATACATTCTCTTAATTCGATTTTCATTGTTAATTTAATTTATAATTCTCTTCTAAATTATTTATAGTAATTCTTTAAGCAGGGCCTAAATGTGACCGTAGTTAAATATTCTAAGTTGAGCCTACATGTAATTGTAGGTAATTATAACCGGAAATAAGCAAGAGGTTTATAACGTTTTAAATTTGTTAAGTACATGCGATTTATTTTTCGATTAAAGCTTTTAATTCAAATAATTAATTATATATAATAATGATTGAATTATTAATTTCGCAAATCTATTTATAAACGGGGAGAGCGAGCTAACATTTGCACACCGAACATAATGCTGACCTCAATATAATATTTATTTGCTATTCGAAACTTTATACTATTATTGCTGAATACAAATTAATAACCAATATAATTGACCTTTAATTATCGATCGTTAATGATTATTTTAATTTAAAATCTATTGAACAATATGGCAACAACGACAGCTGTATTAATGATGAACGCTTTGTTTCTGTCAAAAATATTTTTATATAATTAAGTTTCTCCATTTTTTAAATCAATTAAATTTTTTAGTAATTTTGTGTCAGTATCGATCGTATTTGAGTACTTTTATCGAATAACTTTTTTCGTATTTTGAGTTAGGTAATGCACTTTTATTCTACTTAGAGCCACGATTTATATATTTAAAAAAAACGGCTAGCTTAGAATCCCAAAATCCAGTAATATCACCCACTAAATTGGCTGTGCAAATAACCCGTAACGCCATTAAAAATATATTTATCCACATCGATGTAATTAAATGTAACTTCGCCACTAACTCAAGTTTTATTGATAGCGTATCTGTGTCAATACTCCGTAAATGTTGCAATCAAAACAAACAGTTAAATTATGATTACACTGATGGCATGAACGACAATCCACTCGTTGGCTTCTGATCTTTGATGATTCACGACCAGATGCAAGTTTTATCGACGTAAACAAGTGCACGTAAACGAATTGACTTCCTGTTTGAAATTTCAACGTTGACAACTTTAGGATATCAACTCGTAATGGAACCGTACAAATAATTTTGTGAATAAATTAATTTTTCGTTTTAATTTATTTTTTAAGGTTCGATCCTGTTCGTTTGCCTCAATGATTGCAACATAATTAATTGCGTTTTGTAATTAACGGAGTAAATCTGAACTGATATGTAATGATGAGCTATTGATCTATTGAGTCGGCTGCGTAATTAAGGCGATTATTTATATAGTGATGTTATTCATCCATTAAAATGCCTCGGGCATTAATTAAACAGATTGGATCTACGAAAAGAAAACTGGGACGATCGTTAAGTTCTCATTATGAACTCTTCAGCGAAGTACACCAAACTTGCGCATCAAGCTGTGGCGTTAAATACGTTTTTATGTAAAATATATATAAATAATATTTAAATTTTTAAAAATGTTGGGTCGTTTGTGTTGGATCAATGAAGCTTCGTCCTATGAAAAAATCTGCAAACTTAATTTTCCACCACTTGCGTCAAAATTAAATATTTAAGTTGGTGTAACTTAGATTATCAGATAAATAAATTATGTTGGGTTAGTTTGAGTGGGATGAAAACAGCGTCGCTCGAATTGGTTGAGCGATTAGTTTCGCTGAAGATGTTTCACTGCAACTGTTATTAGATTCGGAGAATTCGTACGGCAAGTGTACTTGCATTGGAACAGACTATGGATGTAAAACAGCTTTAAACGATTCACGATGGCAAATGTTACAATGGGTCTGTCTCGGGGATTTGTATTAAGTAGGCAAAGACAGATTAACGTGTGCTAAAGAAAAAGATCAATCTTGAGGTTACTATGTTACTTTTTAAATCACAACAAAATTTATTTTGTCAATAGAAATTTATTTTATTTTTTTGTTTCAGGTAAGTTACCCAACTATGTTACACAAACCTTGGTGGGTAAGTACACGTATGTCGTTGAAAAAGAGCGTGGTATTTGAATTGCCGTAGAACTTCGGGTACCGAAGGACCTTGCGAAGCCTTTCGGATTCAAATATAACACAAGTGGGCCGTTCGTTCGCATGCAAAATTAGAGCGCGTCGATCGCGCATCTAATAAATCACCGATAGGATCGTTAACACTGTTGAGCAAATTCCTAAGTGCGCCGCAATTTAATTGTAAAATTCAATTAAAAGATAAGTCCTGCGCACAATGCGGCGATTTAAACCGTAATATGACCGTAATTAGCGAGCGTTAGGCTCGCAACAATACAATTACCAGTAATCCGATATTAATCATTGATGGTACAACGTGGGGATTTGCCTCGGCACTGGCGGTGTTCCAAAAAATAAATAATAGCTGGTAATAACGTGCGCGCCGCAATTGATAAACAGCCGGCGGGGGTGACACGCGGGATATGTTCGGCGCAAATCGCGGGGGGGCTTAGCCCGGGTACAGAGTTACCAAATATGGGATTACACGGCCAGTGTTTGCGATGAAAATTCCTGCGATATCTTTCCATTTAAATTAGAACGCCAGACTTGTCCCGAATTTGCATTAATTTACAATTGTGTCGGTTTAATTCGGAAAGATGCTCGGACCGCGTTGAATTTCATCCGACGCTTGTACTCCCGAAAAAATTGCTGTTTTGCGCGACGCGGGAAATAATTTTATGCCGCTCGTGTAACGTCTCGTTTCGTTTATAATTTAACTTGCAGATTGGGTCGATTTTTTTAATTTGTAAATTCGTGTTTTTTTGGTGTGTTTTATTCGGTCCGGTGCGTTTTTTTAATTTTAATGGGAAATGTTTCGTTTGATGTGATTTAGGTCTTATTTCAAATTACGAAAATACGCAGGATCGGATTGCCCAGGGAAATGCCAAACGACAAAAAATAACGAAGTTAAGTTCTAAGTGGATAAAAAAATTGTTAATTATAGAAATCTATTTTTAGTTATTGTTCATACATGGGGGGGGGGGGGGTATAAAAACCGCAATCGTACAATCTTTAAACAGGTATCTGTCATATTTTACTTTTATTTTGGCATCCTCGTCTCTTACAGTTTGTTTTGCTTTCATTTTCATATTTTTCCTTTTCATTCCTTGTAGCTAAGTTTTAAATGTTTGCTTCGTCGTCATTAACATTGTTCGCGTTTCTGCTTTTGGAAAAGGTGTCACATCCTTTGTGTTCCACAATTGGCACTACTTCTTCATAGTTCGTCTATTATTGTGGTTCATAGTTCTGCATTGAGTCCCTTAATAATTGGTTGAACGTTAGCCTTTCGTTGGAGTGGGCCATAAAGTTGAAGCTTGTTCGAATTTAATTCCAGAATTCGGTAAATTACCCCCCCCCCCCCCCCCATTATGTCATTGTAAATTCATTTACAATGTGAAAAGTTGATAAAAATATTAAACTTGTTGCAAAATATTACAAAATCATAAAAAAATTAAATTAAAAGTTCTATATAATTAACAAAAAATTCACCAAATTCGTAAAAATCTAAAAAATTTTGAAAAATGTAGTTAGGATTTTTGAAAAGTGTAAACGAGTTATCAATGTTTCAAAATTGCCTAAAATGCAAAACGATGTTAAATTTATTATTAATTAATCAAAATATTTTAAAAAATGCGAATATATAAAAATTTTCAAAAATGTGTCAACAATGTTAAAAATCCATCAAAATTGAATTGAATTGAATAGAGTCTCCGTCGATTTATTATTGTCTAATACATTGCAAAATAGCCCACTCTAAGCAGATTCGCGTAGCAGTTCGTGAAGCGTTTCCGCTGCCCTTTCTTTCTATGTTATACGGACAATTGTCTAAAGACTCTCTGTATTAGAATGGATCCAAATAATTTCATATTTTTCGGAAATTAATCCGAATAATTATTCTCGATTGTATGAACGGTTACTTCCTTCTATTTGCGATCCTCTTATCCCTAGGCACATTAGTAGGAATGAATGTCGATTGAAAGTCGGTTTCACTCAACGAAGCGAGAAGTGATGGACGATCGATTTGCTCCAAAGTAAATCTTGACGTATGTGTGAATAAACGTATATGTGTTTGAACCTAATAAACGAAGCGTCATTTATTTTTTTTTTTAATTCAAGGCTTTGTGACTCTGCCATAATATCAAAACACGGAGATGTATTTGAGCGAAGCTCGTCTCCAACAGCTAAGCAAACCTACACAGGTACATAAAGACTAACTGGTGGATCGCTAGACAATATTGTTTCTGTGTTATTGCACTTCGTCATTAGCGATTACCAAGAACCTTAGTCTAATTTGATGTAATCTAATAAATAATTTTTTGTGCATTTTACAACGATTCAGAACTCACCATTTGCACAGCTTGTCAAAAAAACCGACACACCATATAAGGTGCAGTTACGATTAAGGACATCATGCAATCGAGTATAAAGAAAAAAATTTAAAAATGTGCAGGCAAAGTATATTTTTAAATTTCGCTCATAATTTTCAAAAATGAAGTAGGAAGAATGTCAAAATTGTACAATTTCTCAAAAAACATAAATAATCAACATTTATTTGCAAAAGATTCCAATAAAATATCAGAAAATGTCAAAAGTTTAAAGAGCGCAAAGAGTGAAATTAATTTTTACTTTATACGCGTTTTGATGTCTCCTGAATCGATTCTGACTATTTTCGGCCGATGTGTTACTGTGTATATGTGCACGCTCCAGTGACCCCAACAATTGTAACTAAACTTATGAAACTTTAATCTTAACGTTCCTATGTGGCTCGGAAGAAAACATCCTATTTTTTAAAGCATTCTCTCAACCTGAAGTGATGACTTACTCTTATACGTTTTTTTCTTCACTTTTTTACATATCACGACTACGAGTTATAGAACAAGTTAGAAGAAGAACGAGTTATAGAACAAGTGGTTCTTATAAATGTTAACGATATGGACATGGATTTAAAAAAAACTTTTTAAGTTTTTTCGCGAAATTACCATTTATTAGAAAAGCGCTGTTGAAAAAAATCTTTGTAGTCCTAGCAACGAAAGATAAACGTTCCCGGACGTGATCGCAGGCGTGGGGACGCTCACTATTGCCGTGGCTGGCAGATGTAACTAACCGCGTTCGCGATGATCCTGATCGCGTCCGTGTGCAGGAAATAAGTTTAAGTATAAGAAAGTTCAGTGCGGGCACTGCAGATATTTTATTATTACTTTTGCAATAAAATCTCATTCGATTCGAAAAAATAATTAATTAACTATAACTCAATGATGCATTTTGTATACAACATTTCGATTTACAAACACGATTGACATCTAAATTACCAGAACAATTAATTACTTTATGAATAAATTATTAATTTTAATTCAATATTTGATTTTGTAAGGGTAAATTACCTGTCGTTTAATTAATTCGTACAATTAATTATTATATGAATACATGATGTAATTTAATGATATTTTCTACATAAAATGAACGATTTATTAAATGCAATAATATCCACGCTGCAACGAACAAATATTATAGAAACTTTTCGTTTGATAATAATGAACATAAAATTTGAATTAACAATTATAATAATATATATATATTGAATGTAAACAAACAAATATTAATCAACAAAAATAATGTTGTGTTAAAAATTATTCGTACTTCGCTCCTTCATTCTTTTCTTGCAGGGTCTTCTCCCGGCGATTGCTCTCGTCCGATTTTTTCTAAATTTATAGTGCATTCGTTTGTATGCGTTTCGCAACTGCTCGTTAGATATCTTTCATTCGAAATGTATCACAATTTTTTTTTTTATATTATACCTACGTTAATTTGGCCGAGCTATTCCAAAATAATAAATTGATGGCATGCAATTTAGTTATGGGTTAGATCATGAGGAATTTAATAAATACAAAATGTAAATAATTAAGTTGATTTATTCCGACGTTAAGACGCACATTCCGATGACTTAAAATGTACATTTCTGCATTGTTCTTGCATCGCACAATGTTGTATAGCTAAATAAATAAAATGACTTTATTGCGATACAAAGGCAAGACCTTCCATTATTTTCCATTGTCTATACAAATCGAGCACGAGGTATTTCGTTTCTTTGCATTCATTGTTTAAAGCGAAGTAAACGGTCTTAGAATCTACTGGAAAATTTTAATGAATAAGAATTAAGTTTCGTGCGGTGTTATCGATGTTCACGAATATAACTATTTACTGAGATTATCGATGTTTGCGTATGCAAAAAAAAATCACGGAAATTCAAATATAAATTGGAGCCACGAGTGACACACGACTATTTCGCAAACCACCCTCCCGGCAAGTTAAACAAATTCAAAAGCGTTTACGTCGTTTCGGATGTCAAAACGTCACTCCTACGGACGCCGAGCGCGAAGCACATAACAATAAATAAAACACTTGAATTTTAATGCACAGTGTCTATATTATCACCATATAATAATGAAACGCTTTATTTAACGCCGCCGTGTTCCCCGAAGTTTCGCGTCCCCCCATGAGTTTCGCACCCTCCGCATCCACTTTGCATTGCCCAAGGGTGACTGTTTCTGACAAGTGTCCCTTCAATTCAACCTTTAACTGTCGAGGGTGATTCTTAAAATTTACGACTGTTCATGATACTATTTGGAGTAGTTTATCCACTTCGACGTTTAATTGTAAGTGGACTCCGTGTTAAATTGCAAACGAACCAATGGAGGACGAGAGCGCGCGAGCATTTGCATAAAATCGAATTTAATGTCTCGGTTTTGGCGTTAATTTCTTGAAAGGTTCTGCGCGCTTTGGCGCGTCGCTAGTTAAATTGGCCCTGGGGACCTATTAGGTGTGGAAACGTTTTTTAATTTATTACTTTGTGATTGGTTATGATTGCCCCGAAATCGATGAAGATTTCACCTTGAATTTTTTTTTATTAATCATCTAAATTTTTATATTTCTTTGAATAAATAATGAATTTAAATTCAATAAATAAAATATAACATATTGATATATATTTGGGCTTTTTGATGACATCAAAATTGATCCATGTGCAAAGTAATAAATTATTGAGAAAACTAAAAAGAACAAAGTTTCGCAATTACATTAGCGAAGAGTTCGGAATAACGTCGTCTTTAATTGATGAGAATGCGTGATTAATGAGAGGATTTCTTTGATGCGAGGTCGAAAAGTAATCTTACTAATTACATCCGATGTAGATGAGTAAGGGCAAGGAGATTCGCATCGCATTTGATTGGTTTGAAATGAAGATAACGTCCCGTGCTGTATGCAGCTGCGTTATATGTACAGTGGCAAACAAATGTATCGAAACATAGCTCTGAACACTCTCGCGAAATTGTCCAACGCTAAACGTTAAATGTTTGATTGTTGCCTATTTAATTATTAAAATTGGGCTATCAAAATATTAGAATACAAACACATGCGATAAAACAACATTTCATATTAATATAATGCGCGCAGATATTTCGGCGAGTTTGCAAGCACCCGTTACAGTAAAATGCCCTCATAATTCCATGCACCTAGATCGTAAATAAGGCGAGTTAAGTTAAGTTAATTAAGTGCAATCACTCAGAGATATTCGAGAAGGTTTTAGATAGGGGTTGCTTCGATAAGACGTATGATGGTAGTGAAATGGAATAATTTAACATGAACAAATCTCCGGTGCGTTTCTTCGTGTCTTTAATAATATCTGCATTCCGACAACGTTATGCCTTAAGCACAATCATAAGTTGAAGTTCTCGATTCATGCGGGAGTAATGCAGTATTACGATGCGAACGCATATGTCTATCTTTTTTAGTTTAGAAACAGGACGAGTTCAAAGTTGCAAGCAACATCGCGTGTCGCAAAAAAGTTTTTCGATTCCAGCTTCGAAACGGTTGAAGATCGATATGCCTTGTCGATTCGATTCCATTGGCTAATTTCATTCTCCACGACGAACGACGATATCTGCGCATCGATTTTTAGCGCGGGGCGCCAGTTAACGTGCCATTGCAGGGTAAGAAGTTGCGACGCCGATTGAGCGTGGCCTGTCAAACTGATCGTTCAAAGCTCAGACTTTTGCGAATGACGTCGTGCGGCGCGGCGCGTACTGTACACGTAATTTGGCAGTTTGTGATTAACGTCGCGTTGACCTATTTGCAGGTGCTGATAATTATGTTTCAATTATGTTATGTTATAATTAATTATAACACTTAGGTCAAATTAATTGTAGTCTTAAATTGTAAACATTTGCTGGTTGAATTTAAGTCACCTAGTAATATATAACTCATTATAAAAACTTGTAAACGAAAGGTCCAGATACGGCTAAGTTGGGGATCATTTGAAGTTTATTTCAGTCGTACAGTTCCCAATGATTATCACTTGGATTTACGCTGGGATGATGTTCCCACGTTTCCATTCATCCTAAGCCCTACAAGCATTGCTTTAGGGTATAGGGTCTTAATCTGGTCGTAAACTGGGAAGGGTAATTTCCATCCAATTCAAAGATATCAGGAATACCTCAAGGCCGTGTCCTGCCCCCTTATATTCTATACGCAGGTGCGTTATCTACGTGAGGAACAGCGAAGTTGAAAGTTGAAATATCATAATTGGCAATTGCATTGCAATCCAGTGCACGAAATATTTCTAGTTTTAAAGACCTGTATTCCTGTAATTTCTCTTAGATCCCCCACCCTTCCTACCACGTTAACTACGATCTTTTTTCACCTGCTACCACATGTTTCGTCAATCGATGCATGTAGCACTACTTTGTTGCATCTTTGGTACCTCTGGACCACGTAATCACCTTTTCCTCTTCCCTACGCTTCCAGATACACTCATTTTTGTTGTCTGTCATGTCTGTCTTGTCTCTTTCATGCAGAGCTGTTTTCCCATTTCGACGACCATATCGCTTTATCTTTTCTTCCACATCTCTCTTGGAAGCAATTGCATCAATTCCTTTGTACTTCTTCCCTAATATTATCTACAGGAGATAATATTCCCAAATATTATCTCCTGTTTCACATTCAATCATAAATTATTGATGACCTACACATCTTTGACTCCTTCATTCCCAATATCGTTACCCCAACCATCACTTTATTTCTAACTTATTCCAACTACATCATACCAGCCTATTTCACACCATTCTGGAACACATCCATGCTATACGTGCTGTCGCACACATTATACTTAAACATTTATGATAGACTAGGATAAGGCAACATGATAATTAAATAAAATTCACAACATATTCCACATCCACCATTGAAACCACGTTGTTTCATGCTTTTGGTATTTTGGTTTTTTTCCTTCTCCCTTTTTCCTACATTCCTCCTCCATCCCTCTTATTTTCCATAAGATTTCTAGCCCCTTCGTTCTCTCACAAATTTTCCTCCAGCCTTGCTGTCGTCTTTTTTCAAGCTCTCTTCACAATCTCCCAACCCTTTCCACAAGTGGAACTCGCACCTCTTATATGTCTCTTCCATTTGGAATTTGTTGGCCTTCTCCACACTTCTACGTCTGAACCTTGCTAAAAATTTTCTCCCTTAAATATATTGGCTTCCTCCCCCGTTTTAGTTTCAATATTTGACACCACGATTGCCAATTAAATAGCGATCAATATTGTGCGAATCTGCTCGTTTAACGTAATGCGGTAACGGGAATTCATATCGCGAGCATCCTTTAAAATACTTTCGTGTGTTCATAATTTTGTTTCGGCGAACGATACCAAATAAGCATCGCATTGGCACAGGTTATTAACCAACTGCGGTAACGGGAATTCATATCGCGAGCATTCTTTAAAATACTTTTGTGTATTCATAATTTTGTTTCGGCGAACGATGCCAAATGAGCATCGGTTATTAACCAACTCTTCTAAATATCCCTTGCGTTATCTACTCCCGATTTCTCCACACAGCTGTTAAACGGGGACATGCAAAAATACCAGTTTTTTCATCGCGAAGAATTTACCAATGTCATCGTTTATTTTATCACATCATGTTTTAAAGCCATTATCACTTGCAATTGTAAACTTGCTGTTAGTAGTATTATTTACTTATTATTAATTTACCTAATCACCGCAAATCGGTTAATTTTTGCTTTCTTATACTTTATGTATAAGTAAAAAAAGATTTCATGATAATGAGCTCTATTATGTGATGGATGATTATTACATAAAAGACGATCGCTATATGTTATGAAAATAAAAACCATGTCAACTGTCGTATATGTCTTTGCAGGCTATTGGATGGGAGTTTTTAAGTCGACTTTACACAAAACTTGATTCAATGTCAATGTAATACTGAATTCCAAAAAAATGCATTTTTGTATTTCTGCCAGGATTCTCCGAATTATTTTCATTCATGCAATGAAACGTCCAATGAAAATCCACTCAAAATTCTCGTTCAACACAAAATAGATTTTAACAATCCCCGAAACAAGACACAACGTTACCGTGTAATATGAGTGATACGTTAAAATTTCGATGGCATCTCACGGTATCACCACCCTTTTATGATTGTTCCGCCGTGGAGGGTGTTCGTTCGGCTTCTCCGGCGAAATCGCATTTCGTGGAGTATTAGGGGGGCGAATATAAGAACCTGTAAGTTCGAGCGTCTTCCGACGAACACAATACACTTCGAAACTCTTAACCGAGGAGCTTACGTGGCTTTCCCCCTGCTCCTGTTGTTGGAGTAAATTATATGCAATTTACAAGTTGTAAACTGTTATTCCGTCACACCTGATCTCGCCAGGGCGATTGTTCACTGGAAGACAATTTTGAAGTTTGTCGCATGCGAGGAACGAAACTTTGTAACTTAGTTACGTTGTTTGTTGCAACAAAAGACGAAATTTTATGTAATTTTACCTTGAAAATACATAGATACAAAAATTGGCTGAAGTAATTCATAAGAAAAGACGCGAGGCCCGGAAGTTAAAAACTAGTTAAAAGATGATTGAGTCAACGTTAGAATATCTAGGCCATTCAGGACTGGTGGTTTGTAAGTATGCCAATGGGCGTCACGAAGGTACGATGCGTCAAAATCATAAAGAAATAATGAACAAATTCGGTTTATTAATTAATAAGGTTGTGTAAAAAAAACAATAACGCTTACACCGGCAAGGCTCTTACGCGGCTCCTAGCCTGCACTTTGCGTGCGATATACTTTCGTCCAATGCATATTAAATTGCTATCCTATTTGCTAGTTTGTACAATAACTTATTTCCTAATTACGTCCTACATGTTCTACATTCTATCGTCACAGTAGAATCCAACGAGCTATTGTCGAGATTGTATCACCAAATTGTCAGAAATTCAAGAATAAATAAGTTAAGTAATGTATGTGATAATTGCAAGATTTTGTTTACAACAAGCTGCTTTTGTTTGGATTACCTTATCTTATATCACCATAATTACTTTAATAAAGTTACCTGATTATTTTTTTTATAGAAATATAAAAATCTTCATTGGGTGACGTGTGTTTATTTTGGTGCAAACAATTGAACAAAACGCGCGCGTGTCTTTGGCGCAAATAATTACATTTTGCGTAAACATCGAAGAGACATTGAAACCATAACAATATGTTAAACGTCGTTCAATATTTACACCGTAATCCAATACACAGGCGCGTCAAATATTTATCCTGATAGTGGAGCATTCACGACCCCAAACTCGCAAGGCGATAAAAAATCGACTTCGTCGTCAATATGTGCGCGAAACTTGGAGCAAACATGTCGCGAACAATGATGATAATCGATCGAATTAAGATAAGGGTGCGTAAACACGCCGCCGGGCGCGCATTTATATGCAAACAGTTTTCGGGGAGCTATTTCCGACAAATTTTATACTGTTTGACGGTCCTGGCGCGGCGGGCTAATAACTTCGTCGTGGCCGGGGATACGTCTTCATTATGCGACGATCGCCTCCTAAATGCGATCCTTTCCTGGGGCGTCGTTCGTCACGACAGTGAATTATTCGAGAGCTTAACATCATGCAAAATGTACTAATGAAATGCACGATCCGGAAAATAAAATTGGGTACGATTTATCATCGCGCTGAAAGTGAATATATTAATTTTGTTGTTAGCAACGGACGGGACGTGAAAATAAACGCGTCTGCATCCTTGCGTTATACTTTATGTATTAAATAAATTCGTTTTATGCTCAGTCCTTATTGCTGTTGGTGTTGTGAACAGGGAAGTTTATATTGTCCTAGTTGGGAATCGGATGCGGACTTTTGGAATATTCCGTTATGGCAAATACATTTAGTTTTATTATTTTGTCCAAGTTTGCGAACTTTTCGTATAACGAATTTTTTTAATGTGTGTCAACAAGTCATTACAAGCAAAGCTTGTTTTTAAATCATTTTGTTATCAAATTAAAAAAAATCAACCAAGTAGGTGAAAACAAAAAATATATAAAATAAACTGGTTATATATAAATTAATTAAAACAATCAATAATTACTAAAGTTCAACGTTGTGTTGAGGCGTTTGGCATCAGCTATTACTTTTTAGTTTCTTCTTAACAATGCATCTGGGTCTTGTGGAATTCTCATTTAGATTAATAAGGGGTTGTTCACGAAAATTAGTTGAACCGAAGTTTATTAAAATTTCATTGCAAAATTGATTAAATTTATACTGTGTACCAAGTGGAAAATTATCCTTAATGTCATTTCTATCACAAGTTTTTTTTTTAGTGTAAGTCCTGCTCCTGTGATTCTTTTGTGGAAGCTAATCTTGCATCTATCATTTTTTCATGGTAATGAAAAGTTGTCGTTTGTTTTCGTTGCCATGGTTACTGATCGACTTTTTCGCAGTTGATTTGCCACATTTTGTCCTTAATTGTCCTCGTTGATTTAATTGATTTTACTTCAGTGATATTTTGTAAAAAAATGTCTAACGCATTTTCTTACAAAATATCTTCAGCTTTTTGCAAATTTAATCATTTTATGCAATTTTTGATTGTTTAAGCCAATTTTTTTATGTATGCGTTTTGACAAATGTTTGCATTGTGGAATATTTTACAGATTCATTTTCACAAGTTTATTATTTTTGCACTTTGCATTCTGCAGATAATTTGGTAGTTTCGCGATTTTTGGAATTGTTTGTGGTTTTGGCAATTTGTGATCGATTGCTTCCTCTATCTTAGCAGTTTCTGAAAATTTAATAATTTTGACATCAAACTTTATTACTGAAGACAAATTTCGAATATCATAGTCGATGACGGACCTATTCGCCCTTGTGGGTTCATGAGAAATACATTCGCTGAAGATATATGTATTCAAGTAAAGATGAGTTACAAACCATTTGTGTTCGTGTATTAACGCCATCTAGACGTCAGTCTTCATACACTTCGCTTCATATACATTTACAGAGGTCTGCTTTGAGCGACTAACTCGGTACTGTCGAGACATGCAATTACGAGATTAATTGAAAATAAATTTCAACGGTGACGGACGTTTCGCCATTCTGTACTCATCAGTCCACATACACACAAACATACATTGTTAATATACATGTAGTCGGTAGTTATAGTTATAAGAATACCGACAGTGCCAACTTAGTCGATCAAGGATCAAAGACCTCTGTAACTTCGTAGTAACACAAGGGTGGAGGAATTGCGTTTAAATGGCGTTAATGTAACAACACGTTTGAAACTTTATTGCGTTTTTTAATTTAATCATTATTTTTAAAGCAATTTTGACATTGTTGACGTTTTGAGTCATTTTACATTATACAAAAAATTGTTGAGTTTAACAAGTAAAACACGATGTAGAAAGAACACCGACAACCACAACATTCCATTCAATCGGCGTCGGTCACCAGTGGCTGATATTACCAAAAATCATTTGAAATGTAAACAATTTAATTCTATTTTTCTTCATTTTTTTCTGCATTAATTGCATAACACTTTTTCCCTTCTTGTTTGCATTTTAAGTTTTTTATTATTTGAACAGTTTTATATTTAAATAATTCAATTTTGAAACATATGGCCTTGTGACCTATTTATTGGTCAATTTTGACCACTTTACGTTTCTTTTAGTTTTTGGACAATTTTGAAATTAATGAGTTCTTCGACATTTTATTTTTTCATCTTTCGTTGCATATCTTTAGTCTCTGTATTAGATTGTCGAGTTAATTTTTGCTCTTAATTATTTTAATTTTTTGACTATTTACTTCCTTATGCATTGAATTTTCCTTTATTTTATTTATCGATTATTTTAGTATAATTTTTCTTTTTTTAATGGGTTGGTTTCATGTCGTGCTAGGCCGGGTTTTTTGGCTTTGGGTTGGGTTACGTTGGGATTTGGCTTTCGTTTTGGGATGTTTTTAGATTCGCTTTGCTTATTATTTGTTACATTTTCTAGTATTTATTTAATTTTTTCTGCCCCCACACTGTTGATACCACTTCACCGGATGTCTGGTGAGCTCAAAATAGAGCGAAACAGCTGTCATAACCTTTATGACAGTCGTCATAATGAATTACATTTTAAGAACTACTACAAGCTTTGGCTTTGAATTGTTGATGATTTATTGAGTCGTATTCGATTGGATAGGAAGACTGGGGTTATTGATTTGTATTGCATTAGGTTGGGATGGACGACTTTTCCAGTAGCCTAGTTGACTTTGGGAAAGAGCAACATTTCGACTTATTTCATTAATGACCAGAGTTCTGTTGAGTTGCGATGGACGACTTAAGTTATGGACGACTTTGATTAGAACCATAATTCTAATGCGATGGAAGCGCAACTCACCGGTACTCAGATCATTAATTAGGCAAAGCCACAGCTTCTCAAAGTTAATCGAGTCAGAATTGTTGTTCCTAAATCAGTCTAGTATAACAGCTGGTTTTGAAGAAGAAAATTCCTGACTATAAATTTTGAAAGTTGTTCCAAGCTTTCTCTTCGTCATTTATGACTTCACTTGGATTTTGTTGAAAGACAAGCACTATGTTATCTGATTTGGAATAAATAAATCCCGTTTTGGCGAGTTGGGTTGGGGTAGGTTGAAGTGGTGTCGAGAAGATTTGGGCGACCCAAACTAATAATCTATGCTAACTGTTCCAAACGTCGAGGATTTTATTTGGTTTCATTTTCATTGGCTTCGGTTGAAAGGTTAAAATTATTTAATTGAGTCGTTGATGATTTGGATTGGATTTGGATTGGGATTGTTTTGCATTGAACTGGATAGGAAGGCTATAAACCACGCAACGATTTATATATTAGTTTAAAAGCTTCGCAAGCTTCCAGTGGTCGATGACTTGAGCTGAGTTGGGTTGGGTTGAGTCTGAAGATGACTGAATCTATACCAAAAGGTTAGAATACAATTCCCAAGAAAATTAAATTTGAAAAACTGTCCAATCGTTTGATTTGTGTCGTTGGTGATTTCGTTTGGTTTAGTTTGCATCCAGTTTGGTTATAAAGTTAATATTATAAACTAATCAACTAGGTTTGATTTACAACTAGGAAATTAATAAATTTTATTAGAAATGAAACTGTTTCATATGCACATTAAAAATAATCTGTAAAGAATGTGTATTTTAGTATATGCATCTTTTGTATGTTTTAAATTAAATTTTGGGTAATCAGAGTTGAGAATTTAAAACTAAGTGGGACATCCGATAAGATTACGATATAACTTTATCGAGTTTATTTTCAAAAAAGCTGTCTTTATTGTGGAAGAAATTGGAAGTCTGAACAGTACAAACTTAGTTGGTCGATAAAGGCAAATACAATTACGTAGTAGAAAAGACTCCCACATAAACTTCTTGTAATTGTAGGTATCTTTGGCACTGTTGGCAATTCTGGTAAGTACATTTTGACAATTTTAGAATTTTGGAATTGTTTAAATTTTTTGGTCTTTGGATAACCCTTAGTTTTGATATTTAAGGCGTTTTTTGACGATTCACATATTGATTTTTTATTATATTTTGGCATGTGTGACAATTATAATGTTTGCGCCTCTAAAAAGTTTGGCATAATTTATCGCAGTTTTAACGATTACGACCACTTTACAATTTTTTACATTTTGGTATTCGTGGCCAAAAATTTTAACAATAAAAAAAATTGTTCTTCAACAACTGAAGCGTTGGCATTTTTATATTTTTCTCCAGTTTGACTGAAATATCTGACATAATAAAACAATTCCTGATTGCTTCCTTAAACAGCTTCCACGAACTCTGCGAAAAGGCCACGAATGCAATTCACGCGCAGAAGTTATATTTGGAAACGCAGTGACAACTGGCGCTTTGTGCTTCGTGCATCACAAGCACGCATGTAAGTGCGAATTAATTAATTCCATAATTAGCAGTCACATGAGCGTGTCTAATGCGTCCCAAATTAGACTATGACTCAACACGCCACGCATCTAAACCACTTATTACATTCTGGATGTTATGGCGAGAATAAATGCTGAATATTTTTGTATAACCATCAGGGATCAACTCGGGCGCGGGCCTCCGGCGAATTAATTTTTAATTAAGCGCATTTAACTCCGGCAAATTGATCTCATGGCCTACTTATTTGCTATTATATTCGGGAACATTTCCATTAGGCGCTGTGTCTAGCCTTGGTGGGAATTGATGTCGCCATTTATTGTAATATAATCAAAATCATCACTCAAGAAAAATTAAATTAAAATTTTATTTCAGACAACAAAGTTTTATGAACACGCACAATTAATTCGAGACCTTTGCCGATGAGGGTGGAGAAATTTGATACCAAGAAAGTTAGGTATTGTCTTGCAAAAGTCCAATCAAATTAAAATTAATATTATATGCGTTTATTTGTCTCTGTGAGATATTCGTCTTAGTTCTGGAGCTAACACTTTCATTGTAGGAGCTATGGTATTATTCACTTCGGACACAAAAAGACGTGCGTTCCCTTTTTCGAAACTTAATGAATGACAACATAGTTTGCTATAGTTACTTAGATGTTTTGATTATTTTTCTGGATTATTCTTAGAAAACTTAAGAAATAATTATCAATTTATTGCTTGACAGTCATTATTAATTTATTCCCCAACATTACGATTGTGATTACTTTTCAATGGAATAATACTAAAAGAATTCAGTTTTGTAGCGTCGCCCCCGATCGAATTCCTTATACTGCGTATTTATATGGTAATGGCACAAATCGAGTCGAGTTACGCACGGTAATTGCATCTTTCCGGAAATAAATTTCCAAGGAAATAGCTTCGAAGATTGAGTGAAAAACGATTTTTCGTTGAATTTAAATCGCAAAATGCGAACATGTTCGTTTATAAACATTCGGCTGTCATAAACCCGCGCGCACGAACCGTTTACCACACACCGCACGATACGTCGCGACGCATTCGACCGCGTCGCGGTAATTATTAATGAACTTGTTGCACTGACTCGCGCCAGCAGTTCGAAACAAAAGTCGCTGAATTTCCGCGAGCGGAATCGGCTTGCGAAACACCGGCCCATCAGATTGTAGCCGTTACGACCGCCGACTTACCAACTAATCTAGGTAACTTTCACCGTTTAAGTTATTTACTGAGGTGTTTTCTTGGTAAGTTGTTTTAGTCGTTTTTTTTTTAATTAATAGTTGCTACTTATCGGCGAGAAGAGCGGCCGCTCCGCAGCGGAAACGGTTGACCTATATTGCGCGAATCTGGGTGTCGCGTCCGGGTTCGGGGCCCGGCTCGGTACTGTGACCCTGTTATCGATCGCCCCGCACCCCTAACCTTCCCCCGCTAAGTGATAACGACTCCACTGTTTGCGAATTTCGTTTCGAAAGGGATTATTTTGCATTCCAATTACGTGTGTTGTTAACATTTATGACGCGGTGTCGCGCATTGATTTTTCGTTCCCTTTTTTGACATTTGCCACTTATGGGGTGTCGTTGTAAATATTGCAGCAAATATTATTACATTTAAAATAATAAATCCACATTTAATCCGTTTTAAGTTTAAGTTACTTGTTAAGTGGAAATGGGTGAGAATGAGCAATATAATGGATGAGAGTTGAGATAATATAACAACTAAGTTGACACCGAATTAATTGCGTGCACTTAACTTAACGTCGTTCCTAAGCAGATTGTCATCCTCAACATGATTTAGCTCTAAACGAAACCGTTGGATCGGATAATGTTATATAAATTCAGCTGAAACTGGCCTTTCGTAGAAGCTCTAACTGTGTCATTCCACAACTTACATGAGCATTATTGTCAATCATTTAATTTCTCTCTTCCCCCTATTAGGGAGAATACTAGAGGAAGTGCCAGGGATAATAGGCAAAAAGCTGCTTTGTTTGCTGAACACTTTTACATCTAATCAATTTCAAGAAGGAAACAATATGCCTTACAATTGACAATTAAAGTTCAGTTCTTGTTACCCCAAGGGAAGTAGCAGAGGAAATTAAAACATCTAACGGTCAAAGGTCAATGTCCAACGTAGACCAACGTAGCAAACGACAGCTTTCAGTAATTAGTACGGGTAGGCTGGCTTCGGACCCCAGAACACGATAGAGTACGGAGGCCAGAAATAAAATGATTTAAAACATTAATTCTTGTTAATGACGAAATAAAAACATTGACTACGTTTTTTACCACAATTTTTTTATTGTTGGTGTTTATTGTTATTGTCTAAATAACAGAAATAAGCAAAAATTATCTGTATTCAATATATTCAATTTCTCATCGTCCTTTTTCCCAAAAAATCAGCACTTCTTGCAAAACTAGTCTGGCTAGTTTCACGTAAAGTTAAGTTCACCACACCAATATTGAAAAATAATACACCAAACACGTGTTTATTTGATGGCAATTTAATTCCAGTCATATTATGCGAGTAATGTTCGAGTAACCTTTCCCTTTTCCCATTCGAATAAGCTGAAATTTTACACAGATTTTTTTTCATGCAATAGCACCAAATGTAACTACGGGCCACCCTAGTATACAGATAACGAAATAATCGGACAATTCCGCAAAACAGTTCAGTAACGCGCGTATTTCACCTTGTACTAAAAACAAGTTAAGTCACATGAAAGGTTAGAAATACGTCACCAGAATTCTATAGGCGTCGAGGCTCGGTGGTCGAACTGAAAGATTCGGCAAGGGAATTAGTAGTTCGCGGGGTAGCGTTAGTTGGTGCCAGCAGTCATTGCGTCAATCAACTTATTTTGCGTCGGCAAGTCAGCTAGGTTCCCCCGAGTCTGCCGCTAATGCCAAAATATAGCAGACCTGAGCAAACATTGCCATAAGCTAATTGAGCTGGACGTTATAGAAGATCTCTCAAATAAGGAATGTTCAGAAGAAAGAACAAACGACTTCAATAACGACATCTTTGATGTTCATTTGATGGGTTTTCTTAATCCGTGCACAAACGGTGAATACAATACCACAGTCCCGGTATCAATGTATCACATTCTCTCGTACTCGAATATTCCAGCATGCAAAAATGGAAACTACAACACAATAGTTTCATCGCCAAAGTCGTCGGTTAGTGAGTACGTTTTCAGATTCGTACAGTAAATATCTGTCATCTGCGCGTCGTAGGGTAATCTACGCATCTCTTAGATTACACAATCCTAAGATTCACCGCCTTCATGAAATAGCAATTCACTTTTTAAGTTTCGAACGTAACAACCTGGAAGTGGTTGTAAACATTAATACCACAATAGCACCTTGTGAATGTGTCTTGGCATTACACAAAGTTGTCAATATATAGGGTATTAACAAAGAAGTGTCACAGTGCTGAGGGCTGATAGTATGGCCCAAAATATGCCGAAAAGTCGTAATGAACGTGGGTACGCAAATGGACGGTTTCGGAGATACGAGTTTTTTTATTTCCACAATACGCATGTGTGGGCTGACGAAAATCCGAGTCACTGCAGGTCTTTTCGAAAGAATTCGAAGGTACATGGAGATATAGTGTAAACGCAAAATGTTTCGTATCTCCGAAATCGTCCATTTGCGGACCCATGTTCATTATGACTTTTCGGCATATTTTGGGCTATACTATCAGCCCTCAAAGTTTGTGGTACTTTTTTTAACACCTTGTATAATTAGATAATGATTTGTAATGAGTTTCTGAAACCGATAAGGCTTTGTGACATCTAACTCTGGGGATATGCCAGCGACAGCAATTAATTAGAATACGCCAGGTTGCCCCTACTAGGTAAAGGAACTCTTCAACTGTTGAACAACCAGCACCATACTCGAAGGCAGATGTGAACAAAGCCATTTGACAAATATGTAGTTGTTGAGTGTGAAGACAGGGATATCAAAAATTTAAAAAGAAAAATAAAATAAATTAAAATTTCATGTGTGCCCCACTCACAGAAAAATTGACCTTCTGTCATAACCAACTGTGCCTTGTCTACTTGCCACAATACTGTGAAATATCAGATAAGTTAGTGCTTATTTGTTGTGCATGTGTAATTGTGTAATTGTTTTAAATTTATGATAAAATCAACAGTACGTCGAGAGCGACGAGAAAGTACCAAATAATTATTATCGTGTTCCTCATTTGAACCATTAAAAATAATATAAAAGTTGTGTAAAATGCACAAAACTCGTAGGGAAACTGAATGTGATGTGTTTGGTGCGCCCACTGAACTAAAACAAAATATGCTGCCAGCAGAGCAAGCAGAGAGAAGTATTTCTGGCACGTTATTCCAACATCTGGAAAAGACCCTTGCCCGACCATAATGCATGGCCAAGCAAAACCGGGACTCGTCACTAAAGACGACGCTATTCCATTCGATATTCCACAGGCAAGGCAAGGGTCAGAAGACGAAGAGGAGAACGCCCCAACCTGGAGTTTGCGATAAAACGGCGTTGGGGTAATGGTATCGGGTGCCATTGCCCATGGAAGCAGGTCACCTCTAGTCTTTGTTAGAGGCAATATGAATGTTCAGCGCGACATCCATGACATTGTAGAGCGCCATCTGCTACCCTATCTTGCGACCATACCAAATCCCATATTCCTGCAAGATAACGCCCGTCCTCACGTAGCTCACGTCAGTCTAGAATTCTTTCAAGCTGCCGACGTTAATCTTTTGTTGTGTTTTCTTTCAAAAAAACTTAAATTTTATTTTCACGCCTCAAGAAGAAACCCAGTAGAAATCTCAACAGATTGAATACCGGAAAATAAAACACATGCATGTCAACATTTTATATGAATATTGATAACGTGTGAGCAATGGAATTGTGATTCAGGGAGGGCTTTGGAAGTTTTCGCGTATGTCTTAGATTAATTTTGAGTAAACTACTCGCCGTTACTACCAGGTGTACCAACCCTTTTCCCGGTAACTTAAATTTAGATTAAATCAAACTGCAGGCAAAGCTCTAAAAATTGAGGTTATGTTGGCAATAAAATTTTAAATAATACATTTTAATCACAACCAATAGTAATTATCAAATAAGATGAGTTATTGGCCACCACCGACATCATAATGTAACTCTTCCTTTAACGTCGTGCAACATGTTCATAAATGGTGTTAAAATTTCATCAAAAACTGTTTAACAATACTTCAAAAAGTGACAGTTTAAATGAACTATTTTATTGGATTAAAATTAGACATTCATGGTATGTCTATCTCCCTCTTCCAGGGCCAACTCTAAAACATAATTCCGTTGCTCTCACGTTATAAACAAGATTTGCATTTGGTATTTCTTTACGTCGCGTCGTTTCGAATGCATGTTCAACATATAGCTAGAGCGAACGAAATATACGATTTATGTTATGAGACCAGTAATTAATTGTCAACGTAGCAATACGTTATTTTAGAATTGTGAAAATATACGCAGGAAAACTAGTGGTTTAAAATGTTTTGCGGTCATCAATTTAAATGCAAATGTTATGGTTCGGTGCACTTATCTGTATATTTTTATACGCACGAATAACACCATTAATCATTCACCATATTAATCATATTGTTTTGATGAACTCGTCGACTTTTCAGTATAAAAATTTCAATTTCATTCATCCAACGCTTTAATTAAACGCGTTCATAATTTTCAATTCGTCAGTTTTTATATCAGCATAATAATATAAATACGAAAATAGGAGTACATTATCACAAAAGCATAAACGTCAATGTTCTTAGAATTTCATTTGACGACGATCTCGTGGACCAAACCAAACGGATAACGATAACGAAGCTCTACGTCAAATCTACAACGCGATAAAAGATACCGCTCCATTAATGCAAATACGTTCACGTAAATTACAGTTTAATTAATTAGAACGTAAATGTGAATTTGCTCGTAAATCAACGGGCACAGTTATAATTATGGTTTTTTTGTTGTTGCAGCGGTGTCTAAAGAAGAACAAGAGGACCAATCACACGGAAAACTACCTTACAATGGATACAGCGACGAATTCCTCGACAGGCTCGAACCCAACGGCAATATTCCCGCAGGGAAAGGTGATATTCGATACGGTGAGTTTAAGTTATTCGTATGCAACATGTAAATGTGGCGCGCCGCGATCGTATATTGCGACAATCGCCGATCTTATTTATTGCGCTCGCGTTTACGTAGCGAGGAGCGGCACGCAAGACGACGATCGCGTCTCGTGTCTCTTATCGCCCGCCGCGGTTGTTTGAACGTACAAATGAAATGAAAAATTGTGTGGAAGAATTACCGAGTTGATTAGATAGATAGGTTCGTGATTCAAGGACGATTTCGAGGTTTATAAACTTTAACGTGTTAAATTTAAATATCAAAAAATCGTGGCCATACCTTTATCAGCGAATGGCAAAACACGAAATTTGCGGGGTGGCGGAGAACCTCAGCGATGCCACTTTATGTTTATGTTGCTTCGACTCAGGATCGAAGTGGTGAACCCACGTTTCATCAACAGTGACGAATCGAGAAAGAATTCATCCGGATCTGCTTTAAACTTTGCCAAACTGGCTTCAGAATGAGGTCTGTCAAGCTGGTACCCCCACAAACTCAAAATCCAAATTTGACTATGCCGGAATTATGTGCTCTTTATGTGCTAATTATGTGCCGCAATCGCGATTTTTGCGCTCGAAGCGGTCATAGAAAAAATCGAATTTGAAAAGTGGGGGTGCTAACTTGATGTCAAGCTAGCACCCACCCATCTAAAAAATAGGAAAGGAGAGATCTGGTTATCGCTATAATTATGTGCTATTTATGTGCTTTCCAAATACCCTGGAGAGAACTTGCTAACTCAACACCCTTGGCGAAAAAATCACCCTAACAGTAAGAGCCGCAAGAGGTAAAATCTATACTAAACGAGCACAAAAATTCTAACCTATACTGAAACGTTGCAATAATTATGTGCTCTCAAGATATCGTACTACCGATTTTTGTGCTCGCACCCTTGTCTGAAAAATTCACCCCTAATAGTTGGAGCCATAAGAGGTAGAATCTATACCAAACGAGCACAATAATTTAGACCAATGCTAAAACGTTGCAATAATTATGTGCTCTCAGGATATCGTACTCCCGATTTTTGTGCTCGCACCCTTGTGCGATAAATTCACCCCTAATAGTTGGAGCCATAAGACGTAGAATCTATACCGAACGAGCACAAACATTTTAACCAATGCTAAAACGTTGCAATAATTATGTGTCCTCAAGATATCATACTCCCGATTTTTGTGCTCGTACCCTTGTCCGAAAAATTCACCCTTAATAGTTGGAGTCATAAGAGGTAGAATCTATACCGAACGAGCACAAAACTTTTAACCAATGCTAAAACGTTGCAATAATTATGTGCTCTCAAGATATCATACTCCCGATTTTTGTGCTCGTACCCTTTTCCGAAAAATTCACCCCTAATAGTTGGAGCCATAAGACGTAGAATCCATACTGAACGAGCACAAAAATTTTGACCAATACTTAAATGTTGCAATAATTATGTGCTCTCATGGTATCAACTCCTGATTTTTGTGTGTGTGTGTGTGTTTGCTTTCGCTACAAAACTTACGCCAGCGGTAATTGCCCAATTATATATATCGGCAGATATTAGAAGAGCGCCTTTTTATTTTCCTCGTCATATTCGTTATTTGACTTCATTTTATTATTAGCATTTAAAAGTTTAGGATTTACAAGAATACGCATAAATTTTATACTTGCTAATTACATTTTTTACACCTTTATTCGTCGCATTTATTAAAATTCAACGATATACATTTCGTTCATATTTAAAAATGCTTATAATCGAGCAACGTTTACAAAATGTGTACAAAATATGTTTCTGCATAAAATATTACAGTTTACAATGTATGCACCATAAATACCGTTTCTAAAGCACCGCCCTTATTCATCCATAGGAAATAGAAATAACACGTAATGCGGTATTTCTTGTAAATGTTCTTATCTTAATTGCCCATTGCAATTTACCCAAAACTACTGTTTAGTTTTGCACATCCCTGTTAAATAGGACGAAATATTTATTACATGTTTCGTTGCCGATGTAAATGGATGTGTAATTTGTCGCTTTGAAAGCAGAAATCTCTATAAACTATTAGTTACGTTTGTTGTGGCGGCAAAAAAGGTGAATTTGACTTGTGCATTATCACTGTGGACCCTTTTATTTTGTTCAGCTCGCAGAAAAAGACATATGTAAGTGTAAAATGTGAGCTGTGTTTACTGTCATTTATTTATTATAATTCATACGCTGTATTAATACTCATAGAAAAATTTGTAAGGAAGATGTGTTGGATCGCTGGACAATATCTGGCATGGTATCACTTTTATTTCAGCTTAGCAATAGCGAATACTAAGAACCTTGTTGAAATAAATGTATGTATTTAGTGCCATTATCTGATTGTTGAAATTCAGTGTTTGCACTGTTCATCTACAACTAACTATTCAACGAAAAAGCACTGTAACAATGGAAATCCTCTTTGGCACAAATATAAACTGTACATCTTCCTCCATAAGGATTTAAATGTAAATTATATCAAAAGTTGTTGTATAAAAGTTGTTTTCATGTGGTGTGTTATTTGGGCGATATTATATATTTTTTATATTATATACAAAGTTTAACTTCACAAATTAATACCTGCATTTTTGTTGGTGTTTCCTCTCTACAGTGGTTTGTGGAGTATTATTAATTTTATAAATTTTACATTTTGCTGTCAGATTTGACAAGATACATTTTTAATTAATTTTATAGATATTGACCAACAAAATTAATACCATGCACCAGATCGTCCTCTGGATATTTTTATCGGACAAGCACAAAAATCGGGAGTATAATATCTTGAGAGCACATTATTGCAACGTTTTAGCATGGGTCAATTTTTTTGTGCTCGTTCGGTATAGATTCTACCTCTTACGCCTCCAACTATTAGGGGTCAATTTTTCGGACAAGGGTGCGAACACAAAAATCGGGAGTACGATATCTTGAGTGCACATAATTATTGCAACGTTTTAGCATTGGTTAAAATTTTTGTGCTCGTTCGGTATAGATTCTACCTCTTATGACTCCAACTATTAGAGGTGAATTTATCGGACAAGGTTGCGAGCACAAAAATCGGCAGTACGATATCTTGAGAGCGCATAATTATTGCAACGTTTTAGCATTGGTTAAAATTTTTGTGCTCGTTCAGTATGGATTCTACGTCTTATGGCTCCAACTATTAGGGGTGAATTTTTCGGACAAGGGTACGAGCACAAAAATCCGGAGTATGATATCTTGAGAGCACATAATTATTGCAACGTTTTAGCATGGGTCAAAATTTTTGTGCTCGTTCAGTATGGATTCTACGTCTTATGGCTCCAACTATTAGGGGTGAATTTTTCGGACAAAGGTACGAGCACAAAAATCGGGAGTATGATATCTTGAGATCACATAATTATTGCAACGTTTTAGCATGGGTCAAATTTTTTGTGCTCGTTCAGTATAGATTCTACCTCTTACGGCTCCAACTATTAGGGGTGAATTTTTCGGACAAGGGTACGAGCACAAAAATCGGGAGTACGATATCTTGAAAGCACATAATTATTGCAACGTTTTAGCATGGGTCAAAATTTTTGTGCTCGTTCAGTATAGATTCTACCTCTTATGGCTCCAACTATTAGGGGTGAATTTTTCGGGCAAGGGTGCGAGCACAAAAATCGGTAGTACGATATCTTGAGAGCACATAATAACTGCAACGTTTCAGTATAGGTTAGAATTTTTGTGCTCGTTTAGTATAGATTTTACCTCTTGCGGCTCTTACTGTTAGAGTGATTTTTTCGCCAAGGGTGTTGAGTTAAAAAGTTCTTTCCAGGGTATTTGGAAAGCACATAAATAGCACATAATTATAGCGATAACCAGATCTCTCCTTTTCAATTTTTTAGATGGGTGGGTGCTAGCTTGACATCAAGTTAGCACCCCCACTTTTCAAATTCGATTTTTTCTATGACCGCTTCGAGCACAAAAATCGCGATTGCGGCACATAATTAGCACATAAAGAGCACATAATTCCGGTATAGTCAAATTTGAATTTTGAGTTTGTGGGGGTGCCAGCTTGACAGACCTTTCAGAATGCAATACTCTAGAACGTTTCTGATCAGGTGTCAACATTCATGGGACCTAACGTAGAGACAACTTTGTTAGCCCTAACATAATTGTTAAAATATTTTCTATAGTACCATAAGAAAAATTCGTAATTTCAGTTATCCGTCGAATGGTCAGTCGTTTCTTGGTTAGTGACTGTCATTGGTCGTCTAGCACCCTTCGCATGTTCACATGTTTGTCCAGTTTAAATTCTCGAGACATATTTTTCACCACTTGAAGGAACAGCACCCTCACCTAATACATCTACGATGTCTTCATGAATTTCTTTTGGCGACAACCCTTTCTTTTGCAAGTATTTTATAACTGCACGAACCTCTGATTTTTCCATTTTTAGAATTTCTCGAAACTTGTCTACTTAAATTTTAAATTATTTGAACAGGTAACAAGTCACAAAACTACAATTGAACCAACTTAACAACAAATGATTAATACTTTAACTTGACACATTATTTGATGATATTAATAATGATCTGCCCTCGTATCATCCAGTAACGAATTTAAAAATTAAATAATATTTACCTTCGTCAACTATAACAAATGTAACAGATATAATCTTTGTTGTTTTATATAAATTATCATGTTTTATGTGGGCAACGAAAACCCTTTAATTTACCGCATAAATTATCATTTTATATCTCACATACACGTCAACGTTCAACAAGTCCGTTAAATATTCATTGGAACGAAAGGTCAAACCTTCGCTACATTATGCATGTATAATATTGTTTGCATTCATGAGTATTGTCGAATCGCTTGAAAGTTTGATATAATGGGTAAAATTTGATCCGCCGTTGGGTCGCCTTTGTATTTTTGTGCGTTTCACCGGTTTATGTTTTGCGTCCATCGCCGTGTTTAATCTGGCTAAATCGTTAACGGCTTTATCGGAAAATATTGCTGCCCTAGATGTCTTTGTTTGGTTGGTTGATGCCATGTGTTATATATTTTTTAATGCCGATTAAATCGGCATTTACCTAAATATTTACTAATGTACTCGATCTAAGTTTTTCATCACATACTATCATTGATGATGTAAAAATGTCGTATACCCGATGCATGTGTATGTGTGTAAGTATGTAGGTATTTTACAATTACCTAAAACATTAACAAAGCACATATACATGCAATGTAATCAAATTATTGTAAAAAAAAAACTCATCCGTCCGAAAATAAAATTGGTTTCAGTTCATGTACAAGCAAATAGGTCTTACGTTATACATTTGTATGGTATTTTTTTGCCAATTGATTGCGTGATTTGCATTTCGGTGGGCATCACATTTAATGCAGTTAAAAAAGGCTATTGAATGATGAGCTCTTATAATTAACAAACATTAGAATATAAAATAAAGATGATGAATTAGATTCCGAAAGTGACGATGACTTGGATTTGAATCCAACAATAGCAAAAATAAAATACTCGATAATTACGTTGCGTCTGATGGAACCTCATGCGATGAAGATTTCAGTGAGGACGCGTCAAAAATGTCCAAAACGAATTCATTACAATCAGTTAGCCCAAACCTCCTCTTCTTATGCAAAAAAAGTTGTTGATCAGAGAAAAAAATGAATATCCCTGAAGACAAAGAGTTTCTTCGTAACAGTAACTTAACATCAGAAATGTTAGATCTAGATTCCCCGCATAGGTTCTTTAGTTTTTTTTAGTTTTGTTTGAAAAAATTGCCGAGGAATTGCCCTTATACAGTACTCAGTGCAACCCAATAAGGTAGAGCACTTTTGCATTTTTTTATTTTTTCATATTGATATTGCACAAACGTTAGGAACTACTGGGCTAAAGTTACTGGGCGCGATTTTCGAAGTAATGTCGCTGAACAAATATGAAAATCTCGATAAATTTCGACCCATCATAACTAGTTTAGAAGAAAAATTCTTATCTGTTGACGAACAAGTTTGCTCGACCAAGGTTAGGCACCATTTGAAACAATACATGGCAAGCAAACCCACAACAGGGGCCTCTCAAGGGAACCTCAACGAGCTCTCAAAGCGTAACAAACTATACACGACTAGGTTGCCATTATGCAACCACTGTATATTCGATGACAATGTTTTCAGCCTATCCCAAATCCAGTTTTTAAACAAATTGCTCCCATTTTTAATTATGGTAAACTTTGCAATTGAAAATGGAAAATAATTGGCACAAATTAGATTAGCTTCGATCGTGATTATGTTTTGCGTTTGCCGTATTATTGTATTAATTCAAGGAGTAACAAGTCTCCGAAAGAAATGTACGTTTAGTAGTTGAAAATGTTGGTTTTCGTTGGGTGGGGTTTGTTTTTAGTTTGGCTGGACAGTATCATGCTCCAAGCCCTTGGAGTACAATCCAATTTAAAGCAAATGTCTTTTCGAAGAGACATGTTTACATTAGTCTTCGTGGTTATCTGACATCATGGATATCACGCCAAGGATACTTGTTATTATTGAGCACAAATCGATGACGTAGAGCAAAATTGCTCGAGGGCGTCGGTTAATCTGGGGGCTGCAAATAAGACAGAAACGCATAAAAATTAGATTGAATCGGTTGACGTATAATGAAAAGGAAATGTAGAGGGAAAAAGGAGCCAACTTCTCGGGATCAAGTTTGTATGAAATAGCAATTTGCAATCAAAATGGTTTATGAACTTTAGAAAAGGAGCGAACATGCACAGCAACTCCACTACGAACATAGCTCACGACAAATCAAGCGAAACTAAATCGAGCAACCGAATAGACAATAGAGGGCGAAGCCACTATTTTTTAAAAAGTTACACAATTGCGTCCCACCAAGTCTAGTATGGACCAGTCCAATACTGAATACAAAGTAAAACCCAACCACAAATCGAAACGAACGCTCAATTAGTCGAATTAATTAAAGAACATTACATCCAATCGAGATAGTAAATGTGAATGCAAAGAACTCAACCCAACACAGCCCAACTCAACCCAACCACAAATCTCGAAGCGAAAGTTCAATTAAATTGAATTAATTAAAGGCGATCATATCCAACCGTCGTTGAGTTAAATATAGATCGCTCTGCCACTAAACTTAAACATTAATTTCATCCAGTTCAATCTAATGTATCCACCTCAAAAATATGAGATTAAAAGCAATGTAAAGTAAATCAAGTTAATCTAAACCCAAACTCAAATAAATGCATAAAGTAAAACAATTGGATACAACCAGGTTTAATATGGACCAGTCCGATACTAATCCAATCGCAATAATTTCATCCAATTTAATCGAATGTACCCAACTCAAAGCCAAGTGACGTCGAAGCTGGCGAATTCAAAAATGTGAATTAAAAGCAATGTAACGTAATCCTAGCCAATCAAAACTCAAACCCAAATAAATTCAAATTCAATTCAATTGAAATAATCGAGTTGATTCAAATCGAAATTCTAAAATCTAAAAATATGAACCAGTGCGATACTGAACACAAATTGAAACCCAACCGCAAATCGAAATGTAAGTGACAGAGCTTTTAAGACGCATTTCTTTTAAGTCGTATCGCTTCGAATAGTTACGAACCATCTTGCCAAAGTACCGAAAAGATTTCTCTGATTTTCTTTTGAATAAAAAGAAGTGTAATAATAATAGGGTATCAATCGTGGAAATAAAAATCATGCATTTAATGGTTAAACTTGTGACGAACGCTTGGAAATCTTACTTTGATACGATGGTGTCTGCTGGTAGGGGGATAACTTGCGTACATGCAGACCACACGTCTCTTTGTGTCGTGTTTATTAAATTTCATGAACTGAAATTCAAACTTCAATGAATTGTGAAATATCAAAGGTGGATATATTTTTGCACACAAAAACGCAAGTATTTATTATAAATTATTTTGATTGTAACCCTAGTTGAATACTTCCGTCTATTTCTAGTGTATTTTAGATTATCTACATTGACCTCGGTTAGCACTTTCCACTGTGAACACCTTCTCTCTTCGTTTCCGTTATGATGAACACTAGTTTTTGTAGAACGTATGATTATATTGTTTCTATGTTTCTGTTTATATATTTCCATGTTCTCCATTATGTTTCATTTTCTACTTTTTGGTTGCACTTTTATTATTTTCATAGTTTTTCTATTGTTCCTGCTTCGTGTCGATTTTCTAATAGTTTTGGTTTATATTACTTTTAATATTTCTGTTATTTGTTCTGTGTATATTGTTTCTTCCTATTTCGTGGTTAGTGTGTTGACTATTACTTTTAGTGTTTCTTCTATATATATCACAGTTTTATAAATAAATATATTGTTTCTACAAAATTTTTACACTAAATTATAAATTAACTAATTACTTGGCCGTTTCACACGACTTGCACAATCTTAAATATAATTTAAAGTTTATCCATTTTAACTATGAATTTATAAAACGATTAACTTCAATATTCACTTGGTTATACTTGAACAGGGCCTTGCACTTCTTACTTTACTAAGCGACGCGTTGAATATTCCAATCGACTAATGCTTATCGCAAACTTTAAAAATCCAATTAACTTAAAAACGACAACAATTTTCCCCCGTGCACGACACTCATTTGCGCGCACGTAATTATATTTCGCTAACAAAGTGGCAAATTAATTACCATACGAATATAGCGCCCGAGGCGCGACCGCTGGAAATTCTCTCTTAGTCACGCCGTCACGGTAACACGAAATGCCCGAATCACACTTACCTGCGAGTTTCCCTCCCTCCCATGATATGCGAGCCGAAACATCATCTAGATTAATAACGGCCCCCGCGGCGGACGCGCCACCTTAGGTGCGGTTCCAACGGGGTTTGTATTTTTCCACTGCGTCGTCGCGATGCTTCCTAACGAGGGCTATTGTGAACAGCTGACCGTTTTTGATCGCCGGCGAGCGTAAATCTGGACGAGGGGGTCGTCTGCGGGTGTTTTATAGAGGCGCTTGAAACGTGTCCTCGGAGCAAAGCGACAGCACTTCGGCTGATAAAACTACTCACGTTTTATGGAGCGAATCGATACCTGGGTACGCGGCAGGGGCTAATAAATAAATGTTTTTCTATTCTGATGCAGATATCGGTCGAAGTGTTTAATATTGAAATATCCTAGTGGGTATATATATGATCTATGCTAACGTGAAGCCGAATAATACACGTCAAAATGTAATGTTCCTTATTGTGGTTTACTACATAATTAACTTGCTTATGCAACAAGGGCGTGGACATGAATGTGTGCGGAGTTAGCGCGCGATTTGATGCCAGTGCATCGTCGGCGCCATTGGCACTGACCTTACTTCTCGCTAGTTCTCTTACAATTCACCGCATCCTGTCACGTATCGAAGTATTCTCTCTTGGTTCCCTTGCATTCGTTATAAATACACAATTGCAATGCTGAATTATGTATAGTTTCATTACACGACCTTATTGGTTTGAAATACTTTTACATACGGTGAACTAGTGTACCGCGTATTTGCAATATGCACAATAGCTGGAAGCATTCAACATGAATAACATCATGGGATAGGAAAATCAGTGGACAATAAATTTATGCCATGAAGCTGTTAAAAAAATTATAAAATGTCAAGAAATAATGAAAATAACCCGAGAGGAATAAAAAGTAAAAGCAAACAATAACTCAAATAAAAATCAAGCCAAAAACAAAACAAAATGATTTACAAAGAACAAAGAACTTTATAAAAATTGAAGAAGAGTTAATGGGGAAACTGTACAATTATAAAAGAAAATAGCAAACGTGACCATAAGATTTTTTAACAATTACTCAAAAATCGAAGAAATGATAAAGAAATAATGAAGCGGTGTAAAGAATATTTCCAAGAATTATTAAGAAGAGAACAAGAACAGAGAGTAGGAGTAGATGCAGAATAGTAGAGTGACTGGGGAGTAAATGATTGAGTTGGGTTGGGTTGGGTTGGATTGGATTGGGTTGGGTTGGGTTGGGTTGGGTTGGAAAGTTCAAATTTATAAAAATGGGAATGAGAATTGTGAGAATTGCGAGTTTATCAACTGATAATATTTAAATTGCAAGTTTTTCGTTTAAAGTGGAAACAACACCGGCTTACGAAATCTACTTAGTGTCACTGTGAGCATTATTTAATTACATCGAGTAACGGCGTCGCTTTTTCAGTTCTTCGAAACGGGGCGTGGCAATCCATATAAAATGTGTGACTCGATCAAGTTTCTTGACATCCAACATAAAAACGTCCAGTATATCTCGAGGCCACGAAATACGATCGCCACAACATAATTCCATGTTATTAATTCCCATCGCGTACGCCCAATTAATGTCGTAATTACAACCGGCTATTTATCAATACAGGTGAACGTATAACCTTTGATCGCGATATCGGGTGGCGAAAACGAACCCCACGATTTATCGCCGTCCGTATATGCAGCGTCGAGTTACCGATCTCAGAAACGCCGGACCTTCCGATCCACTTCGTTAGCGATAATAGCCGCCGACTAATTACCGTGTGGGTGCGTTACGACGAAATATCGATTTTTTCGCATTTTTATTATATAACGTCGATGCAGGTCGCGCGAATGTTGTTCGCCTTGCGCTACGTCGAATTTCGTACGTCGTTTCATAATTGTGGTCCACGGACAATCGATCGCCACAATGGTAATTAATTATAGGGATCGTCATGCGAGTTGCTTCGTTTAATTATGCTTGTGGGGCAAATCGATTCGAAACAATCGCTTAGGATATTTCGCAAGTAACTCGTCAAGGTTCTCATTGTGATTTATTCTCATTTAAGATCACCTTGCTGGGTACAACCGAGAAAGCCGCTCGCTCCGCGACGTCATAACAAAGTCCACGAGTCACATCCACGGAATTTGCTTAAATGTGCCCTTGGTGTTTGTTTTTACGAAGTTTTAAGTGGTTTTGTGTGTATATAACAAGCGCCCCCACTTAATAACTTGCATATTTTAAAAGACCGGGTCCTTGGTATAACATCCAGTAAATTTCGTCGCAGGATTTTTTAACTAATTTAAAAAATTGTAGAATTAACCTTTTCACGATATTTTACAGATGTCGTTTTGTGTAAATTCAGGTTTGGTGATTTATTTATAGATGGTGATTGGTGCCCGCTAGCCTGAAACTTTGGCGAGAGCGTAGTTGATTTATTATTAAAATTCACCCTTGAAATTTACGTTCGCGTGGATATCGGTTTCAAAATTTCCGCCGGTAAATTTCGCAAAGTTTTATTATGGGTTTATGTTACAAATCTTTTTTGATTTTGATTTAGCATAAATTAAATTTGTTCGTGCTGTAAATTTATCGTTCAGGGTTTCGCGTAAATAATTATTCAGTGATTGTGATAATAATTTCTTATCTATTGGTCTGTCGTGATATTCTTAAAAGTATGAAAAAGGAAGGAAGTTTGCAGACAATGGCTGGCTGTCTTTTTCATTTGGCATTCTTTTATATATTGAAATTCATTCCTTGCTTCAAATTTAATCAAATATGGACGATGTCACATATTTTCGGTAAAATTGTTTTAAAAATTGGAATTGAAAATGAAATACAGCGAATGTAATATGTGGTAATACTGTTTCGCCGTTCTGAGCTCATCACACCAACAAAGATATATTCATTGAAGATTACAAACGTTCGTGTGAGTGTATTAACGCTATCCAAGCGGCAAAGTGTTAAGGTATTTACGTCTAGATGGCCTTAATGCCTTAAATAAATAAAGATATTGTGCTGCAAGTACGAGTGATAGGAAAAAGTAAAAGTGCAGAGACGAAGGGTAGAGTTAGGAACTAATATATTAGGCAGATATCATTGGTCAAAAATCTAGTTGGGTTGGGCACTTAGCTTAGGGGAAACTATGAAAATGGAAAATGGAAACAGCGAAGACAGATTATGAAAATGTATGTGTGGCACACACAAAACAAAATATACCCACACCCGTTTGTTATGCAGTTACAGAGGTCTGCGTTGACCTACTAAGTTAGTATAGTTGAGATTTGCAACTATTTCGCGACTAAGACACATTCTAAAGGTGAATGTATCTTGGGGAGGGGGGGGGGGGGTCAAAACGTCAAAATTGTGAAAATTGTTAGAAACGTCCCAAAATGTCACAAATTCTAAGAATCGTCTAAATCTATTCCAACATTTTTGGAAATGGAAAAAAGTGTCAAAACAGCGACAAATTATTAAAAAATACAAATAAGATCAATTAGAAAAATAGTGATTTTGGTGTAAAATTTTGAAAATTTTAATATAGAGTAAATTTACGTTCTCGTCGTCAACCCAACCCAACCCAACCCAGCCCAAAAATTGTCCAAAATTTCATAAACGCCGGCTCTCAGAATGTAATAAAAATTACGAACAGGCGAGAAATTTCAAATTATTGAATATATCAAAATTATGAAATACGTGAAAATTGTTTGAAATAAAAAAATGTCAGTATGCCATTTATAAAATTTGTGAAATTTCACATAAATAGCAAAATAATCTAAATTGCAAAAATGTGAAACATTCCATCGTTGAAACTATAAAAATTGAAAAAATGTTCAAATATTGTAGAATAGTGAAATTTGCCTAAATTGTCAAAATACTAACATTGCCATACGTGTGAAAATGTACATAAACTCAAAACAGTTATGAGTTGTTAATTGTTGATGTCAATTTTGGGAAATTTCGCTATTTTATATTTTTTTTAATTCTCGCAAAGTAACATTTTGTTAATAATCAAAAAATTCAGAATGATTGAAAACAATAAAGAAAAACTTATTTGTTATTATTTGAGTGCATGGAATTTAATCAATTTTTCGGTGTTGATAATTTTAACATTATTTGTTATTTTTTACTGTTTCGACAATTTTTGAATTTTTTACGCTTCCATCGACATATTCTTTACGTCATTTTTTGTCGACAAAAATAGAAAAAACGCAAAAAATGACAACCCACACCCACAAATTTACTAAATTCCCATACACTTACAATGTAAAAAAATAAGAATGGCTAAAGAACTCAAATTGTTAAAATTACAATTTTTTTTTAAAAATATATAAAAATTGTTTAAGATATAAAAATTCATTTAATAATATTATGAAACTGTGACTAATTTCAAATTTAAAAACTGTAAAAATGGTAAAATTGGCAAAACCACCAAAATTGACATAAATGTCAAAATTTGTTATTTCTCTGAATTTATATATTTTTTTAATGGTCGACAAATACAAAATTGTTGCAAATGTCAAGGTTAAACTAAAATTGAAAACCAATTGGACAATAAATTGAACAATGTAACAAAAATTAAAAAAAAATACTATAAACGATAATGTAAAATTATATACACACACAAACTTTTAGAATTTAAAAAAAAAATTAAAAAGGTGCGAGACACAAACTAAATTATGAAAAAATGGCAATCATAAAAATAGTGAAATGTGACAACATCGCATACAATGAAACAAAATTGACATTTTGAATAATTTCAATGTTGCATATGTCAAATAATTGATGAAATTGTTGACGTCTAGATGGCGTTGGTACTCTCACACAAACTTTTTGTCAATTGTCAACAAATACAATTTTCAAAAGAAAAATTTGTTTTGAAAATTATAGAAATAGTGATATTTGTTAAACCACACGTTCACAGGTATGTCATAAATGCAAAAAAAAGGAAAATAAATGAAAATTGTTTAAAATACAAACATTTCAAGGTCAAAAATTTCAAAATTATAAAGATGATGCAAAAGCAGATCATAGGTACCAAGGATATGAAATAAATTACAAAAAAGGTAACTAAAAACTAGAACTAATACAATAGTTAACACAAAAAAATTAGGAAAGAAAAATAATTTTATTTATTTATTAACATTCAATTGCATATTTTTTCTTAACTTAAACTTGTCAAGATAAAAAATAACAAATTGTAAAATATTGAAAAAAAAACGTAAAAACCAGCAATTATCAAATGCAATGCTCAGAACACTCAAATTGGTAAAATTTTTTATAAAAACGTGTCGAAATTATTCGCAAAAGAATACAATTCTTTTTCATTTTCATTTGTTTCGATTTCATTAATTTGCAGTTTTCTTTTCTTTTACATAGTCGGTATTGTTTTTGTTTGAATTTTTTATTATTTAATTTCATTAATGTCGTTTCAAATAAATTCGAATAATGAAATAATAAATAAAATAAAATGTACAGTAGTACTTAATTGTAACCAATTAGAATAGGTAATTGTGCATTGCAATATTTAAGAAACAATATGTGGGAGTTTTTAAATTTACCAAACAATTAAACTATATGTGACTTTTGGATTTTTGGAAGAATTACGCATAAAATCATAAATCATTCGTAGTATTGCATTTCAACGCCACGGTAATCGGATATTTCGACAAACTTATAAACAAGAAAATTTATTAGAGAGAAATCAACCAATAAATATAATTTATCTAACTTCTGTTTTGATTAAACAGGTAATGTAAATATTTCAACAATTTTATTGAATACTTTGAAACAATGTACTATATATTATAAATATTTATGCTCGCATTTAAAAGTACATTGAAATGTACATATTTTGATACAAAACCAGGTGAGACGCGTAGTTCAATAGACAATGACGTCAAAAGAAAAAAAAAACAATATCATCATGAACGTAGTTCGAGATGTAATTGCAAATATTTCGCCTAATCTAACAATACGTAAATTTCATAATCAACGAGCACACGTACAATTTTAATTCTTCGGGAGCAAGACATTCAAATACCGAAACACTGATTAATAATTAAGCTTTCGTCCCCAATTAAGCGGGGTTTCATTTGTGAAAAAAACTTAAACGAATGCACGAGTTTCGGCTTTTGTGATTGTAATGTCCTCGGGGAGAGCACCGATTCAAGACAAAAGTCGAATCCAATTATACGCCGAAGCAAGCTTTTGTTGCGTCTGGAATGCTAATCTCCTTTTTAATATCCTCGAATGGAGCATGCAGTAAGCCATTTTAAAGAAAATGATCATTTACATTTGTTCGCTAATACAACCGCGATTGCACTTACTTTGCGGTTACTAGACAAAGAGGGCCATTTTCACAAATTGACGTAAAGTGGCATTAAGTGATATGTAAAAAGTTTTTTAACTTAGGAAATGCATTAGCATTATGTCCTTTATTACCTCTCCCCGCGTTTTTATTCAAAATTGAGGTGTTATGACTCATTATTATTTATTATTTAGTACTTTGGTTGCCCCACGTTGAACGACAATATTTCTAATGGTATGATATTATTTATATAAGTGTACAGAAATTTAAGTCTAAAAACAAAAGACATGAAATGACAAAGTCTCACAGTAGATAACGAAAAAATTAAACCAATGCAAGCAAACTAATACCACAACAAAAAGGAAATAACCAAATACTATTTAACATCGTTGCTTTATAATTCTATTAATTCTTAATCTTTTTATTTATTTAATTTTAATATTGCAGAACATGTTTTATTTGATGACTGAACGCTCAAGTAATTGCGTCCGATTATTTTGCAATAACTTTCATTTTATGAAACTTTTTCGTGGATTTTTTTATTCACGTCGACGTCCAATGATCCCTTGGTGCTGCTTTCCTATCCTTGCCTTGCCTGGAATGACGTTTCAAAATCAGCTGTATCTCCATTTCACGCTGCACCGAGTTCTGACTTTTTTGTTTTATTAAAACTTCTAGAATTGATTATTTAAACAATAAAATTTAACGGCAACTTCAAGAAAAAGTTTAATTTCCCTGTCACTAGTGTCCTTGGAGACGACGATCTTTTTCGACTGCCAGCTTTCACTGACCCGTTGACGTCGCACAATCATTTCATATTTTGTCAACGATTCGTTTCGTTCATTACATCATTCAACTTCAGTACTGCATCAAAACAACCACTTTCGTATCTGTAAATCGTGTCATTATTGTTTGCTTCTTTAATATTACATCCGCGCGTCCTTGGATGTTACAGACCTCCAGTAATCATCTTAATTTATTTACGCCAGAAACTCGACACCGCTACTTACCACCGGCCTTTCATCATTTCTCGCCTTTCATCACGTCGACGCTTCAAAGATTTTTTTCAACGCAGCCGCGATTTAAATTAAAGCGATTACGTCGCGACAAAGTCCGACGCAGCCGGAGTCGACCTCAATCAAGCCGGCGGGGCGGAATATCTCGCAAACCCACGACGTTCCACTACATCAAAATCGAAGTAGCGAGTTTCTATGAAGCACTCGGCGTGGTTCGACTTCGACTCCGCTCCCCTTTTACTTCCCGATAATTCGACATCGAGCGGGCGGACTAATTGGCTGCGTTACTTCCGCCATGCAGATTCGACCTCTTCTCTGCTTAATGCGCCGTGATACGGCCCCGTATTGCCACTTCGGACGACCCCGCGGAGAAACGAAATTAAATTTTATTCGCTGGGGGCGGCTTGATTTTTATAGTGCCAACAAATTATCGAAATTAATCGCCGAATTGGCATGCGGTTGCGATCGTCAGTGCGGATTTGATGCGCAGGATTAAATTAATTTAATGGAACGTAATCGTAAATAATTAATTCGTTGGTTTAGATAACAAGATAACAAAGTGTATTTTTAATTGGATTTCAGTGACTCAGCGCCGTAGGCACCTCGTTGAGATGTCGTTTCCTTTTAACTTTGGGAAGAGATTTCAGACTTCCTCGCGAAAGGAGTCGCAATAATAAAATAATTGCAACACGAATAGGGAAGCTCAGACCTGTCGTCGTAAATCGTGCTGTTAATCACTTGTGAAGACAGCTACCTTCTAGTAGATCCAATCGACAATCTTAGTTGATTAGAAACATTCGTTGCGTGTTTTAAAGCTGATTAACGACGATAAAAAAAGTTACAAAATATTTTATTACATCATAATATCCCGCTATCAACACTGGACACGCCAATTACTCATCCAAAGCCTAAAAACGATTGTTTAAAAACCATGCATTTCTCATCAATATGTTGGGTTGGATTGATTTCACCAAATCTCCCAGCCATGTAACATAACAATTAAATCTTAAAAGCACATTAAATGCAAATTCATAAAGAAGTTGACGACAATAAAATAAAAATTAAACGAAATCCAGTGATTAAGTAAAACTGGCTCCGCCGCAAGCATTATTAAGTTTCGTGCAAATAAATATGAAAATATTATTAACTCTATTACACAGTAGACTCGACAATGTATTGATTGCAATAATTCGAACTATTCCATGGTATAATCCATGGAGGAATAGCGTCCCGAATCATGTTCTTGTCACTCATTTAACATCTATAGCTTACCAATAATTTCCTTTCCTTGTTCGATTTAGATAAATCATAACTGTTAATTCATAGGTTCATTATGTTGATGTCAATAAAATAAGAATGTAGGTGATTCGGTAAAACTTGCATTATATATGTAGTTTCGAACAATTATGAAAATACTATATATTTTTTTAATCGCCATATAGGTAAAATATATATATTTTTTCGCAAAATCATAAAGAAGTTGACGGAAATAAAATAAAATAATACGAATCCAGTTGATTCGGCAAAACTTGCTCCGCCACATGCATTATCAGGTTTCATAATTAAATATGAAAATGTTAATTTATTATCACAACGTGGATCCATGGTAATGATTCGATTGTACAATCCATTTGGGGAATAACGTCCCAAATTCATTATCTTATCTCGAATTATTAGAGTGTTGTTATAGATAGAGGGTGTAAATGAAATGCGTGCCTTAATCTTAAGTGGTAATAGTGGTCAAGGATAACAGTTTTCCTAAAAAGTTTAGGGGGGGGGGGGGGGGGTCGCAAAATTATTTTCACGTGCCGTTCATTATGTCGACGTTTTCAAATTGAATGGTTTAATTAAACTTTTTTTTCTAAATGTTGTTTCTAAATTCTTAAACAAGTTCATTGTATTATGAACATTTTTTCGAATTGAAAGCGTCCGATTAAGCTCACCGAATGATGACGTTAACGTTTTTTTTTTATTATTTTATTATTAATAATGATGATTAATTTAATGATTTCTTTGTTTGTAGGATGCGATAAGAATTTTTATTTGATCACGTGCGGGGAGCCAAATTTTTGGTAAAGGTCGAGCTTCAGATTTTTTGCAAATTTTTTATTTAGAAGTTTTATTGTACGTATTACAAATTAAATTTGAAATTCTTAATTCGCAATTCCACTGTTCCACATCTAATCTTTGAAAATAACAATTGTGTTCCACCAGAATTTTTATTTTAAAATGTACTATCCGTTCGCGCCCATTTTTCTTGGAATTTCAATCGACTCCGTGTGTGAATTAAATTCACGTGTGTTCATTGAAATAATGGCCGTTCCACACGCCTTGAAAAATATAATTAATACATCTATGTACCTCACAATTTTCAACGGTTTTCGCAGATTAAGTTATAAATATATATTATCCTACCCGGTTGCTTCACACGACTTGAACGATCTAATATATAAATAATTAGAAAAAAAGGGAATGTACCCTTTCTTTCGACGTTGGCGCAAACTAAATTAAAAATAAATTAATTGCCCGTCTTAATTTCATATCATCATCATAACATCCTTTTAAATCTGCTCTCCCAGTTCTCTTGTAGTTGTTTTCCCTTTTGTTTTATTTGCGTTCTTTTACATCTTCCATTACCATTCTGTTCTAAACTCCAATAATCCCCAATCAAAAAACTTCCTTGCGCTTCCACACGACTTGAACAAACTAATTTTTAAAAAATACGTCTTAATGCCTTTCTGCGGTTTCCGCTGAGTAACTTATAAATAAATTAACCACCAGCTCACAACTTCAAGAATCTAACTATATTACAGATAAATATTACTGTCTGTCAAGTGCAGTGTCTTTTTCACAACCAGTCATCTTTTAATCTTCTGATTCTGCCCCTAAATTTGAAATCCGTTATATTGTTTTCTTCCTGATCTTGAAGTTGTTTGATTTCTCCATTTTTCGAATTCTTTTATTTTTTTAAATTTTACATCTCTTTTCAAATTTTCCAAAATTTGTAATTTCTTTAAACATTTGGATGGAATGTAAAATTTGATAAAATTAAAAAAGTTCTTAAAAAATGTAATTGAAAGAATTTGGAATTTTTTGACTAATTCTATTAGAAAATTGAATATAACTTACAATTTTTAAGGTGTGCACCGACTATATTATAAATAAATTAACTGCCTGTCCGTTTCACACGTCTTTTTCCAATTAATCTACGTTGTTTAGTTTCTCCATTTTTGTGATTAAATTATTTTACAGTTTTCCGTATCCTTGTTGCCTTCTGAATTATTTGGAACACCGTTTCCCCACAAAGCCTTCATTAACATTCTTATGAAGATGTTACTTTGTTATTTCTGCTTCATTGCTATCTTTTTGTTTAGTTATCCTTATCTTGTTTCCTTCTACGTCTGTTTTATATCATTTATTTTCTTCAAGCATTCTTCCATTTTATCACGATACCATTTTTGTTTTCTTCTTTTTATTGTTAATTGTATTTATTCATTCTGGTTTATGTTTTGCATTTTTTTCATTTATATCTTCTTTGAATATTGATTTTTTATGTATTTCTTCATTATGCATGTATATTTTTTATATTTGTATCCTTACTTCGTATTTAGAATTTTTTCAGTTTGTTCCTCGTGTCTTTTTTGTTAATATTTTCTATTTTATCAATTTCCCTGTATGTGTGGTGGAGTAAATAATTGCTAGATCGTAATATATCGTCGAAGTAGTAATTGTGTAACTGCATAAGATTTTTAAATATTGATGAATTAATTTTTCTTTTATCCGCCACGTTTAATATGTAATGATAAATTTATGGTGAAATAGTTGGCGCCTTTATAATGATCTTCCGGTTTGGTTGGATTGGGTTGTATTAAGGGTAGATTCGAAGTAAACTAATTCGTTGACTAGTCAATATTTGATTTAAAATCGAAATACGACAAAATACAGAAATTCTGGTAAAACTCGAGAACGTTCGTTCAAGCTGTCAAATTACTCATGAAAGGAAGTAAAGAATAACCCGGTAAAATATAAACATCCGTTCTCGTCCACTTTTCGTGGAATTCAGTCGAATAGGCGTATTAGTCCTAACGATTTTCCGTTGTTATAACAACGGAACATTTTATTCGAATGGCGCACAAAAGCTCGCAGAAATAATCCACTTGTTCAAGTAGTTTAGTTTTCAATATTTGTTTGCTTGGGCATATAGTTTCCTTTTTTCCTATGACAACGATAATATTTTCTTAACCGGTCCAAATCCTTCAGCCCGACAATACGCTTGGTTCAAGTGCACGTCTCAAAAATAAATCTGGCCATATGATTGATTGCCCGAACTAAACACAAAGAGCACATAAAATAATTAATAGTAAATGTAAGAATATAAAGTCCGCGACGACATAGATCTATCTATTATAGTTTAGAAATGGGACGTGTGCACAATCTTCATACATGTACATTTCTAGACTTTGCATGCCTCCCGTTTCTAAATCAGTATGGATTAATTATGTCATATTTAATATTAATTTTAAAACACGTCAGGTTTGAATAAAAGTAAAGGAAAATGTAAATAAGACAAAGCCAGAAAATTGTATTAAACCATGCACGTTCAACCTGGCGAATTACTCATATCGAAAGAAAATATGTACTTCCACTCTAGTTCATTTTTCATGGAATTTTGATTGGTGAATTAAACAATAATTTACAATTGCTTATTCTTACGTGGGTGTAATTTATTCATTGCATGAGGCAAATTCAACGATGAAAACCAATTCTAATATTGAAAAAATTAATATTTGAATCAAACTAAAAAAATTAAGACAATCTGAGAAATTACCCAAATCGAAGGCCAAAAAATGGAATAACAAGCACGAAATATACAAATCCGTTCTCGCCCATTTTTCTTGGAATTTCAATCTTCAAAATTTAGGCGCCGATAAATGTTATTTATTCAATTGAATTACTTTTTGAACTACGTTTTCAGCGTTTGTTACAAAACCATAAACTGACAATTAATAATTTTTAACTCCAAGTCGATATAATTTATTTGTGGAAAAGTTTCGCTGCGAGTAAATTATAATAATATTTAAAAAATCGTCGATTTGAGTAAAATTTAATGAAAATTGAAATAAGACAAAGCAAGAAAATGGTGGTACAACCTGACACTGTGCTAGCCAATGAATTCCTCATCTGGAAGAAGAAAAAAAGACAATCTAATATAATAGGAGTATAATATAATATTCGCTCTTGCCTATTTTCTTTGGAATTTGAAATTCGATTCGACAAGTGACAGACACGGATATTAATATTTGGAACATTAATGGATCCTAAAGTTCAATCGGGAGGTCTGTATGGTATCGAAGTGAACTTTATTGAGGTATTTTCGGTTATATCGAACGTTGTCGTTTGTACGGTATGCCAATCAGAAGTGAAATTTACTGAAAGTGGCAAGCCCGGTTTGTTTCAAACTAGTAGTGTCCCGTGAGAGTTGTGGAAAGACTGAGATACCGAGTTGTCCATTTGGGCTATGAAATCAACCGTAGAATCGTAATTGCCATTCGATTGCTTGGAGTTGATTCGCACGGAATAAGAAAATTCTGTGCATTCATGGAATTACCTCGGTCTACCTTTCACTCATTCTACGATAAGGTTGTCAAAAGACAGTCCACTGCAACCAATCTACTTTGCAAGAACAGTATGAAGCTACAGAAGAAGAGAAAACCATTTCTATTGAAGATGGAGACAATGGAATTGTAGTATCAGGCGATGGTTCGTGGAGAAAACGTGGATTTACGTCTTTGTATGGGTTAGTGACACTTATTGGCAATAACTGTAGAAAAATTTTTGATTGTGTAGTGAAATCAAAATACTGTAAATTTGCATGTAAGAATTGGGCTAAAAAAAAGATGGCGAAGGATATGCGAAGTGGTCAGAAAAATGCGCTGTGAATCACAATGGATGTTGTTTAGATGTGCTCTGAAACATTGCAGCAGGTCAAATACATTCACTATGTTGGTAACGGTGATTTAAAACTTAAAGGCATTACAGATGCTAAGTCGTATGAGAATTTCACAGTACTCAAGAAAGAGTGTATACATCACGTCCAAAAGCGCCTGGGCACCCGACTACGTAATTTGAAAAGAAAGACAAAGGTCTCAGTCGAAGGAGAAAATTGACTGGAAAACGTATAACGAGCTATCTATTTATTATGGATTAGCGATTCGTAGACACAGAGATTCAGTTGAGAACATGAGAAGCAGTATGTGGGCTACATTGGATCATAAATTGTCTACTGATACCAAACCGCAGCACGATAAATATCCTATTGGAGAGGATTCATGGTGCTCATGGCAACTGGATAAAGCTACAAATACTTTGGTTGAGTACAAATATAAACTATCTCTTCCGAGTGAAATCTATGAAGCTATCAAACCAGTCTATGAAGAACTGACCAGTGAAGATCTTCTAACTCGCTGAATCGGCGGTTACGCACAAAACAATAACGAAAGCTCCAACTCGACTGTGTGGGCATTGGCCCCGAAATCCATTTCGAGTGGTAAAATAGTTTTAGATGTATCTACGGATATTGCTGTTTGTGTGTCTTCAATTTTGCACATAATGGAGGCAATGGACTTGGAAATCGGCCCGACCAGCTACGAAATGTGCCTGAAAATCGAGAAACATCGCACAAAGCTTGCAGAAAGCTCGCTGTCTGAACGGGTAAAAGAAGCAAGGATCACTTCAAGATCGAGCAAAAAAGAAATGCAAGAGCAGGACTATAATCTGGAAGGAAAGGTATTGCAAAATTATTCATGATTTTCTGCTTCTCGAAACTTTAAACGCGTTTAACTCGAAACTGCATTTTTTTCAAGTTGACCGGAAACATAACTTATCTGAAGATTTCTTAGGCAAATTCTTCACTTTCCACTTTTTAAGTGCGCCATTTGGCCAAAAATCAAAATATCGAAAAAAGCTTATTATTTTCGGGCCCTACAGTGGTCTAACCCCTTAATCACAGCGCGACAACGCGCTGGAATTATAGAGGGGTGATAAGTTTATTATCATCAATTTCATGAATATGATTAATTAATTCAATTAAAAAAAAACAGCGGTACATTGACGAGTCACGTGTAGTTAAATTTTATTTTATTTTCCAACCATAACCAATCATAAATAACTACATCTTTTTCAATAAAAAATATTGATAAACATATATGTGTCTATGTAGACATGGACCTGGGATACTTCAAATCAGTAGGGAATTGTCCTTCGGCGTTTCCATTTCACAAAGTGGACGTATAATGTCAGTACGGAGTTTTTCGACTTGAAATTAGTTCAGCTCCGAAGGTTTGCGTGCTGCTGTTTTGGGATTACAACAGCGGGATATTTCGATTCTGGTCAACATATAAACTACTAGTGCACGTAGGGAGTATTCTCGAACAAATCATTAAGCTTCCGTAAGCCACCGCGAATTATAGCGTCGACCACACCGCCTAATTTACTGCGGGTGTTAATAAATCGTACATGTTCGGAATTAATCCTTATCGACCGACATTTTGTTTTCATAAGTTTCATTGGGTTGAATTACGGAGAGTGGTGTTAGATTGGTGGTGGTGGTGGTTCAATATTAATACTTTGAATTATACTTTAAAATAAGGAGCGCAATCGCCGTCCATGCCATTTCAATCTCAATGCGAACAATATCGGAGTTAAAATGCGCTGACTGCGACGCCCGGTATTTCAATCAATTAAAACTTCAGCGTGCTTTATTGTTCGACGACGTGTATGCTCAAAGGCGAACTAAAATTAATTAAATGTAAATTCCTATAAACACCGTCATAAAACTGCCGACGAATTAATTCGCTCGTATCCATAGGTGGGTGAAATTGTCGATGCTGCGCTTTTTGCGATGAAGTTTCGGCTAGGTTCGATCTCGTTTCATCTTGACAGGTGCGCGGCGACTTCAAAGCACCGCTCGTAGTGCTTCCGGCATCTGCACACTTTACTACATTATCACATACAATATTGACCTTCGTCGCCTACGAAAAATCGAACTAGCTGGAGACAAAGATTTAAAAAAATTCACAAAGCTATTTGTGTCGACTTGTAAAAATAATCGACACAAATATCGAATCGGAGATGCTCGAAATGTATTCCTAATTTTTCTTTTTAATTTCAGAATGGAACAACATGGCGGGGCACGATAGAGTCAAAAGGCAGTTGTCCGTATCGTCCGATAGTAAACTCCTCGACGATGACATCAGAGAAGAAACCCGCGTCATCCTCAGGCCGAAGAAACCCCCCAGACCGAAGTCAGAAGTCCTGCTCAACCAGGGCACTGACCACCGCCGAATGAAAAGGTTTTCCGCATTCGGGGTAATTCTAAAAACATTACGACCGTTAATCGCAAAAACACTGGGAACGTTATAAATAAATTTTGTGGCCACGTTCGGCGTCACCCCATTACCATTAACTTGTTTTTGTTGTCCAACGCACTAATTTCCAATTAGTAATTCACGAAAATCGAGCGTGTCCGCTTCAATTATCGTGAATTAGGGGTTGCGTGCCGGAGCGCGATCTTTACATTATTTAGAAGTTCTTTGTCGGAAATTTTATTGGACCCGACGGGGTTCCTCCGCGGCATTGGTAATATTAACGGGGAAAAATTCTTACAAAAAAATCCTCACGTTTTTTTATTAAATCATGTTTTATTTTTACAGGGTGATTCACCATATGGAAAATCAGAAGCGTATATAAAATTAGAACAATTAGGCGAAGGTTCATATGCAACGGTGTATAAAGGATATAGCAAGTATGGCTTCGCGTCTTAAATCGTCGATTGTATCGGCTAATCGTTTTCGTTTGCAGTTTAAAAAATCAAGTAGTAGCGTTAAAGGAAATCAGATTGCAAGAGGAAGAGGGCGCACCCTTCACGGCCATCCGGGAGGCTTCCTTACTTAAAGAACTGAAACATTCAAACATAGTCACTCTTCACGATATCGTCCATACGAATGAAACGCTTACGTTTGTTTTCGAATACGTTGTGAGTATTATAAGCTATTTTTGTACGTCCTTATTTTTTATATGTTTACATTCGTAGTATAGTGTAGTTTTTTTATGATATTTTCCGTAGAAATAAACACAATAATAAACGTAGAAATCACAAGAAGTTTGCTATGGTAATTCTAAAATTATACAGAAGTGAGTATAAGGGCAAACGTTCAATAAACTCATCAGCGGAAAAAAAACAAATAAATTGACAAATACCAGAATTGGAAAGTTCATAAACAACACGCATAACATAAACGTATTCTACGTTCGAAATTTGCAAATACCGCACGTTTACATTTTACCACATTTTAATTGCACTAAAATATTTTCGACAAAGGCGGCCAGGTTCAGCTCCACGTTTGTTAAAAGTGTGAGGCGAAAATACGTTCGATGTTGGAGTGTGAACGATATAGTGGAACGCGATATATAACGCGTAAGCCTATGTGAACAAGAGGGAAAGCTTAAGACGTTTAGTTATGATGCAAAATGCTTTTCAGCAATGAATGAAATTGTACTTGCATTAAGAGTCGGAAAGGACTATTGCGGATAAAATAAATTCGCTCACCTACGCCAATTTGCCGGACTAATATTTCACAGCTCTTACGGAACTTATGAATCAGTCAGAATACTGAGGAAGATCCCATGCATTATAAAGGGTAACAAGCTGAGTAAATTAATATCTAGACGTTGTTACTGTGCTCTTCATCCAACTTCATCACAACTAGAGAGAAGTGTAGTAGGTCATTGAAGGATAACGAGAAAACAGAACACAGCATAGACAAACACACCCCGATGGAAATGTAAGAAACAGCAGCTTTACGTCATTGAAAAAAAAAGAGTTTAAAGGAATTAATAATGAACAAGAGAGCAGCACACACATAACGTAAACACTTGGCGGCAACCCCACATGCACAGAAGTATACACCGTCGATATTATGTTCACCCATGACGATGCAAACTGTCAAAATCCAATTAAATCCGTATCAACGACGATAATTGTGGAGACCAGACGAACTCAATACACATTTACTGTATATCTGATGTCCAAATTATAACTGAAATGAAAACCTTAAACTTTGCTAAAAACTGCAGTGATTATTCGGTGAAATAATGGTCTTAAAACGACGGAAGACACACAACATACAATCATGCCCTGTGGCAATTTAATGTTACGGGCGGCAACCCTACATACATTGATCTACAATTACAATTCTATAGAGATGATGTAATGTCAAGGCCAAATCACCAAAAGAATCGAAAATATCTCTAAAGGTGGCAAAAAATTCAACGTAAATCATAAAAAATCATAAAAAGCAAGCGTCCTAATCATATAATCGGCGATTGCCTGGACGATATGTCCATCTTGGGAATTATGGCCGGTCTGCCGACGGCCAAGTTGGACATCCGATACAAGGCTCTGGAGGAACGGTACGGAGAAAACATTCAGCAGAGTTACTTGTTCGATCAGGAGACGCTTGAGCCTTACGAGTCGCCCTTGAAGACCCAAATGCTCATGAAGTTCCAGGTCTTTCTGCTCGTACATCGAACAGGTGCTGCAGGAGGCCAACGATGAAATCAAAGAGTGTAGAAACATCCAGAAGTTCCTCATGCGACTCGACGAGTTCAAAAAAAGCAAACAGGAACGCAATTCTCTCTTGAGCAAAATTCTTTTTAATATTGAACAGCATAAGCAATGGTGCCAAAGGGTTGTTCGTGAGATAAAAATATATAAAGTTATGCCAATTTGGTAATTAAGTTTTTCGCGACTTCGACGCTCTCACGACTACCCAGAACGGTACAAATTGGCCAACTCCAATTCAGTTTAGTATAAACTATTAAAATTTACCAGAATGAAAACACAATGTATGAACACAAAGTTTGTTCAGTCATCCAAAGAGATCAAGAAAACAACACACAGAGCATCAGCAACCACGCATTAATAAACTAATTCGGGTAACAACCCTACAGACACTGAAGTATGTGTCTGCAATCCTAATGCGATTGTCAGTGAAATTAATTGATCAACAGTTTAGCTTGTTCAATGCTCAACATTGAAAGAATTTATGTTTATGTGTAGTTAACGTTAAATAACGCAATTTTCTACGAATTAACTAGGATTTGTTTTTTAATTGCAATAAAACGCAGTTGTAAACCAAAGGACTCAGATTTATTTATTTTATCAATTTAATAAATATTATGTAAATGCATTTATTCAAATCTTATCATACTGTAAACAAGTTTTATAATACAATGAACATTTATTAACATATTATAAATATTAGTTTATCTCAAAAACAGCAGGACGTTTATGCAATCCATGGAGTTTCTTCACCTGCTATGCAAGATTATCTTTGTCGTATTGCCATTGTCTTGAGTATGAAAGTACTTCAGCTTAAATAATTACCAAAGCTAAAATTCGAGTCACTTTTATACTTTGATTAATTTAAAAACAAATTCTTTTTTTAGCACACGGATTTATCACAATATCTTGAAAGACACAGCGGCGGCTTAGATCAACGCAACGTGCGACTGTTCCTCTTCCAGTTGCTACGAGGACTGGCCTACTGTCACAAGCGGCGGGTGCTACACCGAGACGTCAAACCGCAAAATCTACTCATCAGCGAAATCGGGGAGCTGAAACTGGCCGACTTCGGGCTGGCCAGAGCCAAGTCGGTTCCCAGCCACACGTACTCGCACGAGGTCGTGACTCTGTGGTACAGACCGCCGGACGTCCTTCTCGGCAGCACGGAATACTCGACGTCGCTGGACATGTGGGGCGTGGGGTGCATATTCGTCGAGATGATAACGGGCATGGCCATATTTCCCGGCGTCCGCGACACCTACGATCAACTAGACAAAATATTTAAGGTGAGAAGAAATGATTGAATCATTGAAAATTTTTACACGACTGTTATTGTAGGTGTTAGGAACGCCAAACGAAGAAGACTGGAATGGGGTGACACGCTTGCCTGGTTACAAGCCCCACAAGTTAGGTCAGTACAGACCTAGGAAGCTGGGACTTCACTGGCCTCGTTTGCACGACGTCGTTCAAGGGGAGGCGATGGCCGCGTCTTTGCTTCAATTGGATCCTCAAAATAGACTGGGTGCTTCAGAAGCCATGTCACACCCTTACTTTAGCGGATTACCTAAGAAACTTCTAGAACTGCCTGATGGTAAGTTATGATCGACTGTCATAGTTGAAAATAGTTGGCATAGTTCTGGTTTTAAAAAATTCATTTCTTTTATTCGCAACAGTGTTGATCACAATTAATTGACGATTCTCGTGATTTGGTCATTTTTTTTTCTTTCTCCTTTCAGTTTCCTTTCGTTTTACTGCAGTCTCTTTTGATGTTTCATTTTCTTTTCAATGTAAATATATTTTTTCCGATTTTTGTTTATTTCATTAACTTTCGATTTTTATTTCCGTCAATTTTCTCGGTTTCCAATTGCTTTATTTTTCTTTAATTTACAATCGTTTGCATGAGGGTATTAACGCCATCTAGGTATCGATTCGTACACTTGACGCCTAGATTGCGCAGACTCAAACAAATGTTTGCCACTCATGTTTGCGTCATGTATCATGACTGTGTGCAACTTCAGCAAATGTTTCGAGGTATGATGAGCCCATAAGGACGAAACGTCATGTTATCGGTTATCATCTATTACATTCCCTGAAATTTAGTTGCTCAATTAGATTTTTAATCAATGTTCATGTTCACGTTTCTCAACACCGTTTGCTTATTCCGATTTTTTACTCCGTTTTTGATAAATTGTAGTTTTGCATTTTTCGTTTTTGTGCTTTTCTTATTTGAATGGGTTGGGTTGGATTGAGTTGGGTTGCATTTGACATGACATCGTCATAGTTATATTTTTATTTCCCATTTTTTACTTGTTTTCTTTTTTAATATTTTTCAGTTAATTTAACTTAATTTTGAAATGGTTTTTGGTTTATATTTCGGATCTTATGTATTTATATTTAATATCTTGCATCATTTCATATATTTCACTTGTTTTAATTCGACTCTCATACGTTTCTTGCTGGATTTTTCATTTAATTTTTTTTTATTTGTAGATTATATTTATATTTTATTTATTGGGTGCAATAATTTTTTATACATTTTTCTTAGGATATTTTATATGATGTCCCTTTGGCTACTGTAATTTGATTTGGGTTCTTAAAATCTTCTTTCCTGTTTTTCATTTTTTTATCTTCTGGGAATTTTTTTAAATTCGTGGTCATGTCTTATTATTTTTGTTTTTAATGTTTTAATGGAATATATTGTAGAGTTGTTTCTTGTACTTCTTTTATGAATTTTTCTCCAAGTTTTTAAAATTATTTTCTTATTCACTTTGTTGTTTACATTTATTTTAGTTTTCTGTTTATCTGTTTGAGTTTGTCGCGCGTTATTGGGTTGGGTCGGGTTGGGTTGGGTTGGGTTGGGTTGGGTTGGGTTGGGTTGGGATTTATAATATAAAAGAATGATCATATTTAGATCTTTTACTTGGTTACGTCATTTCATTTATTTGGTTTGGTGCATGATTATAGTCTAAATTAACATACATTTAATTTTTTTTCAGATGTATCTATATTTAGTGTTGAAGGTGTTCACTTATATCCTGAACATTATTCAGGAGTGAAATGAGGTCTAAAAAGGCTACCCCTCTCAGGAATCTACTTTAAGCAATGACCAGTTAGCTGGCTACCCCAACACGCTTCACATTACGTCTTGCTCCACTGCTGTTCGAACCACATCATTGTTGACAACATCGATAAAGGTTTTTATTGTTTTAGTTACGTTTTTACGAAGAGGACATTGTTTTACGATAGCGAAAATAAAATATTCTATAACGTTGTATTATTAATAGTGAAATGTACGAGAGGCTGGAGTGAGAAGAGCGTTTTATTTGATTTACTTGAGAGATGCGTTTGTTATACTTGAATCTGAATCGTTGAAATTGTTTCGTTCTGTGCCATTTGTTTGCGTTTAGATTCAAGTAGGGGGATTGGTGTTTATATGTTTATGTTGATGGGAAGATTGACTTGAATAATAGTGTGGTGAGTTCGTACACACACATAGATCCATTCCTTCCATGGTGCTCAATTATACTATTATTACTAAGACTAGCTAAGTCTGTGGTCAAGTGGGCTGTAAACACTGCTGTGCAGTGGACTGAGTTGCAGCGCTGGGAATACCAACATTGCCTGGCCGGCACAACTAGTTATCATTTGTAGAAGATTTACGTCACAATATTTCACATATATCACTCTTTGATTTGATCCAATTTGATGATTTATGACAACTAGTAATAGGTCTCGTAGTATAATTTTTATAGGCGTTTAGAGCTAGAGTTACGAAATTTCGAATCTTATTCACAAATTGATCTACGTGCCAAAAGGCAATTGCTTAAGCATGAGCTACATAGCGTAAATAAATCAATCGTAGTCCCTTAAGGTCGAGTTTTGAGTTTCAACAACAAACTAGATAACAATAGGCCTAAAGTACATGAATAATTCGGGCTTAGTTGTAAGTTTACGTTATAGTGAATGCTGTGAGCTATAGAACACCATCAGTAGTCTGTTTAATATAAGGATGTAATGAGAGTAGTGTAGTCCATGGCACTAAGGTATGCGGCAATGCACCCCTCCTACGGTACGTCCAGTAGAATGGCTGTAAACTGGTAATATTAAGCCACGTTTGTAGCGTTAGTTAATTCACACATCCAGCTCTGTGCACGCTTAGAGGCACACGTTCTTTTTTTTATAAATAAATCAAAATTATTAATATATCACTCCGTGTGCGCCGCGTTTGGAGTCGCACATCTGCAAAATCGGCGCGCTACCTTGTGTGATAGGAGTTGTTATTCTGAGTCGCGGTGCGTTACATACGACACGTATCAAATATTGAAATTAAGATGAATTTTATCATGCCAAGGATATGGTGTATGTAATCATTGTACCATGTTGCATTGTAAATATAGTTGTTTATATTGATAAGATAATTATACGAAATACCGGAAATATTACTAAGTAATAAATGTCTTTGTATATGTTTGTGTGTTTTTGTTCGGTTCCTCGTGTTTGGAAATCGTGCACTTATTTAACAGAAATTGCATTGTTTGCATTTCATCGACAAGATAGCTCAAGCGTAGAGATCCAATTCGTCTTCATGGTATTACGAATCAAAATGGATCCTGAAATGAAATTGCTAGAAGGAGGGCACCCAGAACAAACAACATGCAAAAAGGACCAAGAAAAACTAGACAAACAAGGACAGAATGTAATACATATTTATACTTATTACCTGTTCTCCAAACTTGTTACAAATTTTGTAACTGAATACATAAATTGCTCATGTATATTTTACATATTTGTACAAAAATTTTTGTATGTCGCAGGCCTTGTTTAGCAAACACTTGATTGTTGAAGAAAATGTGGGGAGAATGCTGCACACAATATGTTGACCGAACAAATTGCCCATCATTTGTAGTTTATGAAATTTCTGTGTACTTGTTTCACTCTTACTTTTGCAAAAATGAACCTGTTTGTTGTTTATCGCAATGTAATTATTTCGTACAATAACAAAACCCATACCATGAAATGCAAGTATTTTATTTCCGTACAATTGTAAACACAACAACATAATGGCCTTAGAAAACATTCTATGTTGCCATTCATTGCCAAGGGATGTTAAAAATATCTGTTGGATTGCATGTTGGCAGTTGCTCAAGATCGTATTAAAAAAGAAATTTTGAAAGCTGAATATGTCGCCGTTACAGCTGATGAAACTACAGATGCAGCAAATCGATATCAAATGACTGGTATTTAGATATATTCTAGAAGATGGTACATCAGTTGAAAGATTTTGGTGTTTTACTAATCCTGATCATGATGCATGCGGTCAATTTATCAGAATGCATAAAAACTATTTCGAAAGTGATAGATAACCCGGACAAATTAATTTCTTGTGCCTTTTTATTACTTTATATAATCTAAAATTAACAATCAAAACATACCCCACTAAGCAAAATACCACACAATTTGTTATAGGTCCCTGCGGACCTTTTCACTATTTTAAGGCCAACGGGAGACTCACTAATTGAAGGGTTAAAGCGAATAAAAACATTCTTGCTAAGTTCTATGAATCAAGGAAGCAATGTTATGTATCAAAAAGCAATTTATACAAAATTTGCCCGACTTCAACGGAGCTGTTATAAATAAATTTGCTGAGAAGAAAAACAGAACATCGACTTTTCTTTCAAGCAGTGTAATACAGTTTAGACGTTAAGCGTGAAAAGTGACTGTAATAAAGGATAGCTACGTACTACATGACATGTAAGTTTTTATACGATTTTAATAAAAATTTTGTATGTTCTCTTGATTTTGTGAATCCCTACGCTATCGACCACGAGCCGCCACTGCCTAATGGCGCGAAAGCTTTCAATAGACTGCTTTAAATAGACACGTTGATTGATCCAAACATAATGTAATTATCGACATTTTATCAACCTCTTTTGTGTGTGAAAGTGCCTTCTTTCTTAGCTTATCCTTTCGTGATAATATTTAGCTCAGATTTCGCACAAGTGAACTGTTTTTTTCCATCGATCTATTAGGTATCTATCTGATTTAAAACGACTTCGCTAAAGTTAATGATCTCGACACTTATGGCGCCACTTACGAATATATGCGCAAGTGGCGCCTAAGTGTCGAGATCACTAACTTTAACGAAGTCGTTTTAAATCAGAATTAAACCGCGTTATTTGAATTAATTTGTGGATGAAAAATAGATTTCAGTTCAGGTAACAAGATAATTTGATGTTAAAATAATAAATAAAAATAAAAAAGTAAATTAATCAACAATTAAACCGGTAAATGGTACTTTTGAAGTTAATGGTAAAAGTACGATTCTGTATGAAAGGCTTTCGTTGATTAATTCTAATATAATATCGATGGCCAACCTATTTTAAATCTTTTGATCGCCCTCTCTGCGTCGTAATGGTGCCACCGAAAAAAATCAAGATATTCGTGCTTATACTGTTTGTTTATAAAATATGAAGTAGGTTGTTATTATTTGCAAAATTGACAAAATTATAACTGACTTTTCAATACAAGTGAAATGTACCGTTAAGTTCGTGTGTCGTTGGAATTTTACGTCTCCACATAGGCTGCGTTGGCTTTATTTATCGTACGCGTTAGGTCGAACTCGAAGGTAGAAACTTTCCTTTACGTTCATGCAACATAAACCCCCCAATCCCCATGTCTTTCAAGGTTCTGTGTTTAAAAACTGGAGAAGTTGTACGTAACGGGATACGCTTTTTACCGACGAGTCGTTCTCGAAATACGTACGCTACTCGCTTTTATCGTAAATCAGCAATCCCGTTATACGGCCCCGCCCACCGCGCCGTTCCACAAAGAAACCGCATACGCTCGGTTTATTCGGTAGCCGTGTCACTAGGGCGGCGTACGGGGCTTTGGAACGGCGGAAGATTTTACGGCACGGCGACTCAAAAGTCAGAGTTGAAAATGCCCGAAGCCAAACAATTCGAACGCCTACCCGACAATGTGAAACCTATACACTATACTCTAGTAATAAAACCGGATTTAAAATCGTTCGTGTTCCAAGGTGAAGTGACTGTTGAAATTGAGGTAGGTCTAACATATGCCAGAAATAAGTAAATCGCACGTTCTCGAAATTTCAGGTTGTGAAATCGACGGACCGGATCGTACTTAACGCGCTAGACTTAGTCATCAAAAATGCACTTATTCGCGGCGACACGACGTCGCCCAAAATTAACCTGTCAAGCGAGGATGAGACTGCAGAATTTATTTTCGAAAAACCCCTTCCGGTGGGTAAGCACGAACTCGACGTCGTCTTCGACGGCGAAATCAACGATAAAATGAAGGGGTTGTATCGCAGCAAATACGTGAATGAAAAAGGAGAGGAACGGTACGCCGCGGTCACTCAATTCGAGTCGACGGACGCCCGCCGTTGTTTCCCCTGTTGGGACGAACCCGCGCTTAAAGCCACCTTCGACATCACCCTGGTCGTGCCCCCAAAAGTAGAAGCTCTGTCGAACATGCCCGTGAAAAACACGCAAACCGTCGACGGATTAATGCGTTACGAGTTCGAAAGGACCCCGATAATGTCGACGTATCTCGTCGCCGCCGTCGTCGGCGAATACGATTACGTGGAAAGCAAATCGGCGGACGGTGTGCTTGTGAGAGTTTATACGCCGCGCGGTAAGAAAGAACAGGGTGTGTTCGCTTTGGAGGTGGCCACGAAAGTTTTGCCGTATTACAAGGAGTATTTTAACATCGCGTATCCTTTGCCGAAGATCGACTTAATTGCCATAGCTGATTTTAGCGCCGGTGCGATGGAAAATTGGGGACTCGTCACTTACAGGTATTTATTATATTTCAATGTTGTTTGGAGACGCGTCGTTGTCGTTGTATTGTAGAAGTAATAGTAATATTTAATCCCTGCAAAAGCTTTACATTTAAAAATTTAAATCTAAAGAATCTCATTGAAATCAAAGGATTAATTTATATTAATTAATACAGTTGACTTGGAATAAATTTTGTGGAATAAACCATGTGGGTGTCCAAAACTTCAAATTTAATGAATATTCGTGATTCTTGATTCAACTATCTACTTCGTCTATTTAAATAATTCATTGCTGAAACATTTGCATTAATTATTCGTGGCCTAGTTTAATTTCCATTTCCTCGTTTAATCAGTTTGAAATGTATTCGACCTTTGATCAGGGTCTCTATTTGTTAGACCTTGCGCGACTTAAAAATGTTATTTATCTGGATTAAGTTATTTACTGGTGTTTGTGGAAGATTTGGTTTTTAATGGAAAACATCGCATTTATCATATTTACATTAAGATAACGTTCAATTCCTCTCGCTTTAATGTACGCAATGGAAAAATATTTTAAATTGCTTAATTGACAAGATTACACAATGTGATAAGTTTAATTAATTAAGATTGGCGGTAATCATATCCTGGGTGGGATTTTCGAGGATTTATTTTATACAGAGATAATGTGCGAAAAATGATGTACAGGAGACAGACAGTACCTGGACACCTAACATGGGAAAAACAGATTATAACTAAACCACAAAAAAGTTTAATGATTCCACAGATGAGACAACACAAAAAGATATTTGAATGAATAAAATACTCGAAAAAAGTTTAATTTAATTTCGAGAAGTTTTTCCCAAAGGAAATAAAAATAATCTGTATTTTATGTTAATATTTCAAACTAAAAATATTTTGAATTTAATATTTAAAACTACTTATTGGTTGTACGCGGTTATTTAATTTTTGAAAACACAAGAACAAGAGAACCCAACATATATCATAGGTCAACCCAACCCAACCCAATTTTTTTTCAAATTTGATAAGCGGTCATTATAACTGCCGGGGTGTGAGAGACCTGAAAAGGTTTTCCACGCCCAAGCGGTCACCCCCACTATACTAACTAGAACACCTGATAAGTTTGATCTCTACATAAAGGCACCTATTATTGTTTAGTATTCAAATTATGCAGCGAGAATGGTTACACGTGGAACGTAAGAATATATGTCGGAAAGAAAAGAGGTGGTGCTTCAGTTGCAAAAAATGTTGTGATTAATTTGTCCAAAGAGATATTGAATACTGGAAGAATAATCATTGCTGTTAATTTTTTACATCAGTCTGGAACAGTCTCAAATATTCTCATTCTATATAGAGGAAACTTACTCTAAAGCGATTACGGGCACTCAGAGATAGTTTGAATTTATGTGTCTGGAGTGGCGGTCAAATTGACCGACGTGGCGTCACTGGACATGCCTCTTAGCGGTCATAATGACCGTTGTGGCAGTCAACCTGTTAATTGCAGTTTTTAACATTTTATTTTAACATTCTGTTGTATTTCGCTCAGACTTGAATAAATTGTTTATTATTAATTTGGACATGAACCATTTTAATTTATATGTTTACTTAACAGTGCTAATAATTTCTGGAGTGAATTGGATTATTATTGATTTGACCAACACACCATCACAACCTCGAGGTAGATTTTTGCCTGCTTTATCTTCCAACCATTCTGTATTGCTTGTGTCACATTAAAGATTAAATGTATGCAATATAATTAAAAATATTAATCCAAGACAAAAGAAATCGTGGAGTAGAAGTTGTAACGAAACAAAGCCCCATGTTTAATTTTTTTCTTGAGGAATACCATGATATTCTGATATTGAGATTTTTCTGGTTAAAGCTGTGTCTGTTTTGAATGTCACTTTGATGTCCTTGTGTGTCCCCTTCGTACAATTAAATTTTGCGTCACGTCTGATCAGTTTATATATATTTTTTTTTTTCTTTACAGGGAGACTTGCCTTCTGGTGGATCCCGAAAATACATCGGCGGTCCGAAAACAATGGATAGCTCTAGTCGTCGGTCACGAGCTCGCCCACCAATGGTTCGGCAATCTGGTGACGATGGAATGGTGGACTCACCTGTGGCTCAACGAAGGATACGCGTCCTTCGTCGAATTCCTCTGCGTTAACCACCTGTTCCCCGAGTACGACATATGGACCCAGTTTGTGAACGACATCTACACGAGGGCTCTAGAGCTGGACTGCTTGAAAAATTCGCACCCGATTGAAGTGCCGGTGGGACACCCGTCCGAAATCGATGAGATATTCGACGACATAAGTTACAATAAAGGTGCTTCGATTATACGAATGCTTCACCATTACATAGGCGATCGAGACTTTAGACTGGGCATGAATTTGTACTTACTTCGCCACCAATACAAAAACACGTTCACCGAGGATCTCTGGGCCGCGCTGGAAGAGGCCAGTAAGAAACCCGTCGCCGATGTGATGTCCACGTGGACAAAACAGATGGGTTTCCCCGTCGTTAAGGTCGCCAGTAAACCTCGCAGCGACGGCGCGGGCTTCGTTTTGTCGTTATCGCAGAGGAAGTTTTGCGCCGACGGTGTGCAACCGTTAGACGAATACTTGTGGATGATACCGATTACCATTTCTACCTCGAAAGACCCCGAAAAGGAAGTAGTGAGTACCGTTTTGAAGACTAAAGAAGGCGAAATCATTGTACCTGAAGTTGGACCCGAGGACTGGATTAAAGTGAATCCAGGTACCATAGGTTACTACCGCACGCAGTATCCACCGGACATGTTGGAGAAATTGGTGCCGGCAATTCGCGATCGTAGTTTGCCGCCTTTGGATAGGTTAGGTTTATTGGACGATTTGTTTGCCATGGTGCAGGCGGGGCACACGAGCACCGTCGAAGTACTTAAGCTCTTGAAGGCTTTTGAAGAGGAGATCGATTATACAGTGTGGTCTTCGATCAGCAACGTGCTTTCGAAACTTAAAGTTCTCATTTCGCACACGGATTGTGAAGCAAAATTTGTCGCGGTAATGTATATATAATAATTTTTTGCTGTGTTTAACTATTTTGGGTTTTAGTATGAGAAACATCTTTTACACAAAGTTGGGAAACAATTGGGATGGGATAGTTGCGAGGGCGAAACGCATCTGGACACGTTGCTGAGAGGACTCGTGCTGGGGCGATTGGCTTGGTTGGATGATGAAAATACGATATGTGAGGCGAAAAATCGATTTTCAAAACATGTTGGAGGAGGACATACTTTACCGGCTGATTTACGCAGTGCTTGTTATAAGGCAGTTCTGCGGGCTGGAAGCCAAGATACTTACGACATGTTACTTAAGTTGTATCGTTCAGCTGACTTGCATGAAGAAAAGGACAGGATTAGCAGAGCTCTTGGTGCTGCGAAAGACGTCAATCTTTTGTCAAAAGTTTTGGAGTTTGCCATGTCGGTGAGTTAAAATATTAAAATCTCATTGATATTTAATATAATTTTTCTTCAATACTCAACTCAAACCATATGAAACTAATTTAAAGAGGTGACTTTTTAAACTTGCCAGCCACTACAAAGATTCTGTAATAATTAAATCATATAATTTTATCAATTTAAATTCGAGTATTGAGTCATTTGTTGTTTTAACTTATTAACTCTAAATTATGTTTAAGGACGAAGTTCGATCACAAGACACAGTGTTTGTCATAATGTCGGTAGCGATGACTCGTTCTGGTAGAGAACTCGCCTGGACGTTTTTCAAGGACCACTGGAAAGAGTTGATTGGAAGATACCAGGGCGGGTTTTTGTTGGCGCGTCTCGTCAAGTTTACGACGGAAAACTTCGCCAGTGAGGCAATGGCGGTGGAAGTCGAGACGTTTTTCAAGGAGCACAAGTCGCCGGGCACCGAACGCACTGTTCAGCAGGCCGTGGAAAGTATACGACTGAACGCCGCTTGGCTAGCAAGGGACAAAGAAGCCATCACGAATTACCTCAATCTAGAAAAATAACTTAATTTGTCTTACAGCTTGGTTTTAATTGATGCCAGTGATTGTACCTACTTTATTTTACAAAGATTTTGTATTAGTCTTTATCGTGTATTATGTAATGTAATTTATTCTAATGAAAATATCTTGTCATTTATATACAATATATGAAAATAATAAAATTTGTAAATTGCTCGGTTTATCGTTTGTCTTAATTACAAGATGGTTTTATGAAGCTGGAAAAAATTCGCTCCGGTAGACATAGTTAATAATCAAAAGGAATTAAAATTTTAAGAAAGTTTGATAATGTTAATAAAAAAAATCTAACAAAACGTTTATGAAAGAAACTAAATTCTCAGGTCAAGAATCTAGAGTATTCATTTTCAAAAGTTGCTTAGTGTGTATCAGGATCACATGAGCACGAAAAGGTGTTCAAAGTATCGGGAGTAAAGTATTTCCCATAATACCCCGAAGGGGGTATGTTTGCTTTAAATTTATTAAGATCACATGAACAGGAAGAAATGTTTAAAGTATCAGGAGTTTTCATTGCAATTTTAAACGCTATGCTATGTACATACAAAATTAAGTCAGCTTCCAAATTTTATTATTGTAATATTCGGATAAATACGACATAAATAAAACGCTTTTTTAAGACATCACCAAGTTCAGCATTATTGGGGTAAATTGGGCGCAAAGAAGCCTCGAGAGTGTGTGGTACTGAATCATTAGGCGACAATGGTTAGAATTTTAGTACAATATCCAGCCACGGGTTAACAACCGATCAAGAAATAGTTCATTATGGTCGTGTGAAAAGTTTGGTGAACAAATGGTAAGACAACTTAACTTGTTATCATTTAATAATTCATGTGGGACCCATTTGCTTAACATCCAGATCTTTCCTAGCTGATGAAGGAGCAAACTAACGGCTTCATCACTCCTAGAACCTTTCTGTGAGCTCTAGGCCTGGAATTTGCCTCCACAAACCTGTTGGATATTTTCGTTGTTAATAATCTTTATAGTCGTTGCCATTTTCAACAATTTAAAACTAGGAATGAAACAATTGTGTATATATCCGATAAATGAAGGATTCATACTGAAGTAGATGGCAGAAAACAAATAAGTGCTTTCGATCAACAACTTTAATACAAAAACCGCACGAAAATAAATTCGTTACCAAATAAATGGTTACCCGATACACACATCCTAGGTGGTTACAATCACAAACGAATTTTACGAAAAGTATTTTATTTAATTGTATGTAAAACTATCCTAATATTATTTCGTTTAAAATAAATTTATCTTACAACACGATATTCATAACACTAATGTTTGATGGACACATCAAAGAACTTATTTGCAAAAATAAATTATTAAAAGTCTTTTTCGTTAAAATGGTCACAACATATATTATGCACGGACGAATACAAAACGGTAGGTATAAAATTATAGATACATATCAGTAACGTCACTTATATTTAGCATGTTGTGAACTACTATGTCACGGAGTCGGTCCGTCCTTTTTCGTATCGTCTGTGCTAGATGGCTTCGAATCATCTTTGTCGTCACCTACAAAAAAACAAACAACAAAATAAAATAAAATCAATTGATTACCCAGCGTATCCTTTTACCTTTTTCTGATTTCAAATCGTCTTTCATCAACTTATCATCAGTGCCGTCCTTGCTATCTCCGCCTTTATCCAAACGTGGCCGCTTCCTCCCCTTGTAACTGCGATTATCCCTCCTACCACCTTCACCCTCGTCCTCGCTGTCTGAGAATTCATTCTCCGTCAAAATGCGCTTATCGAGATCCTTCTGCGGCAACCGCTCGTCCTTATCGACTTTATCTTCGTTATCGGAATCCTCATTGATTGCATCCTCCGGGATCGCTTGCACTTGAACCCCGGGTGCATGTGGCAGCATCCGCAAGTTTTCAAACAGCCGCGTTTTTATCTTCTCCAGGTACTCGGGCGTATTTTGATTCGCCATGTTACTGGGACTGATATGCAATTTAAAATCCGGCCCGAAATATTCAAAGTAATCGTTGTAGGGCAGCTCGTTGGCTATTTCCACGCCTAAAGCCACCGACGTTTCGTAAGTCCACGCTCTCGAAACGTTCCTTATTGTGTAGCCTCCGCCGCCGACCATCATGAAAGGTAACCCGTACCGTTTGACGAATTCGACGCATTTTCCGTGCCCTTTCACCGTCAAATTGAAGCAACCAAGTCGGTCGCCGGTTAGGGAATCGGCACCACATTGCAAGACAACGGCGCTGGGTTGAAACGTTTCCATTACTTTGCTTATTATTGGGACGAATATGCTCTCGTATGATTCGTCGTCCATGCCGTCCCTTAATGGAATGTTCACCGCGTAATATTTTCCCTTGCCGGCGCCTATGTCTCTTAAATCACCCGTGCCTGAAATTATTTAAAATTTGTCTAGGTATATTTTCAGGTAATATTGGTTACAGGAAAGTGGGAAAATGGGCCAGTGCTTTGTTATTACCCTGCCTGAGAAATTAATGAGTTTACCAAGGCCTCAGTACCTTACAGATTGACCTATGCCACTTAGCAGTTGACTCCCATACTATCCTTTACGCATATCCTGTTCATATATTTTTTTCGATGCCAATTTATCAGCATACTCCTCAAATATTGTTTCTCCCTGCTATTTCTGACTTGTATACTGAACCATGTTTATTTTCATTTTTCGAACATTAAATTGGAAGAAGTTGGTGGATATCACCCAAACTCTCAGATATATCCCTAACCACGTGTTATTATTGCTATAGAACTAAACTACAATTCACCTGCGTAAATAATGTAATAGCAATTAAATATCACAAGTCTCAAAAGTTCAAGGGATATAAGGTTGTAATACCCAGTATTTTAAGGGAAAACAACTTTTTCTATTTAAAATATATAACTTATTTCACATGAATTCCAAAATTTTGTATCAATGAATAGAATCATTTTCAAATGTCACCACCTTTCCATTCAGTACCCAACAGGGCTGCGGAAAACGGTGCAAAAATGATAAAGCGAGCTCAGTTAAACCTTGTTTTATATGACATCGACAAGTCAATTTTTTCTTAAAACCCCTCCACCCAGCAACTTTTAATAAATGGCACGTTTAAGAGAACTATGAAATAAGTGCATACCTGGAAAGTATTCGCCGTATTTATGGAACGAAACAGTCATGACACGATCGGTGGTGTAAAAAGCCTCTTCGACGCCGTCTCCATGATGAACGTCGATATCAATGTACAAAACCCTTTGATGGTATTTCAAAAGTTCCAGAATTCCAAGAACTATATCGTTCACGTAGCAAAATCCCGAAGCTTCAGATTTCTTCGCGTGGTGCAGCCCGCCGCCCCAATTGATGCAAATTTCCGAGGCCTGTTTATTCAATTTCACGGCCGCTGCGACCGAGCCTCCGGCAGATAATTGACAAAATTCGTATAAGCCATCAAACACGGGGCAGTCCTCCCCGACGTTGAACCTTTGCATTTGCTTGTTGTACTCGGACATGTTGTCGGGCCTGATGGACCGCAGAAACCTGATGTAGTCGTCCGAGTGGAATTTAGTCATTTCGTCGGCGGTCGCTTTGTGCGGTCGCTGGAAGTGCAAACACCGTGACTCAAAATACATTTGCGAAAAATGCGACTTACGTATATTTCCATTTTTCTATACAATCCATAATTTAAAAGTAGATTGTGTGTCATGCGTATGCGATGCGGTTTCATAGGGTGTCCCTGCCCATAATAATAGTTGCCAATATCACCTGAAAGATAAATAAATCGCTCGTTAAAAAGCGTATTCGAAAAAAATTAAAGGCGAGAAAATTACGAAAAACTCATCGGAATATCGTACATGTGTTATCGTTTCGCCGCCATAACACGAAACGGCCAATTAGCGCCCGGCAACACTACGGTACGCCATAGTCCGTCGTGATTATCTCGCCTTTAAAACATCAAAACCGTACATCAAATATAAAACGTAAGAAAATGACGACGATTGATAAGCACAAATGCATCCAATGAATTTACGAAAATACGTCCGTGACTCGTGCATCATCAATCGAAAAAAACGTTAGTTAGGTTAAGTTTTATGAAAACGTGTACTTACTGTCGTAATAATAACACACGCGCTTTTTACTATGCGGCTGCATCGCCATTATATCACCACTGAATTACAACTTTAAAATTTAAATTAAAAATATGTGTGAGGAGACGCACAAAACACGACGAAAGTTAAATTGCGGCCGCGTTTGCACAAGCGCACAGAACAGACGCAAGCGATAACCCCTCCAATCTTTAGCCAACACAATAAAAAAATTCCACCCTGCGCGAATAAAACAAAAAAATATATATTTCATTTTACATTTATTAGTTATTACAATTAAATATACATCATTTCTGCCATTGAACTCATTTTTTTAGGTATGTGCACGAACGTTTCGAAGTAACTTGCGAGTTCGTCGATCGTAACGTCACAAGGAGGAGGTGCACTCATTCGTGCTTGATGAGAACAACTCGTATTTACGTTAGCGTTCTCTGCAGCTTTTAAATTATTGCCTTGTAACCGTGCGCACTGGAAACTCGGCAGCGAATAATCTTGCACGCCGTCGTTTGCGTTCGCCAAACTCAATTGTTCACAGCCGCTTATCATCGATCGAAAATCTTGTTGTAACGTAGAACATTGCCCGAACAGTTTGCTTTTGTTACCGTGTCTAGCACAATTTAACACCATACTCGAGTCACTGACGTACGAACATTTACCGACTAACTTTAAAACGGGCTCTCGGAGTACCTTCTTGACGTTCGAGGAACGTTTGAACGTGTTCTTCAATTTCGTTGGGTTTCTCTTGCAGTTGCACGAAGGTCCGAATATGTTGACGCTCGAAAGGGATTTGGATCGCTTGCGTTTCATGAATGGATTGGCCGTGGAATCTGGCGCTGGCTTCTTCGTGCCGTTAGTCGTGTCGATGTCCAAGTTTTGCAAACTTATCGTGATATTTGTATCGTCTGTTGTTGACATTTTGACATCTAAATTCTGGAAAAAGTCGTCAGTTTAGGCGAAAAAATGGGTCAAGGTTCGGGAAGATTCGAGAAATATTAACGGTGAAATATTACCTACTTGACAGATTTAAACTGAATTGCATTATTTCCGGTCCAAAATAATGGTCAAAGTAAATAAATCCTTGACGTATTACGGCCAGTTATATGACTTGCAACACTTGACAACCACAAAACACAAATAATGACGCAAATAAAAATACTGCGCATGTGCACGACACCCAATTAGTGTAGGTCAGTGCCGTGTTTATTTATAAAATAAATACAAATAATAACACCAATGTAATAATGAAATATTGACGTAATTGAGCAGATAAATATTGACTACAAAGAATTACGTATGAAGAAATAAAGGTTAAATTAACGAAAACATTACAACACTTGAACCCGATCATTATTGAAATTGTTATCGAAGCAAGTTAAAATGCATTTAATTTTAGCCTCACATTTAAGGTGTTTGTTTTTGTAATAGAAATTTATATTTAACATTTTCAAGCACTACCTACAGTTGTAGTTTATTTATTTTTTTTAATATGGTGATTCCTTGCGCCTTTCTTTATCTAACGTTGGCTACCATGTACTTACCCATCTTTGACACATGCGATTGAGTCGACGTTGCCAGATTTCATAATTTTCCGTGAGATATCATGATTTTGCTTTGGAACTTGATTTTCAATTAAAAACGTACAATTGTGATGATTTTGAAATTGTAATTATCATTTTGTTTCATTTCACATTCGTAAATACACATTGGCCCATTGATTTTTCACTTTTAATGTGAAATAAAGCGCCAAGCTCTCATCCGATTCCCATCTTGGCCACATATCGCAAAGAAATATAAAATAACGAAATAATTGTTAAAGTCCAATACCTAAATTTAACTTCCAAGTATTTTAAAGTTTACATTTAACGAAAAACTTTCCATATTGGCAACGCTTGCTCTGCTTGTATTGCCAACATATGCAATAAATTTCTAAGGTTGAATCACCAATTTAGCCAAATAACATAATCACTAAGTTTCGAGTCATATGGACTCTGAAGATTAGTTTCCATCACATTAACATAAGTAATTTTCTTTCACTAAAATATTTGGTTAAAAATCGATCTCCTTTAAATAAATATTTGGCTCACTGCTCCTCGATTTAGCCAACCAGTGTTACGGGTTTGTATTAAAATTGTCTAATTACCTTTTCCACCGATTTATTTTACATAGTTGATTAACGATAAAAATTTCGAATAGCTCACAAAAAATACATCTTGAACAATGGATGAAAATCAACTGCGATATTCTAGAGTAATGTATAAAAGAGTACGATTGTTTTCACCGCCTAAAAATTCGTTTTTTTTATAGGGGGAGCGATTCGCAACACACGATGTGGCGACCATGGATTGCACTTTATTTTGCAAGGATGCACGGATGCATTATGAAAATAAAAAATAAGTATTTAAAATAATAATAAAAAGCATTCTCAAACTAGTACGTCACAGATTGGGTTTAATTAATATTTAGGCGTTCCACATATGCATTTTACAAACTACAACAGAGGTGGGTGATCTCTGAGGATTTAGTCGCAACCAAAAATTCTCCCCAAATTCAAATTAATGAGTTGGGTTCGAAAGTAATAGTTGACTTGGGTTGAGAGAAAATCGACAAGATAATAATGGGTTTTTAATTTTTGCAAGAATTTAAAAATTCAACGTAAGATTGTGACCCAACCCAACCCAACCCAAAAATTAAATTTTATTAAAAACGCCGATGCCAAACTTTTCAAATTGCTAAAAATCGATTCGTAAACGTTTTTTTTTTTTTAATTAGGGGCGGATTTTAAGGAGAATTGTAAACGAAACCATTTACACGCGGTCATTGAAAATATATTTCCTACTTGTCCGAAATTATTACTGAACCAAAGAGGGCTTGATGCTTAAAATACATCGCAAATTCAAATCCCAGAATTGGGCACAAACTTACTGTCTGTTTGGGTTGGGTTGGGTTGGAAAATTTTGGGTTTTTACTTCGATTTGTGAGTTACGATTATAAAGAGAGAGGATTTCGATACAATTATATCTGTTTGTGTAAATTGTATTGAAACTTATGTATACTCTGTAAAAGTTAACACATCACTTTTTTCTAGAAAACTAATAAATTTTTAGAATTAATTAGAATTTGTAGAAGTAAGTTGCAGTTGACCATAAGGTCATTTTTCTAGATTTTTTTATCTAAAATATTATTAGAATTCTTAATATTATTAGAAAAAAAATTCTAGAATCTATATTAATTTGTTTGGCATATTACGAAAGGTTGGCGTTAGGCATGAAGCCAAACTGTAAATTTTCCAAAAATATAAGAGAACTAATCGAAAAATTAAAAAAAGGAAGACAACAAAACAACTGAAATTTTAAATCAAACTAAATTTTTAAAAATGTTAAAAAACTGTTTGGGTCAAACCTGATAAATTAGAAAATTGCAAAAAATTCAAAATTTATACGACAATTAAGAAAAAATGGCCAAAAATATTCAAAAATAAGTCAAACAACACGAAACTGTAAAAATATCAAAATGTTGAAAAGGTGAAATCTCAAAAAACGGAAAAATAATCTGGTAACATAGTTAATAGAAACAAATTAAAAGAAAATGTACATCAAAAACAACCATTCTGAAGAAAATTAAAGAATTTTTAAAAATTGGCAGATGTTAAACATGTTTAAAATATATTTCAAGCAAAAGGTTGGATTCTAGAATTATTTCTCGGATTCTCAAAATATATTTGTCTTTGTAACTACCCACCAATGTATTTAGAATTTTCTTGGGAAAACGTACTATTGTTAATAATAATTTAATGGGTGAATACAATTTTAACATTGACATCAATCAATACATGTGCGTGATATATTACTAAATATTGCAGTTGTTACTTCGTTAAGTTTTTTGGTGGCCCATAAAAATAACAGAATAACAACTACTTGTGTGTTTTAAGCAAATTTAGTTACAGTGTTATATAATTAATTGAACGGATTCCCGCGGACGATTGAGGTTGTTGGGCGAGTATTTTCCAATTTGAGTTTGTCGAGAATTTATAGCAAGGTGTCGTGAATTTGTTATTCTGTGCATTTCGCGACCGTAGTGTTTTGTAACCAGAGTGAATAATATCATAAGCACAGAGAAAAGAAAAGTTCAAATTAAACATGCATCGGAGTAACTGAAACGGAGCAAATAAACGCAAGTAATAATAATATTAATTTGATTGCACCCTTGATTTTTTTCATCAATAAAATGTTGATTTTGATCTCGGCACAAAGTAAAATTGTGGACAGATGAATATTTTGAACTATAAAATAAAAATACAATCAGCTCAAACACTTTGTGTATGAATAGCGACGCCATAACAGTAAGTTTAATGCGCTTGATTTATGCAGTTAATGATGGGGAGGACACAATCATATTATAAATACTATTTAAATCGACGTTAATTAAGCGCAATCTGCATACGAAATTAAATTTATTTGTTATTTTGTGCGTTGCCATAGACTTAATTAAATTAAGTCGCGATACACGGTCGTAAATTGTTTTTAAATTACTCCAGACTCTTATTTTCCAATTTGTTTCGTTTAATGACATAATATATTCCTCGCCGGGTAGGTAGCAGATAATAATCATAGTTTTGATTTCAGTGGTAGGGCAGCGGATTTAACTGGCCGCCGCAATGGTAAGTTTAACAACGCGCGAGCGTAGCGACAGTCGTCCACACAGGCGAAATGCGGCAGGTCTTTCGAATCTGAAGTGCGCGAGATGTAAATCGAAGCGACGTCCCCGCAAAAAAATTATGTAACGCGGTTTATCTACCTTCGCAGATTAGTAGTTATCGGTTATCTGCGTCGTTAAAAAAAAAAACCGCGGAGCACGCGATTTTTTCCCATAATTGGTGTCATGTGAGAGGACCTGGCGTGAAATTTGTGAATTTAAACCGGGGACGTTTGTGGTCCACTCGACTAAATGTGGCGTACGAATCAAGAAACAGACGAACCGGCGATTATCAAATAAGTGGATAATTTGGCGCAGCGCAAGAACGCCTTCAATTGTTTTCGTGACGTCGCTCATTTCCGTTGGGGTAAGAGGGCTTAACAGCCAATTTAAATTAACGTTGATACGAGCAAATCTCGAACTCGGCGCGTACATGTCCGGCCCGAAAGAGTTGGCATTGAACGCTTCTCGTCCCAGATATTCGGATGTTAATTGCTTTTGTAAATTGGTTTTAGTCTGCATGCACGTGTTGCGTAACGAGGATTTTTGTTTTCGAGAGCGAAAATATGTACTTTTGTAATTTACGGTAACATAAATTTTAAAATCTAAGCGCATGTCAATAAAATTATAAATAACTTTATCAACGTACGTAGATAAGCAAACATATGCATTAATTATATTACAATTAAGCACTGAGCAAATTTACAACATAGGCGACAAACAAAATATTTAATTGGCCTGCAAGTTGTAATATTTTCGTTGGCAGCCCTGGAGCCAAGATATTTCAAAAGATTCTCAACGAATTGGTAAATTTTTCGAAACATAATTTCAATTATTCATAATTAATAATGAATTTTGTTATATAACTCCGATATTTCTTAAACAAAAATATTTTTACCTGCATCACCAGGTTCTCAAATAGTCTTGTTGTACAACACGCAAATTTACTGTTACATTTGAAAATAGCGCCAGCTCGAATTTAACGGGCATTGTGACTCCGATCATTCTAGGTGTTGGCTTAATTTTTGGTTTATTGACCGTCGACTACGTTATAGTTAACTATCGTGAAAAAATATGTTTATACATGTGCGCCCATTCGTAAATTTCTTCGCGAGAATCCGGTGAAATACTTGTGCGTATCCAAGTAATTTTGCATCGTCCCGCGATGCGCCCACATTCAACGTATGTTACGTTCTAAAGTTGCTGTGTGTCGTATAATCGGGACTTACTTACATTCTTTCAAAATTTACTTATTATCGCTAATTGCAATAATTTCAATAATGTCATTTTGTGTACTAATATTTGAAATGACTGTGACATGATTTGTGTACACCATAATTTGTAAATGTGCTTTTGTCGACAAGTTCGGGGGTGGGGGGAATAAGTAAAATCAAATTTTGAATTTTCCTTTCCGATTTTCTATTCTGGCCTGTTGAAATTTACGAAAAATATAACCATACCATTGGTAAAACTCCTTCTGAGTCTTCAAAAATAGTCGCCATAACCTTGCCAGCTGAATTTTAGGCCTTAAACCCCATTGGTGGTAGCGAGCCCTTGTCTTTCCATTGCATCGACTCCTGTTTGCTTTCAGGATCATAGTGAAGAATCCACGTTTCATCACCAGTTATAATATTCTCAATAATTTCTCCCCCTTGTCCTTCACAAAGGTCCAAATTATCATGGATGATGGTCCGAATACAACCCCTGCTAATTTGCAAACTTTCGACTAGAACATCGACTTTAATTCGTCGATCTTCAAAAATCAATTTTTCTACTTTTAGAACGTTATCGTCGACAATTCCTGAGTTTCCACTTCGAGGATCGTCTGTGATGAATTCCTGCCCCCCAGTTAAATTGCTTTGTCCAAAATTTTTATAAGAAGGAGAAAGTTCACCGTAAACATCAGACATGCGATTTATTATTTCCATTGGACTATTTCTTACTTTGTGAGAAATTTTATGACAGCACGATGCTCAATTTTTCCATTATTAGAAAAACCACAATACGTCATTAGAAAAGAATTCTACAAAGAGCCACAATGTCGACTATTATGTGACAGTTTGGAGACAATAATGTAATACAATTGTATTGCCCTCGTGGAAGCATGAAAGTTCTTTTCCAACGAATAATCTCCCAATTCATTTACTATAACTCTTCTTATCAAGTGGAGATTTTCATATGGGGTGAAAAGGATTATTCGCAGAGTCGTTGACGAGGGGCTATCTAGGGTGTCTCCGAAAGGTGGGGCTATTTTTTTATTCAGTAGAGGGGTTTTGTTCTCTAAGTTGATACTCACCCCCAACTTTATAAAACAACCCTTGTGATAATTACTACGAATAACGTCAAATTTATTTAGTTTTAGGCTGTCATCATTTACGAGATATTCACAATAGAGAGATCACTGTTGCTTAGATTAGAACTTTAGAAATACACTTAAAATACCGTGCACTTGTTCAGGGAAAATAGTTTGCATTTCTAGGCAGGCTCAGTTTGGTTTTTGAATTATTATAAAGCAAATAAAACAAAACAAGCAAACAAAGCGATTTTCACAACAACAACAACAACAATATCCCGAGTAATATACATATCGATGTGTTAGATACTATAAGCACTATGTATTATAAAAAAGAAAAGGTGCTAGGACTATTTATGGATCTATCAAAAGTTTTTGATCATATTACTTAAAAAACTGAGCTTAATAGCCTACGAGGACATCATATCGTCATATTTGAAGAATAGATCACAGCTTCAGAAAATGTTACTGGAAAACATTTAAAATCGCATTGGGAAGAAATAAAATGAGGGGTTCCCCAAGGATCAATACTTGGCCCTTTCTTTTTTCTAGTGTACATAAATGACCTACCGAACACGACGAACTATATGAAAAAGTTATTTGTTGATGACACATAGAAAGCACGAAAATAAAATTGAGACTTTCATTAAAGGAAGAGAAAATATGTAAAATATGGTGCAGATTCTTGCAGATATACTTTAAGAATATTTACCTTAACTTCCCTTTACTTATATGAATGTGCGTGTTTTATAAAGAATAATTTTATAAAGAATAATCACAAATTCTGTACTGTGCACGCCAAAAACGTACTCAACGAAGCTTAATCGAAATGGGATAGCTCAGTAAAATTTTACAACCAGAGAATCAGAGAAGTACAAGACTCTGTCAAAACAAATATTTAAATATGAACTAAAAATATTTTTAATTTCGCATGTATATATTTTAGGATATGAAGTATTTTTATAATGAGAAATTTTAACTATTTAATTAAGTGATATTTTGTCTGTGTAAAATTGTATTGTTTTACTAAACATTTTATAACGTGTATTTATATTTTTTTACAAGTTCTACGCTATTTTTGGCAAAATGGAATAAAGATATTATTATTATTATTGCTCGTGGTGCATCTTATTACAGTCAGATTGTAGAAAAACTCATGATAACGTTGATTATGGAAATTTTTATGACCTTCAAGGAAAATGTTATTGAAATAATCACAGTTGTTGATGAAACTCTTAGTTTTATTTTGAAGTCCGTCAATCACTGTGACATTGATATAGTTAATGTTACCAATAACTGCTTTGTCATGGCCCACTCTAATTTTTTTACGACCACCAGCGTCTCGAGAGGTAAAGCTTTTGCTGACCGGTTGACAATTGGTTTCCTCCTGCGTCCCTTACATCTTCTTACATTTTCTTGCAATTGCAGTTTTTATTTGCAATTGAAAAGTAATAATTATTTAATTTTAAAAAATAATAGCCAAAAAAGACAGCATTTCACTGCTAATTTTCTTGGAATTGTTGGCCTCTTCGGGGAGAATATAACAAAAATATATATCATTGCCAAGTGCGGTTCTCTATTTATTTGGAAATGTTTCAAATAAAGATTGGGTTGGGTTGGGTTGGATCGAGTCGGGTTGGGTTATAAAATATTTTATCTATGATCGTGTAAAAAGTTGCTATTATGTCAATCATTGAGATTGAATGGTCGCTGGGCACTTGATGAAATAGTTTGTTTTTAAATAATAATATAAAAATAAAACACTTTGCTTAGTTTCAAAATTTGATATTCGAGTACTTTTGAAAATGGATTAACCGCCGAAATACCTGCCGAGTAATCGAATAACAAATTGCGAAACTAATCCAAGTGATTATTTAAATCCATTTCTTAAGAAATGCATGCACTATCGATAAAACGTTATAAAAAATTATAATTTATATTATAATTTAGTGTTCGTGCAATAACAAAAGAATTCTTACAAGTGTACCTTAAAATACTATAATTAAATTCGCAATATTTCCCGCCTACCTTTCAATATACAACTCAGAACCCTGCATTTGAATATTAAGCTTCGTGGCGCCCAAATTCTCAAATCTTCACTGAGCGAATCTAATGGTTTTGAAGAATCTCGCAACAACTGTAAAAATACACTAATTTAAAAACCAAAAAAACGTAGTTTCCAATCGACGTCACTTGAAAACGCAACGTTTTAGGAAACCCCAAGCGCAAGATGGATGTAGATCGTTCCCGGAACTCATTATTAAATATCATCGTTTTCCGTGGTTTCAATTGCAGGAAAATGTGCTTTTTTTACGTTCGATTGCGCACGTCATTGGGTACGCAACAAAATCTACACCGCAAACGCACGCCTTTCGAATTATTTGTGGTTTTATTATACTTTATTCTTGTGGAGTGTTGATTTGGATTTACCCGTCTATGAACGATTGGAAAATCGAAAATATCTCAAGAAAAGGAAAATAATTTACAGAAAGAGTAAATGAAAATAATACGTGCAGAAAATTAGGGAAAAAGACCGTGTTGAGAAGACATTTAAATTGAACAAACTAATAGAAAAAATCTGCAGTGGTCCGCACTTTCTTATACATAAGTTGTACTACATTTTTCGAAAAAACTTGTGATAAGAGTAAACCATCACTTCCGGTTGCGATATTGCTTTCAAAATAGTACGTTTCGTAGCTCTAGCTTTCATCATTTGGGCGGTAGAGCGCGCACAGACAGATACACAGACTCACAGACTCATGTCGTACATACATTTATATCTGTTACTTCATCTTCATAATCGAAATCATTTAATTTACATACTTATATCAATGCAGTTATGAATTCGCGATCCTGATTGGACCAAATTTAATAAAGATGCCCGATTAACTTCACAATAATAATTTGCGAAATCTAACCTTGAATACAATTTTCAAATACAGAATTACATAATGGATAGAGTACAAAAATAACCTCTGTCCGCTGTAGATTATTTTTTTTATTTGCCAATGTCGCTCATATATCGTCGTTACAAATGTGTGTTGATTAACTGTATATTAAAAAAATATATATTGCTTAATATATTTTTAATGTAAACGATAGTCCGGTATGTTATGTAGAAATACATTGTGTAGTTATGCGAACCTAGTCATAAAAATAATAATCAAAAGTATATGAAATACGACTTTTCGTGGAATCCAACCAAGTTGCGATTAAATCGTTCTATTCTATTTAATTCACCGGATGCAGTTCGTAAAATATAAATTATAACGCCTTCAGCGATGCTGCATATTAAGGATACGTGAATACATCCTACGTAAAGAGGACCTCAGGGGCCAAATAGAATTCGAATTCTAGTAGCAAAGAATCTACAATTACAGCAGTACAAGGTAATTAATTGCAAGGTGTTGTCCGACGTACTGTAGGTCATTTCAGCGCTGTAACGCAAAACAATTTCTCAGGACCAATTGAACAAATGAGTTTTCAGTGATTAAATTTGCATAGACAACGACAACGACATTTGAATTTAAAGTAATTGTTGATAACGGATTGACTGATTTTGACTGCGAGCTGTACTTAATTGTAAAAGATATAATTTGTAACTTAATTGAAATATATTTAAGTTAAAAATTAACAAAATTACCTACGTAACATTAAAAACAAGCATTTTAATTATTTTCGCAAATTCATACAAGGAAGAAATTTGATCACGACAAAGTCACACTACACACGTGTGCTTCAGTGCGCGCACAATAAAACCTGAAGGCAAAGTGCAAACATTCATTAAACGAACGTTAAAAGTAAGTAATATCTCAGAATTATGCGGCGTAATCCAGTTGATGCTAATTGCGACAACTCGTAACTATTACTTTTTATTCAAATTGTATCATAATACTATTTATCAATGTAATTCTTTTATAATTGCGTCATTATCTTCGCACTGGGATACTTGCGGTCGTTATTATTTACGTTTATTTATATGTAGACGGAGCAATAATTTCAATTCGTGACATGTAATTTGATCCACTTCCATCGATCGTAACGCAACCGGTGTACTTTACAGTGCGTGTAATTAATATATCTTTATTGTTATTATGTGACCGATGTCCGTCGATAAAATACTTTTTAATAGAATTAATCGGGACATCTAAAGTAAATATACGTTGATGTGATTTGATTTGAATTGTATTATCTTTTATTTATTCCTTAATTATTCTATAGAAAATTACCAGATTGGACATCTAAAAATATTTAAATGTTAGAATTGTCTCTAATGGATTGATAAAATTGACTGTGATTAGTTACTCGTACAATTATATTACATATTTTTATCATTTTTTTTTTCATGTATTCGAACACTTTGAAGCTACATTGTATTATAAACACAGACGACGAGATCAGTATTTATCCCTAACATAGAAGGAAACAATTTGAAGAAATATCAAACTTTTATTTTTCTATATAATCTCCCTGAACATCGATGCATTTGGTCCAACGATGCTCCAAACCTTTGATTCCGTTGGAAAAAAATTCTTTCGGTTGCTCTTCCAACCAGTCGTTTACGGCCGTCATCACTTCATTATCGTCGTAATATCTGGTCCCCAGAAGATAGTATTTTAATTTTGGAAATAAAAATAAATCACCAGGGGCAAGATCTGGTGAATATGAAGTTCAAACAATTCAAATCCTGCGTTCAGAATAGCGCTCATGGCAACATGGCTCAATTTTCCCCGTTTTTTTTCCTTGACACAATCGCGCAATCTTGAGGCTAGGCTTGGCTCTTAAGTAGGCTTGGAGCCTGTTATTGTGTGTCCACGTTCAAAAAAATCAATCACCAAATTCGGTCTGCGTCCCAAAAAAAATTATAACTTTACCAGCGGATGGCAACGTACAGACAACTTTTTTAGCCCCAAAATATTTGTTAAAATATTTTCTATAGTACCATAAGAAAGATTCAGTTTGTCCCAGTTTAAATTTTCGAGACATATTCTTCACCGCTTGGTAAAAAATAGCACCCTCACCTAATACACCTACCATGTCTTCATGAATTTCTTTTGGTGACAACCCTTCAAAATTAAAGGGGAAATAATCTTTCGTTATACGTATAATGTCAATAACGATGTTTTTTTAAATTAAACATCTTTGTATTAAATGATGATCTATTCACTTATCAGTCTTATAAACACTTTGAAATTGGTAACGTAATCCTAAGTTTTATAGACACATTGTGCGCATCGTTGGAAAATATTACTCACACAAATTTACAAGTTATGCGAATAAGTCATACACGCCCGTAAATCTTTCGCCATTTAATTAATTAATAAGGCCGTTTCTGCGAAACATCGCTTCCGACACTGCATTTAACCCATGTCAATTAAACCGCCGTAATTGGTTTACATGAAGCGTCCGCAATTGAATTAATCAGCTTCGCCGACTGCACATCGTATTCTACGAGTAAAGCTAATATATACACAATTTTCATGGTGTTGGTGCATTAATCTTAAATCACTGTTATTATCGCCTACCGGCGACCCGCCTTCAATCTTGCATTTACGACGGTGGTTTTAATTTACCAAGTAACGCGCAAATCTGACGGGCATTATGTAATCTATGATACATCGATTAAATTACTTGGGTGTTAATTGCTGGCATAAAATATTAATCGTCATGAAGCGATAGTCATACAGTCTTCTTCGGTTGTAGATCAATTAAAATATTGAATCATTGTAGTGATACTCCGACTCCTTTCGGATTGGGGAGTGTGGCTATATTAACAATGGTTTTAATGAAGTCCATTGCTTTGTTAACCATGTTTGTGGTGTAGGTTATTTTCGGTAAGAAGCCCAAAGGCATTCTTAGTAAGTCTTCTTATATATAAGTCATTATACTTCATATCATCAGCGAGGCGAGGAAGTCACTCAATTAATAAAATATCAGGTGTTCTTGCAATTGAAAACCACTATTTCATAATCATTAACAATTTGACTGAAATTACTTCATGTTTAGTATATAAAAAGTTTCTAAATTTGCAACGGCTGTGTTTTAATATGAATCATCTTTGTTGATCGAGTAAGGTCATCAAGTTATAAACTCTAAGTTAATTTCGTCAAAGGTAATTTATGTGTTTAAGATTCAAACAATTTGTTTACTTGCATTTCAAATAATTTCAAGTATCATTACAGCCTGTAAAATATTTGTTAGTAATCAAAATTAAACAAAATTGAAAATAAAACAACATATCATCATAAAGTCATACTTAGAAGAGATAAATTCAAAACTAAAGGTAATTCGAAAAAAATGTATTAAAATTAATCCAGCAAGAAAAGGAAAATAGATAAGATTTAAAACACGCAATACAGCTGCAAATAAGAAGAATTTCATGACGAGGAGTATACAAGGAGGCAACAATGGCGAAAACAAAAATACGACACACTAGAAAACCTTCTGGTTTCAACACAAAGCTAAATCGAAAAGAAAGCTGACAAAATGCACAACGATGGAAAAAAGAAAAATTGTAAGATTTGGGTAACGATGTAAAATAAAGGGAAAATTGATTTAAAATAATATGCGAACGAATAATGCATGGAAAACGGTTAATGAAGAAACTATAAATAAAAAGACAACTCAACAAAAAACAATGAAAGCAATAATTGACGTTGATTTCCACCCACCAAAGTTTTTCGTTCATATAGTATGATTCCACCTTTCAAAAAATTTCACAATCCACCTGTAGCACCTCACCTCACCTCACTCACAAAATGTTGGTTTTTTTAAAAATTTTTATTTGGTTTTTTCAGCTCAGCCCAACCCGACCCAACCCAACCCAACACAACCCAATCCAATTCAATAAAACGCTAATGCCCGGTTTCACAAACGATTGTCAAATGGTGAATTAGTTAACAAGCCTTTAAAGACTCCTTATTGTTTGTGAAATCCAAAACAATGATAATTTTGCTTTTAACGGTTCGTCAATGTAATCAATCGTCAAATATTTGACGATTGATTAAGGACTCGTTAACGAATCGTCAAACTTTTGACGATTCGTTAACAAGCTGTTAACGACTGATTAGCGTTTGTGAAACCGGGCATAAGACTATTAGCACTTGTCAGTTATCACTTGTCTCAAATCAAAATCAAATTAAAATGATCCAAACATGTATATGCAACAGATTGGCATTATACCAATATACATACATTCATTACAGTACATAATGGTAATATACTTTGGTGATTAGCTTCAATTTGATGTGTAACATTAACTTTAATTCACGAATTTTGGTGATGTGGAGACATGCTACAGGTTAGTGGTGTTTTTTTTTAAGTGGAGACCTGCTACAGATTTTTTTTTTTGAAAGGAGGAGACAAGGTACAGGTATACCGATTAATCAATTTTAAAAAGTGTCCAGTTTACAATATGTCGTAATATCAACATTACACATTTTGCATGGTCCTCAACTGTAAATACGTTATCCACAAGGTTGTTGGGTTCAGGTTTTTCATAAATGCAGATAAAAAGTTTTGGTGATGCTTTTTATCCGATTATCTAGAATGTAGTCCCTAGAAAATAGTAGTTTCTGCCAACAAAGTGGATACGATTCAAATAGAAAATAAAAAAATCCAAAAATCATTATTACCTGAAGTATTAGAAAATAGTTTTAGATAGGTACGATAAACAAAAATCATCAAAAAATCATCTTTGTAAACAAACAATGACAATCGGTCATTAAATAATTAAAAATTGAAACAAACTATCAAATTAATATAATATAAAATAGAAATAAAAGAATATGTGATTTTAGATGACTATGAAGGAGTTAAACTACAATAAAAGTCTTTGGCCATTTTTCAATATAATCTCCTTTTATTTCTATGTATTTTTTTACATTTAGCAATTATCGAAAAATGATTACAAAAAAAAAATTTCTTGCTTTGCAAACAAACTCCCAACCGTTGTTAGTTCTTCGCCGTTTAGAAATCTTTGTTTCCTCAACTGCTTTTCCAACATCCTGAACAGAAAAGTCACAAGATTTTAAGTCAGAGCTGTAGGGTGGATGGTTTAATTATGTGAACTGTAAATCCTTCAAAGCAACGGCAACGTATTGTACTCTGGTGCGTGCAGAAGAATTGAGTTTTTGAATTTTCCTTTGCATTTTTACATTATGGCCTTGCGTAAAATATCAGCATATTAGTTAGCCTTCATCGTGGTCTTGTGTGGCAAGTAGTGTATTAGTAAAATTTCCAACGTCCCACAACCTTGCCAGCCGAATTTTGGACACGAAGTCAAACAAACTCAAAATAACGGATTTGATTAGAAAAAGTTGTAGAAAAAGAATTAACACATATAAGATTACAACTCAAAAAATAAATTGAAAAATGGAATCATCAAAAAACAATAAAATACACTAAATGAAGAAAATGAATCGACAATAGAAATAAAATAAACGAAAATGTAATAAACATTTAATGCATTGGTTAGTTAGTTAGCCAGAAAACTTTCAAGGTTAACGTTTCTCTTATAATTTTCACTTGTTGCTGTACACCTTATGGTTTTCATTTAACGCCAAGCTCAAGTCGTAACCCAATACGCCGTCGACCTTTGCCGCTCCAAGTAATAAAGTTCCCCGAAGTATAATCAATTTAATCAAACGCCCAAAGCCCGTTTGCATCCGCGCTTTAAATGCAGACGCGCAGCACAAACAAACGGTCTTAATTGCCATTAAACATTTATTATAAACAAATGTTATCTTAGAAATTACGTCACGCAATGTTTATTCTAGATACACAAAGTTATCGTCAACGATAAGTCACAGAAACATTGTTTGGGATCAAGTGGCTTCGATCGATTTTTTTTCCACTTACTGTGGGGCACGAAATTATGGTTTTTCTTAATACACTGGTAAATAATTTAAGTAAGTTAAACACCACTGATTCTTATTATCTGCTTCTTATTAATTTTTATTTACGTTAACCTATGCGACGATAAATTATCACTTGGTCAGATCTGACCGGCAAGAACTATTAGTTCGCCCAGGCTCGCACTTAAAAATATCGCGATAGATCAAATTCATGTGACGCTAAAACGGGCCACGTCCGGGAAACGGAACATCTTCTCCGTCCCACAGGATTCTGCGCCGAGGTGGCTCCGAAAATGTTAAAACGAGCTCAAAGCGGTTCAAAATTGCGAGCCGAGGTGTCGACATTGTCACGCGCACGTGAAAATCGAACGCGTTAAAACCTAATTAACGGCAAATTCTCAGAAACAATGAATTTTTATAATCTAGTTTAGAGCCGAGATTAGGCAGTTTAAATAATATGATCTATACGGTAGCTAGCACTAAACGAGATAATGGGCGCAATAAAACACTCATAGACCAAACGTTCCAGCGGATTTTATCGTACGGACGAAATCTTTTAATGGCAGTTTAGTAATTGACAAATAATGAGGCGCAATAAAATTTTAATTTTAAACCTTGTTGACGAATAAATCTTAAATGTCCATGGGAATGATGACAGTCACGTACGCTTGGTTTTCATTTTAATAATTGCACGTTGGGTTGGGTTCGTATGGTTTTGATTGTCATACGGCCACATAATCTAATGAATCAATCAGCAGTATATATTGACGTGAGTGTTGTAACTTAATGCACACACCAGCAATGTTTATATAGAATTGTGTTATGTGCCCACAGTGCGCCCCCTAACGCTACGACGAATATAGCCAACGTGTATGTACCTTGTCATAGTCTAATATTTATAATTTTTCCAGGCAACATGCTAGTTCTACTTACGATAAATGCTTTCTTAATTATGACGGCGGCCATGTCGGAACAAGAGACCGCCCAGCGATGTCCAGGTCCGGCCGACAGGGGTCCCTGCAACAAAAATCTGTATAAATGGGCGTACAACGAAGATACAAAAATGTGCTCGATGTTCGTGTGGGGCGGCTGTGCCGGAAACGACAAGAACAGATTCGACACCGAAATGCAGTGCATGCGTCGATGCGGGATACAACACGGTGAGTGATATTTGGCGACGGACAGAATTGATTGGTTTCGTTGCGGTTTCCGATTTCAGAAGCCACCGACGCGCAGGTTGCCGTTCCTACAAAAGATCGTGGGCCGCAGCTGACGTTTCAGGAAACCGGCAATCACACGACTTTTATGTTTGCTCAATCGAATACGTTCATACAAATCGACATCATACAGACGTTTCAGCTAAGGTAAGTGTAACGGTTGTTGGACTGATTCGGCACTTCACTCTTTATAAAACATTGTCCAGGAAAATTGTGAACGTTATTTAAAAATATAATATTTTATTGATAACTTTGGGATGCTATGAATTTTAAATAAACAAAGATGAATGCGCAAAAAGAACCTAAATCTTTGACCGTTAAAATAATAATTCGACAGATTTTAATTTAATTAATTAATTTATTTTTATATGTTAAGCTCTCTTAATCTGACTGACTCCTCCCCGGTTGATCGATTGATTATACAACTTCAGCTGCTGTTTTCCATGACATTTCAAAACTAAATATCCATTTGCCATTACGATCTAAAACTAAGAAAAAATGACAAAATATCAATGTTGGGTTGGGTTGGATTCGGTTGGATTGGGTTGGGTTGGGTTGGATTCGGTTGGATTCGGTTGGATTGGGTTGGGTTGGGTTGGAAGGATATCGTGGACATTATTAATTTGGAATTTGCAATGTATTACAATATTCTGCTTAAAAACATAGAGCATTTAGTCCTGAGCTCATCAGGCCACCAGACATACATCCGCTGAAGTGCGAGCATGCAAGCATGAGTGACATTTTGTGTTGAGTCATAACCTCATTCAATAAAATTTATTTTCAACCAAGTAATTAAAAACTACAATGATACAATTTCATTTCAGAGAGAATATCACAACATTATATTAGCACATTTCTTCTTAGGAGTGGACTTTTGTATAACATTTCGAGGACCAGATCTGATCCTTTATTCTTTGTCCTTTGACTTATGAAAAAAAATTATTACTACAGAGATCACATTTACGTTTAAACTAAGCAGATTAATTCCTAGATGTATTTAATTTTAATTTGTTATACATTTTTTATTATTTAAAAAAATATATAAAAATATCATTTTTATTTTTTTATCATTGTTTTTTGCGAAATAGACAATGTTATAATTAATTATTAATTATCAAAGACAGCTCATTGTATTAAATTTCCAAACATATAACAATACATTTTCATAGCAGCAATTGCCACAGCTGGGAATCTCCTGCCAGAGAAATTGAACAAAAAGAACAAAACTTTTGCTAGCTTACTTTAAAACGAATTCTAAAATGTGGATGTCTCCAACCCTTTGGTCGACTTATTCAAAGTTGAAATCTACTCTAATGGTAACTATCGATGTTGCCATTGATAAATACTTCAAATTTATTGCGTATTTGAAAAATAAAGCAATTTGATACAGACCCAAAAAGTCCAAAACATTTTCCCGAGAAGAAATATCTAATTTTTGTTACAAGCTCCTGACGATCATTATCTTATGCAAAATAGTAATTTAAGTTCTTCTTCGCTCGTAATCAATAATGCTCAAAACTGTGCCTTTAATATTACTATTAACAAATAAAAATGAAAATAAAGATTTTATGGATTTTATGGAATGTCGTTAAAAATATACGCTTCGCGATCTACGAGTTTTGACATGTTTCACTTGTCATCATTTGCACCTGTTATTGTTTTATTTACTCTGGACACGTAAATAGTGCTTCACCTTCATACAACAAAGCCACATTGACGAAATCATAAATTCAGAGACTTTGGCTATAAAATTTCCTCGCATCAAAATTAAGTTAGTGTACCCAATGCATATGTCAACATCCTCATCGTACAATAGTTTAATTGTACATAATACCCACATAGTGATGCTAACGATGAATAATTGTAAAAATATCAAGTACATGACAGTGCAAACGTAAAAAAATAGGTTTCAAAATTTCTGTTCATAAGTAAATAAGGGAGTTGGAGATGGAGATATATAATAATTGTAATAAGAAAAATTAATGTAAACATTCGTTTACGTTAAAGTCACATAACGAAAAGGCCTACAAATCAACGTAACACAACGTAATAGAACGTATAATTAGATAGAATAAACCAAACAATTTTTATGTGATTAATTAAGGTTTTAGGTGATTTAGATATAAAATTTGTTAAAATTTCTCGGTTAGCGCCATTGCGAATTTTGTAAAGGAACGTCTCATATACGTTGAATGTACACCGGGAGTAGAGGCTTTTTGATAAAATAATGCACCGAGTCGTATAACTGGTAACCTAAAAGGTTCGTAAAAGTTGTGATGTTATGTCAAATAGATCGTAACTTTAAAAAAATGTGTGAGAAGCTGTCGAAACCGCAAGTGTTAATTATAATTGTTCCCTCGAAATAAAAATAGCTGTGAATCTAATTATATTTAATATAAAATTCTGCACTCTTATTGAAGATCATAAGGTAATTTGTTAACTTCTACAATCGTTGATTTTTTCTTAATGGTGGTTGCGTTAGACGTAACATTTTTAAGTTACCTGATGTTTGAATACTTTTAGCAATCCCACATTTTTCTTATCCACCACATTTGCAATTATACATTACATAATTTTACTTTAAATAACCGTAATATAAATATAAATCATAATAGATCCAAAGAATTCGCACCCAACGTGTCGGGCTTAATTAAATTACGCCATGGGAGTTCTTTTTGCAGATCCAATCTGTTCAATTAATGTATAATAGCATTTTACAGTGACGCAATTATAATTAAAGTTAAAAGTTCAACATCGCACAAACAAAATATTTATAATAAACCCTTCGCGCGTAATTTTCACAGCGAGACCGTTGACATTTATTCGTAAAACGATACAAAAATGTCAACGTTTGCACCACAACATTTAAAGGCAAATTAATGTCGAGCGACGAAAGTTCACGTCGGTCCAAAAATCGCAATGCCAATTGATAAACACGGGGACGCGTTTAAAAATTTCAGATTGTGTCGACAAATATCGTTCCAATTTCGCACGCGGCTTCCCCACGGACTGCTGGCGTACCACAACGTCAAGGCCCCCGCTGGAGTGTCGATCCAGCCTTACGCCCTGTACATCATCGTGCAGCAAGGGCAGCTCAAAGTGGTGCACGTGTACGGAAAGGCAGCGACGGCCCTCACCGTAGGGCACGGACTGAATCGCGACGAATGGCACTCTGTTACGGTGGGTGCGTTTAACGTAATTTCTTATTTATTAATATTAGGTGGTTTACAGGTGAGGATAGACGTTTATGGGTCGAGATTGATGGCCATGGTCGACGATCTGAAGGAAGAAACCGATTTGAAGGGACTCGACAAGGACGATAATTATGGGGTCGCCGCGAATGTTACGTCAGTTATATTAATTGGAGGTAATTTGGTTTACTTGAAATTGTATCGATGGTAATTTTCAACGAGTACCAGAGCAAGCTGATAAAAACGGTACCTGACTATGAATTTTTGGGTATTTTCATTGATATTCCAAAATGTTTACCTTGCTCTCCCAGATATTACCAAACTACCGATGGAAGAAAACTTACGCGATTTCATGACCGGCAATTTTATAAAAACAGTCATATGTTTGTTTATAAACAGTCCTGAATACATAAAATACGGAGATTTCCTATTAAAATACCTTGGTGGATATTTCTTCGTTATATCGTAGCAATTGTGATTAAATTTGATTTCTGGTTGTAAGGACGGTTGCGTACATTCTTGATCTTTTTTTTAGGTTTAAGTTCAGAGGAACGTCTGCACGGCGTCAAGTACATAATAGAATCATTCGTCGGTTGCATAAAAGACGTGGTACTAAGCACTGGAAAATCCAAGTCGGAACAGCTACCAATAACGCCATTGATCGCGACCAAGCACGAAAACGTACAAGAAGGCTGCAAGAACAAGTGCAAAACGTACGACAACTTGTGTTTTCAAGGCTCGCGATGTATAAATCATTACCACACGCTGACGTGCGATTGCTTCGGTACCCAATACGAAGGCGAATATTGCGACATTTACAGTAAGTATAATTTTTAATGTCGGACACGATTTTTAATCTTTTATTTTTCAGCCTCCACGATATTAACATTGCGAGGATCCTCGTATGTCTCGTACCGCGTATACGATTGGAAAGACCGCGTGCACTCGGCGATGAATCGCTTCTCGATGCTCTTCAAGACCAACTTCGACGACTCGGCGTTGTTCTACGCGAGCGGCGGAGACCAAGGCATCGATCACTACATAGCCGCCTCGATCTACAACAACTCCGTGTACGTCGAGATGGACTTCGGCGAAGAAGCTATGAGCATCGTGCTGGGCCAAAGCGCCGACTTCAAGCAGTGGAACAACTTGACGATATTCCACGAAAACGACAAGGTGCACGTGTCGCTCAACGAAGAGCGCTTCACGTTGAACATCACCGAAAATTCGCTGCTCTACATCGACCCCGAAATCTACATCGGCGGCGGGCCCGAGCTCAAGAAGAAAAAGGGCCTGTGGTCGAACAACAATTTCGCCGGATCTGTCAAGTACGTCTTCTACAACGACATCTCGATCATTTACGAGCTCAGGAAGTTGAATCCCAAGGTCCATTACATCGGGATCTTGCAGCCGGAGTTTTACGAGGCGGACGTCGAGGTCATCCCCATAACGTATCCGTTCGCGTCGTCGCACATCTGGTGGCCAAACAACTCCACTGACAAACTATCGCTGGTTTTCGACTTCAAAAGCAGCAGCAATTTGAGCGTGCTGGCGTCCAGCGAGGCCAAAACCGGGTTTTACTGGGAGATTCGCGTCGTGAACGACGAGGTTAGGTTCGAACTGACCGACTCGGTGAAAAACATCACGCATTTGATCACGGTCAAGAAGACGAAAGGCATTTGGCACACGTTGACTTTAAAGTACGAAATCGGCGAGGTTTTCTTGTCGGTGGACAACAAAAACAAGCAGGAACGTCTCGGCGACTTGACGTTCGCCATTGGGGATAAAATTAAGATCGGAAGCGGATCGAGGACTAATTCAGGCGTCGTCGGGTGCATGAGGGACATCGAGGTGAACGGGGATCACTTGGAACCGAGATCGATTCTGCAGACGGAACGAGTTGTGGGGGAGGTAACGTTGGACGATTGCAAATTCGTCGATCCGTGTCACAGGCCCAACACTTGCGAACACGGAGGGAAGTGTTCGGTTAAGGAGGATCGTTTGATCTGCGACTGCACGGACACAGGTTATATTGGGAAAAATTGCCACTTCGCCAAATACAGGAAGACCTGCGAAGAACTTGCTCTTTTAGGTAAGTTTATTTTCTAATGATCGATACATTTAATAGAAATGTTAAAGAATCGTAGAGAAACGATGTAAAAACTATTATCATACAATGCTAATTATTTGTCGTCGATATTAAGCATGATTGTAAAATATTTAACAGGGACTTGAAACACTTCTTAGAATAAATTTGTGTGCATAAAAAATATCCGATCCATGAGAATAACGACACTAAATTGATCCAAGTATCGATGGCAAATCCACGAAACTGAAATTACGTCCAGGAGGATAATAAAAACTATACAGTCTATCCACAGTGTAAATGCCCATCTGACAACTGGATTTCAAAATTTGGTGTGCCCCATGTTTCAGTACTTTTTCATTTACTTGTGATTTATATAAATAACCTATTATTAGTAAATGCAGTTGTAAAAACATTAAAATAGTAATCCGTTACCAACTTCATTTCAGAAAATTACAATTTAAACAAATTGTTCAATTCGTAATATAGTTACGTAGAAATAATTAATGTAATAAAGTGATTATTCCGAAGCAACGTTGCATAGAACTTTTTAATTATAATATGCTTTAATATTGGGATAGGCTATGAGAATATTTCCATGTCCTTGATTAAAACACGTAACAGTGATTAGGTCGTGAGTCCTTTCTTACGATAGTCGCGCATGTCATAATTTTCTCATCAATTATTTTGTGAGCTTACTACTCAACTGCTTTCATGATTTCCTAAAATAAAATTGAAATTATTGACATTTGAAGTTTAAACAACATTAAATATTTCCGTTAGATTTTAATCTGAAAATGTGAACACGTCATTAATTCTGAATATACATTGTAACTGAACAATTTTGCTTTTAGCCGGTTCCAGTTTATTATTAGTCCTTGAATCGCTTAAATTTTCAGAAACTTTTACAATATTTAAGCAAGGTTTATTTATTGTGAAGCAATGAGTCAAAAACGATATATATATAATGTTTTCATTTTTGCATCACTCTCATCTATTATTATTTCATCACGATTCTTTACAGTTGGTACCAACAAATAGAACAACCTTTTATTGTAATTAAGATACTGTATTCTAAGGAAAAAATTTGGAAAATAGAAAGTGGTGGAGGCAGTACCTGACACAGAAGGAAAAGAAAAGAGAAGAAAGAGAAAATGCCTAAAAGAAGTCGAAACACTCCGACAACGGAGAAAAATGAGGGAGAAGACAAACTGGACGTATCGTATTAATGACCATGATGAGACAAATGATCAGGATGTTAAGGAGATAAAACAGGACCAAAAACGTGCAGGGAACAATTAACACGGATCAAAATAGAAAACGAGAGATTAAAGGCAGGAAGTAACGAAATCAAGAAACACAAACAAAAAATGAAAAGTAATGGATTATAAGATGAATCTTAAAAACAAGCGAAATGGTCGAATCAAGAAATAAAAGAACAAGTAAAAATCAAAAAAGAAAAGGATATAAACAACAGTGGATGAGAGTAAAAAAATGATATTGCAATCTAAATAACAAACATTGGAAGAATACGGCAGGAAATTGGAAGCATATAGTCAGGCAAATCAGAAAGGAAAACATCACATACGAAAGCAAGTCACAACAAAAGATAACAGGTTAATAACGGAAGAGAAAGAAATAATAGAAAGATGGAAAGAATACTTCTAGGAATTTCTTCGTCCAGATGAACAAGGTGATACAATAAAGGAATAAGAAACTAATTACACATAAGACCAAGAAGAAAACGATGTACCAATAGAAGAAGTGGCAAAAGTAATAAAACATGAAAAAAGGAGAAGAAAAGGACATGATAATATAAATGCAGAAATGCTGAAAAATGTAGGGACGCGAGGGTTACAAATGCTAACAAAAATATATAACAAAGTGTGGAGCATTGGAAAAGTACCTGAAGTACCTGAAAATAGAAGTAATAATATCAATATTCAAAAAGGGAGACAGTAGATGGACAACCCAACCCAAAGACACATGAGCCCAAAATTAATAGAAGGACCTTACGACAACAAAGGATATTACACAATCGGAGACATAAGCGATGGATTAAGACAAGTTAGAGTAATGAGCCCAAAAGAGAAAGACCTACAAGAAATTCTACAGATATAGGAAGAACTAACGAAATGAATATACTAATGAAAATAATTACAAATAAAACATTAGTAATGGTAATAAGCGATGGAAGTATGGAAAACGAAGTTAACGAAAGAATTAATAATGCTGCAAGATTTGTCACAGATTAAGTAAGCCATTTTTAGGAAAAGGGGAGATAAGTAGAGAAACGAAAATGCCAGTGTACAAAACAATTTTTACACAAATTCTAACGTTTGTAAGAGTCGGGTGCTAACGAATACAATGAAAAATAAAATGACATGAAATATTAAAAAAAAAAAGTTAAAGGAATTGCCAGAAGAAATATAAAAACGACGCAGTAAGAGAGGAACTAGAAATTGAACCAATTAGTAGCATCATAGAAAAACGAAAACTGAAATGGTTCGGTCATATTTGCAGAATGGACAAGTTAAAGGCATGAGAAGCACGCATAGAGAGAGAGAGAGATGAGCAAGACGAGAGCAGAAAAAGACGTGAAGTAGCAGAAATATTGAAAGCCAGATCGTGGACAGGAGCAAAAATATATATTCTAAGGAAAACTTCAGCAAGAAAACAGTCAATGTCAATTTCAAATTTAGTTGCATTTGAAATACTAACAGCTTTCACATAATCGATTCAATTATCGTTGTTTGCTAACACTTGAGCAATAAAATTATTTTTTCTACAACCCACAAAAGTTGACATTATGAAATGGCATATCACGAAGTACGATCTACGATGCTTTGTTAACTTAACAAAGCTTACAACTTACAACAAAAGCTTAATATTGTACGCTTTAATATCATACTACAGTTGTAAATATTATTTGTATCACATGCGCGAAACGTTTAAGTGCGTACGAGTTTTTTGATTCAGCTAACGCCAAAAACTTGACATTGCCAAGCACTAAAATATCGATGGAAAAATACTATTAAATGAATTATCATCAATCATTAATTACATTTATTTAATTTAGTTTTGCACTTTTATTATTCTTCAAAAAATGACGAAATTAATGAATAGAAAAATTTGTAAGTTATCATATATTTTAATATTTTCGTGAAATTTGTTGTAAATTTACCTTTGAACAGAGAGCAAGCTTCAATGAAATTGATATGTTTCATTACATTTGCTTGTGAATTGATGAACTGACATATATCGCATCTTCCACTAACAAACGTTAAATATGTTTCGTGTAGGATGCTACAAAAATAAAACCTACCCAGTTTTATCGCGCTCAGTAAAAAATATTATTCTAATTTTGCAGCAATTCTTCCAAACAAACATGAAATACATTATCGCTTTTAAAAATGACGAAACCCAATTATTATTATTGTTCTTTACTACTCGCTAATTACCCACATTAAACCTACACAGAACGTTCCTTTTCTTCACTATTGCGTCTGCATTGTATTTACACTCCGGATTTAATTCGATTTCCATGTTTGAATACGTAAATCCTTCCATATAAGCTCGCGTACGTCTGCATTATCGTCGATACGTCCTTACCCAAAATAATTAATATGCAAATACGTTATTTTTGGTATATTTTTAACGGCGCTGCGCTATTTACGTCAAATTTGATTATCGTACACTTTCAAATACAACTCGCAGTTGGCGACCGGTTTTCATGAATAGGAAATGCAAATTGCTCACTTAATGTAAATTTGTAGACATTTGGTTCGATTTGCATAATTCTTAGGTGTAAATAAAATTGTTGATATAATTCATATTTTAATAAATTATTACATTTTTATTTCACATTCTTCGTTGTTTTTATTGTGCATCTAGTTGTTGTATTACATCTTCTTCGTGCCTTTTAAAGCTTTCGATTTCGTGCCCTCTTAGTTTGTGGCCAACTTTTCCATTCGCATTTTTTCGTTTCACAATTTTGATTCTGATGGATTTATGTAAACCAGAAAGTGTCAGGTTTCTCAGATCCTACTCCTGATTTTTTTTTATTGCACTCATGCTCTATTTGAAATAAAATCAAATAATTTTCGAACATCATTTATGGTTCGCTTGAGTGGTTGCATTAACAATTAAAGAAAATTTTGTTGTAATATCCTACGTTGCTGTTGGTGTTTGATAAACGACAGGTTTCCTAAATTTACAAAATATTTTTTTCAGGTTACACAAAACCAGCCGTATATCTCATCGACATCGACGGCAACGGCATCTTCCCCCCGGCTCACGTCCGCTGCGAGTTCCAAAGCCTCGAGGACTCCACCAAAACCATCGTCGAGCACAACCTGCCCAGTCAGATCGACGTCAGATCGCACTCGGAAAAAGATTTCAAGTTCACGATCAAGTACCGCGAGTTCAACGCCGACATGCTCCAGGAGTTGGTGTCGCACTCGCTGAACTGCAGCCAGTACATCAAGTACGACTGCTTCAAGGCGCCGCTGGAGCTGCACTCGGCCACGTGGTTCGTCAGTTCGGCGAATCACACCGTCGACTTCGTCGGCGACGTCAAAAGGTAGGGTTTACATCGACGCGGGCTACCGTCGTGCGAAATGCATAAATCAGTTTGGTTTCAGAGGGACTTGTCCGTGTTCGGTGGACAGGAAGTGCGAAAATCCGGCGCAGTGGTGCAACTGCGACGACGTCGAGGACGATAAGTGGAATTCGGACGACGGGTACTACACCACTGGTAATAGTTTGGGAATTACGGAGATGGTGTTTTTGCAACAGAGCAATTTGCCGCCGGATGCGCTGGGACGGATTACGCTGGGACCTCTGGAATGCGTAGAGACAAGTAAGTGAAAAATTATCGAGGTCGTGGATATTTCTAAGTTTTATTGAACATTATTTATTTCTCATCTTTTCATGGATCATCGAATTTCTGATGACTTATGTCATCTGCGAATTTGTAAGTTTATGGATGGCAAATGATTCTTAAGGTAAATCGGGGTTAATTTTGATGAATTTTTATACGTTTTGAGGCGTTGTACCTATATTTATGGCTCACATGGCGTTTAAATATTGTACCTTTGCAACTCGAAATAACCTATTTTGCAAAAACTCAATGTTTTGAATTCTTCATCAAAAAGTAGGTAATTAATTAATCAAAGAGAATTTAGATTCGATGCTAATTTATTCAAATCTACTCTCTCTTCTATTATTACCCATCAACGCAATCTTGTTGATTTTCCTGGCTCATCTCAAATTCAAATATTCCTTCCTCAAACACAATTTTTTGATAATTATCCACATTTATTTTTCCTGTCCGCTAATCTGATGAGATCGTCAACGAAAGCTGAACATTGGTGATGGTTATTGAAAATTTTTCTACGACTAGTTTCTTCTCTTAGTCTCTTACCTCTAACATCGATAGTTCTGAGCAGTTGCTCGGCAGGGTTTAATTTTAAGTCCTTCTATTATAATTTTTAAATACTCCTACCGAATTGACACCAGGTTTTAAAATCCAAACTTTATAACCTGATCAACTGGACCAATTATATAATTTCAGATACTCAAAGGTATGTAGTTACATTCACGACGAGCCAGTCGTACATCGAAGTCCCCGGCTGGCGCAAAGGAGACTTGGCCTTTTCGTTCAGGACCACCGGCAGAAAAGCAATATTGCTGTACCAACCGCCTATTCGTCCCAACTATCCGAGCTTCATGGTCGCCCTCACAAGCGGTAAGTCGCGACCCATTCGCGCCCTCAACTAAAAATAACATCCAGTTTACGTCTAGATTTCCAACTGACGTTTAACTTCACGCTGAACACGGGCGTGTCAAAGGAACTGGTGATCATCTCCGGTCGGAGATTGAACGGCGGCGAATGGCACAAGCTGTGGATAGATTACAACAAGTACCACGTCCGATTCATGATAAACGAAGACTACCAAATGGTAGATTTGAAACCGGAAGAAGAATTTGGGCCGTTCGAAGGTTCCATGTTTATTGGGGGCGCCCCATTGTAAGTGACTGTGGTGGTTAAGCTCATTTTACCACTTTGTTTTCAGGCATTATTTGCATCCGTCGAAGACGTCCGTGCATCAAGGTTTGATCGGCTGTTTCCGTGGGTTGGTGGTGAACGAAGAAATTTTAGACATTTACAGTTACATGAGCGTCCATTTGAGCGAAATCATCAAAGATTGCAAGCCGTCCTGCGTGCCTAATCCGTGTAAAAATGGCGCACAGTGCAAGGAGCTCTGGAGCACTTTCGAGTGCATATGCCCGAATCCTTGGGCCTACAAAGGGACTTATTGCGAAACCAGTAAGTTTATTTTTTTTTAGCACACTGAACTTCATCTAGGCAATCTTATTCGTTTCCTCTGATGTCCTTTTATTAACTTTTAGATTTTTCAGCGTTTATATTTTTGAAATTTTAACATTTGCCATTTTTACAGACTCGTATAATCGTTTTCATTTACAGACATCAACACCAACGCCATAACGTTCACCCAGCCGGAATCCTTCATCAAACGAAACTACCTAAACGGCAACCAAGCTGAAAAAAGGAAAATGTTCGAAGAAACGGTCTTGATCAATCTCCGAACCTACGACACCAGATCTTTAATACTCTACGCCAACGACCACTTGAACAATTTCATGCACCTATACCTAGACAACGGCACGCAGGTCGTATACCTGTTCAATCACGGAAACGTCATCCACAACATCACCGTCGACTACCCCGAATTAAACAGCAGCAAATCTGTGCAGATCGCAATCACCAGGACGCTCGAGAACACGACCTTATACGTCAACGAAGAAAATAGCACGTTGCCCGTGGGGGTGCTCTTGTTGGGAAATTACTCCAACAAACCGTGGAATAACTCGGAGAAAGGTAACGGGTCGCTTTTAATTATTCAGTTTGAATCAAATGTTGATTGCAGAGGTTTTGGCTCCTCAGAGACCTCCGGCGCCGCCTACCGAATATTTCCAACTAAATTTGGGCGGATATGATCCAGAAACGTTGCTGAAAGTTTCGGCTAATCCTGCTACGCTGAACGGGTACGTTGGATGCATGAGAGGTCTACAAATCGGCGATACGTTAACGAACTTGTCTTCTATAGTCGACGAAGATGATAAAGGTGAGAATTTGTGAATTTAAAAAATTAAAAAATTAAATTCTTTATCACATTTCCTTCTAACATCCTTTTCTTCTGCCATTTCTTCCTACCTCCCTTTTCTCTTTCCAGTGGTTTTTTCTTCATCCTGCTGGTCCGCTTCCCTCTTTTTCCTACATTCTTCTTTCATCTCTATTATTTTCCCTAAGATTTCTGGCCCCACTCCGTTCTCTCGCAAACCTATTTTCCATTCTTTTTTCGCCTTCTTTTAAGCTTATCTCTTCACAAGCTTCCAACCAATGTTCCCACACATTTCATTCCACCGTACTCGCAATCATTTTCTCTCCGATCCAGTTAGCCTTCACTTCATTTTCACATATGTACCTTGCTAACAAGGGTCCTTCTTCTGTCGATCACTCTCCCCTTAAATATCTTTGCTTCTTCCAGTCTCTTTTAATTATTGTATTTTTTATGATCAAACTTCACCTCTTTCGATGGCATTTCAAATCCTGTTTGGTTATATCTTCTTTCAGGCGTACTCGCCAAATGCGACATGAAATGCGACAGCTTGCCCTGCAAAAACGAAGGCATTTGCATCGAGGACTATCGAAACCAAGAGCACACGTGCGACTGTGAGCATACGAGCTATTACGGGGAATTTTGTTCTGATGAGAAAGGTGCTGATTTTAGCGGAGAGTCGATTTTGTGGAGGGAATACGTGCTGAACGGTTCCGTCGACCACATAAAAGTGCAACTGGCGTTCTCCAGCATGGACGTCCGACAAAAGAACACCGTCCTGTTACTCTTACAAACGGAAAATAAGTACGTAAATTTGTCAACAAAATTTGCAATTTTATTTGCATATTTCTAGGACAATAAATTACAACATAATAGATTAAATACGATCGATCATTTCGTCGATAAATTGCCCCAACATGCCCCAATTAAAATTTACATCACTTCATGTTTTTCGATGTATTAATAAGTATCACCAGACAACAAAATTTTTGCTGAATGAAAATTGTTATTTTTAAAATTGATATTTTCTGATTCTTTACTTGATTGGTCTCAAACCAGCCCTAGTTTTTTTTTTTCATCAGGCTACATTTTTTCAAATATAGAAATTAGCAGTTTTAAGTTTATAAAAAAAATTATTTTTCGTGCTTTCCATTAATTTTCCACCTAGAAATATAGAACATAATATGAGTACTGTAAATTCAAATCTGTTTGTTTCTGTCGTTTTGAATAGATATTTGCGCAACGTTAACAGATCGAACGATCCTTGATCAAGTTGTACATATGCTCGGCCAAGTTTGAACAAATCCTTTATCGCGTTTTAAAAAATCCCCGAACAAATTTTTCACAGAACATTGAGCACAGTCTTAATTGATCAATTGTCATGTTTTGGGGAAAATTATCAGTCAACGTCAACGTCAACGTAAACTTTTTAAATTTAAAGCATGTTCCCAAAGGTGATAACAATTCATCACATCACCATCATCCACATCGAATCGTAGTCACGTTTTCACTCACAGAAAAATAAATAACTCTGATAAATCTTAACCCATTTCAGTCGAAGTTACTACCTCCTCGTCGGGTTGAGCACCGAAGGTTTCCTCATCATCCAAGAGGACCGAGAGGGTGCCGTTTTCGCCAACACCGTTCAAAAGAAGAGCTTCATAAACGGCGCCCGTCACTCTGTATATTACCGCCGTGACAAAAACGAATCAGAACTCTTCGTCGATCGCCGACTAATTCCGATGGTACAAATACCAGCGCAGACTTTCACGAACGTGCCAGAGATGGGCGCCAACGAGGTGCAAATCGGGGGGCACAACACGTCCGATCCCAGATTCGCAATATACAAAGGATACAGCGGATGCCTGTCAAGTAACGTTTCCCCCACCATAATTTTGCTTCAGTTTCATGTACCTAATTTCAGATATATTCGTCGAGGTCAACGAGCACGACATGAAGCCGCTGGAGGAGTACATGTTGTTCACGAAGACCGGCGCCGAAAAGGTCAACGTGTCCAATTCGCTCGGAGTTCGGAGCGCTCAGTGCAGCCCTTATTTTGACTTTCCGCATAAAATACCCACCGGGCCGACAAACCCAAACATCAGTCAGGTAATTTTGTTTATAAACTAGGCCTCATAACTCTCAGAAAATGAGGGTTGAAAAGGTTTCCAGGGGATTTCCAGGACCACGGTTATTCCTACGTATGCATGTTGGGATCGTTTTGGGGAATTTCTGTGAAGTTGACTTCCAAATGTTCAGCTTTATTGGAATACTTCAGTGCTGTTATCATTTTTTAACATTAGATATGTTACTGTTACTTTCTTACTTATTTATTTTTTTGTTGCTTGATTTTTTTTTTACCTACGTGACTTAATTATATAGTTCATACTCTAACGAATATTCCTCAATTTCTTATTATTCACGAACTTCACTTCCGTCTTGTTTTAATCCCCCAGGCGAACTCGGCGTTCGTAACGTGCAGTTAAAAAGTTTTATTTCGAATTGTGTTTCTCATAAATTTCCATTCGATTTATAAAAACTGTTCTTTTGAATCCTCGTTTAATTTCCTTTTAAGGGAAAGGATAAAACGTGGGTGGAAGACGCGCCCCAGCGCATACAGTACACGTCCATGTACGCGACGACCTCAGTGGAAGAGGACAGCCGAGGAAAAGTCGTCGTGATCACACTCTCGGTTCTGTTCGTGGTCGTAATAATCTGCTGCGCGTACGAGCTATACAGAAACGACAAGCAGTACAGGCGACGGAAGGAAATGGAAACTGACGCCAGTATCCTGTGGTCGAAAGAACAAGCGGCGAAAATGCTGGACAAGGTGGCGTATTCAATCGTTTGATTTCGTAAGATTGCGGTTTCGTTGCAGGCCAAGGAGACTTCGTCCAAACAATCGCAGAACGGGAAAATACCGGCCAAGAACGGCACCACGGAAAACACGAACGGCGACACTCCGCACGTCCCCGTACAAGCGGTCGTGGAAAAGCCAATGGACGAAGCGCCACCGCCGAAGAAAATCGACAAGAAGGAAAAGAGAATTAGCTTCAGAGGTAGGGAAATGCAATTAATTGACACAAACTATTTTTGTGGATTAAACACAGATCAAGATGTTCAAGTTGGCAATGAATTTTTGAAATATTCAATACGAATTTTTGTTTTATAGATAGCGCTAGCGAGTTAGAGTGGGACACCCCCGGCGAACATTCCGAGCTCTTAAACATCATACACGACATCAGCGAAGAAGAAGAAGAAGAAGAAGACGAAGACATATTCGACGGACTGTCGTCGAAAGATGGTGATAAACCAGTAAGTAATCTTAACAAATTGGCGCCTCTTAGCAGCATTAGCGAAGTCACTCTAGATAGCGGCCTGTCTATGCCAGACTTGCATGTGACCGCACGACACCATTAGAAATTAGACGCTAAATTTAATTTATTTATCATCACTGGTTAGAAGAATGTTTATGAATGTAGTATAGAATGTGTTAACGCTTATTACGTAATAAAATTATTAACAATGTTTGTTCTAATTTCTGTATTTATTCGAAAAAAAATCTAAATAAATATTAACAGGTGATAGATAATATTTACACATTCGCTTCACTAGCTTTAATTTATAGTATGTTTTTTACTGGTTAATGGTTTTACTTCAATATACTCAATAAAATCAATCAACCCAACGACCGTTGGAACACCGTAGATACGTCGTTGAAATAAAAAATCACGCTTAGGAATTTCGTGGCCAACCGTAGCAAAATCTACTCAGTTGTATAGAAAAAATATACTCGACACAACAGCAGTCTACCGTTCTTTCCCTCTCAAGTATCTAAAACCGCACCAAATTGTTTTATCTATGTCAACACAAACCCAACAACGTTGTATATCAATTTCGGTCAACATCGAAACGATCATTGGAACTCTGAAGATGAAACAAGATTCCTCGAATTAAGGAACGTGTACCAAAACATCTTCAATTAAAGTGTTCAAATTTCATTTTTTCATTACCAGCTGCAATAGCTACCCCTACTCGTGTATCTTCTTTACATTACACTTGTGTTACCCAAGCGAAATATATCTACGTAACTACTTTCATGTACAGGATGGCACATTAAATACAAAAATATGATTAGCATGCACGTCCCCTCATTGGGCGCCAAATTTAATTTTCACGTCTCTGAATGAACACATTATTAACTTCCTTAACATCGGGATCTTTAAGACAGGTTTCTAGGTTAATTCAATCCCAGCACTGACTGCGACAAGCCAATCTAACTAATCAACGAAAAAAATGTTTATTGCACGAAATGGTGAATGGTAACACGAGCATGTTCGTGGGCTTGAATGGCTTCCGCGTCGATCGAAACTGCACGCAAGATTTTTAATATATTTATCGCAAGTATTCAGTGATTATGTAGGTTTCGACGTCGACACCTCGTCCGCGCATCAAAGGACCACCGCCACCGCACAGCAACCCCCTAGCCACGCAACTGCCCTTCATGATCGACGAAGTGGGCAACGTTGACCTCACAACTCACGCCTAACGTCTCTACGGTGACGGCATACACTTATAAATAATAATTAATAGTTTTTAAACGTTGTAAGGGACAACGCAGTTGTTAAACACACCGGCAAACGCCCCGCTCTCTATTCGAACATTCCGCTCTTTCATTTCTAACGCTTTCGATCCGTTGAGCAGCTGCGCCTCGTCCCGTTTTTGCTAACGAATAAAACGCGCCGCGAATCATGGACAAAGTGTGACTAACAGACTGTGGATGGTAACGGTGCAAATGCAGCTAGGAATTAAAACGCAGTTTCCTGTTCTCTTTGCTGTTTCATTAGGTGACACGCGACCATGACAAACCGACCGTATCGGAAGAAATGGAAAACGGTAACTGTTGTTGGAAGCGAACGATCGGATTCTTAACTGTTGATTTTCAGCGCGCAAAGTGATACGAAAAATCGGGCCATTTCTCAGGCCCGTGTTTCTCAACGAAAATCAGCGGAGGTACGCGAACCCGGTTAGTTACTTGGGCGGACCGCGGTTGGCGCCGAGGAACCGCGCCAGCGTCGAAAGCGTACTTTCATTGGACTGATTTGTGTAGATGCGCCAGTTTACCTCTGTAATATGAAAGCATACGTAAATATACTCGTTTTGTAAAACCGACTTTTAATTCTGGTCTAACCTAGGTGTCCTTCGGAGCTAGTTAATGACGTGTAAATAAAATTGGCGCAGTCGGTAGAGACCCATAATTATTACGCAGGAATAATTATTACATTTTTTTTTAGAGTAAATAGAGCAATAAGTATTCTTCGTTTGGAAAAAAAATTACTCAAATTGGACTAAAAATGAGGGTGTTACAATCTTAAGTGGAACACACTGTATAATAGATATATTTTTTAATATTTGACGATCATGGTTGAAAAATGGGAAAACAGAATCGTCATTAAAATTTCGACGAAACAAAAAATGCAGAAAATAATTTTTAAAAACCGAATATCAACATTGTAAAAAATTGAAAATAGTGAATATAGAATTTACAAAAATTTTAAATTTTTTCAGGATCAAAATATTTCAAAAAATAATTTTGCAACAATGTAATATCAATATTAAAAAAATCAAATCACGTTGACAATTTTGCGATCTTGTGAATATTGGAAAAATCCCGTGATACGGGGGGGTACAACGAAATTATATTTATCAATTTTTGCAAATATTTTAGCCAATTTCATTTTAAATCTGATTAACTTCGGTTCGAACAAAAATTGAAAATTGTCGTGTATTCAAATTTCCCCGAAACAGAAAATGCTTTCCAAAAAGAGAAAATATACAATATGCTGACGTTCATATGCTCTTACGGATTTTATACGCATTATCGCAATTAGGTAAATTAAACAAAGTATTCTCATAAAAGCTAAAGACTACGAAGTTTTAAACTACATTTGCTTGAAAACTTTTCGCAAAATGTCGCTTTTGAAATAAGTTTCCATGGTTACCAAATTCGATGCGATACACGACAATTTAATACCAACTTAAAACTTACTATAATTAGTTTTGTTATTTACCACCAGGGGTAACATTTTATAACATTTAATTTAATGTTAGTTTCATAAATAATTCATAAAATTATGTGAAATTATATCGAAAATTCACTTAATATCAAATATTGATCAATAAACATTGATATGACCAATTACATTAAACTAATCCAATACCATCGAGTTAGTAAATTTATTATAACAGGTACATTAGGGACATGAATATTGTAAATATGCAGCAAAGTTCAGGAAGTGTAGGCCAATTTCCAGCTGAAAAGTGGAAAAACAATGTAGCACATTGTGGAAAACTATTTAAAGGTGAATCGCAGTGATGTATGGGAAACCACACCTTGGCCAATATTCCTCCAATTGTTATTTCTTTAATGGAATGAAAATCTAAATAATTGATTCTTTTAATTAATTCCTTAATTATTTGCAATTCCAGTTAATTGTAATAAAATCAATGAGATCATAATCTCAAATTTTCTAACTTAACGTAATCGGTGGTACTGTTACAATTCCCAGTCGAAAGAATTGAAGCAATTATTTCACGACGAGAGAAATTACATTGGTCTAAACATTTCATTCCACACCCAAAACACTCGAAATGACTTTTTGTTATTCAGTGTTCCTTTACTTGCGTACTTGCAAAAATACACTTAGAAGTTTACCGTTTCATTCCGGTAAGTTTATTTATTAACGAACTAAAACTAAATGTACATTAACACCTACAGTCTAATCAACCTGATCGTCCTCTTCCTCTAATAAATGATTCAAAACAAGTTTAGAGGTCGGCGCTCGATCACACGTTTCCTTGCTTCTCCTCTCCTTCCTAACTTTCTGTCCGACGACGTATTCCGGCATCAGCAACTTGGAGTTCTTAAACGTACGTTTGGTTTCATTATCTTCTTCTTCTCGCCGTATCAACGAAGTCTTTTGAAACTTTATTTTATTGGGCCAGCCGTTGTTCGATTCGGCAATCTCCTTGTTGCGATCTTGAAGCTCCTTCAGGAAACTTAAAGCCGCCGCCGTGTTTCCCTTCTCCGATATGTCTTCGTCTTTGACGTCTTCCAAACTGTATTTGATCCACTTTGTCGGATTGCGTTTGAAACCGGGTCGCTTGGAGTGCGGCAGGCATTTGGAGATGGGCGCCTGCGGTCTTTTAAATATGCTCTCTTTACCTCTGTAATGTTTCGTTTTTCGTTGGGTTTTGTCGTCAGAGGACGGGACGTCCGTTATATCCATGTGCTCCGTTTCATTTTGTGGTAGGTTATTGGTGATTTTGTCGAGCTCCGCGAATAGATTTTTTTGACGATCGGCGAAGCTTTTATGCTGACTCGTAATCAGAAAATCATGGTTTTCTGCGTCCATGGTTACAAAGTAGCACGCAGAAGAAATGAGTTATTTACAAACGCGATAAACACTTATCGTGACATATTGTAATGTTGCCAAAATAACATTTTTTTCGTGTTCTAGGGAAAGATTGAAATTTTACGTTGGCAGCACGGTATACAATGCACAGCTATTGATAAGGCGCGTTCACATCCGATAAATATAGCACGACCAGTCTAATAAAGTGGCATACGTATAATTACTATCTTTAGTCCATTATAACAGGGACTAAAGCGTCTCTTTTAATCCATAAGGACACGCAGTGACATTTCCAATCCCTAGGGGGAATATAGTTAGAAATTGTGGTGCTATGGTGTTATCTACCGCGCAATTCAAATAGCACCATGTAATGAAATGAAATGAGTAAACACAGTACAAAACATTAATTAAAATATATGAAACGAATATTGCTGGATTTCAGCAAATTTCAGGAAACGTATATTTTATCGTGCGTTGGTACGACGTAAATTGACAAAAATTTGACGTTCGAGCGTGATGTCCAGGCGATGCATATGTTGTCATGATCGTTGAGTGAAACTCGCATTCGACGCAGTGAAAGCACATGTATTTAAAATTCATGTTTAAATTTTTCCGCAATAAGTAAAGTATAGCATTTTCCGAGGTTACGTCTACATAACGTACGTTCTATGGTTCTATCGATAAACGACGCATGCGAAAGGTACGACGTCCCGTTTTAATTCAATTGTTTCGTTTTATTCGATTTGGTAACCTCAAAATAACATTACAAAAATTAAGTAATCTCTCCCCGATTCAGTTCGAGTTTGTTATGAGAAAACCTTAAATTTTATCACCTTTAACATCGAGGTAATCGCTGGGTAAATGGGTAATCGTAAATTCTAAACAATTTTTCAGCTTGCACGAGGAGAGTGACAAGAAATTCCACGACATGAAACGTCTATCTTCCAAGCAAATGAATCGCATCGAAAAGAAGAAAAAAAAGATGGCTGCCCTGGTCGAAATAGCCAAACTCAACGAACTCGATCGGAGCAATAAACCTCTGACGAACAAACCCGACGTCGACAACACCGAACCGAGTCCGAAGAGGCTACGAACGGAGCCCGAAGAAACCGAAATTAAGTGAGTTCAACTCATGTGCCACGTGCACCAATTAAAATGACGTTTTAGAATTGCTAGCGGCTGCGTTGATGCGGAGAACATCGGCGATGGTGATTTGGGACCATCTGGGCAACCGAAATTGAGCGGCGAAGATTTCCTCAAGTTGAAGTCGTTGCTCAGAGAAAAAACGAAGGCTTTCCGCAACCAGCCCAAGTTTTGGCTCAGAGATATGGGCGACTACGCCAGCCTTTCCACTGAAATTGAAAACAGAGTACCTTTATTTTTGTCCGACGTACAGCACTTGATCATGTACTCGCAAGTCGGACATCACTCGCCGTACAGCCCGGCGAGGTGGTGTCAGCTGGAAAAATACACGAAAGTTTTGCATACGTGTGTTTTAATCGTGGAAAATTTATCGCTCGTCGATTACGTATCAAATGAAACGTTGTTTCCGTTTACCAGCTCTACGTTTGATAAAAAATTGGAGCTTCTAAATCCGGGGGCGTATAAAGGAGACATCGTTCGAGATTTAGTGATGGTCCCATTGACAGGTGAGTTTTAATACGCGATTGAGTTTATGTTACGACGACTAATTCTAGGCACGCAGGTGAGGAAATTTACTAATCAATATGGAACGGTTGAAACGGCGGAAAGCAACGAAGTTTTCGACATCGTCAAAAATTTGTTTCCTTTAAACAACGAAGACGATTCAAGTAAGATCGGCTTGCCGCAGTCGGATAAATTTCCAAGGACACAATTACTTTTATCTGGTTGGCAGATGGTGGAAGAAAATTTCCCTTTGCCCATCAAGGGGCTCATGGAACATAAATACGCCGGATATGTACTTACGAAGGACGAGTACAAAGCCGTCAGTTCGAATAGCCCGATGTTTGGTCTTGATTGCGAAATGTGCAAGACGACCATAGGAGACCTCGAATTGACCAGGGTGTCTATCGTCGATGAAACCGGCAATGTATTTTACGAACAGTTGGTTAAACCCGATAATAAAATCACCGATTATCTCACGAAATATTCCGGCATTACTGCGAGGCTCATGAAAACCGCTACGAAACGCCTCGCCGATGTTCAAAACGATATAAGAAACATTTTACCGAGCGACGCTATTTTAGTTGGACAATCGTTGAGCAACGACATGCACGCTTTAAAAATGATGCATCCTTACATCATAGATTCAAGGTAATTATCATAAATGTTCTTAATATAACAATTTCATCAATAATTTAATTTTTCAGTGTCATTTTCAACATAACTGGTAACAGAACCAGGAAAACCAAATTACAGACGTTAGCACGAGAATTCTTAAACGAACGTATACAGCAAAGCAACAGTGGTCATTGCCCCATTGAAGACAGTCTTGCTTCTTTAAAATTAGTACAACTTAAATTGACCAAAAGTCTATATTTCGGGGACGCCGTGATGTCCAACGTTCAGATGCAGATAAGGCAGCAGCCGGAGCTCGGTCACCCGAACTACGCAACCAGCATGCTCAAACAAGTGACCAGAATGGAGAAATCGGCCTTGGTTGTGGGATCGTCCGATACGTCCTCAAAGTACCAATACTACACGTTTAAGGATAGCTTGGACAGGAACGAGAAGAAAATCACGTGCGTCTCGAAGAAATCCAACAAATCGGTGGTCAAGAAACTCTGCGAATCCTCAGCGCAATACACTTTGAGCATCGCGCACGTTAAAGTCGCCAACGTCAGCGAAGACAAAGAGCAGAAGCTTCACGACGTCGACGGCTGGATAAAGGAAATTTATGAACACACGGGCAAGCCGAGTTTGCACATTGTTATTTTCGGCGGACAAAAGGACTTTGAAAATGGTTGTTGTTTTATAAAACTTAAGACATCATAATGTAAATAAGTCATAATTTAGGTTACAAAATTTAAGTAAAATTTTCGAAAGGTCTTTATAAGATCTTTACGTTGCATTGTAATATTATTTATTATTTTCATATGATGATGTATTGATTTATTTTCAATACACGTTTAATGTTGAATCGTTGTTTTCGGTGGTTCACAGTTTTTGTATTATATGAGAATCGTTTTGCAAAAAATTTAAATTCGATTTATTATACGTGACTTTCAACTTGGGGTTTTATTCGTTCACCATAATCAATAGTTTCGAGTTGAGGCGTGTAAACTGCTACTCCACAATTGTTGTAAAATTTCTTTATCAATTATAAATCTATGTACAAGCATTTACATTTTTTATAATTTTACGGAAATTATTGCCACAGTTAATCTATTCTAGAATTAACTGCATTACAAAATATATGAAGGGAGCTTTGTGGAGAATTTCAAAGTTTTACCTGCACAAAACCATTACTAAAAAAGCACTCGATGATAAACTCAGGAATCGATCTATCTGTCCGTAATTTGAAGAACTTGGGAGCAAGTTAAAATTAGTTACTCGACAGTAAACCATCTAAAGCGTTACAAATAATAATTGGTGGGTTTTATTTGATGACCTGTCAAAATGTGTATTACACCATCCTTTTGTGCCAAAGCCTACAGGCCAACATTTTAAGACAGAGGCTTGAACAAGAGAAAGGAAATGTAATCCAACGGTTAACATGAAATCAATTGGTATTAAATCTTCCACAATTGCTTGGGATCTTAATATGACTCGTGGGGCTGTCCCACATTGATTATCACTCAAACAAAATTTTAGCTACAGCCCAACAATTTATATGGCTGAAAATGTCCACTGTCCTATTAAAAGATAGATACAATTAAGAACAAGCAGTCAATTTTGACATTAGAGACACAAACATAGTAAAAGCTCAAGGGGCTACAGAAAGAGAAACACAATATTTGTCCAAATTAAATCAGGGGGAAGGAATACAATTTCCGAGCAGGAAAGCTACACATACGTCATTCCAGAAAAGTCAGAATCGATTCACGGGATCTCGACAAACGCGTATATCCGTTAAATCTCGAGTTCAAAAATTTTCATTATTACTATACTTTCTTATACATAAGGTATAAGAAAATAAAAATATAAAATCAATCGGCTTTGATGAAATACCAGTAGTGATTTTAAAAGATAATGTGGATTAAATAACATCGTCAATCTATGTATACTGCAGGAAGTATTAACTAAAAAAAGCATTAATTAAACCTATTCATAAAAAGAAGGAATAGGGAAAAATAAAAAATTATAGACCTATTGCACTGCTTCCGAACGTCGAATTTTTGAGATCTTATTATTTAATGAACTAAATAGTTTTTGCGAAAAATATAATATATTATCGACTGACCACTTTGCATTAAGAAAAAAACCATTCCATAAACATCAAAATAATCATATTTAAAAAATTTTAAGATGTCAAATATTCAATGTACGCCAGTGTCCGAGGTGTACCAACATTTTCAATATCGTGTAAAAAATTTGAAAAGTCCATTAAAAAATCAAAAATTTAAAAAAAAGTCAACTTTAAGCTACGTCGTACCTGTCGCAAATTCGAAAACTGTTTTTTGCGAAAACGCAGTGTTGCGACTTTGAACGAGTTCCCCTTCTAAACTAAAAAAGGTAGACATAAGCCGTCTATGCGATTCCGTTAATAAATGTAATTCTCTATAATTTCATTTACGTGCAATTTTGTCGTATATCGCAAAGGTTCGGGCAGTGTTTCGAAAAAATGTATCGTCGCGCTCGTTTAGTCACTGCCTAAATGACATGTCCATGTGCTTTTTCGAACCGGATAGAAATACATTATCGCTCTATATATGACAGTTTGATAATCCCGTAATTTTCTGGTACGACCGTAAAAAGTTTACAATACTTTTGTCTTGACTTCAATATTCAATTATATTTTATACTTTATTATTACAACATTCCAAATGTCCAATATTTGATTAATCACAATGCAATGCTTCTGTGAACGCTTTCTGCATTTATTATTTTTAAATGTGCTTTTAGGATCGATTAAAAAACACACTTTTTTTGCATTTTACTCCAATCTTCCAATCTAAGTAGGTTCTTTACAAGTTTGATAACGATTTTCAGAAACAACTAATTTAAAAAAAAAGTATCACATACATAATAAATAATATTGTACAATAGTTTCCGTTATGAGATATGAGATGAGTGTTTTGTGAATACCCTTTTATGATTTTGATTTTAAACACGTGTACGTCTTATCTGTAAGGTATCCTACGTAAATATCTGATTATATTGATTTCATAGTAATAAATCGCTTTCAGCTAATATATTTAATTATTTCCGGGTATATACTATAAAGAAATTTCATAAATTTACTAAATAAACTATCAACACCAGCCTTACTTTAGCGATAACGATGGAAAGCTGGTGGGAAATATGAAAACTGGATATAGGGACTGAATATTTTGACAGATTGCTTAATATCAACAGAAATGGAAATGGAGAAGGATGAGCGGAGCAGGAGGAACAAATAAAGCCACCAACGATGCAGGAGATGGAGGGCATATATTTTGGCGCGAGTCACTCTAATTCTGTAATTAAATTTTATAACAATGAATAGGCAAGGATCGATGAAGAAAAAGCTCTCCCCACATAAACAACTAAAAATATATATAACAATGTTTTTCAACGCAAGCAAATTCAACTCAAACGATATTAATTATATAATATAATTTAAAACATTGCCCCATTTGACCCAATCGCCGCTGCAAGAATTATTTGCTATGGTTCCTAAGCTTGACCAAAAATCGGACAGGCAAGCTGCTTTAACCTATATTAACAAGGTCTGTTTGAAAATCAATCAACATCAAAAGACTAAAATCAATCGTCGACAAAAAATATAATACCGGAACATTTAAATTTATTTCCGTCTTATATATATCATTTAAATTTCGTAAAAACCATTGAGTAAGTTTATAGATTAGTCAGCAAGTTAAAAGTACCTTTGTTCCTTGTCTCTAGCTTATTTGCTTATTTTGTAAACAACTCGTTGTATAGAAATGCAACAATGTTATTCGATTAGGGGATTTTTCAAAAGTGTGCAGCTATTATCGATTCAATGGTGATGTCCGATAAGATAACAAGACATTTTTGAAATTTGCGATTTAATTGCGCCTTACAGAAAACTATGCGTTTGATTTACGTCTCAGCTTGACATGCTAAATGTATCGTTTATGTTTAATTTCTTTTTTTTGCACAACCAAACTCTAAGTGTCCAACAAATGGGGAATGATAAAAGTCCAAGAGAAAATAACATATCCATAGAAGTGATTAAGAATGGAGGGTCGAAACTAAAGGAATTGGTATTGGGACAACTATTTGGGAAGAAGAAATAATGCAAAAAGAGTAACAGCAACAGGGAGGCGTATTTCGTGTCTATAGATTTTAGATGAAGAGATCAGAACTGCAGAAGGCTTTGAAAGAACTTAAATTCCCTGCCAAATTAAAATTGTTGGTAGAGATAACTATTGAACAAAATAAAAGTGCAGTACATGTGGAAGGCACGTCATCAATGTACTTTGGTGTCCACTTGGGTCTTCGACTGGGCGACCTTCTGTCGGCGACACTGCTCAACACATTGGTGAAATATGTAATAAGGCGAGGTGGAATCAATCGAACATGTTTAATATACGATAAAAAAAACATCAGTCTCTGGCTTTTTCAGACGATGTAACTTTAATAACAAGACGTAAAGTGAGAAGGATATTGAAAGCATTAATGACAAACGCAAAAAGTTGGCCTAAACATTAACAAAGGAAAACAACATTTATGAAAATGAAGAAGGAATCTGGCTGAAGCTAATAACAGTTTCACGTTAATACTACAGAAGAGAAAAATGTCGCGAAGAGGAGAGCCTTAAGTATGAGAAACTCGTTTTGGGAAAAAGAAATGTGGGGGCCCAAGAAGAAGATGGTATGGGGAGATCCTGGAGAATCTTAGTGGAAAGAATGTGTTGGGGGATAGCAAGTAGTCAAAAACTAGAAAACTCGAGACCAGAAAATATGGAATTAATGTACTTTTTTTAGTTTTTCAAATCAAACATCGTGGACAAGTACATAAGTATTAAATTTCTTCAAATGTAATAAATATGAACAGAAATAACGAATGTTTTTAATTAAAAAATTAAAATGCACTTTTGTGTTTGCCAGCAAGCTGGGTGTTGGCTAGCAAGGTACAGTTGGATATTTGATATTTCAGTTGTATGATATCTATGATAGTGGTCATGTTTACTATCTTACTTCACTAATTATTTCTACTACATTACTTTATTTATTTACGTTGTTATAGAGGACTTATGCACGATTTTCCATTTTTTAAATTTAATTTGCATATTAATCAACTAATGTTGATGAAGTAGTGGTGAATTTGTTTCATGAAATTTCTTTTATATTAGATGTCTAGAAATTATGCTTGCGGATGGTATTTACTTTGAGCTATTTATTGAATATATGATCAAATTGAGATATTTGTATATAAATATATATGATTCACTCCTACAAGTGTTCGAACAAGTCATTATAAATAGTACTTGTAAAACAATTACGACATCCTAATCTTTTATCAGAAACTAATACCTCGTTGTACAATAAAGCTCAAAAGTCACAGCAATAGTGGGGAGACAACTGTATGCAAGGAATAATGTAAATTATTTAAAAATGTATTTTGCTAGTGTTCTTTAAAACAATTAATTATATCATTTATAACAATTATGTTATATATATATTATTTATTGCTAAAGGTTATTTCAGCTAGAATTTGATTTTACTATATATATAAATAAATTTTGCTATTTCATGCTTTTGTTTTTAAAACTTTGACAAAATATGTTTTACATATTGTAAATTGGAAATCGAAAAAACGCCAATAAGCGAACAATCATAAGCACTAAAACAAGATACATTGCTCTAGCAATGAGGTAATTTTTGTAAAGAACCAGATAAATATCGTTTAACATTCGAAATTATATTTTATGCAGTTGTCGCCCGGCTAGTCCTAGGACTTTTGAGCCAAAGTGTACATTGATAAGGATCGATTCATGCCAGGAGTTAAAAAAAATTAAAAAGTTCAGATAACAAAAACTAAACAACTTTAAACGTAAAAAAATTAAATAAAAATAAAACTTTTTCAATTACCAAAACAATCTACAGTTAAATATTGTTCTAAACTCGCCACTGATATAGCCATAAAATATGTATATAAAAATATTTCATGCCAACTGAAGATATTAAGCACATAGTAGTTAATAAATTGAAGGTGGTTTGGTAAACTTTACTTTTGCAAAAACGAAACAACCTCAAAGTTAGCGTTATTTAAATATTGAACTATAAAAAACCAAATATGAAAACCCTACATTAAATTCGTGGAAATTTATCGATTATTATATATGTAATATATATTGACATTAAAATGGGAGGTTGTTATGTAGGTTTGTGTCTTGATTTCTTGCCCGATAACATTACTATAGTTGATTTTTTCTCCTACACCGTTTACCAAAAACTGGACGTCTGCGTCGCCTGGGTCATCGACTAACGAACATTTTACTCTTTGTGGTCCAAGGAAATATCGCGGAATCCCCAAATTGTGTTTACATCGACCAATTATTTAATTACTTAAAAGAAGTTATATTTTTGCATAATTTCCACGTACTGAGCAGTTAAGCTCATCACCTGTCACAACAACACGGGACACACGTGTCGTCTGTTCACAATCCTATTGTTTTTCATCAATAACGACAATGGCATATTATCGTGGAACAATGAAAAACTACTCGAGTAAAAATTTTTAATCTCATACCTGCAGATACGGTATGTTTTCGATGTAAATAATGATAATAAATTCATATAAAAGCCTTGTATTTTATTTCTTTTCTATGATTTGAGAATACACTGTATATAAATTGGCACAGGTAAGCGGCTTTATATATTTATATATTTTATCTCGCGAACAACCATTACGTTTACTTATTCTATTCAATATGGAAACGCGTAATTGTAAAACGTATTTTGCTCAAAATTAGCGCCCAAAGCTTATCTGTTGTTCACATAGGCTTATTTATTAGTTGCTCCAAATATATCATTCGCAGAAATAGTTTTAAGTTTTTTGTTTTTCTTCGTGTTATATTCATGTTATTTTCACAACTGTAATCGTGCGTTATTTGCAAATAACGAACGTTGCAACATATTTTAACAGTATTTATTCTATTTACAAATTTATTATGTATGCCCATTACTACCTCGGCAATTGTAATATGTATATATTTTTCACATTATAGTCAGCATATAATAAACTTTGATTTTCTTCAACATATGGCATATTACTTCGAATAGAAGTAATGGTATTTTTGACTATTTTTTCGAATAACGCAGTTCCAGTTTACCAGCATTTTCGGGGGGGGGGGGGATTTTGTGCACCACGTTTACCGGAATTTTCGCAGAAAATTAAAAGTTGGTTATGATATAACATTTTCAGAAAATTAAATAAACACCGTCGCATTGTTGCTGAGAAAGTTAATTTAATGGCACGCTGTGGGGTGTAAATTATGTTCACCATTATCGAGGCTGAGTGCAACAATCAAATTTATAGAGGGTATTGCATAAAACGTCAATCGCGTGCTGGTCACTGGGTAATTATTTTACAAGTTGGTAAATTTTTAGGATGGAATGATGTAAATGCTTTATAAGCTAAAGAAAGAAATGGAATTATACTGGCACGAACTGTCAGAAATACAAGCAAAATTTATTATCGATAGATAATAATAATTATAAATAATAAGTACGTTACTGAAAAATGTAGTTTCCACCTGAACTGCATGAAATGTTTAAAAAGTAAAAATATTCGCATGCCCAATATCGTAGACTACGTCCAATATACTTTTAACTAGAAACCTATAAAATTCTGTACTTGCACTTAGTGATTGTTGATTTTATTGGAGGGATTTACACGCCGACTATTATTTAACACGAAAATGGTAGGCATAATAGTTCTTTCATCACCGACCTGGTTAGGTTATATCCCTTGCAAATTTTATCAATCTTCCTGGGTATGCAATTATGTCCTTTATTTTATCCTCCACATATCTCTCTCTATTTATTATATATAACCCCTATATATGATTTCTATTTATTTTTGTATCACATATTTGTTGTTAATCTATATTACCGTGTTTTTTTTTTATTTTCTCCGCTCATTCTCAGTTAATTCTTTCCATGTTATATTGGAAGACTTATCTCGACTAATATATTTAAATTAATTTTGATCGATTATTCAATTAGTTAAGGGAAGTTAAATTTTTGCACAATTTCTACGTACTGTTAAGTTCGCCTATCACGACAACACAGGACACACGTGTCGTCTATTTATCACCGTTGTTTTTCACTAATAATGATATTATATTATCAACAATATCAACAATAAAAAAGAAAACTCAAACACAACTGCATAGACGATAATGGAAATTTACCGACGTAAACAATGATAATAAATTTATCTATTTTATTTATTTATTTATTTATTTATTTAAAATACTTTACAATAAGTATTATTAATTTTATTTGTATAAAAATACTAAGGAGTGAGAAAATAATTGGAATAGAATCGATCGAGAATGTGATGATTTTTTTCAAGGGATAATGATTTTCTGTATAGTATTGTTTAAGATTTCTATGGGTATCTGGGATATGACCCAAATGAGCAAAATATGGTGAAAAATTTGCAAAAACTTCCAGAGAAGAACTTACTCAAGCATCGGAATGCAGTAAGACATTCGTTATGCTCTAAAAAAATCAACTGAACATGTTTTAACTTAAATATTTGCAAAAATGACTCGAAAATCATGGAACACACGATACACGTTTGCATTCTTCAATTTATGATAACACGACAATTAAGTGGCCAATAAAAATGTTCCTTATTTTAATCAAAGTAACTTCAGAGGGTCAAAGTTTTTCAGTACTAGATTTCATTTAATATCTGTTCTTACATAACTTTCAGTAGTTTAATAAAGGCTTTTAATATTTTCAATTCTTACTTCAAAACTCTCTCGTTCTGTTCTATTGAATGCAATTTCCATGTCGATAAAGCTTAGATACCAAAATTTTTTCTTGTCCTCATTATTCTACCATCGTATACTTCTTTGATTGACAGCAGTCGAAAATAAATTTAAGAGTTGAATGTCACCAAATACCATTTCGCCGCTACTGATCGCTATGAACGAGGCAATGACGTGTACAGCGTTAAATAGATCAAGGAGCTCGTCGACTATTCTTGTGGCTTAACACCTTGTCACCTAAAAATGATGACCACATACCAGAAGTGGAGCTACGTACACTCTTTCAAGAACAAGAACGACTTGAACCATTCATCCCAAAGAAAATAAATGAGTAATTAACACCAAATCTAAAAAATCGCCAGGAATAGATCGCATTGCAGCAAATGCAACCAACAGCCAATAGAAGATTTAGTAGATGTTACCCACAAGATGTCAGATAATACTGAGGAAACGTCAATAGACTCACTTCCTTGTTTACTTGTTGTACTTGTTAATTATTAGTTTGTATAACCAAACCCAACTCAATATATTTGCTTGGAGATTGTATCCTTCTGATGGCTAATGAATAAAAAATAAGGTGGCTAATCTTCCAAAACTTAAATGGATATTTTATCACAACCTTGGGAGTATTCTCGATATTGTTTCATTTTAATTTGTATATTTTTTTCAATTTATATTCTTGGATTTCAGCCCCGTTTTCTCATGACGAGTTTTTCCATAGAATTCTTCATTTCCATAAGACAATATTTTTTTACTATTTGTTTTAGGAATCCCTCATCTAACTTCATCTCCAGTTTATTATCTGCATTACGTATTTTTAAATCCGTTAGGTTAAATTATTTTTCTTTCCATCTCTCTTTATTTCTTTTATTTTTCCACTTTAGTATTTTCATTTTCTTATATTACTTCCGGCATCTGTTGTTAATTTTTTATTCTTTTCAATTTTTCGTTTAGTTTCAAATTTATTTTGAACGTAGTTTTTAATTTTAATTTTAAGTTAATTGATTTTAATCAATTTACTGACACGTATCGATCAAACAAACAATATACTAAAATAATAAAAAATGCCAAAGAAGATTAAAGTGAAAATAGTATTCGAATCGTATGTATGTACGTTCGTGTGCAGTTTTTCGACACACAATTTCGCCCCGAGTGCGTTTACGATAAACTCGCGCGCGACGTAAAATCGACCGCGAAGTACCAAGCGCGAGTCTGCGCCTCGACGGCACCGTCACCGTCGCTTCAGTAAAGCTCGGGTCGCGTCGACTGTGCCGTCGCATTCGCAGCAATGCAAAAAATCGCAGAAGGCGCAAGTTGATCCGTCCCATCGCCCCATCGTTCGAGTGGTACTGTTTGTGCCTTTTTTTGGGAATTGTGCAATTGATTTATACTTAATGTAAGTAAACACATCACGTCTATTTATAACCTAAGACGGCCGGCCCGCTCGCGACGCATCGGACGCGAATAAGAAGGAATTTGCGCCTTTTCACGTGAATATGTACCGGAACGATAACGTGAGTGTGGCGCAGATATTGTGTGTAACCGCAGGAAACGATTCGAAAATTATTTTTCGCGGTAGATTAGATTTCGGCGAGTGTCGGATTTGATATCGTTTGGCACGTTCTGAGGTCTAAATCGATCTGAGGAAATGATTTTGTGGCGATTTAAAAGGCCGAGGTGGGGGGGGGGCAATATGCATAAGGAGGTTAATAATAAAGAGACAAGCAAAATAAAATTGAGGTAGATCTGGTTCGTCGATGATTACGACCTTGAAATATTTGCTTTGTCTAGGAGCAAATCCGTCGTAGATCATGAGAAAATGAACCACCACAAAGCAACAGAAAGAAACGTGTTTGTGACAATTGATTGCGACCAAAAAAAAATGAAAAATCCACGAGTCTTTAAAATCTCTCCGATGCAATCAACGGCATAAGCTAGAGGAGAAATGAATCGAACAATTACTAGAGAAATGGACGTCACCAAGATTTTGGTTGCAGAAATTTTTTTTTATGCTACATGGGATTTCAAAGTCGATGTACTGGAAATCAAAATTTTTACACACACAAGCTCAGTTTACATTGCTTCAGAGTTGCAGACGAATTTCATTTATTTTCTTTATTTTTTTTACTTTTAATTTTTTAGCTTTTTTTAGCTTTTTGTTGCTTCATTGTTTTAGTGCCTTGCGATTTGTATTACTTGTCATTTAATTTTTTTTTTTTTTGTAATTTGTTATCGTGACGTTTTCCATCGCATTCTCTTTATTTGATACGTAGTTGTAATTCTCCTTTGATTTCATTGCTTTCGTGTTCTTCGTATATTGAATTTTCTTATTTTTAATCTTTGCCACTTTTGACCGTTGCTTCTTCAATTTTTCGTTACATAGGTTTGAGTTAATATTTGCCTTCCTTCCATTTTTTCACAAATTGTTATATTTGTAAGCTTCTTAATTATTATATTTACTTTTGAGATAAGTTAACTGAAAGGTTGGATCAAGGGCTGATTAAAAAAAAATCGAGATGCGTCGCCAATTACTTATCACAGCGGTCGTTGATGTATCAGTGATTCATTTTAAATGACAGTGATGTATATTTCGAGGCAGATACGTTGCAAAAGATTTTCGATCATCTGATTTTAAAAAAATCGATTAAAGCTCCATACATTGTCCTTCATTAAATAAAGCTGTTCAAGGCTATAAACAACCGATTGGACAGATCTTAATAATTTCATTTATTCAAATTGGTTGGAAAAGTTATCATCGATGTGTAATTAAACTAAAATTTCGAACAGAAACTAACTAGCTATTGAAATAAAAATGATTTAGGACGTATAAGAAAAAAATAATTTACTTGTAGTATTTATTTACCTTACTGACAAATTAATACAACGACCAGGGCAAGATCCCTCTTTGTTTACAATCACATCAAGGTTGGTTATTTTATTTTCCGTGATTCACTAGAAAATCCCAAGGCGTCGTAAATAAACAAAATTAACTGTCCATCATCATGGAAAATAAAACAAGATATCTGCAAGAAGGAGCACGGATCAAAACAAATCAAACAAGTCACATCAATGTTATCAAACTGAATTATGAAGTGAACAATGTTTATAAATACCACAATCGCGTCATAGCAGGAAACGCATTTTTTACGAATCTTAACCACAGTTCGTTTACACTGCTTTATTTTGTAGAGAGTTCGTGATAAAATCTTCTGCAAAGATTTAATTTCGGCAATCAACTGAGGTGAACAGTCTCGATTTTAAATTAAAATCTGCGGAATTCCATCGTCAGACATCCACGATGTGCAAGGCGCGATGCGAATCATTCGTGAATCATTACGAAATAGCTTCGTAAATGTTTCGCAATGCTTTGCAAACGACACATTTCAATAATTCAATTTTGCGATAATGTGTGCGTTAATTATATGCAACGAATGAGTAACTAAATTGAGATAAAAAATTAGCCGATGCCAAACGTACCAAACAATGACATGATACACTTCCGCATGGTAATCGTTCGGCGAAATAATCAAATTTAAAAACATGGTTATAATTTCGTGTAAAATGAAAACTTTTATTCCACGAAACTTGAATAAACAAGGTCCAGATGAACAAACTTCCAAACATTGGGATTCACATTTTGTAATATTTGTGTTTAACATTTTACTTTATTTCATTTTCATGATGAGCTTTTGAAAGCTTGACATTTAGACAATTTTGTCAATTTTGCATTTGTCTATTTTATTGTATTTGGTGGATACTAAGATTCTTAGTCTCGTCCTTTTCCCTATCTCACTCCTAATTCACACACTCGACGTAATCGAGCGAAGCGAAGCTCCATTGAATTGAATGTTAATTTATTTTTAGAATTCGATGAAGAATTTCTACCTCGTTACGATTACGTCATATTGTTTAAGAAATTTTATTTTTTAAATGTGCAAAGCATAATCGTTGACGTTGGTAATTCCTCTGTCCTTTATCGAACAGCCTTCATTCACAAGATATTGCGATTATTCCAGAAAAATTAAATAAAGATAAAAAATTCAAAAATGAATAATTTCCATTGGCCAGGTTAATACACATAATTTTTTGCAATTCGCATTGGGGAATTTTTAACTGCGCTGTTAATTGCGAACTACCGGTGTTCGTTAAAATATTTTAGCGTTAAAAATGTATCGAAGGTAAATAAATGTAAGCGCGCTCGAAATATCTTGTTCTAAGCAATTGCGTGGAATAGTTTGCAGTGCGATGTGGTGAGCACACGTCGGCATAGCTTAAATACTTCGTTCGAGGTACGCAACTCCTTTTAAGTGTATCGCCTTTCGGCACTTTTGATATTTATGAAAATTGTTGGCCTTTGAACTATTTTGAATTATTTTTGAATGTACTGAATATTTTGTTGGTTTTTAAATGTCTGTAATGGCAATTTTGGTGACTTTGTAAATTTTTAAATGTTTTCACATTTTTATGTTTTAGGCCACTCTTATTATTATCACTTTTTTAATTTTTAAGAATTTTATTTATTTCTGACGATGGTGTATTTTTGTCAATTTTGGGTTTTTTTTATTGATACGTTTTTAACATTTTATGACTTTCAATTACGTTTTTCGTAATATCGATATTTTTATATTTTATATATTTTTACTTTTTGGATTCGTTTAGTGCAACTGCAGTTGATGACATAATCGTCGTGATTATGTCATTTCTATATTTGTACATTTAATTTTTTTTTTCTTTTTGACAGTTTATGTAATTTTAACAATATTGATAATTTGAGGAAATTTTGCAATTTTTGCGTAGACAACTAACATCGTTTTTGCATTTTTTGCTTCCACAAGGTTGGCATGTTTAATTTTAATGTTTCTTGACAGCATTTTAATTTTAATTGTAAGGAATGAATTATGTCAAATGTGACAGACAAGCAATAATTATTATGTACATATTTGTTATCCGATTGGAGCATAAAAATTCAAAGAATGTTTATTAATCAAGTTGGATTTGTAAAAAGTTTGTACTTTTCCATGACCTACCAAATGGACTCGTTACGAAGGTATCCTAAAACTGTCAAAACCAATCCAATATCTAACCCGATTGCGCAGCACAGCCACCAACCAATTACGAACACGCAACATGGGAAGAAATTGTCGCAATTAGAACCAAACCATATTGAAACTTTTATATTTTTATAAATTCTGGCAATGTATAATTTTAGATTTTAGAACTGACATTTTGACAATTTCTTCTTTTTCGAATTTTTGTATTACATTATGCAACGTTGACAATATTTCAGACAATTTTTAATTTCTTCGAAAGTTTGACTGTGTTGGTATATTAGCAATTTTATAATTTTTTTTGTCATTTTTCACATATTTGGAATTTAAAGACTGCTTTTGATACAGTGACGACCAATATTGAACATTTTGAATTCTTTAATTCTTCAGTAACCATCAAGTATTTTATTTTATAAAATTTGGAAAACAGTAAATTTAAATAATTTTGCGATTTAGATAGCTAGTGATTTTGTTTTATGTTTTCATTGGGATATTTTCGAGGTTGTCCAGAAATAGATTGCGTCAATTATTATAAAAATATAGTATATACGTGACATTATAAAATTATTGTAACAAGAATACAATTTTCATTCTTCTACGAATGTGCTTGATCACAAGGAACACGCCAGGGAGAAAGAAACGGAAACCGAATACACAACACAGCCACCAACCAATAACCAACAAAAAAAAAAACAAGTAATTAAGACAAAAACTTTTATTATTATTATAATGCCCATTATATATTTTTTGTATTTGGTGATTTTGATGCAGATAATAGTGAAATTTTTGCGTTTAATAAAGTTTGACATTCAGCCGAATTTTGATATTAAAATATTTAAGAAAATATGTTGCATTTTATACAACTGAAATTTTGACAATTATGTTGTGACAAAGAGTTTGTGTGTGAGTATTAGCGCCATCTAGACGTCAATATCTTCACATCGATGCTGCTACGTAATTGCAGTGGTTTGTATCGACCGACTAAGTTGATACTGTCCTTTCATAACTTTTTTTGTAAATTTTTATAAAAATATATAAATTTTTGACAATTAATTGTGCACATATTTACAAATTTGAGCGCTTTGAGATTTTAACAATTTGTTTTTTGTTTTCATCATGGCCTTTCCACAATTTAATTTATCATTTTTGACAGCTTGTTAATGCTTTTTCAACTTTTCAACAATGTAGATTTTTTTCAAGTTTGTCATATTTATTATGTAGGGAACCGAACCCAACCAGACCCGACTGAACCCAATCGAACTCAACCTGACCTAATCCTACCCAACCCAACAAAACCAAACCCAGTCGATATAAATACCAATGTAATTACGTAGCAGAAAAAATGTGACGGTATTGACATCCAGATGGCGCTAATATTCACTCATAAACGTTTTGTCACTCATGCTGTGTGATGGTAACGAGTTCAGAGAGAGAGAGCGAAACAGTCATCACCTTAATACATTCGCAGACGTTCCAATAAAATTCCAATTATTCTATTTCTAAAAATGCACTGACGTCGAAAATTTTGTCACTTTTTAATTTTTGCGATTTTATTTTCCTTTACGATTTAATTTCATGTGTTCACTTATTTTGACAAATATCAAATTTTGTAACTTTGCAGTATAACAATGGCGTCTTGAAAAATATTAAAACTCAAAATGGTCAAGGTTTTTGTTTTTTAATATTTTTGCCAATATTGTAAGTTTTTCTACCTTTCGGTACATTGCATGAGTTTCAAATTTTTCAATTTTGATAGTCTTCGGTTTTTTAGAATTTGCTTTTTGGACAATTATGTGATTTATAAATTCCTTGCAATTGTCAATAATAACTTTATCAATTTTGCAAATCCCATTTTCACAATTTTCCAAATTAAAATTTTATATATCTCGACAATTTTCACTATTCGACATCTTGGGCCAATTTCCAAAATTTTGACCACTTCAACTCAAAGAAACTTCAAACCCACAAAATAAACATCTGGCTGGCACGTGCATTTTCAAATTCCAACTGCATACCTAAACTTCCTAATAATAATTTGCGTCGAACTCTCAAAAAAAAATCTATAAATTCCGAAAGAATGAAGGAATGCACCGGTGAGCACCTACGCAAACATATAATCTCGGATCATTGACTCAATGGAAGCGCTCCACTCGTTTGACGTTATATTTAGCGCTGGCGATTTTAAACGTGCCATATATTCGCCCTGGATGCTGTACAGAAACCGTAGGTTTGTTTCATTCATATGGTATTTTAATGAAACGCAACAAAGTCCGAGCAAATTTCAAACTTATCAAGTTCAACAATAATTGAAACAAGGAAGACAAATAAAACTAAATGAATTTAATTCATCATTTTTTCACGTGTGTTTGCAGTTGTTACACGATTTATTTATTGATTGGATTTCGGAACCAATCGATTTGTATTTAAAAGTTCGTTATTATGAACCACGAAAGTTATCAAACAGACAATATTATTATTGACATTTATCAACGTTGATTTTTAGATGTGAGCTTGGTACGATTCCATAATAGGGTACAGCTAAACTTATTTTTACACGAATTTTTCTTAATCTAATCTTTCGCAATTTCGCAATTTACGACGTGCTGCCCGACTAAAGTAGATTGTTTACTCGCTAATACAATGATCACAATCGCATGTTTGAACATATAATATAATGACTCAGTTATTTGCATAGCATATCTAAGATGTAGTTATTATAAAATGTGTAAGTGTTCAATTCACGTTAGAAGTGCGCCGCTGTCCATGTTTTATAACGCAGATAAAACAGTTGCGAGGATACCCCGCGTTGGGCAGCGAATTTACCGTCAAAAATAGAGGCACGAATACATATTTTAATGGGCAACGTCCAGATATTTTATATTACAGGCAAAATTTATCGATGTTGTTTTTACAAAACTATTGTTATTGCATATTGTTTATCGTCTATTGTTATTTGAAAATTATAAAAAAATCATTATCTATTGCTAAATTTATCCGAAATAAAGTACAAGTTTGTTTTGTTTTTTCTCGCCACGTGTTCTAATGCTAGGTTGAACCAGTCTCCTTGCTTCACTTTTTTATTAATTGTGAGTTTTCTCCTTTGATGATTTTTGTTTCTTGGATCGTCATTGACTGCCTTAGATTTGTTCGTATCCCTAACCTTTGCAGGGTCGTCCAATTGTCCAATTCTATTTCGTATTTCTCAATTAAAAGCTCGCTGCTTCGCTTGCATTTACGGTTGACTTCCTGTTTCAGTCCACATTGGTGCTTCTTAACTGACCTAATAATATTTCTGCAAACCGCGAATCTTTATCACTTCTCCTATGTACCATATTTCCGTCTTTTCCCGAAACTTTTCATTGTAGCTTTTCCATGTGGCCCTCTGGTTCAACTATTATGCATCTACCTTGCTTTTCCTCTTTTAATATTCTTACCCCTTCCATTTTTGTATCCATTAATAGTTCCTTGAAATGTTCTATTCACACTTGTTCGTATTCATCTTCTTCGAACAGTATTGCACCTCATGCATTCTTATTCCTTTAGTTTTGTTTTTGTTTTTATGTGTCTTAGTTTGTTCTTTGACAAAATATTTTGTGTAACTGTTATTTCTTTCTTGTTCAATTTCACTCAGCTTTCCATCTATCTACTCGACCTTCCTCTTCGTCGTTACTTTTTTGGCTTGTTTTCTTAACCGTTCATATTCCATTTTACGTCTTTTAAGTTAACAAGTTCTTATTTCCTGCATTTTCCATTATTCTAGCGTTGTTTTAGTGCTTCATGTGCTGATTCGTAACTAATTTTTATTTTTGTTCTTGCTGTTTTCTTTTCTATTTTTCATATCTACTATTCATTTAATTTTTTTTTCATTATTTCTCGCTGCGGTTCTTAATTGTTACTACTTGTCCATTTCTGCCACTGCTTGTTTTTTTTTATGCTGCCACTATTTCCTGTTGTTCTTGTTATCTTTATAATATCATCTTATTTTGCATCTTGCTCTGGGGAACTTTCGCTGTAATTGAATGGCCAACAAAATTTCGTTTTAAAAAAGTTTGCTCAAGATCAATTTTTATTTATTTTCTAATCACTATTTTTTTAAATTACAAAAAATTTAAATCACATATTTCATTGATATCGTACTTTGTACGTAGGTAAAATATTTCTTTACAAGTAATAAAATTTTAAAGAAAATTTAATCAATGTAATCAAAACTGACGATTTGCTTAAAAAAATAAATGTTACAGAATGCAAAAATATTAGAAATGTCAATCCAGCCCAACCCAATACAACCCAACCCAATCATTTTGGTCAATTTTACGACTTTTTATTTTAGATAAGTATTTTTGTGGAGTTACGCAAAAATAATAGAAATGCCCAAATGTCAACCCCACCAAACACAACACAACCCAACCCAAACCAATCATTTTGACAAATTTTCACGATTTTTTTATTTTATACAAACATTTTCGTGAACTTGCAGATCGGCAAAATAATAGAGAGTCAAAATATCAACCCTAACCCACTCTAATACAACACAACCAAACGCAAACCCAACCCATTGCTAAAAGTGTTAGATAATCTTATTTGACTTAATCCACAAAAATACGAAAATAATGTTTTATTTTAAAGAAACTTTTGTGGACTTTTAATTTTTATTTTACAATTTTCTATTTTTATTTTTCTTATTTTACATAAAAAACAATTAATATATTTGCAATCGCTTTCTAATATATTTTCTTATATGCACAACAATCTGGCGAGGAGCAATAAATAATTATAATTGCGATGTGACGAAATAAAGTATCACCAAAGTACGTAGTTCTAATATGATAATGATAACCTAGACCACAAATAACGAAGAAGAATATTTGGGTAAAATAATTCCAACCTAATTCAATCAAACCCAACTCAAGAAAGTTTAGAAAATCTCGACGATACTAAAGCAAAATTTATATCTGTCTTAAATTATCTACGAAGAAGCTGAAGAGGCAACAACTCAACACGTCTTATTGACCAGGATGGATAAGAAAGATGTTTGCAAAACGTCTAAAAGATGTGTTCCAACAAAACTGGATCGAAATAAGATGGTATGACTGGAATAGAAAATAAAGAGAAGAAACTGCTAAAAAACGACAGAAGGAATGCAATAGATTGCCCATAGAAAAATGATCGTAATTAGGAGCACTTACAGTACCTCATGAACGCCACAGTTTGGTCTTAAACAGAAATACTCGACCATAGCCGTTCCTGATTTTTTCTCTTTTCGTTTGCCTTCAGGGGTTATTAATATTAGGGGTTAATAGTCTATGTCCTACAAGCTTTAGTTTTACTTTTTTTTTTCAAATTTTCCAAGATTTTTCAATTTTTTTCAAACGCAAGTAAAAAGGTACAGATCAAGTGAATGTCGAAGAACTTGGATAAGATAGCTTTTGCATTTTTACGAAATATTTGTGTTTTAAAATCCGTGCCTGAGCGAATAGCATAAACAACCAAAACGACGCGTGGTCTCTGGGTTTTGAGACAAATTTAATTGGTAAATTATAAAAATGTACAACGTACATAAAATAAAAATTGAAAACGCAGATGTCGCGGATGTAAAATATCAATTTAGTGCAATGCTATTTTTGTGCTGTTAACCGATACTAGCCAGCGCACTTTCTGCGGTTCAAATGTAAACACGAATTCAATTAAAACGCGCGCGCAAAACAATATTTCTTATCGACCAGACAATTCAATTAAACCAAAGTAATTTAGTCGCCGATAAATCGTAATGGATGGCGAGATGCATACTAAAACTACTTTGCGATAAACGGAAATTAAAAAGAAATTCATTATCTTTACATATATACTCGTACATCGCCAGCCCGTCGACCAAATACGGTTTCCGTGGCGCCCGAGCGAAAAGTGCGAATTTTGTTTGTTCTGAGAGATACTTTTCTTTTTAGAATTTATCGCTTAACGAAATGGTGGTCGTTATAAAAGCTCCGGAAACGGAGCCGATGTTGAGCGCCGCCGGCTCCGGCGACTTGGACTGCTCGTCGAATAATGAATCGAATTCGTGTCGAGAGCATGCCTACAGTCTACATACTAGGTAAGAAATTTTTATACAATATTGTCCATGTTTGAAAATATGACATCCATGAACTAAATAAATAATTTAAAGTTATAAAAATAATAGTTTTATATTTTTAAAAAATTGCATTAACTAAATCAAACACACACATTTAAATTTGTTAAATATTTTTTTAAATCTCGATGTAATTTTCTAAATATGAAGAAATTCGCAAATTGTTTTGCCCGTTTGTAAATCCTTGGCAATTATAAAAATTGAATAAGAAAAGCTAGTCATCACAATCCCTGATTTGTTATGCAGGAACGTTCAAAATTCATTGCCTGGTAGTTTAAGATGGTTCGTAGTTTCTCGAGGAACAAAGTTAATTAATAAAGGTATAAGAAATTATTATTACCTGGTGGATGGTGAATAATTAGTCTCCGATGTAACCGCAGCCGCTTACATACATGACATCACATCAAACTGAAAACTACACAACACTGCACTATATAAACACAAAATAATACGAAAGTATAAAATCTTCGCGAAATATGTCCACTATTCCATGAAATCGTACCAAAAGATGTCCCCGTAAAACCGGTCACCGAACACTGGATTCAAGTATTATAAATTATTTTAAAATCGTCCACATTTTATTTTGACACTCATCAGTACCAAGCACAATCATAAACTGACCAATATATCAATTGGCAAGACGTGCAATTACGTAAGTATGCATTTCTTTTAATGCAGACCCTTTTTTTTGCTACGTAATACTTAGTCACAATCTCCCAGCTTCGCATTTTTTTCATTGTTACAAAAAATTTTTGATAACATGATATTTTACATCATTTCAACGTAAGCTACGAAATTTTTCCTTAGCCACTTTTTTGTATCCTTCATTTAGAAACGATGTTTGAAATTATATTGCATCCTTATTTTTAAATCGCGACCTCTCTGATTCAATAGTAAAATCGTCGCTGGTAAGGAGTAAATTTTTTCGCGGGGAATGCGAATTCGTGCATGCTAATGCTGGACATACAAATATATGATCATGATTAAACTATGAGTTATTAGAAATATACTAATAGTATAAGAAAGTAAAAATGTTAACTACAAAAAAAAACTGTTTGGATTCTTGGATTATTTCGGTCTTGTTATGACCTCATCACCCAATCACGATATTCTATGTTCGATGCTGATGATGATCGCCCACATCGTGTTTACTTGCAATAATTCAAAGCAATTTAATACATGATTCATATCAATGTAGTAATGTTTATATGATTAAACTTTTCTGCCATCATTGATGATGTGGTTTTAGAAATAATTGCTTAAATGCTTGATTTCAACTGTTTTAAATGTCTTGCATCGTGTTTAATAGATTTTGAGGTAAGATATAAATCAAAATGATTTGTGCAACTTTTCTATTACAATCGTTTTAGTTCGTACTGATGGTTTAATTTTTTTTTCTAACACCCACAGAGATATTTTCTTTAATATAAAAACAATATGAAGGCACTGGAAAACAGTGTGGAAAACACCTCGATCAAATAATTATACAACACACGAGGTTCCAACTCAATCCAACCCAACCCAAGACAACACAACACGGATCTATAACAACCCCCTTTTTGGCCTTTGGCCACAAAATGATGACCACATACAAGCGGTAGACCTACGTACACCATTTCAAGAACATAAACTACTTTAACCATCCATCCCAATGGAGAATTACTGAGTAATTAACACCAAGTCTAAAAAAATTCCAGGAATAGATCTTATTGCAACAAATGCAACCAAGCGCCAATCGAACACTTAGTAGACGCTGTCCACAGGATCTCAGATGATAATAAGGAAACGTCAATAGACAGACTCACTTCCTTGTTTACTTGCTGTACTTGCTAATTATTAGTTTGTAGGACCCAACCCAACTCAATATATTTGCTCAGAGATTGTATCCTTCTGATTGCTAATAAATAAAACATAAGGTGACTATTCTAAAAAATGTGAAAATCATAAGTAATTGTAAAGAAAATGGAAAAAAGCTAAAATAAATCTTGAAAAATCGTAATTGTCGAAGGAAGCATTCTAATTATGTCAAAAAACAAAACGAAAATTAGTAAAAAAAGATATAATTAGTAATTATTGAAAATGGAAGCAAGAAATCAAAACGAACATAAATCGAAAAATTATTGTAATTCATTCAAAAACTAAATATATCAGGTAACTCCTCTTGGTCTCACTGACTTGAACAGTTCTTCTAAGTTAGTGAAGATGGCGGATGGGTAGCTGCCGTCTACGTTTGTACAACGCGCCACCCGAAATATCATTCATAGATGTGACAAATTATCGACTGTCTAAAACGCAAAAAACGTTAAAATTGCCAAAACTGACAATTGTCAACCATATGTCCAAAACGCCTAAAATATCAGAAAATCAAAATTGTAAAAAATGCGAATTTATCAAAAATGACTAAATTCGCGAAATTGTCAAAATTGACCAATTATTAAATGAAATCATGGTAATAACAAACGGTGAACAAGTGTATCACCATATTGATGTTAAACTCATGGCAATCAAGGCAAAACTTGTAACTTGTAACGATCTGATTATAAATTAATCGGCAAGAAATACCACGCGCATACTGGATTTGCTTGATGAGCTCATAATAAGAACGATGCGATCATCCAAGAATACAAACAGTGCTTTCTTGCAAATCAAATCTGCATTTTGATGCACGATTAACATCAATCTGTCATAATTGACAGATTACCTACTTTCAAAGCTATACGAATATTGTCCAACATCTGCGATTAGGTCGGCAACGTTTTGTTTTGCTAAAAGAAGAACGAAACGAAATCAAGAATCTAAACCGTGAAATTTTACAGAAACAACCTGTTGAGTTAACATTCATTTTTATATAGAATGTCAGTTGTCTGACTCATTGAAAAATGCATAGAGTGACAAATTTATTGAAAATTCTAAATTGTAAACAATACGAAAAATGATCCAAATAAATTCAAGAGATGAATCCGAGATACGCACAACATAACTGCAACCGAAGTAAACTTAAGTAATCTTAAGTCGAACGCATTATTGCCATATCTATGACCTCCGAACTTGAAATTACCCAACTAAATATGGACAAGTTTTTTTTTATTATAAATTACCAACTTTATAAATTATACAAACATGAATGAAATTATCAAATTTAAAATGCGTTAATAACGACAGAAATATGTAAAAGTATGCGGCAGCTTGCTCATCTGTCAAGTGTTGGTATTCATTGGTATTCCTAGTTGACAATCTTAAAGAACAACGAAACGATGTAAATATGCTTAATAAGGTTCATAGCATAATTTAGTGAAATATTTACATTTAACATAAATTATTAATATAAACATATAATATTTGAAATAGTCAACGAAACAGTTAAATGTATGAAATGCAAACACTTTCGAAGTTTCAAAGCATAACATTAAGGTATTTAAAATTCTATTTAAATTTCTAGATTGGATTCTATGATTTCTACTTACTTAAAATTATCTGTTACAAATTATCTGTTAATTTAAAATTTCTAGTTTTGTTAATAGTCTCAATTTTTGGTTAATTTATTTCAAACATTAAATAAGATTTATATCGAACTTTCTTTATTAATTTTTGATACTTTTGTTGGATCATCGCCCTGAAATTACTTGCTAGGCCTCTACGCCACGTGCGTCCATTTTCGTTCAATGAAACAATGCTCTTTTTATTTTAGTTAATGTATTTATGTGGTTTACGTCGGATCGAATATCTGTTGAAAGTCGGTTTAAATCAGCAACGCGCAAAGTGTGCACAACATATTGTGTTTGTTGCAAAGTTTTTAAAATAAAACGTTATGTTAAATTAAGACCATAGACGGCATATTTAAGAGTTTTTTTATGAAAAGCGATATATTACTCGCATTTTGATGCTCTGAACGTCCGACCTGTTTTTTTACTTTCTTATACATTATTTAATATATAAGTAAGTATAGGAATCGTGAAAATTTTCGAACTCGAGATTTCAACGGATATACACGTTTTGAGGTCCCCTGAATCGATCCTGACTATTTTTGGAATGGCGTCTGTGTGGCTGTGTATCTGTGTGTCTGCGTGTCTGTGCGCGCTCTACGGCGCAAACGATTAAAGCTAGAGCTCTGAAATTTTAAACTTAACATTTGTACGTAGCAATGAGGAAAACGTCCTATTTTGAACGAAATCTCTCAACCGGAAGTGATGGTTTACTCTTATCACCTTTTTCCATATCTCGAAAACGGTACACGTTACGGAAAAAAATATTCTTACATAAATTATTTTTATCGATGGTGCTGCCATGTCTGATTCTTCCTCGTAAATATCGATGTCTTCGTCTCAAAGCTCAGGAGGGTGAATAATGATTCGTTCTGACGGTAGGTTTCCGTATATTTTCATCGAGTAGCTCGCGAATTGCGACCACGTTGTCGTACGTTTCTCCGCTGCTGTGGCATAATACAGAACAATTGAGTCCTGCTCTGCGACAACCACATATTTTTCTGCACGTCGTTTTGCATTTGCAGGAAATTGTCTTCAGCAAACATTCTGGTGCTGGGTCAGCATTTGTAGCGACATGTTTTAGTCCACGATTAGTATTCTTCCACCCCCACTCCGTAGCATCGGCTTGATACTGCAGCCATATTAGCACCTGCTGATACGTCCTGTACGTATGTTATCGCGGTCGTGGTGTGGGGAGAGCTCGAGCAGGAAACTCCGTCGAATCGTACGATGGCATAAAAAGTAGGTGCTAAAAGTACGTATTCGACTCCCGAATACCGAACTGCCAGTAACCCCTCTCCCATCGCCGATTCGCGAAGGAAAACCGCACTTACAACTTTTTCAGGGCGGCACCTTTGTTGGTCTAATTCAATTGAACTACATGCGCTATTTTTTGCTGCAGCTTCAAACGGTATCTCCGGAAGGTGGGAGTAAATTTTCGATCAGTAGTAGAGCCTTATTCTCATACTTGACCCTTCCTACAGGTGGGCTACCAATTGCATGTAATTTTTTTTTCCTTTTGAGCCGCCAATGACAAGCGCTTCACGATATCGATAGATCACTTTTTACTTTCTTATACATTATTATGTATAAGTAAGTATAGAAATCATGAAAAATAGTTTTGTAACTAAAAACCGTTGAAATCTGACTGAAATGATTACAATGACACCAATTTGTAAATAAGTATTTAATTAATTAAACGTTTTTTCTTAAGTTTCAGCACAATGCAATCTGCGCCCCTTGAAATCAGCTCATTACAAACTGGATTAAATCTGCTGACGACGGCAATAGAACTGCAAGACGCCACGCTGGTCACCCGTTGCTGCGACTACTTAAAAACGCAGCTGCGCAAAGAAAACGTCCTTATGGTGTACTCGTTTTTGCAAAAGTGCCAAATGCCGGAGTCGGATCCGAATTCCCTTGAACCGTCAGCGCCCCCGATGGAAGAGAACAACATCCACGGAACCAACTGGGTCACAAACCTGACCGACGACTTACGAAACGCATGCTTAGTTTTAATCGACGCGCACGCGAACTATATTCTAAAACAGAAGGAAATCTTCGCCCTTTCCTACAAAGGCATATACGACATAGTGACGCGGGACACCTTGCAAGCGTCCAGCGAACGAGTCATCTTCAACGTCGTCTACGACTGGGGCATGCAGGAGTGCGCCAGGATGACGCTGGGCAAGCGCCACTTGCCGGAAGTGCTGCGCCAGCTTCCGTACGCGCCGCGGTACGGCCTCATGAGCAAGAAGGAGTTCAAGAACCAGATGTTGGAAATTTTGGACGAAAAGGACTGGAGGCACATCAAGTTCTATTTGGAAGAGACGAGTAAAGGGAGGGCGGTCAACGAACTGCCCTACAAGATGTCGCGGCCCAGGTTGACGGTGAAGGGAAGGACGAATTCCCGAAGCGAAACGCACGACAAATGTGATAAATTTCTATTAAACGTGCTCGCTTGTTGGACCGCCGTCTTCGACTGATTTCATTTGATGGTGGCGTTTTATGAAAAAATGTGCTCGAACGAATTTTTCGTAGAATGACAATCGATAGGGTGATCAACGTAAAATAGTAATTTATTCTAATTTAAATAACAAAATATTGTGATATGAGGAAACTAAAATTTAAATTGAGCTAAAAAGTATGCGCATAGTGGGCATTTGTATCTACAGGTGTCCACGTAGTGAAGCGGTGAACGATTATACGTCAGAAGGCAATTGAAATTAATTGGCCATTTTACAACTTTTCTATGAAAAGTAATATATCACTCGTGGGTCGTTAACGGTTCAGCTTATCAAAAAATAGTAAGAGATAAAATTTATTTAAATTTACACAACAAAATTAATGAGTGGTAAACAATCTTGAATCAACTGTTAAAAAAAATTGAATTTGACAAAATTTTCGCTCTAATTCTGTAAATAATCGTTCAATTTTGTTGAAATTCGACAAACATCGTCATCGAATAACGCTTGTCATACGCCACTCTATTTGAAATGCTAATTTCTCTTTCTTTTTTGTTCAAATTAAGCTAGAAGGCGAACTTTCTGTGTGATTATGTTCTAATTTCAAACCACGATCGTTAACTTAATTATAATGGAAATTAACTGTGTTTGATAAAGGGGCGGATCTGTCGCCGAAACGTAAAGCAAAAGCCCATTTGATATCTTAAAACCTGCACCATTGAGGTGCAGGAGGCAACAAATCTACGACTTCTCTAATTACGAATCCTTCCAGTTAGTTCATACAGGCGCTCGGTGTCCTTTCTGTTGTCAATCTCGTTTTTATTAACTACGTCACTTCTTATTTTACTGTCCCTGTCCAGATTATATTCAATGCTTGGCTATTTATTTTTCGTAGTAAATATGACGTCGTCTCTTTTCCCATTTTTGATCCCTTAAGTTTGTTTTCGTTGTATTCTTATTCTTCGCCTTCAGTTTTTTTTGGTCTTCTTCCCTTTCTAATCCTTTTTATTCTTGTGTATGGGTCGTCGTAGAAAACTTCAAGTTATTGTTTCTCATTCTTCATCGTTTCCTGTTTTCTCGTATTAAGTTTCTGTTTTTTTACTTTCGTTTTTTTGTCACTGTAACTAGGCCGTTAACGACTAATCGTCCACCGCCGCACAATTTGCGCACCAATATACAGCGTGTCCAAGATTCGATATGCGCCAAAATTATACTTAGTGTTACATCATTGAAAATAGAGCAATTTAATTGCGAAATCGTCATACGTTCTAAATGTTGAAGAAATGATGTATTTTTAATTAGCGTTGTAAGTTGCAAAATCGTCTATAACTTTAACGTATTTTAAGCAAAAAAGATCTGTGCTGAATGCTCTCGTAACTTCGCAACTTTTCTTTCTTTAACCGAGACTTGAGATGAAGACTGAATCTCGATCATCCTGTATGTATATATCTACATAGGCTGTCCGAAAGGAAATCCCATGTCCCGTGACTCGAGGTCAATAGCTTTGAGGGGAAGATAATTTTTTTTTAATTATTTGTAAATTTATTTGCGAGTCGTGTTCAAAATTATTTGATAAAAAAGTTCTACCTGAAGGTTAAATAAGAAATTTTTCTGACATAATGAATAGAACGAGCCGTTTCTGTCTGGAAGCAATTACGAACACATGTTTATTAAACGATTTCAACGACACCCCTTAAGCTTCTGGCTTAGTGTCATGGGACAGCCTGTATATATATAAACACACCCTACAAAAATGCCGTTAAACACGTATGAGTAGTTTTGATTCGAAGCCTTTCTCTCAAATGTATTGGGTACTTTCAACTTCGACGGAGCTAACGAGCTGGCGAGGCAGTCATCCAGCATAATCTTCCCGTGAAGAATTCTACATCACTAGCCATTTTAACTGTTACACGGCGTGAAACTATCTTTTATGTGTCGTGATTTCGTTTGCGCTGAGCTTTAAATTTTTCGTCGTTTTAGTTTTTAAGGTGGCGCCGAACGACTGGGCTGGGCCCACGCGGGGGCGCGCCGCGAAATTTATATCGTTGTTAAGAAGCGTGCGGTCGAATAGAATTTGTTACGTTTACTGATAAAATATTTATTAGACTTGAAACTATCGAAATAACAAAAAAAAAGAAATACTCGAATTTTATAGAAAAACTTTTTTATGATGTCTGAACATGTTTTCCTCTTTGTGTATTGTGATCGTGTGAACTGTAATAATAATAATAATAATAATAATAGTAATAATAAAGTTAAATGCCCATTATGATTGGTTGTTTTAATTCACTGGTCGACGAGTTCCTCAGAAAAAGTAACCTCAATCCTGTCCTGGACAAATTTCGTTAGTTATATTTATTGTCATACGCACCTTTGATGAGCTTAACTAATATAAACATAATAACTATATTTATTATCAACACTAAATATGACACTCAAGGTTATTAATCTTTAAAAATTTAAATCATTAAAAAAACTTCAAATTAATTGCAGTTTCAAATTGTTAACTTATTGCGATACAATAGCGGAACTTAGTTCAAATTGTTGTTTTATTAATTAAAAAAGACTTCACTGAAAAAACTGGACTACTCATTAACTTAGTTCAACAAAATTAGGGCATTCTATCTGTGCAATGATTAAGCTGAAATTTTGCACTAACATAGCTGAAACACGGACTTGCACATAAACTACGACAAAATGTCCAACATCTTGAAACAAAATAACATTCATTGTGTATTGCCATAGATGAAAATACTACCACAGAAGGACTTACTCATTGCTGAAAATTTTTTACTAATAATTTAAGAAATATTAAGTGATGTAAAATTAATTACACAAAAGGCAAACAGGAACGTTATGAATTTAATAAAATAAATCACACCTATTGTAGGATGTGATTGTCCTACTAGCTTGCACTTTAGCTTTATAAAACTTTCAGGCGTTTCAGCAGGTAACTAACTATTTGGAAGAAAACAAGGTGTTGATAAATTTGAATAAGGTTCTCTTTCTGTTAAAAAAATACACACAGGTAGTGATGTCCTTATGACGATTTTAAAATTTTAAATTTGGTCGAAATAAAGTGCGTCGGTCGTAAGTCAGGATGGGGCAATTGCCCCCATTGCCTCCCCCCTGTATCCGCGCCTGATGCCAATCGACTATTGACATACAATACGAAGGTTATGTAAAACTCATTTTCACCCAAGCTGACATACATTCAATTTTACTCGATCCTCGGTAATTCGTGGACTTGTGCCAAGTTCCGTGCTTTATAATGTTACTAACTAAAATCGGACGAATTCTGCGAACTTCAACCAGGAACGCCAGTTACGTGCCGCAAAACCGACTAAATGGTAAAGTAGCTCTAGTTACAGCATCCACCGATGGGTAATTGTTAATTTACGTTGCTGATAATATTTAGCGAATTTTGATTTTCAGAATTGGTTACGCCGTATCCGAACGATTAGCCCGAGAAGGCGCTAAAGTCGTAATCAGTAGCCGCAAGCAGAAGAACGTCGATGCTGCCGTGGAAAAACTAAAAGCGCAAGACTTGTGCGTCACGGGTGCAGTTTGCCACGTATCAAAGTTTGAAGATAGAAAAAAAATGTATGAAAAGGTACTTATTATATACAAATTGATGTGACACGAATGTCATCTATTTCAATTTCAGGCTGCTAATGAATTCGGGGGAATCGACATATTGGTGTCGAACGCAGGCACAAATACATCAGTAACCGACGTCTTAGATGCAAGTATACCAGCGTTATATTAAACATCTTTAACAATCGATTTTAGTGCGAAGAAAAGGCGTGGGACAAAGTTTTCGACATCAACGTGAAATCGTCGTATTTATTGGCCAAAGAAGTGGTGCCGTATTTATGCAAACGCGGCGGCGGGAAAATCGTGTTCATCTCTTCGATCGGCGGCTTTCAACCTTTCGAAGTAACTTAAGGGGGGATCCTGCTTTAGGAGGACTTAAAATATCGTTTTTGGGGGAATTTTTTTAGGACAGAAAAAAATGAGCAAGTCTAGTGAACTTTTTAGAGCATTTTATTACATATTTGAGCATTAAAGAAAAAATATTTCGAGAGAAAAATATTTAAACGGAACCGATTTTTATGCACATTTGTGCAATACCTTTCAATTGTAGTCTACAATCGGTGGGAAAGATGTAGCTCGTAATTTTTGTCTGAAACAAAAAAAACCAAAGAAAGTTGTAATTCTCATATATTTTCTTCTATGTGAACTGAAAAAAAACCCAAAATTTTGAAATTCAAGATTTTTCTCAGGTTTGAAAATAAATGTGCTCTTTGCAGGAAGAGAAAATCATTTCAACTTGCTAAAAAAGTTGTTTAGAATTTTTTTTTCATTAATGTTTTTAGTTCAAATCAAAGAGAATGCTACTAAAGCTAAGAAAAGTTTTGTTTCGTTTTGATTGCTTGTCTAGTTTTCTCGCAATCACGCCCACCAGTTTAGAAAAATCGTAAAAACGAAAACTCGAGAAAACGCGCTCTAAAGTTTACGATCAGGAAAAATGTTAATTGTCGATTACTTACGGAATATCTCGTTATAATCCTACTATAGCTCTTACGAATTCAAAATATTATTGTTTCGAACGACCGATTGAACTTTTTTCAGTACATAGTTCGGTGTTATGTGTCTGCGGGAAGGGGGGCGCGCTTCGTTTGTCCGAGCGTTCATGCGTTCGTATATTTTTTGCTCGACACCTCACTGTGTTTAGTGCTGTATCTTTCAAAATATTGCGAATTAGCCGCTATAACATTTTATACATATTCTTAGATATATTAGGCATAGATTTGAGCAATAAAAAAATCGATCTTTTGAGCCTTCTAAAGCAGGATCCCCCCTTAATCGGTTAACGTTCGACCACAATCACAAATAAATCCAGCTTTTAGGGGCTTATTCCGTAACGAAGACGAGCGTCATCGGCCTGACGAAAGCTGCGGCATTGCAACTGGCCAAGAGTAACATAAACGTAAACGCAGTTGCGCCCGGAATAATACGCACAAAATTTTCAGCGGCTGTAAGTACCGTCCTGTTTAAAAAAAATTGTTAATTGCTTGTTTTTCAGCTAACAAGTGGAAAAGCAGGCGAAGAATATTTATCTAAAATTCCTTTAAATCGGTACGGATGAAAAATGTAAGTTCGGTTTATCGTCATAATTTTGCAGGTTCGGATGCCCGGAAGAAGTTGCCGGAGTTGTCGCATTTTTGGTGTCCGGCGACGCTAATTACATAACTGGTGAAACGATTGTGGTTGCTGGTGGAATGGCTTCGAGGTTATAATGTAAATATTTAATTTATTTTGTATATAAGTACTTCGTTGTATGTTTCATTAAAAAAAGTTTTTAATTTAAAAAATGCTTCTGCTATTTAAAAAAATTACCACAAAGTGACTTATCCAATGTTTTTACGTGCTTAACATAGCTTTAATGCTTCAATATTCATTAAGAATATTACTGATTTGCATAAAAAGTAAAAAAAAAAAACAGTAATCCATTAAGGAACGCATTTAAACACATAGTTCAAGAACCGTTCACATTGGAAGAAACCAAAGCTCTAGAGATGAATTTACACAAAACTAAATCCAATTAATTTAATTATAAAAATTGATTGACTGTTAAACAGTCAGTAGTCAGACAAGAGGAGTAGAGTTATATCGTCACAACATCTGAGTCATCAAAGAGTTATCGGTATTTTTTCATTACCCCAACATTATTTAATAACACGTATGTACGTTCTAAGCAATAAACATTTATTTGGTATGATTCAGTTAGAAGATTTAAGTCATCAAAGATTTGTCGGTTATTTTTACCCAACATTATTTAATCATTTCAATTGAATTAAAAGTATGAAACAGGTAATGGTCATCAGTGGCTGCTCCAGCTTCATGACCCCACCCCCACTAATGTTTTTTGGTCTTAAAATATTACAAATTTGCAATGTTACAGATATAATTTAGCAATTTCAACTGCATCATCATTGACTTTGGACCTCTGTCATTTTTAAATAAATCTCAGGTAACTGAAAATGCAGTACCTTCAAAAATTAAATATATTAAATCTCGCGTGAATTATTGCTACATTGCACAAAGTGCACTACTTAAGTTATAAAATACTACACATTATATTTATTTTTTGTGTGAATCTTTCTTTGGAGACTTTGATCTGGATTTGGATCTACCGTCGGATCTCTTCTTACTCCTACTCTTAGACCTCGATTTCCTCTTTATCTTTTTCTTCTTTTTGCCGCCTTTAGACATTTCCGCCGGTTTCAGCACAACGGTGGGAGGCACTTCCGGAACCCTTGTGAAACAATCGTAGCCGTATTGCACACAAACGGTACCTAAAAATCACAATGTTAATCTAAATTTATTGTTCTTGTTATTGTTTTCACCAGTGCAAAATTCTTCTCCGCATTCAATGCACGAAACGACCCTCTGTTCGATGACGCCCGCTTTGTTTTTCGACCTTCGAATCTGGGGATCCATCGCGAAGTTTCGTTTGTCTCTCGCGGCCGTTTTCGCCTGGAGCTTCCCCATTTCCACGATCCTGAAACGTGAACTGAAAATCATTTTAATTTATTAAGATTGCAGGGATTTTTTTTTTGTATTTGAAGCTCCGCGTTCTTTATACCGAGAGAAATATTCTTCGTCCAATTTCGTTTTGGGCCTGAGCGGCGTCAACATGCGCCAGTCTATCGGAACGGATATCAAATCCTCGATTTTCAAGCTCCTCATCTCGACGGGAATCGGGTCCATGAACGTAAACGGCTGCTTCATCGCCTTGAAATCCTTCTTCCCCGTCTTGAACTTGACATTCTTGTCCTTTATCTTCACGTCGTCCAATCGAACCTTTTCCGCTTTGATCTTGTAATCGGGCACTTTATCCAACAATTTTCGGAAATCCTCTTTGGTCTTTATGACCGCCTTGGACAAGTCCAAGATCGGCGTCGTTTCCTTCTTCTTCGAAAATAAATCGTCCAACTTGGCCATGATCGTGATACTATAATAAATTTTAGACATGACATTTAGATTGATGCAAAGGTGAGGTATACATTTCGATTGTACAAAAATAAAATGTTCGCATAATTAAATTTAGATGCCTGAATTTCTGCGTTGTAAGTACGGGCTTGGTGTTTGCCGCGAGTTCTCCCAGTGCTGTTTCGCGCTTGATTCGAACGTGTCGCTGCTATCGACGTTGTTGTTGATGTAATCGGGTAGTTGGTTTTTCGACTCGTTTTTGTATCGTCTGCATTGCCTCGGCGAGCTGTGGTCGATTTTTAGGATATCGACGACTTTTATGTGATCGGGGTATTTTTGCTCGTTCTCTCGACATCTGCAGCAGCATTGGTGACGCGGCTTCTCTTTGTAATAAATTTGATCCCTGTCTGTTTCGAGCGGCACGATTTCCGTTTGGTAAATTCTAACGTTTTGTGCGAAAAGCTCGTCGTTTTTACGCCAGAGAGCGCGACCTTTTTTCCGATGGGTACGTGGGCTCCCCGTCTGGCTGTCGTCGCTCGAATAGTTCTTGATCCGGTCACCGTATCCGTTCCCTTGGCGCATTTTCTGGCGCAATTTCCTACGTTGGTACAAAGGGTCCTTTTCACTTTGTTTCATGTATCGAGTCGGGGGTCTGTTCACCCCCCATTTCGGTCGTTCCTCGGTGTTTTCTCTCGTCCGATCGTCGATTCGCATCCGTCGCTCTTTCCTATTCCTATTATCGTAATTTAATTCAATATTAGAAAATTTTTCTTGCACGTATTTCTCGCTGTTACTCTCGACTTGATCTTTTTTGACGAAATCAGACGTTTCAGTCTGCGTGCTGCTATCGCAAAGTGTTTTATTTCTGTACAAGGACGGCGTAAGAATTCTATTTTCGGTCCGGGTGCTTCTATCCGTTGCTATTGTTAAAGGGACGGCTATGGGAAGAGCTGTTGCTGGGCCTCCGGCGTTATGTGGCATTAGAACAGCAAACTGCATGTTTTGAAAAGTTTCGTATGGCGTTTGGAACACCAGGGCTAAATTTTCAACTTGTGAGTTAGCCGGTGGTAATTGAAGGGGGGGCATGTTTTTGTATTCTTGTTCATTTATTTCCGCAGTTTTATTCGTGTCTTTTACATTGTTGAGATTATTTTGCAACGATTCTTTGTTTTTATTGTTGGGCGACTGTTGTACGATCTGAGCTTTGACACTCTCGACGTCGGGGCTGCGATTTTCAACGGATCTTGGCGATCTGCTTTCCTTGTCGACTATGTTCTCCATCATATTTACGTCGTTTTGTTTGAGCTTCCTCTGCCGGAGTTTTTCGTTCTTGGCCTGCTTCTCCGCCAACTCTATCGCCTCCCTCAGGGCTTCTTTGCGTCTCATCTCCCGTTCGGTTTTCTCTTTCAGCAACTGCTGCTCCTTTTCTTTGCGTTGACGCTCCAATTCGTTTTCTCGTTCTATCCGTGCTTGTTCTTCGTGTTCTTCTCGGAGGCGACGTTCTCTTTCGTCTTTGCGGCGTTGCTCTCGCTCTTGCAGTTGTTGCCTTATCGCGTCTTGGTGCGCCAGTGCCATCTGTCGACGCTTTTCCCTTTCGGCTAGTTCGACTGGCTCTACAGGAACGTTTTGACCTCGTATGTAGGAACTGAAACAATTTCTTGTAATTAAACTCGTTATTTTAAGATAAACCGATATAGTACTCACCGGAGTTGCGAACTGGTCGATCCAGTGCCGGGCCTATCGCGCTCCATGTAATCCTGCTCGGGCGACTCCGCCGGCGACGTATTAGAAACCACCAACTCTGTATTCCCTTCCAATCCGCGCTTCACCCATCCAGGCGTGTCGCTAGACTTACTGCAGTTGTCGATCTCCTTGGGCTCCCAAAACTTCCCAACGTGCACCCCCCTATCGCCCCACTTGAGCCTGTCCTCTCTGGCGCTCGAAGAGGACTCGTAGCCGAGCGCGTGATTCCAAATTTTCTGCTGTTCGTTTTTCCTGCGGCAGCGCTCCGGCGAATTGTTGGCGTTGTCGCTCCCGTACCCCGACGTCTCCCCGCCCATTTCTTTGTCAAGCTTTTCGGCGGATGCGTACTGCAAGTGTTGGTTCCGGTACAGCGGCGGTAAGCTGTCTCGTCTGGAGTGCGGCTCGCGTCGTGAAATTTCGTCCGGGTGCGGTACTTTTGAGACATTTCTCGATCTGCAACACACACGTTTGATTTTTTTTTTCGTTAATGGTACCGTTCGATTTGTTACCTTAGAAGTTGAATGTCTCTGCCCCAAGGAACATTCAATCCAGCGAGTTCCTCTAAAAAGCAAACGTAGAATAACGACCTACGGATTGCGGTGCGAATTTACCTCTTTCTTGGGCCCACTGCAGTTTTTTTCTCTCGATCAGCGACAGCTTTTTTTCAGTATACATCGGTGCCTGTCATTTAACTGCGGTCAATCACATGACAGCTTTATAAGTTATTACGATTTGTGCAATAGTTAAAAACTGAAATGTTATAAAATGTATACCTCCGAGAATTGAAATCGATAAAGCATACGTATACATTTTTAATAGCAAATGGAAAAAAAATTAAAATGAGATGACTCGTGCTATTCTTCATGCATTTGTAAATAATAAATTATTTACGCGAGTTTACGTTTAAATTCAGCCCCCCCCCCCCCCCATCGGAATACTTCCGTTACTATTCTCTCCTGCAAGTAGACTGTCAATTTTAAGAAAATAAACAGTTTTAGGATGTTTATCTTTTGGTAATCAAATCTATTTAAAATGACGCAATTAATGTGGGATTAAAATTTCGGGTAAATTTATATTTTTTTATTAAACAAATACCTTAGACATTTTATTTATAATTTTGACTCCATATTATGCAATATTACAATTTTCAAATCGAAGCCTCGGTATTTTTTTCGTCATTCGGTATTGCATTTTCCATATTGATTGCGGATCAAGAAAACCCTATCGAATTGACATCAAAAGTGCCGTTGATGAAATTTAGTGTTTGCTAGGTGAGTGCCATTTGATTGTTTCCGTTCAAAATTCCTTGTTCGAGAGATCCATTATAGCCTCAAATTAATGTTCGTCGTAATTTTGTGTAGAAGCAATTATCTGAAAATCTGCGCCTGCGTTATATTGTAATGTGTGCTGGGTACAAATTTGGTACCGACCCCCAACCACCGAGCGCTTCACCGCGAAATGTGCAACTGGATGATGCATTGACATGGTTTTTTTCTGTTTTGTTCTTTGCTTATAGAAATAATTTTCGAAAATTTTGGACTATTGGAATAACTTTGAACATTTTACTATGTGCCCTGAAATAAATCATTAACCACAACACATTTAATCATAATAGCATCAGTAGAAGTTTCACAGCTACAAGCCGAACATATTTTCAGTGAAATTTGTCCCTGTGACAGAAATTTCTATTAAGAAAAATCTTGACAAACATGCCACTGATAGTAACGGCTGCATAGACAGAAAAACTCTGAAATCTGGCCCTACATGACAAGTTTTATAAATTCAATTGCGAAAGTGGCAGTTGAGGAGTTCAAAATCAGTAGTCAACGAAACTACAAGCAAATACATGTGTTTGTTAAAATTGTTGAGAAATCGAACGATAACTAATGATATTTGTTGCTAGCCTAACGTGTGTCACGTGACTAATAAGAGGACTTTCAATATAGAGTTCTGAGAGCGTAGAAATCGTCGCGATGTTGTTACTTGTTCCAGTAAAATTAATCTTAATTTTTTTCTCGCAGGGTATACATCGCATTGTGAGCTTAGGTAATGGTGTATGAAAATATAAGCATTTTTATTGCAAATTCTAACGATACATTAGATAATTGCTGTTGGTGCAATTTAAACCAATCAGAACGAAGGGTTCTTTATAAAAAGTGCAGTGGAATCGTAATCAGTCTTAATTTTCCTAATTAAGGGAAATCACGTCAAATGGGTTAGGTTGGATTGGCTTCATTACATATGGTATCGAACGATTACAATTTAATTTGGGTGTGTTGTGTGTGAAAACGACTATTAGAAGGAACGCACGTATTATCTGTGTTGTGAAAATAGATGTGTTGACAAGAAATGAACAGAAATAACTTCGCCTCGCTTCTGGAGTCGATCAAGATGGCAAACACCCATCGAACCAGAGCAAACAAATACACTATTTGTATTAATTTCATCTGGAATTAGTGAATACCGTTTACACATAATATATTTCCGAATGGGGGTTTGGAATAGGGAAACCTTATTATATTCTAACAACGGTCGAAATTTCAAGAAATGTTTCCTCTTGATAAAAAATAAATCAATTGATTACTTGCGAGTTACGAAGTCCCCATGGGTTCACGTTTCAAGTTTAGATTGTCAAGACAGTGACCAATTAAATTTGACGTCCCGAGTCGAAGCCGAAACGGTACCGTCTAAAGTATGAACCAAATTAAAAATTAATTATTATCAAAAACGAATTTCCAATAAATGAACTCCGACGTTCCATAATTGTAATAATGTTTACGATTTAATTTTTCATTGATATTTCCCTTAAATGCGTTATTTAATTGGGGAAATAAACTTTCGTATTTCAAGCGCATGCGATGCAGATTGATTCCATAATATTGCCAGCAATGTCTTACAATGATTATAAATTGGAACCTTTTTATATTGACTTTCGACAACGTTCGAAGAAATAATCAAACAAACAAGTTATATTCAACAGGCAATTAAGGCAAGCGAGGTTCGCAAAGAATTGACGGGAAATGAGGTGGAATATAGCGATGACGTTAGATTAAAATAATATGTGAAATAGTTCATGATATTTTCCAATGCCGATATTTTTGCGAAAATTAATTGGAACACCTGTTATTTTAAGAATCCTGCTATAATAACCAAAAGTTCATTTCTCCATAAAAGATCTAATTTTGTCACAATAATTCCATATAAATATTTAACGAGGTTTCTGCAAAACTAATTGCGACAAAATGACGTGACAACAAATTCCAATTAAGTTATTTTCATGCCCGCGTTTGAAAATGTCAATAAACGGAAAACGAATTTACATTGGATGGACGGTTCGATTATTTGGGTAGTTACCTGATCAATTAGACTTCTACCAACACAAAAATCACGCACGGCCTTCCGAACGGAACTGTGCGCCCGGTGTGCTGGGAACCGCATGCGGTGGAAAAAATAATCACGTATTTGATCAATGTTACTGCCATAGCAACGTGTATTCAAACATCTTCAGGTGAATGCCCCGGGGATGAGGGACACATCACTCGCGAGGGCCGTTCCACAAGTCATAACAATGTGGGTCATAGATGTGGAACACTTTTACCGATTCGATTTTAAATCGGCGTCGGCTCGCATGCAAATTTTGCCTCATTTGAATGCATGCTGTCTATTTATGGAGGTACGGTCGGGGTATCTCGGAATCGGTGACAGTTAGGTGTTTGTTTGAGGGGGCAATTTCTTAAACGATTGTTTTATCGCAAGGGATTTGAGCGATAGTAACGTGAACGTTTCATTATTTCGCCCATAAGGAGCTTCGCGGTAAGCTGGTAAGCTGCTTAGTAGGTGGAGCAAAAATATTATCAGACAAAAAGGTTCAAATTGTGATAATTATTACGTTATAAGTGGACTGGAGAAGAAAATGGGCAAGGAAATAGATAAGTTAAAAATCTTTATGAAGAGGGAATTGAACATAGAAGGGAAAATATAAAATCTTTGAATTTCTACGCATCCACATACGAATAAAAATGCTGGTAAGCTGGTAAAATTGAGAACATTATGACCGACGCACAAGGGAGACTAATAGTAATAAATAGCTCTGATTAATTAGTACGACTATAGCACTCTTCCATAAACTATAGTAGGTCAGAAATAAAAGGATTTCGAACATAAATTCCTGTTACTTTATCAATTATTATATGAAAATAATCCATTAAATGGAAAAAGGTTTAAAAAATTAATTAAACAAATACAGGATTAAGTACAAAAATATTACAGTTGTGAAATGCATCACATAAAGGGATTAGGCCACCGCTGAATATTTCAATCAAAAAATATGTACGCGCATAAAATAACATCAACGGGCAATATCAAATGATCAATTCGATAACGCATGTGTTTAACTAACCATATTGTGTTTAAAATATAATTGGTACCATCCGATACCGTATGCACGTTAATACTTTAACACACCACACATAAAAGGTCGTATATACATCGCCAAAATCCCATATATGGCTCCGGTAAGGGGCTAGGATGTAAATGGCATCAATCAACTAGGCTGGGGCGTATCGTCGTTTAGTCTCAATCTAGGAGGTGTCTCTGTGCCAACATGTGGTCGATGCGGATGTATAAGTATGCCTAACAAACACTAAATTTTCTTACGGTATGTGCGATGGTAAGCCGGTCGGTTTTGCTGATCCGTAAACAATACGAGATGGCAATACCGAAATCTTGATATTAAAAAAAATGGCTAAATTCGGCGTTAACTGTGTGCAGTTCCATGATAACGGATTTAATTCTTAATTAATAAAAACGAATTAAATTGACCGGCTTATGCTCCAAAGACGAGTGCACGGCATTGCATACATATGAACACGATTGCCATGTTTTAACAAATTAATGTAAAAAGTGTAGAGTTACAAATTACATGGTTAACCAATTGAAATCACAAGAGATAGAGGGAGAAAGTAATTACTGGGAGATTCGAAAACAGACTTTTTCTCTGCCTCTTCTTCCAAAGCAACAGCGAGTTTTCAAAAAAAATATTCACAGCTTATGAAATAATGCGAGAATATTAAGTAGTGCACGTGAAAACCGCCGAAAATGTCTTATGTAAGTCGGCAACATTCTTATATTGTCAGTTCGCCAATGAAAAGATCTGTCAAAATTATTGAAAATCTGGGTTGCTATTAAAAAGAAAAAATGCTAGTATCTTAACATCTTCGCTTGTCTGGTGGCGGCCACAAGACTAAAAAGCTACAGTAATTCGGACACCTGTATCGAGTCCAATACCAATTATCCTCGACAATTTAATTACTATAATAGTTGTACGTGATTTATGTAAATTTAGATTGACACCAAAGACTCTTTACGTAATAAACGTGCAGGCTGGACACTCTCAGGACATAAATATTTATGAAACGATGCCCAAGTTGCATTAGTCGAATCTTAAACTTTTTAGTTCATAAATTGAAATTGTTAGCAGTGTCTTGAAAGCCAAACCCTGCCCCCCACGTCGTGACTAGCAAACACACAATACTCGCATAATTCAAGCCGGTTCCTCGAATTAATCACCGTATTAAATTCGCCTCAAAAGTATGCCTCCGTAACTGTAGATCGGCCACGGAATTTCAGCGTTTCAAAGGTCATTAAGCCGCTTCGGCGGACAAGTAGCTAGAAAGTAAAAAAATCCGTCTTCGAAACAAAACTAAATCGAAACGTGGTTGACGTTTCAATTACGACTCGGTTAAGGATTAGCACTTTCTACGCACTTAATACCATTGTTCGAATGACACTGTTTGTGCATTCTAACAGGATTTCAATTAACGCGTTTCGCAGGACTGTCATCTGATAAGAGCGGCTCATCTGTAACAACGCGAATATGGATTATTTTTACGGTTCGCCCAATTTAAACAACGAATTATGGGTGCGTTCGTTTGTTTTAGTTTTTTAGTTCCTCCTGGTGCTCAAAATATATACAATTAAATTCATTTTTTGCGCCCACTCGATATACTTCACGACCGCTTGTCGGAGAGAGTGCAGCCGACTACGATTAAACACCGAGCAATCGGTTTTAGCGCGTTAGCGATCGCACACGATCTCGAGTGGCTGGCGAAATGAAATGTCCTTTGCTCGCACTCGCGCTTCTTGTAAATATTTATCAATGTCGGTACATTTTGCCGGAAGTTCCGGACGCGGTGCATCCTCCGATACCCGACGACGGTACCGACCATTTTCCGCCGATGGTCGTCAATTAAAGTGCGATTTTAATTTCAGTCGGCGTCGCCGTAAATTTAAATTACACGCTGGACGAGCAGGATCCCGAAGTCACCCCCGGACTATTCCAAGGGGACATGGCGATGACCAACGAGGTTTACAATTATTGGCGCGTCGGGTTGAATTGGGAAGTTTTCCCGGATAAACTTTGGAAGAACGGCGTCGTTCCGTACGTGATTAGTCCTTTATACGGTAAGGAAACTATTTAAATTCTCTTGCGGAAAATTTACCTCAACTTACAGAGCCATCGGAATACGTCACCATATACAAAGCCATACGCACCATCAACTTCATGACGTGCATAAAATTCGTCCCGTGGAACGGAAAATCCAAAGACTATTTGCTAATATGGCCGATAAAATATCCCAAGGGTTGTTGGTCATACGTTGGCAGATTTGGTGGCGTCCAAATACTCAGCTTGCAACCACCAGACCAAACCGGACCCAACTGCCTAGGCACTGAAGGCAGAGCCCTTCACGAACTAATGCACGCCGTGGGAGTCTTCCACGAACAATCGCGTTGGGACCGAGATAGATTCGTCAAAATCCACTACGACAACATCATCCCCAGTAAGCAAATAATTCACGTGCGTAACCACCCCCACTATTTTTTTTAATTCGCAGATTACAAATCAAATTTCGAAAAACAAAGCCTGGAAAACACGACGTACAGCTTCGAGTACGACTTCGACTCGATCATGCACTACGGGAAATACTACTTCAGCAAAGACAAGAAAAAGCCGACGATCACGCCCAAAATTCCCGGGGTTAAAAAAATCGGGCAAAGAAGGGGGCTGTCGAAGGGCGACTGCCTCAAACTGAACGACTTGTACGGTTGCTTCAGCAGCGCAAAGTTACGAAGGAAATATTTTAACCTTTGTATATTCATGGGTATTTGAAATTTATTGTAATTGATGTAAATAAATTAATAAATGCGATTAATGCGCTACAGTTGTGTTATTGTGAGGTCGGTGACCGGGTTGTGCTCCTTGTCGAACACGTCCATCGGTATGAAGTCGCAAGGAACCGGCCAAACCAAATCTGAAAGGCGTCATCAATTATTAACGCTTTATAAAAAAAACGTTAAAATTGTAATTTGAGGACCAATAAATATTTTAAAAATTGAAATGCTATTAACAGTTATATTTTTTATGGTCATTGTATGGTCATTCAGTTCCAGAAACGAGATTATATAAGCAAAGGCTGGTGAGCATTTTTAACTAGTGGTCAAATATTTAAAAATAATCTAAAAGTTGCTGACGTTCCAGCTAGTTTTCAATTGGAAATAATTTCTTTGTAACGCTTTTATTAGGCTTTATACTTGAGAAGGGAACAAGGCTATAAGGGACTATTTGAGCCTTTTGGCTTTTATTCTTGTACTAAATGCGGCGAATTTTAAATGATAATATTAATAATAGATACAAGGAGGTCTGGATACGTGTTCTATGTCGTTTTATGTCGTAAGCAGACCACACCCATTCTGGTTAATCAATCTTGTTTTTTTTAAATAAATGTTAGGGGATGTATCAAGTGATGACAGCTGTTTCGTCCTTGTGACTCATGTTTGCATGTTGTACTAACGGTATTTAGCCGTCAATGCCTACTCGTCTTGCTATGTAATTAAACTTATTAAACTTATTAAAGTTTTGATGTATTTTTTGTATTTAATTATTGAATTTTTTAGAAATTTATTAATTATTTTAATGTTCATTATAAAATGTTTGGGTCGGTTGGCTCAGGTTGGGTTGGGTTGGGTAATTTTTTGCATTTAATTTTTGAACTTTTTTCCAACTCGTAAATTAGATTCACCATTTTTCATTATTTCGTTTGCAAAGTTTGTCATTCTTGTTATCGTTTTCGAATTAAAAAAATTTATCACACATTCATTCGTCAATAAGATAATCTCGCTTCTTTTGGAACTAATGTACCAGTAAACACTGCCATGACTACAATAAAACACCTCGTTTCGCAGAAACAATAAGGGGCAACTAAATCCACGCTTCTAGCGCATACCTTCATACGAATCCAAGTAGGAAATTTCGCCGTACAGCGCAAGATATTTCCGTAAATCTTGAGTGTGCGCCGATTCCAGTAAGAATTCGAGTATACTGATTTCCGGAAGGAACTGCGCAATGCTGCTCATTTCGTGACCGAATACGTTGAATGATCCTATAGTTCCGTCATCGCTTTTCGATGACAGATTTTCTTCCTCCTAGAAACAACGCTTTTAATGCGCAAGTAAAGTAAACACGACGATTATTAGAGTTTCCTCAAACGAGTTATAATGAGATGGACCCATCCTTCGAAGTACTGGTAAATCATTCCAGTAGCTACTGGAGCTTGTCAAATTTTATTTCCTGTCATATCTTTCTAATATTAAAATTATTAAAATATTAAATTAAATCATTGTGCAAAAAATAAAAAGACGCGCACCATAATACAAAAGGTCGGTTCATTCACCACGGTCACGGCAAGTGAATTCGATACCAGTTTCATTAACTCGATACTTGCCTCGATGTCTTCGGGTCTCAAAGATAAACCCAAGCCGTACAATTTATCAATGCAATATTTAATTTTGTCCATGGTGTCTTTTATATTGCCGCTGGTGCTGATTTGCCCCAAAAGCGTTGGAGGCTGCCCCGTAACAGCCAGCCATTCATCTAAAAATCTCTAGAAGAATTTTACTACATTTTAGATGCTGCTGTGGAGATTACCTGATTGATGTGATGGTAAGCTATGAGCAGCTTCAATCTTCCCAATTTATTACCAACGCTTTCATTTTGAATGATCATTTTCAAATGTTTAATCAAAGATTCTTCAGATCCCTATTTGAACAATTTTTCTAAGAAATTTGCCCAATAATTCAATTAACTCACCTCAATGACGTGGCAAAAATATCGATTATAGTACAACAAATATCCGGTCAATTTTTCGTCGCAGTAGTGGTCGTTTATCGACTTGATGATTTTTTCGAAAACCTCGTTTAAGCCCTTGTCGGTCGACGAGCTGAACGTGTGCTCGCCGATGTAAATTAGCCGATGGATGTACGTCACACGTTCCGCTAGTTTTAAATTTTCGTGCAGCACTTGCAGCAAATTTTTCTTGTTGATCTCCTGGTGGCCTTTTTCTTGTTTGCTACTCATGGCAGTTTGTTTCGATTTGTTTCAACGTGGGCAATAAGCGGAGCAGAATAAGCAAGTAATGACATCCAAAGTTCGATTGTGATGTTTAATCAATAACTCGGTTGCTATGAATGAAATCTTTGAAACGGTCGCGTGGAATTTTTGAATCACGTTTGACAGAGTAGAATTAACTTTGACAACATTGGACTATATCCCGAGTACTGATATTATAGCAGATTGCCCATCTTATGAGAAGAGGAATGCATGGCAAAGCTAACCAAAAATATGTGAAACAAAACACATTCACATGAATTAGTTTGCAAAAATCTATCATTTTCATTTGAATATGTGAATGATTTTAGTTATTGCTCAAAGTTGGTACTAGTTGTTATTACATTTTGTCTGGTTCGTAGTCTTGTTCAATTTCATCGACCCGGACATTTGGATGGTTCAACGTCAAACGTATGTTTTTGAATTTACCAAGAATTTACAGCAATAGCCGCATAAGTGCAACGGAAGCAGCAAAAATCGTCAAGTGTTGCTGGTAAATGTACGACCAAATTAGCCGTGTTTGCAATTCATCATGGTATCTGCTCGAGTTGCAAATGGCTTACAATTTTTCTTACAAACTGTCCATTGTAAATATTTGCTGAGAAATTTTGTAATCAATCGATTAATTAGGTCTTAGAGCATTGTTTGAATTATTTGTAGCTTAGATACATTAATATACAGTTTTCAAAAGTACATTTCTAATGTTAAACGCACGTTTCACGTCGAAAATTGTAGGTTGAGTAACAGTTTGGGAATGTGTTGTGGACTCGAAAAATTGGAAAATATATTTCGTTAACGTTTATTTATTAGAGGTTCCTGGCAATTGATCGCGACTGGTTGTGTTACATAACTACCACTGTCACTAAGTGTCAGATTTTGACGTAGATTTCGTCAAAGGTACGTTTTCATTTTCGATATCGCTATCTTTCAACTTCGAACTATCACATTGTTTATTGTTTGAAAAACATAAACGGAAACATCTATAAGTGAATAAAAGAACATCGCAAGAAAGCAAACGTTAATAGAGCAATTTAATTTTAATTTGCCGCTAACGTGATTAAGCTGGAACAAGGATTTGGCACATAGGATGTAACAAAATGGCCGTCATCTTGAAATAAAATGGCGGTGTTAATTTCTGCAGTAGTTTAAAAATGGCAATCGTTCAAAGTTGGACTTTGAACAGCTTTTTGCGAATAATGTGGCGTATTGCGCTATACGACGCTACATAACATGACAATTATGGAATTTATAATAAACACAACTTAGTTCAAATAAATTGTAGTTTCAAATTGTTAACTTATTCCGACCCATTAATTTTAATCATTGATTAAAACTACTCATTAACTTATTTCTTCGATTAAGTTAAAATTTAGCAGACATAGCTGGAACAAGGATTTGTCACATGGGCTATGAAAAAAATGTCCGCCATCTTAAAAATCTACCACAAACGGACTACTCATTCACAAAAACTTAGTTACCTGGTCGTTACTAAAGCTGCTAATAAACATTTTTTTCCGGAGTTACGAAATGTCTATATTTGATGTCATTTCAGTGGTAAAAATTGGTTGTTTTCAAGGATAGTGATAAAAGTTACATATGACATTAGTGGTATAGTCAAGAATTTCAATCACATTTCACCTTGTAATTTATGAGCTTTGTTCAGCATCAGTCATTAAGAAAATGTTTAGTCAGCGTTAATTTTTTTTTTCTGAACAACTGAACATTACTGGCCAAACTTGCGAAATTCAATCATTTGTAAGATGTGTGTCTCCAAAAGTAAATTCCGCACATATCTTTCCAAAAATAATGCTATGCATTTTTTGGAACCTGTAACCCCCACTATATTTAAAGTAGTATCCAATCAATTTTCAAAATACTCATTGGAAATTATTTGCTGTGTTCTATTGCAACCATTTAAAGATTATTTCGTCAACACCAATTTATTCTTCTGATTAATTTCCCAGTCATTCTCAATATTTTGAAAAATTGATCTTTTAGGCTCTTGCTTACGAGCAATTTTCATTTTTTACTTTTATTTCAAAAGCTTTTTTGAAAGATGTAGTAGAACCAAGTATAAGAAAGTTCAGTGCAGACCACTGGAATTTTTTTTTCATCATTCTCGCACCTTTCAATGGGATGTTGATCGTACTCCAACCTGGTGCTGTAGAACCCGGTCAGTCACAGATGATTCAATATAAGAATAACAAAGTCAGTAATTGAATACAAAAATTTATTAAAGTCAAGTACACAGATTGCATCATAGTTTTAACGTCCGGAAAACAACATATTTCATATAGTTTATAAATCTTTGCTAATCACAGTTACACATTAATAGCTAATCCATAAATTTTGTAAAACTTAAATCACAAATGAAAAAATAAAAACATTCTCAGGTCATATAAATACTCGTTTATATGCAAACATAAATAAATTGAAAACTATATTAATCTCGTAAACTAAGGTCATATCCCACATTAGAGATTGTGGAATGATTCCGAAGTGAATACTGCAGTCACGTTCATTCCCAGTTTAGGAGATATCCCTAAATTTCAACTAATAGGCTGAAAAATAAAACGTGATTGATTTGAACTCGACAACGAGTAATCATCACTCACATCCACCATTTGTATAACCGTTTGATTTATAATTAGATTTATTTCCGCCAACGCCGCCGCCGCCACCGCCGCTGCTAAACCTCGAGTGCGACCTCGGTCCGGCATTTTCTCTCCCCCTGAAACTTCCGTAACCCCATCGGCCACCCTTACTGCCGAAATTGTTGCCGAACCTGCTGGCCATTTCTGTTAATTTTGGGTTGATAACCTAAAAAAGATGAGTCCATCAAAATATCGTCATACAGGACAATTGTGTGTACAAACCTGATTTGCTTCCTTCAAAACGGCCACCAAATCTTTGGCTTGTCTGTAGTTACTGGGTGTGAAAAAAGCGTATGACGTCCCTGTGCTGTCTGAGCGACCCGTTCGCCCTATTCTATGAATGTAATCTTCTGACGAATTCGGATAGTCGAAGTTTATGACATACTTGATGCCTTCGACATCTAATCAAAAAAGTATGAGATAGATATTAGAAATGATCTGGCACTACTTTTTCTAAACGTTAACCTTGAGTAAGAAAAAATAGTGCCTTAAATATATTCAAACTAATTAATTTAAAGTCACACAAAAAATATCAAAATATAAGTGATGAGAGTTTAGTTTTAGCGGCCATTGAACGCCACTGAAAGTAAATTAAAAAAAATTTATGAATACTAACCATTGCGCTCGAGAACTCACAGAATCCACAAAACGCTTGGCTATTTATGAAAACGGTGCAGCGATAGTAGCAAACTAACTGGCTGCAGCAGATCCCAATAAGCTGTTGAATTGGTCAATCCACTGCAGGACCGAATGGAAGACATCAAAATTATTGGTATTACATCAGATCGGCAAAAACTCCCACGCAGAATATCCGATTTGGAATGTGATTAGGTGACAGTGACGTACAGGACGGATGGATGAATTGTTTTCCAAGCGGATGCAAACTAACGGGTTTTTATTGTCATGAATTTATGGAAAACGGGATTGGTCGAATATACTTGTGCCATAATGCCCGCGCATCTATCTTCCAGAATCGGTCTTCTACCTCATTAACTGATCTACCTCAGCAGGGTAGCCAGCCAGAGGCACCGCAAGACACAGAATTGCATCCTTAATAAGAACGCAACTAAGGCGTATTATTAGCATATATGAGCTAACTACGCTCATCCTGCATGTGCCTCTGAAACAAATGGACAACCAGACTGATTAATAAAATGTTATATAATGACCTTTTACATAATTAACACAATAATTGCAATTTATGACACATACTTAATAATACTGGAAGTGTTAATAAAAAATCAGAACTTTAACAAGATGGAACAATTCTTGACTGTCCTACAAGTTAAGTTGCCTTAATACAAGGAACCAGTCTGGAACATCCTAAATATGCTACTATGCCACAATTTACAAAACGAAACCTGCCCCAATTTATAAATAAATACCACACAAAATTACAAACAAACAAAAGTAACTTGATGATTATTTATGTTTATGCACCGAACAAAATTGTAACTTACCTAGTCCTCGAGCAGCTACGTCAGTAGCCACCAAGATACTAGACTTTCCGTTACGAAATTCCCTTAGGACGTAATCTCGCTCCTGTTGGCTTTTATCGCCGTGCATGCAAACCGCCGGCCATCCATATCTTCGAATGTTCCTCGTAATGTTCTCCACTTTCTTTTTGGTTTCGACGAATATGAGGGTTTTTGCTCCGTATTCTGCGTTATTTGTTATTTCTTGTAGTAAATTATTTAGCCTATGAAAATAGAAATTGGAGTATACACTCATGATAAGAAAAAAATTGTCGGAAACAATTACAAACAGCGCTAAACTGACGAAACTACTTTTTCCGATTATATGCAAAAAACAAATTAAATTAAAAAAGAACACTCACTTAGTTTCCTTTTCGTGTTCTTGACAAACATCAACGATTTGTAATATATTATGATTAGCGGACAACTGCAGAGATCCAATGTTAATTTGAACGAAATCTTTGAGAAAATCAGAAGCCAATTTCCGCACTTCCTTCGGCCAAGTGGCAGACCACATAAGCGTCTGCCTATCCGGGCGGATTTGTTCGATGATTTTACGAATTTGCGGTTCGAAACCCATATCCAGCATCCTGTCGGCTTCGTCCAACACCAAATACGTGCAACGCTGAAGATTCGTGGTTCCCTTTTCCAAAAAGTCGATCAGACGTCCGGGTGTGGCGATGACAATTTCGACGCCGCGTTCCAAATCACGAGCCTGCGGTCCTTTGGGCGCCCCGCCGAAAATGCATGTGTTGCGTACGTACGTCGTGCTTCCGAACTCCGTGGCGACTTGCTGGATTTGTTGCGCGAGCTCGCGTGTGGGTGCCAAGACTAAAGCGATGGGTCCTTCACCTCGAGAGATCTGTGGTTGATTGTTTATGTGGACTATGGCCGGCAAAATATATGCCAATGTTTTGCCGGATCCAGTTTGGGCGATTCCGACCAGATCCATTCCGCTCATGGCGATTGGCCAGCCTTGGGCTTGAATCGCGGTTGGTGAATCGTAACCTTGCTTCAAAATTCCGGACATTACGTACTCGGGGAAATTTGCTTCTTCAAAGTGTTGGATTGGATTCGGGGCTTCGCCGTCTATGGTGATTTGTTTGGCTCGCCGGTACTGTTCCACTTCGAAGGCTGAACGATTGGCGACGGCTGGATGCGGTACGTAAAAATCTTTTTTGAACGGATGTAAGGTTTTCATGTCCCAAGTTGGTCTTCGCAGTCTGCTACCGGCAGGTCCGCTGTTGGCCCCGAACTTACTACTGCCGTTTCCTGCTCTAAATCTATTGTTTCCTCCACTGTTGTATCCGTTACTTGCTCCACTGTTGGAATAATCTGCACCTCCTCCAGTGTTCGAATATCCAGTATTTCCACCGCTGTTAGAATACCCAGGGTTATCATTTCTTCTGTAACTGCTTCCTCCACGACCTCGAAATGAACTACCACTAGGCTTGCCAAATGACCTGCAAGCAACAAAAATACATTTCAAGGATCTTAAAAATAAACTAAATTTGATTGATGATTGAGCTGAAAAATAAAGGACATCCATTTGCAACCATTTATTTTACAATAACATGTCATATACACACCTTTCAATAAACACAAAAAGGTACCACGGTTTTATATCCAATTGTTACATCACAATTAAAAACATTCATCGTAACTTATCTTTCAAAATTAATTAGCGGTGATATTCGATTTTGTAATAAAAATTATTTGGCGTTTTCGAAAACTCGGCAAATTGCGACGGCCATTAAAATTTCCGCTAACTATACGCTTACTCAACTTACCTCAACTTCAAGCCCTGCGTGAAAATCGTCCTGCTAAACCTATCAAAGCAATATTAAAAATAAATAAATCGTATCACGTAATAAAATGACGGTCAAATAGCCAAATTCAATGTCACTTCAATCTTTATTGCGAGTGTAATTGATCAGATACCAAACCGAAGTTTTCAATGAATAACGCCATTTTGCAAAGGGCGTTGTCTAGGACTAGGTAATTCGGAGATAAAGTGAAAATTACTTACATAACTGCTAAAATTCAGGACAATCTTCCCGACACAAAGGTAATGCGAATGCGAATAACACGGTACGTTACGTCTAATGGCGGCGGCGATCTATAAATACAAAAAAATCGTCTTTTACAAACAATAAGTTATACGATTTGTATGTTTGCCATCAAGCAAAGGTAAACGGGGTGACGAATATTTAGTATTATATATTTCATTTAAATTGCAAAGGGAATTTATAAATCGGATTAACGAAAAATGCACCATACCTCTTCCACGAACACAGGAAAAGAGAGAGCCACTTACCAAATTGACTCGGTAGGTCAATATCGCAGGAAACAGAAGCTCGAATATTACGCGCCAAATTTAAAAATACCAGTACATCTATTATACAAGCAATTATTCCCGACTAGATTAATAAAATCATGATTTTTAGAGTATTGTTATAATTTATTAATTTATTATGAAAGGAAGACAAGTATCAAACGTTTGTGACATCGCATACTCAATAGGATATTTGAACGAAAAACCAGTGAAAATTAAAACTTTAAAAACATGCAACTCTAAAAGCAACGTACCTAATAAAATCCCATTTCAATCATAATTGCAATCTCTTTTGAATTCCGAGACGCAATACAAAAATTACTAAAATGTTGGTTTGGCGACACTGTACCAGCTAATGTCAAAATATTGAGGTTATCTAAACAAATCCGGTAAACAACGTGGTTTTAAGTTAAATCCCTCTGACGAATGGCAAAATTAGGTTCTTATTATGGCCTGTGTCCACTTATCGACCAGCGCAGTTTACAAGGAATCTCGGCGGACGCTATTCCCGGCCACGTTATCGTGACACTCGGAAAAAATATAGCAATTAGATACAAGGTAACATAAATCATGCATCGAAATAAACCAAACCACTCCCGTGCTTTAAATTGCAGCTCTCTGATCAAAAACAAGTGCACAGTTGGAGAACGAAAGACAAATTTACATCCCCGGTGATATACGACGCAGACGAACAGAAATACTTTGCGGTTTTCAATCAAACATACGTTCGAGCCTGGGAAGGGAACGAAGAACATTTGGACAAGTTGAAGAAGTACAAGGTATTTATCCATGACTGTGCCACAGTTATGCATTTATATAATTTTAGTTCAATAAAAGGATACACACGATATTAAATTGTGGTGGAAAGTCTTTTGTGATATTCGAAAACGGTGGAATTATTCCTTTGAAAACGGCTTTGGATAATCGTAAAAACCTCAGCGTGGACGACGTAATTGACGTAAATTCCGAAGAAATCGTAGATTCGATTGATATCGGCGTGGGTAAGACGGCTTATCTCGGTTTGATTGTCAAATCGAAAACTGAAACGATTTTTATATGGTCGGTGTTTTTGGACGGGGCGACTGATCAGCAACATGACAGAATCTGCTTGAATAGAAAAAACTTCGATTTGACTGGATATGTGTTGTGTGAAATGCATAATAAGCACATTAATTTATTTACGTTGTGTAAGTACATTTATTGAATTATTTAGAAAAGTGAAATTCTTCCATGCATTTTCAGGGTCAGATGCTAAATTATATTCACGTCGCTTACCTGAACAAAGCGTTGATAAATTCACAAATCCTGAACAGGATAGTTACGGCGTGTTATACTCCAACATACGATCGGTGTCATGTAAACAATTTGTGACGATGACTGCAATTGACAATGATTACATATCGATGTATGGGGCCGAGCACAACCAAGAAGGAGCAACTTTAATCATATACAACACTCAGTTCAAAGTGTCGCAGACTAAACAAGCGTTTAAAATGTTTTCCAACTCTAGGAAAATGTGGCGCATAGAAAATAATTTACTGTTGTGTGTCGGCCAGAACTTGGCCGTAGTTCCGTTTTATTTAAACACCGAACAGCTAGCGGCTCTTATAGGTAGTCATAAAATAGTTCCTGACGAAAAGGACTGCGATGTTGTTTACGATTTAAAAATTGGCCGATGGGACGTCGACGATACCACCATTTGTTTGAAATCCATCCCTAAGGGCATAAAATCCGACGTCGTACAATTATTAGAACAAGGTTTGTCAGAATCGGTAATTTGCGACCACCTCATTCCACGATACATCGAATCTGAAGATGTCGACTCACTCGCGAGTTGTTTAGATTATTTCGAAGACATCCCCGACTCTTGCATTGCCAAACTGATCGAATTTACCATATCGGCCAACAGAGCCATATTTAAAAACACTAAAATTAAAGATAATTTAAAAATTGATATGTTACAACCGGCTGCAAGGTGCCTTTTAATTGATAAAATCTTGAAATTGCCGAGCAGTGATGTTTTACTGTTGCCGCACATTAGGAAAGACTTTGACGTCAATCATGCACTTTTGTTATTGCAGTACTTATGTTATTTGCTGTCGGACGACAGCTATTGCCCGAATAAATCGGATGGGGTCCACTTCGCACAGAAATTAATTGAATGGGGTTGCATTTTGCTGGATGCGAATTATCAAAAGTTCTTGTTGACGCAGGACGAGAAAATCTGTGAAGTGCTAAACGAGTTTAGGAACTTGGTACAAGAACAGCTGGATTGTATAAATGATTTAAAGGATGTTTTTCCGATCCTGAATGAAATTACGAAAGGCAAATCTCTGTATAAAAACAACCATGCAGGAAGTTCAAGATATTCGATAGAGGATGTAAAATTGTATTAAGCTGTTTAATAAAAATGTTTTAAATAGAAATTTTTTTATTCTTACATTTATTCTACTTTTTAATAGATATCACGGAGTACATAAAAAAAGTGTTTTTTAAGTGCCATGAACAGTTGCTAATCATCCAAAAATGTCAATACCAGTATATGAAAAAATACCCAGGGATGATAGACGAGATGAAACAGGAGAACCAAGTGATTGTAGAAATTAATCTCGAGTTTACCAAAGTGAGCACCATCCCATCAGGACTGAATAACTAAATATTTGTAGATCGTAAGTGCTGTAAATTGGAAAAAAAGAAAACTCTGGTCAATTTAAACTTTTATTTATTTAGTTTTAATTACATAATCAAATGAACAATTTTTTTGCTACATATTTAAAAATGTAGGCAATATAAAACAACTATATACTGATAATAATTTTATTAGAACTATATATTAATACTGTATTACATACAAGAAATGCACTTGTTGGAAACTTACAGAAGAGTATATAAATTACTTTTAAATTATTTTAGAGAGTTTCAATATGAGGGCCATGTTATAACTACTGTACCAATAAAAATAAACATGACCAAAGTATATTATAGTACTAGTTATGTATTATATTTAAAGTCTTCTAATTTGCAGTTGAGACTCTTATATATAATAATAATAATTCGGAAAACGTAAGTCAGTCGACGTAAAGGACTGAAATATATTAATATTTACCAAAAGTCGTTTATCGTTACAATGCAATGGCGCGGCAGATCACATTGTTGAATAATGTAGTAACTTTGTGCAACATCTTATTTGCACTCGGTCCGAGTAAGGAGAGCACGCCCCAATTCCATAGAAACATCTACAGGTAATACCCGGAGGCTATAGTTGACCAATTGTAGTCATTTGTAAAAAAAAATATAGCTAGATATTTCAGTCTTTAGAGAAAATATCACATACCAAACAATGATCTGTACATTGTATAACGCGACCAGCGTTTCTCTCAAACACGGAAAAGTTAATGATTATTCTGTTTCTACCGTTACTCACTAAATATCACAGATGGATGTTATGCGCAGCGGCAGATAAGCACCACGCGTACAACGAAAAAACGAGTTAATACTTAATACTACATATATATATACACACGACCCCTGCGTGTAGTACACACCACACAAGAACACAAGCAGTCATGTCATGTTCTGCAATAAATAAAAAGAAAACAACGTACGAGTCACTTGCACACAAGACAGGTACACCGTTAAAACATGATAAAACTCTCGCTCAGGATCATCTAATCTCAAATACTGGCAAACTTCTATATTAAAATCAGACCTCTTTTATACTACAACTACTCTTACGACCGTTTTACGAAAATTTAAACCCGTGTTTTTGAATAACCGCATGCTCGACGATCAATAAATGGTAAAAGCAAATAAATATTGCAGTGTTATGTATACTTTTAAGTAATATGACGTACACATCACTGACAATATAGAAGTTTGGCTGTACAATTCTAATATATATAATAGTATGAATACGTAAAAAAAAACATTATAATAAAAATAATAGGATTAGCCCGATCTCCCCTTCTATATGTTTCGTGCATTTCAACAGCATACAGATACAATTTTAACTATACTACATCTCGGGAGCAAGGCTGCACGCGAGAACACACAAATATACATTAAGAATATATGAGCCGCAGGTCACTTGAACATTCAAGGATCTGGGGGAGTGGGTGAACCAAAAGTAACACTGCGGCATAAAATAAACACCTACAACTGACACAGTGGGCATCAATATACGAACATTAAGAAGCAAAGCATTTAATTAGTTTTAAACGAAACCCTACACCAGACACTTGCATCACACCTCTCGTACGTACGTATCATAAATATAGGTCCGAATAGTAATAATGAAATAAATAATATTGCAAACTTAAATCGTTTTTTTTCTTCTAAATGAATATCAATGACAGTCAATACTAAATATTTTTTGCAAATTTTAAGACTGAGCACTCTTGGTTACGGTATCGCAAAATGGATAACTGACATTTCCTATATAACTTCTGACTGATTTTAAACTAAAAATTATCTAACGAAAAAATATATATACATAAATAAATGCAAGAATTCTTTTCATGTCAGTCTTTTACTTCAGTTTATGCAAAAAATATACAGTTTAATCAACAGAGAGATGTGAAAATAACAAGCATCAGATTACTGCTGTACAGCAGCAGTGGGCTGTTGGGTGTACGAGTACGCATACTGCATGGGTGCTGAGTACTGGTTGTACGGAGCTTGGCTCTGGCCCATTGACTGATACCCACAAGGATTTGTGCTACCAGGCAGGCCTCGAGTTTGGAAGAATTTATTGTTCATTATTGACTGCATACCGTCCGTTTGAGGTGCGGGCATCATATACTGAGGTTGCATGGCGTACATTCCGGCACTATTTGCCTGCTGGGGTCCTGAATACGACTGGCGCTGCTGGTTATAACGCTGGTTGCTGTATGTTCTTGGCATGTTTCCTGAAATTCAAATAAAACAAACACTTTAATAATTATATTCGTACATTAATTTATTTCATAAATTAAATATACTTCATTTCAATTATTAAATCAAGCCATTAAAATTAATAATTTAATTTATAGTTGTTATACAAACAAATTTTTAAATAAATTTGAAACTAATTTATCAACACAGTACTGCCATTATTAATCTACGTTTTTCGATATTAATTTATTGCAAGAATTTGTAGAATTTAAAACGAATCACAATAAATATGATAAGGTAGTACAAACACTGCAACACAACAAAATAATCCTAATAACCTGCACAGGAAAGGATCAAACGAAAGTTCATTTTGCCGAAGTTGTCAAAAAAAAACGACTTGTGATATAAACTGCTTAAATTTAAAACACAATCCAATATTAATTTGACTCACTTGAGCGAGCCAACTTAGAAGAGCCCTTAAAATAAACTTATTACACCAACTTAGGGGAACGGTTGTCCCATAGTGGTATATAATGAATACAAATTAACAGTTTTTGTATCAGTACAATACTAGAAGAACATATCTAATCCCATGGAACAAAAACGAAGTGAAACAGATAGGTAAATCAAGAGTTTCTTTTTTGGAAAATGTTCACAAACTGTCTTAATGCTGTGGCATTGTGAAGACACCATGCAAAATTTAAAAGCCATTGTCCCAAACAGTGCGTGTTCTTTTAATTAGAGCGTTCCATGACAAAGAACATTTAATTATTACAAATTGTGCTTAAAATAAATCCTCAAAACACATGCAAATGAAGAATAAGTCCACCAATGACAGTACTGTCAAATATTCTTTCCACTTCCACTTTAGCAATTGGAAGTATTTTAATGAAATTGATTTCCACAAATTAATTGCATTAGTTCAACGAATCGTATAACACATTCAATTGAATTAACTCGACCTGATTTATTTCATACAACTTGTACATATTTGAGATGTACAGTCAAAGTCACAAGATGCAGGGCTAACAATAGTGGTCTATCAACATCTTTAAAATAGAAGCGTGCCGAGAAACTGCACTGCAATATAATTTACAATGTGGTAATATTATTGAGAACCTATTTTTCCTAGAATTACAAGTCATTGCGGTTGAATATTTGATCATTTCTAGATAACTTGCATATCAATTAAAAAGATATAATTTAAATTCAATTATTTCGTAGCAAATATTCCACAAAACAATAATTAAGTATAGCACAAACAATATTGCAGATAAAAAATGTACATTTTATTGTAGTGTGTTTATTGGGCACCCTTGTGTTTTAAAGAACTGATACCCCCATTTTATTAGCCCCATGTCGTCTCTTTAGATTTTGACTATACATAAATCTGTAATAAAATAAATTACTTACTTACCTATGCTGTCCACCCATATGGGTGCCCATGGCCTAGAGGGGAGGATATACAAATATAGTCTGGCACTGAATTCATATTACATTTTTTTTTTATTTCTTGCAATTTATATTTGGTTTAAAACTATGTTATCGTAAATCATCTACAATGATATTTATTGATAGGACAGAATTTCAGTGGACTGTTTTGTTTTCACAAGATTGTTAATTCGAATTGGTTAATTTTAGAAACAATTAAAATAATCAAAAGAAAATTACGTACCGTATCCCCGACTTCCATTCTGGTAACCTCCGTTCACCTGCCCATATCCATAGGATTGAACCGGATTCTGATACTGTGAATTATGGAAGGTGCTTTGGTACCCTGTGGTTTGATAGGTACTTTTCTGTCGTTGCATGTCATTGGATCTCATGCCGGTACCGCCCATGGAGTTCCTGTTGCCATTCTGCCTGTACTCATTCCCGCCTTTGTTATTCCAAGTTTTATTGCGAACCGATCCCGTACTGGAATTCGGCGACGAGTTATCTTTATTGCGATTCTGCCAGCGGTTGCGACTGTTCTGGTTGTTGCGCGCCGACATGGCCAGCTCCTGCAACTGCGGATTGATAACTTGACCGGCTTCTTCAAGAACCGCAATCAGATCCTTCGCCTGTCTCTGATTCGCGGCCGTGAAGAACGCGTACGCGGTGCCGGCCTGTTGGCAACGACCAGTGCGGCCGATGCGATGAACGTAATCTTCGCTCGAGTTCGGGTAATCGTAATTGATGACGTACTTGACGTCTTCGACGTCGAGGCCGCGAGCCGCCACATCTGTGGCTACAAGAATCGAGGATTTTCCGTTGCGGAACTCTGAAAGGACATAATCGCGCTCAGGCTGTGACTTGTCACCGTGGATAGAAATCGCCAGGTAACCCTCGCGTCTGATGCACTTCGTTATATCGTCCACTTTCTTTTTGGTTTCGACGAAAATTATTATTTTGTTGTTGCGATCAGATCCAATTTCTTTCAGCAGATTGCATAGTTTTACTTCCTTTTCGTGTTCTTCGCAGATTTCGACTATTTGTCTTATGTTATGGTTTGCTGTTAGGGCAAGTGAGCCAACGTTAACCTGGAACACAAAACTGATTTTATTTATTTGCACAACTTTCAAAATGTCACATTCAATGCAATTTTTGATGTAATATTAATTGACTTATTAAAAAAATATTTTACCTGTATATAATCAACTAGAAATTCTTCAGCTAATGCTTGAACTTGCTTCGGCCAAGTAGCAGACCACATGAGTACCTGTCTGTCAGGACGAATCTGTTCGATAATCTTTCGAATTTGTGGTTCAAAACCCATATCCAACATCCTATCAGCTTCGTCCAACACTAAATATGTACAACGTGAAAGATTGGTGGTTCCTTTCTCCAAGAAATCTATCAAACGTCCGGGTGTAGCGATGACGACTTCGACGCCCCGTTCCAAATCCCGAGCCTGCGGACCTTTTGGCGAACCACCGAATATACACGTATTGCGAATCATCGTAGAAGAGCCGAAATCTCGTGCAACCTTTTGAATTTGCTGTGCGAGTTCCCTTGTCGGTGCCAAAATCAAAGCAATGGGACCTTCTCCACGCTGTGGCCTCTGTTGGTTGTTAATATGAACGGCCGCGGGTAGCATGTACGCTAAAGTCTTTCCAGAGCCGGTCTGAGCGATGCCCACCAAGTCTCGTCCGGATAATACTATGGGCCAACCTTGCGCTTGAATCGCCGTGGGATCTGCGAAGCCCTGACGAACCAGCTCGTTCATGATATATTCAGGAAAGCTCCCTTCTTCAAAGCACTGACTAGGGTTTGGAATGTCGTTACCTCTCACGAATATTTCGCGTCCGTCGCGGTAAGTTTGCACGTCGGCTTCGGTGCGATTCATATCGTTTTTGTGAGGAATGTAAAAATTCTTTATGAAAGGTTTCAATGTGGAAACATCCCAGATTTGTTTTATTAACGAGTCGTTGGAACTCCTGTTGCTGTTCTGCTTCGATTTAGGTCCACCAAAGTCTTGGACTGGAGCCATCGAATGCGCCGGAGGGCCGCTCCAAAAGTTGGATTGCTTACCGAATTGTTCATCGCGATCAGATCGGGACCTAAATCTAATAAAAGATAAAATCAATATGTAGCCACTGTCAAAAAATACAAAATGAAAAAGTAGAGTGGGAGTAATAAAAGCAAATGGCAGAATTAATGGATGGCAAACGCCATTGATTTTTTGCGCTGACCTAAATAAACGCTCGTAAACTTAAAATATTCTACTCACACGGCGTTATTTTGGTATCCATTGTGGTACTGCATTTTGCAGTCAATTATGTCACTAAAAGGCTGTCAATGGCGTCAATTACCAATCTGTAAAATGAGAATTAATTTCAGTTGCACGGTTACATCAGTTCACGGTAAACGTCAAAAGGACGGGTGCGTGCACGAAAACGTATCGGTGCAATTTCTTTTACAATTTACAGCTCCGCAAGAGAATTGGAAAAGCATATATACAGAAAAAACTTACTTTCATCCAACCTGACCGGCGAACAAAACGATAATGACCATGCGCAGTGCACGTAGCAAAAATACAGTTCACATCTGCGCCGAAACGGATATCCCTAAAAACCAAACATTTCCGAAATTTGAAAGTCCTGGGCTCATTCGCAATCGATAATTAATACGGCAATAAAGTATTGATTTCAATGCGATGTAATAAACTTAAATACGTACAGTTACTAAAGATATTTGTTGTAAAATAAGTAGATTTCCTGACAACTATCACACGTCAAATATTTTGTAAAATTTCGCAACTTATATGTACATAATGGGTATTTCAACAGTAATCGGTCGAAATCTCATGGCCGTAATACGAAGAATTTACGAAATTTTGTTACTTTTGCTTCTGTAACGCAATGACTCGCCAATTAAAATAAAATATGACTTCTTCAAAAGTAAATAGTTACACGGCATGTAAATTGCTCGTAATTCTACACTCGACGCGAAACATAATAAACACGAAATTATTGATTTTGTGAAACGTTGCAGAAACTAAAAATATAGACAACACCCAACGCCCTAAACATCTATAATGCTTATGAATTAAAAACCAACTGCAGGGATGCGTTTGCGTTGGGGTGCAACGTCAATTTAATTAGTTTTTACTTTCTTGTACTTAATGTATAAGAATGTGCCTCTAAATGTATTTAATATTTTCGGCACTGTCTAATTGTCTACGGCTGTGCTCTAGTGCGTAAACTGTTACATTTTAACCGGACGTGGGGATTTACTTCTGTCGCTTATTTCATATCTCGAAATCTGCGAGTTATCGAATCATTTTGAAATAAGTTTTATTTTTTCACGTTATTTTTCCAATTTGGGCGTTGAAAATTTCGTAAGAGTAACAATAAATAGCTATATTAATTCGTTTGACATGGGCTATATCTACTTCAAAGTATATATAGGGGCTATAGTTTGACACTTTGACAAGTGCCATCTATTGCTTTTTTTAGAATTTACGTTTGGGCTTCTTAAATTAGAAATTGGTAACATTGGGTAATAATTTAAAAATGGCAATGTTCGTTTCAAAACGTATTGTTCAAACTCCGGTGCGCAAATACTTATTTAACACATTCGCGCAAATGAAATAATGCGCTCATGCGCGAAAAATCCCTTGTCGCACTCGGTTCGCAAAACGCGTCATCACGACCGCGCAAGTCGCCTAGAAATTTATCCATAATAGGTAAAAAAGGTCCAGAGCGGTCCACTGCAGATTTTTTTTTTTGATTTGACAGCGATTTAGCTGCTACGGTTATTTCCAATTTATAAAAGTTAGAAAGTTAAAAATTATAGTTTTACACCATTTCAAAGTAGGTCATCCGCAGTCAAGATTGCTTTGATTTGAACATCAATCAAGACGATGTTCTTCTATAATCCAGTGTTGCCAAGTATATAATAATTAATTGAAGACTCATTTTTTTTATAAACCAAATTAAAAATGTGCTTTGATTTTTTCTTGTAGAATTCGGTTTGCCAACAAATATAACACAACTTACTATACGTCTGGACTATTTAAATATTCAGTTCTTCCGTGTGATTAACGCCAATTTAAATATGACTTGACGCTGGGAAACAAGTTTGTCAAAGTAACTAAAATTGATTATTCAGATTCAATGTTTAACAATTGGCACCACAATTAATTTTTGCAATTTATTGATTTCGCACTGGCGCCAGATTCGGCGCCAGTTAGCCGTTAAATTTAAAATAAACGAGCGAAATGTCTGAACTATTTCTAGTTGACGAATTAATTAAATATTTAAAAAAATAACAATTAAAGTTAATGTTTAAACCAACAAAGTTTTCCACATTAAATCGCATATTGTGTTTGAGAATCGATCTGTTTGATATCACTCGTAAAATCAACTGAAATAAAAAAATGGTTTTAACACAATTTGTTGATTAAACTGGTGGAAAAAAATGGGAGTTGTACAAATGGATCTAGTAGATTCATGGTTAAAAATGTAAAAATCATTCAGTGCCTATTTACATTTATTAAATGTATCTCTCAATGAAAACATAATACAGCCTCCTCTATTAATAGTAAAAAAAGGGCAAATTAATTCAATAAAAAATATTGTTTCAATATTGTAATACATTTCATGATGCAATGTAACTTAGTTCTAATTATAATACAGAGATTGCAAACTTTTCATTTAAAAAAAAAACTCCCTATCTTCTCGAACTTCGATGCGCGTATTCACGATCTGCAAAATTAAAATAGAAAGCCACATTAAATTGGGGAAACTTTCACTACTAACTACAATAATTGTTAATTAAAATATCAACTACGCTACTACACTCACTTTTATTTTACACGTACAGGCACGGACGATCGTAAAAACAGTTATTCTACATTATAAATTATATTTACAAGTAACCTTAAACTATTGGTAATTTTGATGATACATTTTGTAATGATACTAATTTTTAACGATGTCTTACACACAAACTTAATTACCGACGGATAAATAAGTATTGTAAGCACAGACTTTATAAATTCGGTTTTGGTTTAATTAATGTCTTTCGTCTTAGATATAAATTACAAAATTATATACAAAAATATCTAACTATAATATACAACTAGTTTTAATTCTAGGTTTTTAAAACAGTTTGATAATCGTTTCTTAATTGGAAAATCTCAACCCTTACGAATATGAAATTAAAAGAAAAACACATGATATCAGAACTGAAACAAAACAAACGAAAACAATTATTACGTTACTTTCCCCATTTCATTTCATTTATGAACAGTCTCATTGCATATTCAGACACCAAAGTATTAAGGTCGAGAAATATCTTCAACTTATGAGACCCGAATTAAATTTTTGTACTTAAATATCGATATTAAATTTAATTTTATTTGCTCATAAAACAATAAAGATTAGAAGAAGTTAAAGCTGATATTTTAAAATTTACTGGTAATTGAGGATACCCACCATCTTACTTACCTATGTGTGGGAGGTTCTCATCAGTGTGATAATCGAAGCTAATGTTTAACCCATAATTTGTTTTACATCAAGAATTGCGATATTTTTTGACATATTATTGTCTATGTTACATGAATAGGTAAACGTGGAAAATAGTAAATGAATAAAAATGAGCCATAAAAAAGTTCAAGATAAAGCTGTAAAGGTAAAATGTTCTTGAATAAATTGTGGAAGACATACACCTGTGAGTTACGAGGATCCGATGGTATCTGAGAGGGTCACCTTCAGAAAATCTATGATACGATACGACGATTACAATAAAAAGTCAACAGGTAAACTTTGTTGACTCACAGTGGTTATTCTCAAACGAGCAATATGGATATTGCAAGAATAAATCACTAAGTAACACACAATGTGGATAAGTATAAGAATTAAGTAATCAGAAACAATAAATAAATGTGATTGTATGTGATCATAACTTTTTATGTGACTTTATGAAGTTTGTTTTTGTATACTGCCCAAAATTCGTATGCTTATGACCATTGTGAACGAGGCAATTAATTTAAACTCATCAAGATTCTGGTATATTTCGAGTGCAGATGAAAATGTACATTGCCCTCAACTATATCAAAGCACTATTATTTTTAGATTTTAGATAGTAATAAATCTTTGCAAAAATCCAAAAATCTAGTATCAGATGTTATGAATCGTATTAGATTTTATGCTTTTTAATTGATTACTATCCACTCTCCATGAATTGTAAACGTAGGACGAAACCCTAAATTTATGCATAATCTTATTTATTCATAAAGAAACTTTATGGAAAGCAATGCGTAAATTTAGTAGTTCAATTAACATCAATCAAAATATTTATAACTAAGAGTATATATCACGCAGTAAAATCTAACGGTCACCACAGCTGGGAAACCAAAAGCGCCATGAGGGCTAAAGGTCTCACAAGTCAGTGTGCCCCACAAACCTGGGGTTAGCGAGGAGCAGGGGGTGGCGGAGCAAACGGGAAACCCCCAGGCGGGGGGTAGAAGGCTCCCTGCGCCGGAGGAGGCGGGGCAGTGTAGAACATGGCCCCGTTGGGCATCTGGAATGGGCCGTACGGGCTCGGCGGCGGAGGCAAGGCCTGGTAGGCCAGCATGGGCTGAGCCTGGGGGGGCTGCGCCTGCGGAACTGGAGCAGTAGACTTGCCTGATCTAGGACTGCGATCCCGGCTGTCCGAGCGAGAACGACGCCTCCGAGGTCGATCTTTGGAACGGCTGCGATCACGTCGACTATTTCGTCGTGGCGATCGAGATCTAGATCTAGACCGAGATGAAGAGTGCTGTTGGAGTTGCGGGCGGCTTCTGCCCCATCGATTCCTTCCTATATAAATAAATAAATAAATTTTATGTCATATCCATATAGAAAGTAGTTTTTTTTTGCTTCGATATCCTCTGAGACTCTGTATAATGAACTAAGTTTTGTACGTATATTTTCTTAAAATAATAATAATAATAATAAATGCCCATGAGACACGGTGTACAACGTAGGCAATTTAATTGATTTATTTACCTCTTCCACTACTATTTCCATTATTCCAACTTCTAGAATCTGCCATTTCTTGTAACTTGGGATTAATGACTTGCTTAGCTTCTTTTAACACCGCCACAAGATCGGCGGCCTTATTTCCGTTGCTAGGTGTGAAGAATGTGTATGCTGTGCCCGTTCGTTGTGATCTACCCGTCCTCCCAATCCGATGTACGTAATCTTCAGAATTTGATGGATAGTCAAAATTAATAACAAATTTTACATCTTCGACATCTGCAAGTTGTTTTAACAAAAAAAAAGATTGTTAGTATTGCAATCTAAAGGTATACGAAGAAATCGAAATGAAACATTTCCAATCGAATAAGAAGTGACCGACGAACGTGATATTTAGAAATGTTTCACTTTGATTTATGAGTGAGTTTAATTTTATCGTTTAAGTGAAATACTCTCGGCGTAAAATAACCAATAGTGTGTTATACCTGCTCAATATATATATATATATATATATATACTGCTGTAAAATTAAAGTAATTAAAAATAAAAATAAAAAAATACACAAATATAGCCTACCTATAAGAAAACCAAATTTCATAAAATGAGTACAGTTTTTGTAATTCATGATGCATACCAATGTAGCATCGTCTGAAAGGGTATGGTACATGGGCGATACTTAGACCCCGGCGTAGTCTGACCAAAGTCTAGAACTGTAGCGAGACAATGTGTGGCCCGCCTGTCCACGGTCCAAGGACCAGGAACCCAAGCAAGGGGCAGCGTCGTATTTGCCCACGGCCAGGTTTTAGCCGGCAGTTCGAAACCACAGACTCCAACATGGCCGTCCTGGGCAGCCATCCACCAGAGAGGCACAGCCACAATGACAAGCCAATGACATGTCATTAACCTGCTTGTGCCTCTGGAAAAAAGAGTAGTGCCCGTTTTACAAATGATTTCCACAAAAAACGTTGATCCCATGCACATCGGTCAACAGGCTAATATTACTAATGATTATTTTATCAAACAAACCCAAAAATAAAAACATTCTTATTAGCCTGCTAATCATGTATCAAAACATTGTTGAATTTAAACACACTATGTAAAATGCAAGTAACATACCTAACCCACGTGCCGCTACGTCAGTAGCCACAAGAATCGGCGCTTTTCCCGATCTAAAATCTAAGAAAAATTAAAACATTTTCTTAAAGCACCGTAACATATTAAATCAAACTTACCTTGCAGAACACAGTCTCTCTCTTGTTGTGATTTATCACCATGAATGCAAACGGCCGGCCAACTAAAAAATAAATGGATTAAAAATAAAACTATCAACCATTGGGAAAAATTAAATAAGAGAAGTGCCAAACACTCATATCAGTTACATCACAAATAAGATAAATATGTACAGATATACTTAGGTATAACTACGAGACAAGGGCGAAAGAAAATCAAGATTGAATCAAAATGAAGATTGCACAGCGTCTCAAAGATACAGAACCTATTCGGTGTTGCAGCAAAATCGGTAATGAATTGAACTCGATAAAATGGGAGAACTTCAAAAATAAAATAACATTAGAAGAACGATTAGGATGGGTTGGATTGGGTTGGTCCAGATTTGTCAGAGAGGAATAAACATTAGATGGGGATGAGTATGGTTTGGTTTCTGTGGGATGAACTGGTCAATTAAATACAAGGAAATAATGAAGGTATTGGAACTGGTGGAATATGCAAGATATAGATGTAACCGTTAGAAGAACATAAGATAACTTAGTGATATAGAGGACAACACAACTGAAGAATATAATATCGTAACACAAAACGATTTCAAGTAACGTGGATATAGTTTTAGTATTTCCAACACTATGAGCCCAATTTGAATGAAAATGTCGGTATACCCAATTTTTAAGGAAAACTACAACAGAACTGTAATTAAATACTAAAGATTTTGACAACGCAGAAACAAGCAAACGATAACAGAAGATAATAAAGGACATGCAAGAGAAGAAAGAAAAGAAAAAATATTGACCACGCCATGTCCAAGTCAATAATATTAAGAATCATTTGTTAATAATGATTGTAAAAGTTTGCAGTTGCAGTTGAAATCATTAACAAAAATAAAATAAACCATTTGCACGTACCCATCTCTTTTCATCTTCCTCGTAATGTCATCAACCCTCCTCTTTGTTTCAATAAATATAATCGTCTTATTCTCCTTCTCGGCCATGATTTCTTTCAACAACGTACTTAATTTGGTCTCCTTTTCGTACTCGTGACAAACATCGATTATTTGCAGTATGTTGTGATTTGCCGACAATTGCAGAGACCCGACGTTGATTTGAATGTAATCTTTCAAAAATTCGGCGGCGAGAGCTTGCACTTCCTTTGGCCAGGTCGCAGACCACATCAAAGTTTGTCTGTCTGGCCGAATTTGCTCGATTATCTTACGAATTTGCGGTTCAAACCCCATGTCTAACATCCGATCGGCTTCGTCCAACACCAAATACGTACACCGCTTCAAGTTGGTACGATTGCTCTCCAAAAAATCAATCAACCTCCCGGGTGTGGCGATGACAATTTCGACTCCGTCCATCAAGTCGTTTGACTGTGGTCCCTTCGGTGCACCGCCGAAAACGCAAGTGTTGCGTATCCTCGATGAATGTCCGAAATCGGTGGCGACTTGCTGAATTTGTTGGGCTAATTCACGCGTGGGTGCCAAGACTAAGGCAATCGGCCCGTCGTTTCTTTGAAGTCTGGGTTGATTGTTGATGTGGACTATCGCGGGTAACACATACGACAACGTCTTACCCGAACCCGTCGAAGCGATCCCGACCATATCTCTGCCGGATAGCGCGAGAGGCCAGCCTTGCGATTGGATCGGCGTCGGACATCTGAAGCCCATTTTTCGTATTTCGCTCATCACGTAGTCGGGAAAGTTGGCTTCGTCGAACGACAGGACAGGTTCCGGTATCGCTTTCCCTTTTAACGAAATTTCTTTGTTCCTTCGCCATTCTTCAACTTCGTAGATCGAACGACTCGAAACTTTCGCATGGGGGACGTAAAAATCTTTTTTGAACGGTTCCAGTCGGCCGAGATCCCATCTTGGTTTGCGTAAGTTTGCTCCGGCGGCACTTCTCCGATTTCCGCCGCCGCCGTAACCGCGATCGCGGCTCCTTGAACGACGGCGGTCGCGACTTCTCGAACTGTCGAAAAATAAAGTTATCAAAACAAAATGTCAATTAACCCACTTAAAATAGCCATTCAAACTTATATAACCAAACAATCGATAAACTGGGAAAATTAAGGACGCAAACGTACCGCCTTCCTGAACGCCCCCTCATTAGATAAGTTACGTAAATTCGCCTATTGAACTAACAACAAACGTTTACAATTTAAGAACTTGAAACGCGGTATTATTTCGTTCGAAAATGACAAAGCTTCTATCTTGTTATCAAACACTAAACAAATATGGCGGACTGCTCGCGTAAAATTCGGCATAAATCGATGGAAGGGTGGGGATTTGTTTTCTTTTTTTTGACCGGACACGCAAGGGAAGCGGTCGATAATTTGAAAGATGGCGGGAAAAATTCAATTACTCGAAAATCAATAAAACAATCAGTGACACAAAACATTTTATAAATAATGAGTACAAAAAATAAAATACATTTGGCACAATTTAAAAATTAACTTATACAATATCTTTAATGTTAAACAGTGACTAGATTACTTATATTGAAATGTTAACAATATACAGATGAATCAGCGCCCTGGGAATCTTTGCTGGAGCCTTTATTTTTACTCAAAATTAAATTATTGACAATTACGACAAATGGTTAAATTATGTTATTGGATATAATATACCCGGCGTTGTATAATAATAGAATTTCCTGCATACCGGGACGTTGAATCATCATCATCATCATCATCATAGGAACAAGGGAAAAAATATTAAGAACAGCAATGATATTAAAATAAATCCATTCCATTGACGTAGTAGACCATATTTTCGTCTTACATAGTTTGTACCTTGATGTGGTCTTATCAAAATAAAATTCAAACTGAAAACTATTTGCGTGTATAATAATATAATTTTTTGTTAATATTTAAAAACTATAAAAACCTATTTCTCAATTTGAAAAACAACGAGGACTACTTGCATCCACAACGGTCTGGAATGGCTTACATATTTGCTAGTACCATTTACTGTACAACACGTCATTTCATTTAAAAACCGAGATGTATTTTATTAGTGAAAAGTCTATAAAATACTTGTGGAATAAAAATAATTTTTATTTTAGGTAGCTGTCAAGAATAGAAACTTAATAGTCATAGGTCTCTCCCGGATAAATTCGGGTATTTATATGAGTATGTAATAAAAAATTAAACTACATGACGCATTTCGCAATGAGAGCAAACTGTGAATGCAAGATGAATAAAGCAATTGTCTTCTTTGGAAAAAACAGTGATTTTTCCAAAATTAGTAAAATCAAGCGACTATTCAAAAAAATATGGAGTATGAGTAGTATGACAATTAAAAAGAGGCGTGAATCATTCGTTCCAAGATCTGATGTTGGGGCAGTGTTTGTCGTCTTATGCACGATCTAGTCTTTTCACAAAAAAATGAAGTGTTTTGCAAGTAATGGTACACGACTATTATTAAATATGTCAATGTCTTCTAGCGCTAGAAGCCAAAGGAACTTTGATGTTTAATAGAAAACTATACTAAATATTGCCATGTATCATGATAATAGATAAAATTTGCGAAATGGCACCAAAAAGAGCAAAAAAACCATAAACGCAAAAATACAACATTATCAAAGCAAAATAAGAAGAATTTAAAACACAAAATATTTACAATTATTGATTTAAATTGAAATTAAAATAAATAGAAATTGAAAAAACTGTCTAAAATAAAAACAAAAATGAAGATACTTGCTCAGCGGTCAGCATTAAGAATATAACTAAATTCCTACATTTAGTTATACATTCGAGCGGTATATCGAACTCTTGGATATAAATTAATGAAAAATGGAAAACTGGTAATGTTATACTGCTGTGTGAGTTGAAAAAATCTTTCATAAAATTAAACTCGCAAGATATACAAATATGTACACGTGATGGTCCAGAATCTGATATCCTTGGAGTGCATTCTAAATAACAGTTGTTGTTAGTAAGATTAGGATTGTCGTTATTTTAAAACATTGGTTTGAAAATTTATATCCCAACATATTCATAAAAAATGTCGCTTTCATTTCAATCCACTTCAGTTTCAGAATGCACTCCAGTAGAATGACGATTAACATTTCAGTAACGATGTCTCGATATATCAGGACAGAGGAAACAAAGTGGGCAACTGAGGCACATGAACTTGTGCAATTGTCTCCTTCTCAAAACTGCCAAAATTTTACTTAATTTCAGACTAGTCACTAGGATTATGTAATCCTATCCTATCTGTATGAATTTGGTATGTTTAAAAAGTTTTTGCTATGCCAATGAGAAAGTGCCATTTCAACTACTGCAAACAATGGTTGTCTATACTTCAACATAACTATTTACATTTTTTAAACTAAGCAAATTTAGGAACTAAAATAAAGGACTGCTATTTAGATTTACAGCATATCTAGCAGCTAGTACGGTACATATTTTCGTTAAACGAATCTCAAATTATATACATAAAAATTTTGTTAAACAAAGTGTGCAAAAAATACCTAATATTATCACCACACACAATGTACAAGATAGCACCTATTAAATAAAAATTTCAATAATACGTCGAGTAATGATGATACGGTGTTGAATTTGGTGACCTCGGTGGCAGAGCGGTGGGATGATAAGGACTCGGGGAGACCGAGTACCCAGAATATGGCACAGGTGATATAGCGGCATTATTAGACCCAGGGGGGATGATCCGCCCATCCCCCAACATTCTACTTTGATCCAATAACCTAGGCTGTTCGGAAATTAACCTCGAATCATCGGTTGTAATTAATCTATTCGTGGTGACATCGTTGCTGACGCTGAGTAACCGATTAGTCGTGTGATCAGATAAAATTCGATTGCTCATGTCAGACACGGACAATAGCCGAGTTTCAGGGCTCAAATGCCTCGTAGTACTCAAGTCATTTGTTAATATTCTCCCTTGATCGAGTGATATACGATGGGAGTTGCTTTGCAGGCCGTGGTCGGATAATATACGCGAGTTTGCTATTTGGTGACTTCGTAAGCTTAAATCAACGCTGTGTCTCCCCGGAGGCGTCAAATCTAAAGAAACAACTCTTAAAATATCGGCATGAGTGTAGGTCGGAGGAGGTGAACTGTAATTCAATCGCAGATCAACGCTCGGTCTCTCGACCTCAGAGTATAAATGATGATATCTATTCAAGTTGGAATAACTATGATAACTTCTCGCCGACATATCCAATCCTTGCAGTTCAGACGTATTCAACACCAAGTGGTCGAAATTCCTATCCGATCGAAACTCACTGTCCAATAAGTTCCTCCCATCTAAAGTATTCCTCGTGTCCAAGTTCTCGATTAAATCATAATTTTTTATTCTAAAATCGTCCACAGTGCTATCGTAAAGATTCCTACTTCGTATGTCACAGTTATCCCCGTTGTCGTAACTCTTGCTTCGCACATCTAAATCTAAATCGAATTTATTACGAAGATCAGATAAGTTCGTTCGAATCGAAGGCTCGACCAAGTCCTTGTGCTTCACGTCCTGCACGTTCTCGAAATCTTTCTCGCTGAGCTCACCCTGCAGGTTGGCTATTTGTGTATGGTCATTGTCCGTCAAGTTAAACTTGTGGACGTCGTTGTACGATTTAGAAACGTTGTCAACATCGAGAATATACACCTGCTTTCTATCGGGCTCCGCATCAAACTTGATTCTAAAATCTTTGCGAAATTGGAAATTTGCCGCATCCAAATTATAATGCGACTTATAGATGGATAAGTCCAATTGAATGCTATCTTTCGAGTTGTGCACGCTCAAATTCTGAGCACCTATTCCATTGCTGTCGTCCGACGATTGATCAGCGTTTATGTTGTGGGTGAAATTATATCGCGGGGGACTCGGTATTTGACATAAATTCTTAGGCACGCTCGTCTCGTAATTTTGTGGAGAAACAACATTGACGTTTATGTAATCTCTGACGAAATTGTTTCTATTTTGAACGTTTGGGCTGCTCGGGGGGCTGAAATCCTCCTGTTGGAAGTTCGAATAATCAATTCCCATGTTGTGCGTATTTTTTAATTCGTCGTTTAAGTCGTCTGTGACAGATATGTGGTCGTTAACTGACGGTGATATTAAATTTATATCGCGACTTTCGCTCATGTCCACTGAATGGCTGTACGTTACGTCCGGCATATCCGCATGCGATAGCGTGTATAAATTGTTTACTAAAGCGTCCGTGCAATTCGTTGTGCTGTTGACATCGATATCGATGTTAGGTTCACTGCAGACCGAATCTAAAGCCGCTTCGACTAATAAACTAGCATTAGAGGACTCGTGCCTGTTATACGCGTTTAAATTTGTGTTTAATTTAGGAGTGTCATATACTTGTGGCTCGTCGACGTCTAACGAGATAGTTTTGGCTTCTTCCGTTTTGCAATTTCTGTTTTTGTCCACGTGATACAAATCTGATTTGAATATCTGAAGTGACTCCTCGGCTATCCACTTTTTGCTCCCCTTTGTTAATATTTTCATGCTAGGAGCGAACGCTTCTAACGTCGGTGGACTTCCATTGGATTCCGATGAATGTTCATTGTCGCCGTGAATAGGGGAATGAAGGGCTAGGGGATCTTCGACGACTTTTTCGTCCATACCTTTAAACGAAGAAATTGTACGATTGGTATTTAAATAAACAAAACTTACTATTTTCATCGACTTCACTAGCGTTACTCGAACATCTAAAAGAATCGCTTTTCATCGGAGACGTTTCGACTTTATTGGCATTACCGCTGCTATCATAGTCCTCCAAGCCGCTGTATGCTTCGAACGTGTAATCAATGCTGCGCTCGATTTTCGGCATCATGTCTTCCGCCAAGCCGTGAACCTTTTTGTAGTGAAATTGGAGACACTGCTTCGTCGTAAAAGCTGCAATGCATTTCTTTTCCATACATCTGTAAAACACCAACTGAAGTTACGATTTAATTCGTTAATGGCAATGGTCGCTAACTTGAATGGTTTTATGCCGCTGTGCGTCAACATGTGGATTTTTAAATTCGATTTGTTTTGGAACAACTTTCCGCACTTGCTGCAAGCGCACGCCCCATCAACTTGCTTTTGATGCACTTCTTTCAGATGCCGTTGCAAAGCGGCTGGAGATCCCAAGATTTTTAAACAGTTTTTACATTGGAATTCCTTTAAAACTTCAGACATATCTGAAAGTAACACCGTATTACTAAGTTTAATAGCTTTAATAATAATAATAATAATGAACCAGCAAATCTACATTGCTCATTATTACAATTTTTGGTATAATCATCTTAACGCGTACGTACCACTGTGCATCCTTTTAATGTGGACCTTCAACTTTTGCGGTTGACAGAACTTTCGGCCACAAAAATCGCACAGCGGTCTTGATCTGTGTGGATTTGCTGAGCACCCATAAGTTCGATGCATTTCTAAATAATTTAATCGCAAGAAAAACTAAAATACGATCTAAAATCAATAATTCCATCGCACCGGCAAATACGTTACCTTTTTACAAAATTGGCATTGATAAGCACCCTGCCCGTTATGTAACTCGGCAGCATGTTTCATTATATTTTCTTTGCCTAAGATGGCAGCTCCGCACACCTTACAATGATATTTCCGTATCGTTAGGCTGTATCTCATGTCGTGAAATATAGAACAATGTAACCGGTAATACAACGGATGAGTGAAATTCATGTTGCAACCACCACAACCTATGAATTTCAAGAAGACGTTAAAAATTCATAAGTAACATATGTCAACAGTCAAAGTGTCAATACTTAATTTTTTATATACATTTCAAACTAAGCCTTGCAAAATTTTACCTCCAGATTTTTCATAATTGAGCCTTGAATGAGTGTGCCAATTTTCAGATGCGTAACTTGCGTGGTTGTGGAATAGCAACTTCTCACACTAGTCAAACAATTCTGAAATCAATTCATATGACTTACACAAGAAAGGGCTTTAATTATGAAAAATCTGGAGATAAAATTTTGTTTATAAAATAATTAATTAAATAATGATCTACTGCACTGGTTGAATTGGGACCGTCTTCTAATTGAGGCCACTTGACGTGTAATGACTTACATAGAAAAATTTTAATAGCAATTCTCTTACGATTGTGGAAATTTTTATGCAAAAAATCAAGTACAATTATTTTAAAATAAAGACTACTCACTGGTTTTTTCCATTTTCTTCTTAAGTGAATTAATTGTGTCGTCTTGCCAGTATAACAATTCTTCACCACTCGTGAGATTTTTCATCGTAACGAAATACAATTTACTACTTTTCGAGACTGCGCATATATTCCTGGCATCTCTAGACGGCGCCGGCCGAACAAATCGCATCCAATTCGAATGTTGCAGATCTTCAGTGCTCATGTAAACATGCGTGCCGTCCATGGCGTTTATCTCCCACACGTCCCTCATCGTTGAATCCTCTGAAATATCGACCTCCTTGACGACCTTCCCCACCAATGGGCCGAACTCCGTGAATTGTTTCACATCCTCTTTACAAACGACTCCCAATCCGTGCACCGTGTTTGTTTGCACGAGACCGAGAACGTACGGCAACGATAAACACGAAAATGTGTGTTTGACGGAGTCTTCCTCGCTCGCTTCGTTCTCGTCATTGTCGTTGCTTTTCGATTCGCTCTTGGGCTTCACTTGGTCGGCGGTTAAAGCATCAGAAATTGCGTAATGCGGAAATTGCAACGGACAATGGTCCTGTAAGTGCCCGCAATTGCAACTATTGCACAATTTGATTTTAATCGCTACATTTTCGTCTTCGTCCACCTCTTCGCATTTGACGTGAACGTCGACGACGTCCATGTTTTCCGCGCATTTTAACCGACTTACGGCGGCGTTTAATTCCGGCGCTTTTCTAATATCAACGTCGACTTTTTTCTTCGGTTTATCGATTCGCTTATCGACGGATTTCGGTTTTTTGTTGAATTTATCGGCGGGTTGAGTCGAATCCTTTTTCCTCTCCAATTTTTCACTTTGATTTGATATTAAATCGGTAGGCACTATGTTGTTTTTATTTTCCGCCGTCGTCAAGCACCTGCTCGCTAATGCGCTTTCCACATTACTATTGCACAATTCCACATTTACGACTAGTTTTTCTGGCCCTAATCCAGAGGTTACCTCCTTACCTTTACACCCAGCTTTAATTTTATCTTGTTCTTTCTTCTCATCATGAATAACAGGATTTTGTTTAAATTTATCATCTGTCTTATTTCCGAGACATACTTCTTTGGATTTACCATGTTTAAGTAATTGGTCATTATTATTCCTAAAATGAAAAATAAAATTAATCCGCTCGCCAAATCGCCAAAGTATTTGTTGTAAATAAATCCCACGTGCTTCTGTTATTGATCTGTCACGTAAGCTCCGCCCATCGAATGAAATGTTAACGTACCGTCATTTAAAAGCTTTACGATCGAATACGAACCTATTTATGTGATTTTCTGCAAAGTCCAGGAGCAATTTGACGAAATATTCGTCGGAACCACATTTTAAAGCGATTTTTAAGTCATTCCATCGTTTGACGTTCGCCGAGCCTATCAAAGAGACCAATGACGATTCGTGGTCAATTTTGTTGGATTTCGCACAATCGGTAGCACCGCTTATCACTAGACGTCGTTTATTTTCTTTTTTGCACCTCTTAGACATAACTGGTAAACGAATTTTACATATTTATAAAGTAAACACATTGTTGGTGTCCATTTATAGTGGATTATCGCCTATCCTCTTTATTGTCAAGGACGTGCAGTTACGTCAGAATGGCGCCAAACGTCATAGATTTGAAATTTTGTTGAATTTGAGATATTGAGAGATTTCGTTTATAATAATAATAATAATTATATGTATTTATTGCCCAACAGTAAGACCAATAATAGGACAAAATATTATAGAAATAATGTAAAACATGCTTACAAATAAACAATATAAGCAAAATACAATCAACAAAATACATGGTATAATCGAGCTGAATGTATTTACTATGGATTGAAAAATATATCCTTGTAATATGAATCCGCACAACTACACATTTGCATCAATGGAGCCTTCCACAGGGCATTGGTCCTCGGTGTTGGTAAGCTGAACGTTGGTGACAGACGGGAACCACTGCGAGACACATGAAAATTTAACCTCGATAGTAGATGTGGACAATCAGTTTTACCATTAACAACTTTCCAGAGAAATCTAAGTCATCAGGAATATTTCTTGTATCAATTGCAGTTCTGTAAATCTAGTCCTCGTCGACAATTTTTTATACGAACTTGAACTAAATTTAATTTAAATGTGAAATTCTAGGTGCCCGTAGGGGTCGGTTTGGCGTTTGCTTTGAAATACCAACGAATAGACGGAGTAAGCATTTCTTTATACGGCGATGGTGCTGCAAATCAAGGACAGATCTTCGAAGCGTACAACATGGCCAAACTTTTTAACCTACCAGCAATTTTCGTTTGCGAGAATAACAACTATGGTAAGAACATTGCAATTACAAACATTGTACCTTACTATTGTTCGCTTAGGAAAATACACCAACAAAGAACGTTCTTCAGCCAACACGGCTTATTACACAAGAGGAGATTACATCCCCGGAATTAGGGCGGACGGCATGGACGTTCTGACCGTTCGAGAGGCAGCTAGATACGCCGTAAATCATTGCATCGGCAGGAAGGGTCCCATTTTATTGGAAACAGACACATACAGGTTCATCGTTAAAATAATTACATTCACTCATCACTTTTGATATTGTAGGTATTCGGGGCATACATTGTGCGAAGAAGGTAGGAATTATTGCACGAACGACGGCATTGAAGAAGTTAAACGAACCAGGGATCCGATAACTTGTTTTAAGAGGAAGATTTTAGCTGCTGATTTGGTTACTGCTGACGAGTTTAAGGTTTATTGTTACTTTGATTATTCGTAAGTCTGGTTTATTTATTTTTCAGGAAATTGAAGATGAAGTTCAAGCTCGAATCGACGATGCTGCTGAAAAAGTGAAAGCCGATGAAGAAATTGGGCTGGAAGAACTTACGGCCGACGTTTATTCTTCGAATTTGGGAGGTAGAATTAGGAATGTGACACCGGTCGATGCGTTGGAACATAAAAGAATAGGACCTGCTATTAATTTATGAATAAATAGTAAAAATATGAAAGATTTTAATTTTAAACCAGTGGTGTTTTAAATGCCTGTAGGCCAAAATATTCAATAATTCTGTACTAAATTATAAACTTTGATAAAGCCTGATGGACCTGTTAGTTTTAAGTTCATAACTGTCAGTAGTAAGACTCGAATCAAAAAAACCACTTTTTTAGGCTTCCACAATAATTCCATTTATGTACATAAGAAGTATTAAATAAGTTTGAATTATTAGGAGCTGCCAACTGCGTATATTAAATACACTAAATTACACCTACATTTTTGAGTTAAATATGAACTTTGCACAAGTGGTTAATTTTGCCGTAATGTGGTAAAACTGTAAAATGGAAAAATGGTCATATTTTGGAAAGTTTATGAAGATATTAAATTTATCCTTTTGACATTGCATAAAATCATAGAATGATTATAAAAGTAAATTAATATAAAACTTTGGAATCGTATTTTTTTAATTTACCAAAAATTCATTATCTGAAATATGTCGATATGTATGAAAACTTCAAATGTCACAAATCGGAAATAAATTTGATTTTCATTCGCAAATATTAATGTCAGTCTGTCTCAATTTTTGCATTTTCTATTAATAAATGACGAATTGCACGTAATCATATTTTTTGAACAAATATCAACGTGAACGAACAACACAGGCAATCACATCGTGGCCGTGGTTTATTCTTATGAGAAGAAAGAGAGAAAGAAATAATGTAAGCAAAGCGTGTGACAAAGATGATTTGCGGTGTCCGTGCCGTAATAGTCATGCGACTGTCCTTGCAAGAGACATCGTAGAGCAAGCTAAGGTCACATTTTCTTACTTTACTGCTCAATTTTAATTTCGTATATAGTGATACCGACATACAATACACGATGTTGCCTAGTTGCGTCAGATCAATTAGTACAAAAACGGTGAGCCATAAGGTGAGAATCTACTTGACAAAATTTAGGTTGAATAAAGAGATTTTCCTTGATTTCTTTAACACATTAAAAGTAATATTGCCTTCATAGTTAATGTAAAAAAAAGTACTTGTGTTTCTATCCCAGAATCCGTATGGCTTCCTCGCAACCGCTAAACATAACTATTCTACTGAGACGGCGACTTTTGAAACGAAAGTGAGTAAACAATTTAAAAATAAACTCAGGAATCTGTGAAATGCTTTTCATTTCACAGCCATTCCGCCTGCATAAACTTGAAAGTGGCCCTTCGACGACGGTGACATTAACCAAACCAGATGCTATAGATTGTTACACGAAATTGCATACAATCCGACGTATGGAAACCTCATCGGGTAATTTGTACAAAGAAAAAATTATTCGAGGTTTCTGTCATTTATATTCCGGTCAGGTGAGATTATTAATAAAGTGTAAACGGCGCTGAATTTAATATTTTCAGGAAGCTGTCGCTGTTGGTATTAAAGCCGCGTTAAGACCACAGGATGCAGTGATTACTGCATATAGAGCTCACGGTTGGACTTACTTGATGGGTGTTCCACCGGTGGGGGTTCTATGTGAATTAACGGGTAGACAAAATGGCTGTGCTCGAGGAAAAGGTGGTTCTATGCATATGTATTGTGAAAATTTCTATGGAGGTAATGGGATAGTAGGAGCACAGGTATATTTAAAAAATTAAAAATTCACACCCAATCATCGAACTAATTTTGTTTTAGGTGCCCTTAGGAGTGGGGCTGGCTTTAGCATCGAAGTACCAAGGATTAGACGGAGTTAGCGTTTCGTTATACGGCGATGGTGCCGCTAACCAAGGTCAAGTTTTCGAAGCGTACAACATTGCCAAACTTTTAAACATTCCTGCAATTTTCGTTTGTGAAAATAACGGCTACGGTAACAAAATTATAATTTTATACGCATTCACTTATTCGCACACATTTAGGTATGGGGACAAGCGCAGAGCGTTCTTCAGCCAGTACTGCATATTACACAAGAGGTGATTACATTCCCGGCATTTGGGTAGATGGCATGGACGTTCTAGCCGTTAGAGAGGCCGCTAGATACGCCGTTAATCATTGCACAAGCGGGAAGGGACCTATTCTGCTAGAAGCGGCCACTTACAGGTAATCAAATTTAAAACTTAAAAATTAAGCTCATGACTTTCGATTTGTAGGTATTCAGGTCATTCAATGTCCGATCCTGGTACGAGTTATCGTACCCGCGACGAAATCCAAGAAGTTAGGCAAACTCGCGATCCGATAACTTCGTTTAAAGAGAAAATTTTAACTTCTAACTTAGTTACGCAAGAAGAAATAAAGGTGTAGTGTTACGTCAATCATTGCGTAAATCTCATTTGTTTTGTTTTCAGAAAATTGAAACCGAAATTCGAATTCAGATCGACGACGCGACCAAGAAAGCAAAGCTTGATAAAGAAATCGGCCTGGAGGAACTTACGGCGGACATTTATTCGGAGAATTTGGAGGGAAAAATTAGGAATATGACTATATTCAATCCGTTGGAACATAAAAGAATTGGACCTGCCGTTAATTTATAATGAATTGATATGAAAAGTAAATTACTGCCATTTTAATATTAATTCAGTGGAGTTTTAGAAAAGCATTTATATAAGGTTTTATTTTAAATTTTAATTTGTGGCAGTTTATGTCCGTTATGCATAAATCTATCGCCTTTAACCATCGAAACCACCTGGTTTATAAATTGTAGATTTTAGAACCTATGCGCACTCAGTATTCGATATTTAAAGGCAATGGATATTTTCAATTATGCAGTTTACATAATTTTTAATTGTTTGTTTGTTTAATATTTAATTTTATGTATTTATTATATTAATTTAAAGATTGTAAATATTTAATGTTTGATTTTAATTATAAAATTGTGTCGATTATTGAATATTATTTTAATATACACATCTGAAATTAATCTCTTGTAGTGGGTCAATAATTTACTTGTAGCAAAAATTGAGTTGTAGGCCTGGCAAAAAAAATGTTCTGCAGTTCGCAATTTTTTAGGATTTTTGTGTACTAGTGTGGTTACACTATGTATTTTTATGGCAAATTTTGAGGTCGTTAGGCGCTTCCTTTTTCTAGCCATAACTTACTTTATTGGCATGTTGTACTTTTTTCAAAATTTGTTTTTGCTTTGCCCAATTCGTTTTTTTGTAACATCTTGCTTTTTACATAGGCCTCAGTTATGGTCCTGGGCCAGCAAATAATTTAGGGCGAATTTACCAACACTATAAGAACATTTTGCATAACTTAATGATATATGAATTATATATATTTTGCTTCAAAGTAATCCATAATGAATTAAATCCCCTTCACATCTCAGGATGATTATATCAGTTCTGTCAAGATAATTATATAAAATTTCCCAAAATACGTATTTTATTAATTACTCCTAGATTCTTTTACATATATTTCCTTTATAGGCACCGTCATATGCAACAGACAGAAATTCAACAGATTCAAGCCTGTTTCACATATTAAACTTATTTTATAAATAGCAAGACAAAACGAATTAAATTCCATTTATTACAACCTTAAATTAAAAAATGTACAACTTATAATAATAAATATAACACAATTAAAAAGCATATCTTGTGCGAATATCTTCTAGTTTTTTGGATACTTCTGCTGGAGTACGCTCAAGATCAATGGCAATACTTTTTTGTTTGGTAGGATCCAAAGAATTGTACTGCTCGCATAAATCACCATCGATGACGTTCTACAAAACAAACAAAGAATAATAAAAGAATCCTCGTTCATCTCAATATAAATATAAATAAAATTCATCAGATTTATATTAATATCACTAAGCATCATAAGTCTAGCATGTGAAAAATATATTCATCATAATAGATCAAAATATGAAATATTTTATTTTATTTAATACCTTGACTGGATAATAGTAACTTCTGAACGACAAATGATCCCTGCCACACAACGGCGAATTCTCACTACGCATGTGCATTTCCAGATGTTGGAAGAAGTCATGATCTTCGTGAGAAGTAAAAGGAACGAGTACCCCAACAGTCCCAGATATCGTCGTATAAATAAGAGATTCCCAACCACCAGGAATTAGCGTCGCCTTCTGCAGCCAAGTCACAGTCTCACCAACGTGAAAAGTTGCTACGTTGTCCGCTTTTTGAGAAGCACCATTAAGCAATCCTAAAGAGATATGTAAAATAAACGCAATCTTTAGCAACGCAGTGAAACTTACCTCTATCCCATAGGGCTTTATTTCCAGTGGGATCTTCATCGACATCATCACTGCTATTGGGGGGTAATCTAACGACGGCAATGTTACCGTATTTATCAGCCGTTGCCACTGTGTCATAATCAAGCACACTCGTGCATGAAATCCAACGAGGATGGGTATCATCGGCAAAGATGATCAATTGATTTTCTTGCCTTTTATAACGAATCATATAAATGGACTCTTGGACGTCGGACACGTAAATCCGTTTCCCCATTGCTTGGATGTCGACGATTAAATTGGGAATGTGCTACAATTATAAATTGTGAGTTAATTTTAAGCGTAGCGACAAGAAATGCTTAAATAAATCGCGTTTAAGTCAGTACTGCAGGATTTCATCAGAAAATCAGAAATCGTATTAGTCATCATGTAAAGTAACTTCATAAATAATTAAAATACATTTTATCGAATGTTTGTTTGAAAGTAAAGAAATATATCTGGGTTGACAATTAATATTAATGTACATGGATTCTTTGATATGACTAATTAAACACAAACCTTATTCTCGCATTTTCTTAAAAGCTTCTTCTTTCCTAAATCGTACATCCGTAAAATTCGACCAACCCCAGCCAATAACCGGCCATTATACGAACATAAAGCAAACGGCACGTCATCAATCGGCGTTCGATGAACCAATTCCAGTTCGCGACAACCGGAATCGAGTTTGTAAGTATCCAAGAAACCAGAGTTGCACTGTCGCGGATTCAACTGAAGATCCCTCGAAATTCCAATGACAAGGAACCACTGATGTTCAGGTTGCCCGTGAAATTTAATAAGCGTCAGCGACATTGCCGCTTCGTTTTGTTCCAACCGTTTCAACTTGTACAAAGTACCCTGTGGAAATTTCAATTAAGTAAATACTAAGTAGGACTTTAATTAAAATAAAAAAATAAGAGATATAAATGTACCATGATTGGAGACCGAAATGTACTAGTTTAGAGTCACTTGGTACTATGATCATGGATTTAATTTTGGACACTTGATCATATTTCAGATTTAAAGTCATCTTGAAAATGTCAAATCAATTGTCCTAGTTGTCTAAGGGAGTAACTTATCGGTTGTACAAAAACAGCGTTAAAAATGTTACATAATTACTTGTTGTACAACCTTGTTTTACTTCAAAGAAATTTGTTTACCTGAACAGGATCCATAATTCTCAAACTAGAAGCCCACATAGCATGACCGGCTTTCGGAGCGGAAAATATATTTTCAGGAAGATCCTCGTTTAAGAAAGCTTCTGCCATTTCCTTAGCCAGCTCCTGTTCTTCTTCACCAGCGGCTTCCCTCATTTCCTCGGCCATTTGCAGCCTACGCTGTTTTTTAGTTTCTTCAGTGTACGCATTATGTTCAGTTTCCAGCATAATTAAATTGGACGTTTCAGGATGAATGACAAATTTCCTCGGCGTGTACTCCAGCGGAAATGATATCTGATTGAAAACGGCACCGAGCTTCTCCAATGCCAAAATTCGCAGAGTATTCGTTGAAATGGCAACAATACCTTCTGGACACTGCTCCGAACTAAATCCAGATGCGTATTCCAAACTTTCATACGACAAAGGAGTTAAATAAAACCGGCTCTGGTAGTAATAACTGAGCCACGATCGACTGCTCATAGCCAACACAGCCTCGGACTTCTGCATGCGAATCCTAAAGAGCTTAACAGGTCTGGAACCCAAATATCTTGTACGCGTGTCAGTTAAATTACCAGATACGGGATCGAGCACGGTTCTCAGCAAAGCTCCGTTCTGTAAACCGATGTTCAAGTACAAAGAGCTTGCGGTGCTGGCTGCTGCCGCGTCTTTGGGATCATTTTCCGTGCAACCCATCTCTACTATACAAAGCGATTCCGCGCATACCGGAAGAGCTTGCATCGATCGTTGTGAGAGACAATCGCTCGGATCCAAGGATATGATTCTGACGGTGTTGTCGGCCAGACCGACCGCCAAAAACCAAGATCTAAGTTCGCCGGATGCGACGTTCGCTAACGCCATGCATACGACGTCGGTGTTCATACGTTTACGTTCCTTGTATTCTTGCAACTGCCCTGTCTATAATAAAACAGTAATGAGTTTACATGTTTGATGATGGTTTTAAGAAATGTTAAATCTTGATTCACTCCAGTGCAGTCATAAAGGACGCAACAGAGGCGACAAGACGTGTTTTATTTCGCATATGATTAAATCTGAATGTTTCATAGGAACAACATTCAGTAGTTATATCTATGCTACTAAATTACTGAAGAGTCACTAAACTTAATCAGTATTTTGTCAAAATATGTATACAATGACATAAAGCAGGCACAGAAATGAACTCTCAAAATAAACCTGACAATGTGAGGCTCATGTTTATTAAAATTAAATTACAAGTTTTATAGTTTAGCTTTAATAGTTTTGGTGCTACAGCACAAATCCAACCTAACTTAACCCAATCAAATCCAACCTAAGTAACCCAATCAAATCTAAGCTAACCCACTCAAATCCAATCCAACCAAACTCAACAAAATCAAAGCCACACTGCACGAGAAAAATTAAAATGTCGAATTTCCAAATTGAAGTAATAAATGCTATTAACAAATTTAATTTAGATGAAATGAATAAAAACAACGTTAATCAGCAAACATTAAACAACTATTTTATTTACATATATTAATAATAATAATCAGAGGCAAAATTTGTGTTTTATCACTTACTGGGTCCATTTGAAAGTACACCAATTCTCCACCACTCAAAGCGATCACAACTTGTCTTTGATTTACGGCACATTTAACTATGGTCTTCTTGCCGGGGGCTTTCCATTCATTGACGTGTTTATTCGCACAAATGTGACGAATGCCATCAGGATATACCTAAAATATTAAAACACTAACGAATAATTAATATGGCAACTCTTACTATGCTACTGTAGTTTTGTAATCAAAATTAAAAAATTCAATGCAATATATTACAAATTAATATATAAAATAAGAGCCATGCATCAATGGCATAAAACTTATAATTCTGAAATCATCACTCACATATGGTTTTTGCAAAGTGAACCCTGGAAATAATTTTAGTATAAATTAAGGTATTTACCTGCACCAACGCGTGATCCGCCAGCGACGAACACGACAGAGTAGGCGTGGTACCCAAAAAGCCACTGTCGGTCACTTCTTCGACGGTCTCTCCGATCGACAGTACCAACGTGGCGTTTACGAATGACACGATAATATAAGCATCGAATTTGTCTGAAACAACCGAGTCAAAATTATAACAAAATGCACCGGGAACTTGGCATATATTTCTACGATAACGTCCACTCAGTAAGGTTTTTTAATCATTAATTTCAGTTGAAACACAGACAAAAAATATTCATCATGAAGTGCAGTTCATTTCGCATGACTCGTATCGAAAGTACTTCATTTTGGTGCACCTACCTTAACACTAGACAGTGGTTAACCAGCCGGAACTTCTGAAATTAAAAAGGAACTGGTGTTGATTATTTTTTCAACAACCCAGTTTTTTTAATAAAATGTTTTTCTTTGTAATAAGACTGCTATGCTTAATAGCCAAATTAATGTAAATTGATTGTGACTTAAATTTGCAATTAAAAGCCAACGGTAAAAGATAAATACATGGTAATTATAAATTGTGAACTTATGTGAATTTCGTGCAAACTATTACGACATAGCTTACAAGGGTTAAAATTATTAACTCACCGTCGCTTCGCCTTTTAACGGTCCAAACTGCATTTGGATTACCAGGAAGTTCAGAAACGGCCATTTCGGACACTTCCAAGCCGTGCCTAAGAACCCTCAAAGATGAACGAGGCCCTCTACCACACAGCATGTACAACTGCGGGGTATCTTCACCGGCCAAATCGGCAACTCTGCAAGACAGTATCGGCGACAAAGATTCCAACTCATCAACCAAAACTAAGTTTCGAAGCGGACGAGGAGCGAAAAAGAACGTATCTCCTTCCTCCAGCGGCATAGCCGAACTAAACTCCAGCTCGTCGTCATCGTCTCCTAAATGCGCTATTTGATACAAATAACTGAAAAAGCAAAGTTACGTTTTGTACTGGAACAAGGGACAAATACGTACTGGTTTCCGAATTCAGATGCGACGAACAAAAACCCAGTCTTCATGACGCACATCGCCGTTGCTGCAGGCACCGTGTCGAAATATTTCAGTTTGATTTCCGTGACCATATCGTCGTCCGTTTCCAAAGTTATCTTAAATATGTCGCCCTGTTCAGTCTGCGCCAGGAAAAAAAACATCGATTTTGTCTTATGCGTCGCCGAACAGACGAAAATCATCCCACGCTCGGGATCGTCAAGATCGTTTCTTCTTCGAGGAATCGGACAACGTATATCATGTTGATCCCCCAAGTTTTTATACGTCAAGTAATTTTCAGAACAAATTAGAACACCGGATGGGCCATCGTTTCCCCCAGGTACCGATACTAAAAAGTTGGCGTGCTCTTCAAGAGGTTCTGAATATTTCCTAACGACGTGATTGACGCCAAGATCTAGTTCGTAAAACGTCAACGTTTGTTGTGTTTTTTGAGCGGCTTCGCCTGTCGGGTCAGAGTCGGCTTCTTCGTAATCTATTTCTAAGCACGCAAACATCGGGTTTTCATAACCAACATCTACGCCAACCATGTGATACACCAACGTGTTGCTTTTATGAGCTTCTAGCGGTGATGATATGGTTAAACGAGCTTCGGCGTCTCGATTTAAAATGTAAACCAATTTTTGTTTCTCGATGGCACCGATCATAACTGCACGGCCTTTTGGGTCAATCGCCAGGTACTGTCCGGGTACGATTCGTCGACAACCAGATTTCCCGAACGTTTCTTGGTGTATTTTCTCAAAAAAGTTTTTTGATGGAATGTACTCTAATATTACAATTCGACCGGAATCTGAACCGACAACGATGTAATCTTTCGTACCACCGGTCAATCGAAATGCCATTAATGATCGTATTATGCCGAAAATTTCAACGGTGAGTAAAGTATGAACTTTGCCAGTATTGACGTCCGGTCGTAAAAGCTCCAAGCTTTTCCCCCTCGATATGACGATTTCTTGCATCTTTGTTCCCGAAAAGTTGCCATGAATTGCGTGCGTGATGGCCGTGGCCTTTTGCAGGGTTATATTATAGAGAAACATCTAAAAGAATAAGATGCTATTAAATAAAGTCAACAAAAGAGAAATGAGAAATGTAATAACGAACGCATGTCGAGTGCGAAAACCAGGATTTACCAAACATAAAATAGCATTCCAACGATGCAGTACACTAACCGTTTATTTAGCACAGTTTCGACCCGTAATTATATTATAAGATAAGTACAGGAGATACCATAGTGCATCTAATTAATTTCAATAAAAATAAATAAATATAATAAAAATACACATGTGCTCGCAAGCAGAAACTAGATTTAGAATAGAACATGCTCACCTTTGCAACGGATGAGGAATATATTTACGGAAAATTGCAGATTGCAATGCCGACTCAAACGACGCCAACGTTCATTTTGGGAAAATTTCGTGTGAAAACAATTTTAATTGAATCAACATATTCACCGTTGCTATTAATTCCGGCTGCGTTACTCAAAGTTTGCTGTACAGCAAACTTGAACGGCGTCTCGAACGAAAATGAAAATGGAAAATGACGACTCTTTATGCTAAGACGCTAAACACAAGCCGGAAATGTAACACTTGTTTTTACGCTTGCGCAGTTTAATAGTGCAATCCAGCAGTTCCAGAATGGCCAACTGTTCATAAATAATTTATGTTGAAATCGCCCATATCCTTCAATAAGATTTCAAAAAGAAATTAATTAAAGCTGTCGGGAGAGTACAAAAACTTGTTAAATTCATCAAAGGGGACAAGGGGCAATTTATATGTACTCAATTAGATAATTGAGAGGGAATTGTCCAACAGGGGAGTCATGCAATGTTTGTAGACCTCAAGGCGGTGTTTGACGGCAAAGGTGGTAAGAGGCACACTGATGAGGGCTATGGAGAAGGCAGGGATATCAAAAAGAATGGAGACAAGGGATTTTACAGGGGAGGGAGAGAAGAGTTTGGGAAAGAAGGTGATGGAGGAGCTAGAGAAGAGGTAGAAAAGCCGGAAAGAGTTATCAAGATGGGAGGTGGCAAGAAGAAGACTGTACACGAAGGCGGAGATATTGGTGGGGGAGGTGGAAATGAGAAGAAAAGAAGGGCGACGGGTGGAGCGAGAGTTGGTAGAGAGGTGGACTCATATGGAAGCCCAGGAAAGATAGGAAGAACGAGGTACAGTAGGAGGAGTTGCAGGTGCACAATAGGAGGCCGGAATTTTCAAGGAAAACAGCCGAAGAGGAAAGGCTAATGGCTAGATTCCGGTGTGGAAACGAGGAGAGAAAGAACAAGTATTTGATGGGAGAAGAGTACAGGAGGTGCGAAGTATGTGGAAGAGGGACAAATGAATGGAAATACTGGTGGGAGGAATGCGAGGAAATGGTACGGAGCAAAGAGGAAGAGAAGTTGGCTCGGGACTGGAGAGACTAGGAGAGAAAGAGTAGGGAGTGGAGATGTTGGGAAAGTTAAAGAAGTAGAGAAGATGTAGGAGAGAGAGAAATATAATACAACATTTTAACAAATAATGTTAATAAAAATTATAATAGATTAACATAATATAAATGTAGTTTTAATCTACGCCCTTTATCGAAAAAATAGTAATGCCGTTCTTTATTTCCTTTCAGTGGACGCCTATGGGTTCATCCACCTTCCGTTACTTGCTCGATTCCAAACGTCCACTTATCTCTCCATCTTTTTTAAATATCGCAAGTTAGACAAAGATGGTAAGATTTTCAGCGATCGAGCGGGCGATCTGGGATCTCGGTTCTCGGCGAATACGTAAAATGGCCTAGTCCCTTGCCCGCGGTCCACACAGATTCCGCCGTTTAGACTGTGAAGGAACGCAGTTAATTCACAAAATGTCACGCTTGGTGATAAACAACAAAGCGCACGTCGGAAGTACGGTGGCATTATGAGGTTTTAACGATTTTATTTTATTGTGTACCGCGGAAACGCAGGCGCAGCAGTTGAAAAATAAATAATAGGCACTCCGAAAAGCGAAGATGTTTACGATTCTGTCAGTTTGCGATGGTAATTATTGCGATATGTGTTTTAAAGATGCATCAAAAAATCAATACTTGTATTCCTCGATTTGCGTGATTTTACAAACGTGTTTTTTTTTTAAATTGTGTTTATTTTTTCAGGTAATTAGAACGTAAAGACTCGAGTGATTGTTGCAATGGATTTGGCGGAAACGATGAAAAATGTATTAGCGAAGGGTATGCAGCAAGCTGCGGTCAACGAACTTCCAACGTCCACCAACATGAATTTTCCGAGCCAAACGTACGTCACCGAAAAATTGTACATGCTTTTGCAACTGTACTTGCAGAATAAGGGGTGGAATCCGTCGGTCGAACTGCTCCAATGTTTCTCCGAATTGAAAGAATCGTCGATGTTGCCCAGTGCGGCTTATTTACAGTAAGTGAATCATGGAATTTATATAAATAGCTTCCTGTTGCTGAATTAGACTCTGCAAATTTGGTTATATTTATCTTTTTTTAATGAGGACATGAATGGAAATAGTAATTTTTTTATTATGTAAGACGAGAGTAGAGAACATTATTTTAATTGGTAAACTTACGAGGTGATATATTGAATGTATTGTGTGTTGTTGAATGTTGTTTTGTTCCGTTGATCTGGTCACAAGATGGTCACAAGTTTGCTATAATAACGGTTGTTAATATTGGTTGTGACGTGAATCAAAGCAAATGAAATTTCTAATATAAAACATTCTGTTGCAGAATGATGGCTTCACGGGTAACTTTGGATTCTCAGGGACGGTTAATTCTAAGGGAAAACGGTAAGATCATCCTACCGTTCGAACATTTTGCGAATGCGGTAATGCTGAAACACATGAACGGTCCGCACGGTCTTCATTTAGGAATTGAGGCGACTGTTAGAGCCGTAAGTGACACCCAATTTTAGTTATCATGAGTGAAAATTACTGGTTCGCAGGTGATGGATTCGTACACAATCGGGCGAGAGAATTTCGGCATGGAAAAGGAATTTATCATAGAAGTGGTGCAGAATTGTCCGAATCCGGCATGCAGATATTACAAGAACCAAATGGAGCTGACGCAGAAGACCTTACAGCATTTAACCACGCCGGGCTACCTCGGAGAATCTCAATCGAACAACTCGGATATTCGTAACAACAGTTTCAACTCGGAGTTTCCTATACCGATACCGCCACCGAACATGAACTCTCATTTAGGTTTAGCGCCGGTCGATCTGACCGGGCAGAATAATTTAGACGCGAAGGCAAACCAACAGATATTGGAACGGCCGAAGTCGGTTGCGCCGAATCAGCAACAAATCGCCGCCGCGTTGATCCAGCAACAAAGCAGGGTCATAGCCCAGCAAAGTTTAGATAAGTTGAATGCCAATTTGGAGAAACAGCGGCAGCAGCTGCAGCTGCAGCAGCAACTGGACATCACGAAAGGTCAACAACAAAAGCATTTTGATCTCCCCATTATGGATCATAAATTGAGCGATTTTTTACGTGCGAATTTAGATAGTCTTGAAGGTTTGTCGTCCGCTAACAAGGATCTATTGGCGCTTCACAACGGTGCCTGGACCACGGCTGGATTATCATCCACGTCTGATGATAAACGTTCATCCGAAGGAGGACAAGAAAAAATCGTTCGTGCTTTCGCCGAGGTGATGAAAAACATGCAGCGTATGAAAACGTACGTTCGACCAGCGATGTGCAAGCCGTATGGAAAACAATCCGAGGCATTGCAAAAAAGTAAGTTTTGCAATAGTACCAGTCGAGTTTTATTTCTAAAATGAACTTTCATAAGTATATGATGATGATCTGAGGTGAGGCTTTGAAAATCACTCTGCTGGTTTTTGGTCTATGATTCAAGAAGCTTTGATCTTATCTGATACAATCATTTATTATTATTATTATTAATTTAATTCCAAGGAACAATTTTTCGTTCTATTTTACATAAACATTAAAACAACGATTCGGTACCATTTATTTATTTTTTTGAAGTCTGTGGGGAGCACTTAGAGCAAACTGGTAAATCATTTACGACTTGGAATAAATCATCGGTTATTGGTTGTTTACATATACTGCATTTAAAACATTCCGGGTGCCATTTTGTGTTTAGCGCGATGAGCATTTTGTCCGTGATTCCTTTCCCGCAACCGTGGCATTTATCTGCCACGTTGTTCTTGTAACAGGTTTCGCAGAGCGGCCGCCCATCCTGCTCCATGAAATTTTTACCGGACATCGGCGTTTGACATATCGAGCACACGAAATGTTCTTCATGCCAGTCATGACCCAAAGCCTTTACGATTCGATCTGTGATGGGTTTTTTGCACGCGTAACATTTCGGCGCAAATAATTGGGCGTAATCTTTGGCGCAGTAAGGTTCCCCTTCGTGTGTCTGAAACGTGTTGTCCTTTATCGGCTTTTTACATTTCGCACATAGGAAGCAGTTGGGGTGGTAGGATCTATCGAGGGCACTTAAGAGTTTTCCTTCGATGGGCGTTTTGCAAGTGTAACAGATCGGTTCGTCAGTCATGTCATTATTTTGGCATTTCTGACAGGGATTTGACTTTTGTTTCGTGTAATTATCAACTTATGATGCTTTATTTTTTCGCAGCGTTGATGGACACGATTCAGCTGATCCAGTCGTTACGAAGTTTTCTACCGCCGCCTCATATTCAAGTAAGTTCATGGAAAAACGAGGATAAGCATCGTTACGAAGAGACTTAGTAGAACTCGTTAATTGCAATCTGTGTTTGCCTATTAGACAATTGCGTCTTATATCAGATATTTATACTAATTAAATTAGAGTGTAAGTTTAAGGCAGCTCGTAAATGCTCTTGTTTATTTTATATACCGTAAAAATCCTTGCGAAGGATATAAATAACCCGACAGTTTTTTTTATTTACATATAATCGATATTTTTTTACTAATTATTTATGTTAGATGATTGTTTATGTGGCTACATTTTTTCTATTCTAGCTCAGTTATTGTTTTTACAGATTTACGATTTATCACCTTTATTCGATTTTGAAATTTGGTCTACATAATTGAGTTGGGAATAATTTAACTTGTGATAAATTTGTACTTATTTTAGTGGATCTTTGGTAACGACCATACGGCTTTAATTTTATTATTATTGGTATGGAAATTTATCGAAAGGCCAGATGACAGGATGTTTTATGGTGGGACGTTTCTAGTCGGTTTTCGTCACCTAAATCCGAAATTTAACTGTGATATTGTTTGTTGGACATGACATGAAAATATTCTTGCTTTAATTATTCTCGTTACTAAAAGTTTTTATATTGCAAATTATATACAGAATGATTATATTATACGTTCAAATTCATCATATCATTAAAATAGCGTGTACACAACAAGAACTTAGTTTAAATCTGCGTTTAAGAATAATTCAAGGGTTTGTCATACATCATTGTTGATTGCCTACTATGAAGATTTTTAAAATTAAGTTGAATCATCGGTCAAATATTATTTTAGTTTTATTCAATTTCTCCATCTCTATAAGAGTTGGACTTATGAATGATCATAAAACCCACCATTCTGCTTGCCAGGTATGATCTTACAATTCCAAAGGGAGTGTGTCTTATTGCACGGTCCAGTGTATTAATCATATTTTGTCACGATTGTCGAATTTCGTAGTTGCGTGTTTTGGGATTGAGAAATTCCACCAATAGACAACTTCTATTCAATCTTCGCGCACTTGTGTGGGGAGGCGCATAATTATATCTAATGGGTAAACGGATCTTAGCAGAATTTTGATTTCATATTTTGAATTTTAAAAACTACATTTATATTTATTCTACGTTATTGACGTAAATAATAAATGGTGCTTTTCCCAGGATCCTTCCTGAATTTGACTGATCAGCTCTTAAAATTTTGTTGGTTGACACTTTTTTAATAAATTTCGAAGCGAACAGATTACATTTTGTATATATTTTCAAAAATTTACAATTGACGTTAGATAAACTAAAAAGAAAGCGTACTTACAGTAATTTTAAATTAACACATCACACAGTCGATATTAAACAATTTCAATTTCAATCTGAACGTAGTAGTTACGTCTTAAATGGCTTCACACGGCGCACAGACAGGGATTACGGCGTATTCGTCGAAGTTTGAATTTGCATGTATGTGAACTCAGTTCTCCGGCATTCAAAAGTGAAACACCCTGTATTATTATTATTATTATAAAGGAAAAAAATTAAATGTATTTACTATTCCCGTAAATTTTTATATTAAAACATATTTAATTTTAGGGAATAACACAACTTTTATCACACCCAAAGAGAAAAAAAGCTACGAGACTCAAGTCTGATGACCTAGATAGCCCTTCGACCGAGGTTTGATACATTGTGGAAGTATTGTCAAATTGTAGTTTTAATTAAATTGTCTCTTGCTACGTTAAAGCTTTATTAATTGGCGAGCGAAGAAAATTCGAAAATCGATTTCAGTACTTGACATCGCCGGAGTTTTTAAATATCGACATATATACAGGGTGTTCCATTTAAAATTTCAAAGTTTGCTTTGAAATTCGAAGTGGAATGTATGTGTTTTAACTGTTTTGTATGTGCTGTTTCGTGTTTAAGTGCGGTTATTTTAATTTATTTTATTTTGCGATGCGTTATGTACTGGAAGGAATCTCAAATGAAACTTGAATCTAATTATGTCGTTACTAAGTCTCGACGGCAAAACTACGAATTGAAATCTAAGTGCGCATTCGAAAGTACAGTATCGAGAAGTGTTGAGCTTGAGCTGTAATTTGTTCAGATTGAGGCCACGGAAGGGATTAGTGTAGGATGCCAATTTTAATGCTTTATTCGTTTTTTTAACAATCGTTCCTATTTGAACATGACAATGTATTCGATAACTCAGCTCTCTATCGCGTATCAGAATTAATTGATGTTATGATGATAATATAAATAAAGTTTGGTTTAATTAACAGCTGATGGTAAGAAGACATCCACGTTCATTCATATATTTACATTTGTCTTTATATATATATAATATATTAAATGTTACAGATTCCTTCCAGACGTTTCAAAAATTATTCTGTATATAATGTTTGTCAATCGATCCTGATGATAGACCTGAGCCAGTATACAATTAATGTAAAGACTGTTTTGGCGCGTATTCTAAGTTTTTGTATGTTGGACGATATATGTGTATGTTCCAAGGCTATAATTTATACACGCTTTCGCTTGTAATGTAATCTTGCCAGTGTATAACGAATATTGTAAGTGTTTAATTATAAATAAATTGTTTTGTACGCCTTATTTATGAACGATAATTTGTAAGTTTGTAATTAAATGATTCACTGGTTTTCCTACTTTTGTTAAATTTTATTAACGAAAGCTTCTGTGCAATTACCTAATAAAGGATGGAATTATTGTTTGTTTGTTTGTTTAGCTTCACTTTTCACTGCAATGCCATGAATTAATATAAATTGTTTGGATGAGATCATGTCAGTTTAACAAGCGTTAATTGATGTGATTAATAAATAAATCTCAACTTATTTACTACCTTAAATCTGTGGAAATTCAATTCAATCCAACAGTAAAATTATTGCAAGGAGTCCTAGGTCATGAACTACGATCAGCAATATTTACTTTGATTGAAATTAAATTGGTTTGGCGTCGATTTTTTTCTTTCGAGTTAAATATAATTAGCTGAATTTTAAGTAATATATTTCTTAAATATTAATTACTAAATTTTTCTGTGTTCTGTCATAAAATAAATAATATAAATTATTGATTTCTTTGAGCACGACTAGTTTTCATACTACACGTTATTGTAACTTGGTCTTTATTGATATAAATCTTTTAATTTTTGAAGTTATGCCTAATAAATTAAAACGTCTCCAATAAATACATAAATTCACAGTTTTTAAATCTAGGGAATTTTGTGCTAGTTGGTGACAACGACTGCAGTTTAAGCAAAATTCAGTCCGATTCACGCGAGCATTCAACCTCATTCTTCTCATTAATTGGAACTATTTCAAGGTTCAAGGTTGTTAATATTGAGCAAATTAAAATAGTATTGAAAAACTTAAACATTTTATCAAAAAAATCAATGTTGGCGGCCCTGAATGAACATCAGTATTGATGAATTTGAGGGATTCACTGTTGTGAAATAGGACACGCAATAATAAAGTTCAAATAGCAAATGACATTAACATTGTTCAATGTAACCATATAGACATGCTCGAAGGTATGTTCGAGAATGGCACTGATTGTGTTTCAAACTTGGTGCTTTTATAAATTATTATTTTGCATTATTTGGCATTTGTATTTGACAAAATGAAGATGCCAACTATGAAAAGTAAATTATACTAGAGATATGGATGCAAAATAAACCAAGTACTCCAGCATACCACCGTAGAAACAGTTAAAATAAAAACGATTTTTTAATATTTACAACCTTCAATTTTACGATTCTATATATGTACCAACTGCAAGAAAGCAAAACTACCCTATTTTATAGAAACTTATTTTTTATAGTCGCGAATGATTGTGTCTCAGTTATCGTTAAGTAATTGCGGATGGTGTTAAAAATCGGGATGGCATTGATTAATTAATCAATTGGTTTACGTCACTTAAGTCAAAATGTTCCGACGCAAGACTAACAGAGTACATTTTGAAGAGTCGATGAGCGAACCCTGTAAGACAGTTGTTGATAGCCGGCCTAGATTTTATAATTATTTGATTTTCAGCTGACGCAGAGTTCAACATCGAATTTAGCAAATACAACCAATGCTCGTTCTATATGGTCCTTGTGTTCCTGTTGACCTGCGCTGTACAATTTTGCATTGAATTAGATGTGAGAATCTTATGGTAGTTAGCATAGAATAAAAATCACTTTGGTAGTCGAATTGTCGTTCATCAACGATTTTTTTTTGAACGATCAGCCGGGATTGCTATTTTATGTAGCGTCCTTGGCAGTATTTTAGTTTTGATAGACATGTGAATCATTTTAAATCCACGCAAGCGATTTTTTAATAATCTAATATAACATAACATTGTTAAATGAATCGATTCTCTAAGTTGAATAAAACGCTTTTTTTCTTACTTTAGCGAATGGTGCTTCTAGCCACGGATGACGATGAAGTGTCGTGTATTACCCAAGAACATAAGATTCAAAACTTCAGTGCAAGGCAAATGGTTGAGCTCACTTACCCCGATCTGTAAGTACGTTTGCTGGTTGTGTTTGGTATTATAGTTGCATATTTTTAGGAGGTCGGCATGCATGTACTACAAATTCGATAAGGAATTGTTCAAAAATAAAACCTTCTACGAAGCGCATGCAATTGCTACGAAGGTAAGAGACGAGCATGGCGTGGTTTACACATTGTGTAGTTTACCTCTGGACTTTGAAAATTTTACCTGGGATCAAAAAGTAAGTAATTTCGATAATTTTGAAGGGCAAAACTTTTAATATTGTTAAATTGTGTAACGGTAAAAATGTAAAAAATGTAAGGAATGTAAGGAATGTAAGGAATGTAAGGAATGTAAGAAATGTAAGAAATGTAAGAAATGTAAAGAATGTAAGAAATATAAGGAATGTAAGGGATGTAAGGAATGTAAGGAATGTAAGGAATGTAAAGATGGTAAGGAATGTAAGGAATGTAAGAAATGAAATGTAAAAAATGTTTATACAATATTGAAATTGTCAAAATAGTTACAAAAAATGCTAATATTTTCGAGAAATCACGTCAAAGATGTTAAATTTATGTAAATTGAAATTATAAAAAATACAATAATTTTCGAAAATCGAAAGAAAAAATTCAAAAATTGTGAAAAAAAAAATTAAAATGTATATTTTCTAAAACACAAAAATGTAAAGACTGCACAACGATAAAATTTTTCAAAATTAAAATAATGCGTATAATAATAAGTTTTATCGAAAATGTAAAAAAAAATTATTCAGAATGGTAATAAAATGAAAATCGATAAAAATTAACAAAAGCGTAAATATGATAACAATTGTTAAACATGTAAAAATTGTTAAATTGTGAAAAATTGGAAAAATGAAAAAATACTTATACAACTATGAAAAACAACTATGAAAAAATCTAAATCCTAATTTGAAGATAGCAAAAAAAATGAAAATCGATAAAATTTAAATCGCCAAAATTATTCGCCAAGTGTAAATGTGATAAAAATTATATAAATTGTAGAAAAGTGAAAATAATAACGCGTAAGAAGTGTAGAAAATGGTCATAATTTCAAATAAAGTTGCAATTTACAAAATGACAACATTGTAAAATATTTTGCAAGATTGTCTAAAATGCAACAAACGTCACATTAAAAAATTGCAAGATTTAAAAAGAAAACTGCAAAGTGTGGCCAATTCAAAAAAGTTTCTGTAAGCATGGAAAATATTAAAAATTTGCAAAAAATAAATCGAAATAGCTAACAGTGCAATAAAATCGCATATATTGTCAAAATGCGATAAAGTTTGTTACAAAACTAGAAATTATCAAAATTAATAATTAATAAAATTAATAAAATGTAAGAAATGTCAGAATTGAAAAAGTTGCCATAATTTCCAATACGAGAACATTTACAAAGGTTTAACATGCATCAAATACAGATTCGACTTAAATGCAAAAAATATAATTAAATGCTTAATTGCAAAAAATATAAAAAAATCAAAATGGTCTAAAATTGAAGAATTCTCCTTGTACAAATGTCATTAAAATTTTAAATACTTTCAAAAAACTTTTAAAAGATAAAATTACTAAAGAAAAAAAAATTAAAAAAAAATGAAATTGCTAATCAATATTACCAAAATTTCCAAACATTAAGATGTAAATTATAAATATTGTTAAAAAAGTAGAAATTATGCAAAATATTTAAAGTAAAAAAATAAATAAAATGCAACTAATGTAAAAATTGAGCAAATGGTCATAAGTTCGAAAAAATTGTAATTGATACAAATGCTGAAATTGTGAAATATTTTACACATGCAAAATTGTCTAGAATGGAAACAATATCATATTTCCAAAAACGTCAAAATTAAAAAAATGTCATATGCAAAAATTATTAAAAGACAAAATTCACGCTAAACTGTCTACACGAAAATGGCAAATATTCCCATTACCCCATAGCACTTTATTTAATCTGAATGCACATTTCGACAACTACATTGTCATCTTCACTACTATAGCTCTTACGAACTCAAAATATTATTGTTTCGAACGACCGATTGAACTTTTTTCAGTACATAGTTCGGTGTTATGTTACTGTGGGGAGGGGTGCGCGTTTCGTTTGTCCGAGCGTTCATGCGTTCGTATATTTTTTGCTCGACACCTCACTGTGTTTAGTGCTGTATCTTTCAAAATACTGCGAATTAGCCGCTATAACTTTTTATACATATTCTTAGATATATTAGGCATAGATTTGAGCAATAAAAAACAAATCGATTTTTTGAGCCTTCTAAAGCAGGACCCCCCCTTCACATTCAAAATGTTTCAAATATGTAAATTACCAAAAAAAGTAAAAATTTTCACAAATGTCGAATATGTCGAAGGAAGAAACTTAGTTTCACGTGACTGACTTTATCTCAATTATCAATGTATCATATCATTCTTCTTCTTCTTCCATATTCATATCTGTTACTAATCATTTATTACATTCAGTTCATGGGATCGTGCAAAAGCTTCAGGTTCAGACACCGATTGCACATCATGTTGAACGTCGGATCGTCGTTGGGATACATCTTTATCGGTGTACTCGCAGATTTGTAGGTACGGTAATGCGCCGAAGTGCGTTTTCAGCATTTCCATCGACGTTTCAGATGGGGCCGCAAAATGGGCTTCTACGTGAGCCTGGTTTTTTGGTTGGTTGGAATTCTCACCCTTCCACTCACGAGCAGCTTCATCCACAGCATGATCGTGAACGTCATTAAGGGATTTGGGAAGGGCGGATTGTCGTTAACATCGATAGTTTTATGTGAGTACCTCGACTGGCATGATTTATTGGTCTTTAAAATTTCGACAAAGCTATAAGTATTAATTAATTTAATTCTTATATTTAAGCAAGTTAAAGTCTTATTATACAAATATCTTAAGTTACGACTATTTTCAATCAAGGGGTGGGTTCTCCGTTTCGTAGTAATTTTGTTTTAATTTTAAATGAGAAGATGGATAACATGGAAGCAGAAAACGAAAGGAATTTAGAATGCGGAGGAAATGAGTTAGATGCAGAAAATATAATAATAATAATAATAAAAGTTAAATGAAAAATGCATAACACATAAGAGTCAAAAGGTGAGATAAAATCACTGGAACCATTGGAAAGCACCAATGGAACATTACCACAGAGGACATAAACTCACGGAGAGTAAAAAAAATGACTGGTTTGATGTGATGTGATGGATGGACTCGAAGGATGAAAGATGCAAGAGAAAAAAGTTCGATGGCCATATTGGAAATGATAGGAAATGATAAGGGCGATATAACAAACACGAGGTAAATCTGCAAACGAAATGGGGGAGATGGGGCTCTTCCAGATTTGGGGCAAATTAATGTTTTTGGGTATTTCTAGTCTATCATTAAAAGTTAATAAATAGTAGTACAGTTATTGCAAAACGTGACCCTCAGCCTTCAATGATGAAGCAGCTACGAGGGGTTGCAATGGGGTTTGATTTGTGATCTCTTCAATTATATTGTTTCAGTTGCCACTACAAGAGATACATGAAGATTATTCCCGATAGATTTTTATTTTGTGGCGTTTTAGGAGATGAGGCTTTAAAGTATTATTCTGACCCTTATTACATAACGAATAAAATGCTCTGTGTTAAACTCAAATTAAAATTAATACTAAAATAAAAGAGAGAAAAAAATTGTTATTTAGCACTTGTTCAACTATTGTTATGCCATTCAAAATATTTTTTCCTAGTTTTGGAAATTTGCAACAAACATTACCGCGGAATCCTTACAATATACGTCACAAGTTTTGGCCCCATTGCAGAGCTGGTTGGGATACTTTTAAAGCACAACTTACAAGTGAGCATAGAACTTAAGTATAACCTGGCGTTACCGAGCATTCTTCTGTTATTTTATGCATTGTAAGTGATCCAAAACGACTAATGCAGCTATTACCCAATTAATGCAATTTCAGTTATATGCCCGAATCGCCCAAGTGGTTCTTAAGCTACGGCCAGAAGGTAAAGGCGTGGCAAGAACTGGAACGTCTGGGCACCGACATCAGCAACCTTGCGTTTCTACGACCGTTAAAATTTAAGTCGGCCAAAATTTATCGAAAAAATTTCGCGAATTTGTTCATCACGATAAAGTACCGAAAATGCCTGCTGCTCTGCACGTTTCTGCTGACGTTCATACTGAAGATTGGCAACGCCAAAAGTGAGACGAAACGAATCGCAAATACGTTTGACTTCGCCCGGTTCATTTTCAGAATTGTACGTAACGCTGAAGTCGCTGAAACTCAATTCTCATCGCCACTTGATAATTCTGGCGGAAATCGCAAGGTAGGTCGTTGTTATTTGAATCGGAATAATTTCCAAGAATCGTTTTTAGTTTTATGTACGTGCTGCCGCCTTTCATCATATTGGGGCGACATTTGGCTCTGTGTTGGTTTGTCACGCTTACGCTGATACAGTTAGTTTTATCGTTGTTTGCTAATTGTAAGGATCGGTCGATATTGCTCCAGTTGGATTACCAACATTTGTACTTTTCAGACGAATGGATATATATCTTTAATATTTTAACTGTGTTGGCCGTTCATGCGCTCGTGATGGTGATGAAGCTTTACGTTGCGGAAATATTTCCCACGTGCACCAGATGCACAAGCGCTGGTTTTATTTTTGGACTTGCTACTGTGTTTTATTTGAGTCATTCGTTGGTTGAAGAAATAGAGGTGCGATTTAGTCATTGGTCTGCACAACTTGTGGATATGTAAATGGTGACTTGGGCGTACGGTAATTTGATTTTTAGGAACGAATTAAAAAATGATCGTCGATCAAACATGACTGGATTTTTTTATTATCGTATTTAAAGAGTTTAACAAATATTACTTATATTAACATTTAAGACGATTAAAATCATTTTTATAATTGCACAAGATTTTTAATTTTTAACGATTTAGCGATGTAACGATAAAATAAGGACAATAATGGATGGTTGTATGCCCAGATCCCCATAATATCCGTTAATTTTAATATTCGGGTGATGTTTTTATTTGTTTTAGGATTCAAATCCCGCAATTGAGAATATCCTTTTTATTTGTTACGCCGTCTTTGGATTAATATTGTTGGGGGCTCTGCCGTACACCGGAGCGTACGAACTACCGGATCACAAGCGATATAGAAACGAAATCGAGCAGCAATCCACAAATTAAATCAGGAACTTATTATAATTGCTATAATATAAAACTTTTTGGGAATTTGACAATTTTAAATAATGGCATATTATTTATATGTAAATAGGAATAGGCGCCAAAAATGTTTTGTACTGGACAACCACGGAGTCATCTTCGCGTTAATTCGTGTTATCATAGCTTTAAATTAATGGATCAAATCAAAGATTTTGAAGTTCGAAATATATTTGCAAAATAGTTGTATATGTTTTAAACTGAAATGTTCAACCTTTGTGAATTGATTGCATAAAACGTCATATATTTTCGTTACAGTTAACGTCCACATGGCTGAGATTCTTTGGTGAGTCACACGGAGCAAATGAAATTCCGCACGCTTCCAATCTAATAAAGTGCAAGCACCCGTGAGGAACACTGTCGTTCCTTGTACTACAAATATTCATTAGGCGATCCCTCGCGTAGGGTAGGCCGTCTGTCTGCGAGCGAATCTCCGACTGCTCGGTCACCCTGGTTTAATAAAACCTTTTAATGAAACGCAAGCCTCGTTAATTTGATTGCAGCGCCATCCGTCATGCTGCTGCTTCCCTGTCGCGAATGACGGTGAAGTCGTTCGGTTCAAGACGCTTTTTAATCACGACGTTCCCGTTAGATTTTGTTGTGGGTGTTTAGTTTACAGTATTTATCTTAAGTTTTTCAATAAAGTCTTTCAAGCAAAGCAATATATCTAAACTTTTGGGGCGTTGAGAACAATCGAACACAGCTAGGACCGGACTTATAAATTAAGAACAAGTATTATTCACTCAAAGAGGAATCGGGGACAACAGCGTGGACGAAAAATGGAACAGTGTAGAGGAAACTTTCGAAAAAGCGAGTCAGGTATAGGATGGAAAATTGAAAAAGAAGAAAGTTATGAAATTGCAATTACCACAACTAAGAAAATGAAACGAATGTTCGAACAACTCGGAAAGATGCGCAAGATAAAATTTATGACCAGAATTGTCATAAAAATATATTTTTTAAAAATCACAAAAATAATCATTTGGAACTTCTTCCGTTTATTTCTTCTTTCCAATTAAAATAATTTTATTTAAATAGCAACTTGGCATGTAAGGGCAGGTGATGTGAAGGGAGAGTGGAGAAGAGAAGACGACGAAAAAGAAGACCCATGACCAAATGGATAGAAGGGATGGATCAGTAATTAAAGGAAATTGGATTCAGAATTGGAGGCGTGAAACCGAAAATAGGGAAAGTGGGAGGGGATTTGTTTAGAAGCAATTATCAAAGATAATAGATGAGAAACAATTATTATTATTAATAGAAAAACAAAGGATGATACAAAAACTTACATTAATATGAAGAAAATGGAAATAAAGTGAACTAATAATCGAATGAAACGTAAAAGATTGAGTGAAAAAAATATTACAAGAAAATGTTAATGCAAATGTGAATGCAATGTATTCATCGAGGATTGGCTCGAAGAACTAAGAGGAAGGAAATGGAATGGGAGGGCTCAAACAATAGAATTGAAACCAACAAATAGAAATACAAGAAAGAAAAACAATGCTAAATAAATGTAAAAAAGAAAACACCAAAAGAACAAACAAAGAAACCAGAAAATGTTTGAGAAGAAACCCTGGAAGAAAATGTAATCAAAACGCCAATAAAGAAAAATGAATATGCGAATAAGCAACGAATAACGAAAGAAAAACAACCAGGAATGAACATCAAAGGGGCAAAAAAGTTACGCATGGTCAATTCAATCAAAAATGAAAAATGAAAAAGCTTAAGAGAAGGGAAATAAGGATGAGAAGGACGGGAAGTAAGATAGTCAAGAGGAGGAAGAGAAGCAAGGGAATTAAGAGAATCAAGTTAAAGAAAGATATGAAAAATTAAGAAATTGTAAGTTTCATGGGAAATACAATGGAGGAATAAAATAGGAAAATAAATTTAGTAAAATGTATCAACTGAGAGACATATTTTTTTGTTTTATTTGGTTGTTTGTTCTAGTTTTCCGTATCGGTTTGTTTCATCGCTTATGTATGTCGTTTGATTTTTTCTTATTATATTATATTAATATAATATTATTTAGTAATCAACAAAAACATAACAGGAAACAAAATCTAACAAAGGTAGCAATTGGGAGAAATGAGTTTAAAAAAAATAACGAACAAATGCAAAGAAACAAAAAATGTAAACTAAATTAAATAGATGGAAATCACTTAATAAAAAACTAAATTTGATGAGGGCAATCTTATTGTCGAAGTAAGTTGGTCGATGGGACATGCAACATGCTGCGAAGATAGATCTTCATTTTAAAAATGTGCATTCGATAGGATAAACAATAAAAAAACCTTTATTGGCATATTCATCAGCCTTTATTCTCTGCATCCCATTTAACTAATTTAACCCCCTTCTTCTCCGTTCCTTTCTCCTTCCATCTCCTGCCGCCCCATTCTCTTTTCCTCATTGTACCATTTCCCTCTTTTTCCTGCTCTCCTTCTTATTTTAACATATTTCTAGACTCAATCTGCCTTCTCCCATTATTCTTCTCCAATCTATTCCTTCCTTCCTTTCTTCTTTCAGTGTTATTTTCTTGCATTCCCCATTCGTTCCACTCTCCATAGAAATTACACCTCCCGTACTTCTCTTCCATCCAGTACTTATTGGCTTTCTCTACGCATCCGCACCTGTATTAGTGTTTATTCGTCTTCTATCGATCTCTCTCGCCGTAAGTACCTTGGTATCCCGCCCTCTACTTTTATCATAATTTTGCTCTTTATGCATGTGGTCCATAGCTTCATTGTTTCTTGGTAATCCCCTGTCCTCTTTCGCCACAGATTCCTCCTTAATCTTTCCTCCGCTTGCTTCACCTTTCTGCATGCATTTATCCTGTGTGCACTGTTGTTTTCCCTCATTACATATCCTAAGAACCCCAATTCCTTCACCTGCTGTATTATGTCTCGTGTCAATTGCATCTTTCCTTCCCTCCTCTTCCCTCCCCCTTTCTTAAGTACCATTAGTTTTATTTTCTTTGTGTTCAGCCACAACCCCCTTCTGTCCAAGGAGAAGAAGACAATATTGTGGCGGTATTTGTAATATAGATTAAGTTTATGAATAATTTTAGGGGTAGGTGGTTATTTTGTCCGTACTTTAATGTAACGAAATATTTTTAGCCTAAAATAATTTTATCGCATTTTCAATTACCAGATAACAATTATCAATAAATTAAGTTCAAAAAACTATTTTTGTTATATATTGTCATGTTATAAATTGAGTGCGGTGTGAATATATTCAAGTTGAATGAAATAAATCTCGACTATTAATAGAACCAATTGAACACACAAACATGAATGACATTATTGTCGACGATTCGTGGAATCGTTTTTCTTAGTAAAAAAAACGACCTTGAGACCTTGCCCGGCTATTAGACGAACGCAGTGCGAACATAAACATGAATGAAATTAAAGTCGACGTTTCGTGGAATAGTTTTTTCTTAGCAAAAAAACGACCTTGTCCGGCCTTGTAGTAAACATTGAACGAGCGAGCGGTGCCGGCTGACCTATTGATAGGTCATTATTTCGTGAGTATATAAATATGAATGAAATCAATCTCTAAAACTCGTAGAGCAGTTCTTTTAGTGTAAAGACGACCTTGTCGGTAGGAAATATTATTATAATTTTTTTTGTTAGTTTGCTAAAGTTGTTTGCAATTATTTTAATCGATGCAAAAATTTGTTAACGAAGTTAGTACTGGAGTAGTGGATCGCGAACTATTTAATTTATTTACGTAATGTTAGTATTTTTATAAATTTTTTTATTTAGTTTGCCTCAATCATTCTTCATGTCTTTACAATTAATAGCCATAAATATCATATTTTTGAACTCTCGATAATACTCTTTTCCATTTGTCAGTCTCAAACTATCGTGTTCTAGAAGTTGTTGCTGTACCCGTTTCATCATAATGTATGTTGTTTCTATTTTTCATTACATCCTTTATCACTCATCAACCTGTTAAAGTGGCCCTTCCAATTGGAAGGTGGACAACTAAATATACACGCGTTGTGCTTTATTTATATATAACTTCCTTGTAATATTGAATGGTTAGTTGCCGCGTTTATTGGGCTGGGATATTGGCTTAAAGTTCAAAATTTAAACTGAAATCATAATTTACATAGTTTTGGTGCCTAACTGCGAATTCCGATTACTAATGAACAACAACAAAATGGTCAAATAAATAGTAAATTTTAAAATTCAATTCAACGCATGGAAACGACCGGTAACGATGCGAGGAAACTGCACCTCCGTAATATTTGATCCGCACCCATACGTACCGGTATATTTGATGAGCGGAATCCGAGACACATTATAGGTTCTTCAGTTCACTGAATTGAAAAATGAGCGAAGTGATTACAATAGAGAATAGCGCAGCAACGCCTTATGGTGAATCAAACAAGTCTGATGCATTTTTTAGTTAGGAATAGCTGAAATAAAATTTGAGACAAAAATGTATTTTTTTGTGTTATTAATGCTCAAATTTTGTTATTGGCGTCATTTTAAGCTGGATTGGAGGTGGAACACGATCGTTTGATTCATAAAATTATTTGTGTATTAAATCTGCACGTTTAATATATTTCTTTTTAATGGAGATTAAGTGCAGAACAAATATCTTGAGAAATACTTGATTTTCTTTTAAACCTTTTGGCCAAGTAAAATAATATTAGCCCAGTTTGTAGCCATTGCGTTTGATGTTAATGGGGCCAACTGTCCTAACTCATACAATTAGGAAATAAGTCAGTCAATACCGATTTGCAAATCGTTCATAAATGTGGCGGGATTTACATAACCATCAACTACAATTAATCTTAATTGCATCTGATAACCACATCGTTGGGAATCAAATGATTAATGGGTTGTTTATAAAATGGCGATCGACAGCGAACAATTTGTCGGAATGTGAAAAGTAAAAATGGCTGCAATCGACAGATGTTTGCAATTGCATTTGTATCGTTTGCATTCATTATGGATTCCTATGGAGGCGTTGAGGTGGTGAAGCTTCGAATGAAGTAGCAGTCGGTAGTGTTGCTCGACAGGAAATTTACAGAAAAGTTGATGTCACCAAAAGAGATAAATTGTAAAAATTCATCCAGATTCATTTTTGTTTCACTATTTTAAATTTAGCTTTAGACTTGAGATGGGATCAAGGCTTTAAGGAATTATTCATAGCCTCATAGCATAATGAAATAATACTCTTATAATGTAACTAAATTTAATTAAGGGGGATAAAATAAAAATTCATCTAGATACATTTTTGTTTCACTATTTTAAATTAGCTTCAGACTTGAGATGGGATAAGGCTTTAAGGAATTATTCACAGCCTCATAGAATAATGAAATAATACTCTTATAATGTAACTAAATTTAATTAAGGGGGGTAAAATATTTATGAATATAAAGTAAAGAATGAATAAATCGGCATTATGGAAAAATTAATTAACATCTTTTAAAAGACTCGAAAATATCAAACCTGTAAAATTGCCAACCCAACCCAACCCAGCACGCGGCAAAGCTACTAAGAAATACAAATTCAATCCGAAATGGAAAATTATCAAAAAATTAAAACACCAAAATTCGTCGATATTAAGCAAATTACGATATTGTTGAAGGAAAATCGAAATGTAAATTTCAAAAATTGTAAAGATTGGAAAATATTAAAATTGTAAAATTCATAATTTACAATGGTGGTGAAAAACATTTATTGGAAAATCGCTGTTGAAGTTTTTTTGTAGTCCTAGCAACGAATTGTTTGCTAAGCAACGAATTGTTTGCTAGTAGCATCTACGTAAATTTTAATCACGACACATTTGAATTTCCCGCTATTTACATGCCGAGTGTGGTCTGTCCATCATGTGCCTAAGAGATAAAAACTGGGCCAGTCGTTCATAAAAAAAAACGCACCGCTGCATATTATGACTAATTTTTTTTGTACAAAAAAGGGTCTGCATTAAAAGACATGCATATCTACTTACGTAATTGCACAGTTTTGCCAATGGATATATTAGTCAGTTTGTGTGCTGAGTACCGGTGAATCAATCCGCAACAAAATACGGATTATTTCCAAAATAATTTATGTTGTGATCGGTTTTCCTATCGACTCAATCGCTAGTTGACGTGCTTATTCAATCGCGAGTTTATGTGCTTGTTACCGTTGAATCAGTCTCGCAATAAAATAAGGATTATTTTCAAAATAATTTATGTTGTGACCGGGTTTCCTATCTACTCAATCGCCAGTGATGATATTTGGCAAAGATTTTATACTTTCGCACTATTTTGTGTTTGTGCAGTGCATTGTTGTGCAGGGAACGGTTTCATCGGAGACTAATTATGCACCATGACAGGTAATTTCTTATACTTTTATTAGCTTTCTTCATCGCGATATCCCAAACTATCAAACAATGAGTTTTGAACGTTCCTATGGGAAAAATCAGGAATTGTGATGACTAGTTGTTCTTATACAATTTTTATAGTTGCAAGAGTTTGCAAAGAGGCGAAACAATTTGCGAAATTTCAAATCAAAGATTTTAAATTATTATTGTTCGACAAATTTATTGTCTGCATATATTCTGGTTAGGAGAAAACAATTTGGGGACTCGCCTTCATGTAAATTAATTTGTATCGTACAATATTTTTTGCCCATTACAAATATATACAAATGTCATTTTAGCTGGAAATATATCTACTGAAAATAACAACAACGAAAATGTTAAAGACTAGTAAACATTAAAATTTTTAAATTGGCAATCCAATCCAATCCAACCCAACCCAACCGAACCCAACCCAGCACGTGCCCAAAATGAAAAATTGTCACAAATATAAAACCCCAAAAATTGTCGACATTAAACATCAAAAATGTTAAAGACTTGAAAATATGAAACCTGTAAAATTGTCAATTAAATTCAATTTGAAACATAAAAAATAGTCCAAAATGAAAAATATAAAACACCAAAAATCATAATCTCTAGCAGGAAAGAAATATTTCATCGATTCTAAGGCATTGTGTAAAATTTATTTAAAAAATTAATCGAATTGTGTAAATTTTAGTCTTTATTGGTGACGATTCTTTACACTTAGTGAAAGGGTTGTTATGCGCCTACTTATTTGCCACATATACATCGATAACAAACAGGCCCGGACTTAGAGACCCAGGGCCCCTAAGCACTTGACATTTGGGCCCCCCACTACTATTTTGGAAATTTAGAAAATTAAATGTTTTTTGATAGTGCAAGCCAGTTTTTTGAGCTTATGTAAAGATTCCGCCATCGGGGCCCCTAGGCCGGGGCCTTGTAGGTCTAGGCAGAAATCCGGCACTGATAACAAATAGTTAACACTATTTTACCAACTCTACATTTGCCATATGTTATTCGCCAAGATTTGCAACTCATAACATCACACAAATTAACTACGCCACCGTACTCGACACTACTATTTTCAACAAGAATCGTTAAGGTTGTGTGCCATTAGCAACTGCCTAATACACCACTCTGCATGTTATGGGATGTGTTTACATAATTTCATACATAATTCCGACAGCCTGCCCTCTCCACTCAACCCTAGACGATAGATCACACAAAACTGTCTATATTCGTACGCACATATAATAAATATTATATGTGCAGTACACCATTATATTATCGAAAATTAATAATTAAGTAATTAAACAATATATTTGTATTTTTTATTTTATTATCAGAAAAACTAAAAATCATTGCAAATTCAACATGGCGCGTTCTGTTAAGGGAGTTAGGATCGGAAATTTTAGAATTAAATTTCTTTGGCAATTTCATTGTTTACTTTTGCGTTTGAATTGTTTTTTTTAATATTAATTTTATTGTTGCGCTAATACCCATTCTTACGTGTAAGACACATTGTGGGATTCGAAGGCATTGTGCAATTCGACAAAAAGTACACTTTTGTACTGAAAAATGTCTGACTTATAACACAGGAAATATATCATTAAAAATTAATTGCATTTTAATTAAGAATAAGATTTCCTTGAAGTAAAATAAAAATATTTGATGACATGATTGTGTGGCCAAATAAATGATTAAATTGAATATATGTTCAAGAAACATTTGCGTTCGTCATAAGACGCAAGCACACCTCACCATCGCACAGGATTTCTGATGATTAAATAAATGTCGACTTTGCAAATTTATGCGAATAATTTAGGTTTGGTTCGCCAAACGATCCGGCGGAGGTTGAGCGATGAGCTTTTAAGGTGCGATGAAAATTCGGGAATGATTCTTCAAACGTTACGTTAGTTTGAGCCACACAATAGAAACAGGTTGGGTTGTATCGTGTTGGGTTGCGTTGTGTCGAATTGGGTTGGGTTGTGTCGTTGTGGAAGTTGTGGAAGGTTTGTTCAATTTATATTCATTCCATCGCGTTTTCGGTCGCACAATAGAAACAGAAACAGGGTTGGGTTCTGTTGTATGAGGTTGTCGGGTTGGGTTGGATTTCGTTGGGTTGTGTTGTGTCGGGTCTACAAGTGGAAGGATCATTCAATTCATATTCATTCCACCGTGTTCTCAGTCATACAATAGAAACAAGTTGGGTTGAGTTGAGTCTTCTTTATAATTGTTTGTGCAGAGAAATCAGGATTTGCCATATTCAACTACTTCAAACATGATAAAGTAAGTGATATTCTATCAAACTTTATGACGCTAAAAATTAAAAATTAAACAGGAGCTTTGAACCCAGGGTTCGATTGGATATATCAACAGTAATACTAAAATTATAGAGGAGTAAACAATATACAAAGCAATAATGGGTCATTAAGTAAAGATTTCCTATTGACTGAGATGCCTTGTGGGTCTACATCTACTCTGCACTATGTAACATTCAAATCTAATTTCATAATATGCTTTTAATTATTATTACTGCGTACCAGTAATTAATTCGATGTAATATAATGACGGTGGTGCCGTAAACGGCTGCGAAATTCTCGGTCCGTTTTATCGTCCACCGGGACAGCATTTATATAACACGTTATTTCGCTTGATTTATCGCCGATTCTGTGATAGCATATGCGCTGCGTGCACCTCGGAGAAAGCCGCGAGTTCTTTACCTTTGACTAATAAACGCCGTTTGTCATGGCACCAATTGATGGGCAAAGTAAATGTCAAATGTCTACATAATTACACGTCGGAGGTGGAAATGTCGGCTCGGTACTTCTGCCGTTTAGATGCCGGACTTGCACACTTTGCGTCACCAGATCGATTGTGAGCTTTGCAGATGCGCTGCCGCGGCAGACGGTAATCGTGCGGACGCTATTCTTTCATTTGATGTTTTGTCGCCGTAACAATAATTTATATCTCGATTTAAATTATTATTAGCTGTAAACGCGCGCGACGATATATTCGTTGAAATTGTCGCTTGTTTGAATCGACTTGTATTGAAAGATTTGGTTTCGTTGGCTGGGCACGACTTTGTATCCGTTGTGAGAATTTGGAATTTTTTTAATTAATTTGGTATTTAAATTTCGTGCAATGAAATATTTTTCTTTGCGTTGCCATCTCAGGTAACTGTAGGAATTGATATGATTTTAATTTAGTGATGTTCCTATGCATGGTTTTCAGATTTCGTGAAATTCACGTCGTTCAGACAATATTTCGGAAATGTTTTTTGTTTTTGTTTGTTGACCATCGACAATGTTTATTAATCAATTATTTTTAAACAGCTTGATCATAAGTATGTGTTCAAAAATGTTAATGATTGTCGTAAATATTTAAAAACTAACCTTCAGGAAGGTCGTACGCTCGGGTATTGAGGCAATGTTTAGTCTTAGTTGACTTTTTTGACGGTTACAATTTTGAAAAAGTTCTCGGATATTTTTTTAAACTTTTTACAATTTCGATCTTCCACTGTTTTGATATTTTTGAGGACTTTTTGGAACTCTTTAACAATTTTAATATAGGTTTGGCATTTGGGGAAAGGTCCTCTACAATTTGAAAACGAAACAACATAATTTGTAAATATTTTTTTTTTGAAAATTCAATTCAAATAAATTAATAAATTTTTCATTTGCCATTTTTCGCAGTACCAATTATGTTAATTATTTGGAATTTACTTTGGATGATTTTTTCTGGTTGGTATTTCTTGCGAACTAAACTCAACCTAACTATCTCAATCCCAACCCGACTAGCCCGGCCTTGTTGTTATTCCGATTATTTTAACTTTTTTTTCTATTTCTTGGTTATCCAAAGGTTCCACAAAACCTTTGGATTTAGTTTGAGTTGGGTTTGGGTTGAGTTGGGTTGGGCATATCAAAGCCAAAAAGGGCTTTGATATACCCAACCAAACTCGACCCAAACCCAACTCAATCCAAAACCAGAGGTTTTCCATTATTTTTACTTTATTTCTATTTCTTCTTCGTTCATCTTGGATAGCGTGGAAGCGCAAGGAGCCGTTGGATTTCTATTGAGTTGTGTTTTGGTCGAGTTGGGTCGATAAGGTTGGGCATATCAAAGCCAAAAAGGGCTTTGGTATACCCAATCCAACTCGACCTAAACCTAACTCAACCAAAATCCTAAGGTTTTCAATTATTTTCACTTTCTTTCTATTTCTAGTTCGTTAATCTTGGATAGCGTGGAAGCTTATGGAGCCGTTAGATTTGAGTTGAGTTGTGTTTTGGTCGAGTTGGGTCGGATTTGATTAAGTTTGGATGGGTTAGGTTGGGTTGGGTTGGGTTGGGCATAGCCCAGTCCTTTCCTCCCATTATTTTGCATCAAGCTTTAATTTTGAATATATTTTTTAGAATTCTATACTTTAATTTTATTCGATCACGATGACAAGTAAACTTTTCAAATAAATGTCGTTAAATTTTTAACATCTTTTATAAGAATGTTTTTTTCGATATCACGTATCATTTTCTAGATAGGGAAAATGTGATAAGAGTAAACCACTTACTTTCAAAACAAATTTTCTTACTCGCTGTATACAAATCTCTTTAAAGTTGCATGCAAGTATCTTTAGCTTTAGTTTAGGAGTGTGCACATAAATTACAATAATAGGCGTAGGGAAGGTCAAAACGTGTACTTTCGTTGTAGAAGATGACATTGATAATTCCTGAGTCCATGGCAATATCAACTATTCTGAACAATTTATATTCTATGGCATTTGAAATAATTAATTTTCCCCCTGCATTTATCTGATATTTGATCTGATATGCTTAAAATAGTGGGAATTTTTTTCTGGTGATTTTTGTTTTGACCTGGTTGTATATATCCACCTTTCCTGTCAAAACACGAAGAGAACTTCTTGCCCTTTTGTCAAAAATTAGAGCATCTTCTTGGTGTCCTATAAAGTGCATAATAGTGCCGCCATTTTGGTTAGTTTCTATTATTTTGTACATTTGGCGTCGCTCGTTTTCGTGCCGGTTAATTTTTAATTATTTACACATTTTAAATTATGTGTATTAAACCAGCATGCAGCGTTAGCAGGTTGTGGCGGTTAATTTTAAATTATTTATTAAACATCATATTATTTAAACCACCATGTAGTAAGAATAGGCTGTGGCGGTTAAACATTCAATTATACACAGGAAACAACGGCAGACCTGAAACTGAGAGACATAGAACATCGGAACGAATATAAAAATTGAAAAAAATATCGTTTCGTACTTACAAGGCACCTTGCACAATGACTCAGCGCTTGGATAAAACGAAAATAATCGTGGAAGGAATATTTTCGAATAATACAATGTATCTTCTATAAAATCAATCAATCAATTAATTCAAGATATTGCCAGGACCTTGACGTTTTGGTATTATTTATGATTTCTTACAATTTACAGTTTTTGAAAATTTATCTATTATTGTCAATTTTTAAAATCTAGATATTTTCAATTGTGATTTTTTTTCTATTTCATAGACAGGTTAAAGCTTTTTGAAAGTTCTAGAATTCCCGACATTGTTCATTTGGTTTCATTTCCGTTTATTGCACAACGAGCTATCCGAAGCGATATCTCAAAAAAAAAAAAAAAAACAATAAATCGAACAATGGAAATATCGACAATGCAATAAATTCAAATGCCAAACAAATGTCAAACGAAATAACGCGGATTTAATCCACATAGATGCGTCGATTTATGTTTCACTTCGGCGAAACGAAACTGAACTTTCACTTGTGTATTCAATAACCTCCCACGCGTATTACGTTCGTTGTCAATTCGGTCATAACAACAATTAGAAATTGGCAAATACCTCCATCGCTCATGCAACTTTCCTTTCGACTAATTATCATTGCGGTAGCGTAAAACGCTTCGTGGTGTAACGGAACATCTGTTCGCGGACGCATTGTTCGGCCGGCTTGTATGCAGGCACTTTTTCAAAAACGAAACCACTTAGGAATTCATTAATCGATTAATTTAATTCTATGCACGCGATAATTTTTTGAATAATTATCACCTATACCGCATAATCAATGCAAATGGGAATTCTTGGCTCCGTTTGGAATGTCATGTTAATGCTGAAATTGTCGACTTTTCCATTGTGATATGATTGATATGTGTACGTGCTTGATTTGCGAGTACGATTAGTTCCGAAAGAAGAAGACTATATGTGACTGCTTGTACGTCAGAAATCCTGTTTTGTTAACTGTTATCAAACTTGCATCGTCTAATTTCTTTCCCATTTATATTATTTGATCGAGCACTCACCATCTGATAATTAGATATTGATCGCGAGCTATTTTTGAGAAGATTTTACATTAACAAACATTTTACTTACTGAAATATGGCAATTATTTATTATTTACCTAAAATACATAAGCGAGGTAATTCGTTGAGACTTATTATTTCAGGTATTAACTCACTGAATTACTTTATAAATGGTTAGTAAATGAATTCAACAATTTATCCGAACACCAGATAGTTTCTCAATTCAAAATTCGTAGGAATTAATTCAAAAAGCTAAAGCTTGCAGGTTGGATAATGGTGAAATGTTGGTCTCATTTGATGTAACGTCTTTGCTTCCTTCGGTGCCTTTTCCTAAAACTTTGAAATATCTAACTAGTTCGCTTCAGAAAAATAAGATTAACTCGTCAAAAATAAATTAATACCTGAACCTGGCAACTCTATGCATACTTCGTGCTTATTTCCTGTAGCCAATGTAGTCTTGTCAGCGTCCTCGTCTGGCGACCTAACACAATCGAGGATCTCCTGGAATCCTGTTTTTTTCTTTCCTTAAACTTGCCACATTTTTTCATCCATCAACCTATTCTCTGGAACGAAATGCACTTATTCCTGTATTTGTACTCCAATCATTTTTTAAACCTCCCTGTATTTCGCGTTGTTCATTGACACATTTGTCTTCACCAGTTTTGCACTATTCTTATCACTCACGCTGTATTCTAGCCATACTTTGATACCTAAATGGCTTTCTCACCCAACATTATTTTTACCGAAGTTTTTTCTGTTCATTCATTCGTCAGCTCAGACAGCCCCTCACAACATACCACCAATACCACCAAAGATTTACCAATGCAATGGTGTGATGTCATCGTCTCCAGGTTCAATGCCACTTTCACACTCAACATACTTTTATCCCATGCATCAATTTATTTCGCAATATGGATATGCGAAGGTCAGAAAGGTCAATTAGTTCTAAGGGAACAGAAGTGCAATTTTTACGTAGTGATGGCTTCTTTGCCATTGGTTCTAATTGGTCATTTGGGCCTTCTCTTTCATTATTGTTCTGCTTAACTTATATTCGTATCATCGCCTCACCTCACACTAAGCGCGTATATTTCTTTCACACCTATATCCTATTTTTTTTTCACTCGGCTAGGCTTGGTTTGTTCCCATCTAAAAGGTCAACTTAAAGAGCACTCCATGATTAACAGATTAGCCAATTAAGTACTATCGACCTCTTCCTTCAGATAAAATGTATGAAAAGATCACCAATTTAAGGATAAAATAAGAATCCTTCAATTGTCTGCAACCTCAAACAATACCAATTGGAAGAAAATGTAGTCCCATGCGGTGATGTGAGCAGGGTTACTAAAAGAGTTAACGTCCTTGGATCAGGCCACATAGCACAACAGACTTGAAACATCAAGCGCAGCTCAACATATTTTTGAAACAGGCCATGCATTACCACCAAATTGTCTTAAATTAATTAAAGATTTACAAAAGTGTAGAGAATTAGATAGTTACGAAAGTATTTTCATACAAAGAAACAAAAATAATTTAATGAATTCTGACCTATACCTCAGTCCAGTATATTTGATTTACTTGATTTCTGTTAGAATAGTTTTGCAACACCGGCCACGTTGCTTATGCTTTGGCCATTATTTATTTTCGTAGTTGGGTTGAGAAACGAGCTTGTGAAGATTTCAAAAAAAATTTCAATTTTTTTGTTTATTTTCAGAATTGTGTTGGGGACTTACCTGGGTTGGGTTGGGTTAGACTGGGTTGGATTTAAAGCAGAAGCTTGCAATGAAATGATCAATCGGTGCAGCGATATGTTCAAGCAAATATACTCAAACGTGTGCAATGTATGCGAATTATAACAATTCAAAAGGGAATATTCCGAAAAATTCCAACGGGTGCAGTATGTGTATTTCGCTTATTTCTATACTGAGAAAGAAAAATAAGGCATGGATTGACCTGAAGAAAAACTGCGAAAGGGAAGGTTATGGTGTGTTAAAAAATTGCCGAAGGCATTTTGGTCACCCCCAACACAACCAAATGAAGTTAACGATATTTTATAAAATTAACTATCAAGTCATCTCAGTTATTTGAGAAGAAGAATAATTATTTCGTTATGTTTTTACGAGATCTATCGATCTATCAATCTATTGTATTCACAAACAAATATCAGGCATTGAAGATCTCGTATATCCTTCGTATTAGAGTAGCATTTGTTTGAATGTGAGCTATTTATGTGCTAATTTGTAGATACATAGGTTTAGTAACGGAATTACCTCAAATATTTAAAATGAGTTACAAAATTATTAATAATGATTTATTTTACGTGGTCTCTTCTATGATAAATATTCATGAATGTTCTAAATTTAGTTATTCTTATGTCATTGTATTTCACATTACAAATTTTTCCTGTGCTAATTCATATAATTCACAATTTCCTTGCCTGTAATGTAAATCCCATGTTAGGACTTGTAGTTTTAGTCAACTGTTGCTAAAGCTCAGTTTATTTGGTTTTGTTTACACTGTACATGCGTAACATGTAACAAACTATTTTCCAACGAAAATTCTATGAGGGTCAGGGTAAAAATTGACACAAAAAAGGTTGTCAATAATCCATACAGACTTAAAATCTCACTCGGCAACAGAGGGCGTCACAGGTAATCACAACGGTTGCATATCCTTTTAATGAACATAACTTAGGAATTGTGAATTGCAGCAGGTAGTTAATCCTTCCAACTTTGAGCATTTACGACGGTGTATTAAAATTGCAAAATAATGAATACAACCCCTGTTCAGATATGCACATTTATTACATAATTGTAGGGATCCGAGCCAACCACTAAACCCACTCGTTAAAACGCGCATGCGAACATTCCAACACACAAATCGCGTTTAAGATCGCAATAAGTGAATTAATCCTGCGCAAGTGTGCGTCCCGCTATAATGCATATAATTATCGATCGCGTCGTCCGCCGCGCGTGATTTACGACGACACAACTCGAAATTAAAAAAAATGCGAAGTGCACGTATCATCGAGGCCTCTGCACCGTAATGATATTGATTTTACTTTTGATTTAGATCCCGCGTCGAACACATGTTCCGTGTCGGAGAATTTGCGTACGATTAGGACGCACACGCACGAGCGATTTCGCGAGTTGGACGTTCGCGAGCGAAAATGACAGCATGAACACGTGGACGCGTAACAGAAACAAATGCTAATGTGGAAGTCGCGAACATCTGCACGATAATCACTGCCCGGATGACGGTCCATTGAGTCGATTGACCGCTTCCTGCAGCGTATCTCTATCCTTTCTAATTATTGAGCACTCGTTCCTTTTTTATTGCCGTGCGATTGGTCGGGTGTCTCTGTCAGAAAGTGTGCACACATTGAAGGACCAGAAGCCTTGTTTAGGTTAAATTAGGAACGGATGATTAAATTAAATCTAGAATTATTATACTAATACTAATTAAAATAATATCAAAAATTATTTGCTAAATTAAATAGAAATTAGAGTGTTGTGGAATTGATCCTGCAATATCCTATTTAATAGTCATATTTGTTTTATTTGTCAATAGTGGTCATATTGACATTGCGCTGTTGTTAAAATCGCCTTAAAAATGGTTCTCACAACTGAGGAAAAAGTATATATAAAAGAATATCTTTATAGTAGAGCACTCTTTTTCGCTCATACGGAAATGGATGGAGTAATGGCCCAAGTTTGAAACAATACTTAGAAAAGTATCGACAAGAGTTTAACATAGCACTTGTTGAAAAATTTCGTCGCACCGGTAGTGTTTTGTGTCAGCATAAGGGCTCTTCAGGTCGTGTAAGGTTATTTTTTCCAACAATAATCAAGGACGCGTTCTTAGCCAGGTCATACAGTCTCCGAAAAGATCCTTCGACGAACTGCGTATAAACTGAATATCAGTGAAGTATCCACATGTCGACTGTTCGCATCTGTTGGTGGTTATCCATACCGTATTCAAATTGGACAACGACTTGCGGACAAACGTGCAAGAGATGTTTACTGTGGACAAATGTTGATCCCTATTTCGGACGATAGTCATATTCACGGTTATGTCAATCGACAAACAACTCGGTTCCTTGGACTTGAACACCCAGATGTCATTGTTGAGAAACCGATCCACAGTGACCGCGTTACACTTTGGTGTGCTGTATCTGGGCTTGGGATCATTGCTCTTTATTTTGTTGAGGACGAGAACAAGCATACAGTTACTGAGTATAATAACGGTAATTTTTTTAAAAAATAGTTGAGTTGCTTGCTGTTATCTCTGTCATAATGGGATCAAATTAATCAAAGAACAAAGAAGATACTAAAACTAACCATCACAGGAAAAATATACAAAACGAAATAATAGATCTGGTGCAAGTGCAAAGTCTCATATTAATGATGAAATTAAAAAAAATCGAAATATTTTTCCATAATTTTTGAAATTAAAATTAATGAACTTTTAGGCTTCCTACCAGTCGAAAGATTCACAGGAAAGCAAATGTCTGATATTGTAATTGGAGAAGTTAAAAGCTTGGGATACGACAACGGGTTCAATATGAGGGGCGATAAAGCAGGATTGCAATCTAGAATTAAAAAATATATTTCGCGAGCAAACAAGTGTATGTGCGCAAGGCATAAAAATATTTGACGTATGCAGTACAGAAACATGCCACTGGGGAGGCTAACAATTAATCGTTAACAGAATCAGTTTATCGTTAATTAGACTGTTAGATAAGAAACTGGCACCTAGTCATCAAAATTATGTTTCATTATCAAAGTGACAGTTAAAAGTCAAATTGACAGGTATCCTCAAAAGTACCAGTTCATCGTTAAGGTGGCAGTCAAACGCGAAACTGACAGCTAATTGTCAAAGTGAGCGATAATTGTCAAACTGACAGGAAATAGTCAATTATGTAGTTGATAGTTAAATTCGAAATTCCCAGCTAATCGTTAAAGTGGAAATTAATTGTCAAAATGATATTAAATGTAAAATTGACTGTTTAATAGTTCAAAGTGTAACTGCTCGTTAGGTTTAATAGTCAAATTATAAACTTCTAAAGCATGATTGTTCGTGCAAAAATCACCATAATTAATTGCCCACACTGCACTATTCCGCCACAGTTTAAAATTTTGGAATTGACAATTCCTTTCCTACCTTCTAATAAATAATTTCAAGATATGAAACTATACGTTACTGAAATTCTATTTTTCGACTAGCTGAAAAGTAAACTAAAATGGCAATGTAAATTATTTACGTTGTTATATTATTTATGTTCCTTATATTGCAAAAAATATACAATAAGAAGGATAAAGTGTTCACATACATTTTTTATGCGTACAAAACGTAAACTATAATCAAATATTTATAACCGAAATTTACCAACCTTGTGTCAAGGTCATGTATTTCCAATTTATGGTCTAAATTCGCCTTAAAACTAAAAACTAATACAGTGTTATGAGTCCTAAAATTTTTCACAAAATAATTTAATTTTTCATATTAAACATTTCCAATTTAATACTTTGACATTATTTGCAGTTCATACAATGTCATATTTTGAATGAAATATCGGCATAGATCAGTATGGAATAAATCAGCATTCAAGCATTTAAAATTGTAAATAGTTTTAACATTGAAATTAACATTTACAGGAAATATTTCTTTGCAGAATTTTTTGTATAATTATATTCCATTACATCGTAACAATGATAATGTGACGGGGGATGGGATTTTTTTAATTTCTCGGTGTTGGGACTTTATTGCTAGTAAAAAGTTGCAATTTGTTGTAATTCTAGCGATTTCGATCCATAGCCATCAATCGATTAAGGAGGGGAATCAAATCGATACCTGGATCAACGGGCAATTACCAGGTGTGGTCGTATATAATTTTCGTAATAATCTTTCACTTGGTTTGAATTGGGTTGGATTTAGTTGCGGTGATTTTTTGTCGGCCGAAATGTTGTATTGAATCGGTCGGTCCTTTATGCGTCACACGCTTTGTTTATTTTGATTGGATCCGAGTGTTTGGTTTTTTGCAAACCTGATGATTTTAAATCGGTGGCGAAAAGGGCGAAGGTTGTTACAAATATTATATTACATGTCTGGGCCACACAGCTCATTACTTATGATGTTTATTAAAAATGTTTGATGTATTTGAATAAGCTTCAGGGATGATCGTCTCATTTTACATGTAATTTCGTTACCAGAAGAATGAAAACAGATTTATTTATAATTTGATTTTTCTTATCTGTTCACTAAGCGGCTTTGATCGCGCCTAGGGGATAATTGGTGTTATTGGAACGCCTATGATTCGAAATATTTGTGTAGGAAGTTATTTGAAGAGCTTTTAGACCGCAAGGCTCGAGGGTTTCACTGAAATTGGTCACAATGGTTATTAATACCTGGCTGAAAAGCTCTTGGAAATACGGTTAAATTTCTTCGTGTATTTGTCCGATAATTAATCGGCGAAGATCGTAAATTTGAACCACGAGTTATGCGCCAATTAAACAATTGTTAGTTAACTTTTTCTAAAGGCATTCGAATTTAATGGCACATTAGCGGTTGCTTATAAATAACAATCGTTAACGCGCGTTGGTCAGTGCATCTGTCGCATGCGCGCCTATTCTTCAACAATAAAATTTTACGTCGCGCGCATTATTAGAACATATTGTTAATGTAAAATGTCGAATCGAGTATTGCGCTAAAATCAAATATCGCGGATGGTCGACCAGATGGCCTAAGTGCTGCTCTAATGGGTAAAACAAAGGAGAGCTGGGCTTTGTTGAGGTGACAGTTGGTCGCTAAAACGCACCGGCATGGCCATATGCGTCCTAGCAAATATGTAGATTCCGCTCTCAGAAAATTTAATAATGACAGCAGGCATGGTGAATTTTATCGAAAACATGGCCTGAAATTGGCACATGTTAGTTTTCCAGTTAAACCGCGTCCGTATTTGTGCACTCAGATAATGCGCCGCCGAATGAATTACGTGCCCGAACGTCGTCGTCGCCGCCCGGTGAGATTCCAGCGCGTATTTTTAATTTAGGTGACTAAACGACTATTGACGGTAACACGTCCGATATTGCTTATGGTGCATCTAATGGCCCAGACACCTGTGTGCGTATTATGACAACAGGCGGTGGCGCCACCCCCCGTGACGATTTTACAATGCACCCTGTCTGTAGACGGCGAGATTCCTTTAAACCCATACACGGCCACTGACGCAGGTGTTTTAATGGCCATTCACTCGTTCTGGTCCCGTCCTACCTTCCTACCTCTTAGCTTAAGGCCGCACCGTTCGTCTTTTTTCATCGAACAGGATGTGATGTATTGGTAAATTTGTTTACTGGTTTAAGCATATACAAGGGAATTGATTTGTAAAACGAACGTACTGTAAAGTAGCTCTTTGATCGTACAGATGTTTCGTCCGTTGTTATTGTTTATTCGCGTTGAAGATTGCCCATTGTACGTCTATGCGGAATTATTAATTGTATATAGTGCTTTTCTCTTTCATCGCTTGCGAACAATGTTAATTTTTGTTGCTTAAAGATTCCAAGAAGTTTAAACCATAAATACTCGCAAGGAGGTGCTTCGCAACGCGTAAAACAATCGTAAAAGGCAACTCGTTTGAGATTTCGCACCGCAGTTTTACCGCAACGGCGCTTCATACATATTATTTGCATATAATAAAAATAATTATAATGGTCTTAAGCCCATGGTAACAAAACAAGTCAGAAACAATTTCCACCTGACGAGCTTTCAATCAAAAGTTCTGGGATTTCATTTTCACCGTTTAGCCTTTTTTGTATAAAATTTTTATTTTATCATAAACAATATTTGATTACATTCGAAAAAACATTCGATAATTTCCTACGCATTGCTTAGAATATTTATTTTTGTTACCATGCTCTATTAAACCACTATTAAGTAAACTCAACCCAATTGAGTTGCTGTAAGTACGAGAGTTGCCAATGTCAATGCACTTTTCCCTATAAACCATATAAACAATTAATCATTAAATAAATCGTTCTACCTAAAACTGAAGACAGCCAGAGAAGTAATTAATTAAACGGATGTATGGTAAGATAAGCAGGGAAATAATTTTTAAAGTGAATCTGTGAAAACCAATGGAAAAAGGTGTGGGAAATAATTATATACAAAATAATAATAATGTAGGTTTAGCAAATCGGTAATTCGTCATAATCGCAAAATCGTGAGTTTGACTAAAATAATTTTTGAAACGACGTAGAATATTGATTTTATTTCTGTAAGGGTTGGGTTGGGTTGGGTTCAAATTTTAATTAATTTGCAAGGTGTGATTAGTATGTACATGTCGTACTTAGAAGGAATGTAATGGTGGAGCATCAAAAGTAGCCACGTTTTATTTTATTTGGGAATTTTAGGTCAAATAGTTATTTTATCATAGTTTGTATGAACTAATGTTATATTGTATTTGTATAACTTTTACGACGACGTTTCCAATTGAGCATTAATTGACTCTTACAGCTAACGGTTGGATGTAATGTCTTAACTGCAATGGTAATAATTTTTACATTAGTACGTGGTATAAATAAAATTGATTTCGCTTACAGTTCATGGTGGACAAATGTCATAGAAAATTGTCATTATTAAACATTTTAAAAATTCCAAGTAATCTTTTTTTAAAAACTACAATATTTTCGTTGGAATGATAACATTTTCAAAACGTTTTACATGTGAATCGATTCGGGGCACAGTTTTTATCGACGTACAATTATTTCTTTATAATTTCTGGTTTTTGATTTGAACTCGAGCGGTTTCCGAGATGTTTCAGATATGCTATTTATTATTATGTGATGAAAAATCTTCCTTATGCAGACAAAATAATACCATACAATTTCCCGTAAAAAAATTTATAAGGAAAACAAAAATCATACATTAATACAAAGTCACAATTCTTTTCTTAAAGTTCTTTAATCTTTTAATCTTATACCATTTAATGCAAAAGCAAAATAATGTATTATTAATATTTTTTGATAATATATATTGCACTGAAGTTATGTGTCTCGGTTTTATAGTTGATGTTTCAGATTTTTTATGTGGATCATTTCCTCGATTATTCTTTTACTATATTGTTTTTCTATTTCAAAAATTTTTGGGGTGTTCGTAACGAAGGGATGTTGTTTTTCCCTGGCATGTTTTGACAGTGTCCGTGCCTCAGGTTCGACAGGTCATACTCATACATAGGTCGACTGGGTATTAGGTCATATTGTCTACATCTGATCAGAAATATAATCCTTTGTTGTGCTTTAGCTTGTTTTTGCAGGTTGCTTGTTTATATTTTGCATTTTAGCATATCTTCTCCGTAATTTTTTTATATTTGGTGGTAGAAGCAGTTTGTTGTTTTTCTTTCTATATTTCACCCTGGTGGACATTACTTTTTCATTTTCTTTTTTCCTCTGTTTGGTTGGAAAAGTTGACTGATTGTTTATATAATAAATTTTCTTTTATTTGAGAATTTTAGGTTCAATTGTTATAAATCTAGGACTTGGCTATTTTTCGATAGAGTTATGCGCCTTGGACTGACGGATAGAGTGAACGGAAAGGTAGCAACTGACGATGTTGTGGTGCTTGATGAATAATCACTAGTAGGAAGCAATTTATTTCAACGTAAAACAATTCAGCAAATTAATTAGTGGGAAAGTAGTAAATTAGAAAGCCCACCATTAACAGACAGGTTTTAAGGGTCAAGAATATAGGAGTTAAACCTATATGGAATAGGTAGCGACGACCTTATGGTAAAAGAATCGTTTAAAAATAATTTAATCATAAATGGAATAGCGAGAAAAAGAAAGCGCCACAGCGTGAAGAAGCAATTTCAGAATAGAATCAAAGGAGAATTGAAAATATCAAAGTACTTTGGAACTTAACTCCGTGAAGATACTTCTAGCCTTGGAGGAAAGCTACACTGGAACTACACTGCGGCACAATGTGCAAAGGCTAATTATTTCCCTCGCCTTTTTCCATGGTTTGCACCAGCTAATCGGTATTAATTATTTACATAAGTCCGGGGTTTGTACAGAGTTATAAATAATTATTTTTGTTGAAAATATTCAGGATTATTTAACTAGGTATTATTCATCAACAATTGTTGCAGTTTGCTTCTTCCAGTTTTTTGTAACCCCACCCATATTTAGATGCCCTGATACAGACCTATTTAATTTTTGTGATCTACTTTAACTATAAACTGTTACAAGAATAATTATTTAAGACATTGGTGATTTGTCATGTTTATATTTTAATATGAGAAATGTGTATGTATATCACTTTGATATGCGTTTTGTGATATTTTCACAATCGAAATTGAATTTTTTTCTAATCTAATTATTTTACTGAACAATTAATTGCAATTTTTATGAAATCGTTATTTACATTTGGGACTCATATATTTTGTATCTAGATGAAATTGGGTACTAGATACCATTCACGTTATTTGACGAGCAGGAAACGACGCAAAATTGCTCTAAAATCACGGATACCTAAAAGTTGGCATTAGACATTTAAGTCGGTGCGATTTCTAAATTCAATTAAGATATTGCGGCACGAAATCTAGATTGCTCCATCGCATCGAGCACCGCCGAGTCGCTCCGTTGCATGCGCACCTTAACCGCTGCGGACCCGACATTTTCATCGTCAAATTAACGACTCCGGTGATGCGATTGTTGTTTTATTTCACGACGAATGGCGGACACGCCGGCGCGAATGGTTTCAAATGGTGCTCCTTTTTTTCTTCAGAGGAACCCGTTTATCTCCGAAAGACGTCATCGTCCGTCGCCGCCGCGCCGAAGTAACTACATGCAACGAGGGGCATTTTTCCAAAGCGAGTGTTGCAAGTGAATATCGCAATTGAAGCTCGACACAGCTGTTGGCCCACGGCGTTCTGTCTTCGTGGTCTTTGTCGGATTCACTAATTAGTGTTGAGAAACACCGCTCGCCGGATCGCAGGTGTTCGCATTTCACTATCGCTTTGATTCTTCGGCCGGAGTTTTTGTCATACGCTATATCCGACCGGTCACGACTCGTTCGGCCGCTTCCTCGACAAACGGTAACGTGTTTTGTGCGTTTATTTTGCATACCGGCCGTAAAAATTGATCCAGATATCGGTGGTTAATTTTTGGTTGGAGCTAATCAAATTGCGCAATGGAAATTGGGTTTACCAAGTTTATCGTCTTGATTGAATTGTTGAAATCGATTGGTATCATCGTTTTAAATCCATATATGTGTTTGGAGTTAGGTGACCCATGTTGTCCGCTGTGTCTTAAGAAGGACTCATGAAAGTATCTGTAATCAGACCCAGGAACGAAATTCAATGATATAAGTAATGTTTGTAAATGTGTTAAGTAGGCCAATGTGGTGATGAAATCTTTAACAGTTGAAGATAGGTAGTGCAATATTTGGTATATTTGGTTGTCTATTGAAGAAGAAGAAGGGTGCCCTCGGTCGAAAACATGTCTTCTACCGAGGATACCCTTCTTCTTCTCACTTCAAGATTTTAGTTACTAAATTTTCTTTACTAACATAATTTCCTTTGGACCGGGTGACACGATCTCCTAGAGCAACATAATTAATTCATACATATTTTTATAAATTATAAATTTCTTGCCACGGGAGTGACGGTTAGAGAAATCTAATTTTTGTAAACAATTTATGGAAATAAAGATTTCTTCCATCAACGAGAAAGAAACAAATGGGGACGTTAATTCAAATCTATTGATCTGAGTTGGGCCAGTCCCATTTTTTTATGGGAAACACGTTTATAAATTAGAAATTTCTTGCACAACGGTGACGTTTAGGGAAATGAGTTTGTAAACAATTTTGGCGAATAAACTTTCTTCCATCGACAACACAGAAATACATGGGGATTAATTGATTATTGTATTAAAGTAAGACACACACGATTTGGACAATTTATTGCCAAAGGCTTTATTAAAACACATAAACATATTTATAAATTAGAAATTTCTTGCCACTAGAGTGACGGTTAGAGAAAGCTAATGAGTTTTGTAAACAATTTGTGCAAATAAAGATGTCTTCCATCGACGAAACAGAAACAACAATTACACAACTTAACTCCAATTGACAAACATAAAACTTTTTCCAAAAATTTAAACAAAATTAAGGCAATTTACATCAAATTGACGAAATGGCAATCTTTTTTCGACAAACATGTAAAAATGGTTATTTTTTTTAAATTTTAACAAATTCAACAACATTTAGAAAAATGCAAAGTTTACAAAAAATATGCAATGTTTTCGTTAATTTTACGAAATTGTTAAGACAGAATGGTTACAATATTAATGAACTGTCAAAAATGTAAAAAAATTGTACTTTTTTCAATTCTTTCTATTTTTGAAAGTTAAATAGAAAAATTGATAAAAATGCAAAAGTTAAGAAGTGAACGTTTTGATTAAATTGTAAAGAAATTCGAAGATATTAAAAAAATAAACAAAATGTGAAATTGTTAAAGAAATCAAAAAATTCAAAAGTTCACAAATTTGTCATTTTTTCGACCGTTTAAATTTAAATAAAAATTACAAAAACGCAAAATTGCCAACAATGTAAAAAAAAATGTTTTAATTGATTTGATTGAATTGAATTTAAATGAAAATTTTACATTTTCGTCAATTTTTTCCTTTTTTGCAATTTAAACAACAGAAATAATTTCACTAAATTGTTAAAACATTGGTGAACTGTGAAAATTGTCACAAATTAAAATTCAAATTTGTGAAAAAAAATTATGATCACAAAATTTATTTATAGTTAAATTTAAAAAAATGTAAAAAAACTTTTTTAAATAAAATTCAAAATCGTCGAAAATGTTCAACATTGTCTAATTTGGAGCAAAAATAATCAAAAATAGAAACAAATCATCTACAGAATTTTAGAAATAAATAAAATAAAAAAAATGTAAAAAATCATCAACAAAATAACCCATGTTGACATTTAAATTAATGTCAATATTTTTTTTTATTAAAAGTGTTCAAAATTGTATAAAACTGAAGCAAAAATTATCAAAAATAGAAGCAAACATTCACTAGGAATTTTTTGACCGAATATCTAATGTTGGCCCTTGTTCAAAATAATAGACGTACAATATTACCCAAAGACTTTAGGGGCACCTGGTGCTATGTTTAGAACATCTATATTTTTAAAATTTGCAACCCCAATTTTTTCGTCACTTTTTGATTCTGGCTATTTATTCATATAGTACATAATTTTGATTTTTGTGTAATTTACTATACACTGACATTTGCACAAGTTACGTTGTTTTAGCATTTTTGACATTTTTTCCAGTGCTTTCTAAAATTGCTACGGTTATGAATTTTATTAATTTTGCGATCTTGTTCATTTTGTTATATCCAATCGATTTTGATTTTATTTTTCGTCTAGATCGAACATTTTTGGGTCATTTGTTGATTTTAGTTGCAAACATGCTAAATTAAAAAAAGGAAAATTATCAAAAAAAAACCGTAAATTACTGAAACAACAATCAATAACAGAGCATGAAAAACGTAGAAAGTACAAAAACATCACACAAACATCTAAATTAAAAATATGGGAAAATTTTTAATATTGTCTGAATGTCTCATCAACTTAATATATTCATTCATATTCATTGCTGAAGTTATTGTTAAAGTAAAACACAAAAATATTATTTCATCGAAGGATTCATTGCCAAATGCATTGTTAAAGTAAATAAACATAGTTAATAAAAATGTTTATAAATTAGAAATTTCTTGCCACAATATCGACGCTTACTTCTTACTTCAGAAATTACGTAACTTTTAACATCAATGCAAATCCACAACAAACAGGTACGGTCGGTAGGATAATATTTATCAGTGGAAGCAAAGCAAAACAAAAAGCAAAGCAAAAAGCAAAAACTAAGGCTGAAGAATAAGTAGAAATCCATTGTTTACAATTTTAATTGTCTATCCACAATTAATGATTTGATTTCAATAACAATTATTTACAAAATCGTTTTGTTTATTTCGTAAATGGAATTAATTTTGAGAAAACATCTGTGTGATAAAATTGTGCATTTAACATCATAATACGTGTCTTTAATCTCCCACATCGGATAACAAGCGACGCAAAAATCAGAAGAAGCGGACGTCCTTGTAATAAGCTTCTTAACTTGGACAAATTTTTATAGCACAAATTAACATAATTCATTCGTTTAAATCAAACGTAAATGGATGTCTTACTAAAAATAGGATGTTTACATTTTTCGACAACTGCATAAATGACCAGGTGCTCTGCCGATAAAATCCATATTACCCAACAATAAAACCCCAAACGAGAATTATATCGACATGGTTGTAGTTAAACGGTATCGTTCACACGTGAATAAGCTCTACTTGATGAATTAAAGGAAACATAAATACGAATGGCGAATTAATTCCAACGTAATTTGCGATAGAAACTAAATTATTCGCACATCAATGCCATTACCACTTCATTTCAACGACCAGTCACGAAACGAAGCCTCCAATAGTCAAATAATCGTTGCCGAAGAAAAATGATTTTTCCTTCGATTAATCTTACCAAAAAAGGAAAGGAGTTTTATTTAAGCCTGCATAAGCCGTTAGTAAGAGACGGCCTGCTGGCCGTCCGGTGAACGGACAAGGGCAGGTAACCGGACTCGGAATGCGGCGGAGATTGGAGCACTGGCGCCGGTCAGTCTGGCGCACACCTGCAAGCTCGGCCACCGTGTGAACCGCCGCCTCGGGCTGCACCTCACCCACTCTCCAGACTTACCGCTTCGACGTAGACCTGCTAGTCGTTCCATCTCGTCCCACACTGCTATGATTTATGCGCCTTCTCGATCGGCTTATACGTGCTAGCGAAACCGTTCAAAGCACACTCGATTGTGTTTGTAATATATTTAGAGAACGATAAGCTCGGCGTTGTTACCCGATATTTTCACGCGCGGGACATTATGTAAACCACATGGTTGTTGTAACGGAGATGTATTTGTTTAATATTCGTTGTGTATAATCACCACATAAGCATATAGCCACCTAGGATTTATACATCCGTTCGCACATTTTCTAGGTGCGTTAAAATTGTTTTCATCGGTATTCAATTCAATATTGTATTTAACAATAAATTTGGTATCTTACACTTTAGTTACTAAGTATCATTAGATGATTCTTGATAGCTGGAAAAGCAAGATTTCTACAAAATGTACAAATAGTAGATGGGTCGGAGTGATTAAGTCATACTCATATACAAAATTCTTTCTAGTTATAATCTACAGCGTGATCGAATAAAAAATTAGTCAAAGTTGACCATGAACAAAAAAACGCTCTTATTTTCCTAAAATGTTTAGCGAGTGTCAATCTGATGTATATTGACCCGAGAAAATGCTATCAATGGAAATCAAAGCTTTTCTTTTAGAATCATATTTTAGAAATAGTCAAGTTGGAAAACGGTGAATCGCAAAATTCCTAAGTTGCCTGTTATGGAGAGTTTCACGAGCATTTTCCCGCCGAAGCAGTCAATTCGTATGACGATGTTTATCAAGTTATGAAGAAAACTTTGGAATTATTTGGAGAAAATGGAAGTGTTCAAAGAAAAACAGGTAGTGGAAGACCAAGAAAATGAACAGCAGAGGTGGTGAATAATGCGAGAGAAATCATGGAAGCAACTCCATCTACACCCATTCGAAGGCTGGGTCAACAAGTAAATTTATCATTTGGTACTACACAGCTATATTAATTTTAAAAAAGGATTTAGAAATGTATCCTCATAAAGTTCAAGTCCACCATCAGTGATTGTCAACCTAGAATAAATTATTGTAACTGGTTTGTGGAGAATCTCAATAATGACGAAATTTTGGATATTACGCACTTTACTGATGAAGCTTGGTTTCGTCTTGATGGGTTCGTGAATTCCCAAAATACGAGGCATTCGTGTAAAATCCTCATGTGTTTGTTGAGGCGCCTCTTGATTCAGTTAAACTTGGACTTTGGATTGCAATTTCAAGAAGGCGCATCATACAATTTTTTTCCATGAAAACGTTAATGCGAATGGAGAAATCCATTTTGTAGTTCCTGATCGTCCAACTGTTTGATAAATGGTGTAAGAATTTGATTAACGCGAAGAATCAAATTCGAATTTCAGTTAAAAAATATTTAAATTCCAATATTAGCAAAACTTTCAGTTTAAAATTTTTGGTTGATAGAATGAAATAACATCTTGGCTTTATTCTTTTATTGTTTTGTAAACAAATACACTTCTGACAAATAGTTTGTGTGTATTAACCATATCTGGACGTCAAAACCCCAACACGTGCTGTTACATAATTGCAGTGCTGTCCAGGCTTGCAAATATTTTGCAGCCATCACCACTAAAAACCGTTTTATTGAATATAAATTTCAGCGACTGTATCAGGTGTATCGCTCTCTCTGAGTTCATCAGACCACCACACATAACGCTGAAGGAGTAATCATGATTGACAAAGTATTAATACCAGTTAGACGTCAATACAATATATATTGTTGACATTCGAGATTGTCTTTAGCGCCGACAGAGATGATATTGGAGTCCCACCCAACCCAATCCAATGCAATCCAACCCAACCCAATCCAACCCAACCTGACCCAACCATTTCTTCGGTGCTTATTTTCTACTTTTTGTGTTCGTCTTATTACAAACTTTGTTAAATTGTTCATTGGACGTCATTCACTTCCCTCCATTTTATTTCCTTACATTGTTTTTTCAGATCCACGCCTTTCTTTTAGTGCAAATCAATCTTGGTTGTAAAAATCCCTGCCATTTGTTAGACCTTTTAAAGTTCTTAAAAGTCATCTTCAATTTCCTCCAAAAATCTGTATTTTGCTTCAATATTCTTTTTTCATTTTCGTATATGATCTTAATCGTTGCCAACATATTTGTATTTTGTAGTACTTTTCAGTCGTGCTTTTTGATATTTTTTTCGCCTTAAACAAATTTGTAGACAAAATAGTTTTCAACGTTCCTATTTGTATTATGTTGAGATGATTTGGCTCCAACCCAGTTCCACTCGTTTACATTGTCACTAATTTTTGGACAAATTATTTCGGTTTCGATTTGATTGAACTGCTTTGGGAAAAACTGCAATCAGGATAGTGTCAAACGTTTCGATTAGTTTTATGTTTGCGTTGTGTTTGTGTTACTAGATTAAATTGATTTTTTTAAAGATTATTTTGGCTTGGATTTGATTGGATTTGGTTGGAAGAAATTTGTAATTTGAATAGTTTCCAGCGTCTCAATGTCTTTTATGTTAGGATAGGTTAGCTTACCGATTGCTGGTTTAAATTTTGCCGAAGCTTCTGAAAGATTATCTTGGTTTGGCTTTGATTGGTCTGGGTTGAAACCATTAGAAGACATTTCAACGTTTAGATTTGCTTTACATGTCAGGTTTGACTTTTTGAGTTTATTTCGTCAAATTTCCCATTGAGTATTTACAATGTTACTACTTTGATTTGGATTTGGTTAGTCGTGTGCTTGTTAAATCTTTCGTAACTCATTGCAGCATTCGGGTTGGCTTGGGTTGGAGGAGTTTAATTGCTTTGGGTTGGGTTTAATCGAGTTAGGTTGAGTTTAATTGCATTGGGTTGTTTTCTTCTTCGTCTCCACATTGTTTTTTTGTATTGTTTTTTTGCCTTGTGTTTTAAATTCCATTTTCGTCCCTATTCTTCGTTTTTCATTATTCTTTTTCTTTAATTTTGCTCAACGTTTTATTCTTTGATTTCTTTGGATTGGGTTTACAAAATTTCCTCAGTATTAAGAATTTTCTTTGTTTTAAATTTTCAGTAGCTTTGAACGATTTAAAATTGTGATTAAGTTGGCATCACCTTAGAATTTTTTTGTGTTGATACGAATTATTATGATTTAGACTTTCCCTTAGATTGGGTTGAAGCTTCTATACGATTTATATTTTCTTGGGATTGGTTTCGATTGGGTTTAAAAAAGAAAATGATTAAATTGCAATAAAATTTAGAATTTGCTTTGTCTTGAATTTCCAATTGGTTCGAACGATTTCATGCCATTTAGAATTTGTTACGTTAGGATCCAACCCAACCCAACCCTTTCTTTATCATCGGTGCTTATTTTCTACTTTTTGTGTTCGTTTTGTTAAAAATTTTCTTAAATTTTTCATTGGACGTCATTCATTTCCATTCAATTTATTGTCTTAAATTGTCTTTAGGATACACGGCTTCCTTTTACTGCAAATCAACATTACATTTTTATGACATTTCTGTGACCTAATTTCTTAAAAGTCATCTTCAATTTGTTCCTAAAAATCTTCTTTCATTTTCCTCCTTATTTGTTTTGTTGATCCATTTTTGCAGTTTTTAGTTTCGTTTGTGGAGCTGTTTACTATGTCACGGTGGGATGGACAAAAATATAATTAACATCATGCATACTTATCAAAGGTTTTCGCATTTCAACAACGTTATCAATGTAAAATTTCGTAAATATTGATCTGGTGCAACTGTGCTGACATTGGTAATGTATGAGTAATTGTTTTACGATTATTATTTTAAATAATACGCACCGGCGTTTAATGCATTTACATACAAGAATATAAAATTATAATCAATAATTCGCGGAAGTTCCTAATCTCTAGTTACTATATTTATTTTACTTATCAAATCGGAGGTATTCTGTACGCAGTCGACGTTAATTACAGTAGTGCAAGTTGTTAAGTCAACATGAATGCTCGTACGTCATTGGTTTTTCTGCTATTTCACAGTGCCTTTGGTGCACAACATTTGAATCAGTTTTGCAAATTCGAATGCGGCGTAGAGCACACCGTTTGCAAATATCGCTGCGGCGTCGGTGCGTTCTGCACGCACGGGGTTGAAGTGGCCGATCTGACCGACGAAGAGCGTTTGTTGGTTCTGGAGACGCACAACAAATATCGCAACGCCGTGGCTTTGGGAGGCAAATCCGAAAGCGCGGCCAACATGATCGCTTTGGAATACGACGAAGATCTCGAATACGTCGCGAAATGCTGGGGCAAGCAGTGCACATTTGATCACGACGATTGCAAGAGCACGACGGATTACGCCCAAGTGGGGCAGAATATATTCAAAACGTGGTACGACACCGGTGACGATTTTGACGACGGCGAATACAAAGATGAGTTGTTGAAAACTGATAATTTGCTGAATGGCATGGATAATTGGTACGACGAAGTCAGGTACATGTTACCGAAGCAATACGAGAGGTTTCACAAGGAGCCGGGACAACCGGCCATTGGTCATTTTACGCAGTTGGTTTGGGCTAAGACTGAACGCGTCGGTTGCGCGAGGGTCATCTACGAAAGCAGCTCAAGGCTGAACATGCAATTTATTTGCAATTATGGCCCGGCTGGAAATTACAATAACGCGCCGGTGTACGAATTTGGACGCAGTGCTTCGAGGTGCCCCAATGGTTCGGAACCGAGCACAATTTATCCCGCTTTGTGTAGTAAGAGGAGCAACACGGCGGGGGTGAAAACCGACGCCAAGTTTATAGTTCTGGTAGCAATTTCTTTGTCCATTTTACATTAAGATGTGTATTTTATAAATAAAATTTCATTTGTTGCTTAAGTTATGGTACATAACATTTTCTGACTGTTTTATTGACCAACTTCTCAAGCATTTTTTCTTCATAACAATCAACTTGTTTACGCAATACTAAACTTATGCTTTTGTTTATAATGCCTCGGGATTAATTTTTTTGCCATATATTATGCGCATATATGAGATGTTGTAATTAATTACGTAGGCATCAGTATGTAGATGGTACAGGAAATATTTGAAAAACATTAAATTTAAAGAATTTTGAAATTGTTTATGTGGAAACAATGGTAAATAAAATAAATATAGTAACAAGAGATTAGAAACTTCGGCGAATTATTGATTGTATTTTTTATTCTTGTATGTAAATGCATTAGACGTTGGTACGTGAATTAGTCATACGATTGTTTAACATAATTATCGTAAAACAATTACCCATCCTTTAGCAGTGTCGGTATCGTTGCACCGGTCAATATTTTTTTACGTTGATGAAATCCGGAAGCCTTTAATAATTATATATTAATTAAATTATTTCTATCCTACCATGGTTTAGTGAGCCGTTCCGAAAAACAAACGAAATTAAAAACTGCAAAAATGAATAAAAAATGGAAAGATATAAGCAATGCTCATTTCGTTAGACAATCGAGTATGACAGAGGTGTGAGTATGTACCATTTTTGGGATTAATGCGTGGGGTTGTTTTAGAGAAACATTTATGCAATGAACGAAATTGGTAATTTATTAAATTATAATGAGAAAATATGAGAAGAAGAAATAATCAAAATGGCAGTATGGATTAATAGTAAACATGAGGGGAAAAACTGATGAAAGCTATGGAAAAAACGTGGTAGTCAGTATATATTTCAATCCCAAGTTAATGCAACTAAGGAAAGAACCAAATCGATCACGTACTAATAAAATTGCAACATTCCACGATAATATGGGAGGACCTGATCCCAACATGCATCTAAAAGAAACTAAAAACGCTTAGAAGAAAAAATTCCAGAAAATGAAATCTAAAAAATTTAAAAAGCTATGATGTAAGAACAAAATATACAAGAAAAGTAAATAAGATGTTAAAACTTTATCGCAGTATAGGAAAAATTGTAAAAATATAGCAATAGAGCAAGCAAATGGGGGGTATTGGGAAGAAATGAAGCCGGCAACGAAAAACATGATTCTGTCAAGAATGTAAAAACCTACCAAATGAAAAGCAGAACCCAGAGAGGCCACTTTAGGAACAAAAAATACGAATATTGGGAAGGTGCAAAAATAACCCGGTCGGCAACTGAAGAACAAAAAGCCAATAACCCTCGAATGTCAAAGACGGACGTTTACTACTTTTTTGCTGGCCAAGCTTGTCAATAATAATGTCTGCCTATAGGTTATACTTCAATCTTTGCCTCCAAACAGAACCTCCGTTTCCTAGGAAAGTTGCCAGGCATAACGGAGCTGTAGTACTTCCATACAAGTCCAGTCGTAAAATGTCCATCCTTGAAACCAATATATTTGATGAAGGCATTTCATCCGAGTTTTGGTGATCCAAAGTAACAGGAAATTGTAACAGAAACTCGCTTTGAATTTTCCTCGACGTGATTAATCTCAGCGATCCATTGCAATCGTAACAAATCTGAAACACCGTCCAAACCCAACTCTTCAGCCAACTTCTCCTCGATCATGGTCCTGCATTTATGTAATGGAGAGATTGTCAAGAATGTTTTCTTTATAACACGCTGACAGGAATAGTATACTTATGTCTTTTAAATTGTTTATAAATGTTGTTTGTTTTGCCTTTTATTACGCACCGCTATATGAAAATATGAAAATATTGCGATACGGTCTTTATAATTATAGCGAGTTGAGGGCGTTGGGGTGCTGAAACTTTGTAGTTAGTTGTGGTCATAAATTCAATTGGTTAGCACATAGTTCGAAATTGTTAATTATGCAGGCATTTCACAAGAAGTATATTGTACGTATTACTGAAAACTTAAGTTTGTGAAATTAATTGCAATTTTTTTTTATAAATTTTAAGAACTTTGAAATTGTTTCTGTGGAAATAAAAATATCAGTAGATTTGTTGCAAATAATTATAATGTAAAACAAAAAAGCCCACCGTACATTTCATGTTTAATATTTATTACTTGCTATAAAGATTTCTAAAAACATTTTAATAAATTCGTACACTGAAAAACGTTTCAGACTTAGTTTAATCATTTTTTAAAGCATTTTTTCATAAATTTGTCGGAGATGAAAACCTCGTTACTGGCGAATTGAATTTTTCTTAAATCAAAGAAAAGTTTCCTGTATCACTGCACTTGTAGCTGCTCTTGAAATGGATGCTGATCCCTAAGCCTAGTTCTAAAATAGATACGAAAACTTGGGCTTCATCAGATATTACCTTCTGATGTAGTTGAATTTTATTTTTGATAATACGTTGTGTATTGGATTTAGTGCTGAATGATGGAGATGGAGTAGGAGTTGCCATTTCGGAAGAAATTTCAAATTTTTTGTTCGATATCTCTGACGCTTCGTTATCGGATGTTAGTAGTAACCAAATTTATTGAACATTTCTCATGGAACACACTTTTTACTGTAACAAATCTAATCGTAGTTGCGTTAAAAACTGCAAACTTCGCGATCTGATAGCTATTTCAAAATGTCAACTTTCTTGAGAGTCAAGAAAAAAGTTTCCGTTGTAGTAGTTTATAAAAGTTCCAAGTACATAAAGTCAAATTCGACTTCATCGGCTCCAAAATTCATTAACTTGTCAGAACAACATACAATTTGCAACTTAAACTCCAAATGCTTTCGGAATATAATAAAATTACAACAAATGACTTTAAATAAATCAGCTGAGAATGAGTCAAATCATCACAAATGAGCTTTCATTGAATCAAAAGCATTTCCCTATAAGAGTTAGTCAAAGTTACAAATTGTGAACTAGAAGTACTGCACTGATGGAAAATATAAATAAAAGAAAACATATTCAAATTCGAGATATTAATGCAAAGTCATAAATATACATAATGAAATAAAGAATAAAAGGAACATATTCGAATTTAGAACAATACCACAGAGAGATGAAGAATGGTCCGTTACCTCTGAGTGTGCGCAAAATTTTATTTAAAAATTATAAAATCAAGAATGACAAGATGCCTGACCGAAAAGAAATTTTTATATTTAAATATATTCGGTATACGTTGATTTTTAAATTAGACATTTATGTATACTTTCAATGTCAAAATTTTAGGTTGAAGATTTTGGAGCAAATTTTGGACATTTATGCTTCCATAATGAAATTATTGGCATAAATGTATTAAACTCATTTAAGGGGCATCATAGTTGGTGTTTTAATACCAAATATTTAAAAATAAGTAGAATTGTCCTTTGTAAAGCAAAGTTTAGGGAAACACTTAAAATAATAAGGGTTGGTGTTGGGTTATATGGAAACAAATATGACGAACAATGACGAGGAGTGAGGATGTGGAAACAATTAAAACAACTCAGAGAGGATGAATCTAAGGGTGCAATTATGTATAGATTTGAAAACGGTGGCAGCTATCCATCAACTCTCAGCTGATAAAAGAACAAATAAAAAAAATACGAAATAGAGACTGTGCAATACGTATCACCACAAGATTGTTTTTGGAACAATGTGCAGAAATTTTGCATATAGGATGAAAACGGAAAATTGGTACCTTGATTCAAGCAACATCGGAAATTCCATGTTAATTTCAAGGCAAGATTTTACAAAAACATCCATGAAAGTTTGTCAAAGGACAGTACATGATTGTCCAATTGGCGCTAATTGGACAATCATGTAGCTTCTTGGCTCAGTTCGCAAATGAATTTAAAAGACATTATTTTCTGTGCTAATCATTATGTGATAAATGTTTTTGATTGCTAGTACCCATTCTCAGATAAGTCTTTATCTCCTCATGTCTTGATTTTTTTCAATTTGATGACAATTTCAATAGTTACGATATTAGTTTATTCGGAACACATGTAAGGTGGATATCAACAGACCTGAGGGGGAGATGGTAGTAGAGGATAATAAAATATAATAAAATAATAATAAAGTATTGAATAACTCTGATTAAATGATTACAAATTTTCATTTTGTTGGTCGAAAATTCATGTTGCAAACAAACAAAAAATATTGTTTATTTGCAACGTGTATACGTTTAAAACGTGTATACAAATTAAATGTAAATAAGACACTACAATTAAAAATCTATACTGGATATTACGTATTTTTACAAAAATTGAACTCAGATCCAAATAACCAGTCAATGATACATTCACTTGCATATTGTTGTTTGGATTGGGCCACTGTGGTTAAATGCTTCTTGACGGAATTGAAAGTGTTTATGTCATAACGTTGTACCCTGAAACGATATGTAGTAAATTTCTATTTTTTTCCATTTTAATGTTCTTACCAAGAAATTAACAACTGCTTTTTGCAAATTGAAAAGGGCCATACTTGCTCGATGAAAAAATAACGATTTAGAATGACATTGAAATGACACCAAATATTTTTTCCTTTTGTCTTGTATTGTAGACAAAAACATTACGAAAGTTAACGTATTGAGTTTGTTGATCTGGAGCAAAATATTTCTTTATTGAAAAATGCAATAATATGTGGGGTATTCTATTGGAAAAACAAATCTTGGAGTATCAAACGTCTTTTTTAATGAAGCATTAATTAAGTGTTCATAAGGTGCTTTGTTACAAGAGAAAATTGCAATCTGCTGATAAATGACTGGAGAATATTTGCAACTGATTTCTTAATATAGTGTTAAAATATTTAATTTTTATCCCAATACTTATTAAACTTCAATAATCCGTATTTATTTTACTTTCCTTACTTATACATATTTATAAATTCATAATTTATTTTTGCAAATATAAAAAAAAAAACATAACGAGCCAATGACATGAGTATATTAAACGTCGAAATTTCTTCAATTTCTCTCAACATACAATTAATTACATTAATTGGAGAGTAATTAAAACGAATGCTACAATTTAGCTCAATTCGAAAAATAAAAACCTACGTCAAAGAATGCATCGCGACAACAATCAATGCAGGTGCACCAGAATAAACGAAAAACAATACACCACGACATAATTACCACCAAGTTGGCTTGCATTGTTCTTCTGCTATTAATTAAAATGAACGTTAAGGGGACACGGCGTTTTCCTTCACCCGCCAGTTATTTCCATGGTAACGGCCAAGGACATCCAGCATTGGCCCACGGGGTAGAAATGGCTGCCTATCGATTCCGCAATTTAACGTAAAATTTTCACCTCTGCGTAACAACGCTCGGAGCACATTTCATTGGCGTTGGCCTTAGACGTTCGTAATTTATGTGCACGTTATTAATGTAACAGATTATGCAGTCATGAAAGTTACACTTTTTTGATTGATAAAATGGCCTTATAATTATACATATGCAGTACTGGAGAGATTGACAATTATTAAAGTTATTAAATGGTCATTTGTTTAGTTTTAACATAGAAAGTTCATCTTTAAGTATACACGAGGTACAAGATGAGAAATAAACATTAACATTGCAATTTGAAAATTGAAGAGGGGGTCTCCTATCTTGAGCAACGTTCTCTTGATAGAAAGAAAATCTTAATGGTTTCGATGCATAAAGGAATCTGATCATCTCCAACATACCCACCTCCTTAACCTGTCGTTGATAGTCGTACCGTCTTACTTAGCTACATGGAATGGCCAGTGATCAGCCTAATCTCGACTCATAATCAACGGGCTGATGGCACGATTATCCAATTAAACGAACCACCTGGCGCTGTTGACGTTACATTGTTTTTCCATTACCTATATCATAAGATTTCGATACACCCTTGGATTCAATTGAGACACTGAAGGTCACCTCTATTATCCATTTGAACAAACCACCTTACCATCTTGACGTTACATCGTTTTCCCGTAGCCTATGGTTCTAAGATATCAATGTACTGAAGCACTGAAGGTCACCTCTAAATGAACTTCATCTTAAGATTTCAATATAAGGTTTCAATATACCACTTGGATTCCATTAGCAGAAATTATGGGGATTTTAGGATTTGCGTGGTTGGGTAGCTCCTTCACCCACACTTCCACCATTCTCTAAACACCTCTTTCAAACTATAGTTGCCACAAAAGCTGAAGGCTCGAATCGCTTTCTTATAATATGTGTTTGCATTTGAAATCCATTCGCCCTGAGATTATTTTTGGAGGTTCTACTTTCCGTCGTCCTTCTGCAAATACTTCCTACCTCCTGACATCTCTTCCAAATCACGGACTCAATATTGGGTTGCATTACAAGCCAAACTTTCAAGTTACGTTCATGTTAGCCTTAAGTATTTACAAATGGCTCAAAGGGATAGTTGCATTGTGACTCATCTCTCTCCCGATGAAATTGACAAGAGAAATTTATCATGTAACACAAAGATCACAAACAAGTGATCTGTTTTCAGTATTTCAATTGAAAACATCGTTGAATGTATAAACAAATAAATAAACCATCTCGTGCTACGTTAAAAATATTAAATAATAAAACATAAAGTAAAACAGTTTCTAATCTCAAATAACAAATCATACAAAACCACGATCAAGGATAGTTGCAAGGATTTTCTTTAAACAGATTGGGGACCAAAATTTAACTTAAATTACTGCACGAAATCTAGTGAGAAAAAATACATTTGTTCCAATAAAATATAATAGGAATTTTAGATGTTTTGTGTTTAGTAACATTGTGTGCAGCATATATTGCCAACCAACCTAATCCAACCTGAATCAAAATCACTGCGGAAATTAAAACGCAGTTTTCTCTGTGCGAAAGAGATTTAATATAAAATCAGTTTTTTAAAAAGTGAATGGTCATATCTAGCTTTAACTACTTAGGGTCGATTTTGTTGCATTCTGAGTTTCAATGGACTTGAACTTCTTTACATCTGATGATATTATTTTTGAAGTTCTAGAAGTAGATCTGCGTAGTTGAAAAGCTAAGTCTCAGCGCCTTTTTCAAATCATGAAACCCACATAAAAATTCGCATTGACAACTCAACCCAAACCAAAATTGTGAAACCACCCCCAATCCATATAAAATATTCTAGAAAAATTTCAGTCAGCGTCCCCTGCTATTCTTATATATATCTTGTGATCTCCTGTGATCTCCTTGACTTTGCATTGATCTCCTGTTAATGTGATTTAAAATTGCTAGCAGTAAATTTCCAAACCATGGTTGCTGCAAAAACTAACTAACACACGTCTTGAAATTTGATGCACGATCAGTTAATTTTACATCAAAAACTTGATTAATCAATCGTTTGCAACAATATGTTAAATTTGTTTCCTTTGATCTCGGCATGAAAAACCTTGTAGTCCTATATCACATATCCTTTGTCAGTTTTCGTTGCCCAAAGGGCATAAACGAAACACAACGTAAATACAAATTTTCATTAAAAAGTGCATTACGATCGAACGCAATTTAGGCATGCGGGGAACAATGTACGTAATATTAGGTTACTATTTTAATTCGGTGTATTAGTAGGGTGCACGTGCTGCGTGTGGGGCTCCGCACGTGTCTTCGTTAGTTTAATGAGACAGTCTTGTTGGCCACGTGCGCGACATGCTCGTTCTATTGCAGGAATTATTGAGGGTTGCGAAGTTCTAAAACCAGTAAGATTTAGTTAAATACAAATAGACGCGGAAAATGCGCAAGTAATAATAGACCGTGTTCGCCATTAGCGATGACACTGGCAAGTTGCACGTAAGTGCCCTCTAACAAATAATTTCGTCAAGTCAACATGAGCGTGGCAATTAGATCACCTTTGCGAAATTGCAACTGAGATTTGTTAAAATCGGCAAAACGAAACAAAATTGGAATCATGAAAATTATGAAAATTATGAAAATTTCTAAAAAAATACTAACCAAAAATAAGAATAAAAAAAAAATAATAATTTCATTTCTAATTTTGAAGTTCTAAACATGCCGGTTCATGCAATTAAAACTTAAAAAAATACATTATTGTTACTTGATATATTGATAACGAATTGTTGTGTCCTGCTTTTTATCACTGCGGCTATATTTAAATGTGCATTTGGCGTGTTTTCGCAGCGCAATTTGTTGTTTCGCGATTTCGATTACATGGTGTTTATGCACTTTATTTATTTGCTCGGTTTATCACTTCGCATTATCTGAATTAGTGCACCGTTTGTTGCTCTTTTATTTATGTATATATATATATAGGCTTTGTTATCTCCTCGCTTTTAATGTCTATATAATTGTTGAAATAACAGTCTGGGCGCTGTATGACTATTATTTTATCACGCATTGTGTTTTGTCGATTGATCCAGATCAAAAAATATTTTAATCGGAATTTTGCAATGTTGCTAAAATGAAATGAAACTTATCAACATGAATAACACCACCAATCCCACTATAGTAATTCTTCGCTGGTGGTTGTGGTGCGCGGGGTTGCTTCGTGTTTGGTAAATTAGTGTAAGAATAATCACCGGTGGATTGCAATAATTTAAATCGTAATCTTTTCCACGCTCTGTGTTTCTGTATGGAAGGTATAGCTAGAAAATAAATAACAGTCTATGCTAATCCTTTTGTAGTAGCTTTCTTTACCTATTTTTTAAATTAATTAAATTGCGTAGCAAAGAATATACCACTCATAAATAAAACAGTCCGGGGGAGGAAGAGGGCGGGTAAAACTAAATCTGACAAGATAAAGAACCAGTAAATAAGAGAAATGACAAAACTAGGACCAATCGTAATGAAGATAGAGAAAAGACAATTAAACTGGTATGGACATATGCCAAGCATGGACATAAATGGAATAATGACGAAAACTATAGAAACTAGAAGGAAGATAAAGAGAAACAGACCGAAGAAAATTTTTATGGTAAGGATTGAGACATAAACGGAGGAACTAAAAATTATGATGATAAATGTATTAGAATAAATTTCTATGATGAACTATAAGTACTATCTATCGAAGGCCAATGTTACAAACCTTACGACTCTATACACCTTCAGTTATAATCAACGAGGTGCATCTTCAAAATTAATAAAATCTACCAAGCAAAGCCTAATAGTTGGAGCCGTACATAGTGTCCACTTACATATAAATTAAAAAACGAAATTATAAAGACTTCCTACTGAGGAAAAAATGACCTCAATCACATCATGAACCAACAATACAAAAAACAGAGGGCACATGATAGTGATTAATGAACTAACTGGGATGTAACTGATGAGTTGGGTACAACATACTGTTTTGTTATATACCAAAAATTCAACTTGTTTCGAAGTGGAAGAAAACTTCAACCGAAGCGTTCACCATTCACCACGGATTCTTACCCATACTGAAAAATAATCAACGAGGAAAACACTAACCCTCTAACTAATAAAATGATAAGGCATTTTCTGATCGATCTACACAAATATATAGACTTGAAGATATATTTACAAATTAAAAGTGGAGTTCACAGATTGATTCAGGACATAGCATAGGACAAGAAAAATGAGAAGCCAATGATAGGAGATGGCCACAAACCAGGGACTGTGATGACAAACAATATTAAACAAGAAATGGTAACACCTGAAAAGAGAAATCCAGAATCTGAAAAAAGGATTAATAACTAACTATCTGAGATCATTAAAAACTGGCAAGAAAATAAACTCCGTGTGGAGATTAACTAAAAATTAGGAAGCCCAGTAATAAATATCACCGGTACAAAAAGGCAAATGGATGATCCACACAAAAGCAAAGAATAATTGGAAGAAACTGTCAAGCGAAACCTACATATCTCTGGAGGATACTGATGACCAAAAAAAGACACAAACTGGTTGAAAAGAGGCCACTGAGGAAATTGAAATTAATCTTATCCAAAAAATAAAAGTCATCTAAGATATTATCTAATTTCTGGCTTAGTATTGAAGCAGCTGACTCGAAACGGAATAGCCAGCCAAATTTCAATTATGCACTTAGATTAATACAAGCTCATATCTGATAAAGAATAATGGAAGTGACTTTATTACAAGAACCTGGCTACTGGGGTTTTCCAACCCAATCAGGCTCATCTCTTTACTGCCAATAATTTGAAAATTCTTTGAAAAACTACCAATTAAAAGAATAAAACAATTAATCCACCTCACCAATTTGGTTTCAGAACTAAACAATTGATGATCGACTTAGTTTGATGTTACATAGGCCTTTGATAAAGTGATCTCTTAGTCTCAATGTTAAATGATCGTGCAAACATAGAAAAGAAATGGCCCTTAAAATGGAATTTATTACTTTCTGGGAAGATGGTCAGCTGCTAATATATAATAAAAGCATGCAAGATTATTTTGAAATTAATTTATGATGGTGTAAACATACGAAAAGAAATGAACCTTAAAATGAAAGTTATTAGTTTTTGGGAAGAAATTTCCAACTGTCAATATATAACAGACTCATGCAAGAATATTTTGAAACTGATCTGGGATCATGTGACTCAACTTTGAAGGATGTGGTACACATGCTAATACTGTTTTCAATAAAGTATTTCAAAATGAGAAATGGTTCACTCAAATACTGCTGGTATAAGAGTATATCAAATTAATAGGGCACTGTTCTATAATAATGAATTAATTAAAACTAAGCCTCTACGTCAGCATTATGATTGCTGGATTCGCCAGTTAATTGTATGAACACCGCGACTTTGTATTAAACCACAACTAACCAACAACACGTTTTGATGGAATTTGTCATTATCCGGCTCTACTATGTTGCCTACACCATCCCGGTGTAGGTTGAGACGGATCATGGCTGGAAATAGAACTTGTGTTATACAAAGTTTGGGAAGAATTTGATTGATGGGTAATGGATAGAACATGGAGACATGGAGGACGTGAAAGTTCACAGTATGTCATAGAAGATACGTTGGATTGGATTGGGTTGGGTTGGGTTTACAAATGACAGACACTGTGGTACGTGGGCCACGTGGCTGACTGCATCAAATCATTTGTGACAAATGTGGAAGAATTGAGGAGACGTGGAAGGTCAACTAACACAGTTGCAGGACTACAAGCTGTAGTATGTGCCGAAGTGTATTATGAGGGAGGCCATATCTCCATGGGAGGACGTGATAAGTTGGTATTACGCTGGGATCATAGAGGAAGTATATAGTCAAGAGCAAATGGCTATAGACTTTGGTGTAAAAATTCATTGTGATTTTGGATTTGCATTATGAGGGATGTCAAAGTTTGCCCTGAGCTCTAGAAGCACCAGTTGTTGGTAGGCGTTGATAAAGGTGGAAGGGTTGTAAAATTCTACTGTAGCTAGGGGGGGGGGGTACTAAATACTCTGCAAACCACACCACCAACTAGAAATATCTCAAGGAGATAAGTGGACGCATTGAAAGAATAAAGATATCATCGTTCTATGTGATAAGGGAAACGCAACTCTAGCGAACACTACAAGAAATTAAGCAGAGACCCAACAGCCAAGATCGAATGCCAAACCAGGGAAGCGATCAGAGAGTTCCCATACCGAAGGAAGAACACCGACGTCTGCTGCCATCAGAAACTCAGCATTCAAAATATACAAAACTGGAAACCCTCTACGATCGATTACGAGCACCTCCATCTTACGAACTAACCAGATATGTTGCTAAACAACTAAAACAGTTTTTGAGGAGATTATACATAAACATTAAATAACCAGCAAAGACATACTAGTGAGTTTCGACCTGCTTTTACCCACGTGCCAATGGAGGAAACCCTATAGCTCATCACACAACGGCCTACACCACAAGAAATTCAAGTGGACATAATTAACCTGGTAAGATTATATTTAACCATTACTTATTTTCTATGGAATGGAGAGAAAGAAGAAGGAGGATGACCGAGAAAAAAACTAGCGGGATACGCATACCTGCCATATATAAATGGTGTTACGTACAGGCTGAAGAAAACCCTAGAGAAGAAGGACATAAACGTCAGGTTCAGCACGACCAAGAAATAAAAGAACTCCTTCCATCCAACAATGACTCAATACCAAGTCTACGAGTTAAAGGAATCTACGAACTTCGTTATAGGGAATCGTATATTAGACGCCTTAGATATAATGAAGAACCCGAACAAATTCAACCGAGAAGATGGATGCAGACTAAGTAAGATTTGGAAGTAATTAAAGCCGCAGCAAAGACCATCAAAGATGGAGCAAGGACCATTAAAGACGCAGAAAGTACTATCAAGGACGAATCCAGGAGAAGCATCGGATGCGGAATTCAGAAAAGTCTGCTTATGTTGACAAGATTTTGTTCTGAGGCTTTATTTCGTCATTTTATCACCGGCAATGATATGAATCGTAAATAAACAAAATACCGCCGATTTTGTTTATTTATGCAATTTATCGGTCGAAGTAGCACCCATCGTACTAAACTTGCGTGCACACATAAATTTCATATAGAAAATAAATCAGAGATTTGGCGTCGTGCACGTGCAATAGCAAAAACGCATCGTCCGTGAGTCACTCTTAGAGTACACATCGTGTCTTGTGGGGTTGAAGTGAAGTATGGTTTAGTTCCGGTGTTGCACGCGCCGAGAAATATTCCGGTCACGTGGCCGGATTTGTGGTGACGTCAGCTGATTGCACACGTGCGTCAATACACCAATTCGAACGAAACTTCTCGGCGAGTAATCTACGAAATGGACGAAATTCGCGCGCCTGAAACAATCCCCGCACCGGGCCTTTATTTTCCCAAAAAGCCCGATGGCCGTGCGCGCGGATTTATGTACCCGTCGACGCTATTTGCGCAATCCCCGGATGAAAGGAATGAAGATACACACTAATCCCGCAATCCGGCTGTAATGGGGTCGCACCCCGAACGGCCACCCCGAGATTACCATCGCGATACGAGCCGAAAATAATAATCTGCTACACAATCATTCTGATATGACGGTCACGCTTTCAGCTTAGATGGTTATGAAGTTGAGCTTGGGCGTATTTACGAACGATTAAGTTTTCAAACGACGTTTTCTGCGGCAGGCGCGTGAATCACAGCGCCGTTTAGATTACGAATGATTAATGAGTATCTAATAATGCGTGTTTTGTCTATGATTTGTTTTAAATTATCTTCAGATAAACGATGTCTCATTTTTATCAATGTCGTTTCGTCATGTGTTTGTGACGATTATAGAACATTTATTATTGCAAAGTCTAGTGTTACAAAAGAAACGTTGATAGATGTAAAATGTTTGCGAATAGCTTCGTCCGTGGCAAATGGCGAAGCATTACCTGAAATGCATTGCCTGAATTTAATATATAATTCTTAGCTGCGAATTAAACCGTTACGTAATTAACTTATTTTTCATCGCTATTCATTATAGTTTGTAGCCTCCAAACACACAAAAACCTCACCAAGCACTGTCCCTACCGTTTATTAAGACTTGTTTCTAACATAAACGCTGGAGATTTTTGAATATAATAAAGCTACAATAATATGATTTATTGAACATAAATTTCAGGCTCATACACAATAGAGAAATTAATTTATATGAGATACGTTTCTTGCCGGCTATGTTAATTGTTTTCCAAATTTTTCTCACAACAGCCATAAATTAAATATTTTTTTATTGGGTTGCTTGGTTTTAAACTTCCACGTATTACTTTTGTTGTTTTACGCGAACGATCTATTGGAATTATTTTAATTAGTTATCCTTATCACGGATACATTTTATCATTTGATCGATCGACTAATTAATTTGTTTCTACTAATTCACATTGAATCAGCATTAATTAGCAGCCTTGGCTGTGTAAATCTTACCGTGCATAAACTATTTTTATCCGTTTGTCGTTTGCCAAGCAAACAGTTGTTTCCTCCTGGCCGTGATCAATGAGAATATTGTCATTCATAAATTCCAATATTAATTCCTCGCCGATTACTTCGTTGTATTTGCGAATTGATAAATACCGGCGTGTTTACGTCACGTCGTGGAAACATTTCAACACGGACAATTGATAAAAATTGCGTATCGTTATTTCGAAAAAGCCGGAAACGCTTTGCTTTAAACACATCCGCATTGCATAATATATGTGCGTAATAATGATTTACCGTAGTGTCTCCATTAAGTTAGAGATTTATCAATTGGCGAGGTACTTAAAATAATGTTTTAATGCGATTTTTCCTGCGACCATTGAAATGGTCACTGCTATAGTGTCGACAGGAAATTGGTGACAACTTTTATGCTGGGTTGACAAAAGATTTCCGATCAAATAGGTATTGCAACATTGGACTATTACTGTTTAAATTCCTATATAATTCAAATACTAATCAAATTCGTAATATCCAAGCATCACGACTATTTTATTTGATTTCTTCGAATGTCATCAACTGGCATTATTTCTTTTATCGTGCTTAGTTATGATGGATTTGAGCTTGGGACAGGAAATTGTCAAATGGTACTGCGTGGGAAAACAATGTGGAAAAAATAAACATTAAAGTACCAAACTAGTATCAGAATGCCGGACGACCCAAAATGTTAATAATTATTTGTCAGAGGAGCTTTGCACTTCATTGGATTGGAGCAGAAAGATTTCGGAAAAGAAAAACCACCCAGTTGCAAGAAAAAAAAACATGTTTCATGTGTCGAATGTTTGTCATAAAGAAAATTCGTTGATTGAAACGAACGGACACAAAAATAAAGTATAGTAGGTAATATAAATATTGAAATGGTAGCTTTTGATACTGAAGCAAAACATCAACAATCAACAATTAAATGGGCTATTGATGTAAAAAAAAATTGAAAACTAAGGGCCAAGTTAATGTAGTCAGAAGGCGGGGGAGGGTTTCAGGAGCAAGCTGTGGGTAAAGAGGAATGTATATAGAATACTTGTAATTGGGACAGTCAAGGTTGGAGTTAAGTGAGGTAGTACTATGTTGGCAAAATTGTAAAAAAATGCCAAATAAGGGTTGTTATTATTATTGCAGTTATCAGAAATTGTAGAGCAAACTAACCAATTAATAAAAAATATTTATGAAAAATCAACGAGAATTTGCCTTTTTAACGAACCACCTGCCTTGCACATTTTGTAAACTGGTACTTGTACACGTCAGATATATATTCCCTAGTTAATTCAACATTGTTTGATGTCGATAAAATCCGGAGAAGAAGTGGGCGAAATCCTCACAAGGGAAATTCACTTGAAACTTGAAATACACGAGTTAGGTATTGAGATGTTGCTGGCTGGTTTAAAGCGTATGAATTCTATGTTATTAAGGGATGTGTCACTTATGGTTGAGACATTTGAGATTGTATGACGCCAACCACTGCTAGCATCGTGATAGAGATTCGATTCATTTTGGCAACAGAAACTTTTGCCTTTCATACCTTTGTCATGTGTATGATTGCCCCGGAAACGGTTAGCCACTTATAATGGATGTTAACGACTGCTAATCAAATTTTATCACGTGGTATCATGATTCCCAATCAATAGTGGTACACCGCGTTTACCCATTAGATGCATCTCCACACAAGTGCGCGAAGTTTGAATATTTCTCAATCCCAAATCACACGCAACTACAAAATTCGGCAATCGTGATTGCGTTCCGGTGTTTGTTAATTTGTATGTAGCGTGTGAAACTGGCTGTTGACGCCGAGACCACGCCTTTTCTGAATCTGGCCGTTAAACGAGGTATAGTGACAATTATCGAGATGCTTAAAGCACATCGTCTCGGAAATGTGATCATTGTTAAGTCCGTGTTACCTTCATGTCCAAAAAGAGTGTGGATCGTAAATATTACAAAGCAATAGATGCTTCGCACTCGCTAGTAGTGCTTGGCATCACACACTCTCACTTGGCTTAACTATTTGTTTTTCATTAGCAGGTTCACAATGTATATTTTGCTTAATTGGATGATGCAAAATCCAAGTCATTACTGGAATGTTAATAAAATGTCCCTGGCCTGCTCATATGGTGTAAAATAAGGCAATAATGAAACCTAATATGAAATTCAACTTAATTCAATATATATATTGTCGGCATTTCTATAAAAAATTTCTATGCGATGCTCTTGAACCACCTACAAATGTTCATTATCAACAAATTGCGACATCAGTCCTACGATATTTTGATTGCCTTAACGATTATCACAGCAAACAGGCATCAATCCACGTTGCTGCATTTATACTAGTGGACACGTTCTGGTAACTAGGAATCGACGCAACAACGACAACAATACTCAGCAGAAAAACTTAAAATACTTTGGCCAGGAATGATGAAGAATAATCTCATACATCAAATGAAGTTCTACTAACGTCTATTCGAATTTATAAAGATACCGTTGCGCATCAATTCTGCGACAGAAAAATGGTCAAGAATCATTGTTCTCAAGTCATCAACTGCAAGCAAAAGCTGAAAAGCTTTGTCACCAACAAATATAAAATGATAAAATATAATTCTAAACCACAAGATTGTAGCTTGCAGTCAAATGTCCAATATAAATCGATATAATTGTCAAAAATTGTGTGGGTAATCGATATTCCCAAACATCTTCCAGGTTGAATGCGTTGAACTTTTTGCTCAATTCACTAACTCAATATATATTTGCAAAAGCGCTGGTGTGAATTGAAAGCTTTCGCTAAATTGACTGAACAAATCTAAACTAACGGAATTCAATTGCAGTGTTTCATTAAAATGTTGGATTAAAAGATCATTTGGTTGAATGGAAAATGCAAACTGTCGCTCAATTCTCTAACTTAATATATATTTGTAAAAGCGTAGGTGTGAATCGAAAGCTTTTCCTAAATTGACTGAATAAATCAATATTAACCGAATTCAATGTCAGTGTTGGATCAAAATATTGGATCACAGCCCTCTCGGCCGAATAGAAGACGAAAACTTTTTGCTCAATTAACTAACGTAACATATATTTGCTAAAACGCAGGTGTGCATTGAAAGCTGAAAAAATCCTAGTTATTTGAATCCAATGCCAGTGTTGGATTAAAATGTTGGATTAAAAGCTCATTCGGTTAAATGGAAAAGGCAAACGTTTTGTTCAATTCACTAACATCACATATATTGAGAACTTGACTGAAAAAATTAAAATTAACTGTATTCAATGTTAGTGTCAAAATTTCCATGTTCATGTCTTTGATTTAAAAGTTTCTTTGTCAGTTTTCGTTAAATTCATAATTATTTGAAGAGTTTTGAAATATCTGAATGCACTTTCTGAGTATAACTTACGATAGTCGATAATTGGGAACAGTTTTATCGGAATGGTATGAAAGATGGGTGTTTCCTTTGATGAAATATCAGTACGATTATTAAGAGAAATAGAACAAATAGAAATGAAGTCTAAATTAATTTCAAATAGACACTGAAAGTGAATTAATATTCATTGAACATATCGAACATATCGATGAGGTTGTTCATAATGTTCATGTAACTAAATACCAAAAAAAAAAAAAAATGATATAAAATTTGAAAACCATTTAGAAGTAGAAAAAAAATTAGCGCAATTTAATGACTGAAATACAGCGAGTGGAAAAACTTCTGGCCCTAGTGATAGAACTCATCGATATAAAGATTGATCTCCTTAACCACTTGGTCTAATCACGAAGGAAATTTTGATTCTAATCCTTTCCGGTGATTCTAAGTAAATCATTAGGGTCCTTGATCACTTCGCTTCTGTTGCCTCGTAGATGAAAAATTCATATGTTTTTTCACGATTATTGAGAATATAAAGTTCTTATATATCTTATCTTATATATACACATAACAATGAAAAACATATGGTCAAAATTTATATTTGAACGCAATTTCTATAAAATATAATAATTTAGCAAATTTACGAAACATATTATCCTGGATATGGTTACAAAATATCTAATTTCATAATCATTTGAACTTTACTATATTTTTCGTATCCACACCCCTGAACGCTATGTTGTTTTCCTGCGGCAGATTCGCGTACTTCACATGTATAATAATGAGGCAGCTCGGGGCGGAAATGTTGCTAGGCAACCCGCAGTACAGAAGTCAGGGGGAAAGGAATCCGGTCCACTATGGCCGCCCAGGATCAATAAGTCAAGTCCTTGGGGAGCAGCGGGCAACGCGAGGAAAGTGCACGGTAGACGTCATAGATGGAAAATGGATTTTGTCGACGATCGAAGATTTCGTTGCTGTAATAAACTTTTTGGATTTATTTACATACATACAAATAGCGTTGCCTGGGGAATTCTCCAATACTTCGTCCATGTTTCCATTACGATTGAATACTAATGACAATGTTTGTCTACAACAGCAAATTATACGTCTTCAATTTTTGGCTAATAAGCAATAATAGAAATATTTTAGAATTTGAAAATTTGTAATAAATCATATAAAGAAAGAGAATAGAAAAATAAAACCAAACTGGACGTAAAAAGGAATACAGTAAGTGGTTACTGAATATTTAAAATAGAGATTATATATTATATCGAATCTTTGATTTCGTATATCCATTTTAGTTTAATTGGATATCTACATTTTAGGAAACTTTTATCTAATCATTTTAAACAAATTGCTAGTGAAAGTTTAAATGATGTTGAAAATTTCTCACCTTCTATAAATCTGTTACTACGCAGCTGTTTAGAATTATACAGGAGTGACTTGGATTTTTTTAGACAATATAGAACCGTAAAATATTTAATGTCGAAAATTAAGCATTTATTGAAGCAATCGAGGAATAAAGTTATTGCACGTCTAGATTAGCATTATCACTGTCCCCTAAATTGTAAACCAGTAAACAAGAACGTCCATATGTAATTAGTTTAATTGCGTTTTAGGCAGAGACCTCGACACGAAATAAATTGTGTCAGTTATAAGTCGTGACAACAAGTTCGAGTTGCATTTACGGCTATGCCATTAAGTAGAAACAAAAAAATGGTTTTACATGCAACGTGTGCGTAAAGTGAAATTTTTTGTGCGCGTGGAATGTTCAAAACACGCCTTGCGGCAAAATTCCACAGCCGTAAGAAATTCATTACTTGTAATTTACATAATTTCTTCAACGACCTCAATTCTAGTCCTGATCGATCTCAAATATATCTTATACGGTATGAGCATTCATACAATTTTAGTTTTAATTTTTTTTTGTTGCAAAGATTACTAACAGCAAGTTATTCTAATTTGCAATAAACATAAAAAACAGTTTTATTGAAGTAGTTTATTCATAACTGTTTTAGTTACATATATTATTTTTAAATATAAGCTTTTTTATGGAGTACAGTAAACTTCTGGTTGTCGCTGAAATTGTAGCTATTAACCAACCAAGTTAATGTATGCGAGGTCTTTTTGTGTACGTGTTGTGTAGGTATTAACGCATAATTAATTGAAGCAATTCAATACCAAATTTCTTCAAGGGCAGCATACAATGTTTCACATATTTCACATTGGGTAATTGTCATTTAGTATTTTTTTTTCTGTCCATGAAGTCGGCTATGGCCCCATCCCTTTTCTCGTGATGACCTCCAATAAAAATATTTACATCGAATTAGTCTGATTGCTATAATTATTAAATTATCTGAGATCAATTATTACAATTTCGTGTTTCCACAGGGGGTCTAAATATCACCAAATAAATTGAGTCTTCACTACGAGTTGAAATTCTGGAAACGAACATAATAGATTGAAGATATTGGCAAAGATAAATACACAACTTTTCGATCGTCGAATTTTATCAAGTTTATTATTTTATCAGTTTATTATATTGATGTTCGCAAGGTCTTGTGCACCTCACTGCAACATAACAAAAAAAAACTTTTTCAATATTAACGATAAATCTTTGATAGTCATCGTAAGTTTCGTGAAATCTACAGCTACCATAGATATGCTGTAGCTATAATGCAAGGAATTGTTGAAAAATGTGTGGCTCAGTAGTTGATCCACCAATAATTGGATGCTAATTTTATTTATATGTAGACGTAAGTTCAAATTTCGAACTCACGTTTACCTACAAATAAAATTCATCAGGTAATTCAAGAATTAAAATATTAACATTTGTTTCCTGCTATCCACTGATAGGGTTTCGGAGTGGGTTTATTGGGATTTTGGTAAAAATCATCTGCAACGATGAAGCTCATTTTTATTAAATGTCTTTGTTAGTAAACAATATTGTTCCAGTAATTCAGAAAAGACCATATGCACCAACTAATTTTTGAACTGAATCCATTATCTGCCCTCAGTTTCCTTAGAATAAAGAAGGCAATTCTGAAAGATATCGTGCGTTATTAATTGAGAAAATGTAACCAATAAATTGGTCATATACTCATTCTAAAGAGCGAAGGACTGATTGACATACGATGACGTATTCCACACGTAATGCCATCGAATTTACTTCAAAATGAAATGAGTGTTCATTTTATCGCAATATAAAATTCTACGTGGTTTATACAAAACCCTTTAGTTTAGATATGAATTATTAAAACGAAATACGCGATATTGAAAAGTAGGGGCCCGTCATGTCAATTTAATTCAATCAATCCATAAAATATACATCAAACTCTTTTTCAAATATTCATGAAAGCGGTCGCACCACTTTTTGGTAAAACAGTGGTGAATGCTAAACACCTTTGGGAAAAGGGGAAATAATAGTGGCCAGTTCGCCGCTGCCATTTCGTAGATTTCGACGTTCGACGTTCGCATGCACGATACCTTCAGCATCCACGATGACGTAAAATCAATTCATTGTTACGTTCTATAAAGAAATTTTTTGTACAATTAGCAACAAAAAATTAAGTAATTATTTTTTAATAAAATAATTCCAAAAATATTAATTGTACATCGTCCTGTGATAACTAGGGATGGACGATATTGAATAATTATAGGATTATATAGATTCATATATAAACATTAATATGAAAATGTCGTATAAATCTTTATTGCTTGATAAGGGTCCGAAATACCTTATTGCAAAAAATGGTGTCGCAATAAACTTTAATATTGGTAAAAGCGTTTCATTCGCCAACTGACTGCTCACGACACAAGAAACAAGTATAAGCGATTTATATTCGAGAATTTTTACAATAATTATATACATAATAGTCAATTTATTTTATTAACGAAATTTAAAATCTTGAAATTTTATTAACAACATTCACAGACTGATTGTGGTTGCTCAGTATCTATTTTGTTATAGAATCACGATTGCTTCTTGGCACTGACCAATTTCGAATACAATTACAATATTCTTTATTTGTTGTTAAAATGTCCATACACATTCATAATTCACTAAATATTCATATTTGCTTCCATTTCTTGTTTAGACTTTACATCATTTTTTGACACCACGAACCTTTTCCTCACACCAAAATGTTCCACATTCCCCAGAACAATCAAATATTGACCCTTGTTACAAATTGCTACTTTTAAATACAAAACTACATCCTTACATAACATCCTGACTAATTATACTCAACCGAAACATATGTCAATTAAATTTTCTATAACAGAAATTTTCTCCTCTTTCTTTGTATATATTTTTTACGCAAAATTTACAAATTTCTCTCTCGCTGGATAATCGATAGTGAAAGCTAATCGTAATATGTAAATATTAATAAAGACCAGAGACCCATATTTGCTATCTTTTTTATATTCGTTGAGCATTGATGAAGCGGGGAAGTGGGTTCCACACAAATTTGCTGCCGACAGAAATGACGTACCCAGGTGGATGTGTGGATAGACGGACAATAATCTGGCTTTATCCTATTTCCTATTTCATATTTTTGTGCAACAAAAGGACCTAAGATATAAATAAAATAAATGGGGTTAGGGAAATGTGGGTAATATGTATAGTGACTGTTTATTAAAAAATGCATAAAAATGGTTCTTTCTTATATTGCACGGTTTGTTTATGGATTCAGACTTTCCGAATTTTTTTCCCGTCGTTGTTGCCCTGAAATAGTATTTTTTGCTGCGTATAAATACCTGGCGTTCATGATGATGCTACTACTTTTCTGCGCAATCATCGGTAGCCATCCCTTCCAATTACCTTCTCATGCAATGCTCTTCTCGTTTTCGGTCAAATCTGGCCAGATGTTTGCCAAAATCTGTTGAACTGGACCTGTCATGTTTGATTAATGCGTGCACTCCATTGCATAAGCATAAAAATAAATTAAAAAAATTCTACGCTCATATGGTAGCCATGAGGATGTGAAAACCAAGGTTTTTAGTATCAGCTCAACTAATGCAAATCAGTTCCTACAAATCTGGATCTTTCGCTGTGTACCTAAACATTGTTATTTTACCAAAAGGCGTAAAGAAATCCAGGATTATCGAAACGTGTTTTAATTTTAATATATCACTTGCATTTTATAAACATAAATAAAGACAAGTGCGAAATCTTCGTTTGCAAACTTCAGAGAAAAAGTTATGGGGTAGTTTCTGCGATAGGGTGTGCAAATTAAACATCTTACTTTCACCACCATTAATGTAAATGTGTTGATATATAATTTTGTACAACCCTCGACGATGATTGTACACTGTGCAACCCTCAGAAGCATTAAATATATTATCTTCCGTATTTGTATTCGTAAGTCTGCTACGGGGGTGGTTTATGCGAAAAGTTACACAGAGAATTTTTTTCGCATCACAAATGATGTACAAATAAAATGTATATTTCATCGATAAGTTGTGTACACATAAATCACAGCATTATATTAAAAAAAAAATTTTAGTCTAAAAGCTATTGCGAGGGTGGTTTTTGCGAAAAGGGGCTGATTAAAATCTAACATGTGATTTCGATCATGGGTAATATAAATGTCATAACAAGCAATTTTATAGCTTTGACAGAAGTTCACAATTAAAAACTATTAATTTTTCATTGAAATTAAAAATAAAGTTATTATTATTTATTATTTTTTCTATTAATTTTAATTTTTTTAAATTTATTTATCAATTTCAACATTTTTTATTTAACAATAATAATAAGACTTGAATAATTGGTAAATACGCTTGTTTCATTTAAATATGTTAGAGCTATTCAAGATTTTAACAAATCTAAGAAAATATAACAAAATTAAATTGTTTTTCCACCTTTGTGGAACTGCATGTAAATTGTGATACAAATAAGTAAACTGATTTTAAATAACTTTCTTATTGCACTATATTAGATAATTGATTACGTTATTTTTAAATTGGTCACAAAAACAACTTTCCAATCAGTGATTTTGTATAATTACCCAAATGTTAAGACAAAACAATTAAAAATATTTATCGGTGCTATTTGACCACTCGTCCGCATTGCCCGTGGAATATTTCTTCAAAAAAAGTCCGTCGTTATGACTCACGTATAACGATAACACTCGACACTTTTTGTACCCAAAAAAGCAATTATCCTAGTGGTCGGTGCATTCGTTCGACTGTTGATTGATACGCAGCGATTTTTAGTTACGCAGTGCGTGTAATGACCGGCACGCGCGTTTTCGCGTTCGACCCAAACTTTTGCAGTTTCGCGGTGCATAACTCAAAAGACATATTTCAGGTTGACGACCGCGTTGCGCCGGAGAAATTTCAGTGATTTTTCGGAGCGTGTTTAACGAAATATGTGCGTGATTTGTGTGGCGCGTCGCGGATGCACCGATACGGCTAAACGCTGCGTCCATTTTCGCCGAAGGATTGCGGTGAGTCTCGACGTTGTTCGGTTATTTATTTATTTATGTGTGCGCGCATTGTGATTAATCTGTTATGCATTCGTGCGGCGTTAATCCGCGTTTACTTGCATGCCACTGCGCTATCATTTGGGATTTTTGCATCGTAGGAAATTAATTCGTCAGGTTGCCGTTGCGAATTGCAGATTTATTGGCACGCGGTGGGAAATTCATTTAAATTAGGTTTTTGCATAATGGAAGTTATTGTAGGATGTCGTCGTCGTCGTCAGTTAACGACTACGACAAATTGTAGGAATTTATGAGCAAATCTTTATCAATATTTTGAATATTGGTATTTTACAATAAATGACGTAATACAAACTTCTTTAAAATTAGATGGCATACGAATAACTTTTATTAGCATTTTTAGATCATGTGTTTCGGACTCATTATCGGAGTTCGTTATTGCAGGTGAGATAAAAGACTGAAAATATAATATTTATGCTTTTTTAACAAAAATATACTTATTATTAAAACATTTTAAACATTTATTACAATAAGCGAAAACCATTTTCGTTCGGTTTCTGGCTTCTTTACGTCCTTCATGTTGAAGTTTTGCGTCACATGGTACATTTTCTTCGAATCTTCTTACAGTCAACGTTAACTCTATCAGACAGAAGGTGATACGAACTTTTAAGAGCTCGCGACGTATCCTGCTGCACTCGTCCTGGGATGTTCAACAAGTCTACCGCCCAGTTTTCGCGAAATACACGTATTTGATTTTTGGACGCTTGTTTATACCGGATCCAAGAGTTAATAACTGCTGTGCCTAAAAGTAGTACATTGGTACCATTGTAGGCGCATGTTTTGTTGACAGTACCCTTGCATCTCGAGTGCTCCCCACTTTATTATTACGATGACATTTTTATCCCCTCGTGATACAATTTCTAGCCGGTAAACACCATGTTTAGCCCAATAATCTTTTAAAAAAATTAGCCTCACTAAACCCATCCCTAGTGTCAATTCTAAAAATGTCTTAATTTCTGCTGCAGCTGTTGGTATCCACTTACTGATGCGAGCATATTTTTTTTTCCTTTGCGATGAGTTCTATAACTTCGTCATTCAAGATTTGGAAAAAAAGCTTCTTGGCGAGAGATATCCTCTGGTGGATTTCTTTGCAGTCCTTGGAAACCAGTAAATTGAAACACTTGCCTTCCAACATCAGTTCATACAGAATCCGTTGTTACTTCCTGAACTTGTTCCTGGCCATCCTCTACTACAATTTCTTCCATTGCTAATTCCTGAAAATTATTTTCGATACATCTCCTGGATCTGGGAAAGAATAATCCGAATCATAGTCGTCGGCATCGGCGCTATATGATTCTATGTCGATTCCTTCAGCAATTTTTTGCAGCTAGGATTCTGTCAATATTTTGCGACGTTTTGACATTTTTAAAATATGTCATACTTATTTCAATTAGCAACGGAAAACTTTCCTGGCTGGCCACGTCATTCATAAATCTATGACACCAAAAAATTGCCAAAATGGCACTTAATTAAAAAAAACATAAACCACATTAAGTAAATTACGATTTTTTTTATATTTGGCACTCAATGCGCTATATTTATAAAAAAATAAAAAATTTCATGGTTTAATTAATTGTTGAAACGTTACTGCCACCATTTTTTATTTAAATTAAATTTTAATAAATAATAGTAACCAAGTAATTAACTATCATTAACGTAAACAAATTATACTGAAAAATGAAATCGAATTGTAAGGAAGTTTATTTTCGAAATAGGGTCATTTTGTGAGATTTCATTGATACCAATTCAGGAGAAATATAGCCACAAACCGTACATGTAGCAAAGATAACATCAATGGTGTTTGTACATATGTGCGGGACGTGGCTGTTAATTACGTATTGATCGCGTTTGAAATCTCACAAAATGACCCGATTTCCAATATTTTGTGCTGTCCTTATTTCGAATTTGAGCAATTAAGTTCTGCATTAGTAGATCATTTCGCCTCATTTAATTTTACTGTGATTATGATTTGATTAAAATTCGTATTAAAATAAAGCAACAATAATTTAATTAATCAAGTTAATTTAATGGTTATTTATCGATTTTTTAGGAAGGAGATTACAGCATGCGTTACTCGTACTGCCCTCGTTATTTAAGATTTTTATTTTTTGCTTAGTTTCAGCGAAATGACTAGTTTCATAAAATCCATTTTAAATACTACATTACAGTTTACCAGTCGTTGATAATATTTCTTTTGTTAAAATGCAATATTTCTTAAATTTGAGTCTATTAAAAGATATGGATATTAAAATTGCATAATGCACAATATAAATTAGTATCAGATAAATGAGCATTAACATTTTTATCAAGAAATGTAATAAACTGCCTAGTGGGCCATTAAAAGAACATCTTTCTGTTGGGGCATCGTTTTGTTACTGATTTACAACTTTCATATCGATGTTTTTATTTCACCTTTAGTAACAAAAAGTGGACAATAAGACAACCACGACAACTATAAACAATATGAACAACAATTACATCAGCTTACTATAAATAAAAAAATAACACAATCATTATAAAGCCATATAATTTCAATATTGGTCATAAAATTTCTAATAATTTATACAATAAAGCTTTTACTAAATTGAAAGTCTCATTTACCCATTAATAAATAAACAAGCTGCGTGCATGAAATACCATACCATTGGACAAACAAAACAGCACAACGTATATTGAACGTAGAAAATACAACTATTTAAGAAAAGGAAACAAACAACAAGAAAGAAAAATACATGAACTGATTCAATTCAAGTCTCATCTGTCATCTTCAAGCTCTTCTTGGTCTCACTAACGTAGAAGAAACAAAATTGAAAATAAAATAAATAAATTGTCGGTGATAGAATCAATTGTGATACGAGATAAAAAATAATTCAATCCAATCCGAATTTCGAATTAACTGAAAAACAAACAAACTAAAGAAAGTCGTGGTCTAATCCGTAAGCTGTTAAATAAAAGGTCCATGGTTCTATTCTCGACACCCAAATGTTGCTTGAACTGCTTACGTTTTTTTTAGAAGTGTAGTACTATAGTTCAATGCTAGGACTAGGAAAATGTCAATTCTAATCCAACCCTACCCAACCCATCCCAAACCCACCCTTTTCAACATAACCCAATCCAACCCTACCTAACCACAAATTAAAAAAAATCATGATAAAATTGTGTGTTGTCGAAGCTTTGGTGATTAGCTTCATTGGAAGTCTAGAAATGCAAAATTTCATTTCACAAATCAGAAGTAAAAGAATGTTAAACATGTTCCTGTTCATACAGAATATTAAAACAATCAACCACAAACAGGGATAGGATGCAGGCACTCATAGATTTTTTTCGAAGAATAGTTAAAAATACGAAACGGAATGGAAATAAATAAGAACAACATTAACGATAATAATGTGTATGAATACAGAAGAAGCAGAAAGAATATAATTTATATTCAAAATAAAGAAGAGAAGCGACAAGAAGCGCTACGAGAAGAATGTCGACGAATACAAGGAGGAAAATGTCATCAATTCAATCCAACCCTGCCCAACATAACCCAACCCAACCCTATCTAACCACTAATTAAAGATTTTTCCTGATCTGTATTTGGTATGTAATGTAACACAGCAAATATTAATTTGATAATTGGGTTTCGTCGAAGGTGATTTAGTTTCATTGGACGTAGAAATATTAAATCCATTTCACATATCAGGAGTAAAAGAAGGAGGTGTGTTAAGCATATTTGTGTTGTTATAGAATATTTAAAAAAAGCAATGACAAACAGTGATTTTTTCCAAAAATAGATACAAAATATGAAACGAAATAGAAATAAATAAAAAAACAATATTAACTGTATAATGAGTAAGAATAGAGAAGAACTAGAAATGAAAATATATATTCAAAATGAAGAAGAGAAGCAGTCAGAGTCTTAAAAAAATCTGAGTAATATTACGTCTCATTCAAAAATAGCCTTGGATATTTCAAACATAAGAAGGTAAAGCACAATCATCGATTACGACCTAAATAAGGCTGCCATCTTGGTAAAGACAAAATTTACCAAAAAGCACAGCTCAGAGTATAAAACCCAATAGCACTCCTGGACAATCCTCGTCATGCAGAGAAGATGATGAAGTGAACAAAGACTAAATAAACAAAATATTAATATGTAAATACATGTGAACAAAACGCAATCGTCAATAATATGAATGAAGCAGAAAGATTTTGTACCCAAATGGACATTGTAGTACAAGGAAGAAATGGTTAGTGAAGGTTAATTAATTTGAATAAATTTCAGTTTCCTAATTTGACAATTTGCAAGAAAATATATGGGTGTGGCAAAGTATCTTTGAATGTTACATATGTAATACTTACAAATTTATGGGTACAGAACATTAACATTCAAACTTTTTAAATAACTGGAAAATATGGAGAGAGTTGGCAGTGTTGGCTGGAAGATTAAGATGGAATATGAGACTGGTATTATTAACTTATTAATTGGCTTATTTGCAACGGGTATTATTAATAATATTATTATTACTTAGACTGTCGCTCAGAGAAAATATTAAAATATTAACAACACCCATTTTACTTTTAACGAGTAATTTATCATTAAATATCTACCCCAGCTTCTTAACAATAATAAAGTATTACGTCCCTTGTTGAAGGAGGAGCATCACCTACTCGTACAAGTACCTTATATTTAATTAATTACTTTTTGTCATTATTCAGGAATAGTGGAAGTAAAACTAAAAAAAAATACGAAAGGAAAAATGAACATAAATGATAATATAAACGAAAAGTAAACAGATATATAATAATTTAGTTCCTCATCAAATCTCGAATTTCTTGCGACCCACACTTTTAATCTAAAACTCCTGAATATTTTTTACATAACAACTATTCAGTGAGTGAATCATTGCGAGATGATGTTTGTTGTCCATTCATCTGGATTTAATTGTCCGCACTGTGAAAACTTTTGTCGCAATACACCCACTCGTTTACGCAGCCAATTTGCGGATTAGTACAGATGTTCAAGGCAGATGCCACGGTTAAGATTTTTCATCGCCAAATTTTTCAATGGAAAGTACAATGCGAATTTTACCATTTTATATTTTCCTCAAGGTGCGTTGCGTTTCTACAGAAATATCATATAAGTTGTTAATTCTAATTCTATCAAAAATACTTCATTACAAATTACAAATTATTTCATGGGAGACATAACAAATAAGACCTCGCTCCCCAAGCGCGCAAATTAAATTCCAAACGCGAGTCTGCCCCCGACGTCGTCGACGACGTCACCGACGCTATTAAAAATTATAACCAAATGACATTTCATAAGCGCGCGTTACGAATGTCAGCTGTCCGTGAAATTAACACATCTCCGTAACACGAAACTTCAATCTGTCGCCGTGGAGCGCGCGGTCGTAATAAAAGGACATCTCGTGTGCAATAAAACCATATAAAGGCGGATCAATCACCCCATGAATTACTCCCCCGATTTTGCTTACACAAGGGAGGCCACCCTACCAATGAATACATGTACTCATTATTCTGGCCGCCAAGTCACAACACACGCGAACGTCGCGAACGACGCTGCCCGATCGCGTCCAATCTTCGTCCGTGTCCTTGCGTGACTTATTGATCGCGCCGCGCTTTCCGTCATTACTAGGAGACGAGAATCCTTGTAAATTCTTACGCGGCGCGGAAAACTCGCGAGACTATTTTTTGTCGACATATGCGATCCAGTTTTGCTGTAAATTTAGACTACTTTGAAATTAACTTTCAAAGGACTAAATTAATATTTAAGCAAATGTAGGGATTTTATATTTTATTATAAATAAATTTGGCAAATCTAGTAATCAAATTATCCAAACAACGATAGTTATTAAATAATTAGGATGCAGTTCTACTTATTCTTACTTTAAAGTAACAATCAAAATTAGTCGGCTTAAACCTTGAATATGTAGCACAAATTCCTTCAAAAATAAGTATTAAACCATAAACTATTCTGCCTATATTTTTTGAAAAAAAAAACATATCAGTAATTATTGGGTCAAAAGGTGCGCAGAAATCAATTGCTCTATTAAATGAACCGGATGCAATTCGTAACAGTTGCCATTGTCCTGTCAACTAGATGTCTTAAGTTAGTTAAAGCTGACATGCGACAACTACCGCGTGAAAAAGTACTAAGAAATCAACTATTCTATTATGTGAACCGGATGCAAGCCGTAAACGTCAATGTACTTGGAAGAAGGCGATGCCCAAACGCATATATCTATGGTACCTGTATAAGATGGAAGCACACAGTCAATGCTCGAAAAATCATTAAAAATTATAAATATATCCAGGGTTTATCAAAAAATTGATGAGGTGTAAAAACACAAGATAAACACGTTCTTTTAAAAATATATTTTTTACATACATAACAACTATAAACATATCTATCATACAAAATTATTTTATTGAGCATTTTAAGGACCGGGAGACGTGTACGTTGGAAATGGAGTCTGCGATTTCACGAACTAGAATATGGGCCCGCGAGCCGACACTCCATCTCTCCAATTAATTGGCAAACTTTAATCTTGGCTTCGACCTGCAGCGCGGGCGGGAAGCCTATAACAGTTTGGGCCATGCTGTCGAAAAACGTTCGTACGGGATGTTCCTCCCCCGCTTCCAGCAAAGTGCCTTTAGCTTCCGTCCCTCTTTTCGCCTGAGTTTTTAACAATTCGTTTGCCTGCTTCTTTCGTTTCGTGGCGGCCTTGCGCCCTCGTAACGTGTGACGCCTCCTGATCGAAATCTGCGCTTGCTCGTGCTCAACCGATTTTGTCGTTTCTTCTTCGTCTTTCTCCTCGTCTTCTTCGCAGTCTTCACGTTCCGCGGTTCGTGGTGGTTCGTATTCGACGTTCTCGCCGGTTGTCAACGTTGTTTCTTCTACGACGAGACCGTTTTCTTGTTTCATTATTTTCGCTGGCGGCGTCGTGGCAGCACTAAAACAAAACATTGCATTGGAAAACTGTGTGTATCTTCGAAATCAAATTTCAAACTTGAACTCGAAACCGATGTTCGCATACGTACATTTTGTCGTCGGAAACATCGTCTAGGAAGGCCAGTTGATCAGCATATTCGTATTTGTTTTTGCATTCAATTCCTCTTTTCGAGTCCCTTTTCTTTTTGCCGTACGTGTCTCTAATGCTTCGCCATCTAACTTTACACACGTCACCTGAAAGCAACTGTTTAAATTTTAATCGTTTTAGAAAGAGGGTTAAGATGATTTGAGCCCATAATTAACGCATTAACAAAAAACAACACTTGCATTAAGAGCGCGTTCACGCTCGTCAATAAAATTCAGTAGAAAATACAATTATAATAAAATTTTGACGTTACAATGCATACATGCATAGAGAAAATAAGATATGGTAATTGGGGGACAAATTGTGCTCACTGGAGGAGCACCAATCCCCTTCCTTTCCCAATCCCCTTTCTTCTTCCTATTCTCCAAGGGGAAAGGGGAAAGAGCGAATATGTGACTTCGTAGAAATGATCCTGGCCAGATGACAAAACATACGAGAGAACTTCCAGGACAGCTTTCAATCGTCTAGATAGCGCTAATGCACACAAACAGACTCCTTGTCCATGCTTGCATGACTTGATGCAACTTCATCGGATGTATGTACGTTGATCTGATTCGTTGAAATTTATTATCAACGACGGTTGCGAAGTAGTTGCAAGTCAGAACAGTTAGTTGGTTAGAAAACTCATTGTTACTGAAACTACTGTTTTTAATAAAATAAGAAAGTGTCCATGAAATTTGTGGAAAATTAAAAATGGGTCACTCATTGCTGGTTAGTGGCCGTTATTAATTAATTAGAGATGGACAGAGGGCGCCAAATTTCCGGACTTACGTTATTGGATGTTACGTTGGATCCACAAATTAATGATAAGGTTCTCGACAATTCGGAAATGTTACAAAATTCGTGCCACAACTGGTGACTGATGACAAGAAGTCTACTGAAATGTTAGAAGCAGATCAAAAATGTATCAGACGTCTTTCCCAAGCTTACAGGTGAAGCAAGTTGAGTCTACGCTTATGAAATAAAGTCGTCAAAGTGAACAATTCCATCTATCCTCGTTTATGTCAAAACCAATGCGAAGTGGGTGGTGATGTTCTTTTTAATTATTGGTGGGATTACCATATATGACCTTCAAAAATTATGGTCGAAATGAGCATGAAGTGCAAAAATAAGACTCCGAGCGACTCCGATGAAATAGTATAAGTTCCTGCTGAAGTCACTGATTGGGTCAAGACGACTTTGAGGACACATTTTTGTGATGGACACTCCATAATATATACAGCCAGACTAGACCAATTAATTAATTAAGTGCCATAAGCATAGGAACAGCAGATACTGTCTTCGAATTCCTTAATCAGTTACCTAGTAATCGTCAAGTCGAAGATTCTTTACCTCAACTAAAAAATGCAACAAATGCTTATGAAATGTTGAGATTGGAAAGTCGACGAAATACTCCAGAGCATTGGCACACAAACGGTCTGGCAGAGCTCATTTCCTCAGAAATTTTGACATCGTAGATGTAATTCGGGCAAGAGGGTCTAGGAACAAGATAGTTTCGCATTGTAACAGCAACTTGAGATCTTTGGGTATGCCTCAAAGTAATTTTTCGAGGCAACTGTACCTGCTAAGGCAACTACACATTTTTCATGCATATTTCGTGAGCTTTTGGACACACCTAGTATTAATAGGGATTTTTTTAAAGCTAAAGCAAAAGCATTCATGAGACTAGAACTAAACCATTAATTAATCGTCTGCAGCCGTTACTAATTAATGCAAGATTGACCCAGGTCATCAGCGTTAGGTTAGATTTGATTTCATTGACTCGGGATGAATTTAGTTTATTCCTGCAGCAGACTGCAGCAAGAAGCACACGAACCGCGAGGTAGCGAATGAGAGTATCAAACCAACGACTATTTTAATAGTTTAAAAATAGCCTTACTCGTTACGATGGAAAGGATGACACATATTGGAAAATTGTGTGATGCAAAAATGCTACAGAATTCATGCAAAGACTGCTGACTGACGACAATAAGTAAGATCAACTGAAACACTATATGGAATTACAGGAATAACAATAAGACCATCAAAAAAAAAAAAAAACTGTAAAGTAAAAGATTGAATCCTCACTCTGTCCGAAAAATGTGAAGATAATGATGATCTGTTCTTTAACATTAACGACGTTATCTACAATGCGATATGAAGCGACAATTTAACTTTTGCTTAAGCAAATAATTGAACAATTGTTCATCAGATGAATCGCTGTAATATTGAGATGAACTTGAATCAAAATACTTCCACCTATAGGTTAGTTCGCCACCCTTTAAAACAAGCGAAGGAGAGAAAACCTCCATTCACCTAATATCATTCTGTTCATTAGCGACAAAATCGGTTTTTTGTTGTTTTTTTTTTGTTTACTTCCGACGTCAGTAATCACCGTTGATTATGTGGTTCCCTCCGTTATTTTTATGCATGTCTGCTGCAATTTAATATTTCACTTTGTACAGGCTTGATATTACAAAACTTTTCATGTACCTGTCGGCCTTGCTGGTAAAAACCTCTAGCCCATTTTATTCATGCTATTTGCACGTTAATCTTCTCCCTATGATTCAATTATGCGTCAATTCACTCTTGAGGAAGTTTGTCATCGCCGTTGCACGTTCTGACGTTTACGACACAATTAATATTTGCAGTAGAAAATGTGCCCATCTCTTTGATTTATATCTCAGTTTGGCACGTTAATTGTTTCCCTTAATTTTCAAGAAAATAAAAAACTGCAAATCAATTTGATTTACGGTTCATGATATATTAAAATACTGACGTAATTTATTCCTCGACGTTTTCCTTATATCTCCGATTGTAAATTACAATGATTTCATATATTTCAGCGCTTGTATTATTAATAGCATCACCCATGCACTTCATATGCTTCAATAAAATCGTTCAAGATTGTTGTTGTAATTGTTTTATTTAAATCGACAGGATTGCCAGGACCAATTAATATTTTTTAATGTTAAATATGATAAACGTTATTGCAACAATTTTCGTCGTTAATATTTCACAAATAATATTGGTTCCACAGCTTTGATCGAAGAGGCCTATACCCGAACTTACAGATTTATAGTCAAAAATTTCCAAAACGCGAATTGTTTCCCATAAAGAAACAAAACGGCGCCGGCGGCAAAATTCAAACTCCATAACGTACCTTTTCTGTGCAGCGCAAGGCCGATTTTCACCCAAATCTTTTCTCGCGAGATCGTATCTTTGTAGTGCTCGTGACTGGGGTCGTACAGAGCGCCGTGCATCGACACCATCTCGAGCAGCAACTCGTCCTGCTCCCTGCTGAACTTGCAGAAATTCTTGACTTTGGATGACATTTCGTGCACGTCCGCGCGCTGCGGAACGCTCGTAACGATTGGTTTCGGCGCGACGGGCGAAGCACGGCGTTGCGTTTCACTTTGGTTCGCTGCGTGTTTCTATACAACGCTGTGGGACAGCCTTGCCGGACAGTCGTCCCTGTGGTTATTGCGCTGTGCGTTCCTTGAACGCAGCTCGCGCGTTGAGTCCTTGCACGAGCCATCATCGGAGTCGTATCGGCCGTGGAGCAACAACGCAGTGCGGTCTCCGCAACGGTCGCCCCGCCAGAATCGAACATTCCTGCTGAGTCTCAGTGGCGTGCCACATAGCCATAAATACCACACAATTGTCCATAACTTGAGAATTCTTTACTTTTTCAAAACAAAAATTGTCATAACTAAACATTTTGGAGTATGCAGTTGTTTATTTTCGTCCAGATAGTAACTTACTTTGTTATTGTTATTCGACGGAAAATCTCGTACCACTACAAATATTTTTTGTGTTAAATTTGCTTAATTATTCTGAAATTTGTCAGCGTTTTATGCATCTAGTGGCAAGATACGATAATACGCAATTGAACTGCATCTGCAAGTCGCGCGTCGGGAATTTAAAAAGGCCGACGTGATAAACGTTGCGCATGTGGAAAAATGGAGAGCCGGAGAGCACATGGTTCCGTTTAATGCGCTCGTTGATAATTAGAATTAATAGAGGGCATATCTGGTGACTTTCTGCAACACAGTGGTGCCTTTCATGTCTGGGCCGATTTGCTGCACACGCGACAACTTATACGTGAAACGGACGCAGCGGAAATTAAATGACCGGCCAGATGAATAACAACGTAGTGGATCTGATGCATCTCGTGTTCTCGTATCAAATATCAATTGGCGAAGTAAAAAGTGGTGCGGTCATATACGGGCTGGTTTTGAATTCGTCGGCATGGTCCGGACAAAAATTGGGTCACAAAAGAGGAAGTAATCGTCAAGTTTTGATTGAACTACAACTTGACAAGAAACCTTAAATCGACGATAATATTGAATACCATTTTGACGACGTTAACTTCGATTAAAATCTTTGATGCAAGCGAGTTCATATAAATAGTTGTTAAGTTTTTTGTTCATAAATCTGTGTTCATAAATTGAAAATTAATTCGTTGTCATTTTTTCGAAGAAAAAATAAAACTAATTTAACAGCCCATCTAAAATATTATATCAATATATAATAGTCCTTAGTTTGCTAAATATTAAGACCTACCACCAAATTATCCTCTGGCATTTTTTTCTAAGATAGTACCCGGTCTCTAATTTGCTCCCACTAGTATCACACATAATTTCAATTTAAAATAAATAATGGATATCGAACATCGCCACAAAATCTCCACTACTTCGCGAAAAGAAACAACGAACTAAGGAGTTATGTAAAATTATTTTACATAATTCCATGGCTAGCGTGAACATGTAGAGTAATTAAATTAATTAAATGCAATGCATTTTCACCTTCAATTCCTCGAAGTGATTCCAACTTAAAATTCATTTGTCTACTCTGCGACCTAGTGGTACCCCATAAAATAAGAATTAATAGAATTTTAGTTACAAATTATACCGATTTGTCATATCAAAAAAAATTAAACGTTTTATTCCCCATTTACGCGTCCAATTTCGCTCTGTGAATCGCTCCCGTCTAATAACATTCATTGAAATATTGCCGCCAATTAACGCGCTAAATTGGCTCAAAAAATGTTATAGATATGAAGAACGTGTCTTCCGAAGCGTGTTCGTTCCACCGGATGCCCCCGATGGCATCCGCTAGAACACCGTACAATATTTTATGACAAATCACATTATTTCATTGACTACCTGTTATGTGAATGAAACGTGCTGGTTTCCATCCCATTATAACGCGGCTACTGAATTTCCGAACGGCGTTAATTAAATGGCGTTATAATAAGCAAAGCTGACACCGATATACGTCTCTCGGCGTGTTTGTTGCCGGTCGCGCGATGAAAAATGGTTCGATTTCCTCCGTAGACGTTCGATTACATAACTGCGTTTATTTGCGATGCGCGGCTTGAATTGATGCACGCCTATTAACTAAATATTTAGACAACAATGATAAAGTCGTGGATTTCGTTATCGTGTCGCTCGAAACATCTCTCAGAATAAATAATTACTTTTCTTATCGAAATTGCTAAAATGGGTCGGGCCTTGCCTTTTCCTGCTAAGAAATATTTTTTTAATATTTAATTAGAGATTTCATTGACGCAATTTTGATAAAAATTGACGGGACGGTTTTTTTGATCAAAACATTGGTGTCACTAATAACCAGCAATTTACCTGCAGAAAGATAAAAACCATTACTGAAAAATCTTGAGAATTTAGATGTCGTTAAAAATTAGTTTGCAGATACGAATCCAACAGTGTTTCATACAGACATTTTTGTGTTCCTGCAGTCATTTTCATTTGCGATGATTTTTATCAACACCATATTTAAATTTTTTCCATGAAGCGGTTAAATTGTTCAGTGTGCGTTCTTTATAAAAAAAAATATTTAAAAGAATTTTGTACTGTAATATCTAAACTCTACGTATGTTAATGACAAAGAAACCATTTGATAAATATAAAAACATAGTGAGATCGAAGACCCTTAAGCTAAAGATTTATGGAAAAGATTCTTTAATATATTTTCAATGAGGTGGTCTACTATTGACGAGAAATTTCAGTACGTAACTAGGACGTCGACATTTACATTGGGATTATCATCTAAAGCAATTTGCGCTCAAGCCAAAGTGATTAATTAACTAACAAAAGCCCGCGTAATTTATTACACGACTCAGTCATCAAAAATTGCTTATTCTCATTTATCAATTAACAACAACAATTAACACCTGCGCACAATAACGCATACTAGCGTTTGTTGTCTTTGCCACATTGCCAGTTACTATTTGCATTGATGCACATAACAAAAGCGTGCGCTGTTCGAAAGCCCACGCGTTTCTTTCGCCAGACGAGTCGATAAGATTGAGATTTATTCCCGGTGAAAAAGAATCGCGCCAATCAATCTTTTGTTGCGAGCGATAGCGACGTAATTCATTATCGTCATCCAGTGAGTCACCGGCTAAAAGGACGGCGAGCGCTGCGCCCCAGCATATAACCTAATCACGCTAATGGAAGCCGCGTTTACAAGAATGCCATTTCATTTCCTCGGCGGGCTTCGACGGCGACGCGGGGATTTGATTTGCTTAATGTACCGAGATTACACGTTTTACGACGCACTCTCTTCGAAATGAATTGAAACGACACACATTTGGAGGATAGATGACGAATTTAATGGGGAAGAAGTTGCCTTTTAGAGTAACTTCCATGGGGACGTGTAGTTGAAACGAAAAAGTTCCACGAGAAAATTACCACAAAAATAACGAGAAACACATTTTCAAGTGTTGAATGATTATTATGGAGCATGCACGTTTATTTCAGTGACATTAAATCGGAAATGCTTCTAATTATGTTATGATTATGACCATTCTGATAAGTATACGTAAAAGTTTTAGAAAATTATTTAAAAAATAACAAGTATATGCCTACAAATGCCTAAAATTTATTACTCAAATTAAAACAGTGAAGTTAATTAATCACACATTTTATTTGTTATAACATTATATTAGAAAAAAATATAGTGCTACAAATGCCCCTAAATCCCAAAATTTATTATGCAAATTAAAACAGTGAAATTAATTATTCACAAATTTCATTTGTTATAAAACATAAAATGACAACAAATAGCTTACGTCAACCAGTTGTGTTAATAAGAAAATGAAAGGAAGAATAAAAATGGGAAGGATAGATAATGGAACTATGGCATGCTGATGATATGGTGACATTGACAGAATCTGAAATCAGAATCAGATGTGAAAACAATTGACCAAAGAACTGGAATAAGTTAACATGATAATAAAAACAGTAAAATCAAAAGAAATAGCGAAGATCTGGAGCAAGTGAAGACATATTAGTGTTAAACTAAATGGCGGAGGAAATAATAATGGTTCTCAAAGTGAAAGTGGTTAGGAAGGTAGTGAAACCGCTGCAAAAATAAATAAATGAAACAAGTATAGACTTTTAAATTAAACTAAATCAAAAATGATAAAATTTGAAACGACCAGACGAGAATTAAAAACTGCAGTGTTATATTAACTTAGCACAATCAGCTGAGATGGTTAGATTGAGGCTACAGTGAGGAAAGCGGTCGAAACGAAGAGACTGTGTGACTGGGCTATTAATTATTGAACGCAACATTATTTTTTATGAACTCCTTTTAATAAGGCGGGTTCTTATCTAAGAAAACATCTTCTGGTCCAGTTACCAATCGTAACTCCTCGATTATATTAATTTAGTTACTGAACACCTTTAAAACTGCAATTATTATTTGAAATAGCTGCAGCCCATATATGGTCAGTATCAATTGATATCGTGTTAATTCAAGAATCTAGACTGTGTCATTTATTTCTCAAATGCTCATGATTCGTTAGGGAACTCTGTTCTATTAACCTTGTGTATAGTGGAACCGAGGAGGTTCCAATCATCTTGGCGTAGGTACCATATAACCCAACGTTCATCTACTACATATGTGAGAAAATTAACAAGTTATGTGGCCAGGATGAACGTTCACGTAGTTCTCAGATGTGACGCCAATGCCCAACATTAGATGGGGATAAGTTTTAGATGTTGAAGCGAGTCGGAAGACTCCAAAAGGTTTTGTGTAAAACAAATTCAAATCAAACAACGCCAAAAAATATGATGATTTAGGGGTGAGTACTCGAGCTTTCGATCGATAGAGATCCAATTCTAAGGCTCCATGCGAGGAGACAGTTGTAGGACGATTCTAACTGTAGTAGACTGAACGAATAAGTGGTGACGTACAGTATTATCCAAGATTCTCCCAAGAACGACTGGAAATACAATTTTGTATTCCCTCGCCACGTTACGAAAAACGAAGCATTGTGACATATACTCAACGAAATCATATAGGCCCATCATCCTTATATCTTTTATGCTCAAGACATCATAGGGCATCAGATGGGTTAGGTTTATCAACATGTCAATTTGCCCAATAGGCAGGTCAATCGTAAATTGTGAGAGACTAGCATGGGGAGAATTGTGAAGTGCATCGATTTCGTCTTTCGGACAGGTTGATATGACCAGTTACAGTGAAGGTAGCTCCTATATTCGGTAATGCCCTTATCGACCACCAACGAGTCATTTACGTTTTATGAGATCCAGGGTGATTTGATGGATGAACTTTACTTTTCTTTACTGTTGGGCCATAAGGCAGATCCACGATAGTACACAAAAGTACAAACGGATGTCTGGTGAATACGGCACCATGTCAGCAAAAAATTCATGTCCACCGTCTTCAAAACGAAATTTAACGATTGTAAAAATTGAAAATAATATTATAATCTTTTGTTATAGAATTTAATGTGAAGTCGCAGAATTTAAATTTGTGGATAGTTTCTTTAGGAAAGCGATCAAATTAAATTATTATTAATGCATGCGGTTTCAAGTGTTGAGACGCGGTTAATCCTGTATATTGTTCACCATTAATTATAAAATGTATCATTTATTAGCAAATCGCCATTGAATAATTCTTTGTTGTCGAGGGTATAGGGAACGTTCGCAGTGGCTGGCGTGGTCGCAGTTCAAAGCTTGCTGCGAACCACTGTAGATTTATATTTTGTGTGTTAGTAACAGTAACCCTGACCGATGAGCTCTCTGAAATAATCGAGTAACTCTTACCCATATTTTTATGTATATTCAGACACCGCCGTCTATGATTTTTCATCAACAGAACTAAATTTCAATCTTCTTCACTTTATCCTAATACCATCTTATGCCTACAGTTAACTAACATACAGCTTCGTTGTCCTTTATTCTTCCTAAATGTTTTAAATACAAAATTTTAAGACAAACTATAAATTTCGTCCATAAACTAATAAAAAAGAAACAAAATCTTTTTTAAATTTTTTTTCTGTACGTGAATATCGTGATATTTTGTATTTATGACAAAAAATGTAACATAGAATAAATTTGTGAATAACTAACTTCACTGTCATAATTGCGAACGTAAATTTCAAACACCTCCTGAAATATTATTTTCATTATAAACCACAACATTTCAAGTGTTTATATTGGCATCACATTTTATTAGTAAAGCTTTGGTAAATATTGCACAATTATTACGTCACATAACACCTGTATTTTTTCCTATCAGTCACTGTTGTGTAACTGTCCTTTTCATTGGTTGTTAAATTTTTTTTTTATTTAAAAACTCGACACATTTAGTTCCTAGCATGATCAATTGTTCAAAGTTTACTTTAAAATTCCTGTTAAACCGCTTTTTATCTCATCAATACCGTTCGGGATATTTTGGTGGCATGTTTTTTTTTCACATTCCTGCACCAACTGTATTTATTAAATTTGCGCCAAAAATACACCGTCTTAATTAACGATTAGCTGTAAAATTGTGTAACTGCATTTTTCCCAGACTACATCGAACGATTAATAATCATTAGCACGTATCTTAGTTGACCATCTACTTTTTTCAGTCACAACAGTTGTCCAATAGCTGTGAATAACGCAAAAATTTAAATTTGTAACCCGGTGGTCGCAGTTATCTTTTTATGGACGAGTCTTTTTAAACCGCAGAATTACGTCGGGTAATGTCCGACTGAGCGACCGGACTATTCACACAACGCGCGCAATCGTGGGACAGGAAAGAACCATTTACTTGTTTAGATATCGCGTATAAATATATTTGACTGGTTGTCGCCCGAGCGCTGCCGCACAGGTGTTTGACGTTATTATGGTCTCTAATAGCTGATAATTGCTGATTGGATTTTAACTTGTTCGTTCTACCGTAGTTTGCTTAAATTACTAATATACATCCGGGAATCTAGACTGAATGGAATATTTCCTGCAGTTGATGGAATTAATTACTTTAAGCGAAACGCAAAATGCATGTCATTGGCATTTACGTTCTCGAACGCGTTACACTTACTTATTGAATGTCGGTAAAAACATTAATTTTCATTAAATGCATTATTAATATAACCACATTTGTCATTATTATATTTCATTGAGAGTCCGCAGAGCAATTTTGCAAGTTGCAGCAGGAAATGATGCCTGAGTACTTTGCGTAATTGAGACGTTCGACGGAGAATATGATTTGAAAATAACGACGGGGAAAGTCTGCGAAATTGCGTTTGCAAACGGTCAGTTGAGTTAAGGACTTAAAGGTTGTTATAATTTGGGCGAGGTATTGCGATCCAGTGGGTCCACGAAAACCACCCAATTGTTAAAAAATTAATTGTTATTGAGAAATTAATTGACAAATAGTTAACAGGTACGTCAAAATCAGAGAATTAGAAATTATGATAAATTGAATGACAATTGTAAGGATTTAGATAAATAGTGAATCATATTTTTATTTGGGTTCCGTCCTCGACTCTGCGAGGAAGATGAGAAATTAGTATTTTTTAGACATCAAGCTTTTCTTAGATCCCATGCCGTCAGTGTCACATTGATATGCTAAAGACTTCTCCGGCTATCTATGGTAGTACGAAATTTTTTTTTCGTCCATTTTGGCTAATTGAAACAGAACAATTGTTAATCTAATTCCATCACCATTTCAACTAACATATATGGTTAATTTATTCAAAAACAATACATTAATACGACGTTTAGGCGCCACTGGAAACAATATCGAAATTAAATAAACCCACCAACATTTAAAGTTCATCACCAAGCGACAATACAAACATTTACATCATTAACAAAAAATATCGACCGCGTAAATCCAATATTTACACAAAGTTTAAAGCAGCATTCGACCTTTTATAGCGGAGGGTGAAATCTATTTGCCCTGATCAAATATTAAACACTTGCCATTCATAGCCGACGTGAAATGTTAACGCAATGTTTCGACACTCGACAATGGCACTTACCGCGCGGGTCGCTACGGCTCACGGCGCCGTATCCTAGTTGATTTCTCCAAGGATATTCCTCGACGTAACACGATCAACAACAGACATGTGCCTGATTAACGTGCCCCGTTATTCATAATACTTTTAGTAAACTGACAGGGTTCGCAGTGCATTAAGTTAATCGGGATTGTCAATCTATTTTCCATCATGGAAAGTCCATTACGAATGTATTGTTGAACGTCGCGACCTGCATAATGTAAGACCTGGTGTCCTTTAATAAATAACATCAATTACAAATCAATGTAGACGTAAATAATTGAAAACTTTCAAAGTTACATATTAATTTATATTTTAATGCAAATTTAATGTCAACTCTAAACTTTCTTCGATCAAATGCAAAAATTGCAACTAGACGAACAGTGATGGACTTGAACAAATCGCCCCTGGCTCCTATTTATCTTCGCCTTCCCCACAGAATTTGCATTTCATGTACCACTCATTCATCCAGTACTTGTTTGTCTTTTCCTCGTTCCCACACGTGCACACCTTACAACAATTCTCTCTTCTCCCTCCACTTTTATTTCTTTGTATTTTGTGTTGCCTTCCTTATTTTGCTTTATTTTTCTTGAGCTTCCACTTGCCTCCATCTATCTATTATCTCTCTTTCCACTTGTTTCTCATCTCTACTTCTTCCCCTGACATTCTTGCCTTTTCCTGCAGCTTTATCCTTCTGTATTCCCACTTAGATATTCCTTATTTTATCCTCCCTGCTTCTTATTTCCTGTATTGCAATCCTTGCCAAACTTTACTCCGTTCCCTCTCTCGTTGTCAATTCATAACTCAACGCCCTACACCCAGCCTCGACCCCCAGCCTTTCGCTCCCAGTCTCATGTCACACATCTCAAACAAAATGAGGCACACTGTGAATGCGCCTTTGTAACCGAAGAAAAGTTTGATTACCAGAAAACAGGAAAGAGGCAAAGGATGTGAAATCAGTTTTGCAAGCATGGACAATGTTTTGTTGAAGAAAACTTAAATTTAATTATTAAATTTACAAATACAGCGGCTGGTGATATAAAAATGACAGCCACGTTGAAGACGAGGAAGTTGTCTTTGCATTATGGTACCTAAATTTGAGCCATAGTTAATTATATTATACAGGCGTTAAGAAAATGCGAGAAGTGTTCGCCAACAAATTATTTGACAAAGACTCGGCGATGTCAATATCTTGGTCAACGATATTTGAAGCTCGCTACCGATTTATAAAGAACTGTTTCTGATTTGTCGAAACACATTTGAAAGATCATCATCGATGAGCAGCGGGTTGTGTTGGATTAAAAATGAACCCTTACATTTTTTAAGAATCTTTTCATGGTCTTAGTAAGGCCGCAAACGACGAGCCTTTTTAATGTTTCAACTTTGCCTAACGAACTCCACAAGACAATATGTTCTGAAAATAGACAATGAAATTCAAACACCTGATTGATAAGAACCATCAACAGCGATGGTTCTGGGCCGTCTGTGCTAGGTCCCAAAACTGAAAATCGAGCGATGAGTGCACCATATCACTTGTTTGGCGCGTCGAAAGAAAACACGTCCTACCTGTCTGTTGTGAATCAATTTTTATTTTTTTATCAACTATCGTTGTTGTATCTGGAGTTAATTTCTCTGATGCCATAGTTCCTTTTATTTGTATTTGTTGTACTCCTTCCATTTTTCCAATCTCTCCAACCCAACACTTCCGCTCCATACATTAATATGCTTTTTACGCATGCGCTCCATGGTTTCCTTGTTTCTTGGGAGCTCTTTCTCTATTCTCTCTTCCTCAAACCCTCATTTATTGCAACGTAATATATTTTTTATAATTTACAAAAAATCTGATTTTTCCAAAGATAATGGAGAATTTTAGTTTTAGAATTTCCGGTTTGGGGAACAATCAAATTAATTTACTTAGCACTTGCGGTTTTCAGTGCTGGGACGGGTAACCATTTTTCATTTTGACGTTTCACAATTTGTGATTATGTGCCAACTATCACTCTGCGCCACATAATTACAGAAATAACATTATAGAGGTGTGGAACAAAATGATGAACTAAAATGATGATAAAATGATGAAATGTTGAATCAAATCGGATGAGAGAAACGGATGCTGAATAATCGGAGAGCAAGTTTTATTAGCGCTATTGAAGTATTGTGTGAAAATAAGTCTAAGAGAGAAAAATAGAAATCAAAATCAAATTTTCAGGATAAGGCGAAACAATAAACAGCCAAAACAACAAACAGAGGAATGCAAATATTTTTTTTTGGACATCCAGAATGAAAACAACACGAATTACGAGAAATGTAAGGCAGGGATTTTTATAAACAGGACGACTACTAAACCTACTCGATTTTGTTGATTTTTCGCAATAATCAGTTGATTTGAGGACATGAACGCAAAGGAAACGCACGCGTTTTTGTGTCCGGAGTGAATAAATCATAATGGAAAACTGTAAATTGTGGCTCTTTGAAAACATAATCATAATCATCTGGGCATAAACGTCAAAGTTCATATACCGGAACAAACAAGTATTGCTAAGAAAAATTGTAACTCGACCCCACCCTTGGCCAAGTCGGCCCACGTCGATATAAAACTCTAAACTCTTACAAACGATTTTCATTGTTTGATTTTTATGATTAGAAGCGTTTCGAATAATATTTGTATTTAAAAATCAAAGTTAGTATTTATTTCATGTATATCGATTTTTAATTATATTTTTATGATTTCCATGGAATTAGTAACTAATACACAATGGAAGGTGAAAGACTGAATGTCGAGTATCAATCATAATAAAAAAAATACCCTTGGTGATTTAAACTGTTTGTAACGTTTCACGTCGATAAAGGTCGTGATTTTAAATAAAATCATGCGACCTTTACTTGCGGTGAATATTATTAGCACGTCGGTGTTTTCGAAACAAATACAACCTGAATAAAACATGTGAATCGACAAACGCATTTTATTACAATTTCTAATAACATCCAAACACAGGAAACAGACAACAATGGTGCAATTTCGGCGCAGCCACGGTTCCAAATCGTCCAATTTTGAACGGAAACATTTTATACGACAAACGCAATAATAAATATCGAGTTATTTGCGCAAGTCGTTCTATTTATTTCTTCATTAATCTAGTTCGCTTAGCCTTAGAGTCGGCGGCGACCCAATTAGCGTTGTAGCCACCTGCATATTGTGACGTCACGACGGTCACGGTTTATTACATGAACAACATTAACATTTCCTATTATTATTCAGTGCGAGCGGTTTCTGCGAAATCCGCGGCGCACGAAATTATTTAGGTTGCGATTTTCTGGTCTCCATTATTGAAATTTACAGTTGAGGTAATGCGACAATTTATGGGAACTTAATTTGTTTATCTGGTGCGTAGTTAGACACATGTCGAAAAATGTGCGAGCATATGGCAAGATTCACGGTGATCTCTCTTATTATTATCCTATTTGAATCTTCAATTTAAAAAAAAATATACGCAATATTCAACTCGGGTAATAAATCATAGTCACGTTGAAGTTAATTGAATTGAAGTGATTGCAGTGATTTAGTTACTGGCGTGTTTTTTCTTGGATTGAGAATTGTATGATGATTTTTGATGTGGATGATGAATAATGTCAGAAAACTGCGACGACGACAGTTGACATATTCACAATATTCGTGGGACCCAACGTGTAAACAACTTTTTTAACTCCAAAATATTTTCTAGTACCATAAGAAAAATCGTAATTTTAGATATCCGGCGAATGGTCAGTCGTCTATCTGTCATTGTGTATACGATTAACATTTTCTTGGGTAGTGACAGTCACTGGTCGTCCAGCACCCTTCGCATGTTCAGATGTTTGTCTTCTCAGTTTAAATTTTTTTACTATTGCATCTTATTTTTTATATATGTGCTACAACCAGAAACGCAAATATCACGGCCGATTATTATTCATGTGGAGGTCAAGTCGCAAGGTAAACCCATTGCGTTGCAATTAATTTTTAATAACCATTAAAAGGTTACGACATTTTTTACCATTGCACAAATCCTTGTTGTTCATCTGCGCTTCGACCGTTAAAAGATCAATAATTGTGTGTACTGTACTCCCGATTTAATTACACAACACGGATTCGGATCCGAGCGCCCCGAGGTACCATTCGCGATCGTTTGCGTTTCAATGTATGCATTTGCATACGCGCTAATTGTACGTTTGTACGCCGGCTCCGTCTTATCGTGACATACTTCGGCCGTCAGTATCAGATGCGGGTGTTAAGTTGCGGAAACAGAAACGGAATATAGCGGTGCGGTGATAGTAGGTTGGCTGAGTTTTCCACGATATCACAGCCCGTTTCCTGATGCAGTTCAACGCACTGTAGGAGTTCCCACACACACACCGGTGTATGTGTGATTGTCGTACCTGCTCGTGAGAACCGTGCCCTGGATTCCAGCTACTGGCAAAATGTACTCTCCGTTTGTTATGAATCACGTTGCGCTCATATACTGGTGTTCGTAATTTATATGCAAATGCGCGCACATTAAACAGGTACTTGAGTAGCTGCGTACGGTTCTCATACGTGTTGATGCAATGTGCCGATCGCATAATTAATTTTGGTTTTGCGATTCTTCTTGTTTACGTGGGAGGGGGTGGTGACGGGCGCACACCTGTAGAAGCGGTTTAGTGACGTAGTGAGTTGACCAACAAAGCGGTACTTTTGAAATTGTTCGGATGTAGAGCACGATCTAAATACTAAATGTTTTATTATATGGAAATTATTGGTATTTCATTTATACATACCTTGTGGTCATGGCATTCATTGTAAAGGATTAACGGAAAGTTCAAAATCAAAGTTGCCCTAAAAACTTTATCCCTGAAATGAAATGTTAAACCTTCAACTGAGACTTGAACCTAGTTATCTAGAGCACTGGAAATATCGCTAAATGAAAATGAATGAATGAGCATATTATAATAACTGCTTCAAGAAAGGAGCGATAAAAATAGTCAACTTGTGGAATTGAATCTGGATCTTAAGAAAGAAAAGAAAAAGTTACAACAAAAGCTATCCATGAGAACAAAACCACCAAAAACCGACATTTAGTCAAATTATTAAGGACAAGAAGAAGAAATACTGAACTTAAATGGGACATAAACAAACAAAAAACATTTAAAGAACGAGTCATGGTCCTTACTTGTTATAGAAATGAATCGGGGAATAATGCAAAAATTAAGCACATGATTCAGAAGAGATGAGGAAGTAATTAGTAGTAAATCCCAAAGCGAGAAAACCACGACTAAAAATGGTAAACATTAGTCTCGAAGATGCTACTGCTGACTTTAGCTACGTTAGATAGAATCGTCATTCAAAATAGATTGCAAGAGATGCAGGATAAATTGAAAATAGTGCATAAATCACAGCCTTACAATAAAAAGTTCAATATTTAGAAACAGACCTTTAAGCTTTCAGCTATTTATTAAAGAAGAGACGTTTGTACATAGGATGGAAAATTTGTTCAGTTTTCGTCGATGGGGGGATTATTATATGCTTTAAATGTCAGAACTATGGACATGAAGCTGAAATCTGTAAAAAATGGCATGTACTTGATAAGATCTTGAACAAGCAAACTTTGAATCAACATTTTTAAAAAATGTATGAAGCACCCAGAAAATTGCGTCATATCCTTTGTATTCGAAAAACACGTGTAGTTTATGTATAAATGGACAAATGAACAGGCTAGAACTTTGGAACTTGGTACCTGGAAGCTTTAACAGTTCCTGAAATGTACACATTTTAAGCAATACAGTAAAAGCTCCCACAAGCAGATACTCATGGTCTTGCTTTTTTGTTCGGTTAAGAGAAAGTGATTAATTTTATATTCAGGCTTTTTATTTATATGCAGAGAACCTTATTAGTTATACATAAAACATGTGCACATAGTTCAAAAAAAAAGAGTACATGAATGAAACAAGTATGGATGCGACTGAAAAAATAAAATATGTAAACGAAAAATAATAAAAAATACACTAGTCAGTAGTAAATTGTAAACAAAAGTAAACAAAAATTAAAATGCTCGATTTGCTCTTTTTGATGCATGTGGCAGTTTTGAAAATGACTCCAGATTTATTATATGTTGAAGTACTGTGAAGTCGTCTCTTGTGAACTTCAATTTTGTCTGCTGATGCATGTTTTAGTCGTTTTCATTAGGAACATTGTTATCTTCCCATCTTACATTTGTATATGGTCGTCGATTGAAATAGAGTCATTTAGAATTTGATCATCTGTTGTCAATTCAAAAGTATTGACAATGATACATCATCTACTGCATCAAATACTGTTAATTTACTATAACTTTTCTTGATTTCTGATTTAAGAAACAATTTACAATTGTTGCGAGCGTTACCTTATTTTATCGTATAATGCTCATCAAATATAATGCCTCTTAATATGTTAATTCTTCTTGAAAGCTCCGATGTAGAATTGGCGCTTTCTATGTTTGACAGCATATTTCTTTATTTCCAGCCATACATACACAACAAAATTGTAAGTTTTGTAAGTCAGTGTTATTAGGTAGGGCCCCCTGATTGCACTTGCATTGTGCACATCCCCTGGTTGGTAACCAAGTAACATACAAGGGAGCTTTTCAATAAACTGACCAACATCTTTTTCACTTACATCCCCACCTTCCTGATTAGAATTTAAAACTAATATTGTGCCCTTTACGCCTCTTTTGAAGCAATTCACCAGAGGCAGTGAAACTACTAGACTCAGTTTCTTTTTCCCTTGCCCGACACAGGAATGTTCTTACTTCTAACTCTTGCCAACCATTCAAAACACATTTTATCTATATTCAAATCTTCAGTTTGCCATTTAGATCGGACATCTTCTTTATGTTTAGTTATTTCTGTAGCTTTCGTTTTACGTTGTCCGTGGTTGTAGAAGTTGTCTAACTAACCTTTTTGCCAAATCACGAACCGATAGTTTTTCTAAGTCGAACATGTTCACCATTTTCATTTTTCTTGTAACGAAATTAAGTTAACTCAAAACGAGAAACCACTGATTTTATTAATAGGTTTACGTCCGTTTATTAGATTGTACATTGGATAGATACGTATAGGAACAATTTCGGTACCAGAAAATGTGCAGTGTTAAGAGGGAGTTGTCCACAGCAAAGAGAGCTTTCACTGTTCATTTATTCATTTGGACTAACTCGTAACCCTACATCCACGATTATTGGAGATGTCATTTTTTGTTTCCAAATATATTTTGTACAAAGTAATGAGCGGAAATACACTTCTATGTTTTAAAATTTATTACATCAATAATTAATAATTGGTACATATCTTCGAGAATGGCATAGTTTCTACACACAGAAAAATCTTATGTGACAACCCTTCGCGCGAATAGTGGTATACCCAAGAAAGTGTTCAAACATGATTTGTCAGAAAAGGTATTTTAATTGCTAGACACAAGGATAAAAAAGTTACCAGTCATCCATATTTTATAAAATTTTTATTCAGAATGGCAGTAGTGTGACTGACCACATACTTGTACCTGGATAAGTTGTATGTGGTTAAAAAAAGCTAAGTTTTTATTAATCCAATACACTGTGTTGAATGCGAGAGTAATACCGAACGAAATGAAACAAAAATTTTGATTGGTAGTTTTTGACCAAATATTCGTCTGGATGTACAGTCAAATCAAGTCACAAGATGTTTTTTGTCCTGCAGTAAGGAATTATGTGCAACAAGAAAAAGTTAATCACAAAAATAATCTACAAAAATAAGAGCAAGGAAACGAAACGAAAAACCACAGCATGTTATAATAAATACAAAGAATAACACTATATACAACGAAATAATCCACAAAATGAGACGAAATAACATAACGATAAATAATCTAAGCAAGAATGAAATATTAACAACTCAACTAGATGAATGAAAACAGGAAAGGGAGAACAGAGACTAGAAAAAATATTTTATATCATCAATCAAAATTTAATGAAAAGTAAAGGTAAATAATTAAACTTGAAATAAAAGCAATATACGAGATAAACAATGTGATTTAGAACAACGTTATTTAGAAACTAAGGGTCCAATCCAAACCATTTCATCAAGCGACGAATTATTGGATACAATCGAAATGAGTTGACGTACAAATCAGTCATCATGGAAGCTGCTGATTGATAGAAAAATCATGTCACTGAGTTTTATTAACTTTGTTTTTTATTGGTTCAAAAGTTTGCCTGATCATCATTTATTATAAAAATCTTTAACCCATTAAAGAGGTTAATTAAAATTTGTCCCAAAAACGACACGTGAACGAATTGACCGAAGTCAACTACTCGCAATCTGACTAATCGCACTCTTTCCTATTGCATCCATTTGCATTCGATATAAATAATAAATTGTAATGCTGATGCAAAGGTTTTTATTGTAACGAATTGTACAAAATAATCCCTTTCCAGGAAAAGTGTTATGTTGTATTTCATGCACATCCATCTTACTCGCTGGTGGCACCTTCGACATTGAAATTGTGTTCGAATCTTCTTAGGAAAATTTTCACTTTCACACTGTTCATCCTGGCAATGCTGCTTGGTGTAGTAACGGAATGTCTATAATGTTCTGCCTTTCCAAAAGGGGTTGAGTTGGTGTCATTTTAAGAAAGATGCAGTTGAACCAGGCGAAGAAGGAACAAGCTGTTAACAACTCTTTCTCCATAAAATTTGCAAGATGAGTTATAGATAAAACTTCGCGTGAACTTCTGGAAAATCAGTTCAGAACCGAACAAATACAATAAATCGATCAAAGTGTGGCTAAAAACGTAAGAAAATTAAAACAGAAACAAGGGAACGAGTACAACTGAATAACAGTGAATGGTATGTAAAGTAAAAAGCAATAAAACTGCGAAAGAAATTATTAAAAACATAATAAAAGAAGACGAGAAAAAATCATTAATAAATATAATCGACACAGGAAATAAAATGACGCAAAATTAATTGAAAAAACACAAATGGTTCGAAAAGGAATGGAAAGCCTTGGAAAGCAGAAATGGAAATTAGAAGATTAAAAACATGAATCGAAATACAAACGCACGACGATAGTTAAATGCTAAATATGAATAATACGAACAACTAAAATAAAATACGTGAATTATACAATGAGAAGAAATAAGCTGGCAGAAGAAAGTAATGAAATGAAGGCATTGTTTAAAAACTAACGTTATGAGTTAAAATTAGAACGAATTTTAATTGAAACATGAAACAGAAAGCGTATGCTGAAGTAAGAAATTGCATTGATGTTTTTCTTGAAATTTGGTGAGGATCGTACATTTAGAAAACGATTTTTGATTCAACTTGCCCACATTTTTGTAGTTGTTGTCCAAGACTTTTTCGAAATCCTTTGTGGCACCGGAAAAGGTATTGATTTAAATTTTTTGCTTTCCTCCGTGAACTCAGCGACAGCAGTTTTCGTGACAATGGGTATTGAATGAAATCGCGTATATTATTTTACATGATAGTACTGGTCATTAACACAAGGGAATAAACTTGATCGTGGACCCTTTTTGACAAACATTAATTAAAATTAATTCAAGTTAAATACATTGAATAGGTGACACGATTAGAACAATACTAACAATAATAAAATATAACGAACGTAATAGAAAAGCTCTACTTAAACATCGGTAGGCCTAGAACTAGCTAAGATGAAGACGCGGTGGGTGAAGGGCGCCATGCATGTATCACTTGTGACCCAGTAATAATAAACAAGTCGACAGGACTTTATAATTGATAGACGTTATGAGAACTGGGCATTAGACCAATAAAACTGTATGACACGGAGATAAATCAGGAAAAATTGTCTATCAACCTATATCATGATCAAAGATCAGCTCGGAGTGGGTGAAAGGTGAAATGGGGATGAAAGCAATTGATATTTGAATGATTGCGTGCAATGTAATATTGTTAGTTAACTTAATATTTGTATTCGATTATAAAGTCAAGCCATTTCAATAATGATAAATGTTTAAAAATATACGATATTGATGTCAATCTTGTAATGAATGCAGCTAACGTTAAATGAAAAGATTCATAAGACCAGTACGTGTTTTATTGTCGTTTGAGATCCTTAGCAAATCACATTCATCAATCAATATTGATAATAGTGAATTTTTACGGATATTAGTTGTTTATTATGAAAATATAAAAAAGTTAATTAATTACATAAATACATTTATTCTTTCCGTGTTTTAAAAAATTTCAAATGACAACTGTGACAAATGGTGTTACAAATAACGAACTCGATCACATGCCACAAAGATCTTGTTCTCCATGTGCCTATTAACATTAGTAAAGAATCATTTACACAAATAGACTTATTGTTACTTATATACTAGTAAGTCTACGAAAAAATCCTTTTATTGGCTCTTACAGCTTAATTTCTTGTGAAACGAAACGCTTTGTTTACCGAAAAAATTAACAAAACATAAAGTTAATGTGTCGACCGATTGTTTGCTCGCGTTAAGTGCAGGTAACGGAGTCGCTTTGTGCCTAGAATAATCGCGAGCCCGTCGACAAAGCTACGAAATGGAGTAACCGTTTTCTTTCGCCTCAAAGGAACTCCGGCGTTCGGCGCACCGCGGGCAACATGGAAAATGCGGTCGCGGGCGCGGCGCATCCCCAAGTGTCTCGGTAGAAATCTGTACGCAGCATGTTACCAATCGTAGTTTTGGCTTATTTTAGCTTGAGTTATTTTGAATTCCCACAATCTGTCTACCATATTGCCCAGTCGTGCCAATGACAGCACATGGCTCAATCACGCACTAAACGGATAACTACGCGCAGACCGGCAGATATATCGGTGCACGATGTAGAAACATGCAAATACACGTGCGTACATGAGTGGTTATTGCTTTGTAAAAATATCAATATTTGTCGTGGATGTATGCGTACATAAGATTCGCCGCACTACGTGCTTATTACTTACAGGTGAACAATGTAAACACTACTTAAAAGGTGAAACGCCTGGAGATGTAAAATTATGCACATTAATTAAATACCGCATACGTTAGAGGTGATGTTGTGGTTGCTTTGGCGACGTTATTTTATCTCTTTTTACAAATATATTTGACGTTTTGCACAGTTAAATGCATACGTCATTAAAAACTATTACTTCACAAATCCAGTCCATTATGTAAAAATTATATAAAATGAAATATATATGTATCGAGTTATCGAGTGAGGTTGCATGTTAAACCACGAGCGCGTAAAAAGTCTTTTTAAAGTGTTTTTAAACTCCAAATAATTGATAATGAAGAATAAGAACAAAAGTACCATTGGATATTGAGAATATGCCAAGTTTCTCCTGCAGGTTGACAATACGTTTGTGTTTACAAAGTTTTACAAAATGTCCTACAAGTTAGAATATCTGAAAGGTATTTACTTGAAAGTGTCGTAGGAAATCATCGAAATACAATCAGCCCTTCAGGAAGGATTCATAAATCAATCACTCTATTGTGTTTACCGGCAGAACTTCATAAGATTTTAATGTTCCTTCAAATCTGACCCTTTTATACATTCAGCGATGGTATGAAAGAACACCATCGGAGAAATTTAATTGAAAGCCAGCCATGGCACAAGTAAATTTAAGATACCAAAGAAAATTATCAATGTGTAATTCATGTTTATTTTGAGTAATATTTAATTCACGAACTTTAAACAATTTTGCTGTGAAATATTAATCTGACGATTTTATGGCAAAGTTGATGTAGATACTTGCAAGTACTACCAATTTGAATATTATAATAAAAACATAATTTGCACATAAAATATTTGTTAATAACTTAAATACATGTTATAACAATATGCATGCAAGGTGAAGCACGTAACAGGGTTCTTGACCTTGTTGTAAAGTTTTTAAATGGCACCAGTGCCATTCACCAGAGAATTTTTGCTGAGCTTCAACTTTTACGAAATTACAAATGCGGAAAAAATGCCCATGATGGGAATTATTTACTTGTATGTACATAAAATACAAACAACCGCACTTAAATTAATCGACTCTTTGGAATTGAAATTAATTAATAAATATTCTTCTAAATTGTTATCTTGTTGTGTACAATCTCGTTTAATAAGAAATATTTATTATTTGTTGTTTTGAAAAAAATAATAAACATCGTCGTTAAATAAAAAAATTCTTTGTGTACAGATAAATACATTGTCATAACAAATTGCGATCTTTGACTAATTTACAACGGCTGCAATAAACCGATCGTATATATTAATTGTTATTTACAGTGCACGTAAACAGTACGTATCCATGCGAACAATTTCAAATTACTTAAGCACTATTTAAGCACAACATTAAAATACATAATTCGAAATAAACGACTTTTTAATATTATGACAAATTTGTGTTACGACATACTGGGAATTGTCGGTGACTGTGTGCGTTTATCTGGGGACGGAGTTTAGCATAAACAATGGACTGGGTGAGGTATCGTTGCAGATATGTGACGGCGATTTCCCGAAAGTTAATATTCTCTTCGATAAAGGAGCGAACAAAACAGTTTAATGTGTCATTGCTTGGAGATACGGGATACAGGGAAAAATATTTTTGCGTACATTCACGAGCTTCGCTGTATTTTTATTTTGGATCACGTACGTCCTCGTGTACTGTGCTACGAGTAAGGCTGTAGTAAATTATGTATTGCGAAAATAACAAACAAGTGGAAGTTGTTGATTGCTAATTGACAATTGCAAACAGCGAACTTGTTCATAAATTTTTAACATTTTTTGTTAATAATGCAAACATTTCAAAATAGTCGAATGGTCAAATGTTGATAAAAATCATCAAAAATTGTCAATAATACAAAAGATGCGAAGGTGGCAACATTTCAAGAAATACAAAATTGGTAAAAATGAGAAAGGAATATTTGCAGCCACGTTAAAATATAGGAAATAAATAACAAATAATAACAATTTCCGTTTAGGTACAGGAATATTGTGACAATTGCCCACTATTTCCATGCCCAACATGGCCAAAAGTTATCAAATTAGTCAAAAAAACATTGAAAATAAATATAGGCGAATGTAATGTAATGTAAGGTGGTGATGAACAGTCCTTCTGAACTCATCAGACCACATTCGCTGAAGCTGCATGAGTTATAAACAATTGTGTTAGTGTATTAACGCCATCTGGACGTTTAGGGGTATCGATGTCTAGATGACGTTATACTCACACAAACGTTTGTTAAAATAAAATTACCAGAAACTACGTTCAAAATGGTCCAAATCGCCTAAAAATAAAGAAATATTCTAGGAGGACAAAAATGGGATAATTGCCAAAAAATGCCTATGATGCAATGCTAAAAAAATTAAATTATCGATATTGTAAGAATTGACAAATATTTTAATTACTGATATGACAAAATTGCATAAAATGGGAACAATGTCAAAAATGTAAAAATTGACAATTTTGATAACAAAAAATAGACCAAGAAGACAAAAAAATAGTAAAAAAATGTCAAATGTGAAATATAACAAATTACAAAGTTCAAAAAAAAACTGAAAATATAAAAAAATGTCAAAAATTTATACAAGGAATTTAATTTTAACATTAAATTGCCCAGAAGTAAAATACGTGTCCAATGTTTCAAAAAATGTTATAATCGCGAAAAATGTCAATCTTGTGAAAAGGACAACAATACAAACTATCTCAAAAATTCCAGAAAAATCAAGAATTTGCAAATTGTCAAAAAGCAATCAAAAAATTGCATTAGCGACATTTAAAAGTGGAAATCTGAAAAGTTACCAAATGCAAGGAATCAAATATGAATTAACAACACCAATTATCGAAATGGAAAAGATGCCATAATTCGAATTACAAAGAAATTGATAAATTTAGAAATTATTGACTTCGACATTAATAGGTAAAAGTAAGGGTTTCAAAAACACGATTTGGATTCTTGGACTATCGTTTCACGCTTATTCTAAGATCCTCGAAACGTTACAAAACCAAACCTAACTCAAACAAAATATTGCCTTGTAATGTATAAGTTCTACCGAGCATGCTTGGAAAAATTAATTATATAATTTATGTCAATTTCTACAGTTAAAACGTAAAAATTAGAAAATGGTATAAATTGTCACAATTGGCATATGTCAAAATGCAAATTATAGTCTGAAATTACAGAAGTTATGAAAGTTATCATCAAGAAAGTGAAAAATGTAAGACCTCTCAAAAATTTCGAAAATGTGGAATAAAAAAATTCAATTGGAAAAATTGTCCAAAATGTTGAAAAAAATTAATTAATGCGAGTACAAAAATTGTCCAGAATCAAATGCTAAAATACTACAAAGTCAAACAGAAAAAATGAAATGAAAAATGACACTAAAACATCGTCAAAAATGTAAAAATATGAAATTGGCAAAACTGTTAAATACTAAAATTGTACTAAATTACCCAAAATTACAATAAAACAAAAAAAATGCCCATATTGCCCAACAAATGAGAAATACAGAAGTTATAAAAAAATAATGCAACCAATGCCAAAATATTGTAAAATATTGCAAATGTGTCAATTGTCAAAAGTCCAATATAACAAATTGCAAAGTTGCCAAAAAAACTGAAAATATAAAAATGGCAAACATGTATAACAAAAATTTCAAATTGGCAAAATTGTCATATATGATGAATTTAATTTTTGACACTTAATTTCCAAAAAAGTTAATATACGTGCCCAATATTTTAAGAACTGTTATAATTACGTAAAAAGTGCATAAAACAGAAGCAAATGCTAAAATACCAAAAAAAAAAAATCGATCGAATGCTAAATTTGTAAAATACAAAGAAAACATAGTTATTAAAAAATTATATACAAAGTGGGTAAACGTGAAATATAACAAATTGCCAAATTACCAAAAAAACTGAAAATATAAAAAATATCGAAAATGTTTAACAGAAATAGGACTCAAAAGGTGCAACTTTCTAAATATGTCGATCGTTAAAAATGCCAATATTCTCTAAAAATCAAAGCATTACATTAGGCACATTTTCCAAGTATTAAAATGGGAAAAAATACCGATTACAAAGAAATAAAAATTAACAACACCAACAGTCGAAATTATAAAACTAATAAATTTTGAAATTAATGTCGTAGTAGTCAGGGTTTCCAAAACACAGCCTCGAAAAAATTCACAGGTTTTCGACTTCAAATAAAATAATCCAATTGGAAAAATTGTCAAAAATGTATAAAAAAGTACAGAAATTGTCCAGAAGAAAATTGCTAAACACAAAAATCACAAAATTCTTATATTGTCAAATTTCAAAATGTTTGTAAACTACAATTAAAAAATTCCATAAAACTAAAATAAATAAAAAAATTAAATAATGCCAATATTGTGCAACAATTAGACAATACAAAAAAATATTGAAAAATGGCCGCAAATCAGTCGATTGTAAAAGCTGCTAAAGTTAATATAAATGAAATATAACAAATTGCAAACTTACTAAACAACTGAAATATAAAAAATGTGAAAAATGTATAACAAAAATTTCAATATTGTGAAAAGGACAATAATGCAAATGTGAATGAGAATGAGAACCGAAGCACTGCAAATTAAAACATTGCAGTAGACACATTTTCCAAAAAGTGAAAAGTTACAAAATTAAAAGAGACCATAATTGGAATTACCAATAACTGTAAAACTGGTAAATTTTTAAGCTAATGTTGATAGTAAGGTTTTCCGAAACATGGTTTTGATTTCTCGACCGTCGTTTCGCTCTTGTTGTAAGATCCTCGAAACACTACAAACCAAATCTAATTGGATCAAAATACTAACAATGTATAAGTAGCACCAGTATAGCAATTTATTTTTGTCATCTCTCTTAAAATGTCATGCGTTGGGAGATTGATTAATTTGACATGTCTTACTGACGACGTCACAATAAGAGCGAAACGATCATTCAAGAATTCAAACCTGTTTACAGTTTGATTAATGTTTAATAGTAAACGGTGAACGGTGGTAATTAAAGGAAAATGTAAATAAATTAATATAAAAGGATATTATAACGGCAACTTTTATTGAACAACAACAACAACAACAACAACACAATAAAGTAGATAGCTGTTATTGTTACCAATAGTTAGTTTTCAATCAATTCGTGGAAAGTGTTATGGCCGAAGAAAATAAACAATTGAAGATCTAGCACGTTTTTAAATACTATGATAAAATAAAAAAAATATGTTTTTGTGTGTACTGCGCTAGCAAAAATGTTCCTTTTTCTCGTTAAATGATCTATTCCAACAAATGGATTTTTGTGGACATTTTTTTCAGATTGATTCCGCCTTTTCGAAATTCCCTTTTCCGTGGCGAACGCGATCGCTCGCGCACGCCACAATTCTATAAAAAACATTCTAATTCCGTAAGATAAAGTATTTCAGGAGTTAATAGAAAAAGCGTTAACTGCAAAAAATGTCCAGCCAGGTGTGACAGCTGCGGGTTATTTCAGGGCTGTACTGACAAACAGCACGGCATATGTGTGAGCGTCTGTCAGTAGCATATGGCGAAGCACGTGGAGCGCCGCGACGCCGCTACATATCACCTCTACGAAGTGCCTGAAATACTCGGCACCCAGTGCTTATTACAGATCTCGTTATAGATACAACAGTTGCTGCACAAAACGCGAGCACCACAAGTGCCTTTGTCCGACGCCTACCAAAAAGTACGGAAAGTACTTTAAAATAGTCATGAGAAAGAATCAACACCAGAGGGAATTATGAGAATTTTGAATTATGAGAATTATGCATTATTCAATTTTGATGTCTGTTGCGAGTATAGATTTAAATCGTTTCAAAGTGAAAGATGTCGATGTCGGTGGTGAAACGCGGGAGGTTCGGTGGCAGCAACTGGCAGGACTTGTCTCAACAGGAATTTGCGCACTTTCAAATCCATCATCTCCATCGCTGGCATATCTACTTTATCTCGTGACTGCATTATTTCGAATATAAGATGTCGTGATGTCGACTTATTTAAATCTTTCGATTATTTTAGTCTTGATCGATTTCATACACATCTGAACGTAATCTCAAAATTAGCAAGTGGGTCGTGAAAACCAAAGCCATTAATTAAGCGATTCCACTACATTCCCATATTTTCATTAATCTTAACGTACATTTTTTCTCAATTTTATGCGTTTGTACGAAAAAATAATCAATAACACACTACGACATCTATTACAATCGATCATATTCTTAATTCTGGTAAAATGTATAAATAAAAATGTCGCCCACATTCAACATTAGCTCACCAGTGAACCTTCAAAATAAATAATATTAAGTTTGATGGCGAATGAGCCTAATAGCATTTGCGATCGAGAGACGAAAGTGACACAAATTGTAGGAGAAACTCATTAGACTGAAAAAACTAGAATAACGCGTCATGTCCGTATATGTACCGATACGCTAAAAAGCCGCATTGAAACTTGAACGTGTACATTTTAACGGAGACGATTAAACGACGGCCATGACTGGCGTTTTATGCTTCCGTGGACTAGGACTGGTTAGGGTGGGATTAGTTTGGTTAGTGCTCGGTTAATGTATGTATAAGTCGGAGGGTGTAAACGAAGCTACATAAACACGTTTTTATGGTAGTCAATATTTAATCCTAAGTCGTATCGGATTTTCAAAGATAAAATCGTTTATGTTACTTACGTTGGTGATGTCTCTATGGTGATATGCTTCGATAATCATTTATAATCGGGTACCGAAGATAATCGAGTAATGTTGGTGGTATAGTTGTCTAGAATGGCATTAAGGATTAACTCAAATTATTTTTGAGATTTTTTTTGATTATTGCACTTTTGATTATTTCTATATTTTAAATGTTTCTTAATGTTTTGTTTTATTGAGTAAAAATATTCACAATGAACTTTGGGCTAAATAAATAAATGAAATAAACACATTATATCTTGTGTTTCTATGATATTATTATAAAATTTTCATATTTGATCATTAAAGCCTTATTCTCGATTCTAGATATCCACCTCAGTCTTTATTTTAGTACTCTTCATATGGCTCTTCTCTTTCTCAAATTTCTATGCTGCATTTTTTGATGAAACTAAATTTATTTTTCATTTGATTTTTTATGAACTGCTGTCGTTGTAAATCCAGTCATTTAACGTTGAATTCTGACCCCAATGATATTTGACTTACATAAATATTCATTCGCGCTGAATCTTTTAAATGTAAACAATAAAACCAACGCCATTATCAATACATTTCAATTAATCATCCTGTTTACTTATTGCCACTGGAACATATATTCATTTCTCATCCAAGAGTTAAAAATCTCGTATATAATATTAAGGTGGCCTTTTAATTGTCAACTACTTGTTACACTTGTGTTCAAAATTAATTCTTCTCATACACAGTTGGTGACCTAAACTTTTGAAAATGACAGTGCGTTTGGGTAATTACTCTGTGTTATTACTTTCACCAGTGTCGTTAATATATTTGCAATTTTACACCATGCCTCTGTTTTTCTTTTGTATTGTATTCTTTTGTATACTCCATTCTCTCTGGTTCCGTTTCAGATTTATTTATTTCGATATATGTTTTCAGTAAACGACAACCTAGAATTTTTCGTTCATTACCCCTTTTCTTAGTTTCTGATTCGTCCTGATTCGTTGGAAAATATTGTATATTGAATAATTGGTTGGTATGAACTATGAGGTACTGAATGTATAACAACAAATGTAGGCAAAAATTTCACATAGATATTAAAAAATGTAACAAACAAGCAAGTAAAAGGCAAATCCAACTTCAAAAATCATCTAAATAAAAAGAAACTGGGGAGGCTTAACTGCATGCATTAGCCAGGGAAGGTTACGATGTAATGTTTTACATCGGATCATCAAACGGATATGGCGAAGAAGGACAAAGAAGAACACAGTATGCCATTGTGTATTTTACTAATGGTTAAAATGATACGACGTAGGATTATAAAATACTATAATTAAGAATAGACCCTGAAAAACTATGGAAAAACTAACAATAGCACACAATTGGAAGTACTAATTTTATTATTATTCTATTTCTTAGTGCTGAGCTAAAGTTGGTACAGTAAATGGGATTAGGGAGGCACACGAAAAAGAAAGCGACGAAATCAGAAGGAGGCGTTACCAGTAACCCCCTTTTCAAAAAGAAGAAGCAGGAAGAAGAATGTCGAATAATTGCGTTGTAAATTACCACAAAAAAATCCTATATATCATAAAAGAACAGGCAGACGAAAGAGAAGAATACAACTTAACAGCCAGAGAAGACTTTAACATTATGATTAAAATGGGAATATAGCAGAGAAGGGGAGGAACGAGGGGAGCTAAGGAATTATGAAACGACTACAGGAAACTGTGTAAAAAATTAAATGGAACGACATAATAAATAAGAAAAACACAAAAGCAGATATGTGCGAGGAATGAACTGTGGAAAGAGAAGACACGAAGCAGGCAGTAGGGATGATTATTAAAACAAAAGAACATGACTTGCAAAAAATAGATGGAAGAAAATTCTACGAGAAGTCTACTAAACGTAAATATGGATTCAGGATTCATGTACCAGCCAAAGTAATACAAACCGATTAACATATTGCAATGGAATGAAGTTGCAAAGCGCCGAAGAGATGTGACAATGCTCATAAATAAGAAGCGTAAAAAGACAGAATAGACTACAGAGAAATAAGTATAGAATGGGGTTAGAGGAAGAACTGAGGGAAAACTATAAGCCATGAGAAATAAGTAAGGAAAAGTGTATGCATCTCTCGTGAAGTGAATGAAATCAGAATGCGAAGAACTGCAATGAAAGCAACAAGGGTAAGAAGACCTAACAAAATGGGAAGAGAAAGCATAATGACTTATGAAAGAAAAACATACAGCGGAGGAAATTGAATGCGTGAGATACCAACAAGAAGAAGATATTGACAGTCACGGCCGAAAAAGCAGAGACAAGAACAAAACAACAAAATAAGGCCGTAACAACAGGTGCAAGCAAATGATAACAAGTGAGGGGTCGATATAAGAATAAACAACGAAAAAAAATGGAACCATAAATTAGTAGCAACATTCAATGAATTAATGTTGGAAGGAGGGAACCAATTCTCTATCTAAAATGGCGTATTTGGTGTATCGCTGTAGGCAAACCATCAAACAAATGGCTACTGAGTGAAAGTGGAGAAGGAAAGGGATGTATAGGAAAGATATAGAAATGAAGACAGCATATTTTTTTCAAAGTTCATTTATTTATATAAAGGACAAAGATCAATAATTGATTTGGCCCGTTTTGTTCGATAATCTTTTGCCATCTTGCAGTGACCTTCTTAATTCCTCCTTTACAGGAGGCTCTGTCTTTATCGGTGAAAAACTAAACAAGGTGCTGATTTATAGCCTCGTCTAAATTTAATTTTATACAACGCAATGAGTTTTGAAGAGAGCGAAACAAGTGGAAATCCGATGGCGGAAAATCAGGAGAGTATGCTGGGTGGTAACCCAGCATACTCTCCTGATTTTCCGTTGTCGTAACACTACTAATTTACAATTAACGAGCTCTGGACGTTTCTGGATGATGGATTCCTTCAAACAGTCCAATTGCTAACAGTCCATATTTGAATTTATTGTTTTACTGTCAACATCTACATCTGCAAGTAGTAACCGTGGTGAAGGCGCGGAAGGCAAGAGGCGCTCAGCACCATTTTGCCAGCAGCCCTAGATATGGTCGAAATTATGGTAAGTAAGCAGGAGGCAAGCAAGTTAAAAAGCATACTGACTCACTGACAATACTATTGAACGCAGAATAAACGAGTTCAGTGACAATGGAGAACAAGTAGTCGAAAAATTAAAGAAGATCCCACATATTGCTTTGCAGTTTCGTAGTGTGCAGGATGTGGTATTTGTGCGCTTTGAAGCAGACGAAAGTATTACAGAAGGCATTTTATTTTGTAAAGCATTTCTTGCAAATACTACAGGCCAATCTTTGTACGACGTGTTTTTAAAAAATGTTTTAAAAAATGTATCGCCATTTGTAGCGATGACGCTAAAGATATGACTGACAGTAAAAGTGGACTGACATGCTTAAAGAGACTGTTCAGAATCGTTTGTGAAAACGTGAGTTCACTTCATCAAAATCTCTTTTATCATACAGAGGTCTGGTGGCTGTTCCAAGGAAATGTATTTACAAGAGTTCTAGAACTGAAGAATGTTCTTACAAGATGCTAAATCTGTATATCAAAATTATTTAAAATTAATTATAATTAGCATTCCTCGCTGATATTTTTAACCACCTGAATACATTAAATTAGACTTTCCAAGGGAGTGAAGAAAACATTCTTTGCAAAAAAATATGTATGAGTCCTTCCCTTGTGTTCAGAAGATTGTAGAAGACACTCCAATGGACCAATCGTTGGTAGTAAGTTCTCGCAGTCCTTGCATAATTTGGAAGAGAAACTTTTAACTCCCAGAAACTGGACTCTGGTGCTAACAATTGCCGTAGATGGACAATAAATTCTTTCTTGGATATGTCAGTACAACTAGCTGATCTAACCACAAAGATGAAATAAAACAATAAAATCTTATAGATTTAACTGCTGACGGTATGCTTACAATGGACTTTTATTGGCAAAATATTCTGGATGAACAGAAAACAAGTACATCTGGCAAGAGAAGCTTTAAAGTTATTAGTGCCATTCGCCACTTCCTACCTATGTGAACTAACGAAAAAAATAAGCAAGTCCACCCTTCTCACTGAAATTGTAGTTTCTTTATTGTAGTTTTTCTTTTATCAGCGACCCCGCCGCGTAAGGTTTTGCGACCCTCCTGGGGGTCGCGACCTCCTGCTTTCGCTATCGTTTGAAACGAATTACTACGTCGGGACCAAGACCGTTTGCGCATCTCGTTGTTCTAAACAACCCACTTCTCGTCACAACTTATTAGTCGCTTTAAAAATGGATAATTTTTTTATGAGTATATCGCAGATGTACATCACTAGCGCGAAATTTCATCAACCATCGCAACTACATGCAACTTTTCACAAGCTTGACAAGTGTTCTCCCCTTCACGGAAGTGAAACAGTAAAATATGGCGAAAATGCACAATTTGGTCTTTCATCTTCAACTTTTAAAATCTGCAAAACTCAACCAAATCACTTAATTTTTTTAAGAAGTTACGACTGTCAACTGTCAAATGACATAATAACATAGATGCGATTGTACTTCAACAAATGCACCAACATTTGCTGCAAAAGCGCGTCATGACTTTTCAGACAACGAGCTGAACCGATGTAGGTTAACCTATATGGAAATAATAAGACGTGTCTGGAACTTAATTTAGAAGATATACAGCAAAAGCGTGTCAAGCAGGCACCATACAAATACATAGTTCATCATCTCTGCTAGCAGTGCACGCGAAGTCATCATTTCACTTTAAAGACGAATTGTTCCTATGGAGAATCTCGAAGGGCACCATGGTTATGAGAGTGTGCACAATTGATTTTAATCAAGTCTTCGAAAATGATTTGATTATTTTGGAGTAGTTTCATTCAATTGGCAGTTACTCCATTGTTAATAGTTCCACAAGGCTAGCTTGGGGTAAACTATAAATAGATCTTTTTGGAAAAAAGGTTCGTACTGTAAAATATGGCAATTGGCTCGGCTCAATATTCGATGAAATTCCAAGTTAACTACTCATATGAGTCGTGGTTTTAATTACATAAAACTCGCGGCCTTGTAGTACGCATTTAATCGACGAGTACCTCAAGTTTACTTCGTTGATCTGTGATTGCACCGATGTTTTGCACGACGCATTGTATTTATATATGGAAATTATGTGGTCCAATGCTTTATAAATGAAAGCATAGTTGTTGTTGCGTCCAAGATTGCACGTCGGAATTAATACATTCTCTCACAGATCACAAAGGGAAGTCTATATCGATATCTGCGATGCGATTACTCCGCTTCAATTAATAATAATAATAAAATTATTAATAAAAAATATATTTTATTTAGTGTTAGTTTAGCGTCATCTGATTATGTGTTTGATATGTGTTTATTTTAACAACAAAACGTGTTAAAGTTAATAATTTTTTAAACAAATAATAAATATTTAATAATTTATTTGAACGCAATTTCTTGAGGTCATCAAATTATTTATCAAAAGTGTTGTAATTCCCAATCATGTATACGATGTGACACCCGCGACTTGATTCGATGGGCTTATAAAATATTCGCTACTGCATACGTTCATTACGTTCCATATTAAAAATATTTTTATTTTTATTTCTATTTCCACTGCACAAATTAATTCATACGCCTGTGTATTAGTTGGTTTAATTATTGATCGTTACCCACTCTGCATTCACAAATTAAATTGAAACTAATGCATTGGTTGAATTTTAATGATTTAGTACACATTGGCAAGTATGCTCTTAGTACACGAGTAAGGTTTTATGTAATTTGGAAACTACATTGCTACACTGCCATTTAACAATACAAGAAACTACTAATGGTTGATTTTCAAAATTTATTTTATATCAATTCGTTAATTGGTGGTAATAGCATATCTAAAGTTAGATATATGCATCCAGATCTCAGAATTCAAGTTTGGTGGAGTCAATACTCATTGAATATGTTTCAACAAATTAGCTAAATTATTTTCGTATTTATTGTTTTAAAACATCATTGCTATACGACTAAGTGTTATCGTTTTATTTTTAAAGCCGATTAGTGCGACGCGCTGGAATTCAGTCAGTCACTTATGTCAAGCGTGTTCCAATTTAAAAATTTACAAACAATAATCGAAAAAGCAAACACTTGCTGCTTTAAAAGATTATTTTCGAATTTACCACGTACACTGATGGTTTTCTCGCGGAAAACTATTCACACGTACAACGATAATTAATAAACCGAAAGCCGTCGCCGACGAAATAACTTAATATATCTCGCTCATTACCGACGGTGACGCGAGTTTACTTAAAAATTACGTGATTATTTATTAAGGATGCAGACCCAGTATAAATATTCTCCGAACATGATTGTGTCATTAAAACCATTCCGTGATATATCGTGTTTTCGTAAAGAATATCCTGCGACTGGTCGGTCGACTCCGGCGATACGGACACCTGTGTGTACTTCATACGTTTGCTTTCTTTATTAGCACGCAAACAAACCTGCACCGTAACAAATCTGGTTTTTTGCTCACTTACCGCAACGACCTTAATGGGATACTGTCAGGTGTTTCATTTTTTACACATTTTTGCACTTGCGCCATAAATTTTTACCAATTATGCTGGGTCGCGTTAATAACATGGACGTGTAGTTAGCTCAAAAAATATGGTGTTTTTAGTCTGGTTGGATGTAGTTGTGGCGTTGGACTAACGTTTCGTGCCCGTTTGACACCCACGTCAGCGATTTCGTTCGGCTTCAAGGAGCTAACGATCATTGAAACATAATTGCTGTAACAATACTCACATAATTCCTTATGATATTCTTAAATATATCACACTTGCCTACAATAGGTGTAACTGAAAGCTGAGTCACCTATTTTACTTTGTTATTTATGAGTAGTTGTGTTTGAACGAATTAGTCAAGACGCAACGTTTCATCAATTTCGTTTTATAACAAAAAATATTATTGTGTGCAAATGGTCCTAAATTATATTATTATAGATGTGAATAATAAAAATGAAGGGAGGATGATTAAGACAAGGAAGTAAAAACGACAAACTTGGTAAAGACAATCTAGAAGTTGTTGAATATCATATTGGCTATTTGGTTTCATTATAAAGAAGAGTGTATGAACGCCATCTACATGTCAATGTGGCTTAGTACATTTTTTTACAACAAAGACTGGTTATGTTGAGTTGGGTTGGAAATATTCAAATTTTCAAATTACCAAAATCCATCTTACATTTTCAATTAGTTTTCCAAATCTAATTACAATTTGACATTCGATACCGGATATTTCTTTCTCGTTGAATTCACAAAAATAAATCCTGGTAGAAATATTTTCAATTTTAAGGCAAAATTGTAATTCGCATCAAATGTATTAAAAATGAGTCATTTTTATGAAGTTGTGATGGTATGGAATTCTTTTGCAAGTTTGGCTGGATGGGGTTGGGAGGTATGTTCTAGCTCTAGCCCTTGGATTAGTGTTCCAAAGCTAATGTGTCTTTTTGGGTGTTTTTTTGGATTACTATTTCTGAATTTATATATCTAATTACATTTTTCAACTCGATACAAATTCCTTACTAGTTCGATTGGGTTGGGTTGATAACGTGTTTTTGGGTTGGAATGGGTTGTCTTGTACTACGGCCATGGTCCCATTACATCGTCTTTTTAATTCGTTTCCGTTCTTCGTTGAAATACCCTTTCAATTTACTGCTCCTATGCAATAGTTCCACGATCTCACAATTCATATCCTGCCCCTCGTCCATAGGTATTACTGACTCTCTTCTAATATGGACCTGTCTTGTCATACAACGTTATATTGCTCATTTTTCTTTTTGACATTCGATATTTTCTAGCCCTATCCCAATAACATCTCGACTAATCGTTCCTGATGTACCTCCCCGTGTGTGCAACACTTTTGTAACACTTGCTTTTGTTTTGAAATTTCAGGTTACCTTTCAGGTAAAACATATACCAACCGCTTCTTCAATACACGTTTTTCTATTACATTTTAGCACGATAACATTATTTCTTCCTACTGTCTTGTTTGCGGTCAACGCAACGCAATCCAATTAAATGTAGCCTTCTTCATTGCAGGGGCCGACCCGATCGAAAATGCTTCTGGAGAGGACAGCTTACTTGCCAGCTCTACACTTGTGACTTGGGTAAGTAATGTACCTTTAATTAATTGGTTAAAATCAAACAGTAAATACGCAAACTTCAATTGTCTAATAGGCAGTAATTTGGTTTATGAACCATAATTTGAAAATTGTAATAGTCTAATATGTGAGGTAAGAAATCGATTAACTGAAATGGGTTTTAGAATCTTCTAAATGGATCATATAAATTAATATGATGTACTTATTATAATTTTTATGAGTTAATTAGAGATATATGTACATTTGGGTTTTGCTCACTGGTTTTCCTCAGGATGGCGCCTAGTACTGCAATTATACAATTTCAGGTATATTGGCAAGAAGAAGGTGGAATCAGTCGATTTACTCGAGCTTTTTAGTCAATTTTGCCATATTTTATGCCACAGGGATGAAAACCTCCCAGCCTACTCACTTGACATTACTGCATATCAAACAACTTTGCAATTTTTCAGAAATTTTAGGTTTTTTGTTATGATTGTCAGAAATTTCTACAATTTTTCATTTTAGGCAAGTTTCAAGAAGAATGTAGTTTCTGTGTGGACATTATATATTTTTTTCTTTTTAGACGATTTAGAGAATTTTATGCTAATGTGATTTACACCTTGACAGCCAACCCCTCCCCCCGCCGGGGTTTGTTAGCTCCTTTTATTCATTTAATCTATTTTTAAATTCCCCCATCGTTCCATTATTTCATAGTTCATTTTGTATAATTTTGACATTTTAACTAATAATATGTTTTGACCCTTTTAATACTTTTGAACGTTAAATAAATAAAATTAAAATTTTTTTTGTTTTTCATTTCCTACATTATTGCCGGGGCAATTATGACATTTACCATATTTTTAAATTTTTATGACTTTTCATAGTTAATGTTGTTAGGTATTGTTGTAATTTTAATCAACTTTGACATATTTTACGCCACCGGATTGAATACCTTGCACGCAGGGTGGAAGGCTCCTTTCATGATTTCGTTTCTGTAGTGAAAGCTTTTTACCAGTTTTGGTAATTCTTGATTTAGTTGCTTATGAAACTTTGTTCTTTTGCATAACTTTTCAGTTTTCTCTTTTTAATATTTTTACAATTTGAAAGCATTTAAGTTTAATCTTATTACCCTTTTCCATATTTCTAAAACGGCAGGTGTTTTTATAAAACTGAAAGATATTGAAATTCTAAACAAGTTTTATTTGAAAAGTTCTTTTGAGAAATGTACTTGAAACCGCGCCTGCACCAGTTTGTTGGAAATCAGTATAAGAAAGTTTAGTGCGGACTAGTACAGATTTTGTGTTTTAAGGACTTTATATTACGTCTTAAATAATTTATGTATAGCAATTCCTGTTTATTGGACAACAATGTCATGCAAGGTATCGTATTTTCTTCTGTTCTAAATTACTTCCATTGTCTCTGTTTGTGTTTTTGGTCTCTGGAGTGGTTATTTTGGCAACAATTGCTTTAAATTTAATTGGTAATAGAAATCTGTACATCGGTACAACATAACATTTGTGTAAAATTTTTGCAAAAAAATCAATTGTATAATTTCTGTTGCGAACTTGAGAATTTCACATAATTATTAACATTTCTTCGGAATTCACCAGACCTCTTTAATTCATAATTCGTACCAATCGTTCATGTACTGAATTTGGGTCAACATTTAGAAAAAACTATTGTTTTCGTTCTGTTTAAAAATGTTGAAATTGTTAAAATGAAAGGGAAAAATATAGAAAAAGTTTTGTGGGCTGCCTTTCAATTATTTGGAAAAACTGCTGGATTTGATTTTATTTTCCATCCCACAATGCCCATACTTCTTATGTCTTTAATACCTAATCCACCCTCCTTATTTTTGATCCATTAGCTTTGGATATTGCTTCGTCGGCTTATTATTATTTCTATATTTTCTTGTCCAAATAGTCTCTCTATCTCGTGGTTCAATAATCGTCTATATTATACTTCTTATTTTTCTTTTAAATATTTTCCTTTATGCTTCCTTTCATATATATATTTTATTTAATTTTATTATAGGTTGTGATCATTGCATTTTTTATTTCAACTATTTTCCATTTCTTTCTCTTTTTTTCCATTCCACTCTTATTATATTTTATTGTTTCAATCTTGCATTTATATTTCCTTTGGTGGATTTTTCTTCCAGTTTTGTTTGTTCTTTTGATTGTTCGAAACTACAATTAAAAGTCTCACACGTACAAAATAATAATGTGACACTAGGATGTAAAATATGACAAAATGACGAATTTTGGTAGAGAATACACATTATTACGATTTACGTTTGTTTTTATGCCCACATAAATGAGTACGACAACTGTCGATGTTTGGTCCGGGTGAACGAATTTTGAGTACGAAACATAGCAAGCACCCACTCGGGAGTATGGGATTTTTCTATTCTTTAGTAGACGTACCTCGTCAACATAGATGTTCGTCGGGGTTCCTGCGAAAGTTCGAATAAAATAGTTTGTAACCGAAGTCATCTCTTTGAAAAATTATCTCCCATTTTTACATAAATTTGCCTTTTCGTTTTATTGTTTCTTGTTTCGGTTTTATTTTTGAATTCTTACCTTCGCTCAATTACTTTAAACGAGCTTAATAATATTTTTTAATTTTGTCCTTAATAATTTATCGTTGTTTTCCATTTAAAAAAATACGCTAATTCTATTGGTTATCCCGGTCACAATATAATAATACGTAACATATATATTTTAAATATGGCTTCGGATAAATTGCACTCCAGCTTGAAACGAAAGCAAAACGTTGATTGGAGAAAAAGTAGAAATATTAAAAAATACTTTATTCGCCTCGCAGAAATGCAGATCGAGCTTCCGTTGCTCACTTGGGACCGGCAACGCGTAATAACAGTAATCGAGATCGGAATTATGCGGAATGCGGTTATTTTGTTTATAAAAAAAGTCTCACCACGTAATGACAGTTTCGCTCCGCGAAATAAATAAATTAAGAGAATAAGTGCTATAAATAGATCGGAGTTAGGAACGCGCTGGGTCGGCTTATGATATTAAAAGCTAATAGCTGCGGAGAGATAACGGCGTTTATTTGATTAGACGCGCCATTGTGTTCAATAAAACGAACTGTGTAATTAAAATTTTAATCTCGATTAAAAAACGAGTGCTCGTGCACCTAACGGCGCATTTCGATTGGTCGCTCGCGAATGCCCGCCGAGGATTGTTTACATAATACACACCTGGGCGAAAGTTTTAAGTATTATTTCCTAGATAAAGTTCATTAGCAGATTTCTTAATGATCCACCTGCGTGCACCGGTGGCTTCTTATCACCGATGACTATCGTTCAAGGCCAGTGCAGGCGAACCCGCCATTATTTATATTACCTTATCGGAATTTACCTGTTTCGTGCGCTCGTGCAATTGGAGCCGTACTGTAAATACGTCTTTAGTTGTCGATAACGCCGACGGACACCTACTTAATCGCTTCGAGGAAGACGTACATTACGAAAACAATTACGCTAGCGTTCGTACGCAAAACAAAAATATATTAGCATGTGTTCTTAAAACGTATCGCAGCAGATGTGAGGCTAAAGTGCAAATCTCTAAAAACAGATAAAGTACACATATGAGTAAGGATACTTGAAAATAGGTTTGTTGTACGTACTGTTTTCAATGTTGAATTATAGATATGAATAAATAATCATTAATTTCTGATTATTGTTCGGTTCAACCAGAACACTTAAATGACAAATCAATTTTACCTTTAAAACTCTTTTATTTGTTTTTCAATTTGCAACCACTATCTCTAATGTGCGGATTCATCGTAAAGTAAACAACTACATTACTTTCTATTACTCATTTACGAACAATTATTTAAGTAAATGTTTCTCTAATGGTTGCAGATTTTGTAATTCGTTGCACTTCAATCTTTGCGAGGATGACATCAGGTAGCAAAATGTTGTGTTATTATTATTTTTTGTACATTTTGTAAAACGGGGGTGATGGAACTACGGGATATTTCGCTGAACTTTACACTCAAGAATAAAAAAAATTAAATTGTAAATAAATATTTTAATTTATACGATAAAATGAATTTTGTTTCTACATTCATTTATAGATGAATCCATTTGTCCACTGTTCAGGCGATTGAATGCTTCAAATTTTCGCACCATTTGCCCGAGAGCGAATCGGCTGCCATCATTCGTACTGTGCTTTCTCGTTTTTAGACGCACGATTGGAGTCAGTAACAAATATCCTGTTAATAAAATTTTATATTAATAAGTATTCATAAACATATATTTACTATTACTATTATCTTATTTCTCAACCTCATTACTACGTCTATTTACATTTTGATTGGGTAAGCTTTCTTATCATTAATCTTTGTAGTTATGCTCTTATTTATATCTTCATAAAATAACAGAGCAATGTGTAAACGTTAGGATTCTTTTGGAACATGACGTTTTTTAATTAAAATTCCAATAATCTCTAAAAGTTAATTTCAGCATAGAATGATATTTGTGTTTGTATACAAATAATTTTTTTTGCAAATTCAAAATGAGTCCTTGATGACAATAACTTACTTAACTTGTGATTTTAACAATTCACATTCAATTTGCATTTCACTTAATGAACCGAAATTGAAACTGTTAGAGGCAATGGGTAATTTTATCTAGGAATCTAGGAATAAATAAGCTTTCGATGATTAATTTACTTGTTTATCATTTCTTTAGAAATTGCTATACTCTGTAGATTAAAATCAAACATCGTTCGTATTTTTTTAGATGAGAATAGTTTTTAATACATAAAGCTCGGCGACGAATGCTTTGGCCAATACCTGAAACTGTACTAATTTCTCTGTGGGATTATTTCTGAAATATACCATATATGCAATGGAATTTTGAAAAAAAAATATTGTATTGAAATTATCATTGCATGCACAAAAAATTAGTTGTGTTGCTGTTTAAATCTAATAAATTTTAATTATATTAATCCAGATCTAGATCATTTCCATTTCATCTGTTACGGAACAACAATTACTAAAACAGCGAAGCCCCATATCACAACACCTACTTAACATATATACAACTAGACAAAAATATTATAAGCGAAGATTATTAAGAAAATTAAAATAAAGCTCTTGGGGATTAGGCGAAGTCCTTAAACCAAGAAATACAGGAAAAGATAAAACAAAGCTGGATAGTAAGACGAGAACCAGAAGAATTTTAAGGCGAATTTATGGCCCACGACAAGAAGAATAAGAATAAACATTATGTAATACCATAATAATAATTATTGTAATTGTATTGTGTACGTTCGATATGATACCTGGAACGAAAGGACGAAGGCGACACATCAAAAACTTTTATGAACAGCAACATGGTTCTCCGAAGGCTACCTTAGTAGTTAAGGCGTGATAAAGTAAACTTTTTAGTAAAAGAATTATTGTAAATAAATGCGTGGCAACGCAAACTATTTCATACACTAAAAGACATGATTCCACAAATTGTGGAAGTAATTTACTTCCTGTGTGTGGTATGGCATTATGTTTGTTTGGTTGAACTAATCGTTTTAATCCAAATTATCAAATAATTGAAGAATAATTGAAGAACGTAACTACTGGAGATTTGAGCCACGATAGCGCAGGTGCAAATCCATTTTGATTATCTACAATTTGGATCCACCATAAACTTGATCAAACTGCCAAAGAAGAGGCGGAAAGCAAAGAAGGTCAAAGATTTCATAATTTCCCTACGGGAATGATATTTCCGTGCTTGCAATGGTTGCAGAGCTTCATTTATGGGCAAAAGAAGTCTAGAATTCAAGACGCAAGTTATGTTAGAGAGAGAAGGAGAAGGAAGTCGAAAGTGGAATGGAAGGGGGATATAAATTATGATATATTTAACAAATGGATGTAGGGAGAAGTATGTCTTCAAGGCTATTTCAGGACGAAATATCAACTCTGATGAACATGTGGCAAACTGGTTATCAGAGGGAATGCATATGTAATAGGAGTATTTGGTGAGGACGATAATAAACGAATCGGCGTGGAAAGACAAGCAATGAATAGTACGAAAATGAAGGATTGGGCACGAAGACGTAGGCAAATGACGCGACTGGTCATCGTTGACATAATTATTATGAGATTTTAGATCGTTTGGTTAGACGCAGATGCATTAGAAATTGTTTATAATAAAACCAATGAATTTGTGTAAATTGGAACAGTACCAACATTTTATCAAGAGAGAAACTTGATGATTAAATAAATTGTCATATACATAATTCATGACTTCTAATATTATTTTTTTTCATCGAAATCTTGTTCATTAATTTACAATACAATTATTACTGAAAGTAAATAAAATATTGTGCAATAAAATTTAAACGTGATTTGAATCCGGTAAAAGTAGATCGATTTTATTTTTAAATACATAACCATAAAATGCTCTCACTTTTCATTTGATGCACACCTAGGTTAGTTAGCAATTTATTACTTGAATCTTGTGCTGATTAGGGGTGTGATTGTGACTTTACAGTTTTACGTTTACAGTTTTGTGTACCCTATATACCTTTCCATGTCAAAAAAAGCATTTTGATTTGCATCGATATTCAATTCGTCCCCAAGAGCATTGGATGATTTTCTCAGTTACCCAAGGAGAAAAAAAAATCTATATAACACTGATACATTAAAAGAGCAATAAAAACCCAACCCCTCTAGAAATGAATTCAAAGCAACCATTTCAACCAGACGCAAAAACTCAACAATTTCAAAAAAGAAAACTCCTGAGCCGGTGGGCCTTTTAACTGCACTTAGATGACACGCAAAGCTAAGTAGTATTTTGCTATAAAATTTATACATCACCTTGTAGTAAGTAATAACATTGCTTTATGGATTAAAACTTACTTATGAACATACCTATGGATTTTTTTTTAAATTAAAATCACATGCACAATAACCAATTAAATCAATTAATTTTAATATTTTTAAGTGAGCAGAAAATAGTGGATTCTAATTGGGTTATTTTGACTCAACATTTATTAAGGGTTTAAATATATACAAAAAAAAATCCAAGGAAATCAGTTGACAATATATAATATTTTATAAAATATATAAAATAATGACGTTAATCGACAAGGTGGGTTGGGTTGAGTTGGGAACCCCATTTCTGAAATCATGAATGATAAGTATATTAAAAAATATATTTATTTGAGAAGTATAGCCACATTAAGGAAATCGTAACGGAAAAATAACGAATAAGCTCACGATATTTATAAATATTTTATCACATTTTCTTCTTAATTGTTTAATATTGTTACGTAATTGTCTTTTAATGTGTTTTAGACAATCCTCAATTTGAATGTATTAATTTTTTTTATGTAGATTTTTAATAATTTATTAATTTATATCGTTCATATTTAATGAAATTGATGACCTTTTGATTTATATCAGTTAGTGAGTTATTTTCAATATTATATTCCATGACTGTGATAATAAACGTAAAACAAATTATAAATATTATACACATTGTCATTGATTCAATTTTAAAACAACGTGCTTTGGTGTGAATAGAACCTTAAGGGCTGTAGTGTGGGTTTTAAAAAGTGATACACTTTGTAATATCCATAATGGTAAGGAGTGGTGCACACTTGAACCACATGTACGTGCATCTCATCAGTTACGAAGCTTTGCAGGAATGAATTAAATATATTTCATGAAAGTTACATAATTATTCAGGAACTAAATTCGAACTTTTAGAAAACTCAATTAAAAATCATATAATTCCTCAAACTCCACAAAAGGACTGGTAAGAAAAAAAATCTTTAAATAACTCTTCCTAATAGTTTCTGTAATAAGTATTCAGAATCAGATAATGAACATGGTAGATTCCAGTCAACAATGTATAACAAGTCCGAAAATAAACTTAGTGAAATGTCTATCCAAGATAAATAATCAACGAACTGATATCCTCCGTAGTTTAAGACAAACAAAATCATTATAATCAATTACTTCTGTTTGTCGGGGTTCAAATAGATAGCGGCAGAAAAACAAATCTGAACAGGTTCGATGTTATTGTTTGTCAATTTATGTAAATGGTGAAAGCTGAATAACTATTTCGCTTTGTTTATGTTTTATATTTGTGAATATTGTATGTAAGTGTTCGTAAATATTTTAGTTTGGCATAAATTAAATTTCTTATTCACATGTGTTTAATTTATATATGAGAGAGAAAAGAAAATAAATTATTAAAAAAAATTTCGTCAAAATATATTTAAAATTTGATACAAATAAATTTGAATGTTTTAATGGATTTATCATTACTATAGGTGATAGTAGTGAAATTTTTCTTGTATTCTTGTTAATTAGACATTTATTGTAATTTTATCATTTTGGACAAAGTTGTAATTTTTGGTTTTAGAACTTTGACATTCCCTCAATTTTATAATCTTTTCATTTTTGTATTGTTAAAATTTTCTTGCATTTAAAACAAATTACAACGGTTTATGTTTTCATTTGTTAATTATTTTGAATTTAATTTATAGACATCTAGTGCATAATTTGAATTTTTCACAATTTTGTTTGATTAGGCAAAAATTTTGTATTCATCAATTTCTCCATGCGATATTTTTTGCTTATGGATATTTTGATAATAATATTATTTTTTGAAAAATAAATATAAGAGAGGTTAATTGGTTTTGTGCTCAAGTTAAAAAAAACAAATAGCCAAAGATAAACGAGCGCTGTCTAATTTATCAAATTATTTGTTATTATTGCCCAGGAACTTGTATTGGATTTTAGTTGCAAAACAGGAAAATAAAAAAAATGTTTATACAGCCCACAGCCAATTTTATAATTTTATAGATTATTCTTAATGACAAAAAACAAAGCACTAAAAAACTCAATTTATATGAAACTTATCGTACTGCAAAGCCGTTTATCTAGATCCATGTTTTATATTTGTAATTAGCCTAAAAGCTCCCACTTCAATCACTTAGAACGAAACGTATATAACATTTATAACTGGCCAGTTTTCAAACAAAACACGATTTTATTTTTCTTTCCTTCATTTACTTAATTCTTATTTTATAACATATTTATTGAAATTGGATTCAGTGTTTAAGATCATTGCTTAATATTTCTATAATATACTGGTTACGTTTCATAGTCGTTAAGTTTCGCAGACTTTTATAGCTGCATTGCTTAGAATCATTAACCCAAGTTTATTCAATTTGGCATTTATTTTATGTAATAAATAATATTGTTACTAGTACTCAATTGGTTTACGTATTGTATGTATTACTAACAACAGTTTATCATGCTATACTATGATATATTAATGCTTAAGCTGCAGTTTCAAGTTGAGCCGGATAGAGTGAGTAGCAGTCGTGAAGCTTATCTCAGGTACAATTTTCTTTCATTTACCTTAAACGCAAACTGTCGTCTTCTATGCCTCAATGTTAAGGATAACGGTTTCATTTCAGTAAACACCTGCAACTCCAGGCAAAGTGAAATCATGTTACTACAACAGAAAGTTATGCGCAAATTATTGTACTGATGTTAGTCATGCATAAAAATGCTGTGAATTGATTAATTATCGTGTATCAATAGAACAGGAAATGTTATGATTGTTTCGTTCGATTAATTTTACTAAAACCACAATCAGACTTGTCGATGATAATTTTTTAATATATACGTGTTGTTTGTTGCCCAATGTAAATTGTTTCCGGTATGTGGAAAGAACTCATACCATACTTACAATCCAGAAGAAATAATTCTCACGAACTTCAAAGAAAAATTCCAGTACATTGTAAATATTGTATAATGAACGTTATTCATTTTTTGTGTTGAACAACTGGTCGATCATTCGTCACTATTGATATGCAGATACAAATGTACGACGAGGAACCCTGAATATTATCTAACAAACGAAAATAAATAAAAAGCTACACACTTTTTCAAAAATTTGCATGAAACTAGCCGAGAAACCGAATTGATCAGCATACCGTTAAGAATTATCGTCAAGATTTGTGAAAATACGAATAGGTAATAATAATAAAAATAAATTAAATTAAAAAATAGATGTAGTAACCATATGTTTAGAGAAAGGAGTTTATCAAAACGAACGAGACGTGAAATTGGTAACACAGTTGCGTAATAATTTCTGTGGACACTTTAAAATTGATGAAATTAACTGTCCAGTAATTAACTTTTAACGTTAATTCGCAAAACGCCCAGCATATAAAAACCAACACGAATATTATTAGTGGATAAATTAATCACAAACAATTAAACAGATAGAATGAAATATGCAACCTTTAAAATTGACACTCGATAAATACAACAATTTAATACGGTGTGTCTGGATCTAGTAATTAATTATATTCATAATTACTGTAGAATATCTTGACTGTAATTACGAAGATAAAGTCGTTGTTATTTTGTTCTTATCCTTTTTACGTAATTTTGATTTTGTGTGTCATATTTATTTACTGAAATTGTTTGACAAAGTGGGGTTCAGTAGGAAGCGCATGTTTAATTAAGGTCGATGCTTGATTTTTTTAATGAGTGTGCACATGGTTAATTTTACGTGGCCGCTAATTGGAGATTTTGGCAGTGGCCAATTAGTTAATTTTATTTTTAAAATAATTGGTATTTTGTTAAATTATCTGCGTGGCTTGGGTCACTTAATAAGCTTTATTTATAATATTTTCAGAGCAGTTACGTGAAAATTTATTGTGCTGTGTTTCGTTTGAAACACTAGTTTCAACGTTTCGGTTCAATTTTCAGACTGAGCAAACGAAGCTTATCTGGGGTGTACCATTATTACAGACGAATTACTGGAATGGATCTTATCCATCATTCTTTATAGAATATTAAAAATATATATATAGTATCATGACAGTTATGAAAATATAATATAAAATTATTATATTGTCGTTATTCATGCATTAAAATGATATATATTAATTCAATTAGTTGGATTTGAAAAAAAAAACAGAGTTTGCAATCTGGGACTATCATTTCGTTTCTATTATCTATTATCTTCTATTAGCTTGCCCAAGTCGTTATTAATTAATTAATCACCAATACGAGACCATTTATACAATCGATATACGTGTCGCCAGGTTTTAGAATGATGTCAATGATTAAAATAAAAAAGGACAAGGCACCCCTTGATTTTCTGGTGGTAATTTTTTTTTGTATTGGGTGCAGAACAGTGGCTAATGACTACGGAATAAGTTTTGCAAAAAAATTACCAAATATATTTAGGTGTACTTAATGAACACGTAATTCGTTTTAATAAAGAGAATAGTATCTATTTCATTATAATCTGTGTGATAATGCAATAGACGACTTCATTTTTTAGCAATAAATTATTTATATCCTAATTTTCCCAAACGTGAAAGTCATTTTGGGTCAAGTTTGTTTGGATTGGTTTGGGCGAAAATGTTATCTAGTAAATTGTCTACCTGTAATTAATCACTGTATTTTTTTTAATCCTTATTCCCATAGGCTGGGTTTGCGAGGGTTTGCAAATCGTTTTTTAAGATACACGCTACTAGGGTACCCCTACCCTAAAATGTACAAAGCTATATATAATTCTACCGAAAACTATTAAAACTGCATCAGAGGATTAACGCAACATTCAATTTTAATTTAGAGTAGTAAACGTAAATCCATACGATTAGAATTTACGTTTGCACAATTTGAAATGATTCAATATCTAATGTTAGCTTCTATCAGTTCTCATCCTCAAAGTGAATTTCTTTATTTCGGAATTTCTTTTGCCGATAGCCGCTGTACTATTAATGGACTAAAACTCTGGTTCAATAGGGAGCTGTGCGAATGGTGAGTTCCCACTAAGTTGCGAGTTACTTTAATTCATGATTCATGATTAACAAATGATTTTCGTATATAATATTAATTATTTGATTCAGCAAACACACCGCTTCACAGAACTTGATGAAAAGGTACAATTTTAATTTGGTTTAGCCTCGAAGATGTGAGTCAATGCCAACAGAAAAGACGATCAAGAAATTAACAACAACTCGGAATTAAATTAATTCGATTTTTGCCCAATTTTCTAAACGTGTTACTTTATGTACACAAAATTTGAATGTTGGGTTGGGTTGAGTTGGATTAAGTTGGAACGATTTTTTATAGCATCCTCGTTCTGTCTTTTGTGCAATCACAGTTGGGTTGGGTTGGGTTGGGTTAGATTAGGTTGGAACGATTTCTTTTATAACGTCCTCGTATCTGGCATCATAATATACTTGGATCCACAAAAAAACATGGTTTAGACTTTATTGCGATTGTCTCGCTCTTATTATGAACTCTTCAACGAGACACATACTGGGGAAAGTATGTATGTTTTTGTAGCTGAATGTATGTATATTAAGGGAAAGGCACATTTATTTTCAATATTGGCAACAACTTTGTTTCACCACAGAAAAAAATGGATGTTACTTCCAATTAAAAGAATATTTAGAATTGATTAAAAGCAAAGTATTTCTGGAAAATATTTATGTTGGTCAAAAATTTCTTTACAGCTACAACATTATGACATATGTTTGAGTTGGGGGAGTTTTTTTAACTTTATTAATATCAAATTTTAATGTATATTATATATCACCAGCATTTAATTTATTTCTATCTTTATTATTATTATTATGGATATGTATGCCTTCTATATCTATAATTATCGTGCTGTAGCTCAGAATATTTCCTATGAATTAAGATTAGCTCATTTTTTTTTATCTTTTTATATTTAATTATACGATTAAACGTTTTATAAAATATCAAGAATATGTATGATTTATATTTTTATGTTTACCTTTAGCATAATGTGATTTGTATCTTCATTAGCTGAAACTAATCGAACAACTTTTGATTTTGCTGAAGGAGAATCAGAATTATTTGCATTAATTTGTTGGCAAAATATTTTATCTACAAGAATATTGTGTTGTATATTATTTTTAGGGGCTAATATTATTAGGTTTTGATAGCTTTGTATTTTTCGGATTTATTATAAATTAATTAAAAAATATTAAAAAAAATTTTAAGTATATAATTTTTTGTTCAATTCAAATTACTGTGGCCAACTAATTTTATAATTTTAGAAATTTTCTTTTTATTTGACGTAAAAAAATATTTTAAAAATTGGCTTTTGACTTCATAATTTTCAAAATTTCTTTAGTTTTTGTTTATTTTTATAGTTGAGTTGGGCACCTAGCTTATTACTTCAAAAAATGCATATGGACTTTATAATTTTTAATCTAGGGTTGGGTTAGATTAGATTGGAAGGATTTTTTTATAACATTCTCGTACCTGTCATCGTAATTGTCAAACTTGCTCTTTTGAGTAAGTGTTGTAACATTGTTTCACCAAAGAAAAAGATGTTACTACCAGTTAGAGAAATATTTAAATTTGTTTCTAGTAAATATTTATTTAGATCAACAATTTCGTTTCAGCTACGAAACTGTCCCACTATCATTTCAAACGAGATTGAATGATTTAATTAAAATAAAATTTATTAAACACAAATAAAATATTTGTTTCTTCATATACATGTTCTCTTATTTTAGGATTACATTTTTTTGGCCAATTTTACTAATTACGCAAATAAAAATTCAAATTTGTGGGTTGGGTTGGGTTGGGTTAGATTGAATTGGGTTGGGATAAAAATTTTATAAAATTTTCGTATCTGTGATTAGAATTATTAAAAGTGGTCCCTTATTGCAGATCAATTGTTTATACGTATTTACATAAAATTCTTTTACGAAATCGTCCACAGTTTATTGGGTCCGTTAGAAAGTTAAACATATAATTCGAAAATTCCTAATCCTAGTCAAATAGTCAACAGAAATATATAAAAATATTTACGATGATTTATCAATAACAAGTGATAACAGAAATTCGTGGAATGTCGTTACAGTCCTGGTTTAACCAAAATGACAAGATAACCTCTCCAAGTAATTGAACGTGTACGACAGAAATAAGTGAAAGTGAAAAATATTTTTTAGTGAACTAAAAATATTCGAAATTGAAAATCAGGAACACGGAAAGATGGGAAAAACAAATAACAGAGAAAAATCACAATCACAAAACAGGCAAGTGAAAGAGGAAATGAAATTATTTTCAAGCTAAAGAAAAGATTAACAAGCTAACAAAATAAGAAACTGGAAAAACAACAAGAACAAGTGAAATAAACCCAGAAAAGCAAAACAACTAAGAAATCGACATACGAGTAAAAGAACACGACATAGAGAAGAAAGACTTTAAAGAAAGTAGTACTAATTTCGATTAATTAAAAGTGAACAATGTAGATCACAGGCAACATATTTTAAGGAAAGACAAAGGACGCGTGCAAAAATACTCAAAACTCCTCAACAATTAAAGAAGGTCAAGGATGGGATACATTTTTATGGGAATCTGGAATTTAAGAAGGACTTTTGTGCCAGAGAGTCTTAAAGAATTAATAAGGGAAAGTAAAAGATGGAAATAATAGCCTTACAAGAAACAAAATAATTAGGGCTGGATATTGTACATATAGAAGACATTACATTTTTTAAAAGTGGTTATACCATTAAAGTTCACTGCATTTCAAGTGCAAGAGTAATATATCGATCAAATGATGACATTTGAGACAGTTGCAGTGTTTCTGTTTATGTTATGTAGAAGCATGTCGGGAATTTATTACCCAATTACTGTCAAATTATATCAATAATGACAGAAAGGTAATATAATAATAATGCTTTTCATTTTAGAAAATTAATTTAATTCATTGAATTAGCATTTTTAATTTAACGTCGTAAATCTGCAGGTATTATCCAATTTAGTAGATTTTTATAATTATATTTTTATGAATTTGTACAGTGTTGCAAAAGTCCTGAAATGTAAAAAGCTCCGCGAACTGATTTGAATGGACGTGAAAGAATGTTAAATTTACTGCGTAAGTGGGCAAGCTAAAGGTAACTGTATTGCACTTTGAACACTTGTAATGTATGTAGATATAAACAGGTAATTTCTTAAAAGTAAAAAAATGTTTAGTATCACTGGACGAACAAGAAGTTTTCATAGTGTTTTGTGTGTTTTTCATCTAATTTGTGTTGGCACTCGATGCGATAAAAAAATTTTATCTGCGCGATGCAAATTTTATAGACTCAAAATTGTTTACCCAAAAATTTTTACAGGTAAACGAATTTTCTAAAAATGTGCGAAAATTGTGATTTTTCGATTAGGCAAACATTGTAGAAAATAACGCATTCGTTCGAATAATTGGTATAATATCGTATAAAATATTTTTCCGCACTTGCAACAAAACCACGCACGGGTTCAAGATTACCATTTGGCATTTAATTTAATTTGTACGATCGGATTGACTATTGACTTAGAGTGCCTTAGAACTAACTGCACACACAGATTGCAAACACAACACAGTTGAGATTAATTGGAGGTTTCTTCAGCCTCATTACAAGGTCTTCAGCAAGGTAGACGTAACGCTTGTATGTTCAATTTAATTTATCAACCAAATAGTTCATTAATACTTGCATAAATTGAGACTACTATTCTACCAACACAAGACACTTTTAAGGGAAAAAATAATGGAATTGAATTGAATAACTACAAACAAACAAAAATCTATTAGATATTTTTATCTACGACAGTGAGGAATGTTTATACTCACTCAAAACAATGTGTGTAGTGATACATTATAACACTGGTGGTATAATCCGTGCAAATTGCTGCACGGACAGAGCTTTTTTTGGCACTACATCCACCAATGCTATGTCTACATCAGAACTCTTCATAGATATCTTCGCATATATTCTAAGAATATAATCTCGTATATCAGTAAGCGACACATTTTTATGAAAAAATTAGCAATTTGATATTGCAGGCAGATTTTTGCGGAAAATAATATGGATATGTTTATTCATATTGATCGTTGAAGATAAAATGCTATACGCCAACACTTGCGGGAAGTGCCATTCAAGCAACCGTATGCTTTCAGCAGTTGCTAGGACTCGTACTGAAAGTTGTATATTCGTGAAGTAAGTGACTTCACAGTTATCACGTAATATACTATTTTTTTTTAGACTAAATGTGTATTGAGCTAATATTTGCTGCAACTTTTTTGAGTTAATTGTGCATTTGTTTTTTTTTTGTATTACCATCAACATTTTTGTATATTTTCATATCTGGCAGTGATTCAGAAACAATTATTTATCTGTTTCTACATAAATTGGTTTGGAACCTAGCGTTTTTTTTTGCTTTAACAGCAAAATCTTAAAATAAAAAAAATAGTAATATTTAAAATTTCATTTATTTTTTCAAATATCGTTTATCTATAATAAAAATTTAACAACGTCCAGTTGCTTCATAGGTAACTATTTACAAAAGTTTTTTTCTAAAAAACAAAAATGTACACTTTTCAAATCGCCGTCGACGCGCCGAAACGCCGCGTCGACCGCAATTCGTACCCCACGAGGGCCATAAACTATGTACACATAATTTGTACATAAATATACGTATATACGCTAAAAAATCACAGAATAAAAAAGTCACAATTACAATGAATCTGTGATAGAGTATGCGAAAATTTCCTCTCTCCTTGAACAAATTTCGAACGTCCGCGCGACGAAATGGAAAATAAAATCTGCGACTCGCGCGCGGTGAAGTATGTACAAAAAAACATTTAAATAAAATCTAAAAACAATTGCAACATAAACAGGTACATCACTAAGTGCTAACGTACTCTCGCTATCTCACACTTAAACACACATTCACGCGTCGTAGTCTCGGCTCTTGAAACACTCGATATAAATTAATGAATTCAGTCGAACTATAAATACATAGATGAGGCGGCGATCTTTTCTGTAAACGCATGGAATCGGGTGGCGGTGGTGGATGTGGAATGAAGGTGGTTCTGATGAGAAAAATCAAACGATGATGGGACGTGGAGATGCCGATTACGTTTCTTAACAGGACACCGGTCGTCCGTCTGACGGTGAAAGTTTTTCTGGCGTCTGTAAACAAAAAAAAAAGAAAATTAGATGGGAAATTTTCGAAACAATGGGACGCGGGACGCGGCGAAGCTCAATTTACGATCGCCCCGACAATAACGGTACGAAGAATTAGAATTGTTAATCGAGCATTTCTCCTGCACGTGTTCTTCAGCGCGCCACGACAGTCGGTCACGGATTTCAGATTTCAAAATGCCAATTTCTAAATTATTACATCTACGCTTGAGTAAGCGTAGCCTCTTGCGGAAAGAACTTAACTCGAAATTAAATCGCATGAAATTAACTGCGAACGTATTTTTTTTGCCCGGATTTTTTTTTGCGCGAGGCAACTTTAGAAAGTGTTTTATTATGCGGGGCTCGCTTTATTTGATCGGTAGATCAATGAATAAATGCATGGACAATCACGATCGCGCCAGATGGTGATGGGATTGCACGTGTCCCTTGCAGATGTGCGGGACCGTTATACGCCGTGGACCCCGGCCCAGGTGTTGGCATGTGGGTTATCCGGGATATCTAAGTATGGACACATTTGACGCGTCGTCGTCGACTAAGAAATAAAAGCGAGTAAATACGAGGCCGTGCCAAAAAGGAATTTCTCAGACAAACAACAGCTGGGCATACAATTACCGAAAACGCGATTCTTTTACGTTTCAAACGCGACGGGGTCAATTATCGTCGAACACCTGCTTTAAACAATGGACTGATTTGATGGGAGATTGAACAAAAGAGGTCAAATTCATGGGAATTTTCAACTCACCGTAATGTGCTGCAGTATAGCTGCTTCGCAGGGTGCTAGGATCGTGTTGGGACTCGACCGGACTCCAAGTGGTTGTCTCGGGCTAACAGCGCCCTGTGATTTTTTTTGGTTGAGCGCCGCGGCGGCGTCGAAGGCGTTCACCGCCGGATGGGTCTCCAGCGCACTTTGGAGGTCACAGATGTAATCGATGACGTACTGTATAACTTCCAGTTTAGATAACTTCCTATTTTTGGGCATGAACGGCACGAGGTCTTTAAGTTTACTGAGATACATTTGGATCTCTTCGTTTTCCACGTCCTTTTTGTGCTTGTTGATCCTTCCCGCTGTCACACCAGCGACACTGTTATCGGAGCACAGTACACTAACGGCTTTCATTTTTACTCTGACAACAACAACACAAGCTCAACACGAACGAACGACGGCGTAACGAACACGGCTATCGCGGATCGTCTGAATGAGCTCGGAATTTGGAAAGTTAGCTTTTATAGGGTCGGTCGTGGTGGGGAAGCCAATGGAACGAAGCGCCGGGTATGTAGGCAGACCCGACCAATGTGAATCCTTGGGCGCTCAGGTAAACCCGACGGCGCCTGACTTTTCGCGTCGTTTTACTCCTGCCAATCAAAACGGCGCCTTCCTAGCACATTTCTCGTGTGAAATCGTCGTAATAAATTATTGCGCTAAGAAAGAACCTATTAACACGAAACGAACCTGTAATTTGTACCCAGCTGAGTGCATGATTTTTAATGAACATTATTTGCAATTCTAGTTAAAAATATGTTTGACGATTAAAATTTTGAGCACATAGTATTTTCTGATTGAGCATATACGTCGTGAATTTTAAATTTCGTTGCATTGTGTGCACTGTACACGTGATATCTTTGTCGAATATAATTTTTTAACGTGTATTTCATAACTGTGTTGTTGCACGAAACGACCACCGACGTTGTTTTAAAATATTTGATTAGTTCGTTTCGACAACATAATAATTCCAATCAAACGACACTTGTAAATAAAAATGTTGGTAAATGTTAAAATAATTATAGTTGTCGCCAGAAATCAACGATTTCAACCAATGAGAATGGAGAATTCTTTAAGTGCTCTATATAAAAAAATGTGGTGTTTGGCGATGGCTACCATGATGTCACATAACCCTCAAATTAGATAACACAAGAAATCGTTCGGACATAAGAAAACGCAAGTGATTGGTATAATTTAATATGATTGCTCGCTTAATCTGAAAATGGCGTTAATTTAAAAATAAAATCGTCTTATCGGAAATATTAAATTATTATAAATTTTGTTTATGTTTATAATAATTTCATTAAAAACGTCAATGCTTCATGGCCACTTGATTTAATTTTTCAACGGAAGTTCTAAATTTTACCTAAGTCTTCAGATCGTAAAGGGTAAAATGTCAGATAATTAAGGGTGTGGCAATTTCATTAGAAAATATACAAAGTTGGTCGGTGTCTTTGTGATTTTCCTATCAATCAGGTTCGAATTTGTCTTTCAACTTTAATTTCAATAATAATAATTTCATATTAAATTACAACTATGCAAAATTCTAATGTTCTAACGCCATTTTATATATTATTAGTTAACGATATAAAAATATGGCCAAGGTTGCTTGGAATTTAAATTTAAACAACAATATCAACGAGAATAACAATTATATAATAATAAAAGAAATATTTTTAAGTTGATATCTCCGTAAAATTTACCTGCTATGTGTTAAGTAAAATAATGAGCCCATATATGAAGGAATTTACCTAAACAAATAAATATGTTTGTGTCTCATTTAAACTGCCGCACGCTGTACTTTCGGGGTATGTTGCTATTCTTTGAAATGAGCAGTTCGACATCCAAATTGTTCGCAATATCGCCTCTCCTTTATTATGGAAGTTACGAAGTTGGGTAAATAAACAAAGATTTTCGCTCATTACGACCGTGGAAACAGAAAAAAACGAACATCGCGTTTTAAAATTATTTGCAAATACCACCCATCATATTTTTGTAAATTTCGAGAAAGGATTAACTTATATGCAAGTTCAAATGCATTACTCTCCTAAAGTAGTAAATAAATAAGTTTTAGGCTTATAAATTTGAAAGTTAGGTTTAGTTATGTGCCTCGGAGGATCCGTCTGCTTTACGGTAAGCTGCGTGCCACACAATGTTTACAGAAAATAAATTATGCTACATGTACGAATTTATGACTTGACTTGGCATTCAAAACGGCGCATAAGTGTGCCCTTGTATGTTGTGCGTGGCAATTAATCTGTACGACAGTTTGTGGTGTTAATGCAATAATTTGATTTAATTTGAATTTATAGGGAAGCTCGTTGCGATTTTTTAGTTTTAATGACACAATCTACTTTAATGTACACGTGGCCGATTTGTCAACACATTTTTTAAATAATTACTAACGGTATTACATTAAATTAAAATTTTAATAAGTTTCATTTCGCATTAACCATAAATTATTATAATAGCAGTTCGGATATATGTAAACAAAGAACAAATTTAATTTAATAAATTCTTCTAAATACAGCCCTCGTTATTGCAAGGAGATAATACATTTTGAAAATTCTGGGGTGTTTAATAGGAACAATGGAAACTTTTCATTATTCGTCAATAATCGCTAAGCTATGTCAACGACATAGCTCATAACATAACACACAAAATTATTCACAATATAAATGTTTTCATCAATAGGATTAAATATTGGAGCTTTTGACTAATGAACACGTAGGTTTAATAATTTAATTAAAATTTTTATTAAATTTACAGAAAAACAGTTTGTGATTTTTTTGTTTTAATGGCATAGTCTGCTTCTACAGATACCTGGCCAGGGATGAATTGCGAATTATAGAATATAATAATAATAATAATAATAATAATGAACCTTTGGCGTATTTACATTCTTACAATACTTTTATTTTATATTTCATTTCCAATCTACTACCACCCTCCGATTCCATCACTTTCTTCGTCCATCCCCTCCTACCTTCTTTTGGTGGTTTATTCTTTATCTCCTTTCATTTCCCATGTATTTTGTTGTTTCCTTAGTGTCTCCTCTCCCGTCATTAACCTAAACTGTTCTTTCTACCTTTACTCTTCTCCCTGTCCACTTCAACCCTTTCTCTCATCCTGCTGTTCCATTTTCCTCTTTTTCCTACACTTCTCGTTCATCTCATTGATTTTCCCTAAGATGTCTAACTCCTATCCGCTCTCTCTTAAACTTCTTTCTCCAGTCTTTTCCTTTCTTCTTTTCAACCTCATTCAAGTTTATCTCTTCACATTCTCCCATCCAATGTTCCCATTTACCCCAACCTTTTCCGCAGAACTCACACCTCACACTCACCCCCACACACCTGTATTTTTTTACATCCAGTATTTATTGGCCTTCTCCTAGCTTCCACATCCGAATTATCATTTTTTCTTCCTCTATCGATCTCTCTCCTCTTAGATATCTTAGCTTCCTCCTGTCTGTTTTGATTCGATAGAAAATAAATTTATAGCAACATTTTAGTAGCAAAAATGAAATATTGAAGAAGAGTAAAAGGAGTAACCAATAGAGACTGGGTTAGAAGCGAGCAAATTGGACAAGAGCTTGATATTGAGCCACTACGGGAATACATAGAAAAAAATCCTGCAGCTGGTGGGACACATGCAGAGGATGCGCGACCGTGGACAGATTTGGGAAGCTAAACCAACAGGAAAAGGAAGCGAGGAAGACCAAAGGAGACATGGGAGGAATAATATGATAAGAAAAATATTAAAGAAGGAAGATGTAAGATCGCATTGGTGGTGTAATAAAGAGACGAGGAGAAGGACACCAGGTATCTGGATGGCGGACAAAGTAGTTGTTGGAAAGCACTACAAAAGAAGTAATGATGTGGAGATATGCAATCAAATTCCTGACGATTAATGATACGAGCAAATTCAAAAAGCAAACTATATTATGCGGGGTATGAAGATTTAATGGTAGAAAGCCGGATTGTTTGTAAGGGGATCCAATGAAGAAGACAGTGTGATTGCAATATAGGAACGTGGAGAGGCATGTTAAGTTGTAAATCCGTTTTTGTCCAGGTAGTAGCGATGTTTGAACTCGCTTGGCAGAAAAATTCCACTTGTTAACGATTTGAGAAGATTACGAGGTGGGAAGGAAATTGATAAAATGAATACGTGGAAGTGGTTGATGGGAATTACTGACGCAAATGAAGTAAAAACTAATGAGATATACATGGTATTGTAATAATGTGTTGCTAGACATGATCTAACTAAGAGATCGATTAAGGGCAGTTCACGAGCTTGAAATCGAGTTAAGTGCTTTAAGCACACCGACGAAAATATTCACCCCCACCATTGAATCATTGACACGATCAAAAATGCAAATTTTATCAAGTGAAAACAAAATCACAAACTCATGTGCAAATGTACGAATGTAGAGTGATATCTACACCGGAACTAATCATAATTTAAATTTTATTCACCCTTGAATGAAATGTACTTCCCTTTCAAAATTGTTTATGTTCCTGTTGGTTTATTTCTACAAACTTTGTTGGGTAGCGTAAAAACTACTTTTAGTTCTTAAATAAATAAATTAATGATATGTTAAAATAAATATATAGAAAGTAACTCGTAGAACAACGTAATACTTGCACAAAGTATTCATCCTATTGGTAATTGAAATCCTTTTACCAACATTTACAAAATTCAGTTCAATCTTGATATGAATTGGAGACAGAATGATTCTCATTGGACTAGCCAATTTTTTTCTCGCGTGTTATAAATATAATTATACCGTACACAGCCATACTTTTTGATCCAGTGACACTAGGGTGGTAGGTGGTAGGTAGGTGACCTGCTGATCAAAAGTCAGGAAATTCACAAAGTTCTGATGGCTGTGAAAAGCACATGGCATCACGTGAAGAAAAACTGCATTTAAACGTCTTTTGACAGATCAACAACAAACTCATTCATTTACTATGTATTAAACCTCCCAGTTCAAGAGCAATGCTAAAGGAAACCAAGTCGTTTTAAAAGAAGCATGGAATGAAATATTTTCCTGTTTATCATGATATATCAAGGGCAAGTGTAACAAATTTGCAAAATTGATATCACCCCCGTCTCTGATTAATTAAAGTGTTCCATTTATAGTTTAGGGGAGTTGTTTCTCAAGGCAGCTTTAAATATCTGGATAGTCTTAATTGTAAACCTGTTTATTTTAAGTTTTCCATTATATTATTTACCTTGACGAAGAGATAGCAATCACGAGAAATTCTTTATGAAAAACGTACCAAGCTTATCAAGTACATGGGTAAGAAATATGTCATCAGCTAAGGTATGATAACGATACCAAAGGCATCTGACCCATCATGTGCATTAACTATTGCTCTGAACCCTCAAAGAATGTAAACGAGGACTTAGCAAAAAAGGTCGAAGAATTATAATTATATGTTTACCTAAAATACTGGTAGTAGGAACATTAAGTTTGAAAAAATAAACGAGGTATATATACCTTGTGTCTCATATAAAAACAACGTAAGCTCATATCAAGGAGGAATGACAAGGCACGGACACCTTATTAAACAAGGCCAAGGTTAGTTTTGGGTTGTCGAGCCAATGCTGATGGTGAAAGGTAGTTGGGCCATGAGGGCTAACGAGTCATCTTTCCTTGAGATTATGGGTACCAAGTTTCAAATTAAATACTCATACTACTCTTACTACTCTTTTGTACTTTGCACATACAAAGTATCTTACGTTATACAATAAGTCAAGTGGCTCATACCAGCATATCATATATATGTGAAACGAAGTAACATTATCCATCTTCAAGTGAGTTGTGTATTGATGAATATTGTAATATGCATTTTCTGTAAAGAATTCAGAACAGAATTTTTTTAAATCTCCATTTTATTTCACTTCTAACTACACGTGGTAAATTGTTAAAACATTTTGAACCCATATAGCCCATTGTATGTTGCGCTATTGTAAGTCTACAAAAGTCCAATCTCACTAATTCTTAACCCCGGGTATTACAGTCTTCATTTCTGTCACATTTTTGCTAAAATTGTTTAGAACCAGTTCATAAAAGTGCAAGGAATATACTGTCATCACACCATATTTATTAAATGAACTGGTTCCTGATTCTACACCAGCAATAACCCATATGATTTTCTTCTGCTTGACAAACACTTTGTCAGTGAATCTGGGACTAATAAAGTCAATATGCTGTACAGGTGATAAATCAGTCTTAGCATCCATCCAAAATGCTTCCAGATGAGTTTTAAACCTGCTGTGTCGTAGCAAGAAAAAATACGAAAATTTCGCAAATTCTACAAAAGAACACTGTTTTTGACCTTTCTCAATAAACCAGCAAGTCTCAATAACTAACTCTATTTAAAGTTCGTAAACTTCCCTTGTTAGTTATAAATTCTCGGTTCTGATTGGCCAAATTTTCGAAACTTCTGTACACGCTCAATATCTGTCACATAATTAATCGAATTTACTTAACCTTACATAACTGTTTTCACACATAAAATGGTAAGCTGATTGAAAGTTTTATTGTAGGATTTTTTTATGGTTTTCGATCGCAAAACCTGTTGCTCCCACATAAACCACATACAATAATTAATTTCATTACACATGCTACACTTACAACATATTTAGAATATTTTAAGTATAATGTCATTACTGTAATTTTTGACACTTAACTAAACTTTTTAGTATAATTCATTTTATATGAGGGGGGGGGGGGCAGTAAAAAATAAAAGCACAAAAATTCAAAAGCATATGAAATATAGAAGAAATGCAAATTCTCAAAAACTCAAATTTTTTAAATGTTATAAAATTAATAATATCAAAAAACAATTGGAAACTAGTTGAACTAAAGCACTGAAATTGTACTTCTTTGAAAACCAAGAAGTTGGGTAGGGTTTGTTTTGGGTTGGGTGGATATAAAATGAAAATTAGATTAAAGATGAAGGCCTAGTCGATAACAGGAATCTAAAAATATAACTAGAAGTTACGTTGTAGTTGTGTAATTAAAACAATATCAAAAAACTCGAAGTCAAAGAAAATGCATTAATAATACATATGTTGTTGATATCATTTTATAACTGTAGCGTTTGGCCGCGTCAGCGCGTTCAACGCAAACGCTGTTAAAACGCACATGTTTGCTAATTTTAAACCAGTTTTGTTGCACGTTTTGTACTATTTGTGCACTTCGACAAAATTGTGGAAAGATTTCGGTCTGGTGCAACATCTTTTTTTTCCGTTCGAAAAACGTTCCCCAAGTGCGCTAATCGATAATTATGCACGATAATCGCCCGATTGATGAACATTAATTATGAATAGACTGATTGAGATATTTTTATCGTTACGCGCTGGTGGAATATCGGCGCCACGGCTATCGCCGACCCATAGGTCGACCTACGACCTTCCAGCTGCAAGCTTCGATGTATTTCAGCCGAGTTTCATTCATCAATAACATTTGTAATTAAGATTGTAGTAAAAAATGCGCCAATGTCTAAACTGACGCGTTGCGCGAAGCGCAGTCGACCTCGGCGATTTATTTACACGACTGAGGTAAATGCATTTTTCTATGTAGGCAAAAAACGTTTTGCGTTAGTTTGCGTTGTTGTTGCGGCAGAGGCATTTATGCGATTATTACAGGTAATCTCGCCAATTAACAAGCACCTGAATTATGTCATCAACAAAACGTGTTTACGGTGTATATTTTGAGCAAGCAAACAAATAGAATAATTTAAAGTCAAGGTTAATTGGGTGCTAGGCTAGGATGAAAACATCTACACTTATTGTGCTATAGTTTTTAGTAATATGTTGAAGCAATTTTTAAAAATAAGTTGTTGGTTAATATATAAATGATTTCGATTTTGGGCTTTATTCGTTTCCAATTATGACATTGCTTTTATTTTAGTTTTTTTGTTGTTGTTTATAGTTTCATATGAGTTTTGCTTGCAAACTGTTTTCTTTTCTTTATATTTCGATTTAACACTAAATTATGGGGCAAATAAAATAACGCCATAAAAATGATTTTTTCCATATTATTTTGACCCGTAACCAAATAAGTTCGTTTGAAATATATATTTTTAATCTTAACGACCATAATGAGTTAGGCTAGTTATCAATAATGATATTGTTTATCTACTTCATCATAAAAAGTATAATCTCTTAGTTATCGACCACCCCTATCGGTTATCGCGTAAACATAAACACGTCAAGGTTTAACCCTGACATAATTTAGTACTTTGACCCCATAAATCCCCATTGATAACACTTGTATCGAATATTCTGTATCTGCATCGGTCCTAAATACCACGACGTCTAACATCTTCGACCGTCCTTATCGTCATAAAATAGGACCACGTGAATTCCTTTCCTGCGTCACAGCCCGCTACAATTCACAGCAATTAGCGTTACTCCTCTCGCGTACATAATCACGTAAGAATCCGTCGACTGCGGCAACTAACCTAAGACATGGGAACGCATCCAGTCCCACATTTCCACTCAAAATCGTCGCAGGTGTTTAAACGATTTTTTTTAATTTTGTCCTTATTTGAAATTTACACGAACCCGTAAAGTAAGCGCTAATTAGTAACTGTACGTGTCCGTCGTGCGTAGCCGGTGCAATTAAACTACTTTCCGCCGTCGTCTAATTTGACCAGTTAACGACTAGAAAACTGGACGCCGCGCCGTGAATATTTTTACGTCGCGTTTCTCGCTCGAATTCGAAATAAACGGAAAAGAGCGTTCGTTTAAGTGACTAGTGATTTAAATAGTTTAAGCACCTGAGGTTTAACGTAACGCGCACACGTGTGCCGTACAAATAGGTGCTAAAATATAATATTTACCTTTGTCTGGAACTAATGAGAAAATGTATTAGTTTCGTTTCGTTTCGCTTCGAACAAGTCTATTGGAATTTTTTTCTTTAACATCTTTAAAAGCGTTATTATATAGTCATAAGATTTATTAGGATTGAACGAATTAGATTTTCAAGATTTTTAAGTTTGGAAGTTTACTTGACTCGTTGGTATGACGTTAAGAAGAATATTTACGTTGATATTCATGGTTATAATGTATGTGACAAATGTGTGGGAAAATTTTTCGCATTATTTTATTCCTATTAAAAATAAACCAATCAACTTATCTTTGGATATTGTGAATCTGTCAAGTTTCTCCCTGCAGTTTGAGAATACATTTGTGTTTGCATAGTTTTACAAAATGTCCTACAAGTTAGAATTGCCGAAAGGTATTTACAATTTGGTTGGCCAAATGCCTAAACGTGACATTGTCGCCATTTTTAGAAACCAAAATAAGGCAACAAAATATCCCATATGTACCTCAAGAGCATAACCCCCAAATGTTCCCGAAGCACGTCCTTTAGAAGACTTTTGGACTTTACTTGGTAAGCAAACTTTACGACGGTGGGTGGGAGGCCAACAATGAAGAAGAACTACGACGAAGAATCTACCACAAAATTCCACTTAATCCACTTACCGTCCAAAGGCTGATGAGAGACATTCGTACCAAATTGTGAACCATTCGAATTAAATAAAATAATTATAGTTTGAATAATTACATTTCGAAAAATGTTACTAAAACTTTTGTTACATCCGTTATTGTTAATATGTCAAACATTATAAAACCCTTGTTGCGAACAAATCGTTTTAGACAATTCTGTAGCTCACAATCGTAATTTTACTACAACGCCGTTTGAAAATAAAAATTTAACGGGTCAATTTCTGGAGTGATTTTTAAAAATTTTTTTTTTACGTCAACTACACGTTACACTTTGGCAATTTAAAAATTTTAATTGTTGCCAATTTTCAGTTTTCCAATTGCTTAAATTTTGACAATTACTCTGTAGTTGACATTTGTTGTTTTAACGATTTCATCTTTTTTAATAACTAATAGCACACACAACCGGTAATTAAATGTAATAATTAGTTCCCATTTTTTCATTATGTAGTAAAATTAAGTTTTTCGAATACTCGTACATTTGAAATTTTCTAGTTTTCAAACTATTTAAAATTTTGGCAAATTTTATTTTACACTTTAAATAGCTTTGATTGTTTTCTAACATTTTGATATAATGGGCCTTAATTCACTAACAACCTGAGAAACTTGAGAAATATTGACTCGACGTTGTATTGATTAACTGCTCAGCAGTAATTTAAAAATTAAAAAATTAAATAATGAGAAGAAATATTTATTCTTAAAAATTAGATATATGAACGAGTTGTAAAGTATTAAAGACATCTGGAAATGAAAGACACAGATAGCAAGATTCCGACTGATTAATTCCTGAGCATTCAGATCACGGGCATTACAACAAGACGGAAGTGAAGAGTCGACAAATTTAACTGTGATGTGCTGCTGGAGTAGCGTTGTGCATAAATTATTATCGTTATTCGGATCATGTAACATAATCGACAATTTTTTACGTGTGGATCTACTACGATTCTAATACTGCGATACCAAATATATTTTCTAATAGATTCATAGCGGATCACTAGACTCTACGCTTTTTAGGTTGCTATTCAAAATTTAATTATCATTCAGCATTCATTCTGATTCCTTTAAAGTATTCCTTTTGATTTCTTAATGCTACCGATGATACCAAATCACAAATTTAGTGCGAGATTCATCTTCAACTGCTATTGATTGAATTCTAGTTGTATCACATTGGAGTTCTTCATGAGTTTGCTTGTGCTTGACATTAATGTAAATGTTGTATAAATAACGTTAAAGTTTTTAATTTTTTGTTAGACGTAATTAACATAAATGTCTACCAAATTTCCTACGACTGCCTACGTCATAGAAGATGTGTTATATCATCTACTGATTGTCCCTTAATTTTATGGAAAAAATATTTTTATTTCATATTTTTGGCCGTACACGATGTCAACTTATTATTAATTTTATGAATAATGTGATGCAAATTATCTAATGGGTTATATATGGCTTCTTCGCGAAAATCGTTCAAATTTTAAATAATTACAATATTAATGTCTACGTGGTGGGTCAGATTTTTCAAAAATTAAGAAAATTATCAAAAATGGAAAATTGTGAATATTTTATGTGAAGAAAATCATTAACTGACTATTTGTGAGAATCGATGAAATTAAAATACAAAACAAAAAATAAAAATTGCAAAAATAAAAAATGAAATCAAAAAAATTCTGTAAAATTTAAATTCAAAATTATGAAAAAAGTAAATCTAATAAAAAAATACAAAATTATATAGGAGTATAAAAAAATAAAATTAAAGGAAACAGAAAATGCTAAAAATAATAAAAAAAAATTAAAACAGGACTCTCTCCTTTTTTCATTTCATTTTCAAAGTGGGCTGGGGGTCATAACTGTCTAAAGCATAAAATAAAATTTTCAAAATTATTAAATAGGAATGGTCTACAAAAGCGAAAGTTGTTTATCAAATTTTACACAATTGCAGCAATAATGTCTACGTGATGGGTCGGATTTTTCTAAAATTGAGAAAATTATCTAAAATGGAAAATTGTCAATATCTTGTGTAAAGAAAATCATTAACTGACTATTTGTGAGAATTGATTAAAATTAAAATGAAAGCCAGATGAAAATTGCAAAAATAAAAAATGAAATCAAAAGAATTGCCCATTTTGTAAAATTTTAATTTCAAATTGAGAAAAAAATAAATATAGTCAAAAATGCAAAATTATATAGAAGTATAAAAAATAAAGTAAAAGGAAATAGAATATGCTAAAAATCTATAAAGATTAAAAAAATTAAAACATTTAATTTTGAAAAGGTTTGGAGAGACAATAACAACTGAGGGGGGTCTAAAGTGTAGAATAAAGTTTTACAAATTATTAAGTAGTTAGGAATGTTCTACAAAAGCAATTTTGCTGCAAATTTAAAACATTCAAGAATGCAAAATAATGACGACTATGAAGGAATTATTAAATGTAATTACAGGTTATGATTTAGTTATTAAAAAGGCTGAAATTGTTGTAACAACAAATGTCAACAACTGAGTAATTGTCAAAATTTAAGTAATTGGTAAAATGAAAATTGGCAACATTTTAAATTTTAAGTTGTCAAAAGCATAACGTACAGTTGATGCAAAGAAATTGAACTTTTGAAAACAACTGAGACATTGACGCCCTTAATTTTTATTATCAAAAGGCTGTGGTAAAATTACGATTGTGGGTTGCAGAATTGTCTGAAATGGAAAACGATCGCAGCTTCCCAGATTCATATATACAATCGCTTACCTGTGCCAATTTCAACAGTGTCGAATCATTCAAATAATTGCAATTGCAATCGGACAACCGCACCCTGTGGACAACTGCTGCGCAATAATTTAGTAATAAGTATCCCTCTTCAGTAGACCTTCGCAAGGTTATTTGGCGACGACACATAGGCATAGTTCGAGTGCATCCATTTCTATTGTACAGAAATTGTCGTAGATTCTTTACACACGTTTGTGTTTGTTGTAATGCAGCCCAAATAAGTACATTAAACTGCATCGGTGGGGCAGTCTTCAAAACAATGAGCACATGGCAAGAAATTAGCAATTTAACACGTAAAGCAAAAATTATATTATTGCTTGAATTGTGATCAATCAGAATATTACATAACATTATTTCTGAGTTGATGGGACAAATAATACCGCGCAAAATATTTGCAAAAAATAAATGTAGCAGCACCATTGAAAATGAAAGATTAGTCCATTTCTTCAACTTACCCCAGAAAAGCAGAAAAACTCAAAACGAGAAAGAAAATAAAACTGGCTGAGGCCAAAGCGAAGCATAGCAGTGAAAATCATTAAAAAAAACATCATATTCAAAAGTAACATAAGTAAAGCGATGGACACAAACACAAGGCAGAGGGGCAAACTATTCATAACAAATATACTCAGTAATATATAAACTGCACCATCTAGAAGGGGTGGGAATTTTTGGACCAAATTTGGCAGAAACATTGGACTAGTCTAAGGTAACAATTGATTAAAATTTGATAAAGAAAATACTTCATCTTTTTGATTTTTCATTAATAATGTGTTGGTCCGCCCCTATTTCTGATACACTCATTGACCCGCCTTGGCATTGATTCCAGCAGGTGATCAATGTCTTCTTGGGGTATGGCATCCCAAGCAGCCTGTACTTCATGCCGCAGAGCTTCTATTGTCAACGGTGGGTTCGGTAGATTCCTCAATCTTTTATCCATCATGTCTCACACGTGCTCAATGGGCGACAAATGGGGAGATCTTGGCGGCCAAGGCAAAAGATTAACATTGGCCGCTTCAAAGAAGTCAAGAGAAACCCTTGATACGTGAGGTCGTGCATTATCTTGCTGGAAAAGTGGGTCTTCCAGCCCTCGAAGATATGGAGGAACATGTGGTTCTACCACTTCGTCAATGTAGCGTCGGGCAGTCATACTGCCCCGAATGAAGAGCAAGGGTGACCTACTGCCGTAAGCAATAGCACCCCACATCATCAACCCCACAGTTCGGTAAACATGCCTCGCAATCGAAAAATCAGGATTGCGCCTTTCTCCACGTCTTCGTCTAACAGTCATCCGACCATCATGCATTCCTAAACAAAATCGCAATTCGTCACTAAAGATAACTCGATGCCACTCCAAGTTCCATTGAAGTCTTTCCGTGTACCAGGCCAAACGTTCCTGGCGATGTTGAGCAGTGAGGGGTAGCACAAGATGTGGGCGGTAAGACAGCAAGCCAAAGGTTCTTATTCGACGATAAACTGTTCGCAAGCCTATCGGAAGACCTTGTTCACCTAACCATTGATCAGCTATTGATCTAGTTGTAGAGAATCGGTCTCTTAAGGCCATTAGTCTTAAGCGGCGATCTTGACGTTCATTGGTTAGTCTTTGAGCCCCAGTGTCTCTTCTCCGACGTTCAACCCCATGTTCAGACCACGCTTGATAAACAAGCATTATTGTTGAGTGGTGCCGTCCCAAACGGTTGCCGATTTCTCTAAACGAAAAACCTGCTTCTCGTAAAACAACAATCCGCCCTCGGTCAAAGTCACTCAACTGCTGGTAAACTTGAGGTCTCCTTCCTCTAGGCATCGTTAAACACTTGAAACACTTTAAACTAAAGAACGGGATCCGAAAAAGTGGAACAAATCCAAAAAATGACTTGATAATTGCTTGTCTATCACCACCTCTAAAAAATGACACAAACGTCAAAAATCCCATGACTACTTGATGATTGGATTTCAAATTTTAATCAACTATTTCCCTGGACTAGTCCACTATTCCTGCCAAATCTGGTCCAAAAATTCCCACCCCTTCTAGGTGGTGCAGTTTATATGTCACTGAGTATAATAAACAATAAAGCAAATACTGTATTGCATTTTATAGCAGCGAAATAATTGTGCTATTTGCACATTATTTATTATCAATTATTCGGATTATGAAACATAATCGACGAAATTTTACATCTACTGCGTTATCAAACACATGCTAATAAATTCCTCGCGGATCTCTATAATGGAATATACGACTTTCTACTTCGCTATTCAAAATCCATTTTTACTATTTTTTGGCCCTTCAGTATGACCAACCATTCTTCAGAGTAATTCCAATCCTTTTAAAGTTTTCCGTTTTAGTTTCTCAAGTCTACGAACGAAAATCAACATCGATACCAAATCATACATTGCTCCTTTTGCATCATACGTTTTCCTATACACACAAAAAACTTTTATACACACATAATTCGCAAGAACGAACGATCAAAAATAATATAGGCGCAACAATTTCATGAAATGTATTTTCAGAATTTATCACAGTGATAACAATTTTTTTAAAATTTTTCTACCCATTGGATTTTATTTTATTTTATTATCGTGGCTGGTAAGTCAAACCAGAATCATATTTTGTAAGATTCGATAAAAACTTTTTAAATGCTTTCATTTATGACTCACACCCTCGTTGACGCAATATAAATTAAAACGCGAACGAAAACATTTATTTTTCTTTCAAAGCATGATCTCTTCCACATTAATTTTGAATACACGTCCCTTTCTTTTGGCGCTTGCTTTCATAACTTTATTGCATTTTTAATTGCTCATAATTTACCTGTACTTTTCTCGGCTAATGGTGATAGCTGTGCTTAATTTTAAGTAGTAAGTAATTACGGGAATTACCACAGAACGGACGTGTCGATAAAGACTGGATAGAAAATTCAACTCCGTTTGCAGCCTCGGGCGACTCGAACGTAATTAATTCCAATACGACACCGTCAACATATTAACGTGAATTTTGGTACGACTATGCAAGCTCCTATAAAATATATATTAAAAATATACGGACACGGATGTGAAATTATGGAAATTAACCTCATTAATAACAGTGCAACAAATTTCAAATATATGTCTTGAAAGAATCCAAAAAAAAAAAAATTACTTGTCAAAAAATACCATACGAGAAAGGAAATGTTAATATTGTTTGGGAATTTAATTGCAAATTAAATTTTTATTCTCGGAAACCACGTAAATGTGTGTTGAATAATTAAAGTGCACAGTAAGCTGTGTAGTTGTGTAATCTGTGCAATTAACAAATCGTTTATTTCTATTTTATTGTTAAAGAAATTGCCACTTTTTATTTTAATACGAAACAACTTAATTAATTAAATTAAACTTAAATTAATTTTGGAGGAATTTTAATTAATCAGACATTCGGGCAAAATAGGATTAGTATAAGTTTTTTAAAATATGCTGAAATATAGGCCAGAAATTACGTTGGCATTTTTATCCCACAGTCTGAAACTAAATATAATATTTTCATGCAAATGTTTAAATTATTGCAAGAAAATATATTAGTTTGAATATAGAAATATATATGACGAGATGTAAAATATTTTTTGCCTATTTGTCTACTATGACCTTCCTTACCTTTACGTTTGCAGGTGTTTACACGCAAAGAATGTCGGGTTGGGTTGGGTTGTGTTTGCATTCAACATTTTAAGTTGACATTTTTTATACTGTTCTTAAAAATTTGCATAAAATCATCCTATGAGACGGTTAAAAGGCAAGTTAAGAACGAATAAGCCATTTAAGCTTATTGGCCACTATTTTAAGTGATGTGAATATTCAGGCGCAACAAAAATCTGGAAGTATTTTAACATCTTTCCTTGATGGGTGGGACTAGCAAATTTTTAATTGACAAGAATTCTGCGAAAAGTTTGATTTACTTTGAAGGGTACCTTTCTAGGACGTGTATGTGGATCCTTGCAGATAATTCCCATAAATCCCATTTTCATCGTCATCGTCAATTCGTTCATTTCAACCATGAGTTTATGGAGGTTGGGTTGGGTTGGGTTGGGTTAAGAATTAAGAAGTTCCTGGAATGCATGGACATTATGTTTTGATCTAAGTTAAGAACATTGAGTTCCAGTACCATCCGCACTTACAAAAATTATTCTCTTAAAATATTGCGAAATTCCTTTGACTAGTTTGTAGGGTATCAGAGTTTTTCAGATCCATTATATGCCTCAGTAGGACGAAACATGTGGGCGAACGTCTTGACAATAAAACCATGAACAGAACCAGAACCGGACCGGCTGTTCACAAACAACTGCCGTAAAGAGCAAAAATGCAACTATAACCAATAATAATATATTTTAAATAAATTAACGTGCAAATTGGTGTAAATCATTTACGACCTGCTCCCGGGTTCATTAACAAGAAGTAACATTGCCATTGCGAATATAACTCTTTGACAAACCACGTCGTTAGAGACGCCGTAAACTTAATCACAATTAAATATATACTCATTAATTTTCCCGACAACTATTATCGCTGTTCCTAATTCGCACTGGTATCTTAATTGGGCAATGAAAGACGAATATTTGAGAAATTACATTGGCCGTAAAGAAAAAAGTAAGTGTCACGGTCTCACCATTACTTTTATACTTTGCCAAGAAGAACAAACGATGATTAAATTAACGTGGAGAATTTTCTCGCTGCAACTACGTTCTATTATTAACTGGGAGGCATTTGCACATTATCAGGACCCATTGTGTGTCGTGGGTTAATGTGGTGTTAAAAGTTTTAAATTAACATCAAACAGCGTTTGTTGTATTCTAATTGAAGTCAATTTTTTAAAATAAAAAAATGAATCAATCAATTGAAGTTTATAATACGTGGTAAATTCCCGACGAAAATATCTATTTAAAAGTAGTGAATATTTTTAAGGGTTATACGAATTTGCGCGCAGCTGTTAATTCCGTCCTTATGTGGCACCAAGGGGGTGTCCCATTGATATCGCAAGACGAACACAACATTGCGCACAAAGGTTGTATATTCGGGCGAAGTCATAATATGGCCCGGCCATTGGTTAGGCAGCAAAACAACCAGAGGCATATTCTCACACTAACGCAGGTGCGTTCCAACCTCAGCTACCTTATCTGGATGTGCGCACAAACAGCGATAGGCTTGTGGGAAAATTCTTACGTATGTACGATCACCGCGCTGTGTTTGAAACAGCAATTATTTCGATAATTATTATGCACGTATATTGATGGTCTTATCTTTGCAGGCGACATGCTAAACACCGTCGAATAACTGGATTTGAAAATTGGCTTTAATATATCACTTGCTCGCTAATGAATGGGTCGCCCACCATATGCAGCTAATGCGTGTTTAAAACGACTTTCTGAATTAATTAAAAAAAAGTAATAAATCATATTTTGTGTATATTAAGGTTGCGAAACACTTACCTCGTTTTGAAGAAGTTGAAATTATTAGAAGCATAGAAAATCGTAGATTTGGAACCCATTCAGCAATTACTAAGATTCTGCGAGATTAATGTAATAAATTTTCATTTAATTTTTGCTTTACATAATCCTTTAATTGCTTCATGTTTAACTTGTGAGAAAGTTTCCGCGACTCAATTCTCCATAATACTCCAATTGTTACACTTATGCCCGATTTCACAAACGATTGTCAAATGATGAATTAGTTAACAAGCCTTTAACGACTCGTTATTCTTTGTGAAATTCAAAACAATGGTAATTGTTCTTTTAACGGTTCGTCAACGTAGTCAATCGTCAAATATTTGACGATTGATTAAAGACTCGTTAATGAATCGTCAAACTTTTGAAGATTCGTTAACAAGCTGTTAACGACCGATTAGCGTTTGTGAAACCGGGCATAAGTCTTCAAATTAATTCCTAAGATAATTTCATCGTTAATTTACTCCCTTTATATTATTTTTTCCCTACAACTTCACTATATGGATACCGTTGATTTGAAGGAACATTTTCGATTCGTTCATCTATTGATTCAAATGTAAGGTTGTCTTTAAATTTATGAAATTTGCTTGATCCTAGCAACCAGTTCCCAAATTCATACTTCGACAAATCTTAGATATATCTTAAATATAAGACCTCAGTAGACAAATCCAAAATTCAACGATGGTAACAACCAGTGGGCATGCAATGGCAAAGATAATACAAAGGTATCATAAAAATCTTTACATTCTTCGAACCAGAAGCTACGTCAGAAGAAGAATTTATAGATAATTTTTAGATGGAAATGCCACTTCTTTTGAATTCTGAAGATAATCAACAGAAACAGAATCTGGAATCTAATTAGCGGGAAGTACACAACGCAACACAGCCTGACCAAACTTAACTGAACTCGACCCAATTCAAAGCCTGGAAAAAGTCACGTCTTATAGTCTTTATATATATTGGCTGTGTTTACTTTTATTGACTTCTGGATCATTTCGTTAAATTTAATGTTTTCTTGTTCAATTGACTATCGTTTACTTACCATATCTGGCCTAACCCGATATACCACAAAAAATTCCATAAACTGTCCAGGAGAAAATGTTTTTTTGCGTCGAGCGAAATTCGACACAAAAAACTACAGACAAACAATTCAACATTACAATTGTCTAGAAGAACCTGTCCAAAAGTAAATCCCAGTAGCATGTACGCCATAACAAACTAAATCACTTAGAGACAAACTGCTCCTGTCTAAAATCGTACAAACGATTCTGCAGGTTTAAAACAGTTTGCAATAATTTCAGAAATCCTTGAAACTGTGACATGTTCAACCCATTTGTTCGTCCACACTAACAGCTAAGCGTGAAAGTTGGTATTAGATCTAAAAAAGCTGCTCAGAAAAAATATAAATCGTAAAAGCTGTCTACGATCGAATCATAGAAATTTGAATTAGCGACACTCATTTCATTGGTTTTTTTTCTTCATATTATTAATAAGGGTAATATTTCGAAGGTGCAAGGACAGTTTGAAACAGTTTTGAAATTGCAGAAATCTCGGGCAACTACAACTTAATTGTTCGAGGTTAAGATAACTAAGCGCGAATATTAACCTATTACTTGCTTCGAACCTTAAACCTAATCAACTCAATATTAACCCAAGACAGTCTAGAAAAACAATTAACAAGTCCCATTAACTAAAACTAAAACTGTCTGAAAACAAAGCATAGAAATTTAGGTAAATTTACTCGCGTTTAGACAGTTTTCATTGTTGATTTAAATGCGGAAAAGGTTTTATTTGAAAACAGTTTGGAACAAGTTGGAAACCTCATAAACTATCTCGGGTAGCTAACGCATAATGGTACAAGCATAGTAAACTAAGAGCTATTAAGATGGTGTTTGTCTGGAAACTAAAATTGTCAAATGCAACCGAATCTAAAAACTATCTAATAACAATTAATAATGCTAGAAACTGTTTATAAAAATAAACATTCTCTAAATTGCCTAGAAACCTACAAACACAACAATGTAATGAATTTACACCTAAAATAATACAAAAAGATTTCATTTAGAACGATTTTGAAACAATTGATCCTAACAATAGAATACAATAGAAATTGGAGAATTTATTTTGTGCAGCCAAAAAAATCCTAGAGACGAGAAAACGTAGAAACTGTCTAGTATCAAATCCTAGACACTGTCTAGAAAGCAAATAAATCCTAAACTGCCTAAAAAGTCAAGTTTAAACAATTTGAAAAAATGTTGCAATCCGTAGACCAAGTCTGCGTTATGTGACTTTAGCGTACAACCTGCCTGGGGCCCAATTACGTTCAACTTAAAACGTAGGAACTGATTATAAAATATTAAAAATTCTAAACAACTGGAAGTAGTCTATTAATATATAATCGTTAGTAGCTGAGTATTAATGTTGTACAACTTGCCTGGAACATAAAGCAAAATGATTTTACGTTCAACGTAAAATTGGTAAAGCCTGTCTAGAAAAAATAAGAAATCTTAAAAATTATCGATCTTTGAAACAGCGTTAAAAAATTGGAAATTCAATTGGATTGCTGAATTGTAAGCCGTTTCCTTAAATTTATTGTCGGGTTGGGTTGGGTCGAGTTGGGTTAGGTTGATTTTCTACTAGAAAATAATTTATATTGGATAATTCTTTAGTGCGAACTATGTAAACGGAGAATGCTGCCTGGTTTACGAACAATAGATTATTTTATTAATATCGATACTGACTTCATGTAAAGTTACTTGAATTTATTGAATGATTACAAAATTACGAAACACGAAACACAATTCGGTTTTCGTAACAATCATGGAACCGTTGAATAGGTTCACAAAGTCCTCAATGAAATAAATACCTTATTTATCAACTAATATAATTATCCTGTCTCATAGGCAATATTTTGTCAAAAGTAGTAATCAATCCGAACATAAGAACGAAACCATCCTAATAAAAATTAGGTTATGGTAAGTAGGAATGTTTATTATAAGTCAACGTACATATATAACCCACATTATCAAATGGAAACTCGTTGCCTTTTGGACAGATGGATGAATAAAATGAATTAAAATATATATTAACAACCGTTGCAAGCGTTAAAGAAAACTCTAAGGCCAATAGTCAATCCGATTTCGTTAATTAAATAAAATGTCAACTGAACCTCGCACAAAGGGATTTCTTAAGCTTCACGAGTGATTGAGATTGAGGTCTATGTGATTTTCTAGTTGCATCTCGCAGTTAATTAAATAGCACAGCATTGTTGAATTTTTGACGACTTCTGGTATTGGACTTGACAATCTGAAGAATTATTTTCTTTTTCTTTATATATTATAATATGAATAATGTTTTTGTTTCAGAGTTTTTCCCCATTAATGAGTACGTGTATGACAACGATCGATAAAACTACAAGGTAAGTGTTATTTTAGATAATACATTCCTTCAATAAATATATTTAGATAAAAGCAAATTGTATTGATATATTGAATTATATCGATGGGGAATGTCATTTCCAATCCAAACGAATCTACAGTTGTCAACACTTGGTGTTTCTTATACATAATATTATACAGTAAACTTTTCTTTAACACTGCGCAATTTTTCTTCACTGCTCTTTAAATAAATCTAATAATCATTGCAATCTTAGTCTTCAGTACAAGATCTTTATCGAAATTTTGATATATTCGCCCACTTTAACTGGAAATATTGTTTCATCCGTCGAAGTACATTTTTAACATGAAGCATTCGAAAAATCTGACTTGTTACTAGAATTTCCCAAAATCAAAGATATCCTTTGCTTTTCTATGCTGGCTGTCTTCAGATGAACTTCAATTGGTGGTTGTAATTTAATAGCTTAAAGTAGCACACGCTATATTAACACTATATTCATCCAACTCAACTGTGCATCCCCTTTGATTAATCTTCACATCCAGTTATATTGAGATAATAGTAATCGTCAATCCTTAGTCTACAGAAATTTTGTTATATTTTTCAATTTTAAATCGAAACCTTTTTTTGATCATGTAACTCAAATGCATAAAGTCTTTGATTTCATAAAAAGTATTCGCAGTCGAAATATCCAAAGACTAAGTTACTTGGAGAGATTTATGATTTTTTTTTTAGGTATTTTATGCTTCTAAAATTTTAGTCCAATTTCTCAACTACCATCTCATGCATTAATGACCTTTCCTTAACCAAAACCTTAACCAATACTCAATCTGATTACACTAACGTATCTAGAATTCTCCGAAATCAAAACATCATAACTTTCGCTGTTACGTTGGTTCTATTGTCAGACTTATGAACTTCAACTACTGGTTATAATCTAATCATTTAAAACACTTACAACTTAACTGTGAATCGCATTTGATTAATCTACATATTCAGACATGTTGAGATTATTAAATCATCAGTCCTTTCGATTGTAAATCGAAACTTTCTTGGTCATATAACTTAAGAGCATAATCTCTTTGATTTTCGAAAAAGAAACATATCTGAAGACTAACTTTGAAGTTTCTTGGAGATATTTATGAATTTTTTGAAAATATCAGCCCAATTTCTCAAGTACCATCTCATGCATTAATAACTTTCGTTAACCAAAATCAATACTCAATCTGATTACACAAAGTCAATGGTAAATGATAACATCGAACGTCTATATATTTTTGTTAAAGATCTACGAATATGGTCTTGGGTCGACGTCGATGTAATTTTCTAGCTGCACCTTGGGCATAAGTAGCTGGGGATTGTTGAATTATATGATTACTGGTATTTGGCTAAAATACCAGGAAGGTCGTAGACTGGAATGTTGTTAGCAGTTAATTTTTGGACCATGTTGTGAAAAAATCTTATTCTCCATATATTCGCATTTCTGTATGTCATCTTCAAGTTCGCGGAAAACATATCTCTCATCTTAAGCACTTCTGAATTTGAACACTTCATATTTTCATATTTTGCTACTCTATTCTCTCTCTTCTATTTTGAGGTTTGAGTTTTCCAAAATTTACATTTTCATCGCGTACACTAACAATTTTTCATAGCTTTCATTAAACAAAGGTCTAATGTGAATCGGTCAATCCGATTTCATAAATTACCAAACGTATGTATGGTCTTGCTAAAGGGTGTACGACAGTTGATTGAACTTAACCGCTTAACCGCTGTGCTGAATGCTATGACTGTTGACATTTGACTTACGCCCTAGTGAATACATCCTTCGATTCGCTTTATGACTCTGAAGTATTCTTTTTCTATCTTCTTCTAGATCTTTGATGATGATTTGATTTGACTGAAATTTTTCAGTAAATATTCATGTTGGGACTTTGAACAATTTCTATATTGCACAGGTATTTGTCTATCGGTCCATTTTCGCACTCTGGAGATATTTTATGTAGTGTACTTAGATTTTATATCAGTTTGCGATTTCCAAAAGCTTAGCTTATTGTAGACTAGTATATCTATCAGTTTGGTTTTGGAAATATCTCGCTGCTCACGCGAAGTGGTTTGTCTTTATTTTACAACGTACGTAAATTCCTACACATTGTTGTACTCCAAAGCACGACTTACGTTTGTTACCTTTGTTATCTCTAATCTTCTTGGTCTACAAATTCATAGATCTATTTATTTATAAAATTAATTCTTTTACATTTTAATCTTGGGGTTCACTGAGTCGCTATCAGGGAGCAACTCAATTCACGGTTAAACCTTAGAGAAACTTACCCATTAATCAAATGATAAGAAAAATATTCCATTCGAAATTGCTTCGAGAAAATGTTGATGAAAAAATTTTAAATAATGTATTCGTAAATTATGGGCGCCACAATGACTATTTTTGTTTTTGCTTCTCTTTTATCAAAAATTTTGTTTTTGTACAATTTTACTAATTAGGGATAGCCTATATTATTTACCTAGTCCATTGGTGTCAGAATAAGAGAAGTCTAGGATTAATAACGACAAATAATGACAATAATGGATGAATTATTATCATGCTTGGATTTATTTCATTAATAATAATTCATCTTACCTATCAAGCTTTGATGGCTACTAATGTTACCAATTTATGGAAAATTATAACAGCGTGACTCATCGACAATATTTCATTATACCATCTTAGTAATTATGGAAGAAACTTTGAAGCGCGTATGTCAAAAATTATCCTTGCTGTATAGGAGATAGTAACTAACGTAACCACACGTGTTAGCAGAGATATATTATAGAAAGGATACGTCGCTCGATTTTAAATTTCATTAATTTTCCTAGGTGCTTACCGAACGTTTAAAATATAATTTAGTGTACCAACGCAAGACGCTTTCCCGGTTTTGGTCTCTGAAACGGCCATCTGCGCTAGTCCTGCAATCTGCACAGTGTTAGGCGTTCAATGGGCCGCGCTGCACCATCAATGACTTCTTTCACACAACTCGTGGAACTCTGGAACTCGTTTTACGTTGAAGAGTTTCAGTCGCGGCTTGTGTAAACCTCACATGTTCAATTTCAGCTCGGTCGTTACGTGCACTACATCTGCGCTATATAAAGAGAGGCTGTTTTGAGAATGGTCGCAATAAAATATACATTTAAGAAAATTTCCTCGTTTACAATGAAATTAAGTTGTGCGGAGTAGTAAGTGGAGTAGTTTTTATAAATATTTTTAATAACAGCTAATCGATTCTTTCTGGTAGGTCCTAGTCAAGGTGGACGAACTAAACGTTAGATCAAGAAATTGATTATTCGATTGTATTCAAGATGATGTGATTGATAATTGGAAATCGATTTTTTTATCTGCCCCCTAAGAAGGTAGTGGGTGCCAAACATGATTTTTTTACATGCATACTCTTCTATTGTTTATTTCAATATAAATATCCAATCCACCTTTTTAAGTCTTTTTGATATTTATGCTTCCAAGATGGACCAAAAATATGATGTAATATTTTACAAACTTCTCTCAACTTGAAGACTAGGTTGAACCAGTTCTTGATTTCTTGTCAAAGTAATATCTTCCATTGTACATTGTTTTGGTTATTAGGATTGACGTGGAGGTAAATTTGAGAATTGCATGGTTGGTTACTTTAGATTATCTTTAGATTACGTAATTAAAGAAGTGGGAAAATTATGAATAATTTGCATCTAAAGTCATGACCTCATTTGTTCTACATTGTGAAAAATTAGACGCTGACGACAGGTAGGAATTGCATATTTTTGAAATACGTCCTCAAGGTAAAGAAGGCTTCAGAGGTTATAGAGAAAAAATTAATAATGCATTGTTAATAATAGCACCAGTAGAGTGTGCGAGTCAGATGACGATGTTGGGCAATACAATAATGATTTATCTGATGGGGTTGAAGATAGTTTGTATAGGATGTTTAAGAATATTTATGATAGTGCCACTGAACATTGAAATATTCTTTAAAATATCAGACGACAAGGTAAACGTAGCTGTAGCTGGGAGGCTAAACCTAACCTACGTATTGTACAATTCATATTATCTCACTTAACTAATGGAAGAATTGCGAATATCTGGTAGAAAGTAGTCAGAATTTATAAAAAAAGTAGGACAGGTCAAAAGTTGTAGCAAGGGTGCATTCGTTTTGTTTTTTCATCTTCTACAGTTGACGAAATGTGAGTGGTTCCTTTATGAAATGCGTTCAAAATCCCCCAAATGAACATTAAAACTCGTAATTGAGCAGCTTATGAAAAGAAGAACGGAAGGATTCAGACTGCAGATTTCCTTGTCTAATTTTCCTAACTTTCCCTTTCTCTCGAGCTATTCTGTACAGAGTACAGAGTTCCATAAATTCCGCGATTTCTTTAACATCTTTGGAGACAACGTGCGTTTTCTTTTTTCATCTTCTACAGTTGACGAAATGTGGGTGGTTCCTTTATGAAATTCGTTCAAAATGCCCCAAATGAACATAAAAATTTTATTTGGACTGTTTTGATTTATTTGGAATACAATATTAAGTTATATAAGAAGATATGACCTGCGTAAGACGTCCTGAAGGGGACGAATTTGATATCTCTGTGGTAAAACCTGAAAAACTCTATATCGTTGTCAAAATACTGAACGAACGAACGTGTCTAGTGTAAAGGTGGGTTTAAAGCAACTGAACTGTAGTTGTCGAATCATCCAATTCTCGTCATCAATGAACAATGATGCCCTTGCTGGTGTTGTTAACCTTAACGTCGCCTCCAAGAGTTTTGAAATCAAAATTTGATTACAAAGTAATATTATCAAAACCTTGTGCGTTAGTAATTATTCAATTAATATAATAATATAACAATTTAGTATTTTTGAACTAAACATATAGCCTAAACACAATTAATACACAATCAGCTACTAATATAGGCAAATATTTTATATTTATAGCCAACTGTATAACGATTATAATATTTATTTTCCAACAATAATATTTAACACCCACAAATATTAACAAACATTATTGAAAAATTCAGAATCAAATTATTCGCTAAGTAAACACTATATCATTGATTATAACGTATAAAAGAAAATAATTGTTGCTCCTGCAACACGTTGTTGGTACCTGCCTGCTAAATTGTCTTAAAATGAAAAATAACTGTTCATTATTTTAACTAATTTATCTTCACTTGTTCGGTTTTGAACTAAAATTGAAACTTTGAATATTTTCACTGCTCCGTACTACTGAAAAGAACAGATCTGTTCTTCTTGTGGTACAATTACATTACATTAGTTGGATAATTGGGAAAAATGTCAAATGTTTAGCTTTTTTTACACATAACTCTCGTCGTACATTTCAAATGGATTTATCACAATAATCCTTGTTTCTTCTACCTTATTTCCTTCGTCATTCATGTTGTGAGTTATTTTAAACTCTTACATATGTTGGTGCTTTTGGAAAATTTAGCATAGTTTCGCTTTTTAGCCACAATTCTATATAATTCAAATCACAAACGTTTAGCTTACGTCACGCTGAACTATAGAACACGTAGATTTACAACTACAGATGAGTGAAACGATTTGCCTTTATTTTTTAACGTTTTATGCTCAATTTGTTTTTTCGTGTAATTAATTTTCGAAGGCTCATATTTATGATCAAGCATTACAGCTTTTTGTACAATAATCATTACACTCATTTTGCAGATTATTTCGAAAAATTCATCTATTTTTGAAATTTTATTCTTGTACATTGCTGTCTAGTATTCTATTATATTTTCCTTCATTGCAGTTGTACTTATAGGCAGCAAAACCAGTATTTCCATATATGGTATAGATTACTAGTTTCTTTACCTATTGGTTCCCATTCTTCTTCCCGTTCAAGTCCTGTTGTGGCTTAAATACCACAACAATACATACCTCATAACCAATGACATACATATGCACACATTCGTCTACAATTGAACTTTTAGCAAATATGAGTTTCAACGAAAACAAAATATTCTTGTTTGGTGCATGTGATTTAGGTCAGAAAGTGCAACACTTCAATTGATGTTAGTCCACACTGAAAACTCAATTTAATTTAATCCAGATTTCATTCTCTGTCCTAATTGTGGGTGGACAGATAGATAATAAAGGTAGTATTAACTATATAAAACTTTTATGCGATTATTTAAAATTCTTTCTATGTGAACATGTGATGCTGGTACTTGATAATACCTACCTCAAAAGTACCAATGCATTTAATATTTCCCTAACCTATGTGTGTAGCAGGCATTAAATTGTTGAGTTCAGTCTCGATGATATTCAATTGGATGTGAACACCTAATAAGAAAAGACATAGGTGTGTGGCGTAAAATTTATGATTTTGAGTTATACAAAACAGAGGACCAAACCAACAGCGAAAGAAAATTTGTGGTATTCGGGAAATAGGCGGATGACGATGGAATACTATGATGTAAGACAAAGCGGAGGTAATTGGTGTCATGACAAATAGGTACAATACACATCCATGGTGAAACATGCTTAAGATGAGCACTGAAAGATAGCACTAATTTTGAGGGTCACGCAAAGTGGGGAGATTGTTAAAGATTCTTGTAAAATAAATTGCAAAGTAACAGTAACATTAAGCTGTGTTAAGAGAGTGACGATGATGAATGTATTGGGGAAAGATGAGAAACTAGAAGTGAAAAAGCTAAGAAAGTGAACGTAAGTAGCTGTGGAGGTAGGACTATTACTTGACCGACACACAGAGTGGGAAGCGGAGACAGGAAGCAGACTTGTGAGGATGAATGTATAGGAAAAAGTGCAACAGGTCAGTGGGGTATAAGGATATAAAGAAAATGACAGCTAGTGAATCATGCAGTTTTTTGCCAAGAGGTAGGTAACAAGAGGTAACAGGAAGTGGTGACGTGTTAAATAAATATAAAAGACGTGACAGTGACTAAAAGATGACACAATGGAAATATATATTTAAAATTAGAAATAATTGTTAGACTCACCCTGTAATGTGGTCATCGCAAATGGTCATCGTAAATGAATAAATATGCACCGTGTTCTACAATATAATAGAATTCAAAAAGCGACCATTAACTTATTAAGTTTATTATATTTTAATACAAAAATACAATCCATTTACATACTATCAGGTACACGTAAAACATATCTTCGCTTAAAATTAAGATACACATAATTAACACTTCTTAAAGTTACATAAAGTAGGTAATATCATGATAAACTGAAGACAAACAATAACGTTAGACTTTAAATGCACACGACACACAATTACAAACACCTGTACAATTTCTCCTCATCGGCATTAACTTTAAATAAATATCTATTTTTAGATCTTATGCAATGGAATAAACGCATTTTGCATATGTATTTCGTAAATCCAAACAGGAAAGAAGTACTTAATAACATGCAAAGCCGACTTAATATTCACCTGGGTTCCAGCAGAGGATATGACATGTGAACTGCTTGCATGCAAAATTATGAAATTACACACCGGTCGCCAATATTAATTAATTTCTATTTATACCTCCTTTACAACTGGGAGAAATAAATACATTTATTTATAAATTTACAAATACTGAGGTTTATTGTTGGCAATTTCTCAAATTTAGCACATTTAATTCTTTAAATTTTGTTAAATCTACGCTAAGATAAATATATATGCAAATATTGCACAAATTAAGATGAAAGTTTTGTTAGAAGATTGCATGAAAATATGACATGTTTCGTAATATTTAATAATACTAAAATGATCAATCGGGAAAGATTGAACTAAACCTATACATTAAATCATTTTTATAATATTTTCGATATATTAAACTTTTCCAACACCGTCGATTATTAAATGGTTTATCTGCAGCAGCATCTTAACGGACTGATCTCGTACTTGCGTCAAAGGCGGTTCGAACCTTTCCGCCAACGGCGTATTCTCCATATTTATTATTCTGGGGTTCGTACCGAACATCGTCTCTCCAAGATGATAAACACCTGTATTTGCCAAAGATAAATAGTGTAGCTTTGTCAACGTCTTGAAACTTTGACGACTTATTAAGGTTAGATCATTATCGCTTAATATCAGTCGCCTGAGGTTGGGCATTCCCAGAAACGTGATGTCGAAAACTTCTCCGATCCTGTTCTTCGACAGGATCAACGTTTCTATCGAATGCGACACGATGAACGTCTGCAGGCGATCGAACGATATAACGTTGTGCATGAGCAGGAGTTTGTGCAGTCTCGCGTTCGTTTTAAAAGTGTATGGGTCCAATGTGGATATGTTGTTATTCGACATGTCCAAAAGTTTCAGGTGTCTCAGCCCTTTGAACGCGTCCATACCGATTTTGTTGATGTTGTTTTGGTACAGGAATATCTGCTTGGTGTTCCGGTAACTGTTGTTGAAGAAAATGTAATCTGGAAGCTCTTTGATTTCGTTGTAGGCGACGTTGAGGACGTGTACGCTGTTACCACCTTCGGGGATTTGATTCAGATTCTTGCCCATTCGCACGAACTCCCTTATTTCTGGCACCGGTACTCTCAAAGAATGTCCTAGTAATCTGAAAAATAGAATTAATTATTAATCATAGAAAACATCTAAAACGAACTAGCACAAAAGTCAAGTCATTTTTAATACTAATTATTGTTACATTATTTTGAACCACCTGCCCTTCGACTTATTACAAAACAGCTATCGTGTTCTTCATCACATTTACCAAATGCAGGCCAAAATAAATGGCTACATTTTTAACAAACATTGTGCCCCCGATGATATGAGATATGCTACTTGATTGAAGTTGTCATCTTAATCAGAGATTAAGATGGTCATTAATGGATCACATATTTTCATTTCATTTGCATCTTCAACTCCCTTACAGATAGCTTTAAGCCCAAAAACGTTGCAAATACTTTCTCCATCTATTGACCTTCCTCCATGTAGCTGTAGCTAAACTACAGCTACATAAAAAACTATTAATTTTCAGAAAGGAAGAGTTAAGTGATGATTTGTAGTGTAGTGCGTGAGTTGTAAATTTCTGGCTATAACATTTTTTAAAACATCTCTTATTTAATTATTTCATAGTTTCTTTCATGGTCACTGAGGAACCCCGAAAGGGGCTAAATTTTCAATCAAATACCACAGTGTCCCTTTTGCACATTTTGAGTCCTTACTTTGCATAGGTTATTGTCTAATTAGTAAGGAACACCAAAATGTGTTTCATAAAATATGAAGAATGATTTATGGTTGTTGAGACTTGGTTAGTAGACTTCTGTTATAGTAAACTGAAGAATTTTTGGGTTTGTGCTGAGTGAGTGATTAGATTCGGTGTCCTGAAAATTAGTCGTGAGAAAATTCATCATGGAGACTTAAAATTGTGATTGGATTGGGTTGGGTAAGGTCGGGTTAGGTTGGGTTGGGTTGGGTTGGGTTGGGTTGAATTTCCTTTTCACTCACGATGATTTTTTTCACGATGAACTTTCCAGACGACGAATTTTCCTATGATAAGAGTGCTAATTCACAGTGCATGACGGATCGTGAAGCACAGTCAATATTTATAGCAATGAATGGGATAAGTAAATTTCCTCGAAAATACTCAAGTTTGCATAAATCGTAACCATCGTCAATCAGTGTATTACTTCCACTACACTTGCTTAAGCGTGGCACCCGCAAAATTGATACAATAGGTAAAGGGGTACAGTCAACTATCCCAGATAGTTTCTTGTTAGAAAGTACTTTTGGTGAAATATGTTCAAAGCTAAAGATAATTCCAGTTAATGGTCGGGTTACAATTGAGAGCGCCATCACCAGCGCTTATTAAAAGAAATAGTCCTTCCCCCTTATTACCTGAAGTATTAGAAAATAGTTTCATGTAGGTATAATAAACAAAAGGATTTACCTTTGTAAACAAAAGCTCTTAATTGGGAGCTTCCATAAGAAACTTTTTTATTTGTGCAGTGAAATTTTTTGATTTTTTTTGTTTCTTAGCCTGCTGACTGCAGCCTCAAGAAATATCGCAGTTTACACTATGTCGAAATATTAACATTATATTAACACAAGGTCGACGGTTTCATATTTTTCGAAAAGTTCTTCATAATTGCACTTAAAACGTTCTCTGTTACGCTTTTTATATGGAGTCCAGTCCTTGAATTTCTTGTATACATACAGTTCATATTTTGCCTTCGATTTTTGAGGCAATAATGTCTCGTAAGTTTCGTTTGATACCAAACGAATATTTGACAATACAGTCCATGAATTCATCACTAGATCACTAGAACCGGTCAACAGATACATATTATTGCTATCATAGCAACATGATTAAGCGGAATGTATTACACGTTAACATGAAAACACTGGTTAAATTAAAGCTCGACTGCTGGTTCGAAGTAATAACGTCGCGTTCGTAAATGTACGAGATTCGTCAGCTGATGTTTTCATTCGACAGGTAGAAATAATAGGTCGCTGTCGTGTTGTTATCCAAAATTATCCAAATTTTATATATATTATTATTATACATTATATACATTTGTAAAGAGTGGCAAATATGCTTCTAAGAAAATAAATACACGACGCAGCATCATTCTAGCTATCAGAGCCAATAGTTATTTATGCAACTAGTGGATAAATTTATGGATTTTTGTGCGCGTGGAAGTACTTAACAAGTTGTATAAATAATGTTTCTCATCGTCTCTTATAAGTGACCCAATGTATTTTATTGGTTATAAAATCGCCATAATATTGTTTATTGTACAAAAAGCAGGCGATTGTTAAAGTCAGCAATGATTATTTTGTTAAAAAGGTTAATAGGCAATTAATTGTTCACGTACTCAATAAAAAAAAATTGATGTTTTATTAAACTGTAGAAATTTATTTGCACAGCGGTGTGCAATAAAGAACTATTTTACGGGTATTTTATACATTATAGATTGGGGGGGGGGGGGTACTATTCTTTACAAAAGAAAATTTTCTAGGCGTTTGAAATAGAAATCAACAAAATCAAAATAAAATAACACAATTTTTTGACAGTTTACTAACTTTCCATTATAAGGAATAAACGCAAATGAACGAACAAACTGAATAGTAAGTAGAATATAAATATAAATGCTAACAAAAAGACTACGCAAACACTCCCGACGATTCCGCAACTCGGCTAATTAATGCAACGGTTTGAGAAATCGCATCGTAAAAGCTTTTCGAAAAGCATGCAAAATCCAACATTTTTGCATTCATTACGTTGGTGGCACCGATAAGTTTCGTATGTGGTATTGCACCGATTAATTTATATATACAGGGCGTAATGGAAATCGTCGATGAGCGAAGACCTTTTAAGGACAGAAATAAACAATCTGACACTTTTTATTGTATGCTTAATGAACCTGATTGCAATTTAAATTTCGCGCTGTGCAAAACGTAATTATTTAGACGTTAAATAAATTATGGTGCACAGTGTCGTAGAGTGTACGTGGGAGCGAACCCATCAGCGTGGTTCATATATGGTCGACGAAATTGCTCGCTAATTATTCGACTTATTAACTGTAAGGTTAAGTAAAATATTTTTGTGAGTTTATGGTTAATTTGTTTTCACTTAGGTTTGCGATTGTGTGCCTACAGCGTCAAAAATTTAAATATTCACAATTTCCGGCTGTGCATTGCGTTCATCCAATCGAAATTTAGATTCGCCCAATTCGTAACTTTTATTTTTGATGTAAATGAAGAAAATTTTCATTTGACAGCTGACAGCTCTTAACTTCTTTCTTAAAAATTTTCGTTTCAATCGCATCAAACTCAAACTTAGGGGTGACTACTTAAAAAAAGTTTGAAGGTCATTGGATAAAAACGCAACAAATTATGGAACAAGTATTCATGTCTTCTACCTTCAACTTTATATGAATTACCTCAAAACATGGGCCCCACATCGGGCATTAATGCAGAGCATTTATTAGTTAAAAAAATCATCACTGTTAAATAAAATTATTTGTAAATCAAGAATGTAAATATGACAATTTTTTGTTAAGTTTTATCGTAATTTAGGGAAATCGCCCACCGTGGATGTGGGTGGGTGTAATTTGTCTAATCTTCTTGCATTTGGAGCATCAACTTCGTTCGTATACCCAATTTAATTGTATCCAACCCAACTCGGCACATATGTTAATTATAAAGCGTTCTTGATTATTGTAGTAGGGGAGGGGGTATAACATTCAAATAGGCTGCTCGGAGGGGTTGTGGGGGGGCTTAGAAATCCACCGAAATTTAAAGTACCAAAGTAAAATAGTGCATACGGAAATGTGCTAAATAATAATATTTTGAAGTAAAAATAACGAAAAACAATTATCGAAACTTATGCAATTTAAAGTTAAAATTTAACTGCGGACGTCACGCGCTCCCAATTAATTACGATTATTATTTAAATTGTGATACATTTTAATGTGTAACAAAATTTCTTATCATAACGACTGATAATTCACATTCAAAAATAGAATATTCTATCTTAACGCTGAAAAGTTAACCTACACATGTTTGTTAAAACGAGTCGAAGGACTTATATGGGCCATAATTCCACGAATAATCGCCACGGGCCTATTGAACCGCAGACGTGGTTCAACCCGATAAAGATACGCACTTGTAGCCTAATTGTCGAAATTATTACCAAAAAAAAAAACGTCTTTGTAATTGTCGCGCAGTTGCGTGCGTAATAAATTAAGTAACCTTTGTATACTCACAGGTAGTTCTGGAGTGCGATGTAAACACCGATGCACGAAACCACAGAAACTGTATCCATCGTACGGCGATATTTTTGAATTTCTTGCGCCGAGTCGCGTGGATTCTAGACATCTATGCAAAGAAGAGGCGATTAACTTATCGCTTGTTGGACGTCACGAAATTTGTAATTAACAGCGCTAAATTCAAAACGGACGGCGGACCTTTCCAATGACGATTATCACATGTCACTTGTTCCACACGCTAATCGGCGATATTTTATTAGCACCGGACTTTAGCGCTGCATTCATTTGATGTGTACACAGAAATGATGCCTCGATAATAATAAACGCAAACGAACTGGCCTCAACTAAACGTCGTTATGTAAGGTGGCTCGTCTTGAATGATATCAGTTTACAACATAGTAAAACTACGTCAAAATTGGCGCTTTGGACTTCGAAATGTTCGACGAAACACATACGTTGTTCTAAGAAGTTTGATAAATTTTTATATTGCCGCGGGATATATTGGCCGATCGGTCTATAATTGCGCTTCGCAGTCAGGCAAACCGCGGACATCTCCACGATGTTTTCGTCGTATATATACATATTTATTACGTCGTTGTTTTTTTTTTTTAATATTTAGTTTTAGTGTTGAATCATTCCCAGAAATAATGGCGAACTATGAGTGAGAAAGGTCAATCACTTTAAGAATTTTAAACTAGTACTAGATAATGAAATTATTATTATTATTGAATGTTAACCCCTTAAAATTTTTTGCGAAATATTACATGAGATTACGAATTTAAATGCCTAGTCATCGCATAATGTCATACCGACGAATTGAATTTATGAAAATTGTTTGTAAATCATAAATGTCACCATTGTTGAGGTCATCATAAATGTACGGACCCTAAATTTGTTGTAAATGTCGTACGTATTAACAAACCCCAAGAAAATAAGTAGGAGATCTCACCCTTTTAGGATGAGATCATAAATTCGTAAAGAACCCAAACGTTCACTACCCTGTCCTTCGAGGGTTACAACTTTCACTTATTCAGTTTAAATTGAAAATCAATTCAAGTAAAAAATCACAAATATGCAATCAATTTAAAATATTTTTTACGAATTTTTATTTTTTTTTATTAATTTTTTATTATCAACAGAACTACTTATGTGGGGAAAGCTTCGGAGATATTTTATAACAGGAAGTGGGTCAAAATTAGTTTACAAGACTTCACCCTAGTAAAATAACTAACAAACGAAATTAAATGAAATTTTGATTAATTCGATATTTTGCTGGACGTGCTTATGTTAGATAATTAGTTGGCATGAACTGCGTAAATAGGGAATACTGACTGGTTTTTGACGAATATATTAATTATTAAAAACAAGATTAAATGACGAGTTTAAACGAAAACGAAACACGTGTGCAGTTCGGTTTGTGTCCTTTCCAATCTTTTCATTTAGATTTCGCTGCATTTATTGCAGCGAGTATCAACATTTTATTTATATATTTCAGTTAAATGGATTTCGTGGACATGAGTTCCTGACTATATTAATTTTCATTTTCAGTAACATTTAGATTCCCTCCGTGCACATTTAGTGACTTTGGTTTGTCTTCACTTGGGTTTGATCTATATGGAGAATTAGTTTTCATTGAAAATATTCACTTTTTTAATTCGAATTTGTCATGTGAAAAATGTCGGATATATGCTCACATGTAAAAATGTATATTGATGTTATTCTTGTATTAAATGCGGCGAACTTTAAATGGTAATATTGATAAAACATACAAGAAGGCTTGGATACGTGTTCTATCTCGTTTAGTGTCGAAAGCAGACCACGCCCCCGTTCTGGTTAAATTAATGTTGTTAATATTAATTCGAAATATTTTCTAACATAATACGTTTGTTATGACATTAGACACTAGATTTCAAATTTATTATGGTTTCAAGCAGTTATTGATTGGGTTGGGTTCTGTTTGGCTACTTTGGGTTTAGAGCTATTTCATTAAATTAAAATTAATCAGACTTATGCCATATTTTTTTCAATTGGAATTGCTTGTGATTTAGATGTAAAGTTTTTGGAGAAATAACTTGTTACACCCTTTGGCGACACGTTAATTACATTCAAGCGTCACTTTTAGTCACAGTCAGGGTTAGAATTTGATTTCGATCGAATGTACTATCTTGTTAATCTCTATTATGCAGAGTTCAATGATATACACCAACATCAACAAGGTCAGTCATATATAAAATAAGTGATAAGACGTTATCATTCGATCAATTAGACGAAAGATGTTTCAAACAATACTTTTTATATTAAATTTCATACTAAACATGAAATTGCGATATGGTACCAACTCACAATGATCCCGAAAGATAAACAAATATACCAACGTTTGAATGACCATACAACGGACTTTTATCTTATTGAGAAATAAAAATTGAATTCGTCGAAAGTTTTTAATTGTTAACTGATATCGAGATGTGAACCCATAAATTTTAAAATAAATAATGATATACTTAATACAAATATGACTAATAAATAAAATTTGAATGCATGGCAACTCATTATAATTTTTGGGGAAAATCTTTTAAGTGTACAAATTCCTTTCTCTTATTATTCAAAATTTCAAACATATCGAACGACTTCAAACGTTTAATATTAAGTCACAATAAAAATATTACGTTTACGGAAATCAAAATTGTTTTCTGTTTTCTGTAGTATATATAGCACCATTATATTTTCCACATTGTTCCAAAGATTTGATGCCAACACAACAAACAAGTCTATAAATCAACGCACTAAATAAAATGACTTCATTACATTAATAACATTAAAAAATATTCATTATCGCAGTCAAATACTTTTACATGCGAGATAGACCTTTGACATCAATGTCTGGCCGTGAAAAAAAGTTATTGCAATTAAACATTTTTTCTTTCGAGACTTTATCTTACATGCCCGATATTATTGGCCATAATCCATCAATGCGGCGCATCGCTGCGTGATACAATGTTGCCTCATCTATAGTAATACACTAATAATCGCAACAGTTGCGTTATTGATTAATTGGCCGGAGAAGATAGCGATTTTCTCGAATAATTCCATCGCGACGTATTCTGTTACGAGTAAATGAGGAGTAAGAATATTGCATAATAATGCACAATCTGTAAGGGGTGCACTTGGGGTTAAACAGTCCCACGGCCTAGCGACATCAGGCCCGCAGCTGCGGCCCGCAAGTGTTCAATGAATGGAGTCATTGGTAGGCCATCTGCATCAACTGCTGATATAAGCACAGTCCTTTTACTGTAAACCAAGATGCATTTTAAGATTTTTTTTCCCGAAATGTAAATATTGCCCGCAATCGTTTATTACTATTATACGACTCACTCGACATTTTTACGGAACAATGATTTATTTATTAAATAGTACGGGTGTAATTGTTGACTGGACTCGCTGTGCAAAATATATATCTATCTTCAATGCCTTCTATAAATTGGTATTTTATATAAAATGCTCTATCTACGTAATTGTGGTAATTAATTTAATGAATTAAATTCATGATTTATATAAAACGTGTAATTCATGTTTACGTTGCGAGAAGTACTGTAACTCGCCAATTAATATTTAAAGAGATGGTATTGATATCGAAATATAATAGGTGCCATAAAATTATTCGTATAAGCTTTAATTCCTTAATTTAATACCCTATTGAAGAAAAATTATTCATAACATACATTTAGGTAAAAATATATTGTTTTATTTTGTTAAGGGGATGTTAAACTATAATATAATTTATAATATATTTGTATATTTATATATTTGACTTCTTAAAAATTTAAATGAAAATAAATTCAAATTTCACAGTTGGCATGTTTGAAGAAAATGAAATCATAATTCAAAAATGTGAAAATGTAAAATTTTCTAAAATACAAAAACCTCAAAATATTTCACAATTGAATAGGTCACAAACATGATGCCAACATTTTTGCTTAAAATATTTTTGTAGGAAAATTTTATTATTTTTTCGCATCATTAGCCTTGTCATAAATTTTGCACACTTGATTCATATCCAAACAAATATTTTTTCACTAAATAGTATGTCATGTCAAAAATATTTCTTGCACAATCAAAGTTTCGTAAACTCGAGGAACTTCACTATGTACACGTCAAACAACATGCATACAATATTATTGTTTCTAATGTATTTATTTGTATTATTGTGGTTGTAATTTCTTTTGCATTTCGTTTAATTAATCATATTTTCCTGCCTTGGATTGTCTTCTTGTTCAAGTCAACGACCTTACCAACCAACATTTTCAGTTTCGATTTTGTTTTAATAATTTTAACTTTGACCATATTTTTCAACTTTTCACAATTTCTGATTATGTATTTAACGTTTAATTAATTTCGCATTAAGTTAATGACAACCACCCCAAAATACCACAGTTTGTATACTTTCTTCGCGTTTGATTAATTTTATTACACTTTGCCTTCGTAATTATTTTAAATAGATTTATGATTGTTTTTCTATTTCTTTTGACTTTCGTTTCTTGCATTGTGCCAGGCAACACATCCTCAATCCAAATTTTCATATATTTTTCTTTTTCTTCGTTTTTTATTAATTTTAAATTTTGCCTTATTTTCACCAGCTTCTCAACTTTCTCTTGCACTTGACTAATTCTGTTTTCGTTTATTTTTGTGTACCATAAGTGGACCTTATCAAGGGCAAAATTGTTGACTATTTTTATATATAATTGATGGCAGGTGGAATATATTGTGACGTCACACGTGACTTTGGTTATTTGATTTGTACTTATGAAATATATGAGCATAGATAAAAACTCATTAAATTTTTTGTGTGTCATTGAAGAAATTATGAGCATTAAGATGGGACGATAGGGATGGGACTGTATTTTTGAATGGTGGAATGGAATTGTGTAAGGAACCGATATGTTGAAAGTTGGAAGTAATGTGGAAGCATAATAGAAAAATATAGGTAGTGGAAAAAGAAAAGTTTTGGAAGGTGGTGGAAAGTTATGTGGAAGACTAAATGGATTGAGGAGCAATTGTTGGGTTACGATGAACATGCAATTTTTGAAAGATGGGACTAATTTATGCAGAAGACAAAACTGATTACAGTTCAATGGGTCGGGTTGGGGTTGGGTTGGACATGCAAGTGACCTGGTTTCGAAAGACTTAACCAAATTATCTAGAAGACCAAACGGTTTGCAGTTCAATGGGTCAGGTTCTCTTGAAGCGGAAATACACCAACGCCGATCGAACGAGCAAAAAGAAACGAGAAGACGTGGGAACTCGTTTACGCGAACCGATCGATTTCACAAACAACTTAAATGACTTCCTTATCTTCGCGTAATGTTTATTTACAAAGCTTAAAAAGGCCACACTACGATGCTCACTTAACATCATAATCAAGCGAATTTATTGAATTACGTTATTCGCGATAATTGTACACGCAGTCCGGCCGTATTTGACCTCCAATGCCCGTTTCGCGCTCCGGGAGTTCAAACTAATAAGTTTGCGTCCTAAAAACTGGTCGCGCAAACGTGATTAGTACGCGAACGTTTAAACTATGCGGCGATCTCTCGCGATTTTATTGCGGGAAGAGAAGCCGCATAGGAAAGACGCCGATTTATTAATATGTTTATTTGACGTTAATGTAATGGTTTATATGAAAACGAGTTAAATACAAGTTAAGTCTAATGTGTACAAAACGTATTACCTGCCTCTCATGAGAACATGTAACGATGTATACATCACTCGGTACGGTGGCTATAAACTGCAAAGGAATTATGTGCTGTTGCAACTTGTATGGTCAAACATTTCGCACATGCATGGGAATGCGTTAGAATAGGCGAATGTTTGTAATAACGTATTTTAGAAATATGTTCTTGGCGCTTGAATATGCTATAATGAATGTTAACGTTTATGTTTTAGTTTTGGTTTTATTAGTTGGAAAAATATTAATCCAATAATTCATAGTACGTTATATATTTCAACAATCATCTGCACTCTACTAAATAATACAAATACTATTTGTTGTATTTGTACAATTAAAGATATCATTGAATTCAGCCGTTGTGGACATCAGCTTATTTGGACAAATCATCTCATAGTACTCCAGAAATCGTGCATTTGATCTTGAATTAGGCAGATTTTGCAGTGCAATGGGCCACCATATCAAAAACACCATCAGGATACACAACATCGTCCCAATCGCTTTCCCCACAAGTTTAAAATTTGCCAGCTTTTTCAAATAGATATAATTAACGAAGCTTCACGTGGTAATCAATCACCAACTTCAATTTATTTGAATCATCTTTCTACTGAGCTAGGAATGTTCCATTCAGCAGATTCATTTCTTAAGGGAGTGGCACTAACATGGGCCTCTCTATTTTGCATCATGTCTGCTTTATTTTGTCATTGTATCCTATCCATCGAGCACGCGGCGATTTCGGAAATTGACTGCCGTTTTAATAAAGTGATACGACACGACGGCGAACGGCGGCCCTTTGTTCCCATGAATCGGCGGGCGTCGCAATATTTTAAAATCTAGTAATCTCCGCGTTTGGAACGTGCAACGTTCGTTAAACCATTGTTAAGCGACGAGATAAACCGTCGTTTAATGAGCCCGGACACGTGACTTTGCACGTGACCGAGTTGCACTATTACAATGGATCCTAATCGGGCTTTTGGTTGTAGTGTGCGAGTGTGAAGGGTTTTAATTTAATATTTTACTTTGTACGAATAAACATTTTCGAAGCAAATTTTTCAAGGGTAACACACTTAGTCGTTTGGGAAATTATTTTTGATTTTACTGTAAGTAATGGGGAGAGACGTAAATGAAAAATGTTTTACCAACTCGTCGAATTTTCCTAATTGTAGGCACTAAATTATAGATCAGCACGTGTTAGATTTGAAGTTTTTTTTTTTGAAATGACAGAGGAAGAGTTTGGAGTGAACCCTAGATTCGCACAGCAATGCGTTAAGATAATTCAGACTAAGTTTAGGCATCATTGACAAAGCAGTCCTTATTTTTAGTTGTTTTTTAGTTTATTGTAAATAATTGAATGGAAATAATATCGAAGCCATCGAAACTAAAGAAGAGAATGTTTGAAAGCTCAGGACAATTCTTCCTAACTCAGTACGTTACTAGTGGTCAAAGTTTTAAAAATTAATCCATTTAATCATTTCTTTTATTTTAATTGAACCCATTCGCTTATTTGTCGTTTAAGTTGTTCCGTTCGTGTAATTTACGTTTTGCTTTTAATGAAATCAGTGATAAAAATGTATGGTTAATTTTCAATGACATTTTGTTTCCAGTTTGATTTTTTTTTGGTTTACATTTTTCATTAGTCTATTAGGGATTTTTTTCCTACTCGCTCTTTTAATGTTCGGTTGATTTGTTTTCATTTGTTTAATTTCCATTTTGCAATTATCATCCTATTTATGTCAGTCACATTTAAGCATTTTGTCAAGTTTTTTTTTTGTTATTTGCTTACATTTGGGTTTTTGTTTGTACTTTTATATAATGTGTCATTGATTGTTTACTTAACAAAATAACCAAACGAAATAAAAACTTTTCAAATAAATCAAAACCAACTGAATATAATAAAATAGGTTGGATTGGGTTGCGTTAGGTTGGTTTAGTTAGTTAGCGTTTGGGTTGGGTTGGTTTGGATCGGGTTTGTTTGGGTTGTGTTAGTTTGGGTTGGGTTGGTTTAGATTGGGGTGGTTTACGTTGGCTTGGGTTCCTTTGAGTTGGGTTCGGTTGGGTTAGTTTGGGGGTGGTTAGTTTAATTTTCTCTTAAATTTTATAATCTTCCACATTTTTGACATTCCTGGTAATTTCGGCCGCAATTATGATATTGCCAGTGCTGACATCTTCTAATTGTTTTGTATAACTTTGACATTTTCGGGACATATTTGACACTTGTGGTAATTTTTCAGTTTCAAATATTGCACACGTTTGAATTTTATTATAATTTTGAATTTAGGCATTTTCTTCATTTTCAAACTGTCGATGATTTGTACGAAAATGTTTTGATTCTTAACAATTACCTTAATTTTTGACAAATTTGACGTCTGACGTTGATCGGTTTTATAAATTGACAATTTTAATATTTTAAAAGCATTGTTGCCAACGTGGACCATTTTTATCAAGATTCTATGTTCCATTTTTTCAATTTCTGGTAATTTGATACAATTATGACATTGACAGCATTGACATTCTTTGATCTTTTTTATAACTTATATATAAGTTTGACAGTTTTTCATTTTCGACGAGTTTGAAAATCATAATTTTGACCTTTTCGTATTTTTTCATTTTGGACAATGTTTTGATTTTTAAGAACTGCACCAATGTGATCCACACAAATTGACAAATTTGAAAATTTCAACCATTTGTGTCAATGTGGGCTTTTAAAAAATTCAAATTGAGTTAAATGTGGGACATAATGTAATAATTTCTATACAGAAATTGTGAGAATTATTAATTAACCCAACCCAACCCAACCCAACCCAACCCAACCCAGCCATTTCACCAACACTTTTTTAGTGAAGGTGGATGTAATATGCGAACTTTATATTTAAAATACGCCGTGTAAAAAATGACAGAAAAATATTTACGAACTTAACTCCTTTGATCTTTGATCTTTGAGCTTATATGTTGTCTCTGGACGTTTAACAGTAATATTTTTCTACATATAGCGATGTTTCTTTTGTGAGTGTTGTTTTGTCGAGTGGTTCGTAGGAGGAGATCGGTTCGCGCCAAAAAAATTGATGGCCAATACATAAAGGTAATTTAATAACTATGGTTAACAAGGTGAATTATCACAAAAACAATATATTGTATGGGAATCCTATGTTTTTTCTTTGTAGACCTTGATTGCTCCTTTAAACAATAGCAAGATCATGACTGCGTTTGTTAGCAATTGCTGTCGTTAAATTTCCAAAATTGTCTTTTGTCTTAATTTTTACTTTTATTTGGTTTTCGCTCCTGAAATTTTCTTATTTGTGATGTAGGAACCAGTGAACTACATGGATGGGCAAGCAGATGACGATCTTGACCAATGAGAATTGTGATTTTTGCTTTGAGTCATGATTTCGTTGCCATAACATTTTCGTTGATAGGGGCGATCACACTATAATTTTCGATCATCCACACCAATCCATAACCTAAAAGTTAGTGAAATGTGTTGTGTGTGTTTTTTTTTTTGAAAGAAGATGTAATTTTGACAACAAAAATTAATTCAATTTTTCCATTCTTACTCAAAGAGCACAACTATATTTGTTAACAATTTCGATAATTTAAACTTTTATAATTATTCGATATCCGAATCGGCTAATCAGAGTTGAAGATTCACGACTAAATAGGTTTTGACATCATGGTGTGATTTCGTCGGTTTTTCTTCGTCATTTTCTCAGCACAAGTAGCGGCGGATGCACGTCATTTTGTGTCCGGAGTGAATAAATCACAGCAACAATGAATAAAAACCATTGATAAAAACATTGTCCTATAGTAAATCTATTGCGGGTGATTTTTGAAACACACCAAACTTGACCAACTGGCATAGTTGGTAGACATATTTTTTACAGTAATTGGTCACAACTGGCTCTTTACACACCTCGTCGCTAACCAATCACCCAACATCATTTTACCAGCAGAAAACTGTTAATGCATCTGAAGAATAAGCAATTATGTTCAAGATTATGTTTGTCGTTCTCTCTTCATTTATTTAATGGTAGTGTATTTCGCTTTCGTGTACGTGGTTTTGGGCACGGGGTTTTGTTTCTTTATTCGTTTCTTTATTCTACTTCATTTATAACCAACGACCAAACAAAAAACTAAGCAAATAAATCAACTACTTCAAGTGAAAGGAACAAAGAAACATTTGATATTAAATGAAATAAAAATGAATCACGTGAACACCAAAATGTTTTCTCGTATTTTGTTTTCATTTATTGCAATTGCATTTAGATTGGATTGGGTCCAATTGCATTGTTTTGGGTTGGGTTGACGTTGATTTTAAATCACCCTGTTTCGATCCTTATTTCTCTCATTGACTTCTTTTATTGGAACCATGTTCAATCACTAGTTTAAGTTAATCTCATTTTGGTTCGAATTTTATTGGTTTGATTTTTATTTGCCTTGGGATTTTGCTTTACTTCCGTGTGTTTTGATTTTACAGTTTAATTTTGTTTTCCATTTATCATTACGTGTTTATTTTTGATTTTCTGTACTGATGATGATTACTTTTTAACCTGGTGTAAACGAAGGTCGTCTGAACTGAAAATATAATATTTCAGATGTTCTTGAAGATTTTCATGAAAAAACAACTGCAACTGCAGAGTAATTGCAAATGTTGTACGAAGTATCTGCAATAGTTTCAACAATATTGGCGCCATGTAAACTATATATTTTTGACTATTTAGATTAGAAATTTTGTTTCAATCCCAAATAGTTATTTTCATGCCAGCATTTCAGATTTACCCAAACAATGTGTGCACCAATTCGATTAAAATTCAATCACAATCCAAAAAACCACCGAACCATCTCCAATGACATTTCGATTGGCGCCCGACGTGCGTGGCACAAGCGACTTAATTACTTAATAGAATCCGTCGATTTTCTTCTGGATTTCCCTAATTTCGGAACGGAATGATTGTAATATTGGATAACAAGTGGGGTGGAGTACGCGTGTGAACTGTAATCGCGTGCAGTTCACAACCAGGACACGTGCGAGCTCGTGGCACGGATCTCTGTTCCGCTTCCGCAGCTGTCCTCTTCCGCTAATATTGCGAACAACATGCTATTGTCTCCGAAGACATACCCAAATCTAGGGGTCGTCCATGACAATGATCGCAGTCAAAACGTGTAAATATATTTAGTAATAAACAGCTGTTGCAGTTAAGTTCATAATTAATCCATGTACTACGACTTAAATTATTGTCATAGGATTTTTAGCGTTATCGCGTTAGTTCTTACGCAAATATATGCGGAATAAATAAATACATTATGTTATTCAATAACAAAATATAATTTGTTTATGAGATGCAAGCATACACATATTATGTTAGAGTAAATAAATATAAATAACACTAATTAAAGTTAGCCAATAAAAATAAATGTGTACTCACTACATCGATTATTTACTTCAAAACGTAATTTAGGAAAGTTTCGTATCTGAAGCAAAGCGCGTTTGATGCTTAGTCCAATATCTATTAACCCTCCTTGACCGTTGGCTTATCTTCACAAATATTTTTAAAACAGATGCAGGACGAGTCACTATTTTTATCAGACAGAAACAAAATATCCAAATAACAGCTTAATGTGACATTAGCATTTACTGATTAGGGAAATATATTTAGAGTTTAAAAATATTTGATAAATGATTTAAACAGTTTGTTATCGGCTGGGAAATGATGGTGACGTCATTATCGGTTATTAATTATCAATAAATGATTAAGTCTGTAGTGATAACGACTTTGGATCCGACCGGCTGCGGTGGCCCACAAACAAAAGTGATGTTTTGAACTTAAAGATTAATTGCAAAATATTTTTTGATGAAATTACCGAACAAAAGTTGTGCATCTTTTAAAAAGCTGGGGGATGTCGACGAGATAAATCTAACAAATCTCGCCGATGGGTTTTTTCTGTAAAGAAAATTGAACCAAAAGCAGTGCTAGAAAAATTCGAGTTATAAACGTTACTTAAGTTCCACTGTATAATAACAATAATAATAATAATAATTTCGAACCAAAAAAAAAAGAAAATTATGAGACCTCTAGGTCTGTATAGAAGCAAATTGTGGAAAACTACAGAAAATACCGAAACATATGGGAGAAAAAATATATGGCAGGAAAAGGGAGGACATCAGTGGAGGACTAATGCAATCTTACAAAGAACTGGCAATAACCAGAGATGTAAAGTGAAGTAATGAAATAAGTTTTAAAGCTATTATTACGAGTGATAAAATTTGGGCGTTACGAACAATAGTGAATTCCAAAGGCAATATTATTAGATCCTGATAATTTGCAAGTTTACTTTTGCTGTTACTACGCCTCTAAGTAATCGATTTAAATTCTCAACAGATCTCAGCAAAATATTTACCAATTGGTCCCTGACACTATATTTTTATTAAGTAATTAAATAAAAACGTCCGCGAATTTACATAAATTGCTCTAACGAGTTACAACATCGCCTTGATTATTTAATTTTGTCCATTGGCATTGTGCAAAGTGGAATTTTGATAATTCATTTAAAATAAAACGCATGTGAGGTCATAGTCCAAATTTACTTTTGCTAACAAAACAAACGTGACCCGTTCGGTCGCACGAATAATAATTTGCATGAAGTGGATGTGTGGCAATTTTTATTTATTGATAAAATGTTGTTTCGACGTAAGATGTTGCTCGATGAGAGTGGTTTAGATTGATTTTTTTTATCGTTCGCCAATATTGTGAACAAAAATGATAACGGACAGACTTAACTCGTTATCTTCCAAATTGGTTTCAATTTTCAACGTTAATGTCATACAGAATTTTAGTTAGTAGTAATTTATCCATGGCATTTGCCATAATTTGCAAATTTTAAATTTTGTGCGTTTTCAAGGCGAATGCAAATAAAATATTCCAAAAGTATGCAAAAATGATGTAGAACTTTTGGATTATTTGAATTTATGACAGCGTTTTATTTCATGCAGTTGCATAAATTTTAATATTTGCATTTGGAATATTTTTCTTTTTTTATGTTGCCATTGTCGTTCTCATCGGCATTCTTATTCCCATTAGAATTTACATTCTCGGTGACATTCTCTTTGTCACTACCATCCTCATTGTTAATTTTATATACATTTTCAATCTTATACTCATTGCCATTCTCATTCACATTCATGTTCATATTGTCATTGTCGTTAAGAATGTCGCGGTCATGATCGTCATAATTGTCATTCGCCTTTTCCACGTCATTCTCATTGATATTTTCATTCTCGTTGTAGTTCTCACTGTCACTTCTTTTCATTCACAATTTTGACATTCATTGACATTTATGTTGAGATTCTCGTTCTCGTTGTTATCCTCATTCACATTACCATTATTATTATAATTCATTATCCTCGGAATCATATTCTCATCGTCATTATCGTTATTATTGTTACGCTTATTTTTTAAGTAACGTTCACTTTTGCAATCGTTCGTTTGCGTTTCTTTTACATTGCAATACATTTTTACTTGCAGTTGAGGTAATGAAAAATTGTGACCCCAACCCATCCCAACCCAACCTTACCCCACCTAACCCAATTCAATGAATTAACCCGACATAAAAACTCGGATTTAACGAAAAATCTTTGGTTTTCATGTCAGATTAATTGGGTTGGGTTCGGTTAAGGGTAGGTTGTAATTAACAAAAATGTGATCAGATATTCGTTGTTGTATTTGTTCTAATATTTCGTAATTTTTGAAAACTTTATTATTGATATTGTTTGAATATTTTCCATTTTATCGATTGCTTCATCAAATTCCGAAAGCTGATCGTAAATTTTGCATATTTGACAATTTTTGAAATTTTAAAATTAAAATAAATTAGTCATTGTTTTAGTATTGTTGGCCATAAGTTTGCCATGACTCCATATGCAACTTAAAACAATATGAAGTTTCTTATCGAAAAGCAAAAGCTTCAAAATTTCAAAAACTGTCAAACTAATCTCGGCATTTCGTTTGCGAGTTCTTGAACACTTGTCAACAATTGTTGACCTATTGGACATTGTTTGATTTTTTGTAAATATTTACATTTTTGACAAAATAATTTTTTTTAAAGTGGAATGTTTTTTTTTAATTTTTTGATATATTTACATTTTTACATTTTCTGAAAATTTTGTAATTGATATTTCTTGATTTTTAATAATTTGTTGCACGCTTTGAATATTTAAAATTATTGAAATATTTCGATTGAGTCGGGTTGGGTTGGATTAAGTTGCTGGGGGCAGGGTTGTGTTAATTATAAATTAATTATAAAATTAATACAAATTTGGTCGGATAATTGTTCTGATATTTTTTACTTTTTGAAGTGTTTAAAAGTGGTACTTTTTGAACATTTTCCTTCGTATCGATTGCTCCGATAAATTTTCTAATGTTGATTGTAAATATTAAGATTTTTGAAATTTTTGAAAAGTAAAATTTTTGGCAATTATTGAAACTTTGATAATCATCCATTGTTGAAAATGTTGACGTCGAAATTATGGATTTGAGTTGGGTTGCGTTCCGCTGAGATGGCTTAGATTGAATTTTTTTTATTGATAATATGAATATTTTGAATTTTTTTAAATTTGAAATGATATTCGTTTTGGTATTTCGATTTCGATTACATCGATTAAACTTTTTGAAATTGTTAAAGATGTTAATATAAATTTATTTTAATTGTTTAAATTTTTTATTTGTTTAATAGTTTAATTTTTTTTGTTCGAAACAGTTCCATTTGAATTATTCAATTTTTGTCATTGTTAAAAGCTTTCATGTCTTTTTTTACAGAGAACCCAACCAAAAATTATAAAAAATTAAATATTACAAAACGAATTGTGATATTTTTTAGTTTTTCTTGTTGGTGATTGCATTTTTTTCATTTTTTTTAATTGCGGAAATTTTTTATATTTCTTGCTTTTGATTTTTTAAATTTTTATGATAAAGTTGAAAATTCATCAACTGTCCAAATTGATTGCAAATGTAACATTTTCTAATTGACATTTTGGATTTTATGATAGATTGGGTTGGATTCCCCTTATTTGACGTAGGTTGAATATGTTGGGTAATATGAACAATTTTCAATTTTTTTAAAATTAACATTAATCTTTTTTTTGGCATTGTTGGGCATCAGTTTAACATGACTCCATATCAAACTCAAAACAATATGAACTTTCTTTTCCAAAGAGCAAAAGTTTAGAAATTTCAAAAAATTTCAATCTCGACATTTAGTTTTCGAGTTGTTGAATATTTATTTTTTTAATTGTTGGCCATTGTTTAATTTTTGCAAAATGTTTACATTGTGGAATATTATTATGGAATTTTTTGGAATAAGAAGACTTTTTGAGATTTTCTGTAAATGTTGTAATTATTTTTTTTTGTATTTTAATAATTTATTGCACGATCTGAATTTTTTTAAGAATTGATATATTTGGATGGGATTGGGTTGGGTTGGATTAAGTTAATGGGGGCTGAGGTGTGTAAAGTAATTTTACCATTTTCGATACCATCACTTTAATATAATGAAGACGATAATGAAGACAATAATGACTTCATAACCGTAGTTAAATAAAAAAATTAAAAGAATATATATTTTATTTTTTAATCAGAAAATTACATTGAAATTAAACCCTAATTTACCCGATCCTGATTTATTACCCAATCAACGCACAACTGTAAGTCACTAAAATTAACAGCTATATTAATTCTGATTCGCCTAAAACAAAACAACGACAAACTAATTAATCCGAGCAGAACAATTTCGTTTCCAATTATCGCGCTCCGCACACAATCGTAAATTTTACGGCGCGCAAACGACGCCTGTCCCGATTTGATGTCCGCATTAGCATGATTTAATTTGTACGTTTCATTCATGACTCAAGGGTAACTCGGAGGTTGTATAATCTAGATAGCCACTAATTGCATGCTGCAGGTCTATTGTAACCAGTGACACTTGGCAGGAAACTGCCAATTAGGGGACTCTTAATTAAGTATTACTAGCGCACTAGATCAGTTCCCTAGTGACTACTTTCTTTAACGCGATCGACACCAGCGCTGGAGCTGGACCGCAGCACAGCTGCTCGTCGTCCGTGTCATATGGGTGGTTTGGCAGAATTTTAACAGTTTGTTAACACAAAATACGTTATTATGTGTGTTTGTCACATTTGGGGTGTCTCAGCTCGATGCGACGTCCACCGACGTCTATGGGCGTATCGACATCGATACAAAACAAGTGTTAAACGTTGGCGAGGTGGACGAGTTAGAATTTTGAAAGAATTTAAATGTATTATAATGTAATAAAATAATTTGCGTGGATAAATAATGTTGTACACCACATTCGTGTTATCGTCAACAATAGTTCTCATGATATTTTACATTAAAAAAAAAGATTGAAATATATATTAATTGTTTTATAGGAAGCTTGGAATAAGTCACTTGTATGCTTGCACGTAGATGTGTCCAGTAATTTGATTAAAATAGAACGATAACGTTAGTTGCATCAGTTTCCTTAGCAAATGTTCTACCGACTGCGTCAATTTAATTCGCAATCGTTAATATGGTTACTAGAACAACTGTATCGGTTATTACAAATAGAAGGCATCTGATGTTAAATGATCTGTGAATTTTTAAGACTTTCGCAAGATACTTTTAAATAATGATTGCGAATAGAAAAATTTCAATAAAATGCATAAATTTCATCCTTGGAGCAGGATAATTAAGATTGTTGTCTTAATTAGCAACGTTCCGTGCGAATCTACAACGCCGCTTAATTTACATCCACGGACGTGATGTGAAATAAGTTGTCTATTAACCGCCGTGTAATATTGAATTACGTAGGTGTGCGTTTAAATTCAGGAAAACACAAGCAACACGAACGGCCGTGATTCATAACGCAACGCTCACCTGTGCAGCGCCGTGGGAACCGTGCCGAGCACCTGCAGTCGGTTCTTTCATGCCGCGACGAAATAATCCACTCAAAGTAAAAATTGTGATTTAATTGCGATTGGGCCACGGTGCTCATTTGCGGCAATTAAAACGCCCGTCGCGGCGACTTTCGCCGAGATCCGTCGAAATTCGTGGGACGGTGCCTGATGGCGCCGTTTGATTTTGTGCGTCGAGCCGTATAATTTCGTTTTTATTGGGTCCGTGATGTATTTACGGCGGCGGCGCGGCCGCTCGCACGGTAGCCGCGTATTTAAATTACTTCAGTGCTTAATTCCGATTTCATGCTAATTTTGTAATATCCTCCGGTCATTAATTTTAATAAACTCCTGCGCCGCGGGCAATTTATTTGCTGGAAATTATGGGCGGTTATTAATTTTGTCCAGTAATTTTTACTTCAGTAGGAAGGTCTGATCAGACGCATTATTTACAATATAATATACTGTGTATTTCAAGACAACCGGGGTGTGATGTAAAATGCGAACGGCTACGACCTGTCCATTAGTTAAAAGTGATGCCTGCCTCTTCTTGTCTACCATTACATTGACATCGTCCGATTGTTTCAACTTACCTTCAGCTATTCAGATTGGTACCAGGCAGGAATCAATGGCGATTATTATAAAAATCTACAGTGCACATCACCATCCATCCATTGTTACCCAGCTAATCATCTATGAAGAAAAATTTTATAAATTTTCTCTATGATGGGTTGTCGAAAATTTTGATTATATTATGGGTACTACGCGTGGTTGGCAGTTATGACCTCATCCCAGTTTCCTTATCAAATCACTGTTTTGTGTTTAATCCGAGAAATCCAAATATTTGATAAGACTTATTAACTTTTCATTGTGTATACCTCTTATATTTATTATTGCATAAATGGTACACTATTAAAATAATGGCAGCATGGCCGCATAAAGAGATGAAGGTCGGCTTCCCATGTGCACAAAAAGTGTTACATATGGCCGAAAGCCACCTGCGACATCGACATGTGGCGAAAATCCACCCTAGCTGAAGCTATGACGTATTTTATATCAAAGCAAAATACAAGACGTGTTAAAAATTACATCTAAAGGTAAAATAGAAAATAGAGTATGCACAAACAAATTACTTTATAGAAAATGACCCTAATACCACTCAATATTAACAGCTACGTACCCTGACATATGGTGACAAGGAAAGGTGTGATTAGGAATATTGCTGCAGACATTACAGAAAATTAAATAAAAGAACATTTAATATGCGGCGGGAGGCAAGTCATAAATGCCCATCGCTTAAATATAAGAATCGTACACAAATTATCAAAAGAATGTTAAGGAGTTGATAGCCTTCGACAACATAACTTTTTTTGAAGCGGAAAGAAAACTAAACCCGAAGACTAGCCAGAGTAACAGCAATAAAAAAACTCATTTTAAGCTCTCCCTGCAATACTTTCCAACATGTAGCACACCTTTAATAGGAAAACGTCCGTCTCCACATTCCGTTAAATATGAACAAGGAAACTCGAAGAAAACCTACGAATGCGTGGTCAGCCTCAAAATACACACCAGCAAATAAAAAAGGATTACAAACTCCAAAAACCGCATGGAATGTGATATCTGACTGTATGGGAAGTGACCACGTTCCAATACTTATGTACTAGAATAGAATATATAACACGAAACGAGCCAATTAGAACACGTTTACAGAAAAATTAACGCAACATTTACCAGAAAACTTAGAAAACAATCCCAACTATGAGGAGGTACACAACGCGATAACAGGAGCTACGGATTTTGCTATTCCTAAATACCAGACTGCAATGAGGAATGTAAAAGCAAAAACAGTCGTTTGGTGTGATAATATTAGAATTATTGCAAAAACTAAGAAAGAGTAAAGATGTCCTTTTAAGAAACTCCTTCAACAGAGACACATCAATTACTTACATGGAAAAAATCCGCGGTGGTCCGCACGAAACTTACTTATACTTAGTTATACCACGGTTTTCGAAAAAACTTTTCAAATGAAAGTTATTTATAATTTCAATGTCTTTAACTTATATAAGAACATTTCTTTGATAGCTCGTACCGTTTTCGAGATAATGAAAATGGTGATAAGAGTAAACGATCACTTCCGGTTGAGCTATTGCGTTCAAACACAGACACACAGACACACACCGACACACACACAGTCACACACACAGTACACACACAGACGTCATTCCGAAAATAGTCAGAAACGATTCAGGGAACCTCAAAACGCGTATATCGGTTAAAATCTCGAGGTCGAAATTTTTCATGATTCCTATACTTACTTATACATAAAGTATAAGTAAGTAAAAAGTAAAACACTTCTCTAACTCAGAATTACCCCTCCCTAAGATGGACACACCAATTGGACTCTGAGAAAGTGATGAGTATGGTACGAAGTTCACAATGGAAAAGTTGGAAAATATGATTAAAAATACAAGCGATGAAACATTTGACAATAGCGTGCAAACGGAGCGCTAATATCTTCAATAAAATATTCAGTGTACAAATTATTGTTCCAAAGGAGTAGAAAACAACAATTATTCATCCCAAATAAACTCTGTCAATCAGGAAAATTGGAGACCCATATGCTTGATTGGGAAATTATTAGAATGTATTGGGAAATTATTAAAAAAACTAATAGTAAGCAGTTTGGATGCGCTGCAAAAAATATCACCGACAACAGGCAATGTGGATTCAGGAAAGAAAGGAGTACAACGGTTGCCATTGCCTTTTTGATTCTTGATTACAGTCCAAATAGCATTGCCAAAGAGCAACCATATGATAGCAGCCTTTTTAGATAATTCTGCAGCATACGATAATCTAAACATACATATTTTAGTAATCGAATTTAATAAGATTCTAGTTCCGAACCAAATTATAAACATCTTAGCTCAACTGCTAACGTATCCTAGAAAGTTAAATAGAATAATATAATATAACAAAATTGTCCTTGCTGTTGATATGTACTTGGAACGAACTCATTATATGTTGAATGATAACGGACTTAATAGAGATCCTTGTGGTACTCCTTGGTTCGTTTCTCTTGGTTCATAGTACTCTCCATATGATATATTAAACATATATATGAGTTCGTTCCAAGTACCAAGTATCATTCAATTTTCCTATAACATTAAATATTACTCTTCAGGAGTTTCTAATAAGAAAGTCTTCCTCCCTGGTCAAAATTTTTGATTTATTTGCATGATACACTGACTGTTGCTTTTGGAATGCTACCAGCTTCGGATATCTATCACGTTCACTCCGGTCGATATCCATTCATTATGATAATTGATAGTTTTATCGATACAAATCGATAGAAACTCAAAAAAATTACGGAAAGCAATGACAAGCGACGTGACATGGCCTGTTAAATAGAAAACGCTTTGTCAAGGAGTAAATAATTGATACAATACAGACTTTTTGACGCTTTTGCACGTTTTTTAACTCACCAAAAACTTTGGAGACTCAAATGTGTTCAAAATATATATACACCGTATACATATAACAATTGCAATACTCATTGCAATATTTCCAAAAAACTTGAGTCACTCTGTGTGTATTTGAATATGTTGTGACATAGATTATCTTCAATTTTAATAAGTAGCATGTTGTTATTTTAATGCTATTGCTTTTAGAACTACACAATGGGAACAAAATGCGTTGGTTTAATGAAAAATCAATTTTTGTTTAAATACTGTTAATTTGGATTTTGCACAAAAAATTAAGTGGATTCCTGCACCAACGAAAACTATCAATTACAAAGTTCTGATTATTTATATCAAGTCAACAATTTTATTAAAACTAAGAATAAAAATCCCTTTTATATCAACAATTTCTTTTTGTTTTGCAGCAATAATAAATTTGCTATTATGATAAACATAAAGTTTATTTTACAGATTTTGTAACTAATATTTATCGTTAATGCTATAGATATAGGATAATGCAAATATTATACCAACCCAACCCAACCGAACCTAACCCAACCGAACCCAACCCAACCTAATCCTTTAGTATTAACACAAACAAAACATCAAACATTCTACCAAGCCAACCCAACTCAACTCAAATGAAGCCCAATCCAATACAACAGTGCAACAACAAAAATATTGTTTATTATGATACATATTTTGCGAATGTTTTGTATAATAATAAAGTTTGTTATTTTTATGCAATTATTTTTAGAATTTTTACATGCCTGTAAGGAATTTTGTTAACAGATTTCTCCGATTTATAAAAAACGTGTCATTTGACACTATATGATTTTGCTTATTTTATTGATTTGGAGCTGAAAATTATTATCAATGATTATGTAAGCATTTTAAAACATTCTACATAATCTTCAAATTTGATTTTGTTTAAAATTCACTAGAAATGTCTTAAAAAGCTAAGTTAGCTGAAAACTCCAAGACACGATAGCCCAACTGCTCGGGCACACAATTCATTTGTATATGATACATTCAATTGTTTTTATTTTAAATACTTCGATGAGTTGTTTATTATTTTACGTAGCGTTAAATTGTTTAAATTTGCTTCAAATAAATTTGTTGTAATTGACTTGAAGGTTGTGCATGCGGAAACCTTTGTTTCTTGACTGCAGACATGTGTATTATGGGGGTTTACACACGTTCGCACGAGCAACATAATTATAAATTTTATTTGTGTACTACCCTGTTATTGCAGAAAATATATTTAAATAAATATTGACATTGCAAAAAAGTGTTTGATATTGTTATGAGTTCATGGGCAAGCAATATCCAAAGTTTACATAACTAAACTGTTTTTAAATATAACTTTCTGTAATACGCAATGACGAACTTATTACTACACTCACCATTTGCACAGCGTGTTGCCAAACAAACACTTGACACAAGACCCCATACCAGTATAGCCTACTGCAATGACAAGCTAAACTAATGGCGAGTATCCTGACTTATCGCATAATAGTACGGTTATTCCTTAATAGCTTACGCTGAAGATGGGGGGATGATTATAATTACGAGCACCCAAGACCCCAAACTGTTATTGTTTCAGGTACAACCAGTGTTATTACCATCTAGCGTTCTTATGCTTGAAGAATACTTATACGTTATTTTTGTAAGTTAATGTGAGTAGTCCGTTTATTATAGATTTATTTCAATGAATTTTTGAAGTTTTTGTCAGAGATCGTCATACAACACAGCTAAAAGTGCTACCAGTCGAAATTAATGAATATCAACGAAATGTATTTCGCAGTATTAACGATGCGCAGGATGTCAGGTGCGACAAAATCGTAACTGAAAAGGAATAACATTACTTGAGGAATAAACGCGCCACTTCACATTATCCAAAACGCTGCCTAAACCGCTCGATGTATAAAATCAAACGAAGACATTGAATGAAATTGCTTTGGGGAGACCTAGGGATAAGATATATTCATCCATAATAGTTTAGAAGCAGGAGGCGCGCAAAATTAACAAATGTTTCGAGAAACGCAATGGTGCGACTTTGAACTCCCACCACTGGCAAACTATTATAAATAAAAATACGCGAGGTTTGATGATTGATGACAGTTTGAATGCAGGCAGAAAAGTTGAAATTATATGAAAATGTTTTAAAATGAATTTTTGTTTTGAACAATGTTTAGTTATTATTGAATTAAAATATGAAACTGTTTCAATTTTTTCGTTTTAAGAATGATTCGACTGACTGTAGTCAAAATTCAGAAATCCGTTTATTTAAATAAACCATGGACGTAAATAACGTTACACAAAAAATATTTAAAAATAATACACACCAATAATTAAAACACAATAAATTTATACTTCTACTGCTGCTGGTAGTGTTGCTAGTGGCCTGTTTATTTAGTGCCTTACTTTTGCGCCTGTTTTCATCTGTACTGTTTCCTTTTTTTCAAACACCTATCACTTCTGAACGTCTCGATGAACTTGCCGATAATTATGTTCATTACGTACCGAGGAAAACTCTCTGCTGGCATATTGTAAAAAAACACTCTCTGATTAAACGACTAATCCCTTGAACACAATTACACGTCAACGCATTTCTTCGGATGCTTCTCATTAGGCCTTAAACATCGAAGTATATATGCATGTTATGCCTATAGGTTATACAATACAATGGAATTCTTACAATAGATTTATGACTGCACCTTAACTGCCTGATATTTACGACATAATTGGGCCTTACAACGAAGATGTATCAGATTTATCTCGATTGGGTACGTTAATTATTTCGTTTCGTTCGTGATAAAGGAAAAGTTTATAAATAACTTTGATGGTATTATAATCAACTACCCATACTTTTTATTTACTTTGACATTCCTCATTTTACATAAAATGTTGTTACATATTTATGTTATATAAACTATGCTTAATTTAATTATTACAGTCAATATAAAAATGCTGTCATTCCCGTGAGGCTCATCGTCGCTGTGTGACTATTGTTTGAAATTATTCGTTCCGGTGCTTTAATATTTCTCTTCGTTGCCCTCTTTGTTCGCCTGTTCGTTGCAACTTCCTACTATTGTTATATGTCGCACCTCAGATGCGCCAGTTTGCACTTACGTTTGTCGTGAATGTGTCACAAATGATTCGGCGACCTATTTTTCTTTAACTTTTATGACTTAGTTACGTCTAGCAATAAAAATCTGCATAAATTTAGATTTGTCTCGCATATTTTTAAATAAGTTTCTATGTGAACTTCGCTCGAATGAACTTACTTTCTTTTTGCGCTTTTTAATATCCAACTGATGTAGACAAGGCAAACACGATCATCATGTAAAAGTAATGTTTCGGTTTAATGTTTTAATTGATTCTTAGAGAGGTGAATGAAATGACCATAACACCAATAAATCGACAAACTACCGTTCAAAGATATGCTGGCAAACATTAATTAATTAATTAATTACGCACGAGTGAAATTAAATAATAAATAACACTTACATAACATGTTGACATACTCGACGATTACTGGGAACACAGATACGGCATAAGTTACACAATAATTTATATACAGATGCTAAATATACCGGCGAACAATGCCCTAATTATATCAAAAATAACCGTATTCATCGTTTCGAAATGGGCTGGTTAACAGCCGCACCGTTTTCCACTCGGATGAATGAAAACGGGGCGTTCCGAATGCCACTACTGCGTAAATACGTGCGGACGAAATGTGACATGCGTGTGTGAAATAAGCCGTCTTCAGAAGTTCTCAAGACGCGAAGACACCTGACCGAACGGAAAAAACAGGTGCGCATTCAGGATCCGGAACTGTGCTCTGCAGTTTTCTGTGCAGCTGGTGGCGTCTTCCCAACCATGCTTCCTGAGATTGTCTAAGATTACGCGTGGATTTCTAATTGTTGCGAGAAACGGCGGAACGCAATTAATTTCCCAACTATACCCGTCGATAACGTTTCTTTCAGCGGCTATGAGAAAAAGTCTTTGTCTTAAACCGTGCTTAGTAATTAATAAGGATGAAGTTTGCTCACATGTATTAAATTTAATTAGGAATTGAATGCAAAGTTGCATGTTGCAGTTTTGTTGCATAAATTTCCTTTGCCATCTTGTCCTTATATTAATATTGAAATTAGTAATTTTCAAACGTAAAATTATTTGATTACCTCACTATGGTTTAAGGTTTACGTGGACTAGGTATTCTCGTCTAAGAGATATTTTGCCGCTATTAGTTGAGGTTCCTTGTCTTCTACGTAATGTTTTCTTTCAATAACACTGCAATTGTAACACATATTATAAATTTGATTTTAATCAAATAACCCAACCCAACCAAACCGAACCCAACCCAACCCAACCCAACCCAACCCAACCCAACCCAACCCAACCCAACCCAACCCAACCCAACCCAACCCAACCCAACCCAACCCAACCCAACCCAACCCAACCCAACCCAACCCAATGCAGTGTCATAAGAAATAAATCAAATTAAAACAATGAAATTAATTATTCACAAATTTAATCAATGGGCCTTGGCCAATAGGTTCTGCTCAAAATAAATTATTATAGTGGGGCCTCCTTATGTAATTTTTCCAGATAAACAAAATGTTCAATCTTGCGTGTCCTATATGGATCGTCATATGGTAGATATGGTGATGTATTCTGTATTTTTTATTGGTTTCCACCATTGTTTGATTTTATAATAGTTGATTTATAGTTTTAATTGCCAATGATTTTGCTTTTATTGTCTTTTCTATTTATACTGGCTTGCATTTATTTTTTAATCCTAATTAACATATTTATGAAATAATTTCTTATTTTTATTTTCTTTGTTCGACTTTTCCTTGATTAACTTGGTTTTTAATCTATTGTTTATTCACATTGTTATGTTATGTGTGTCTTGTCGATTCCATTTTTTTTTTTTTAATTGATAGCCAAGATATTTTCTCATTCTTTTCTTATCCTTTTAATTCGCTCTTGTTTACGTTAAAGTCTTCGATAATGTTTTCTTTCTTCTCTACTTGTTATTTGTTATCCTTTTCCTTTGTCATCTGTTCTCGCTTAGAACTGAGATATAAATAAATCCATAGATACCTGCCAAGCCATCGCTAAATATCTATGAATTGTCTCCATACAAATTATTCGACCAAATTGACAATGCCTTACGTTTTGCTTCGCTAGTTTTTTAAGACACAACACACACACAAAGTTCGTTGGCATTTATGGATCTCTTCAATCGTCTTTACCCTTGCGGATCCAGGGCACACATTTTCATTTTATCCACCAACTTTCTCATATTTGGGCTGATATGAAAAAGATTGATGAGAACCTGTTAAACGTTCTTCCCTTCAAATCCAGATGGATTCAGATCGATCCAGATCTAAGACCGAAAAGGTGCCAACCCAACCCAACCACAGTTCATTTGAAGACAAATTCCGATAAACATATGCTATTTTTTCATTTTCTTTTAATTCAGTTGGTCTTGTTTTTGCATATCATTTGGTATAATGAATTGATTCCTTTAATTTCCCATATTTCATCATTTTTCTATGAATTCTTTTCACATTGTTTTGTTCAATTCCAGTTGCTTCTTTTTCGCTTTTCTACAGAAAAGTGTTACGAATCATCAAACAGTTGGACATCAAATTATTATATTTGCTTGAAAAGACGTTCATCAATCTTTTGAACGATATGAAATTTGTGAAGCAAATTAAAACAGCGACGTTAATTATTCACAAAGTTATTCACAACATTAAGTCATGCCACACACTTTCGACAACTAAACACTTTACATCTTCATTTATCTACCAACAGCTTCTTTTAACTTTTGTGTCAAAGTTATTTTTATTACAAACACAGATCAGAATGTAATTAAAACAGCAATGTAAATTGAACATTTGTTTTACTATTCGCATTAGAAAATCAACTAAGTTGGAGCTGATTGCTCCGATTTTAAACTTTTTGGGTTTTTGAAGGAACCAACGGCCAACTCGCACGGTATCCTCGATGATCTTAACCGGTTCCAGATTTATTCGTTGAAATCCTCTTTTTCGATCTGAAAAATAAGAACTACAGGTTTCTGTTAGAATGACAATGTAGACATCGTATCGAGCTAACCAGATATAATTTTATTTACTTTCCAGTAACTAATAGAAAAGATAAAATTAGTTAAATTTGTTCTTTAATATTTTGGGTAACAAGTTTTGAAGATGAAGGATATTTCAAATATCATCCCCTTCATACATTGATTTGAATAGTCTTTGAATGAACTACAGTTTGTTACGTACTCAGGGGTTGTTGAGTTTGCTTACTTAATGCCAGGGATCATATATCGTAATTTGTGTAAAAAGAAGCATTACATTTGTATCAATAAATGGAAATTTGATTTAAAAACAGCTTTTCTGCAAACTATTTCCGTGTGCACTTGATCAATGTATAAAATTTTTCGGTGAGGCCGTTGCCAATATCATAAATACGTTACTTCTTCATCGAAATGTGTGAAGTTGAGACAGTGCGTGGTTCAAACTTTATTACATATTTTTTATTTCATCTGTCCTACTGGGAAAACTTTGAAAAATGCCAAATTTCGAAGTATTATGTTCGTTAATTTGATCGAATATTAAAAAAGAGTATTGGTGTAGATGAAAAGACACGAGCATAGTTTAGAGAACCGTAATCCATCCAGTCAGGCTGAGTTATATGCAGTAAAAACCACATCCTGAATTCGATAACAATTACGTAACATTATTTCGAATATCTCACCGCATCATCATATCAGTGTTGACATAATTTGTACAGCTGCACGTCTCAATACATTTCAATTTATAGAGTCCTTAAATTTTATTATCCTTTTTTAGGGCTGTTAGGGTCGTTTACTTGCTTGTACATTTATAAGTTGTAGTACTTTTTGAGATGAGATTTTCAATTATAATTGTTTGAAAGGCAAGGAACGTGAATTCAAATCCATAAAGTCATTTCTTACATATATAACTTTTTTCTTTATAAATACTTTCTTAATCGATAAGTTCTAATACAGTATTTTAAAAATTTCTTCAATTGCTTCAGTAACTCGTAAATTATGTAATTTGTTATAATTTAAGACATAAATTAGCTTAAAATGTAATTAATTTAATTAAAAACTATTTTTTAAGATATATGCATCTAAAGTCATGGTACAGAAATGTTTGAACTGTCATGATGTTGTGTCGAGCATTGTGGTTCAAATGAGATATTATTATTAACGCCTGTATGTCATATAATTAATTCCATATAAAATATAATGAAGTCGTCTAATCAAATCCCAACTGTAAAATTCTATTGGAAATAAAATTATAGCTTACAAAGTAAATTAATTTAAAACTACGGCAAAGAACATAAACGAATGAAAATAAATTAAGCTGCTCTTCATAAAGATCTGAAAAATTGTCATCCCTATCAAATTAATTCAAACTATCCAATTTAACAAATAGATTCTCTCTCGAACAATCGCTCGACCTCAACCGACCGAACCTTTTTCGAATTCACTTTAAGTGGGCGTTTTGTTTTTTTTTTAATTATTCAATGAATGAAACACAATATCTTTTGTTTCTATAAATATCTGTGATTTCCAGACGAGAATGGCGAGCCGCCGCCGCCGCACAATTAAATTGCGGTCGTGCAAAATTAACACGTCGTCGTAACCTTCGGACGCTTCGTCGCTGAATAGCTGTTATTAAACACATTAATCTCCTTACCGGAGCGAGTTACCGCCTCGGGTAGAATTTATCGAAATTGAAAATCTTACGCGACCGTTCAACGAAACTGTAATCTTTTATGTGCATAAATTATTAGTTTAATTAGTGATTTAAAAAAAAATATTTGAAAGTGCCGTTGATAGGTGGGGGAATGTTAATGTGACGTTTGATTTATTGTAGGTGCCAAGTAGTTTTCCATGTAAACAATGTAAACGCTAGTAAACAGTCGAAAAAATTAAAAATTTAAGTTTGCGGTAAAAACAAAAATAATAATATATTTCTGTGGAAACTTGCCGAAACTTTCGGAAATTTCCTAAAATGCAAAATCGCCGGCGAAACTCCATCGCCGAAAACAATACTTATCGACTTACACACAGCTGCAGACAAACAATTCGTATCGTAAATAAATTAAACGAACAATTAGAAAACACAATGAATTGGAGTGCATATGTAGCAAGGCGGCATATGCACAAACATGTGCGCGGTCTTATGGGAAATCACCTGGCAAGGGTGTCATGGGAATGGGGGTAAGTTGGGAAAACGCGCGCTTCAGCCCTCCGTTAAAGTTAAACCAATACCTATTAGTTGTTTAAAGCGCACATCTGACTTGGATTGTGTACACATGCTTGCGACATATGCAACTCGCACAGGGTGTTTATGGCAGATGATCAGATCATCTGCATTATGTTATGGACGGGTCTCATTAGCACCGACGACTTTGAAACACTGCATGTGTCACTGTTTCGAAATAACTAGCTACCGCAGCGGCGTGGATTGTTACAGCAGGTCATGGATTTGCGTGCGAGCTGTTTCTATTTGAAAATAATACCAAACAAAACAAAAATGAACAATCGATGAAGCAAAGGTATAACATAAAATAAATATAAAATGCGAAGAATTGGGGCAAAGCACGAACAAGCGGACAGATACAAGACCAAACAAATTACTTTATAACAAGAGGAAACAATAAAACTATAACAAACGCAACCAAAAATATAGAAGAACGAAAGAAAAGCCATACAAATGCAGATGAATTAAAAATGGAAATGCAACGAAATATGCGAAATATAAAATGTAGATCAATATATGCAAATACAATCAAAAGTAGAAACTGGATGTAATAAGCACCGTCATTACTGTTATTTATTAGCGCAACTGGTCTAGTGGTCTAGGGTGCAGTGTAGTAATTGTAAGGTTACAGATACGAATCTAAATTGTGGTAATACAATTTTATTTGCGATATAGAATTTAATACATAGCAGAAAGGCAAAAGAAATAAATTAAAATTAATAATAATTTCAATATTCAAAAAGAAATTGCATATGCAATGTTTTATGTTGAAAACACTTTTTGAACGACAGTTGGTTTGCAGCTGCTAGTCGCAAACCCATAGAACGACACTATTCGTATTATGTGACCACTGTTCGGTGGATTTAAATAAAATTATAAATTAAAATAGAAATAACTATTGCAGTAAAATGTAAAAATGCAGTACAAGTTCGTTTTCGTTTACCGTGAATTGTAAGCCACGATACAACTGCAAGAACATCCCCAGGGAATAAACCTAGCGTCACAAGTCAGTCACGAGGCTGACGTAAATAAGCTAAGGAAGAGAAATGCAAAGAGAAAACGGTTAAGATAGGTTATAAAAAGCTAATTGTTTTCAAACAAGTGTGGATAAGGGCATGCATTTTTGAACTCAAAACTCAAAGCGAAAGAAAGCAAAAATGTTGTCGTCAGTTGGTAAAGTGATGGCAACCTTCTTTTTAGGATTCACAAGGGGTGCTTTTCCCTGACTTCCTTACAGTACGTCGTACAATGAATGGAAACTATTATGTGAGACTTTTGCACCTTAACGTTAAGCAGTCTAACAGAAACAAACTAAAAATAAGACAGAGTTTTGTTTGCTTTCTTCATGACAATGCTGGTTCACATACTTGTTACAAGGACAATTTAAACCATAAACTAACCTCAGTGACATCTTCTTCCGCAGCCAGCATACCGTCCTGATCCTGTTCCCTCTGATTTTTATTTGCCCATTAAAAAAAATATCCGGAAAAAGACTTCAGTCAAATAATGACGTTATCGAAGCTGCAAGCAAGGTATTAAAAAGCTTCCAGATCGTTGGCGCAAGTTCATCGCAAGGCAGGGAGATTATGTCGAAAAGTGATATATGTAGTTTTCATCGTTGAAATATTGTAATTCCTGTTTTTTATAAATAAATTCCGGTTTAAATTTGAACACTCCTTGAAGATATGACATTTTGTAAAAGTGGTGGAAAAGACAGAAGACTAGGAACTCGTATCATGGGATAAAAAAATATAAGACGATGTCTTTCAAACCAATATCGGAGAGGTTATGTCTTATACGTTTGCGAAGAAAGAAGAACAACAACATCAGTTTAATCAATGTCCACGCCCCCCCTCTGAAGAAAAAGGTGAAGATGAATTGTATGAAGAAAAATATTAAACATGACGTGAAACGATCATTTCTCTGTAAGGAAAAGCAGCACAAAGAGGAGCAAAAGAACACAAAAATAGAAAAAATAGAAAAATTACATGGAAAAATTGCAGAATGATGATAATGCAACAGAATATTAGGAGGAGATTGCAAAACAACTGGAAAATACTTCCAAGCCACACAAGTTGAGGAGATGTCGACAGAAATAACAGAAGTCATTTAAGAAAGGACGATCTAGAAGAAAAGTAAACAAACAAACAGGAACGATTCTTCGATGAAGAGTAAGTAAAGATAGCAGAGAACAAAAAGAAAATAGGACAAGAATTACTGAATAACACCACAATATAAAACAGAGAAAAATATATGAACATATCGAAACAATCAAAGAGCATGTACAGGAAGATAACAAGTTTGTACAATAAGAAAAATTCATAATCGTTGAGGAAAACTTTTAGAATAAGGAAAGCCGATCATTTTAACAAGAAATAAAAAGGTTCTCATAACAGAAATAGCTATTTTAAAACCAGGAAGGAACCTTACTGAGTGAACCGACCCTTTCTCTACTCCACTTTTCAACCTGGCTTTGGAAATCATAATTAGAAGCAGTAAAGTAACAACGGAAAGAAAACTACAACAACGAGCACCGATGCCTAGCACATGCGAACGACCTTACACTCCTAGCGAAGACGAATGTGGTATTAAAGGAATCACAAAAAATTGGAAACAAGTTTTCGGACTAGAAATAAACCAACGAAATACATGGTAATGGGCGAACCCGAAAAATCACTGGATGAAAATTTGCAAATAACTACGAACAATGGAAGTGAATATGAGTTTGGCAAAGTAAAAGAGTTCTTATACTTGGGACTCATGATAAACGAAAAAAAAAACACGAGGAGCAAGGAATAATAGTCAGAATTGCGAAAGGTAACAAGAAGTACGGAATACTGAAAAGACTAATGAAATCAAATAATACGTCGAGAAGAATGAATATAGGAATTCATAGCATCATTATAAGGCAAACCGATACTTATGCCTGTTAGGTATGGTCACTAAAGGAAGCAGACAAGTATACCATTGATAGATTGGAAAGAAAAATTCCATATACCGTATGCTTATATATGTTGGAATAAACGCAGAGGATGGTTGGTGAAGAAGAAAAAATAAGGGACTAGACATTATGTACAAGGAAGCAAACTTTATCCTCATAAAAGCCCCATGACTAATGTGTGTGGGGCATATAGAGAAAATGATCAGATGATCAGAAATAAATCACAAAAGAAATGGGTGGAAGTGTGGAGCAAGATCTAAAAAGTATGAAGATCCAAAATTCGAAAAGTAAAACGAGAAACAGAAAAGACTGGAATAAAATTGTCCAACAAGCCCAAGGCAGGATTGTTACAACCCACCTCATCTTATTACAACCTAACCCTCCTGAATGCCGCTATTCGTATAATGAGATGATTGTTGGAGACGAGGTCGAGGAATGAAATATTTGAAGAATTTTAATAAATGATAAATTAAAAAATAAATCAATGTCATGCATCTTAAGCTATTAGCCATATAAATGCACTACAATCGTGTATGCAGTGTTGTTTATGATTGACGTGGTAGTAAAAAGCTATTTTTTACTTAATCACCATTATCACAACTATCAATAAGCTAGGTATAGTTTTGCGGCAAAGGAGCAATTTCCAAGCTTTCAAGCAAAATATTGTTGCCACACCCGTGCTGTTTGCAGTGCACATATTTAGAACATTTTCTCTGGACTTGCCAAACATATTTGGTAGATTTGACCAATTTGTTGGGATCTAGAACAGGAACACAACTCCCAACACCTTAACTTTAGCAATGTATGTTACGTCCTCGGCGATAGTTAGTTTAGCATCGATAGAGATGATAAAGATAGAGATATGCAGCAGAGAGTCATTAATATGGTAATCATAAATATTCGGTGAACTTTACGAGAGGATATTACTATGAAAGATTTCGATAAGACAATACCTAAATTGTTTTTGGAATACCAAGTCATTCTTTTTGGCGATTAAGAGATGCACAATCAGCAATCGTTTTTATTTATGAAAAAAACTTGAGATCATCCGCAAAAACAGTCTCTCATATTAAACTTGCTCACATAGTTCATCATACAGACGATAGATGCTAAAGGAGCTTGGGAATCCCAGAAAAAATATGTTTTAGTAAATTAAACTAACATCGGAGAGGAACCAATCGAGCCCACATTAAGCAAAAGAATTGAATAATCAATAATATTAAACACCTTGGTATGATCCCTAATTACGAAACTAAGTATGTAGTCATTACCCATTTTTTGACTGTTCTTAAGTGTTTGAAATACTTTAACGACGTCAGACTGATCAAGAGTAAAAATATTAGCAAGTGAACCAGTCAAACAAGTACTTATGTTCGTCATGTACGTTCGACGTAGGAGGGTAAACAGAGTTAAATTGTTCTTGAAACTCATCAATAATGCACTTTAGTATGTTCAATATAGCACCAGTAGAGTTTGTGATTGGATTAGATATCCCTGAAGTTTTTTCATCGTAGACACGAATAACGGAAAGTACTCATCCTTAATTGTATTAAGGATAAATAATGGTTAAAAAGTAATTCCCGGAAAGCCGGTAGGAAGAGTAGGAGAGTGGAATGGAACTTGTTTCTGATAAGAATAGTGCTTGCACGAAAGGCAGAGGTAGGATTGTGAGAGATGCTATGTAATAGAAGGGCAAGGAATTTTGGTGATTTGAGCAGTTTTAAGAGATGGCTGAAGCAAGCCTTAGACAACAGGAGTGGAAGAAAACTGATGGTCGCAATAAGAATAATTAGTATTGGAAAAGCTTAGGAAGACGAATTTAATTTAAAGGGAAGAAACAGGATGAATGTTTTAATGCTCTGGTAGTCAGTGAAGGTTGCGATATGTAGCGAAGAAATTGTTAAATAGATGGAAGGGGCGGAAGATAAACCAAAGTTATTGAAGTGTTTTTATATCCTCGGAGTGTTTATGTAAGATTACAATGCAATGCAATTATGGAAATGTACGAGTGAAGGTAGGTTTAGAAGAAAGGATCAATGAAGAGAAATCACGCTAAGAAAATGGAGATGATTTGACAAGTTTTAAGCAATTGAGGATTGTTTTACTTTGGCAGTAAATGTCGATTATATGTTTTCGGGTCCGTTAATGGATCGGGTAAATGTTCAATTAGATGATTCAATTTTTAATGTACTAGATGTTAATTTCGTGTCCATTATATGAAAATTGTAAATATACCATGTTGAGTTTTAAACTCTTAAAACCAATGAAATTGATTTTTGAAATAACGCCTCTAAAGCTATTAAAGTCAATAAAAATTATCAAGTAAATATTAATAATTAATTTAAAAAATTACTTTGTCTTTATATATAATGCAAAGTTTGCTTGAAAAATTCGTTATTTTATTTAAATTAAATTTTTTGCTATGTCTGCGTCAATAAAGCAAACTATTTTTCACCAATTAGTATTGCACTCAAATTCATAATCATAAAATTTGTTCAGTAGATTTTTACAAGTAACGCCACCCTAGAACTAAAATGTGGCTTGCACATTTAGACAAACAACAAAATTCGTTGTAAATCGGCAATTTACAAACTTCTGTGAGAAGCGCAACGGATTTTCCAAATGTAAAACATGAAACCACATGTCTCCGGAGCACATTTGTATCTACGGAACCATATTTATCCTTACGGTTAGAAAGTGTCACATCTGGCGATCCGACAACTTTTTTTACAAAATCCAGAACCGATACTTTCGCCACGAAAAAACCGAATGTTCGAAAAACATTGCTCGAAAAACGCAAACGATACCATTATTTCAATCCGTCGTAGTTAATTCCGAACGACGACCAGATAACTGTAACCGTTCTAAATGTGCGAACGTGTTTTCGAAGCCACAATTTACATCGACTGCACGTGCATCTAATTGCTGCCGGCATTACCAACGCTAATCGTCTCGTCTCGGAACGACAACAATATTTGTTGAATATTAAATTATCTCTTAAACGCAAGAGACCATTGTCTCGGCGTGTCCTTGGTGTTTTCCAATAGCGTTCGTGTGGCCCACACGATAATCTGGATCGACTTGTCCGGTACGATTCGACGTGTTTTCGACGACGGATCGAAAGCTGCCGCTTGCTTACACGTGTTCCTACGGAATTTCTGGCTTAGTCAAGAGGTCCTTCGAGTGTTTATTGCCTTTCCCCATTATTTAAGTCGGGGATTTATGGCTTTATTACCCCAGTGATTTAACTTATTCGGCGATTTGTTTGCTTTTGTTGGTGTTTTACGTATGACGCGCAAATGTTTTCATCCGTAGGAGCTACGCGGTGACGATGACGGTCCGGCGGGAGGAGCGTTGACGAAGTAAATCATGGTGCAGGTGTTCGCAATTACTAACACACTTCAATCTGCGTTATTTATCGCTATCTTACTGTGCTGTTCATTTTATTGCCACGCTCAAGTGATAGTTTTCGTAATAACAATTTCAACGATTTTCCATCGATAAACTGTTTCCCGTCATTATTATTTTAGAGCAAAATTAACATATGCGTGTTGTTCGAGAAATGAGTTACTAAATAATAGATTTGACTGTATGGTAGTCGTTAGGCTATCTAGGATACAGGAAATCATAATTTATGTCGTTACAAGTTTACTGTTATAGTGGTCTTGATCGACTAAAATCAAGATCGTTCCAGGATTCAAATCTCACATTTGTACCTAGTAATTTGGATCGGGATTTACATTGATATCGTGGACCTAACTCACATCACTTGTTATAGTACAAAATAAAATAAAATGGAGATACAATGAAGTCGTACGAACCAAGGAATAGTAGGTGCATTATAAATAATTTTTGAGTATTAAGGGAAATAGTAGTAACAACCTGAACTATATGTGGGAAAATGATTTTAGATGTGTTCGAGGTATAGTACAATATTAGACACATTGATTTCAAAGGGAAACAAATTCTGGTACATTAAGTCATGTCACGAGTTTATATTATCGACGTGAAATTATTTTGTCTTCGACCCTTAAATCTTTACATATTTCAAAAAATTTATACTTATAACAAAGAATTTGTACGAATGTTTCCTCAAATTTGCTTACACTACTTACAATGACCACTTACATTATTTATACTATACGTGGTCAATATATTTGTACTTCTTTCTACGTTTCATACAAAGTAACGTTTCGATATATTGTCATTAAAATCGACCGTTAAGATTAAGCTTTAGATTAAACGATCACAGTACAGTTGTACTCACTCAATCTTTCTCCAACTGACTACTTGTGATATAATCTTTGTGTTTGTCTATTACATTAGTTTATAATATTTTTACATTATTCCATCTTGGATAGCCTTTTAATGTCAGCGTTGAATTTCAGCGAAAGCATTTATTTTACCATAATTTCAAATGTGGTTTTTATTTTATTTTATTTCATTATTTAACACTGCAGAAGTTCATATGCAAGAGAATAAAATGCAATCAAAGTAAATTCCAATTTTACTTCAGAAAAGTTTGTAGTAATGTGTTTGTAACTGTCACGAATATACCAAAGGTCGGGTTAAAATTATTATGTTTAGTTGAAAAGCTAAAGTGCAGTTTTCAATTTCGTAAAATTAAAACGAATTAAAAAAAAATATTGACACAAAAAATATATTTTCACATCAAAACTATTTTAAAACAAAATTTCAGGGCTTGCAAATAATTGAAAAAAATTAAAACCTCAATACGCAGTAGAAAGTTGACAAACTTCCTTATTATATTTATGCTACGACTAACAATAAAATATTATTTTTGTCGATATTTTTTGCACTTTTAATTTGACGTACTAGAGACAACATAATTGGCGTAATCATCTTTAAAATTTCTTAATGTGTCTACACAAATAAATAACAAACACATCTATTGTGCAAATGACAGCAACATTAATTGATTGCAATAACTCTTAGGTTCTGAACCAGCCTAACTGAATAATTAATTTATTCGTCATTACTAATCAGAAAGTATGAGGTGAGTCTGTTTTTAGTTATACGTTGTATGTGTGTTATTTCATAGCACCGTTGATCATTTATGTGAATTATTCTAATGCAATATTGTTTCAATTCAATTAATAAATGGGTTGAGATTTTTTTCCATATCTTTGTTTTCCTGCGCAGCTAAGATCTATAACAATTAGGGGCATGCACAATAAGTTAAAATATTTATCTGGCTTTTGAGCTTTAGATTATTGAATAAAATACGTTTACAATAGAAATATTTATTACACCACTTTGTAAATAGGAACTTAATTATACAGTCTGTGTAATGTTATTTTTAGGGCAGAAAAACTACAAGGAATATCATCATGTACCTAATTTTTAAAATAAATTGTTGTATCGGTATATAGTAAATAGAATAACGGAAAATATTTGCTTAATAAGTGCGAGATCAAGTGATCCGTTTTCAGCAATAATACTAGAGAATTTTGATAATACGTCCGGCGTTGGAATACTCTCTAAGATAATTACAACAAAATTAGTCAATGGTAGTGGTAGCTGACAACAAATATTTAAAAATAATCCAACCCAACCCAACCCAACCGAACTCAACCCAACCCAACCCAATCCAATCCAACCACAAAACTAATTTTGAAAGTGACACGAGATTCATATTGTATTATCTTCTATCTTGTGTCACTTCCAAATTTCGTTTTTCTTTTGTACCTTGTGGTTGGGTTGGGTTGGGTTGGGGTCGCCACAGTAATAATAATAATAATTTATTTGTCAAAATGAACACATGTTAATAACAATATTCAGTAACGTTACTCATTAAAAATTCTTGAATAGAATAATAGGTTTCCCATAGAAGCATCTTCTTAACTTGGGTCATCAGTTCGGCGGTGGGTAATAGCTTTAAGGGTGGTGGCAGCTTCTTGTAAATTTTCAGGCATATGTGATTCGTGCTCAACTGCGTCTTTTTGATTCGGTGATGTTGATTGCGAAATCCACCTTGTTTCTCGTGTTATCGGAGTGGAAGTCATAATTTGAAAAAAAATTACTCTTATTCTCCAGGATAAACGTTAAACAACTAAGAATGTAAACAGGTGGTATAGTTTGTATACCACACATAATTGTTATTGCTTCCTTCTGATTCAATAGGATGTGTTCTGCTTCAGCAGAAGAATCACATAATAAAATTCCATAGGTAGCTGTGGAATGGAAGTCAGAACAGTGTGAAGGGAAGCTATGCATTTCTTGTTATATTTGTGGTAATTTTCGTTTTAGTTTGGTTCAAATTTTGCAATTTTTTTTGAAATTTGATTAAATTTTCCAAATTTTACATTACCTTCAAATTAAAAATAATAATTTTAGAATTTTTCTCAACTTTTTGCATATTTTTCCATACTTATATTTCTAAAATTTTAGAATTTCGTATTTACTTCATATTTTGGAAAATCTGGATGTATTGGGTTCTTTGTTGATAATTTTTAAAGATTGAAACTCTTGTAAGTTCATTTAAGAGTCGGCTTATTCAACAATATTTGCAAATTTTATTCAACTGACATAAGATGATTCGTACTATTTGAACGTATATTGTGCTAAGGTAAGACATGGGATTTAATGACTCAATTATAACAGCAGTTACTTGACTATTGCTACAATTGCAATAATAATAACAGAAAATTCCTCATAGGAAATGACAATATTTTTATAATATTTTTTAAGACAATTTTTAAAATTAATTGACTATCAAACATGCATTTTTTATGTTAGTTGAGTTATTTATTTTTTAACTTTTCCTAACAATATTATATGAAATATCTTAAATATAGTTCCAAGGAAATAACTAACGTAAACGATAACACAAATTATATGAAACTTTAAACAATTTAGACACAGGTTGTGTTGAGTTTGGTTGCCAATTATTACAAATTGGACCTTCTGAAAAATTGCAGTTGAGTTGGATTGGGTTGTTACGTTCTTGGAGCCAATATTACTGCGATATGAATCACACAACATATAAATTTTTGAATAAATTAATAAATACTTATAGACAATGCGTAATAATTTTAAATATTTTAAACAGTTAAAAGGATGTTAGGTAGTATAGGGGCACAAGTAATTACCATTACATCTTAAAATATAAATCAAAGAAAACTATGTATGCATTGGAAAACAGTCGATAAGACCGATCGTTAAGCCGTTAATCATCTACTATTGTCGTATTTTAAGCTTCTTGCCATAAATTAATGATTTTTGTTGTTTACAACCGCGTTAATAATGAGACGAGGACAAGCGTTAATGGCATACAAAACTAAGACGTACAATGGGCATAGTTCTTGCATATAAGCGACGCCTAAACGAAACGTATAGAGTGAACTCTGGCGTTATACTCTTGTGTTAAAAAATCTTCCTTCGAAACTAAAAAAAAATCCGAGTAAAGAAGAAATTTGAAAATAATAAATATCAACTATCAAACATGAAGCATTTGAAGTTACGATATTGCTTTGTCAAAGCTTTTTATTTGATATTTGAGCTATTTCATCATTTTTTTTTAATTAGTATTTTGTTTATAATTTTCATTATTGTATTAATTTAATTTGGGTCCTTATTACGTAAATTTTAATAAAATTGTTTCGAAATTATAAAATGCCTTAAAATCTGACGTTTCAAACATCATTTGACACGATTGTGCAACTATTGGCTGCCGTTAGTGTTACTTTCCTCATACATTTAATAAATTAAGCAAATGGCCAAACA